>OV725077.1:83301535-84754035 GCA_928085145.1 Nezara viridula | reverse complement strand
ATGGATTTGTTAACCCGTTAATTTCCAAAAAATGACTATATAAAGCAAAAATCAATAAAATACAATATTTAAAATAAACAAAGCATCAATAATATAATATATAAATTATGGATGGGTATATAATTGACTGTGGAAAATTAGAACAATGAAAAAAGGGCCAAGATGTTCAATTAAACATTTGTTTATTGAGTTTTCTGATCATTCGACCCAGACTTGTGGGTCATCATCAGAGCTAAAATTAAATAAATCTGGTGTGTCCACACACACGATTTTCCTACCTATTTCAGAAAACTTTTTAAATTTTTACATATGTCAATAATTAGTTACAAATAGGCAATAAGAATAATTATGATTATATAATAACATAGATTGGCAATAAGGCACGATGTATAATATAGATTTTTTAAGGATTTAAAAATTTGTCTGAACTGTGGTTTCCTTCAGTTTATTTATGATGATAAAACTTTATACAATCTGGAATACAGAATAAACGGTTTGAGCAATTAGCAGTACGATTAAATAAACAATTTTATAATTTGTAAAATGGAGGTTGGTCTGCCGTCACTCGGACCGGGGTACTCCCATAGTAATTGTATATTTATCATTTTTCTGATTTTTTTTTTATTTCTTCATTTTTAAACCCTAGATCCAAACGTTGGCAAATTCAATAAACAATTTTTTTGACTGCACGTCTTCATCCATATAATATTTAAATACTTTATACCATAAATACTATATATCTGGTCCAGAATAGAAATGCATCGCCATAAGCCGGGAGGTGACATAGATACATCACAATATCTGATCCAAGTAAGAGGAAGTTCATCTTGTTGACAGGAGCTAAATCAATCTTGTTTTTCACTGCCGACCTCTCTTCATTGTACTGATCCTTCCAAGATATCAATGTAACCTATATATCGGCTCAAGGATGCTTTGTTGGGATACAATATAGTTTATCATTTTTCTTTCAATAATTTCCTGATAACGTTACACCTATGTATAAAATCCTGGGAAAGGGATGGAACTCCCTGATGGATTTTTTTTTCTATTTTTTATATTTATTTAGAATCGTCAATGGGGGTTGGATATTATTAATTATGACATATTGACAAAAAATATTCATAATACTTAACTTATGGTTATATTATTTAAGCTATAATGCATGTGACTAGTTATTCCTGGATTTTTTATATTTTTTTTGTGAACCACCGTATAGTGCAGTCCAATAAACCTGTGACAATTGTAACTCAGTAATCCGAGGAAGCATCGTCACACCTGTTTTACGTCCTAAATCAAGTCTATTTGGGTCAGAGGTGACAATTGTTGGAAACAGGAGGATTTATTATTCATGTATCATCTTCCCCTCTGTCATTTTTATTTTAGAACTCTGGTCAAATTTACGTCCTGAAAATATAAAACAGATTTTTCAACAAGCGAAAGGGAATACCATCATATAAATATATAAATATATTCTTCAAAATCAGAAAAATATTACAGAAAATTTTATCCTGTCAACTCTCTTCTATATTGATTTCTTCGCTTTGGATGGAATACATGTCCTGACAGTAACTTTTTTTCTGACTGCTACAATTTTGAAGTCTTTCAATAAAATAATATCCTGCCGTCATATTAAGTTTAACAGGGACTTGGTCCTATTAACAACCATAAGCATCAGGTCAAGCGTCAGATCCGGTACTGCTGTTTTTTTTTTATGGCGATGTCCCAATATTCCAGTCAATGAATGATTAAATAAGTAAATGTTGGTGAAACAATTTTTGACTTTGGGACACTGGACTAGTAAGGAGATAAACGTTCAAAAGGCCCCACTCCTAGATGTGTGAGGTGGATAGCATAGAACTTTTTTCGTGTTTTCGCTTATATCAGGAACACTACTGTCGCATCGACAGAGAAGATCTATACCAAATTAAAGCTGATAAAATTATTTCGCTATCTAGCTTAGTTTCCGAGATGCGAATCCTCAACTATGGCTAATTAAAGCTGATACAATATTTCAATATGATAGATTATATCTTTTTTTTCCTATCTCGCTATTTCCTAGATATCCGTCCTCAGCTAAATCTTCATCGCTTCTTTCTACGATTAAGTTGTGAGAAAACCAGTTTTTAATAATTAAATTTCCTTCAAGAATATATAATATTTTACCAGTTCATCTCCAACGGTTCAAAAGTTACATAAATTATAACTTTATATGTCAATTCAGAGAATTTGAAAAGAATAAAAATATTTTTTATAATATTTGTTATTATTATATTGCTGTAACTCACAATACGTACAATACAATCTCAATCTCAATGTATATATTTATATATACATAAATACAATAACGTTTATTTTAAAAAATACTCTTTTCTCCAAATTCTCAGAATCGACATATAAAGTTATAATTGATTTAACTTTCAAACCGTTTAAGATAAATTAGTAAAACGATAAACATCCTTGAAGAAGAATTACCAATCAAGAATTAGTTAGTTAAATACAGTAAACAACATGAGGTGAACATTTTTTTTTTTTTCCACATTGGCGATAGAAGACGGATATCTCGGAAGCTAAGAGAGATAGAGAAAAAAGGTATAAAAGACCAATCATATTGCAAATATTATGAGCCTTAATTTTGAATCAAACGTCTTTGTCAATGCTATGTATAGTTTTCCTGATATAAGTGCAAATCCCAAAAAAATGACCTTCAAGGAGCCTCTCCTCCCAGTTCTGGCTCACCACCTAGGAGTGGGGGCTTTTAGTATGTTTACCTCCTTTCTAGTCCAAACAATATCCCAAAATAAAAAATTGTCTCGCCGCCATTTCCTTTTACACCCTCTTTTCGAGCATTCATTGACTGGACTACAACGAATAACCCAATTCTTATCTCTAGCCCTGAACAGAACATTGTCAAAAATTTTGAAAATCATCGAATTTTATTTCATGTACAATTATTGCCAATTCTGACTCTAAAGGTTCGATTCTCACAATTTTTATAACCCTTCGTTTTATTTAAAATAGAATTTTACCTACAAAGCCTCAAATTTGTGAGAACAGAAGAAAACGAAGGAAAATAACATCTATGTTTCTGATTAGAAAATAAATTAAAATTAAATTGGATATTTGCAAAAAAAAAGACAAATTCTTCGTGGATTTAGAAACAAAATAATTTCTAGTTTATTATTAATCGTATAGTTATATCAAGAGAGCGTATCTTTGTGCAGTAAAAATCCGAAAAACGTGCAGCAAAAAACTAAAAATGTGCAAAATCGTGCAGAAAAAACCCAAGTATGTAAAATTGTATAATTTAAGCTTAAAAATGTGCATTAATTATCTATTTTGTTTGATTTATAATATTAATATATCGAAATCCTATCAAACCTTATGTTAAGCTTTTTAATTAAAATATTGAGTCACAAAAAAAATTAAATTAAATGCGGCATTAATAATTAAAATCCATATTACAATCAACTAATGATAACAATACATAATCTAATTCAGCAATAAATTATAGTTAACATAATCTTAAGGAAAGAGAAAAAAAAAAAAAAAGGATTAACATAAATAATTGAAAATTTAAAGATGATATGTATAAAAAAAATACTGAAAGGTCTCAATAATTAACTGACAAATAATTAAATATATTTGTTTAAATTTCCCTTAAATCGGTTAATAATCTGGCACAAGGAATGAAATAATTTACAGAAACTTGAAAAGAGTTAAGGGTATGGTGGATAAACTTATATTATATATATACACCAGACCAATTGATTTCATATATTAAAAATAATATATATACATACATAATTATAAGTTGTTTGCATTGTTACGAAAACTTTATTTTTCAATTGAGTTTAAATTTACAATTGCTGGTTCTTTGTCAACATTAACATTTGTACCGTTAATGCAGTCGTTATATTGTTTTATAAGAAATAATTTTTCCTGTTTCACTATTGATGTTTTTGAGAATTTTCTCCTACAGTTTCTCTAATTTCAATTCGTTTATTAAGTGACAAATTTCGAGATTCTAACTGTGTTAATGTTTGAGGAAATTTTGACATATGTAATTTTATGAATGTCAAATCAGATATTATTCATGCCTAATTCATAGTAGTCTGAAGGACTTAAGAAAGTCTGCCTGCACTTGTTTATTTCGTAATTTTATAACATCAAATTCGAATGTTTGTCAGTCACGGAATCATTTACCTCCCTCATATTTCATCTTACCCAAATTATATATTTGATACGAATAAGATAGTGAAATAAAAAAAGTAAATATTTATACACACACATATATATTTGTAAATCAGTCCAGCACAAAATGTACAAATATATGCAATTTAATGCAACTAAAATCAAAATCGCGCAAATTAAGCCAAAAGCGGCAAAACGTTCTATATATATAATGTATGTTATTCTACAGATCCTGTAACGAATAGATATCTGGGTCCGGGGTTTCTACGCCCAAGTGATTAAAGTGTGCAATAACGTGGAAATCCGGTCTCTAGTTACAACTCAAACAAAATATTTTGTTTAGTTTATTTCCTATTTAAAATTTGAACATTTTAATTGCCTTCTTTTTATTTGGAATTAACTTCACCTTCGCTCCGCTTAAACCATTTTCAATTTAACATTTTTCGTTGCCGTTTAGGTGACTTATCATTTATTAATTTTTTTTATTATTTATGAAACAGATTGAATATCAAAACCTCTTGTAACTCTTAAGGAAAATATAAAAACAGAAAAAAAACAAAGAACGCCTAATTTTCTGATCGGAGAATCAATTAAAATTAAATTGGATCTTTGGAAAAATAAAGTAACAGAAATATATAAATAAATCAATTATTATCTACTTCATTTCTGGAATTTAAGGAATATAGATATTAATTATTGATTTAACTGATGTAAATATTTATAGCTAGTTTACTTAATGTTTCTTATATTATTACATTTTTTTAAATATACTTAGCCTTTTCGCCTGAAGTAATGTTTTATTTTCGTATGATTGTATTATCCTTAAGCCACTTCGTCCCAGACTAAAGTAATTTGTATATTTATCTATCTATGAAAAAATTGAAATCAAACAATTACTTAGCGCAATGAAATTAACTGAAATTGATATAAAATAATATATTGACAATAATATTAAAGAAAAGTAAGCTTCTGGGGATATATCTCAATTCCATTATCGGTTTCTCCAAAGGAAACAACTGCAGCAAAAACGCCGATGATTGATCCGAGTACAAAAAATCACTAGTTCTTAATATCAAACAACTGGTGAGTAGAAATCTTCGGCAAGTACGATGTATTCTATGGTACATCGTACCACGAAGCTCAGCTGGAATGGCTGCAGAACAAACACTCAGTGCCGGCCTTAGACATTCGGCACCGGACAATTACGTTATCTCCCCCAAAAAAATTAATTTATTTCTTAAGCTACATTATATAATAATATTAAATGGCGAGAGCCTCTGAAGATGGGTAAACCCGCTTCCCAATGGTCGTTCATCCAGTTCGACGCTCCGGGGCGATTGCCCTGGTTGCTCCACTCTAAGACCGGCACTGTAAATACTTGCTCTGTCTTTCTGCAGCTGTAAGCTTTCCCACAACCCCTCTTCTTCCGCAAAAACTTTGCTACTAAGCCTCTTTCCATTGTAAGTTAGCAAAAGTTCAGCTAATACTTGTAAATATTTAGCTAAGTCAGTTGACTTGTTATTATAATATTAATGTAAATATAATAAATAAATATTCTTTTCGCAAAATCCGAAAAGAAAAAATTATACGTATTACCTAAGAACGTTACAATGACGTGAAATCTCTACTTACCTCAATATTCAACTAACTTTAGTTTCAGCATAGTACATATATAATTTATATATTTAAAACTTGAAGACCAGATTTTTCCAGATTTCGGAACCTTGGATGCAAACAAAGAAGATTCTGAAATAGGTTTCTTTATTTACATTTCTTAAATAAATTTCCCCGTTAGACCTCAATGATCTTTAATGTGTAAAATTCTTCTGCATTCGCCGCATCTTATCTTCTTGATCCGGCAATCCTACAAAACAGCGAAATATTGCTGAGCAATTCTAACTTTGAAAAACTTAGATAACCGATCTTTAGAAAGCTGTAAGAGAGAGAGAGAATCACTTTATTATCATAAAATAAAATAAAATGGTGCTGCCCAATTACATTGGGTTGCTAACAACACAGCATACTTATCAATCACTACAGACATTATTTAAAATTATTATACAATTATATAGGATTAACAATATGTATGAGCATAGTATACAATATTTTATACGTATATATATATATATATATATATATATTTTTTTTTTTCTTTTTTTTACGATTTTGCACTCGTGAGAAAACTCTCAAGCCTACACAGACAGCCAATCGAAAATAAGTATATTTTGAAAATGCTGCAAATAGTTATTATCAACTGACCAATCTAAAAAAAAAAAAAGTCTTCAGTTGTACTGATTCTTAACACTACCATTTTCACACACGAAGTTGAAAACATGGACTTTTCGTTTATAATCATTAACAAGTAGCAATAAGAAAAATCGAATCAGGACAACAAATTTTCTTCTGCTTTGGAGCCCTTGTTGTGTTAAGGAGACAACAACTTTACGGGGCTAAGGGCAGAACCAACTCTATTTTAAACAATGTGGAATGGTTGAAATTCATTCATCGATTCTCCACGAAATAAGTGAATTAAATTACTCCTCAGATTCACCAAGTAGTTAATACAGCCTTTTGCTTCCACCTTTTAATGGGGTACTAATGATTACGTTAGTTCTGTCCAGTCATCTGATTGGTTTCTTTACTTTTTGGTGAAAATGCAATGATCTTCTCGCGGGTGATCCATCTATATATCACAAGATATCAGGTTTTATCCGTTGTACCATTTTTGCTAATAGATTGTTAAACTTCAAAATAACAGTCTTCACGGCATCTTCTCTATTCTTTTGCAGATAGATAAAATTAATTTCATAATTCCGACTTAATTTCTATTATTCTATGCAAACAGTATATATATATATATATATATATATATACTGTTTGCATAGACTTATATATATATATAAGTTAAGGTACGGAGCAGGACAGTATTAGCTTTAATACCAAAAGCATTTATGTAAACAACTCAGAATGTATATATAGTAGATTATAAGGAGCAATAAAGCAGTCTTGTTTCTGACTTCATGCGTGTTATTTGTTGAACCTTTACTCTTTTTTTTAAGTGTTTAAAGTCCGCAACGTTTAACTTATATATATATATATATATATATATATATATATATATATATATATTATATATATATATATATATATATATATATATATATATATATATATATATATTAATAGCCTTAAAATATTTAAACACCAACGAGATCGGAAATTGTCATCCTTTTGTAAACACAACTAGACTAATGGACAATTATTCTTGTTAATTACGATTTCTTTATGAATTAATGCGCCTCTAATGAGGCTTTTTGTTATTATAATAAGATTGAAAATTTAATTCTGGTTATTTACCTTTAAATTTTACTTATTTTATATTATTAATTCTTAATGAGTTTTTTTTTTCATGTTTCAGGTGAGTATCTTTTCCTCAATATGTTACATATAACATTTAATCAGGTAATATAACAATTTCAGGTTATTCTTTTTTTATATTTTATAGATTCTTATAAAAACTTGATAATACATTCATCATTAAACAATTTCTTTTACAAGATTTGACTTAATATACTATGATGATGTTTTTTTTCTTCATTAATTAGATAGTTAAAGGGTGAAACAATTTAAATATATAATACTTTGAAAAAAGCAAAACGAAATAAATAATTTAACATATTTAGTTTGATGGATCAGATTCAGAATTTTGAAATGTTAATCTTAATAAAAAAATATAGATGTAAAAAATAAAATAAAATTTTTGAAGAGATATAATGTCTTGTGTTAAAGGGATGCAATTCAGATAAAACCGCATCATAATAAATCTGACAATATAATAAAATCAATTTTTTGGTTTATTATTTTCAATAATGAACCATTGTAATCGAACCAAAATATAAAAAAAGTTAAGCTCCTCTCAAAATTTGAGGTATTACGTTTCAGGATATTTAATATTCGAAAAACCAATAAAAACTGTTTAGTCTCCGCCGTACACCTTCCGCCGTCCGTGCATTTTATCCGAAACTACTGGACCAATTTTTTTTTTAAATTTGGATTTAAAAATAGATGTCATCCGAAGATGATCTTCTTCCATCAACATTTCTATTCTCATTTCTCTTTCAAGATGGCGACCGAAAAATCTTGCTATAGTGTTGCTATAGACTGTAGCGGCTAAACGTATGTACCGATTTCAATGAAACTAAGTCTTCTTCTCGATCCCCTTTAAACTTATCTGTATAACATACTTTAACGAAAAGAAGTTGGAAAAAAAGTTACCAGGGATGGTAAAATTAGATTCCGAATAACTCAAAAAGTATTCATTTATTTGTTGATATTAGGAATAGTTATTTAAAAGTTTACGGATTTTCCTAAAAATAAAACAACATTAAAATCGGACAATTAGGAGCAAAGATATGATCTCTAGATTTTTTTTATATGTTCTACTGCATAGATTATAACCTTTGTTTTATTTTTTGGTTTTAGAGTGTGTTACTGAAGTAATACTATTTTTTTTTCTAGAAAATTACTAATGATTAAAAAAAAATGTTATTCCAATATCACCTAGTATTTCGTTTTTGGTCACTAGGAAGGTAATATTAGTTTAGATGTATAATTTTTTATAAATAATAAACCATTGTGAAATAATTTTAAATATTACACACATGACATTTTTTTTTTTTATTTATTTCAATATTCATTTTCTATTAATTTAGAAAAGAAGCTCAAGGACCAGAAAAAAACATTAACGGAGAACCACCACATATTTTATAAATATTACTGACCCAAAGTAAACTATATAATGTACTCTAATTCACTCTTATTTATTAATAAAATAAATAAAATACCGACTTTTCACATTTTGTAAGAGAAAGCTGCTGAGTGTTCTGGTGAATAAATCAACGGGCTAAGGGTCACTCATCACGTCTGAGAGCATCCTCAAGATTTCTTCCACGATTCAAGTGGACATTAAGAGAGAACTTTGAAAGGAGCAGTCTTAATTTTTACTCTGTTTATCATTCAATTCATCTTTCCAAACTTCACAATATTTCCCTATCCAATTCTATATTAAGTATTCCACTCCTTCCTGTTTTATCTCTTCCAAACCGTTACTCATTATTCCTAAAAAAAAAAAAAAAACTCTGTTACCGTCACTGCTTCTCTCACTAGATGTTTCTGAGGGATCCTCCGTCTTGCAAACATTATTTTTCAATAATTATATTTATGACCTATTGAATGGTAACTGTCTAGTGGAGAACCTTAAGGTGAGGTCTTTTCAACTTTATTCAACATTTTCACTGCTGAAATAATTGGAAAAACCTATACGAAGGCTTCTGGTATATGCAGACGACTCTGTTATATACAGTACCAGTATAAGGGCTAAACAGCATTAAAAGAAGCGGAACAGACCTGCAATATCATACAAAATTTAACTAAAATTGTTAAATATACAAGTTAATTAAAAAAAAAAGACTGTATAATTTTTTTGTTTAAAAAAAAATAAGAAAAGTTATCTAAAAAAATCGAGTTTGCGATTCATACAACAACATATCAAATAATTTGGTCTATCATGGAATTAAATTTGACAGACATCTAAAATGTATTAATTTATTATTTCTTATAAACTTTACCGCCCATTGCATTTCAAAATTATTAAAATTAAAAAAAAAATCTATAAACTCATTCACCTCCTTACATTTCCAAACCTCAGCCTCAGATTAGAATTACTCATTTAAAAAAGCATTCTTAGCCCTTCTCTTCTTTATGGAGCCCCGCTACTATTCCACATTTCAGAAAAAACAAGTAAGAGACTTCAGCAATTCCAAAATATAATTTTAAAAGAATAACTAAAAACACATTATTTAAAAAAAAAATTATAAACTATATGCCTTATTTCATTGGTCCAACGTAACTCAATTTATAAACAGAATGATAATACAATTCTATGAATCTTTTAAATATTAAAAAAAATAGTGAATTCAATATGATAACATTTCCGCTGGTTCCTCAGAGATGGCAAAAATATAAATGTAAGGCAGATTATAAGTTAGACTTACAAAAAAATTATCAAAAGAGAGGTGAGTTTCACCACCCCGATTAAAAGTCTAGAAATAAAGATTAACACAAATAAGTATAGCTCAGCAAGCCCTTAAAATGGAATCTAAGAAACAAGAAATATCTTACAGCATATATAAGAAACAGGCCACATATAAAACTGGGGTTATGAAAAATATGTATATATATAAACCGTCTATACAATTATCATTTGTATAGTGCTGGCATACAAATGTACATTCCTTTTTACTCTCAACGACATGTAAAAAGAAACGTATATTAGAATGTATACGAGCCACCTTGTACGATACAGGATGACACCACTAATAGTATTAAGCACTGGTATTTGGAAATTAAGTTGACTCTGAATGTAGGAAAAACTAAGACAATTTTTAAAAGCTAATGCAGTACATGGTGTGAAACATGCGAAAGCGTCTACGAACAAAAATAAATTTTAAATGAAATGATGAAAAATAATTATGTTTATTTAGTTTGTGAACGTTTCGACCCAAACATGTGGGTCATCATTAGAGCTAAAAATTAAAAAATATAAATTTACACCAGAAAGATGATAAATATAAAGCATTAGGAGAAGATAAATGTGAAACGTAAAAATGAGGTAACTGTTATATAAGCAGAACTGTAGGCCGTCATTTAACAAATTTAATAAAATTATTTTTCAAAATGTCAAAACTAAAAGTAAATTTTAAAAGATAATAAAAATTTAAAAATACATAATATTGTATGCATAGACAAATGGTACATTTCAACTAAATTGACTAATATATAATAACGGTACTAATACATTACAAATAAATAATAATCATAGATACTTGTTTAATATATATATATATACGGGAATCGTTTATTATATGTATTAATCCATAGTTCTAAAAATAAAACGTATCATTTTTGTTAAGACTTAACAATAGATATAATAATTTTATAAGGTGGTATCTCCAAAATAACCGTAATTAAGATTAGGAGTGAAACATGGGATGTGGTAAAGTAAATTGGATTGTTGTAGGAATAACAAGAAATCTTTTAGGTTGTGGTTATAAGGGTTTTAAGTTGGTGATGTATTTTTTTATTAGGCGTATGTTAGGAAAAGTAAGAGAATTATTATTTTATTTTATTATAAATAAAATTAACACTATTATATTATCTGATTAAATAAATTATAAATCTTTATAATAATTCCCTTAATTAGAAAAGTTATAAATAAAAAAATGTATTGGATTGTACGGGACTAGGTTTGCAATGCTGGGAACCGCTACACACAATATGAACACCATCAAAATATTTTAAAACTATTATCTATCTATAAAGATGCCTGAATTACCGAAAATATGGATGTTTTCATAATAAATTAACTTATGACAACGAATAATATTTTTCATAAAGTCTCTTTCCCGTTATCCTCACAAAGAAACCATATTGCAAATTCCCAAATCGTTAAAATTCGTTAAAATTATCATTTCACTTTTTTTTAAATCCTTGAACTCCTTACTTTTATCGATCCATTTTTTATCATTTTTTTATTCTCATTTATTTTTATTTCCAAACATCCCATTCTTTTCCCGTTTTATGGGTACAATAAAAAGCTCATATTTTCATATTTGCTGTCATCCTCTAGAAAATACCCACCATTCAGTCATTTTATTGCTAACTGGTAAGAATCAAAGAATACTTCCTTCTTGTTTCTCTTTTGTGTCATTTTATGTCTTTTTTTATGTTTCCGTTGTTTTCAATTCTCCATGAGAGCATACAACTCAGAAGATTGTGTACCGATTACCAACATATTTTCTGTGTTTTTATTTCTAGCTATACCTATCATGTTCATTGTAACACATTTAAAATCAAGTCATCATTTTGAACCATTACGTCATGAGTCATTAATCACCATGGATGTGTAACATCTTACACAAGAAGTTAATGTGGTTATTATATTATGCTGAACCAAGAGGATGTTTTTATAAGCCATCGAAAAGTAAGATCCTTCCTGTTATAGAGGCCATGGGTCCCAGAGGAGGATGTCTCCACCTCTCTCAACATTAAACAAATTACTATTTATGGCCAGGATTCGATCTTGGGCTAGGTCATTTTGACCCCAAAGCCCGAAGCTCAGCTGCGTTTCGCTTACCTCTCAATTTATGTCTTTTCCTTTTTTGTTAATTTTTATTTTAAAATATTCTTCTTCTGAAACTCTTCACATTTTGCATTATTATCATTTAAGGAGGAATTTTTTTAATAACATTATATCGGTTCATTTAAAATAACTAATTAGGTTATGGGGTCTTATTAATGTTATATTTTTTTGTGGATTTTGTTCTTTTCTAATTTGTTTATTCCATTTTATCTCGATAACATAATATAGTAGTTAGGTCAGTTTCAGCCACGACATTTGAATTCATCTTAAAATGTTTAAAACTAAAAATGAACTGCTAAATATATGATAAATATAATCAACATCAATTCATCCTCTGGTCGGAAAAGCTCTTATGGATTAACCAACAAGACCCCACATTTAAAATGAATTTATTTCGGCAACTACCTTTTAAGCAGACTGCACTTACAATAGATATTTTTTTGAACAAGTAGTTGATTTTAGCTGTATTATCCTTTCAGTTTTTTTTCATGCATCTTAGACATTCCTCCAAAATATATTTCAAAATAACTGAAGTTCCATTATCAGATGAAATTAGATACTTGGGTTTTTTTTCATAGAAACAAACTAATAATAAGAAAGACTCACATTAGACAAAAACGAAAGAAATCAAATAGATGATATGGTATTTTATCCAGATATTCGATACATTCATTAACTAATAACCTTACACTCTATAAAGCAATTGTTAAACTGTATGTAACGAGGTTTTGAGGAAACTTATACATCGATTTTTAAAGTTAGATATCTTAAATTATTCGATGAGATTCCGTTAGTCTTAAGAAAATGTCTGCCAAATTACTGTGTAAAATGTGTTTAATCAGTCAGCTAAAAAGTAAGTATTTTTGAGCGAGTTGCTTGAACGATTTTAAACTTTGACACCAGTAATTACACTATGAGATCCATCGAATGTTTTTAAACGATTTGAGCTCAAAATACTGAGAAAAATATTATAATTTAAATATCTCTAGTATTAATTGGTTTGAAATGATATCGTGTGTTCAAATACTATGAATAAATCGTTTAATATAAATCGTTATTATAAATTATTAATTTAATATAAATCGTTAATATTCCAAAAATTAAAATTGTTAAAATAAAAAAAAATTTAATAGTTGACTGCTGCATGATAAAGGAAGGGGATGATCCGGGATGGCGATAAATAAGCTAAATAGTAGTAAAACTATTTTATTAAAAGCCAACCTTTCGACCCGGCTTTGTAGGTCTTCTTCAGGGCTAGAACGGACAAGATACAAAAAGATAGAGAATTGTGGAAGTTATATAATATTTAAACAAAAAAATATAAACAATGTGAATAAGCTTATTAAAATTATAAACAGTAAGTACATTAAAAGATAAAATATAAACAGATTAAGCTAAGTAACAAGTTTCTGTACAGAAGTAAATAGATGGTAACGACGTATATTCACATATGCATGAAGTATATTCACATTTGCATGTATTATATATTACAACAATTGTTACCATCTATTTACTTCAGTTTAGAATCTTGTTACTTAGCTTACTCTGTTTATATTTTAATGTACTTACTATTTATAATTTTAATAAGCTTATTCACATTGTTCATATTTTTTTGTTTGAATATTATGTAACTTCCACAGTTCTCTATCTTTTTTTATCTTGTCCGTTCTAGCTCTGAAGAAGACCTACAAAATCGGGTTGAAACGTTGGAGTTTAATAAAATAGTTTTACCACTATTTAGCCTATTTATGACCGCCATCCCGGACCATCTCCTTCCTTTAAAAAAAAATGTTTCCATTAAAAAAAAAAAACATAAATTGGAAAATTCTATCCATCCTAAGGGAAATGTACTTCTATATCTAATTAAACTTCTTGGCAGATTGATAGGGAAAATTACACCAAAGAATATTTACACTTGGTGAAGTATTCGGGTGCCTACATCCCGAACGAAGGTCAAGACTCAATCAAGACATGCGCCGATATATGGAACGAAATTTATTTGCCAGGAGCTGTAACGTGTAATGAAAGGCACCCGATTATTACACCTAGCTTAAATATTCGTAGATTTCAATTTCCTACAATCAATTAATCTATAGAGAAGTTTAAGTAGATATGGAAGTACAATACATCTCCTTAGGTTAGATAGAATTTCCCAACTTCTGTAGTCGGTGTTTTTAACTAATTTTTTTTTAACCTTTATGTGATAAGAAAAGTAGTGCTACATATTATATATAACCATAATTGGTAAATGATTGACTGTCGTGGATAATGAAGAGAAGAATAGTTGGGGTGATCAGTCAAAAAAGAAGGCAAAAATAAATATTATCATTTATTTTTGCCTTCTTTTTTGACTGATCACCCCAACTATTCTTCTCTTCATTATATATAACCGTTGGAAAATATTAAATCATTGTATGATAATTTGCAGCGTTTTCTTCTCGAAAATCGTTTTCAAAATACATATTTGTTTAGCGGGTTCAGCTACTGAGTCGTTTGGCTCTACATATTACCGAATGGTCTATGATATTACATCATCCCAAAAACTTGGATTTCGGAACGGTAGCTTCCTGCCACAGCCGCCCTAACTAATTGGATAGCTGACCTGATTAGACTATACTTGACCCTCTTCTCCTTCTTGGTGAAACGACATTACATAAGTCTGGGTATTAGAATCCGCAGAACCATTCCATCGATTTTCTCTTGCTTCATGATGGAAAATGAAATAAGCAAATCGAAAGTCAAATTTAACATTTATTTATTCGTAATGTAATTAAGATACTGTGTTACATTATTAATTTTTAAAAATATACTTTTGATTATCCCAGTATTTTTTTCCAAATAAAAAACACACACATTTATGTAGTGTTATCCCACTATAGTGAAGAAACACGAAACTTTATGTGTTTGGATTATCCGCAAAAAATGTGATGATTTTCTGGGTGAAGTTTAATGGCTAAAATTATTTGATTTACTGAATGTTTTGACTGATGATACTGCCATCCTATCCTCTTACTCAGATCCTCCAATAGGATCCTGAAACCTGCATAGACACCTCTCCTTGATTGAGCAGTAGTGCAACAACAAGCCTCAAAATTAATCAATAAAAATTCAAACATATCACTTTCATTCGTCACGCAGATCCTGTCCCCCAATCATTTTTAATTCAATTCATCTTCCCTATCACACATAGTCCAATATATTAGCTTCTTTCTAGATAAAATACAAACTTGGAACCCAAATGCGAGACTTAAAAGACAAGAGCTTAACCAACAATATGGTCAGCTATGTAGACTACTAAACAGAACATCTCATCTACCAACAGAAAACAGATTATTAATCTACAAGACCATACTGAAACCTATCTGGACATACGGACTTGAACTGTGGGGAATAACTAAACTGTCGAACACCAAACGTATCCAATCCGTCCATAGTCCTTCGAACAATAGTCAATGCTCCATTCTATGTCACGAACATGACCTTAACATCCCATATATCCTTCACATCATCCCATCCAGATTCTCAAACTTTCACCAGAACCTTATTCATTAGCTTAATCCTCTAGAGCAATCCTTATCCAGCTCCTAGCATCCATACCATCCTTCTGGAAGGTTGAAATGGCAGTGGCACTCTAGATCTCTTGTAAATATGCTTTTGGAGTCCGTGCAATAGCCAGCTTCTTCTTTCAAGTCCAGAACGTCTGAGGCTCCAGTTCCTTCTTTCTGTCACCATTGGCTTCTAATACTTGTGACGCGGCTGGAATAGTGGCACCGAGGTCTTCTGGAGTCCGGCTTCTCCTTCCATATGTGAAAGGAAAACGCCTGGCTCGGAGATTCCTGGGCGAATGTACATATTTTATATAGATATGAAATTGTTTGAAAGTTTTTATTTATTTACAATTTTTTATCAGTAATATTTATTTACTTTTTTAATATTTATAGTTATTTCTCTATTATTTGTATATATTGTATGAATGAGAACTATTAGCCTTAATACTTTTAGCCCTCCAAAAGTGGCTGATTGTATGATTATTCAATAAAAATAAATAAAAAAATAAAAATGAGTGTTTTGAAACAATTTGAAATAAAAACATTCATCTTTGTATGAATTAAATGTGTTGAATCAATTTGCTTAAAAGTATGTAACGATGTTTTAAGTGGACGACTGGACAAAATTTAATATTTCATGACTAAAATTTTTCATTGAGATCCCGGTGAATGTTTTCAGACAATTTTAGTACATTTTTTTTTTTTTAAATGATTGTATCTTAAGTATAATGTAAAAGATCTTGATCATTAGTACTCAAAAAACTAGAAACGGTAAATTAAAAAAAAAAAAAAGACCCCAAAAATCCTGTACATTCTATATAATTGGAATATTCTCCCATATCTGCTTAAACACATTGTTTCATTGTTAGGAAAATTTACATCTACTTATAATTAAACTTCATGTAGTATCTGGTGCGTTTCATTACGTATTACATCTGTTAGTAATTAGATTTTGTTCTACGTATCGTTGCTTATCAACATCCGAAAGAGTTTCATTCGAGATCTGGTAGGCACGCGAATACCATATCAACCTTAAATATGTTATATGGGAGTAATTTTTTAAGATGGATAGGATTTCTCGATTACTAGAGTCGATTTTTTTTTTTTAAATAACCTGCAATCAAATTCTCAATAAGTACTCATAATAACTTTAATTTTAAATTTTATTAACAGACTACATCAACCATTCACAATAGTATTGTTCATAAAGTTTTTGTTCAAGAAGCCAATCTGAACTGGTTTTAGTTTAACGAGTGTTTTCGAATTTATTGGCTTTGAAAATTTTCGATTAACTGTTGTTATTGCCGAACAAAGAAGTTGTGGGTCCTAGTTAGATGTATTTTACTAATAAAATAGTATTCATATTTCGGATTTGTTAGCAATGGCCGGCCGAGATCTACAGGAGGGTGACTGGGAGGATAGAGATGTGTGGAGCTCTGATCTGACCTGAAGACGTATCCCACCTTGAAACACCGAAAATAAGTAAGTTAGCAATGGATAGAGACAATAAAATAATAATAATAAATAATAATTTGTGAATTTAAATAATAATAATAAGATTTTTAATTCTTTCTGGCTTAAAATAGTATAATTGGACTGTTTGAACTTTACTGTATGATTTTAAGTATCTAAAATTGAAGTAATATTTTCGATTATTACCCATACTGATTTAACACTTAGGACTTCATAATAGTGTTTTATAAGGATTTTTTCATTTAGAAATATAAGAATTACAAGGCAAGATCAGAGAATATTCTTTAATCCTAATCTCTTTAAAATTCATTTGAGTTTATATCACAAATCTAATTATTTTTTTTATACTTTTTATATCCCAAAAAATCATCCTTAAACCCATTAGTGAGTAATATTATGCAAAGTTGGACTGAAATTGATATTCCTTCCTCAATTAAATAAAAAAGTTATTATTTTTCATTCCCAATCAAATTTCGTTAACGTCTACTATAAGGATATAGTGCTGGTGCTTTCTTCTCCATATATTACCAGTGTACCTAATAATCAAAAAGACATAATAATAATTTGTCTATTGTAGCTTATCTACGCCGCTATTTAAAATACCTATTACTAGGAGCTGAGATAGAACTCTGGATAAGATAAGAAGATCAGCTGTACATGCAAATGGAACAAGGCTATCTTTAGAAACTAGCATCTGATTACTCAGACCTCATTATTAAAATTATATGCATGGCTAAGAAAGAGGGGAGGAAGGGAATCATTCTATCTTAGTTTTTTTTTTTTGGCATCTTATTTAAATCTCTCATTTAGAATTCAAAAGCGAATTTTCAGCTGAGCAGCCAATTTAAATTATTTGGTTTAGGGAAATCAAAGAAAAATTAACATTTCCAGTGTTCTCTTAATAGAAGGAATAAAAAGACTGCTCATATATATATATTCATATATATATATATATATGTTAGCCGAAAAATTCCACCCACTTGTAAAAAAAGTTTTGTTTGTATATAATACATGATATTTGTAGATAATACTTAGTATTTATGGAATTTTATAATATTTTTTACCTTTAATAATCAAAATGTGATTGGGTAAGAAAGATTAGAGGAAAAAAAATTGAAAAACGAACCATTATTATTCTAAAAGAAATTTATTACATTATCGTTTATTAACGCGTGTTTCCTCCTCTTGCCTTCACTACTTCTTGAAGACGCCTCGGCATACTTTCCAACAGTCGGGAAATGTCCCTTTGCTGGAGGAAAGCCCATTCCTCCCGAAGAGCCCTTTCAAGGTCCTCCAGTGTATCAGGAAGTGTTGCACGCGCTCTTATTCGTCTTCCGAGGTTATCCTATAAATGCTCAATGTTCAAATCTGGAGAACGTGCTGGCCAGGCTAAAACCTCAGTATTGTTCTGTTGAAGGAACGTCTGCACTATCCGGGCGACATGTTGGCGAGCATTAGAATAGGCCGATCGCCGATTTCGTTGAGGATAGGCAACACATGAGGTTCCAAAATCTCATCTACATAGTGAATGGCCGTCAAAGACCCTCCACGAACAACAACCAATTCTGTGCGGTGCCCCATTGAAATCCCAGCCCACACCATTAAGGAACCACGTTGGAAAGGTTGGCTCTGGGGAAAATTGCAAGCTGCATATCTTTTGTTTCTTCTTCACCACACTTATTCACGCCCGTCTGGAGATCGAAGAGCGAATCTTGACTCATCTATAAAAAGTACAGCACTCCATTCGTCCATAGTGCAATGGCTGTGGTCTCGAGCAAAAGCCAGCCGTGTTACTCCGTAAGTTCTGGTCAACTCTGGTACTCTTACTGGACGAAAGGCCATTAATCCATACTCATTTAATCTTCTCCGAGCGGTACGTTCATAAATTTGCACACCTCGAACTTCTTCGAGCTGATGAATCGCTTGAACAACAGTAAGGTGCCGGTTTCGTAAAATTCTCAAAGTCAAAAACAGGTCATCCCGTGGTTCTGTTACCCTAGGCCGTCCAGAACCGGGCCTTCTATTGTAAGAACCAGTTTCCCGAAAACGCCTGACGGCGTCTCGTAAAGTTTCATATGGAACTCCGATGGCATTAGCTGCATCTAATGGAGCGTCCATCATCAATAAGTGCCACACCACACGCAACATCCTGAGCACTAAGAGGTATTTTTAAACTTAATATTGAAAAAATTAAAAGCCGGAGACTAAGAAATGTGCAGCAAGAAACGGCACTGAATAAACATTTTGATTCCACAGAAAGTAAACATTGGAATCTAGAATCATTTCATTGAATTAAGGATTAAGGGTTATTGTCCTCTGTATTAACATTCCTAATTGAAAACAAACAAAAGATCACCTATTTATTCATTAAAAACAATATACTAACCCAAAGCAGAAATATTTTTAGATGAAAACATGAAAAAATCAAGTGGGTGGAATTTTTTGCCTGTCAGTGTATATATATATATCCACACCTAATGTTTCACTCTACAAACATATTTCAGATAAGGAATAAAATAAAACTTTTTTTAAGTTTACAAAAATAAATATATCTAAATTTTAAACATTAGTCATTAAAAGTATCTGTAAAATGTACTTGTATTACATCCATATTGGCTGGTTTAACTGCTTGTTCATTTCCGGTGATTCCACAGATGGAAGGGACACAGGAGAACATTATTTTCTTTCCCTTTTCTATTAGTTTCTACCACGTATTTCTCATTGTTCTAGCCATTGTCGGTCTTTTGTTTTGGATGGCTAGTATTGCACTAATTGAGACCGTTAGCACAGTCCAATTGTTACTCTCTGTTGTCTCAATGTACGTTGATGCTTCTCTTATTGCAACCATCTCTCTACTAAACACAGAAAAGATCTCTGTAAGTTTAAAGTAATTTTAAATTGGAAAATTTACAATAGCGCATACCACTTTATTGTTTACTTTTGTAGCATCTGTTTATACAACATTATATTGGTTTTGTTCTTCCATTATTTCAAGGTATAAGTTCTGTGCTACGTTGTACACTATTGAGTAACGTATCTTTTTTTCCAACCACCCATCGAGTTTTCTATAACTAGTCAATCCATGAGGGGATTATTTCGTCCATCATATCCAAAACAGTTTTTGATTTACGTTCTGAAACATTCCCAAACCGATTAGTAATCGAGATACTTAAACTATAATATTTTTTTGTTTTGTCAAAACACTCAGCGTATCCCATCCAATAATTTGAGCCATCAAACTTAAAAATCGATCCAGCTATTCGCTCAAAAAACCGTTACATAGCTTTAAGCGGATGACCCAAATTCATTACTCTAGTCTCGCTTAGCTTAGTCGGTTAATAATCAAACCTATTATTAGTAACATTTGACATTTAGTTTCTCGCATGTGTGTTGTACCCATATCTTACATAATTGTTGTGTAATGTCTTTAATGTTTGTCGCGGGGTTATATTTATTACGAATGTAATATATGCATATTACATGTGATTATTTTAATACCATTAATAAATAATAGGTGTGACTTATACATACATATATAACCGTTTTGAAGCATCCTTTTAGAAAAAATGTTTCATTACTCTCCTCATTCTAAAATAAATCAAAGAGTTTTGTAGTTTTGTGTTGTTTGTAGTGTTGTTTTATCTATTAGGCTAGATAAAAAATCGATTATATCATTTAAGTGTTACAAATGTGTAAATTATTAAAACGATAGATATCTATAAGTTATTTTGGTTATCATAAGTTATATTTTATGTAAATAACCCAGTTACGGTAGGTTGGTAATGTAGATGCATATTTCATGAGCAATCGTATTGCTTAAGAGTTAAGCCTGGTTCGCATAACGAAAAAGAGATTAAAACTGCACATATCCTTCTTAATTGCATAACAATGGCTAAGAGACTTGACTCTAAAATTATTCCGTAGAAAGGTTTGGCGAAAATCTTAATATTGAATATAAAGATAGTTGGACATTTACCTAGCATAAGTTATGTAAACAATTAGAATATAGTCTGAGGTAATTATAATAATCGATGAGCTCAATTCTGAGTTTAGACATTTGCCGCGTTTTCATTATATGATATTCAGAGCTCATTACTCAATGCATCATTAATTATGTACACCTGTTGGTGGTATTTTATTTAAAATACATGTTGTTGGTATGTTATTTTAAATTTAAAACTAATTTATACATAAAAATTAGCAGTTGAACTTCGCAGAGTACTGAATTCTATTATTATTTCTACCTATTTGTCAACTTTACCAATTCAGGACTTAAAATGTAACAAAATTACAGAAAAATATATTATAAGCATCAATTATATCAAGTAGCATAATTTATACTGTTATAATTATTGATAAATTGAGGGTATGAAAATAAACAAATACATTTTTACTTTATTTTTTATCTTTTAATATCCATCTGCACCTGTCGACGACTGTTGACAATCAGCAGATGGTCTGATTAACGTGACAAACTGACATGTCAGGCATAGGGAGTCAATAAATAAATATCAATATACATATAAATATACAAAAAAATAAAAACAAAAAACAATTCAAATCATATTTAAAAAGATGAAAGATTTTTTGCTTCTCATCTTAAGATTTCTTTTTTCCTTTCCTTCCTATACTAGATAAGGAAAGTATTGCGATCGGGTCAAATTTCACCCTTTTTTTGAAAGGTAATGAAATTCCCTACAAAACTATATAAAAATCGTTCATTTTAAACAACTATTAACGACGTTACAACTATTCGATTTCCAATGTAAGATTACGGGTTCATATCCTGTTGCCCGCATCACACAAGCTTCACTATTTCCTCTACTTTTAACGAAAATTATTCTTGGACAAAATTAAGCTATGGCAGAAAGTTTTTGATCAGCAATATTAGAGAGTATTGAAATGTTTTCACTGGTCTACTTTAAGCTGGTTTACATTACTTTATCAAATAAATTGTTTATCAAATAAATTGTACTCAAATCTTTCCTTGTTCAATTTTCAGAAAAAAAAAATATAATTCAACTTTCTTTTTGGTTTCTTCATGAACATATGTAAAGATATAAAAACTTTTCTGAAATAGGTAGGAAAGTCGTGTAAGTGAACACCAAATTTTTTATGATTGTGTTCCTTGACACTTCATGCACCCTTCCTAGATATAAACGTGTTTGTATTCGCTTTGTGAGAGGTCAAATGATCATTCCCTAAGAGAAGGTTCATGTTTATTCGTATCGGATGCCCACTACTTGATGTTACATCATGTGTTTGCAAATATGCAAAGTCAGAACGCATCTAGGACGTTCTGTCTATTAGTGATGCTCTTGATATAGATTGCTGACCTCAAATCAATTAGAAGCATGTTGTTGTGTGTAATTCATCTATCCTTGAAATAATAAAAGGTGATCACAATTATGTGGTTTAATAATTGAGTACTAATCATAATAATTTACAAAACAGTACCACATTGTGATAAGAATTCCTAGTGATTTTAAAATTTATTTATTCAGAAATATTACAATCTGTCACAATTAAGGACATTTATAATAGTGTTCAGACATTCTCACTTTATTTACAATAAATAAAAATAAATAATATAGAAACTAACAATAATAAATGTAAATGTATGTAAACGAAAGAACTAAACTAATCATAATAACCGCTAAAACAAGTACCATATTGTGATAAGAATTCCTAGATAATTTTTTTAAACTTTATTTATTCAGAAATATTACAATCTGTCACAATTAAGGACATTTATAATAATGTAGAGATGGTTGACCGTTGATATAATATGAGAAGGAGTTAATCGGGGGGAGGATGCGGTCAAATAAATACTAAATTAAAATATAGTAATTATTTTAATTTTTGCCGACGTTTCGCCCCACTTTGCAGGTCGTCTTCAGGGCTACAAAAGATTCAAAACATATATAAGTAGTAATAAATAGGAAGAAGTTGTCAGATACAGAAATAAAAGATGATATCAGAGATATAGTGGGTGAGATTATTCATTATAAATAACTCTATAAGAAAACAATAATTTTAAAAGAGAACTTTAAAATGTAAGAATAAATATTAAACAAGGTTATAATGATAAAGAAACAAAAAACAAGTTGTACTATATATAGATGACAATTGACATTCAGTTTTTTGAAAGCGGTAATGGAATAGTAGGCTGCATGAAGATAATAATAAGGTGTATAGTTTATAATAGTGTTCAGACATTCACGCTCTATTTAAAATAAATAATATAGAAACTAATAATAATAAAAGTAAATTTATATAAACAAAAGAACTAACCTAATAAAAAAAAGCAGCTAAAACACATCCATACTGTATAATATTTACAGAATCCATTCACTCAGAAGAACTCCGAGCCAAGCTTTTCTCTCCACTTGTCGAAGGAAAGGCAGGACTCTTAGATAATAGGTAATAACATTCACTGAATCAATGGACTTAATTTGTTAGCGGTGTAATTAAAATCGAATTGAATGGAGGCCTGAATTAGATAATGTAATAAAATAAATAGATATAAACATTTACCACTACAATCCATGAAGTCTTGGGTTCAGTACTTCGTAAGGAAGTATTGCTCTTTGGTCTACGGTTGTGCAGAGAGATAGTTGGGTCGAGATCACACCCAACCGCCAGATTTTCGCTCTTAATTATTTAATTGTGGTTACCCACTTTAAAGAGGCTGGGTGTGCTCCAGAAAGGTCTCCCTGTTCCTGGATTGATCCACAGCCGATGAAACAGAATAAATAATTTATTTGCCATCAGCCGGAATCGAATATGAGACATTGAGCATTGAAAATCAGTGCCCTACCACTTAGCTACCCCGAAATTTAAATAAATAAATAACTTAGTAAAATATAAAAATGAATAATAATAGTATAATTCCATTTTTTTTTTTTTTTTTTTTTTTTTTTTTTTTACACGAACCGTCCAGTAAGCACCACGCGAATATCATTTCCGTTTCCTTCTCACACCCTCAGCCTTCCTCTTACTCCAATACTCTCTTATCCTCCTGGACTGTTCCTCTCACTCTTCCTTAGTCCATTTCCTCTCTTGTCTCTCCATCCCACCTACACGAACCCCAACCCCTTTCAGTTTTTCCCTAAACAGCTCTCTATCCACGTAATCTTTATCCGTGATTTTTAGCCTGTCTAGTTTCTATTTTATTTGTTTTACATATCCCTCCATACTTTTATAGCTGCAAACTTTGTCAACAATTTTCTTGTTCAGTCTTTCACTATTCATCCTGACCATGTGCCCGTCGAACCTCATTCTTTTGGTCCTGACGACTGTTTCCAATTCCTCCAAATTTTTGTGTATTTCTTTATTGGATCTCTTCAGAATCTTCCTCTCAATCTTCAGGATTTTCCCTGGAGTCGGAAGGCTGACTGTTTCCATACCATATAATATTACAGGTCTTGATACTGTACAGTAATGCCCTATTTTTGCATTTGAAGACAAATTTTATTCCAATTATAATATTAGTAAAACAAAATAAAGATGAACAGATAATTAAACAATCATCTGACTGCAAACCCCGACCAAATTAAAGTGAAAAAATGTAGATAAGAGTTCAGGATGTTCAAAAAGAATTAATTTTATATATAAGTTAAACAAATGATTTAACAAAAACCTCCAAAAGAAATTATTCATTTATAAAAACGATAGACATGTTGAAATATCATTTACTTAAAATAATATTGATTAAATGAAATAGTCAGATAGACTCAGATTTGAGCTTCATGATTGTGAGGTAATATCACGTTTTCGTGACATCTTATTATTGTGGAAATGATTTATTTACTGAATCCATTCAAGGATTCAAAAACAGTAGCACAAACCTACCTTGGACCTGAAATTGACACATAAAACTAGGTAGAATACTAAAAGCAACTAGAAGCCTTGTCTATTTTTATTTCAAAATGTTAATGGAGTAGAAATTCTTTTCAAAACACACCAAGATGAAGCTAGGTAAATCCATGGATGAAGGTGACTAATTATTGGAAAATTAGGAGTAATAATAAACGTCATTCTGGAAAACAAGTATATGGGCAAATTTTTCAAGTCTCGGGAAGATGAATGTAATTACGGAATGACTAAAAAATTGCTTCTGAAATATAAATCAGAACAAAAAGGAAAACGAACGTCCAAGTTGACGTTGACTCGACAATGTTGGGAGCTGCCTTGAAATAATGTGAGGGAAGGACAGTAAAACTAAAGCTCTTAATCGGCAAGACTGGCAGAGGGCCATAACGTGCATCAAGATAAAAGTTTACATGACAGCTTTCAACGCGAATATGAAGCCTTTAGCAGACAGTGGACATAATTGGAGCTCCACTTACATGTTCCCCCCCACCACTTATTGAACTTTAGACATTAATATTTATATATAGAGGCGGGTTTAAAGTTCAGAAGTACAAGTTCACACTAAGTAGTCGTCTCTCAGAGTAAAATTAGTTAAAGATCAAAGATGAAATACATTTTTCTGCACATAGACACTATGAAAATAAAAATTGTATGACTGCAATCAATCATATGTTATATAACCTTAATATGTGACTAACAAAGCTTTGCATAGCTGACCGAAATAGACCTTCCTTATGCCTGACGTGTCAATGTATAGATACGGTATTTAAACAATCTATCAACATGCAACTATTGACAGATACTAAGTAATGTTAAAAGACGAAAAAATTACAGTCATAATTTAATCAACAGCATACACGAATTCTTTTAATGACAAAAATAATTTTTTTTTTTTTTCATTATAGAACTTGAGAATCGGATAACTTTCTTTTAAACATTTACACTTATCAGATCTCCTTTATTATTGAAAAACATTCATCGAAATCCTAAATAATAAAAATTATTAATATTCTTTTGTTACGAGTACAGTTATGATAAAAAAGACTCATATAGGAGAAATAAATTTATTCATATATGTATGATTTGTACAAGATTGTAAATTAATTTTTAACAAATTAATTCAATTCTTCTTGTTACGAAGTTGTTGAATTAATTCATAGGTTGATAACAAAAACTCCCATAAATGCAAAAAAAAAAAATTAATATTTTTTACTTCTTAACTATAGTTGACGTTTTGGGATCATTTTCATATCATCAGAAATACCCTCCCGATTGATTTATTTCAATTTTCATGTGTGCTCTTGTCTTATTTGATGGCAGATATCCAATTGTTAATCAAGTGATGCAGTGGCTTTAGATAGATAATACATTTGATAAAATTTATAATATAAGACAAAAGAGCACATTTGGAAATTGGTAAAAAAGAATTGCCAGGATAGCTCTGATGATGGGAAAAATATTCCAAAACGACAATAATAATTAAGATTTAACAAATACAAAATTTGTTTTCATGTATGGAAGTTTTGTATTGCCTAACTCTGGATTAATGTTATGTTAAGGGAAAGACATAAAACCTGATATTTCATGCTGTCATGTCCGTTTATATTGTGTCTGGCTTAAGTAACTCGAGTAGCGGTTTTAGTAATTTGACTATGGTAATAATTGCGGTTCCTGCTGTGGGTGGCTATTCGGCATCAACAGGCATCACGCCTAATTTTAGTTTCCATTTCTCTTTAGCCGATGGGCCAAGCAGAGGAAACATTTCTCTGAGAGTAATGATTAATGGTCGCCATTGCTCTGCTGGGCTTATTGCCTTCTAAACCGAGGAGAAAAGGACTGAGAATGATATCCTTGCTAATCAACAAATATTCCTAGGCTGAGGCGTGAAGCGCACTAATTTCTTTCCTGGAGGGATAGCTTTTTTGAGAAATTTGTAACTGCGTAATTTTATTTTTCCTCTTTTCCGAACATTTTAACAATATTTTTTTCGTTTTAAATAATTACATACGTTTGATGATTAATGTAAAGAAAAACCATTCTGTACCCCTACAATTCATGGAGGGTCTCGTGTTCAGTCCTTTCCAGGAAAGTACTTTTTCCAAAGGGAAGTACTTTTTGTTGGGAAGGCCAACGGTTGGGCACGGAGTTTGTTGGGACGAGATCACATCCAAACCCCATGTTAATTATTTAATCAAAAGTATCCAATTTATAGAGACGGTGTGCTCCAGGAGGTTCATCTGATCCCTGGTTCGATCTGCTGCAGATATAACTGAATAAATAATTACTTGCCACAACTGAACTCAAACTTTGATCTTTAATAAATTGAAAATATGTTTATGATGGTTCAACTTAGTTTTTCATAAAAATTTCATTTAGTTTCCATAGCTACATTTTTCTTCATTTGACTATATTAAATATCAGAAAATTATATTAATTTGTTTTTACTATTTTTGTATTTATTTATTATATTTACAACTGTATTAAACTAAAAATATATCTAGTAAATGTGTATACAGGAATAATACAATCACATGCAAACGCTTCTTGAGGAACTATCCATTGGCAGAAATCTAATAATATATTTACATAAGTAAATCACGAGGCCATCTTATTTTTCTTGGAGGGTTATCAGGTATCGTAGAGGAAGCAATGTTTGAAACGAGATGGTTCGGATGGTTTTGAAGTTTGGAGGCATCATAACTTGGAATCATCAAGCATACATTGGGCTAAATCGGAAACAGATGGTACGTTGGGTTAATTTTATTTGTGGCAAAGTAAGGAGCATTGAGGATTTCATGAAGGATTTTGGATTGTAATGATTGGATACAAGAGGAATTCGATGGCTTAGTGGAGCCCCAAAACTCAATTCCGTAAGGCCAAATATGCCTTATAATAGTCATGAATTGAAAGTTTAGTTCGTTTGTCTGGTAGGTGCTGGAGTAGTCGAAAACGTCTAGCAGTTTCTTGTCGTTTCATGCTTCTATGAATATTCCAAGTGAGTCCTACATATCGGATTTCTTCAACAAGGATTATTGGGGAATCGTTAAAGGATACTGTAGAACAGGATGTCATAGGTTTACGACTAATTATAAAGTTTAAGATTTATTATACTTAGAAATTATTATTTAACTAGAACAATTGTTCAGCATTTTTTTTTATTCCTCTTCTTTATCTTTTAGAACCTTGTTTACGGCATTAAATTTTAAATTTACTAAATATTTTTTCCAACAATATATTATATACCTATATGATTATTTTAGTTCTCGAAAATAGATCAATTCAAATACCTTTGAGACCTGGACATCAGGTATCAGGGTACTAGCATATGCAGAAGAAACACCTATAAAGAACTGATTAAAGAAATTGGTCAATCAATATCTCATAGTATGAAGGCACAGAGAAAATGGGCTGGGAATGAAGCCCATAGAAATACATCTGGAAGCATTCTGCTACGTCACAATAGAAGGAAAAAGACCGCTTGGAATGGCAAAAAGCAGATGGGTAGATAAAATCAAGAAAGATGCAATAGAGCTGCGTGCAGATAACATGAAGAAAATAGCCCGGCGGAGATGGAACAGGCTTTTTAAGGCGGCAAAAGATCTACAAGGACTGTAATTCCAACAGGAAGAAGAAAAAACATAGCTGTTCTTATTTCCGGAAATTTTTAATTCGACCTGGGATATATTTTTCATTTTGTTAATTATCGAATTCTTCGATAGGTTAAAAATAACACTCTGCTGCTTCAAAAACATAGGCAGGAGCGTACCAGGAGTACATTAGTAGGTGAGTAGTGTGTACATGTACGAGAAGTTAATATATTTTATTTAGAATCAGAAAATTTCCACTAGCATTTTGCCGTTTTGGACATTAAGGAAAATGTATGATTGTCTGTCTGTGATCAAACTGATATATAAATATTTCCTACTTGATTTAATCCGATAAATATGAAATTTTTAAGAGTTATGCGTGTTGGTAGATAGCTCATTATCATCAAACTCCATCAACTACTTTCGCTTATGCCCGTGTAACCTAATATTTTAGACATTTCTACGAGTATACTTAAAAAAAAAAAAAAAAAAAAAACATCGCGTCCGATATAGTTAGAACCTAGAGATAACTTGGTAAATCTAAATGGGATTAATTTTAACGAATCCCATTCCACAATAAAAATCAATATACCTATGTTTTATGAAAATAATGGCTGTAAAATTATACTAAATATAAAATATGAAATGGAAATGTGGGAGGAGGATTTATGGTGGCCTTTCTGTAGTCGGATTCACGTTGTGCTAATAATTCGATTTGATGGCATCTCCAGGGATTGGAAAGGTCTAGAGGATTCAATATAGATTCTATCATCTCTTTTATTCTGCTTCGGTTGATATTTTAATTTGTAAATAAATTAATTTTACATACCGATCTACTGACTGTTCCAGATAATTCCCATAATCCCTATTTTGGCGAGTTTAAAACCAGAACTGTGAGAAAAATATTTATTATGAAATAAATAAATAAATATATATATATATATATATATATATATATATATATATATTGGTAATACACTAATATACAAAGTGGAAAAGAGAATTCATATTTTTTTTCTTTTAAATCGAATTGTAAAATTTGCACATACAACATCGGTGAAGTATTTGCTAAAAATCTTATGCAATATGTGCGTAATAAATTCTAGATACGTAAGTCAATAAGGAAAACTTTGTTGGACATTTCTAGGCTAATGTGAAGCTTACTTGAGTTATCGTGGTGGCAATTATGGCTAATAACCAAGTGGTCATCTCAGGTGTTGAAGGTCTACCGCCATATTTTTAACTCATGCTATTCAAGGCCTGGCATTCAGTTAGAATTTATTAGTAACCTATTAAATAATGAAACAGGGCCAATTTATGTTACGTTATCTCCGTATACTATCAAGTGAACTTCCGGGCGATGGTATTTTTTTTCTTATACATCACTTAATTTCTAACTCATTAGCTCACTATTTCAGTAACATTGTTCAAATTGACAAAAATGACACGCTTTAATAACATCCTAGTAAAATTTAAAAAACGTTTGCTAAGTAGGATCAATATATTTTCCAACTCTCCTCTATTGATTATAAAATTACATATATTTATGTCTATCTAGTTTGAAAATATCTGTTCAAACCTCAGTCGAGTGTTATTGCGGTAATAGGATCCTATAATATACAGAAATAATTCTCATATCACATAATCCAGTTGTTTGTTATACTGTTTGGCGTTGCTAAAAAGTCAAATGTAAATTAAAATATAAATCGAAAAATTAATATAAGAAATTGGAAAGTTCTCTTTCCTCTATGACTAAATCACTTTTAAACATATTTCGAACTATCTTCCAGAGGTCAAAAATCAAAACGTAATCAAGATTGAAGCATACAGTTTAGGTTAAGTTAGGCCATTGCAGGGGGAATAGTTATGGCCATGTCTAGTTTCATCGAAGACTAGCCGAGATATGGCCTGCATACGGCCGAAGAGCGGCCTCTAGAGTGGACGGAATTCAATAAAATATGTGATCAATCTAAGCATCAATCCGCATAGTCACAGAAAATTGATTGATAAAAGTATGCATTAGACCCTTCACATGGCAACAGGAAAGCATTCAGTTTAAAAAACAATTTATCATTCAATATATATGCCTACTATTATTTCACAGTCATTATATTGTCAACAATTGCATTAATTCGAAATGTTTAGAATTTGGTGAAATTGATACTCGACCATCTATACACCACCTCTCAAATTTTCTCCAATTTTAGACGAAAACGAATGATGTGTTTTTGAAACGCGAGTGTATCAAAGAAAATACATTTGTGCAAATTAACGAACTCGTACAACAGTGAAGACTATGAAATATACTTTTATTGTGAAATATAAAGTTATATTGACATAATCTTAGTGAACTTCTTACAAACTAGCCTTGTGAGGCCTAAACTAATGTTACATAAGTTACATCTAGTAATATTTACAGATGGAATGATGGAATTGAATGGAATGAATTTCTCTAAGATTAAGGGCGGTAATATAGCCCAACTCTGGGGTGGGGATAGGATTGGCCAGAGTAGGAGAGGGGTTGATAGGCGTTATCTTGGTTTCTAGGAACGTTGAGGGCGGCAACCTAAGGGTAGTATGCTGGACAATGGATATTCAGAAGTAAAGTAATAAAACTTCCCTAAGGGCGGAAGCCTTGACAGTTCAAAAGGAATCCGATGGACAACTGCCTGATATTCGGGGTTGTGACATTGACAGCTTTTAGAATCAGGGCGGATGCACGTCACATAAATATACCACATGGTCAAGATGCCCACTTCCAAACGGACTTATTCCCACGGACAAGGGTCACAGGATATTATAACTCAGTGGTCAAAGCGAGCGTGATTAATTGGAACAAGATGTGCCTTGACCAAGGATATAGCAATATTCAAAGAATTGTATTTACAAAGGCTATTGTCTTTTATCTTGTATCTACTACGAGAAAGTAGTAGATGGAATTCGATATAGAAAAATAGAATTTAACTTTGCACAAAGCTGAAATAAGTTTGCATCACTTATGTGTTTTTTTTTGTTCACACCCTTGGGTCCATAACATATACACAACCTCTATAACAGATTTATATCAGACATCGTGAGGCCCTCCACCAACAAAAGCGGGACTAAAGCGACCAAATGTGAAAAGGCCATACTTTATTACCTTTCAGAAATATATACCAAATATGCTACTGACCTTATTAAATTAACATCACAAATATTAAACCTACCACAAAATAAAAATTATAGAGATTGAGATTTCTTGTACCCGAAGTTAACGTAAATTAATAAATTGAAAGAAACTTGAATCTTTAATTTAATAAATTATATTAACCATATATCTTACCTAGATATTTAAACCTATTGATAAAGTTGAACCATACGATTTTCAGGCTATTCAAAAATAAATAAATAAAATAAGAAATGAAATTTAGCTCAAATTCGCAGTTTTCAGAACTTTTAAAAAATTCCTTACGATTTATACTTATTCGTCTTTAATATGTTTATTCTCCCTCTAAATTATCTTTTAATTCATTTATGCTACAGCTAATTAACGTCAATGAACAAAAAGTATTTTTTATTAGATTTTAAAAGGTTTACTTTTGAAATCTTTTCCATTTTGTCTGTAATTATGAATAAATAAAATTTATCCTCACTGTTGTTCAAGTTTTCAACTTACCGTACATCAAAATTCTCTTTGTAAGTTTTTAAAAGCATATTGAATATCTGACTTTTTTTATTCTGCTTCTTATTTTGTATTGTTAAACTTTGTTTAAATTTTATGATTTAATCAATCGATCACTGCAAAAAAAAACTCGGTTGATGTTTATTATGTTCCAATGCCCTATCTAATTAAAAATATCTCTCATTTAGTATATGGACATAATTTTGTCCTATATTTTAAGCATCAGGTTTAAAATTGACTGAGTTATTTATATTTTTAGTAACATAAATTGATTACAATTTTTTTTTTATTTCCGTGTTTAAAATTTGTAGTGTTGAAATGAAATATGTGTTTGTTTAATATCCAGTGCTTGGACAAAGCTGAGGATTTTATGTTTTTGGGTGTTTTAGATTCGTTTTGTGTTGTTTTATTCTGTTTCTTAAATCATGCTATTTTTTTTAAGAATGCAATAATGAATTTAAACTGCGATATGAATTTCGACGTAATAAATTCGACTGAAGTAAAAGACAATTTAAAGAAATTAAAACTAGATGAAAATATAAAATATGATATAGTGAGTTTTAACGTGAAGGAATTATTCACTACAGTACCAATAGATGAATGTTTAAAAATTATAGAGGAAAATTGGAACAAAATAAAAAAATGAAACGAATATAAAAATAAAATAAGTATTTTTATGGAGGGATTAAAATTAAGTTCAAGCAGTGATTTGTTTAAATTTAATAACAGTTATTTAAAACAGGCAAATGTTCGAATAATGGGAAGTATGTTATCAGTACTATTAAGTGGGTATTTTTAAAATAAACTGTTAACGGCATAAACTAATAAAATGGAAGATAAACCAATTACGGTGCTGAAATATATTGATGACTTATTCATTATAACAAAATATGGCAGTTGCAAATTTTTTTTTTGTAATCATTAAATAGAGCCAACAAAAAGATCAAATTTACTATAGAAAAACCTATAAATAATACTATAAGGTATTTTGATATTAATATCGTAATAAATAAAAAGCAAATAGAAACATATTGGGTCAGGAAAGAAAAATGCAGTCATCTCATATTAAATTATTACTCAAATCACCCTAAACATCACATGATAAATACTGCCGTTAATCTGACTAATAAAGTGATAAAACTTCATTTATGAAGAAGGTTAAAACCAACATATATAATACTTTGTTGAGTAATTTTTATCCATATAAATTTGTCAATAATCTATGGGATGAATATACAAATAATGATAATTCTAAAAATAGTAGCTGAGATAAAATACCTACAAATATGTTTTACATAAAAAAATAATAATATGAATATGAGAAATAAAAATCTTATAACGGATTATTTTAAACCTTAACAATATAGAAGGTATAATATATATCTCAAATTAAACTACATTCCGAGATTGACGGAAAAAATAAAAAAATGGTTTTAAAAAATAATATAACTCAAATTCGGACTATTCAACGATAATAAACTGGAAAGACACATATCCAATTTGAATGATAGAATCAATGAAATAGGTAAAAAAAGATGTGATATATAAAATTCCTTGTATACAATGTCCCAAACATTATATTGGTAAAACATAGCAAAATTTAAAAAACAGGATAAAACAACACAAAACGAACGAAATAATCCTTAAAACATAAAATCATCAGCTTTGTCCAAGCACAGCATATGAAGCAAACTCACATTTGATTTCAACAATACAAACATTTTAAACACGACACAAAACAATAAAATCTGAAAATCCGTGTAATCAATTTATATTATTATAAAATATAAATAAATCAGTCAATTTTAAATCTGATGTTAAAAATATAGGTCAACATTATGCCCATATATGAAATGGGTTAATTTTTTAATAGACAGGGCATTGGAAAATAATAAACATCAACAGAGCTATTTCCCATTCAATCATTAGTTAATTCCTACCGGAATGTACCTCCCTAAAGAGTTCATATGTACAGCCATTATTAAAAAGTAGACGGAGAAGGTAGTGGAGGAAGTAAGGGTGAGCATACAGCTTAAATAAAACAATAGAAATCGTATAGCTTCTGAAGTAATCGCATCCATAAATTTTCACTGTAGGGGCATGCATCAATTCATGCGCAAAAATTTAAGGAATATGGTGACGAGGAATATAGTTATCTATAACAATTGGTGTAGTGCAAATATTTATTCATGAAATTATATATTGACATACATTTTAGTATATAAAAAAATGTTTTTGGTAAGTTCTCACTCGTTATATCACTAGATAAAGGCTAATATATTAATTGAATACACCATATATGAGAACATTGAGTGCCCTTGAAAAATACTATTATGGTAGCTAAATATACGCATACATTTACTCTTTATTGTGGCACAATAAATTAATATTCTTTAATTCAAAAAATAAAACAAAAATTTATTATATATATATATATATATGAAGGTAAAATAAAAAAATATCTGAAGTCATAAGTCTTTCCCGAATAACTCTAACCCAATGCTAGGCCAAAGGCATCCTATACAATCAGAATGGACTTATATGTAATTTCATCCTCCGAGGTTCCCCTTCTCATTGGATCATCCAGTATCTATTGTGTCCTTTGTTCGATTTTCTGTGATTCTACTACTATGGATCACTACCAAGATTATTGGCTTTATGAAAATAATGACTTATAGTTGGCCGTTGTAAAAGTAATTAATTAAGATTTTAACAAAAAATAATATCCGTTTTACAATTTATAATTATGTGAAATCGTTAAACACGCTTGTCCTATCCAAATGTAAATATATTTTATTTTTTTGCTATATTTCTATTTATAATCATGGCGTAGTTTGTCATTATTTAGTGTGTTTAGAAAACATTTCACAATGTTTTTGCTATTTATTCACAAGGGTGACATAAATCCTAGAGTTGCTGTGTTTATCCGTCACTGAGGTAATAGTAAAGCTCGCTGAGGTAAGCTTTGTTAGCAAGTAAGCTTCTCTACGCAGTCTTAATTTGTTTAGTATTAGAATATTTTGAAGCAGTCTTGTGTGTCTTAAATATCAGCTATGGTGTGAATGTGCTCTCTGAACTTTATTATAAGTGTCCTTAATCAAGACAGATTGTAATATTTATCAATAAACAAGTGAGGACAAATATCAGTAATTAACAACCATTTGTTTATTTTAGCATCATCAGGACTAAAAGATTAAGACTATATAAAAGACGAAGGAAACACCTATACATACCTTTAAAAAATAACCGTATAGAGATGATTTATCAGTCAATACAGTACACCAGAGTAGGTACTAGTACTGATAGAAGGAACTTTTTCGGCAAGTTGGTCTTATTTGTGGTTCTTTTGGCCAACCACCGATAGTCATGACAAACTGTACTTCAAGTTAAAAATCCTGGTCTGATTATTTGAAAGACTTATTTTAGGTTTGTTTATTTTTTGGTGGCAAACACGAATCTGATCAAGAAATCAAAATGTTAATCCAAAAATGATCCTTTGTTATCAGAGCAGGTGCTGGTACTGGTAGAAGGAACTTATTCCGCAAGTTGGTCTTCTTTGGTTCTATTGGCCAACCACCGATAGTCTTGACAAATTGTACTTCAATTGAAAAACCCTGATGTGATTATTCCAAAGGCTCATTTTAATGTTTCTTTTGCTGGCCCACATGAATCTGACCAAGAGATCAAAATTTAAATCCAAAAATAACCCTCTGTTATCATTAATATAAAAACATTACCTAGATTTCATGTTCTGGAGTGTTTTTTTTTAAATTAAGACCTTCGGACTTCAGGAAAACTTACAGATTCGTTGAATACCACTCATGGAAAATCGAATGGGCTGCAACATTGCTAATATTATAATCCGTGGTACAGACCCCTCAATCAAATTATTAACATTCGGCTGAAACTTCGTAAATAGCTTTATCTCATCTTAACCTAAAAATGTTTTATTTGGACCGTTTTCAATATGTAGATTGGCAAACTTTGTCTATTTAATTAGGTACTAGAAACTGGTAAATCCGCATTTGCTTTCCATTTGAATCGTAGGATAACTCGAGCAAGTCAAGAACATGTTAATAAGCAAGATTATGTTAATAATTCGATAAAAAGGGGTCTGTTAGTTGGACTATTAGTTTGATTTAAAACAATTGTTTTTTTTTTTATGAATATAGCTGGCAACTTCGATCCAACAAAAATAACAAGATTTTATGTGTTGCCTACAAGTGAACGGATTTTCAAATGGCCATATTATGGTAATGTTTGTTTCCATAAAATTATGGATTATTAATTTTTTCTTGCCTCCTATTGAACAGCAGACCCACCACTTATATAAAAACATTCTTAATAAGCTATAGTTTCATATTTATCAAGTTTAAGAAAATAAACATAAATATACATAAAAAAACTTAAATTTTCCTCTATATTTTAAAAAATGTTTATGTAATATAAAACTTTCTTTCTTCAACCTACTAATACTTGAGAAAAAATCATTGCAAAGGTTTTATATTTTTAATGATCATGGATGTATTTGGATCAATTAATTACTAACATTATTTAATAAAAATCTGGTGTGCACAACACATAACTTTCACTAACCGCTCTCCTTAAAACAGAATTTATTTCCAGGCAATGTTGGGCTGAAATGCAATTTTGAAGTGCATTTTAAACGGAATTAAGCTTAAAGCCTACAGATAACAAATCATTACCACCATTAAAATAAACGAAAAGTCTATTCCATCGACGGTAGGCAACAAAAATGTAGTTATTCCATCTGCTTTTATAACTACACAACTTCAGTCTGATGACTTTCAGTGGACAGAATGACTAACTCCAATTTCAACATTTTAGTGATATTTCTAGTTGGAAAAGTTTTATCAACAGTAAGTTGGCAGTGAGTACGTTGATTCCGGAGAAGGTGTTGAAATATAGGACTGTGCATAAAGGTATACATTTTTATATTAGAAATAACACTAAAATTAATAATAAAGAATGTTGAAATTGGAGTTAGTCGTTCTGTCAACCAAAAGGCTCATATAAGCCTTGAGAGATTTGAAAGTATATATGAATATTTAACCTATAAATGATTTTGGATTGTTTAGTGGATTAGTTATCAAACTGTTATTTTCCATTGTAAAGTTTACTAAAACGAAATTACGAGATTTCCAAAGAGTGCCATGGATATGTCGGAAGTTATCACACTTATTGTAAGTGGATAATGTTGGGATTTCACAAAGGGAAAATTCATCAAAGTATTCACTAGTATAATTTTCTAAAAGGTTGCTTGATGATTTTTTGGAATTAATTGTCAACAGATAACTAATTATTTAAATTATGTAAATATAATATCATATCTAGAGTTTTTAAACTGGAGTAAATGTATTTAGGGTTATAAACATATCCATGAAATAGTTTTATATTTCACTTCTCCTTTCACACTAGTAAAATGAAATATTATTTTAAACCATAGCAATGGCTTGATTCGGTGAATTTTAAATACGTCTTTCAAACTCAGTTTACATTTACTAAGAAAATTTCATTTAATTTCCTTGGAAACATGTGATTTACGTTAAATAATGTTAGTTTTCTGAAATTATTATTAATACTTTTTTGTCACTCTCCATTATCTTCTACAACTTTATTTAGTTGATATTGTTTTTTTCTAAAATTCTCCGATTCCCAACGATATATTATACGTATACCTTCTGACCGGTATTTCCTTAAATTCATTTTCGACCTGGATAAGCATTTTATTTTTTCTCATGCAATTATTATATTCTTTCAAACTTCATATTAAGCCATTTTTTATAATTCTTGTCAATAAACGAGAGCTATTTTTTTTTTATTATAAACCATATTAAAGGTACTTTAGAGGAAGACGTATATGAACATTGGGCATTTAATTCCTGTAAAGTGACATCAATAAGGATAAGACCTAAATGGTATTAAATACCATTTAATTATACGAACATAAACTGAGTTTAATCAAAATCGTAACAGCCGTTTTTTTTTTTGAAAATTATAAAAATGTATTTCACAGTTGATATAAAATGGCATTCCCGGTTAGCCGATTTTCAGGAAAAAGTTGTCACATCTAAGGCATATACGCATCTTAAATATGGAATATCACTTGCTACCACTTTTCATTTTCGGGCTAACACACACACTAATATTACACTAAATTGATGTTTTATTGGAATATACTCGTTACACAAATGCAATAATGAGGCCTTTGGAAAAAAAGTGAAGGAAATCCTTTATCCGAATATTTTTTTTTTTTTTTTTTTTTAAGAAGCAATAGTGACTAAGTAATTTAATTTTAGAAATCTTCATCTTCGAGCAAATTAAAATTTTCATGCTACCTCAATACCAATCTGAAGTAGTAGCTTATTAGTTATCCATTCTATTTCAGCAATAAAAAGACTTATTTAAAAACTCAAAATTTATGTATGGCATTATTCATTTCTAGTTCAAATAAAAAATATATTTTTTATCTGTGTGCTTCCAGCCGATGGCTGTGGTTAAGATAATTTGTTTTTAATTTTAACGATATCTATTATTCCATAAACTTGATTGACGGTATTAGTTTTATTATAAACGAAAATGTTTAATTTGATGGAAACGTGGACTTTCCAGATTAAAAACTTTTTATTTTATTATTATTTATGAAATTTACAGCTGTACAAATTAATATACATTTAGCAAATGTGACACAAAGAAATATATGAAATGTTTATAGAGAATCTTTCCATTGGTAGCACTCTAATATTAAAAACTAAATCATTAGAATTAGATGTCAAGCATGTTGGAAACTAGGATACTTTTTTTTTATTCTTTATATCGTTTGGCATATATGAAAACTATTTGATCTTTGGCAACTTAGATCACAGGTGGATCTACGGGGAGGAGAGGGCTTTTGGGCTGAATCCCCACTCAACTGGTAAAATATAACCATGTTTAATAGAAAAAAATACTAAAACTATCTCTTAAAGTATTTTTATTCGTATAATTACATTTAATAGGACTTCAAGAAACACTTAAACACCATTTCATATGGGTTTTTAATTTCTTTATTTATTTTTTTCATATTAATTATCATCATATGTATATGAAAAAAAAATTTCTGGCTGAAGCCCCCGCCCCAAAAATTAAATCATGGATCCGCTAGTGACATAAATCATCTACTCAAATGTCCGTTTGTGATTATAGTGCTTTTCCTTCGCCTCAAATTGCCATTAATACAAGTGACGCGTCTGAGATAGGCAATGGAATCTCCTGAGGTCTTGCTTTTCCCTCTACAGGTGGAGAAAAGGCTAGTCTGGGAGTTCCCCTGAATGAATGTATGTAAATATGTAATGTAGTTATGACTCTGATAAAGATGTAATTTTCATTAGCTTTAGTTTATTTTTGGAATTTTTCATTTATTTATTTTTTGTATTCTTATATTTATGTTTTTTTTACATTTAATTTATTTTAACATATTTCCAATATAGTGAAATTGAACTTGCATCACTGTTTATAAATTCCTCATTTGTTACAAAATGAAATACTACTCAATAAAGAAATGTTAAAAAAAAAAAATCCCAACAACTAACCCTATTATTAATTTTGATTCACTAGTATACATTTAAAAATTCAGTTTTTAATTTAGTTCAATATCAAAAGCTTTATATTTACTTGGCAGAGCTCAGTGAGTACCATATTCCTTTAACTCTCGTGGTTTTATTTGATATTTTTTAATATATATTTTTCTTTCTTGTGTTTTTTATAGCCTTATTTTAATTTTTTTTTTTTTGGTTCATTTTAATTTTTTTTTATAGTGTATTTTATAGCCTTATTTCTGCATTCAATTAAATAAAATGACTTATGCGCGCATCATATAATGTTTCGTTTACCTATCTACTTTTAGTATAAATAATTTGCTTGCGAAATCGCTTTATTACAAAAATATTTGAAGTGCACTTTATTTGGGCTAAATCCCAATGTGAATTTCTATCATATTTATCAATGCAAAAACTCATTATTACCATCGAAATAGTGTAAAAATTATTTATTATATCGACGGTAGGCAATGAAAACCCCGTAACCCCAACAGCATGTTTGGATCGTTATAAATTCATGAATCGCAATAATAAATAAATCTACAATATATATATATATATATATAAACCTATAAATAAGGATCATACTTAATGGTAAAAATTCAAGAAACTAAATCTGTATACATGTTTTTTTAATTTTTTTTAAACTTGTTGAAAAAAATACAAAAATAGTTATCATTGAATTTTTTATATATTTAAGAAGGAAGTACTTGGGCAATGCTTCTAGAAAAATGATAAACAAGCAGGTGCATGGAATTCACTCTCAATCCGTGAGTGAATCAATGCGTTCCCATAATTGCCAAATCCTCCCCACTCCAACCCACCGTTGTGCCGCAGAACGAAACCGAAATTGGTTAAGTGACCGCAAAGCCTTCCCGAGACTCAGCTGTCATGATTTTGAAATGATTAATTTACGATCGCTATAAATGGGCTCTGCGGCATTACTCCAACTTGTTTCCTATAAATCAGGAGAACAAAACTGTATTGTATTCCCATCGATATAAATCACCGTTAATTCACTTCAACTTGGACTAAGGTAATAAATAATTTAATTAGCTATTTTGACTAATGAGACTGATTATATGAACTGTTAATTCAAGGAAACCTGGAAACTAGATTTTTTTTTCTATGACATTTTTATACAAATTAATGAAGTATTTAAGATGATTTATTTGGATCCGTTAATTTTATTTTATTTAAAAAACCGACCAGAGAAATAGAGAAATCATGCCCATCAAAAGAAAATGTTCTTCCATGTCTACTTTAACACCTCGGTAGATAGCTAGGAAAATTGATATTTACTATTCTCAAGACATGAATGATGAACTTGCAACAACACTTTGTCCAAAGGGAGGTAGTCCACTTGCCAGGAGTTGTAATGTGTGCTGAAATACATCCAACGACTCAATTATTTCATGCTTATTTATATTTCTCTCTTATTGGTATTTTAGATTTTATTTTATATGTGTAATGCGATGGGTCTATTCCTAATTTATTTATATTTGTGTTGATTTTTATTTGGAATCGTGTTCTTAAAGCTGCAACATACGCTCAAATCATAGGGAAGATTTTTTGTAATATACTTGTTAAGTTTTTACATTTCGTTATATAAATAACGTTGAGTATTTTTTCTTATGCAGTAAAGAGATTTTACTTCTTTGTTTATTACGTTTCGCATTTTTTTTATTATGTTTATCTATTTTTTTCTTTAATTGAATCGTACTGTTAGAACTAATTTTCTATTTTATCAGTTAACTCTTTAATATTTTTTTAAATAAAGATTTTAAATTGAATATTTAATAGTTGACCGTTACATTATAAATGAAGAAGATGGTCCAGGGTGGCGGTCATAAATAGGCTAAATAGTGTTAAAACTATTTTATTGAAAGCTGACGTTTCGACCCGACTTTGCATGTCTTCTTCAGAGAGGTGTGTTCATCTTAGAGTTTCACTTAGAACTGGCCAGTTTTAAGTGAAACTACTAGCTGAACACACCTCCTTGAAGAAGACCTGCACTGTCAGGTCGAAACTTCGGCTTCCAATAAAATATTTTTACCAGAATTTAGCCTATTTATGACCGCCACCCCGGACCATCTCCTTCCTTTTTAAAGATTTTAAATATTTTCATTTTTTTTCTAGTTTTGATGGCCTGTATTTCGAATCTCAGTGGTGTATAAATAATGCTACAAAAATAAAAAAATTGACAAGAAAAAAAATTTTAATTTACTATGATAATTGTGCTATTCTACCATAGTATGAAGCATTAGCATATTAAATTATAGATATTAATCAAAAGCATTATTATACATACTAAATATATTCTGCTTATACCGTAGTACAGTCGTTCTTTTAATGTTTATATTATTAACATTGTATTTTTTTATTCGTTTATTCTCGATTTAGTTTTTTTCAAAAGCAACAATATTACGGAAATTGTTTGTTGTCCCGCGCAGACACAATTTCCTTTTAATGTAATGAGTTCTCCATTCCTTGAATCCGTAAATAAATTCTAATATTATTTTTTTTTTTTGTAAACAATGAACCACTATTTCGGTTTATAAAAATATTATAAATGTTTTACTGAGAAAGAACCTTAAAAATGACAGCAGCAGAGTGTTATAAACATCCCCCTCGACTTAGCGGTTAGTGAGAGATGGGCCATTGAATATATTTTCTCTTCTATAGAGATTCTATCTTTGTAGAAGAAACCTTTTCAGAGGAGCGATCCAATATGACATGCGAGATATTGATTGTTCCTTTAGCCTACTCTTTTAAAAAAAATGTATAGTTAATAAATTACAAATTTATTTTATCTTACTATTAATGAACTAATATGATGCTTTTATTTTCTGTTGACTTCAGAAATTTTGATCTTTGGCCACCTTATTCACACTTCTCTTCCTCAGTTTGCCTTGTGTTGTTGCTTTCCTGTCCCGCTGTATTTTTGTTGATTCTGTCTCTAAATCTGGTTTCTGCCACCCAATGTGGTTTATTCCCAACTGCCCTGGTCTCCATTATTGTGTAGAGGCTCTCTTGTAGATTGCGTTACTGGTCAGTTCTTGAGCTGGGACAATTTAATAAGCTCGGGAACCATTTTTACCGCTTAACTGATCCTGTTGTTGGGGTGACTTTTTGGGTTACATTCATATATATATATATATATATATATATATATATTGTTTTATCTTGTATTTTTAAAGAAAAAATTGAAATTTTTCTATTACATAGTCTTGATTGTTTTTTTTTAATGTAATAAATGCTAATTATGCTAATAAAATTTTATAATAAAACATTGGAGCATTGCGTCGTGTTGTCGACATTGTCCTAGATTGTTATCTACATATATACATTTAAATCAAACATATTTAGACTTCAGCGTTGTTATTTATTTTGTAATTGTCGTTTAATAATTTGTACCTTGCTTTAAAAATCAAACTTGCACTTTAATCTTCATGTTTTCAAAAAAGATGACCTTCTTGGCCTTAATTACACCTATAGTGTTATCATCAGTATATCATTGAGTTTTATGATTTATGTAGATGTTTTGAATTTCCGTGCATCTTAATTCTTCACACCTTAATTAAACAACATCGCCGAGAGTACGTTTCCCTTATTTAAATCTCAAATCATAACTAAGATAATTACTACAAGGTGATTAATCTTGAAAATTAATTATTTAAAATCCAAAATATGTTTTAAAAAACCAGCACAACCTAAGGAGAGTTTTGGATTCAATATTATTAAAAAGTAATGTGTCGTCATCAACGGTTGTACACGGATATTATTTGATCATGCTCAACTGCTTGGTTGTCTCCATTTACTAATTAATTATTTAATGAGGTACCCACGACTGATGTAAGGTAATAAACAATTACATCGCAGAGGCGGACTCGAACTTGGGACATGGAGTATAATAACCATAGGAGCGTAATGCCTTCCTTACTTAATTTGAAATTTTGTTTTGTTGATATTTGTATTTATTAAGGCTTTTATTCAAGCGAAAAATATTTAAAATGGAAGCTGGTTTACTAAAATGAATTACTGTTTATTTCATATCTGTGTTAACTAGATTTCTATAAAGCAGATGAAAATTACCACGATTCGTTACTTGATGCAAATTAAAGGATTGTTTGATTTAGGTCATTCTTTGTCTCCTTAGATCGTAGCCTTTAATTAGGTCCGATTTTTTCACAACAGGCCTCTGCCAATTATTTCATTTCAATCAATCTCTTTGCCCCCTCCCCTCCCTCTAATTTTAAAAGAAATATTGATGAACCCTCTAATCAAATTCTATTTTAATTTTTGGAGTGAAATGAAACAGTGGTCTTTATTATGACACCACAACTCCTATTAATTAATTTTTTATTAAAGAGAAATATTGTATTTGTCAGCACAATGACAACTAAATGAATGAAGCACATGTGTACAATAAAAATTATATGGATAAATTAAGTAAAAATGAAAATTTATAAATATAAAAAAAATATTTATACAGACTTTGTTTACAAGAATGCGTCAGATTAATAAGAAAACGTAGAAAAGCAACTAGTCAACCGAAAATAGCCATTAATATATAAATAACCACTAATATTGCCCTTAAATGTGACAGATTGTAATATTTCTCAATAAAAAATTTAAAATTGAAAAATTTTATGTTCAAGAACAGAACTTAAATGGCTAATTTTCAAAATATCTTCTCATGAAGTACATTTAATTTATTTAACTTGAAATAATTGCAAATTTCACGTTAGAACCTGCCAAATAAAAATGTATAAATATAAAATATGAATAAAGTTGATAACTATCTGAAGGATATAAAGAACAGTAATAGAGACACGGGAATATCAGAGCGCACACACGAGCTTAGCCAAAACGTTAAAATTGACTTTAATAAGTAACATCTGTTTAATAAAACACGGACTCTGATAATATTATATACTTATACATGTACGGTTTACATAAAAATTAGTGTTGGTATTTCATACACACCAATGTTTAAACAAATAAAAATATTTACCATGAAATATAAATAAATATAGCGGCCTTCGTATCAATGGCAGTCTTGTCAGATTAAACATATTTCATGGCATTTTATTATAATCAAATAAATAATTAAGATATACAGTCGCAAAAAGAAATGGGTAGCGACAAAAACAGTATATATAAATAGAATATATTTTGATGGCTGTAAAAAACTTATGGTAATTAATTGCTTTAAATAGTATTTTGTACCGTCTGTAATCTGTACTTTCACTTACCTATATTCGCAATATATAGACAGAGTAAGTATTGCGATCGTGAAAATTTTCGAATCTGAGTTTTCAACGGAAATACATTTTTTGGGTCACCATAGCTCAAATAACCTAGTCCCGTAAAATGGTGTGTGTGTCTTATCAGTCTATCTCAAAAACGAAAAGTTGTATGAAAGTGAAATTGCTTATTTAAGGTTTTTTGAGCTTTTGATGTTACAGCAACATTTTCGTCAAAATCGGAAAACCGAGAGTGGTACTTTATATAATCGATTTAACAAAGTTTTACGATTTTCTCAAAACCGGATATAACGATTTTGATTAAACTTAGTATATTATTAAGCTGTTTTTAGTAAAATGTAGGTTTTATTTTCATTGATGTTCTTTATCAGGAATTAAATGGCTAATTTTCAATATTGGCCTTCTCTAAAGTACCTTTATTTTTTTATTTGGAATAATTAACCGTTTCACATTAATCTTTGATATAAAACATGTTAAATATAAAATATGAAATAATTTGATAACTAACCAAAGGAGAAATAAGAGATCGTAACGGATAGTAGTTGTAATATAGGAATCAATGGAATACGAACTTGGCCGATCTAATCCGAGCTTCATATAATACGAACTCCGATAATATTAAGTTCATATACATATACGGTTTTCAGAAATGCTATCGTTGGTATTATTTAATATTTAATTGTATAGAATACAGCGTTATAAAAATTAAAATTTGTTTATATAAGTGTATTAAAACAAATAAAAATACCCACAGTGAAATGTAAATAAATATAGCGCCAATAATTTTTACTTTCACTCCCCCCTTTGTCTGAAAATACTTATTTCTGTTAAGAAGATCGTGGTATGTGAAAGTTGTGTGATTCGCGCACCAGATTTTTACTTACTCGTCCCTTTTTCTGGAAATACCTAATTCTGCTTTTAAAAAAAGATAAATAGAAGTTGTGTGATGCGCCGCGCATCGTACCAGAATATTATTTTAAATTAGTTTTAAAAATAATTTTACTTAAATTAGTTTACCTATCTCGCTTATTGGCTTGACAACAACTTTAAGTGGGTCTTGGCCTTCTCAATGAACTTCCGACATTTAGTTCGGTTCTGAGCAGCCACGTTCCACATCCTGACCCTCGCTTTACGTGCTACAATATCTAGTCATCTATTTCTTTCTTCCTGCCCTTCTTGAACTTGCAGGGCAAAATATTCCTCGAAGGATTTTTCTTTCAAAGACCGAAATGTTTTTTTAAAGAAAAGATAGATTTACTTTTTTCTTAATTTAATTTATTTTTAGTCGATTTACTTTATTTTTACTTATTGCTTTATTTATTATTTCACCTATGCATGTCATTCTATTTTTTATAAATTTTTCCTCTTATACATTTTTTCATTATTATTCTCTTTTATTTTTTTACATTTATTTACCTTTTTATTTATTGTTATTTATTTCCATATTATATGTATACAGTGTATGAATGAACAGATTTAACCGTAGCACTTATTGCCCTTTATTGTGGCAGATTTTACTATTTACTATTAAAAAAAAATTAAAACGATAAAAGAATAAGAAATAAAAATAATGACAGTGACGATAAAAGGAGATTTGTTGAGAATAGTGACGGATTGAATGCTTAATAATAAGAAGTGGAGCCAGCCTAAATCATAATTGGTAGTTCAGGAATGAGAAACGTATCATCAGCAGGGTCATAACTCTTAGAAAAATCAAAGCCTTTTTTTTTTTTTTTTTTTTGTCTTTAGAGTACCCAAAACTTCGATGGGAATAACTTTTATGAAGGTAATTCTGGGTCTGGACCAAACCGGAAACGTGAGTGGAAATGATTAAGGGTAGAATTCCCCACAAGGAAGGAAGTAAGTTCAGAATGAAATATTTATTTCAGAGGTTTTTTAAATATTATACGATGAAAATATAGCTTAAAATTCGAAGCTATGTGAGAAGGAATGTCCTTATCAGAAGGCGAAAAAAGCTTTTTTCCAGGCCTTGGGAAAATGGAGTTTTAAACGGAAAAGATATAAAATTGTAGAAACGATTTAGCTATGGGATTTTTACTTCCTCAGTAACAATAAAATAAAGTAGCTTATTCCTTTCGTGGCAAAAAATTGAAAAGCTCATTTTTGGATTCAAATATGCAGTTATTCATCAGGTCTGTTGTAACAAGGGGAGGCATAATAAGGAATGTAGGTTTAATAAATATCTTTAAATTTTACAGTTATTTGATGATCACCATTTATATTTTTCAATATATGTAATTTGTGAATACATTTCACAAACTATGGGAGAAACGGAATTCAATATAATTAATAGTGACAATAGCGCTAAACCTAACTTTCTTTTTAATTTATCTTGTCACCGAAAGCAGAGGGAAAACATCAAAAACCTGAAACAAAAACTCTAGCATAGTGAAACAACCATTTATATGTTTGTTTGTATTATAGTTTGTGAAATGTCTAACTGCACTTTGATATGAATTAGACTAAATATTTATTTATTTATATATTTTTTTCTTATATATTTTTTATTTTATATCTTTCTACAAAAAAAATCGTTTATATCATCATTATTGTTCATTATAAAACGTGTCAGATCTATGGTTACCTTTTTAAGGTTTGAGAAATTTCAATTTATTTCTTTTTTTTTATCTTTTTTTTATTGGGTGGCTAAAGGAATGTGTATTCAATTAGCTCGCTTCAGTTATCTAGAGTTCCGAAATGCTTAGAATTCCAGTTGTAAATGTTATTGAGAGGCGTTGAAAGTTTCTTTAAGGTGAAAAGTTAAGCCACGCTGTTGGTCAAGTAGAGGGTTAAGCAGTACAATTTGTAAAGATATATTTAATTGTTAACTATATATATTTGTATAAATAATATTAATTACAAAAAAAAACTCTGTCAAGGAGACCCCTCATTGGCTGCGGAGGTGCAGGCATCCTCCTGTACATCGGCAGGCAATGTAAAGCCGTAGCGATCTACTGATTGTGGAGCCTGAGACCAATCGTGCTCTGAGGTCAGGGAAGCAGCTTCCCGATCAAATTGGTACTACGGGGCGTCGCCGGAGCCCCGGCGGCGCTATGGGTGGACGGCGAGAGTGCTTGCACTGTTCGGCCGTGGCGGTCGTAGTGGTCGTTGTGTTTACGACTACTCGCTGCACGACACCAGTGTACAGATGGTCTTGGCGTTGTTCAGGCTATCTTCTGGTACAGTGTGTAGCGAGTGGACGGAAGTTATGGTAGTAGGAGTTGTCTTATTCCGTGGGCTCCGGTTGTGAGCCTGCATTCTTTGTGGCGTACCCGGTCCGGGGAGTTAGGTTGGAAGCCGGTTAAGGCTAAAACGCTAGGTATGGCTTCCAATCGATGCTCCCTTGGCCCACAGCGTTGCCAATGGTTCATCTGTCAAGGAGACCAGAATAACTTCATCGTCTGATGCATTGAATAAATTAAGAAAACAAAAAATTGATCTTTGATTGTTTATTTCCAAAGGTTTCAGAAAATGCATTCCCCTGATTGATCTCACCAGCATAACTGTTATTTAACATGAACTATATGAAAACTGAATTTTGTTCATAGTTCTGAACTGGAGAGTTCAAAGTGAAACTCTTGCTGAACACACCTCTCTGAAGAAGACCTGCAAAGTCGGATCAAAACTTTAGCTTTTAATAAAATAGTTTTGCCACTATTCAGCCTATTTATGACCACCACCCGGGACCACCTCCTTCCTTTATAGTGCAACGGTCAATTATTAAATATTCAATATGTTTTATTTTATGTTCTGTCAATCCATTTGTGAATCAACTGTTGAATTTAACTGAAAGGAAGGAGGAAAATTTAAAACAGGTGGCTTTATGTCGTTATTCTCAGCAACATTTTTTTTTTCATGTTATCAATTATAAACATTTATCCATTTGAACTTTCCATAGTAAATTAAATTAAATATTTAGCGTTTAGAAAACAATTACATAGATAATGTTGATAAACAGATTTTACCACACGATAGAATGTTTATAATGAAAACTTTTCTAATTCGTATGTATAACAGTAAAAACTTAAAAGCAAAATGATATTTTATTCTGATATTTAAAAAAATCAATGTGACATATTGTGGCTCCTTTTTTTTTTTTTTTTTTTTAGCTTTAATGTTTTATTCACACCTGTCATAATGCTAATGACAACCAGTGAATGTGAGATCGATTGATTAATAGAATTGTCATGAAAGGCATGAGGAGGATCAGTGCCCAGCGGCACCTCACTCGGCATGATATCTGCATTAGGCGAGGAGGTCCCTCATCCAGCTCCTCTTCAGTCTCCTACAGACGTTACCGGGCATATTCGTAGTGGCCATGTCATTTATAAGTGTATTAGTATGTCCTTGTAAGTTGTCATGGAATCGTTTGTAATGAATACGTATGTGTTCGTTAACAGTCGGCATATGGAGGTCACTATGTAAGGTTATGTTGCTAACGTACCAAGGTGCTTTTGTAATTGTTCTGAATGTTTTTGCTTGAAAGATTTGAAGTTTGTTTATGTGAGTCTTTTTAGCAGTTCCAAATATCTGTGATGCGTAAGTCCAAATAGGTTTTAGTAAGTAATTGTATGTGTTCAATTTCTGTCTAAGTTTTAGTTGTGAATTTTTTTAAAGAAGTGAACTCAGAATTCTTAATCTTTGATTTAAAGTTTTTCGTTTTTTGATTATATGTGGGCCCCACGTCATTTTTCTGTCAAATGTCAAACCAAGGTAGTGAACGGTGTCTGTCTGTGGAATCTGTGTATCGTCAAGGAAAACTGGAGGGCATGTTTCATGTCGAAGCGTAAATGTGATGTGTATTGTGGCTCCTGAATAACCACTTTGTACATATCTCTTTTTTAATATGTTTAATGTAATTACTTGAATCACATGGTTATTTTTTACTTTTTTTAAAAATGTATTGGTTATATAACGATTTTTACAATGGAGTTAAATTTGATTTAATACTGAATACTAAGAACATCTATAGTAATAATTACGATAATGGTTAAAAATCACTGAACTAGAAGTGGCAATTAAAAATATGAAAAATCCACTAGAAGACAGAAACAGACTCGTAAGTCATATTTTTCGGGAACCCCTTATATAAAAAACGTTAAAGTTTTGAAATAAAAATATATTTGATTTATTTATTGTTTTGTAGCCTCTACCCTCTACGGTCATTGGCAACACCTTCAAATTACACTCTGTTGTAGAATTTTATCGCTTTTAAGAATCTTAATGTTATTTTAACTATATTTGATTTAAAGATAAAAAATACATGACTGTTGGAACTGATAAAGTTCAAAAATGGATTATTATTTAGTTATTGATTTATGTATCCAAAATTGTGATATCTAACGATTTTTTTTTTTAATTTCAGAACATCGCATTCCGTGTCGATAACTAATTAAGGTTATAAATTGGGTCGTCATATTTTCCAAATCGAAAGTCAAACACTGCACTGTTAGTTCACGGCACAGACCCCTTTTGATTTAATTATTAACATCCGTCTAAAACTTGAATAGCTTCGTATAATCGTAACCTAAAATTTATGTATCTACGAAAATTCTTAGAAATTAATTAGTTAATAAGAAAAGGCGTTTTTCATTAAATTAATTGATTTAATGGGGTACTAAAAACCCAGGAATGTTCATTTGTTATCTATTGGAGATGTAAGATAATTTGATCACGAAATCAAGAAAATAGGTGGAATATTGGATCGTTTGGTCAATCTAGGCTCGTTATTTGGCCAAGTTGGAGATCAAGAGTATTGGTTATCTAACGATTCTAGAGAAAGGTAAATGGGTTTTCATGAGTTCTTAGCACCTCTATAAATTGATAAAATTTACCCATCTTCAGACTGAGAACGCACTATTTCCAAGAATTTCTATAAATAAAAAAGTTGTTGGTTGCGAAGAGCTTAAGCGATTCACGAATTTTCAGATAGATGTTAATAATTTTATAAAAAGAGTTATGTGTATGATGCTGATCACCGTTTCTGCCCAGAGAGTGTTATCAAACTACCGCTTTCATTCTCGCAAATGACTTATTTTGACTTAGAATTATGTTAATTGTACAGCATCAAAAAGTATACTTCAGTCAACTACCTGATTAACCTGAAGCATAACAAAGGCTACGTTACAGCACAAAAAAATTAAATTAAATTATATTTAATTAGACTTGATTCATTTATATATATATATATATATATATATATATATATATATATATATATATATATATATATATATATATATATATATATATTTTTTTTTTTTTTTTTTTTTTTTTTTTTTTTTTTTTTTTTTTTTTTTATCCTGGCCTTAATACTAACAATCAGTGAGTCTGCTGTCGAGAATAAATATATTATAGCAGTAGGTAGCATTAATCCATGTGAGGGAGAGGAGTGCCTAGTAAAATTCCTTTCTATCTTAATTTTATGATGGATGTATAAGATATGAAGTTCCATCATTAAGCTTCTTTTTGAGCTTCATAACTGTGTTATCGGGTTAGGATGTCCGTGAAAGTTATCCTAAGATATTTTGTAGTGTGTTCGTAAGTGGTCGTTAACTGTTAATATATGAAGGTATTTGTGTAATGTTTGAGACGTAATATGGACCCTTAGTTATAGTTCTGAAAGTTTTCTATTTTCATAATCGGTAAATGGTTGACTGTCGTGGATAATGAAGAGAAGAATAGTTGGGGTGGTCAGTCAAAAAAGAAGGCAAAAATAAATGATAATATTTATTTTTACATATGCCGACGTTTCGACCTGAAGTTCAGGCCTTCATCAGGGCTAAGAAAATAACCAGATAACAAGGTATGAGAAACATAAGTAGTGATGGTAAAAAAAATAAAAGAAAAAAAAGATACATAAAAAAAAATAAAGTAAAATGAAATTGTTAGAATAATTACAATAGTAAGAACTAAGAGATAAATAATAATAACCGTTACAAAGTGTGGAATGATGAAGTAAGTATAATCAAAAAGGGTGGCATAAGTGTTAAAATGGGAATCTTAGAATAAAATGTAAAACATAAAAAAGAAATATGAAGTTATATAAGAAATGAAAATAAATAGTAAAATTAAGACATTGAGAATGGAGTAGTTAGAGAGAAAATTGAGATATTGTAAAGTCAGTCTATCAAGATGTACAGACAATTTATAATATAATAAAGAGTTAAAAACAGAGAAAAAGAACGAAAGGAAGGAGAGAAGAAACTGAGAATCCTGAAATAAGAAATAAATAAAAGAAGTACTACCTGTCGTTCTATTCTATTCGTCGTTTTGTTCTATTCCTTTTCTATTTTCGTTTGTGGGCCGTTTTGGATGTCCCGTATATCTGTAAAGCATAGTTCCAAATAAGGTTAAGTAGATAAGAGTTCAGTTTCTATTGTAATTTTAATTTTGAACTTCTTACATGAAGTTAGTTTAATAATCGTAGTCTTCTTTTTTGTTGATATGTGGACCGCATTTCGTTCTTATGTTGGACTTTATCAGTTTGAGGAATTTGTTCATATCCGTGGTAAATATGAGGATAAATCTAATATAGAAGAGTAAAAATAAATATTTTGTTTTTGTTATCCGCATGGTTAAGTGAAACAAAAAAAACTTTCTTTTTCTGAAGATAACTTCATAACAATTTCAATCATAGCTAATCATTGGGATATGGATTTATTTTCCTTTCTAATGGGTTTGGAATTATGTAATTGGATATTTTTAAAAAAAGTAAGTTTGTGATAATGAATCAATTTATGAACAACGGATTGCACATTATAGTGCATGATAGTGTACGCACATTACAATCGCGTTGAAGCAAGAGATTTTTTTCAAGAGATTGTGAGCACTTAATTACTTATATATAGATTGTCCGAACATCGTCGAGCTATAAAAACTGATCTCAAGTAGACGGAGTTCAGTCAATGACCCCTAGAGCTAGATGGACCGGTTCCACAGGTAGAAATCCATCAACTAGCCCCTCACAAAGCTAGTTGTTTTCGTGGATATGCTAATGTTTCTGAAACGGCTTGTTCAATTTGGTTCAAATTCAACTAAAAAAGGCGACTTTTGGTAAAAAAAAAAAAAAAAAAGATTCAGTACCGATTTTATGGAATTCCGTCATCCACTTTTTCGTATATATGCGCAAAAGCGTTTTCCTTGAAAAGTCTATATCTCTGAAACTGCTGGTTCGATTTGATTCAAATTTTGAAGGTTGTTGTTACATACAACTAACTACATATTCTATTATAAATAGAAATAAGTTTTAAAAATATGTGTTTCACTGGTTTACATCTCTCCGTTATGAAGAAACATATCAATCAAATCATTTGTATCAAGCCTGTATTCGGTATAGATGTGTACTAAAAAAATAGTTTAAATTTTCGTAGTTTTTATATAAATTTCTGCCACAGAGAAGTGTCGTGAAAATAAATTGTACTGTAAATTTTAATTGTACAAATCTATATTTAATAAATTAATGAGATCCCCGATTCAATTTAGTAATCTATATAAATAAAATAAAGATTTGGTCTGTACATTGAATAGAATCAATCCGTTTTATGATATCTTTCCGTTTCATACATTGAATACACCAAATCCACTTTTAAAAACTTTTTGTCAGTCTGTATATCCGCATCGCAACTAAATTTTGTCATGGGTAAGCTCAGCAACGGCTTATTGTAGACTTTTTAAATTTTAACATCATATTAAGGTTTGCTTGACTTAAAACATAGGCTTTAAATTAAAACAAAATATTTAGTATCACCAAAGCTCTGACTTCTTGAGTAATTTGTCTAAAGATCTCGGTTAATGTTGATAATAAATGTTAATAATAAACATATGTTTATATGTAAAAGAATATCTATATAAATTAATTAATAAAAGGTTTTGTCTGTACACTCAATAGAATCAACCCGTTTAATGATACATTTCCGTTTTATACATTACAAACACCAAATCCACTTAAAAACATTTTTTTGTCTGTCTGGATGTCCGAATTGTCCCACGAAAATTTGTCAGGGATAAGCTCAGTAATGGCTAATTGTAGACTTTTGAAATTTTTATATTACATTTAGGTTTGCTTGACTTAAAATATAAGCTTTAAATGAAAACAAAATATTGAGTAGAACCATAGTTATGAATTCTTGAGTAATTTGTTTAGAGATCCCGGTTAGGCAGTTACTTAAATTGTTATCCCAACCTACTCTACCACGAGCCACATTTAAAAGTTGTACTGCTTAACTGATGGAAAAAATTATCACAACTCAATGGGAAAAATCCAGAATACCGAACGTATGTAACTCGTTGTCACGCAAAACGGGTAAAACACACTATTTAACAAATTTTTCCGATCTTCCCGTTCAAGTTATCATTTAATTCAACTTTCCTAGGGTAACAAATGTTTTATAAATTTTTAGGATTAACCAAACGGATTAGCCGGAAATCAGGAAAAAATCTCCAACGATTTCACCCTGCTCGCCACAATATTCTAATCAAGTTCTAATTTTACACGGATGTAGGTGACTCAATGTCCAATACTATTTTGGTTATTTTACCAGCGATAAACTCAGCAGAGTTTAAATAAGTGGAGATACTACAGCTCTTTTTGAATTAATTAATCGACTCCACAATCTCCTTGCTTCATCATAAATGAAAATTAAAGACTTAACAAATTTTAATGGATCGGTGGTCGTTGATTTAGTTGTGTGGTACCTAAACAAATAGCGGAATAACAAAGTTGTTATCAGGACTATTGCGAAACATTGAGTTCCATAAGCCCCACCATAAAAAATTTCAAAACAACTTCCTTCCTCCCGTCCCAATTTTATGAAATTGAATTTGGACCCTCTTCCTCCTCCTTCCCCCATAATACAAAATCCATCTCAAAAAAAGATTCTCAAATTTTAACTAAACACTCGTCAACGACGGGTACACCAGCTAGTAACATCTAAATCAATAAAAACCCATAATGAGCATTCACGAATTTTATAATTATAAATTATAAATTACGAGAAATTTCCAATACAGGTTATCATATGAAACGCACAATATTACACTCGTCTTTCAAATGGTTATTTTAACTTCTGAATAAAATTGATGTTCTATATATTTATAGATTTTATTGAAATAAATAGGGTGATATTATTAAAACAGAGTTTTCATTTACAATAGAAAAATATTTAATTATAAAGCTAGGAAACATCTAAAGTGTAACTTTTCCTGAGATGTGTTCGAATGAAATTCAGTTTTAAGATAATTTAGAATTCATTTAATCCTTAAAATTCATTCAGTTTGCACCAAGAGAAAGTTTACCATTTTTTTTTCTTACACGACTAAGCGAAGCTACATGAAGGTTATGTGCTTCGGTCGTCCGCTAAAAGCTATGTGATTTTTCGAGCGAATGGCTGGATCAATTTTTAGATTTTATGGCTCAAATTATACGATGAGATATCCTGAATGTTTTGAAACGATTTAAGCTGAAATCACTGACCTGTAATAGAATAAAATATTCTTAATTTTCTGAAAGGTAACCGTTTGTTACTCAAAATACAAGATTAAGAAAATCCAAGTAGTCAAATAGCACAGGAATGACCCACTAATTTGAGTGCTGAATGAATTTTCTCATCGTTTGTGTAATGAAGGTTGGGAAAAGAGCAGTATAAAATAACAGCTCTTTACAGAGACCGACACTGACATGAGTTCATCAATCACTCAAATGAAGTCTTTGAAAGAACTGCTAATTGCTATATTGTCAATGGACGGTTCACCTGTAACGATCCATTTGCTACTGACACCATTTGCTACGAGACATGAGCCGAGATTCGGGTTGTGTAATGTTTCTGATGATCATTTCCTAACGTGATTTAGTGAGACAGTAATTTCCTTCTAGTTATAAAGCATGATATGACTTAAATTATATACTTCATCATCCATAATGCTATGCTTTATCTGTCAAGCTGCAACGCGTCAATAGTAGAATCTCGATTAAATGACAAGATCGACATATTGGGCGTTGGTATGAAAGTCCATTCATTGATTGTGTGATTTGAAAAAAAAAGATATTGAATGCATTAAAACAGAATTCATGTATCTATAAATCTTTCTTCTTGAAATAGATCATCTTTGAATGTGCTAAAAACCGATATATAATGATAAAATAAATTTTAACAATAAACGATAGCCCAATTAGTCATTGAATGACTTAGCGATGTTTGCCTGGAGAATATATCATCAATTCACTGCTAAAAGCTATCAAGTTACATCTTAGAAAATTAAATTGCTAAGTTATATAATGAGTTTCCTTACCATGAAATAAAAAAAAAATGTACACTTAATATTAGTAACTTAACTATTTTTGACCTCAACTTAACTATATACCTTTTTTATTATTATTAATTTATTGAAATTTACAGCTGTATAAATAAATACAACCACCATACAAATTGTTCTAACGGCCGAAATGTGTGTTACTGACTAGCGGACAATGATGTGTCGAAGTTCAATAAACTAAATAAAACTAATATATTTAACCCTTAAACGAATTTAAACCACAGTCAAAATTATTGCCCAATAATTGATGCGGACACTTTCATCGAAGTTGTGAATTAATGGGCTGTGATAATTAACATCCAATAATGGAACCAACATTAGTGCAATATTCTAATTGATGAGGGAAGTTGCGTGTTGATAGGTTATGATAAACCAGTAGGCGTTTTCTCTTCCATCATCGTAAGCCAAAGTGTGAATTTGTTGGGAAACTATAATACAAATAAGATTATTCAAAATATTTGTTTGACATCATTATATTCGACGCTGTCATTATTTTTTCAAACTTCGGAGGAATCTTGAGGATATCAGCTGTTGGCAATAAAAGTTTAAAAAAAAAAATTAGTTTTTGGCCAAATTTACAGAACGGTTATGTGATAATGCTTGTAGGCATACAAAGATTTTTTAAGAAAACAATTTAAATGATTTTTAAGTATTGTGGCTTAAAATATTTTGTGAGATCCCGTGAGTGTATTGAGCTCAAATTGTTTCTGAACACTCGCGGGTTCTCACTGAATAATTTGTTTAATCTATCTGGGTAATGAATAGATTAAACACATTTTGTACACTATTTTACCAGTCGCTTGAGCCTGAAATATTTACCTTTATTACCTAAATTCCTACAAGTGGTTAATCAAAACACCGTGACATGTTTGCGGCTTCGTCGTAGTTAAGCAATGTTTGCGGCTGAAAGATTTTTTGTTTTCTACTTTTCCTCAAAACCCTCGGAAGCTCGAAAAATAATGGCAGCTTTAAATATGATAAGTGCAATAATTGTTTTAATTATCCCTTAAAAAATATTTAACGGCTTCTAGAGCTATTCCGATTCACAAAAAGGGCCCAAGAACGGATTGTAATAACTATCGAGGAATTTCACTCCTTCCGGTATGTTATAAAATATTAACTATAATCCTAACCAGTCGAATCACGGAATAAGCCGAGGAAATTATCGGAAACTACCAATGCGGATTTAGACGGAATCGTTCAACTATTGATCAAATATTTTCGTTACGGCAAATATTAGAGACAAAATTGGATTACAACAGTATTGTTCACCAGCTTTATATAGATTTTAAAAAGGCTTACGATTCTATTGACCGCCAGAAACTGTATAATATTCTAATCGAGCAGGGGATTCCAAAAAAAACTAGTAAATCTAGTCAGGATGTGCTTGACGGAGACACTCAATAAAGTTAGAATCGGTAATAATCTGTCAGAAAAATTTGAGGTTCGCTCGGGTTTAAAACAGGAGGATTCCCTTTCGCCTGTACTGTTCAATTTGGCATTAGAACATGCCATTAGGGAGGTAATGCGTACCAAGAAAGGGTTGGATCTGGGTGGGACAACATCCGTGCTGGGCTATGCTGATGATCTGGTACTGTTAAGCGAAGACGTTGAAACTATAAAACTAAATACGACAACGTTAATAATAAGCCGGTAAAAAACTAGGACTCGAAATAAACGTGGATAAAACAAAATATATGGTTAGCTGCAAAAATGGCGATACTACTGGTGATATCGATATATATGGTAATATGTTTGAACAGGTAGGTAAATTTAGGTATCTAGGTTCTACGATAACTAGGAAAAACGAAATTGAAGAAGAGATTAAGGTTAGACTGAAGGCGGGAAATGCTTGTTATTTTTCTTTGACAAAACTACTCAGTTCGCCCCTCTTGTCCCGGAACTTAAAAATTAGAATCTATAAAACAATTATCTTGCCTACAGTTCTTTATGGATGCGAAACTTTGCCGCTTACATTAAGGGATGAGCAGCGTCTTAAGGTTTTTGAAAATAAAGTATTGCGTAGAATATTCGGACCGAAGAAGGATGAGTTAACCGGAGAGTTCAGACGGTTACACAACGCCGCATTGCGTCAACTGTATCCAGGTAATATAATTGAGGTAATTTCGTCACGGCGAATCAAATGGGCTTGTAAAGTTGTTGGACTTAGTAACGAGAGAATTCCTAAAAGATTAATATTTGCTGTGCCGAATGGTAAGCGTCCGAGGGGTAGACCGAAGCGAAGGTGGGAAGATTGCGTTAAAGCCGATCTGAAGGTACTAGGTTTGGACGGCGAACGGTGGAGGGAGGTATGTAATAAGCGATTGGTCGTGTCGGCATCGAACCTTCGGATTTGCTAAGCCTTTTATTATTCTAGAGCTAACGGATCTCATGAGAGATCTCATGTAGTTATTGAAACATGTATGTGTTCATATGAAATAAATATAAATTGTCGATAATTGTAAAATCGGAAACGTTAATAAAAAAAACAAAAAACAAATAAAGCCATATCAATCCTAAAAGGAATGTACATGTACTACAATATATAGATAGATCGTTAGGGAAATTCAGGTTTACGAATATTTAAAATAGGTGTATTATGTTACATTACATTAGTGTTGCGTTGTCCCGAAGATAATGCAGGATTTCGTTTAAAAAAGAAAAAAATAAAGATTTACAAATATGTTATTTAATCGAAATAGTCTCCACCACTATCAATACATTTTTGTAAACTTGTTGGCAACTTTTCCATTCCCTCGAAATATAATTTCTCATCTTTAGAATTAATAAACTCCAAAAACGCATTTCTAATTCCCTTTATCCATTAATTTTTTGTCACGTAAGTATTGGGCCAGGTATCCAAAAAAAATGATAGTCTGTAGGTGAGAAGTTCGGAGAGTAGGGTGGATGTGGCAGAGTTTCATATCCAAGCTCTATCAATTTTTGTGACGTCACATCTGAGATATGTGACCGGGCCTTACCATGAAACAAAATCGGCTCCTTCCTATTAACTAAATATGGCTTCATTATTGCCAATTTCTGAAGAATTCCATTAATTTAGTTACAATACGATCCGGCATTGCTGGTTTCTCCAGGATTTAAGAAACTATAGTGTATCAAACGAAATTAAGCCCACCAAACAGTAATCCTCACATTTGTTTGATGATTTGGGGCTTTGTAAAATGTTCTACTGCTTCTGCTTAGTCAAGTCACTGTCCAGAACGTCTACTCTTATCGTAAAGTATCCACTTTTCATCACAAGTAAAATTTTTGGACAGAAAAGGGTAATTATTGATTCGGCAAACAAGTGTAGCACAAACTTCATAACGCTAATTTTATTTTTTTGGCGGTCGTTTGATGTGCGTGGAACCCAACTTTCAAGCTTTTTTACCTTTCCAATCGCCTTAGTGTGGTCATCGACGGTCGATTTGCTAAGGATAAGTTTCCCTGCAAGTTCTCGAACAGTTGTTACGGAGTTTCCTTCCACCAAAGCCCGCAGAAAATTGGCATAAAGATAGGAAGTCCTTTCACGCCTTCTTTTTCTTCGAGGCTAAAGTCTCCCTCCCGAAATTTTTAGAACCACCGTTGAACAGTGCACTCAACAATACGGCTCTCGCTTGTTGAATAATACTCGCTCGCAATAATACTTGATTAATGTTTCTGGCTGTCTGAAACCCATTCCGGCCGAGTTTAAACTAGTAAAACAAAATTTTACGAAAATCACGCGTTGACATCTTAGTAAAGACTGAATTATTCCTAAGCAGCGAAATAGTACAGAGGTAAACAAATAATATCGTTTGGAAGAGGATTGATAACTGTCCATTCATCCAAATGAATAATCAAATAAATGTGTACATTAAAGTAAATAGTATGTTATATAGGGGAGTATTTTAACGAAAACTCAAAATCCTGAATTATTTTCAGGACAACCCAATAAATACTTTTCCTCTCACTCATTGGAGTAAAATTCAAGCTATTATCCACGTTTATCTATTCGTAAATCCTACTTTTCTATTCCACCAAGGTGTTTAACAAGAGTTTCATGTAAGGATTATTTTTGTACTAAAATTTTTTGATGTAAATTATTATCTTTTAACTAGAAAATCGACGTAAAATGAATATAAAAGTTAATGATTATTTACAAATATTTACATCGTTTCAAAGTAAAGGAAAACCATGTTCTTTTGTCAGAAAGGAGGTGTACAAACAGAAGCAATTTTTTTTTTTTTTTTATTTCTTAAAGACATTTACAACTGTATTAAATAAATACATCTAGTAAATTAGAACATAATGTATATAATGACATGAAAAACACTTGCTGAGTAACTACCCAATGGTAGCACTCTAATGATATGTTTACATTAGGAGATCACGGGGCCATCTTCTTTTCAGACGCCTCGGAGGGTTATCAGGAATTGAAGAGGAAGCAAGGTTAGAAACGAGAGGGTTGGGATGATTCTGAAGTTTATTATGGAAGGATAGGTATCTGGATTGGGCCAGATCTGAAACAAAAGGAACATTAAGGTCATTATGGATTGTTTTATTTGTAACAAAGTAGGGAGCATTGAGGATTTTACGAAGGATTTTGGATTGTAAGGATTGGATACGAGAGGAATTCGATGGTTTAGTGGAGCCCCATAGCTCAACTCCGTAAGTCCAAATAGGCCTTATTATAGTCAAGTATATGAGTCTTTTGTAATTAATTGGAAGATTTTGTCTAGTAAGTGCTTGTCTAGTAGCGTTTGTCTAGTAAGTGCTGAAGTAATCGGAAACGTCGAGCGGTTTCTTGTCGTTTCAGTCTAGTATGAGGATTCCAAGTTAGTCGTTTGTCCAGGTGGAGTCCTAGGTATCGGATTTGCTCAACAGGGATAAGTGGAGTATTGTTAAACTGTAGGACAGGAAGTTGTTGGTTTACGACGAAGGGTAAAGGTAATTTGGTGGGATTTATGGGAGTTTATTTTAATTCTCCAGTTTTGACACCATTCTAGATGCAATTTAAATAAGGAAATAGATGGAGAATAAAAGCTTAAGGGTCGAAAAGATTTCCATAATATGAACATTAGTTAAGACGGAGCGGGATGATCACCGCACTGAGTAAAACACACCGCTCCCGGCCTAATAATCTGAAGTTTACGAGATTGGGACCCAGTGTTGGGGAAGACTTTTAACTCTGACGTTAATCCCAGCCTTCTCCACTGGCCTCTGAAAAATATTTGTCAAATTTTAATAATATTAATAATAATAATAATAATAATAATAAGGCTTAGCGAACCCGAAGGTTCGATGCCGACACCACCAATCGCTTGTTACACACCTCCCTCCACCGTTCGCCGTCCAAACCTAGTACCTTCAGATCGGCTTTAACGCAATCTTCCCACCTTCGCTTCGGTCTACCCCTCGGACGCTTACCATTCGGCACAGCAAATATTAATCTTTTAGGAATTCTCTCGTTACTAAGTCCAACAACTTTACAAGCCCATTTGATTCGCCGCGATGAAATTACCTCAATTATATTACCCGGATACAGCTCACGCAATTCGGCGTTGTGTAACCGTCTGAACTCTCCGGTTAACTCATCCTTCTTCGGTCCGAATATTCCACGCAATACTTTATTTTCAAAAACCTTAAGACGCTGCTCATCCCTTAATGTAAGCGGCCAAGTTTCGCATCCATAAAGAACTGTAGGCAAGATAATTGTTTTATAGATTCTAATTTTTAAGTTTCGGGACAAAAGGCGCGAACTAAGTAGTTTTGTCAAAGAAAAATAACAAGCATTCCCCGCCTTCAGTCTAACCTTAATCTTTTCTTCAATTTCGTTTTTTCTAGTTATCGTAGAACCTAGATACCTAAATTTATCTACCTGTTCAAACATATTACCATCTATATCGATATCACCAATAGTATCGCCATTTTTGCAGCTAACCATATATTTTGTTTTATCCACGTTTATTTTGAGTCCTAGTTCTTTACCGGCTTTCATTAACGTTGTCGTATTTAGTTTTATAGTTTCAACGTCTTCGCTTAACAGTACCAGATCATCAGCATAGCCCAGCACGGATGTTGTCCCGCCCAGATCCAACCCTTTCTCGGTTCGCATTACCTCCCTAATGGCATGTTCTAATGCCAAATTGAACAGGACAGGCGAAAGAGAATCCCCCTGTTTTAAGCCCGAACGAACCTCAAATTTTTCGGACAAATTATTACCGATTCTTACTTTATTGAGTGTCTCCGTCAAGCACATCCTGACTAGATTTACTAGTTTTTTTGGAATCCCCTGCTCGATTAGAATATTATACAGTTTCTGGCGGTCAATAGAATCGTAAGCCTTTTTAAAATCTATATACAGCTGGTGAACAATACCGTTATACTCCAATTTTTTCTCTAATATTTGCCGTAAAGAAAATATTTGATCAATAGTCGAACGATTCCGTCTAAATCCGCATTGGTAGTCTCCGATTATTTCCTCGGCGTATTCCGTGATTCGACTGGTTAAGATTAAAGTGAATATTTTATAACATACCGGAAGGAGTGAAATTCCTCGATAGTTATTACAATCCGTCCTCGGACCCTTTTTGTGAATCGGAATAAGAATAGATTCTTTCCATTCTTCAGGTAATTTCTCGTTCACCCAGATCTTTTTAACCAACCGATGTATTTTAGAAACCAAATTTTAATAATATTATCAAGTAAAATTACAAGTGTAGAAAAAAGTGAAATACAGTACCAAGCATGCATCTGCATTTTTTAATTACCTTGCTAATTATTTGTATATTGTATTTTTTTAGATTTTATAATGCACTTTTAGACTTTAATTTGCACCGGACTATATCGAAATAAACGTTTACATCATTACAACTGAAAATAAAACTTAATGTTATACTTAATTTAATAGCACTATAAATACAGCAAAGAGAGCACTGGTACAAATACAGCAATTAGAGCAAACAGGATACGGAATCGATTAAATCCGATACATCATGCAATGATCCACAGGGCGACCGGGCTTTCAGGACTAGTCCTATCATCTTACTCTGGGAGGCGCAAGAGTGGCCGTTGGAACTGCGTCGACACTATCTTTTGTTTAAGTTTCCAGGCCGCCTAAAAACCGCTCTTAATTTCTTTGAATTTTCACGCTACCAACTACCCAATCGGCTGACCAGCTTCCCACCACTTTCCGACTCATATTCACTACCCAGATTTTACACATCTTCCCCTCACGCATTACCTCCTTGGACGAATAACACACCTAGTTTTGATGTCTCCCATAAATCTGTTGCAAAATCTATTCATCCTCCCGAAGTTACATAACAAATTTTTTTTAACTGTTCTTAACAAAAACAAAGAATTTACCTGTACTTACACAGATTGATCAAAACATATAAATCGTGTGGTCTGTTCGTTTGTGTTACCCACCGAAACCATCCGATTCAGTCTTCCTTCCCTTTATTCCGTCTTCTCATCCGCGTTGTATCTCATTTATCTATCGTAAGTCTTATTAATGAATTTAAAATTGTCACATTTGCAGTGACTCATATTCGGCCCTCAAAGAAAAACAAAAATTTCAACTCTCCAATAATTCTATTGCATTTTACATAAAACAACTAATTCAGATAACAAACACATTAATAAAACTTCTCTGTATCAGTAGCCATGTTGGTATACATGGAAATGTACAGGCTGACACAGGTGCCAAGGAAGTCTGCACCGTATTTACAGAACCTAAACTTAACATGGTGCTGTACGACTTCAATCCTGCCGTAATGAATTATTGCTAAGAAGCATGGGCTACTTTTGGTCCAAGGTCCCAAAGATCAACAAACTGAAGAACATTTCTAAAGATATAGAATCAATCCAAATAACAGGGAACCATAAGAACGTCAGGACCAAACCATAATTTGTAGACTAAGCATAGGACATACTAGGTTGACGCATGGACACTTCCTCGAAGGGAAGCCTTATCCTAGATGCAGCAGCTGCAACAGACCATTGTCCATCGAGCACATCATGGAAAATTGTCTTGCTTTGGAACAGGGAAACCAGAAGAACTTGCTGCAATTTTTGAAGGATATAGGGCTGTATGAAATGATTTAAATTGTGTAATTATGTGACACGAACACGGTGCCTCTAACCTTTGTTGTTGTACATGGCACCTTAACTGTAATTATATAAATAAAATAAAATACATCAATTACATGGTAGCCTGGTTTCAAACATAATCGGAAACCGGATTATCTGATTGCAATCGTAATTGGAAACCTGATTATGATTTTAACCGTGTTATAAAGTAATAATAATTACTGTAATCGTTATTGTTGATTACGATTATGCTCTTTTATGTAATAAAGTTCTTCCTTACACAATCAAAGAAGTCTTTTGTAGGTCTACCTTCTAGATTTATTTCAGTAGGAACACTTTTACTAAATTCCTAATATCTAAACGATCCACTTTCCAGATTCTTTCTGAGAAAAAAAAAAGTGGCGATCTATGATTTACCTTTCTTAATCTTTTGACAAAATGAAGCTGAAATCTTGTTTTCACTGGCTCAATTATCTGTGACAATACTGCTTATTTAAATATCTCTCTGTTTGTACACATCCTTTCTTACGAAAGAACTTGGTTTCTCTTTGCCTTGAAATGACGTAAATGTTTGTAAATAATCATTAACTTTTATATTCATTTTACGTCGAATTGCGGGTTAAAGAAAAGATAATAATTTACATTAAAAAATTGTATTACAAAAATAACCCTTACATGAAACTCTTGTTAAACACCTTGGTGGGTTAGGAAAGTAGGATTTACGAATAGATAAACGTGGATAATAGCTTGAATTTTACTCCAATGAGTGAGAGGAAAAGTATTTATTGGGTTGCCCCGAAAATAATTCAGGATTTTGAGTTTTCATTAAAATACTCCCCTATATATATTTTTATTATATACAGTAATGATTATGACTGATTTATTGTGATATAACATCATTATCGTATTACCATTTTGTAGGGTTTAATGTTTTTAATACTAATATTTCGACAAAATTTTAAAAAAAATCTGAGTCGGATCAATTTTAGCTACGTTACAGTTTATTGATTTTTTGGGCTGATTTAAATTATGATTCATTTGCTCGTTTAGATTGCTTTAATTCATCCAAGAAATCATACTTTAATTATTTCTCGTGAAAATTCATCTAATTAAATTGTTTTTTTTATAGACATATTTAAAGTTTTATAGTTGTTTTGTTTACTTTCACTTACCTATACATGTAATGTGTAGTAAAGGAGAGTATTGCAATCGTGAAAATTTTTGAATCAGAGTTATAAACGGAAATAGACGTTTGTGTTTCTGTACAAAGAATGACTAATTCGAATTTCAACATTGTCTATCATTAATTTTAGTGATGATTCTAGTGGCAAAATGTGCATAGACTTTTATCCACAATTCTATATTTCAACAATACAATACACTTACATGCAACTTACTCACTGTTTGTAGAGATACAATTTTTCCAACTAGAAATATCACGAAAATGACATTATTCAAAAATGTTGAAATTGGAGTTAGTCATTCTGTCAACTGAGAGGCTCAGAGGATGAAGTTGTGTGGTTTATAAAATCACGTGGAGTAACTAGATTTTTATTGCCTACTGTCGATGTAATAAATAGACTTTTTGTGATTTTTATGATTTTTAATCTGTAAGCTTAAGCTTTAGCTCCGTTTAAAATGCACTTCAAAAATTATATAATACCCCCAACATTGCCAAGTAATAATTTCTATTCAAAGTAGAAGTTGTGTGAGGTTAGTGAAAGTTGTGTGTTGCGCGCATCAGATTTTTTAAAATGGAAGATCGTGTGATTGGATATTAAATGCTCATACTAGACTTTATATTATGTAATCATTTTTTTTTTTTTTTTTTATTAAATCAGGAGTTCATATGGCACTGAACTCCCATGTGAATAATAAAATGTTCTTATGGTACAGAATATTTTGAATTAAAGGTCCGTAAAAGTTAAGAAAGGATCTATAAAACAATTGAAAAATAATTAAAATAAAATATTGAATTTATCTCGAAACTTTTATTTTGTGTTCCAAAGGTTTTACCACGCACGATTCTTGATTCGTCCTTGTGTTAACTGTAGAATAAGTAAATGATTGAAGTCCCTTAACAATACTTTGCCGCCTCGTTGTAAAGCTAAGTATCGATCCTATGATTCCTGGAAATGCTTCCTTTTTTCACAATATGTAGAAGAAAAAAAAGTTCTTTATAGTGTCCCGAGAACTGGACTTGAAGTAAGTGCTCTTGAAAACCTTGTGAATCCCAACCACAAATCACGAAGTGACCCAATTCCAAGCATACATTGTCTAACCAAACAGCATTAGGCTCACGCTATTTGGCTGCTGGCAGAAATGGACATTCATTTTACGTCGTACCATATAATAACGCTAAATAAGAGCACATTATTGTTAAATTATGTAATTAATGAAAAGTAACGACTTTTAAATTAGGTGGTATAACTCTAATTAATAGAGAAAAATTGGTCCAAAATTATAAAAGAGAGCTTTTATTTTTCCCACCTAAGCTCGATATCTTTAGCCTAACTTCTTTGATCATTCACAAATCCATATTGATTTTTAATTGAATTTTTCACTTTTTTTTTGTCTTCAATTCTTCATCCGCACCTGTCATGGTAGTGACAATTGGCAGATTTGTTGTTAAGTAGGAAATGGCATGATAGGCATGACGAAGCAGGCCTGTTTCGTAAACTGGTCTGTTTACATCCTAAAATTATTTTTTACTTTTAAATTCATTTTAATTTAATTTCTGTACGATTTAAATGGTACATAATTGATAAAGGTTACTCTAGTTATGCACCTCAATAATAAACACATTTATAGTGGTGCAACTCTTGCATCGTTTCCTCTTTAGTGAAGTTTGGTACTCTCACTACAGCCATACTCAACCCTCTAAAGATTGATTTGAAAGTAATGTTTGTTAAATAATTATTTTAAATTATTATAGGCTATTTGATTCGTGTGATAAAAATCTGTTACCTAGGCTGAGGTCGAAGGAAGACATGGACAACACTTTAGCATAATATTCAGTAAGCATAACACCCAGATTAAAACATAAGATTTCATAAAATCATAATTTTTTAATATACATAAATAAATATACAATAAGTAATATAAATAAAAAAATAAATATATATTTTAACGATAGAATACGAATGAAATAAGGAAAAAATCTGGTGTATACATCTATTAATGTAAAAGGTAAATATAAAAATAATATTATAATGGTTTTGTAGATAGCAAAAATGTATGCTTTTGATAGATTAGCCCAAATCGTAAAGTAATAAAAAAATGAAATGAAGTCTAAGTGTCATCATTATATATCATCATATATTATTATATGTTGAATATAACAAATTATCCTCATCGAGATAAAACATATACGAAGTATATTAGATTGTATTTTTTTATCGATTTTTCACATTCATTGATTGCTCTCTCTCTCTCTCTCTCTCTCTCTCTCTATATATATATATATATATATATATATATATATATATATATATATATATATATATATATATATATATATATATATATAAATTTCCTCCTTTCTTTATTCAAAAACAGAAGTATATTTGCTAAATTTAGTATACTTCAATTGGAAAAATGATGAGATAGGAAACATGATGTGCGTACATAATTAGCATTTTCCAGACCTTGGGCGTTGTTGGTTGAGCCAGTAGCCCTATTTACATAACAGTTGTTATCTCTGCAAAACAGACCTACCTGCTCCTGTAAAGCAACACACCTAAGGGTTTGTGATGTAAATGAATGTTGTATACCTATCATACTGATTATTTTGCAGAGATGTGATCATGCATGATGGAATAAATTTAAGACAAAATATATGGAACTTTTGTCTGTTTTTTGTGTAGGAGGGAAGCAAAAGAATATTATCCCTAATCATCATGTGTAACTCATCCATTGATCCAACTCTGCACAGAGAATCATTTAATAAAAATAGTAATGCCCAAAATCTGCAAGACCAAGATCAAGACTGGACCCTGCAAAAAAAAAAAAAAAAAGCTTATTTGTTTATAGAAAATGAAAAAAAAATAATTAGTTACTATATATAAAGAATTGCTATAACCAATATACGTTTGCCTTTAACACTTCCAATTATTCGCAACGGGTTTAATTAGGTTTCGCCATTCTGAAAAGTGACCGTCATATCTTAATCATAACATTTTTTATAATATTATTAAATTTCTGACTAAACTATAAAAAAAACAGTTTTAGCAATGTTGCAGTGTATAGAATTTTATACACTGATTTTAATAATTGTTCACTCCCCATTTTATGTTGCTTTAGTTCATAATGTCTTAATTTCTCTAACCAATTACCAAGAAAATTACTCTAATTTATTAATTTTTTTAATGTTGTATGTAAATTTTTAAAAAAATTTTTGAAATGGCAGGAAAGTCATGTAGGTGGACAGAACAAATTTATTTTTTTATTTATTTTTTTTATCACTTTATTGAGAAATATTACAATCTGTCACAGTTAAGGACACTTATAATAGAGTTCAGAGAGCACATTCATACCATATATACAGAAAAATAGATAAATAAAGTAATAACAAAAGAATAAGAAAAAAAAGAACAAAAGAAAAAATATATATTACTTAAGTAAGTAAAAATAGAAATAAAAGTATAACAAACATCTTAGATACAAGCAATTTATTTATTTAGATTTGTAATTAAATAGTTGTTCAGGAGAAGATTGGGGGATACCGAGAAGGATTTGAGGAGTGAGGGAGATTCGACCATGATGGCTTTCGTCTTCTCGGGGATCAGAGTGAACCTGTTGAGGTTTTCCCAGACACTTATTCGTAAATATGTTTTTGGAGTTTTAGGATAGCACCTACGGTATCGGTCGGATTGAATGTGAGATAAATTTGGACTTCGTCTGCATACCGGTGGTATTGACAGTGGGAGGTCATTTATACAGATGGAAAAAAGAGTGGGAAATAAGGAAGAGCCTTGTGGGACGTCTCTGCGCAAAGTTAAAGATTCTGATGGTGGACTATTAGGGATTACAACTTAATGAGAACAATCTGTATGGAAGGATTGGAACCAATTAAGGGAACTAGAAGAAAAAGAGATATTTCTAAGTTTGGTTAGGAGGATGTTGTGGTCTATTGAATCAAAAGCTTTGGAGAGGTCAAAGAATCAGAATGCTTAGTTTCTGCTGATCTATGGCTGTATGAAGGTCTTAAAAAATTTTGATTAGGACAGACTGAGTAGACTAGCCAGACCAGAAACCGGACTGGTAGGGATTTAGGAGATCATTCTGCTTCAAAAAATGGTGAAGCCTGGGATTGGACTAGTCGCTCTAAAGGTCGCTCTAAAAATAAATCATCGTTTGAGAAAAAAAATTAACATTTATTTTTAATCAGTTTCAGTGAGACTGGAATCTTTATTCTAAATTTCGTGCTAGAGGTTTAATATTTTTGTGCTCTGAATCAAAAATTTCCACTCGCGTTTTAAGTTTCATACATCAAGGATCAAATTTGGTTCGGTGTCTGTTGTCAAATCGATGTAACGTGCATCACCTACTACCGTTTATCCGATTTTATGAAATTTTCAGAGAATGTACAGGTTAGTATCTATATGGTCCCACAACAATTTTATCAAATTCCACCACTTCTGCTTACGCACGCGCAAACGCATTTTTGTAGATATGCCAATATTTCAGAAACGGCTTGTTCGATTTGGCACTAAGTTAGATAAAAGGTAGATATTAGTCGTGTGAACTTCATGCATATTTTTATATTCCAGCTTGATTAGATTTGTTCTGACTGAAGAAAAGTATTTTTCTCCTTACCTCAAAAAATGGAAGTTTTCCTATGGATTTTTGGTTTAATCCATTCTACGAGTGAACACCTTTACCGTATTAAATATATAACGCTACTATTAATGCAAAATATCTTATATAAAAATTTATCATTTATATTATATTTTTGCGAAAGATGACATTTTGTAGTCTGCAACTAATATAGGTAGTCTGCTACTATGTAATAAAACAGAGACAAATAAAATATGAAATTCTACAATTAATCATTAAGGAATAATTGATTTTTATACTCTACCGTAAAACAGTGATTATTTACATACGACCTTTTGCACTAACAGTAGCGATATGCATCTTCAGTACGTACTGGGGTACAATTTTTACTTTCACTTACCTATATATTTAATATATTGTAAGGTTACCGGGTCATTCACCGTTTCATGGCAAAACAAGCAATCAAGGAAGAAACTCCAGTAGGGGATGCTTTTACAAAGAAAGTAGTAGCTCTGGTATAGAGAAAAGCTCTGGAGAAATTGCAGGGTCTCTGGCATGTTTTAAGGGACAATAAGTTGAGAGGGATCGAGTCATCTGTAGTTCCAAGTCGAACGGACCTCCAGTGGAACAGAAGAGAAGAAATAATCCTGACAAGGCTCCGAATCGGACACTCATGGTTAACTCATGAGTATCTGATGACAAAGGGGACACCCCCCTCAATATCTCTGCTGCGGGACCAATTGAACAGTCAAGCACATTTTGACTGAATGTTATGCTCATGAAGCACAACGGAATAAAATGGAATAGAAGATTTAGGACGATAATATTACCTAGGAATAGGACGATAATATTGCCGAAATTTTGCAAAACACCACTAAAATGACAAAAACAATTGAAAAAAGCAACTAGTTAACAAAATTAAATTATTTTTTTTACACTTTTTGGAAATTTTAATGCTTTAAGTAGTTTGTGCTTTCAGATTTATTGTTAAATTTCGTCTTATTTATTGTAATATAAATACTGTGTAAGGGCTAAAATGACCTGTACGAGGTTGAAGAGCCATCTATTGTTATAAATAAATAAAAAATAAATATATAGTATCCTGATTCCAAATAACCAAGTCCCGTAAAATCTATGTGTATGTTATCAGTCTAGCTCAAAAATAAAAATTCTAACGAAAGTGAAATCGTATATTTAAGGTTTTCATATGCTTGAGATGCTACAGGAACTTTTTTGTCGAAATCGGCTTACCAGAAGTGGCACAGTTATAAAATTGATTAAACCCATTTTTAAAATTTTCTCAAAAACAGCTCTAAAGATTTTGATTAAAGTCGTAATATCAACGTATAATAAAGTGGTCTTTAATACATTTCGATCTTGCCCCCATTGATGTCACTTTACAGGGCTTAAATGCCCAATGTTCAACATGTCTTCCTCTAAAGTACCTTTAATTTATTTTATTTTAAATCATTAACTATTTCTCATTGATATAAATAATGAAAAAAGGCTAAATATAAGTTTCAATAGAATTCGATAAGGAGAAAACAGGAAAAATGATTTTGCTCGAAAATCAATCTTCGGAAATAATACTCAGAAGATAAACCGTTATAAGATATAAGATATATCGTTGAAAAGCAGAGACTTTTAGAAAAAAAAAAACAATATCTAATATGTATAAAGTAATGGAGAGTGAAGACAAAAATATAAGTAATAATTTCTGAAGACTATTATCATTTAACGGATCAAGTGTTTTCAAGGCAATAATATGAAATTTACTCACTAAATGTAAACTTTTAAAAGTTAAAAAAAAAGTATTTAAAATCCCCTTAATCAATGCAATGACTTTGTTTAAAAAACTATTTCATTTTATTTGTATGACAAGGTTATATGTTTATAACCTTAAATACATTTACTGTAGTTTAACAATTCTATATTTAAATTTAAATATTTAGGTATTAACGTCCGTTTATTCCGAAAAATTGTCATGTAACATTTTAGAAAATTAAATTAGTGAATAATTTGAAGAATTTTCCCTTTGTAAAATCACAACATTATCCACTTAAAAGTAGTGTAGCAACTTTTGACCTAGCTATGGCAGGCAATGAAAATCTCCTAATTTCGTTTTAGTAAACATAACGTTTGATAAATAATAGGCATACAATCCATAGCCATGTATAGGTTGAATATACAGATACACTTTCAAATCTCTCTAGGCATATTCGTAGATATATAGACTGGACTTATGTGGTTTACAAAAACAGATGGAGTAAATATTTTTTTATTGCCTACCGTAGATATAATTAATTAGGTTTTTGTTACTATAATTATCTCAATGATTTGTAAGCTGTAAGCTTAAAGCTGTAGTTCCGTTGAAAATAGACTTAAAATTTTTGATAATAGCCGAACTTTGCTAGAAAATAATTTCTATTCGAAGTAATTGATAAATGTGTGTTGCGCGCACCTGCTTTTTTTTATTTAATCACGGGTCATCGAATTCGACATTTGAAATTTTTGAACTCTTCATCATTTTAATATTCGCTGGTGAATAAAATTTGTGGATAACAAATCCGGGAATGTTGAGAGATTATTGTATTTCCGAAAACTGCTTCTTCTGGAGATTTTATTCTCATATTAAGAAACTTTTACTTTTAAGTTCTGATGATTTTGAAAAAAAAATTCTGAAAATGAGTTTTAAAAAATTCATCAAGATAAATTATTACTATAATCTAAGCCCAATTTCTGCTTATTTCTCATTTAATTATATCTTTTTTTATCAAATGAAATCAATAAAAAGTTAAACGTTTGCCGTTAATCTAGAACTTTATTACAAAAATGTACACCGGAACTTTTATTTTAAAAACTATTAGTTCCAAAAAAATGTCACAGAAACTATCAAAGATAAACTTTTTAAACGTTCATAATAAATTCAACCCTTTAAAGAAGTCATTGAATTTAAAAGGTATCGTATTTATTAAGGCAAAACGCAACAATATACTTTATTTATAAATATTAAAATTGGTATAACCATGACCTCAGCTATATGTCTTGCCAGCATAAAATAAGATATTAATATTGAAAATGTTTTATTCTTTATCTGCGAAGTAGTTTATATATCTACTTTATTTCATGGTAACGCGTATGTGGTTGTAGCACCTGTGCTCAGCCTCCACTTACCATGATACGGCTGGAAGAGGCGCCGGGATCTCCTTGAATCTTGGATATGGGGGGAAAGACTATGCTCGGAGTTCCACTGAATGAATGAATGTTTGTAAATATTGTATTAAACTATGAATGAGTTATTTTATTATTTTGATTACTTTAAGTTTCTTTTTTTGTTTATAATAGGTGTATAAAAAAAATTACCGTTTTTCAATCAAATATTTGTATTATTATTTCTTTGGATTACAGGACGAGTAAACTGGGACAATTTTCGTAAAGACCTGGAAAATAAATTGGACCTAAATATTCCACTTAAGACGAAACGTGATATTGACACAGCCATAAAAGAACTTACTACATCTATAAGTGACAAAATAAAGAATAATACATCTACCAATAAAACTGTCAACTCCCAACAGACAAATTTGCCGCAGCATATTCGTATCTTATTAAGGGAAAAACGCAGAGCAAGATCGAAGTGGCACAGGACTAGATATCCATCAGATAAGACATATTACAACAAATTAACTAACCAACTAAAAGCTGAAATTAGAAAATACAAACTTCAAAATTTACATAACATGACAGAAAAACTTACTACTTGTGACAAATCACTATGGTTGACCACTAAAAAACTCCTTAAATTCAAAGATTTTAACCACCCACTTATTACTGAAACCCAAACCTGGTCCAGATCTGATGATGAAAAATCTCAAATATTTGCTCAACACCTCTCAAAAACATTTAATCCACACCCAGACATCCTTAATCCAACCCACCTTGAGTTTATTGAAGCAGAATTGGATACCCCACTCCAATTGACTCCTCCACCTAAAGCATTTCATCCTTCAGAAATATCCAATATCATTAATAGATTACCTTCTCGCAAAGCTCCTGGCCATGACCTAATCACCTCCCAGATCCTAAAATGTCTTCCTAAAAAAGCCATACTGTTCCTAACCTATATATTTAATGCTGTACTCCGCACCACATATTTTCCTGACTCTTGGAAACTATCCATTGTCAAAATGATACCTAAACCCACAAAGCCGCCAGAACACCCATCCTCTTACCGTCCTATCTCCCTTTTACCCATTATGGGCAAAATCCTGGAAAAACTCATTTTAAAACGCCTGTATCCCATCCTAGACTCTAAACACATTATCCCAGATCACCAATTTGGATTCCGCACATCCCACTCCACTATTCAGCAATGCCATCGTGTGGTAGATGTGGTCTCCTCTGCATTGGAGCGCGGAATGTACTGCACGGGAGTCTTTCTCGACGTTGAACAGGCGTTTGATAGAGTCTGGCATCCGGGACTGATGTACAAACTCCGTGAATTCCTACCACCTACATACTTCCTCATTATACGTTCCTACCTTACTGACAGATACTTCAAAGTCAATCATAACAATGCTTATTCATCTCTTTTTACTCAGTCTGCCGGTGTTCCTCAAGGTAGTATCCTAGGTCCTATCCTTTACACAGTTTATACAGCTGACATCCCAACCCAATCCAACACTGTCATCACCACCTATGCCGATGACACGTGTATCCTATCAGTTAATAACGATCCTTTAATTGCATCCCAAACTCTTCAATCACATATCACAAGCCTTGAAGAATGGTGTAAAAATTGGAGAATAAAAATAAATTCCAACAAATCCCATCAAATCACTTTTACCCTCCGTCGTAAACCTATGACCTCTTGTCCTACAGTATCCTTCAATAATACTCCACTTATTCCTGTTGAGCAAATCCGCTACTTAGGACTCCACCTTGACAAACGACTCACTTGGAACCCCCATACCAGACTGAAACGACTAGAAACCGCCCGACGTTTTCGACTACTGCAGCACTTACTAGACAAACGATCTAAGCTTTCAATCAATTATAAACGACTCGTATATATGACAATAATAAGACCTATTTGGACTTACGGAATTGAGCTTTGGGGCTCCACTAAACCATCGAATTCCTCTCGTATCCAATCCTTACAATCCAAAATCCTTCGTAAAATCCTCAACGCTCCTTACTTTGTCACAAATAAAATCATCCATAAAGACCTTAATGTTCCATATGTTTCCGATCTGGCCCAATCCAGATATCTTTCCTTCCATAACAAACTGCAGAATCATCCGAATCCTCTCGTTTCAAACCTTGCTTCCTCCTCGATCCCTGATAACCCTCCGAGGCGTCTGAAAAGAAGATGGCCTCGGGATCTTCTAATATAGAACTTTAATTTGAGTTCTACCAATGGGTAGTTTCTCTTCATGTTGTACATGCCATGTTACAAATTTCTCATTTACTTATTGTATTCTCTATGTAATACAGTTGTAAATTCCATTGAAATAAAAAAAAAAAAAAAAAAAAAAAAAAAAATTATTTCTTTGATATAAAATATAATTAATACTCAAAGTATAGTCTATTGTTATCCAATAGCCATTTGCTAGCCAATTGGTCGATCCCATGCTGATACTATTCCTTGGGATGGCTGTCAAAGAACTCTTAGATCTCAATATAAACTTCTGTAAAATTATCAATTTTTTCCCCTTGAAGAAAATGGGACATGATCTAAATAAGTAGTAATCTAATGGTGCGAGATCTGGACTATATGGTAGATGAGGCAGGAGTTTTTCAGGCTATTATTTTCAATAACTTTTCACAAATTTCTAACCTCGTAGCTCATTGCTGAGGAATAAGTTCGTGAGGGACCACTCTACTGCTCTTTTTCATCTTCTCCGTGGAGAACAGTATCTTTCGAGATACCACCATTCCTAGGAAGTTCGCGAGTATTTTGGCTCAACAGCTTTCTGCAGAACCTCATCAATATCCTATGTTACCATGTTATACCATTCCTTAATTCAGGTGTTGATGGTGTTGTTTTCCTATTGGAACGCCTCGGCCTTTGCTTAACAGGTGAGCTTTGAGAGCTGTTATTACCTAAACTTTTGGTAGACATTATCATGTGATAATATCTCATTTAAATAATCTGGCTTAAAAAGTAAAATAGTTCGATGTTACAATGATTACGTAGACCGGTGGAGCGACGAGTGACGTGACCCAACTCCTCCGGCAGCCGTCCGGCCACTGAGTGAGTGGGGAGACTGCTTATAGAAAACAATATAATAGTTAACCTCTCCACCTAAATCTATTGTTTTTACCACTGTTCAGTAAACTTGATAAATAAGCTAGTACTCACATTGTTGTGTTCATTTGATGGACGAATTGTTAATTGTTCAAATGACACTGTTTCTATTCACTACAGTTCACTAATTCACTATTAATTTAATCACTTGTGGGAGAAGAAGTTAACAGCATCTATATTAATAACACTACATGTCGTCCTTTCATTACGAAAATTCAGCATGTACATTTTAAACGAAGATGAATTTTTTAGAACGTTTTCGGGTATTTTAGACCTTATTCGCCGATTAAAAAGAAAACACAAGAAGTCAACCGAAACACCAACAAACCCTTAAATATATCAAAAATAGATACAAGCGCCCAAAGTAATGATTTGACAAAGACAAAAATCATACTTAATACTGTTTTTTTCAAGAAACCGAGAATATCGTCGGTCCCATGACAAAGTGTCATATATACCAATTTTGCTATTTTTAAATTTGATATTTGCTGTTTTTACTCGACTAAGCGAAGCGAAACGAGAGTTATGTGTTTAAGTCGTCCGCTAAAAGCTATGTAATGTTTATTTTTTCAGAGAATCGCTGGATTGTTTTTTAAGTTTTATGGCTCAAATTATTTGGTGTGATTTCCTTAGTGTTTTGAAACAATTTCAGATAAAAATACTGACTCGTCATTTTATAAGACGTGTTTTATTAAAACAAAAAGCTTTGTAACGCAGTTATGAGCGAACGGCTGCATCGATTTTTAAGTTTGACATATTATATTATTCGGCGAGATCCCGTGAGTGTTTAAAAAGCTAAACGATCAGAGAGTCAGTGTCCGCTGTAAGGTTTGAAACGCTGTTATGAACGAGCGGCTGGATCGATTTTTTTAGTATGATGGCTCAAATTATTCGGTGGGTGTTTTGAAATAATTTGAGCTTAAAATTCTTTCAAATTACTTTGTAATGTTTATTCGATCAGTCCCCTACAAGGTAAATAAAAATTTGTTGAGCGGATGACATGATCGATTTTTAACTTTGAAGGCTGTAATTACTCAGTTCGATCCGGTGAATGTTTTGAAATAACTAGAGCTTGGAATACTGAAAAAAAGATTGTATTATAGTTTTAGTATCTCGATTATTTATTGATTTGAAATGATTATTGTGATCATGTAATGATATGTTATGAAAATGGATTATTAATATTTTAAAAACTAAATATTTAAAAGTAAAAATATATTTTAATTTAAAAATAAACCCGACTACAGAAATTGGGAAATTTTATCCTCCCTGAGGAAATGTACCTCCTCATCTACTGAAACATCCTGGTAGATTGTTAGGGAAATTGACATCTATGAATATTTAACCTTGATGTGGTGGTCAGGTTCCTGCCACATCTGAAGACTCCTTCGGATGTTGACATGCACGAATGCATGGGACGAATTATATTTGTCTAGAGCCACAATACGCTGTGAAAGGAACCCGACTACTACACAAAGTTTAAATATTCGTAGACGTCAATTCCTCTATCAATCGAACTAGATGTATGAGTAGATAAGGAAGTACATTTCCTCAGGTTGGATAAAATTTTCCGGTTTCTGCAGTCGGTTTTTTAAAAATTAAAATATTTTTTTTTAATAAAAATTAATACATTAAATAATAATAACATCACGGGTGAATAAAACTGTATTTATCACATGACTGATTTAAACCATGAATCAACTAGCTTAAATCTGCTACTAAAAATTAAAACCGAATTCTCGCAGTTTGATTCCTTTTCTGTTACGGTCCCCTGTAGCGATAAATTTTTATCAAATTATTAACATCCATCTGAAAATTCGTGAATCGCTTAATCTTATAGTAGCCTACAACTTTTTTATTCACGAAATTCCTCGTATTTAATGAAGATCCAAAAACTCATGAACACCCATTTACTTTCCACTCGAATCGTAACATCTTTGATTATAAAATCGGGTAAATAGATGGTCCACTAAAAATATTGGGCCGTTTGATGTGAGCTCAACCCCCTCCCCTTTCCTTCCTAACATGTCAAAATAACAAGATAAAAAGGCTAAATAGCCCCATATTTTTGTAAGCCATCTTTTTTCACGATTACATAATCAAATTATTACCTGGACTATTCTGGCACAATTCAGTTACCAACTTGAGCATTTCGCCGCCGATAAGCATTTTTCATATGGAATTAAAATTTGTATAAATTAACTACTAATCTTGAAAACATGCTGTAGAATATCGAACTAAGTTTCACTTCATACTATTTATTTTTTAAAATGTTGTAACTTCGTCAAAGCTGAATTGAGAGTTGGAAGATATCCTTGGTCCAGGAAAGACGGGATCACTCAAAGGTGGCACAATACACGCGGCGGTATACAACTAGGACCTGTTAGATAACTGATCCATGCTAGGTTTCGTCAGGATGTGCAAGGACTCTAGGGGTGTTAGCCTGGGCAGCCACCGTGGAAGGCGAGCGTAACATCCTCCACGCGTTTCCCATCTGCGTCAGCGCTCATTCTTTGCGAAAACGCTTTATACCCAATTTCAAAATCATAAATTCTGTTATCTCAGTTCATATCGATACTGTTAGTGTTAAGATTATTTCTTTATGACTTATTAGTGTAATTTTATATTATATTTCCCTCTACTATTTTCCTATTTAGCAGCCTACTTATGGCAGTTGCAGAATACGGTATGGGACCTTTAGAAAAAAATATAATAAGGGTGTAACATTGTCACATACGACCTTTTTGCACTAATAGTAGCGATATATCGACAATTAGGTGTGACTAGTTTTCCTACCCCAAGAAGAGAAAAATATTTAAAATGATGGCTTAATCATTAGTTTTTATGAAGAATTAACGAAGATATGGTTTAGCGACAAAATAACTTTGAGGAATAATATATATACATATAAAAGATAATATTCCGTTTTATATATGATAATGAATCGATGGCAACCGATACTTCAAGCTTCATCGCTGGAGTAAGATATGGCACATGCGTTATCTCACAAACGGTAGATTTTATGACTTGAAATTCTTAATAACTACATTGGGTCATGAGGTCCACATCAAAATAATTAACAGACAATTTATCTCGGTCCGTGGACAGTTGAAATCTCCTAATATTTCAATGATTCTTATTATAATTGTAGTAAGTTTTTACTTTCACTTACCTATATATGTAATATATAGTAAGGGAAAGTATTGCGATCGTGAAAATGTTCGAATCTGAGTTTTCAAAGGAAAAATATGTTCTGAGGTTCCCTGAGTCCAAATAACACTCCCGTAAATGGTCTATGTGTCTGTGTGAATAGTCCAGCTCAAAAACGAAAAGTTGTACGAAACTGATATTACGTTTTTATGGTTTGTATATGGCTCAGATGTGATAGCAACATTTTTGGTAAAGGGCTAACCGGAATTGCCACTTTACATCGACTTTACAGATTTTAAGATTTTCTCCAAAATGGCTCTGATGATTTTGATTAAACTCGGTGTATCAATGTATAATTAAGTAATCTTTAATATCATTTAGATCTTAACCCTATTGATGTCGCTTAACAGGGCTTCCATGCCCAATGGTCAAACTGTCTTTCTCTAAAGTACCTTAACTAATTAACTAGTGACAACTTAAGACCTATCTATGACAGGCAACGCAAATCTCGTTGTTCCATTTTAATAAACTTTGTTGTGAAAAAAAACAGTGTAATAACTAATAGTCGTAAGATCCATAATCAACCGTTGATGTAATAAATAGAATTTATATTATTTTAATGGTCTTAATGATTTGTTAGCTGTAAGCTTTAAGCTTAAAAAATTGTAATAGCCAAATTTTGCCGGAAAATAATTTCTATTCAAAGTAGAGTGGTAAGTGAAAGTTTTGTGTTGCGCGCAACAGGTTTTTAAGATTTAAAATTAGGATTCATCACTTCTCCATGAAATTTCTATCCGTCTCATTCATTTAAATACTTCTGTATGTGAAGTAAATGATTATTTAGCTGGATCATTAACTAGCAGCCTTTATTTTTACAATTTAATACATATGGAGTTTACAAAATGACACAACGCTTCCAGAACATAATTATGGTTTGTTATAATAATAAGTTGGATTGTCTTTATTTATTATAGTTTTAATTTTATTGATGAGATGGTATCTCTCTGCCCGATATTTAATGCATGACATCAATATATGACAAAAATAAATTTTATTTTTAAATATGATATAAATTTTTTAAAAACAATTTAATTGATGTGGCTCTTCGGAGCAGAACCTTAGGATTCTACCAAGTAGTAGTCTAAAAAAGCAACACATTTTCAGAAAATATTGTCAAAAATACTTAAAACAATAAATGTTTTGAAATATACAATGATTTAAATATCGCTACTGTTAGGGCAAAAGGTTGTATGCAACAATTTTATGTATTAATTATATCTGCACTAAAGGTGACATCTTGTATATTGAACTACAATGAATAGTCTGCTAATTTGGAAAATATTATACAGAAAAAATAAGAAATTATACTAATAAATCATAAATAAATAATCAGTTTTATGTTCTTTTGTTAAACAAACTCAATTTTTACATACGACCTTTTGCACTAACAGTAGTGAAAGACTTGCTTTTCGACAATGCATAAACATATAATACAAGATTCACTTCTCTATCCTACATGATTCTAAACCATTAGTTCTATTACTTACTTTTACTCCTTTCCCCGTTCCTGCAATACTAAAAGCCAGTTTCAAAGTAAGTGGCATACTGATTTCTGTAGTCAATAACTTATGGTCCATTGATTCATTTATTGTAATCTACAGTATACATATATAATAAGCGATGGATATATTTATTTGAGTTCAAAATCACAGTTAATTTTTTTTTAAGATTTACAATCTTTTCTCAGCGATCATATTTAATTTTCTTTTCGATTGAAAATATTGTTTGGAAAATGTCTTTAACTCTGATTATTGTGTAGATATCAACCGAAAATAAAAACTGAAATAATTTGTAGTATTTTAAATACATTTCTGATTTTCAATCCATCACTTAAAAAGAAAGGGAAATGGTTTAAGAAATCACTAAAATAGACAAAAACTGAGACTGTAAGTGCTGCAACAGTTTAATAAAGAAAAGATTTTCAACTTTAATTTTTTTTTTATATATATTATCTTGAAGACCTTGTCCTTTTTTAAATATGAATTTTCAAAAACGCTTAAAAGTCGTTTTCAGCGATATTTTATGTTATATATCACAAAAGGGACCGAGTGAAAATGATGAAACTGTTGCAGTTTATACCTCTTAACGACAGAAATGTGTGATACGAATTTGAACATTGAGACTAAACTGGTTATATTAGTTATAGCGCAACAAATATGGCGGCCTAGTATGTGTCGGTATCACCGTGTCCTTCCATCTCTAACTACGTCATTTTTGCAGTTATCAAAACGAGACCAAAATTAAAAGTATTATGATATTTTCTTTTAAATTCTTTGTCATTTCAATGTATCTCATAAATAGTGAAGAAAGTTGTTGAAAAAATTTACAACTAAGAATTAACTAGAAAGTTAGAAATATTTACCTTATTACATTTACATTACAGAACGTGACTAGACATCTTTTCCATGCTCAAAAAAGAATGTATATTTGTATACTAATGATAAATAGAGAAAAATGCAATTTTGTTACATGATAAATGGCTACCCAGCTTCTGATTGAATTGTAAAGAGGTATATGTATGTATGTTTATAGGTGTGTATTGCTATGTTCCTGTCCTCGCGTTTCTACGGCGAGTAAGGGGTTCCAGGAATCGCATTTATTTGTATTTATACGTATTTATATCGGTCCCAGAAGGGAACCGATCAACTTAAAATATATTAATGATGTATTTAAATGTTAGATACCACAGACCCCCTACTGTAGTATCCTAGATTGAACCATATACTCTTTATTGGATTTCCTTTCTAAAGGTATCATGTTTATAAATGTACTATTTGTTTCTATTACTAATTGGTGGCATGCAAGGTAGAATGTAAAAGTACTACGTTGGTTTACTAACTATTATATTTACAAGCTTAAATAAAACCAAAATCATCTATATACAAAATAATAACTAAACCTATATACATAATATCAGTTGCGAATCATACGAGAGGAGAATGCTTTGTATTTGATTAAAGTTACATGTTAGATTGATTATATTAATTAATGATGTATGGTTGCCAACACAAACTTACAAATCATATAACTAAATGCTTGTTACCACTTAGCTGGTCCTTCATAGTGTTTCTAGCTGTCATATCTGGATTCCCTGTCTCTGCTCTCCTTCAGCGTCTAGTCTTTAGCCATCTGCTCTCTCCGGCTGTCTTCATCTTCCTCCCTCGACTCTCCTCTCCGAGTCCCCAGAAGAAGTCCTCTCAGCTCCAAGTTCCCAGAAGAAGTCCTCTCTCCTCCGAGTTCCAAAAAGAAGTGTCTTCGTCCAAGTTCTATATCTTCCACCTTTTTTCATCCCCTCTCTTTTGGTAGGGGCAAGAATTGTTCCCATTGGTTCAATTTTTGTAACAGAAGGGATGACCACACCCCCTCCCCCAGGCCAAGGTAAAGCAGCAGGTACAGATTTCCATATTTCTGGTGGAAGGTGTGAAAAGTTTTTTTTTTTTTTTTTTTTTTTTTTTTTTTTTTTTTTTTTTTTTTTTTTTCTTTTTTTTTTCGGCTCTCTTTGCATTAGTGCTCGATGCATAGATCCCGATATCGTCAGCATAGGCTGCTACCACTGCGTTTGGGTGTTTGAGTGCCACTACTGGCGCCGTAAAAACGACGAACAGTATTGGTCCCAACACAGACCCTTGAGGTACTCCACAGGTGGTATCGACTGGGTTAGAGTAGTCGTCACCAACTCGTACGACGAGAGATCTTCCGCTAAGATAGCTTCTGATCAGTCGGCATAGAGGGGCTGGGAACTTGTACTCTTCCAGCCGTCGGAGTATCAGCGCGTGAGACACGCAGTCAAAGGCCTGACTGCAGTCCAGTGAGATGAGTGCCGTAGCTCTGTTGTGATTCATCTGCTCTATGGTGTGTGCCTGAAGTTTCGCCAGGTGGTGTTCGCAGGCGACACCTTGTTGGAAACCTGTCTGCTCTGGTGGTATAATGTTCTTCTCCCTACAGTGTTTTATGAGATGGTAGTGAATCAAGCGCTCGAAGATCTTGCTGATGTGCGAGAGGAGGCTGATTGGGCGATAGTGCTCAGCCGCGTCTCCTTTCTTCCCCGGCTTTAGTAGGGGTACTACGATTGCTTGTTTCCAGGCTGTGGGAAAGTACGAGATTCGCAGGCATGAGTTGAAGATGTTCAGGAGGAAGGCTTTACCCTTCCTTGGGAGCATCTTTAGTAGCACATACGGTATCTCGTCCTGTCCTGACGCTTTGTTTCCCTTAGTGCGCCGTAGTACCGACTCAAGCTGGTTAATACTGGAGAAAACGGGCTTCTCGATGAGACTGGGAGATGGTCCATCCTGTACAGGAGGGGCACTTCTCGTCCGCTCTGCGTCACCCGCTGCATAGCTTTTCGACAGTAGTTCAGCCTGTTCCCCGGGTGTTAGCAGCGCGTCACCTTCTGTCAGATGCACACTTCTCTTCTTGCTGACGAAAGTCCTGATGAGTCTCCAGAACTGGCGGTGATCATCGTGTGTCCTCCGTAGCTGATCATGCCATAGAGAAGTTTTCCAGTCACGCATGAGGCTAGCTATCTGCCGGGTCATCGCATTGATGGCCGGCTTCAGACTATAATCGCGGGTGCGCTGGAAGATGTTTCTGATGTTGTTCCGTTGGCTTATCAGTGCAAGAATGTGCCGCGGTGGTCTTCTGATGGAGTTGGGCTGTGGGGCGAACCTGTGGATATTACTATTGGCTGAATCCTGGATGGTTGTGGTGATGACTTTCACAGCACTGTCCACCTCATCTCGAGTCCTGCACGGTGTAATAGCTGGTAGTGTGTTCTCAACGCAAGATCTGTATTCTTTCCAGTTTGCCTTGTTTAGTAGATACTTGCTCGCCGGCGGTGTGGCTGGCATTCCGTAATGGTGTGCTGTTCTCTGGTTAACAGCAGGTCTAATGTTGAGGTCCAATCAGGGCGGGCTGCGTGTCGGAAAGTGTGCACACCTGGGTGAAAGACGGCCAGGCTGGTCTTAGTGATGTACCTCCCCAGGGGATTGTCGCTACCACAGAGCCAGGAAGAGTGTCGAGCATTAAAGTCACCAATGACTACATGCCGACTCCTCGCCTGGGCGTGTTGTAGCAGGAGCTTCACAGATGTGAGATTTGCCCTCGGTCTCCTATAAACACAGGTGAACGTATAGCGATTTTTAAATCGTACATCCACTGTGACTATGTGAGTTCCCTCGGTAGGTTCCACTGGGTTAGTGATGGTTTTTGAAGGTACATCTCTTCTGACCAGTATAGCGACGCCCTCAGCTCTCCCCGGGGGGCACACCTCCCGGTACACAGTATACCCCTGGAAAAATACTCGAGACGATGCGGGCAACATTGTGTCAGTCAGTGCCACAACCGATGGTCTGTGCTGCTGTAGGAGAAGCTCTAGTTCGGCCGACTTTGATAGGAGGCCTCTGATGTTCAGGTTGACTACGAGGTGTTTAGTCATTTTTCTTGATGGGCATCACGGTTTGAAGGAGAGTTGTTATAAAATTTAACATCGTGTCCATCCTGTCCAACATCTTCTCAACGAGGGTTACTAGAGTTGATTCTGTTGTCCTAGGTGGCTGGGTTTCAAGTGTGCTGGTGATCGCTGGGGTCGGGCTATTTTGTGTCTGGTGGTGGGGGGAAGTCAGGTGGTGGGAGGCAGTGGGCTGCTGTGATTGGTTGCTTGTCCCGCCAATGACATTAGAGAATGATAGGTCCTTACGGACTGGTTTGGCCGGATTCCTCATTGTGCTGGTGGCTGAGCCCTGCTTCTTCCTTGTTTCCATAAGTTTCTGTCGGGAGGGACATTCTTTTGAGAATGCAGGGTGGTTACCGCTGCAGTTCCAGCATTTAGCCGGAGCTCTCTTAGGGCACTCTGTGTTTAAATGTTGTTCTCCACACCAGGCACAGTGGCAGGTTCGGCCACAATATTGCATTGTGTGGCCGAACTCCTGGCAGTTCCTGCACTGTACTGGGGCCTTCGTTTCTTTGTACACCCTTACTCTGAAGCGTACATAGTCGATAGCTTCGAGTCTCTGGATATCTTCCAGTTTGACTGTGTGTTCAGTTATGAGCTGGATTTCCTCCGTTTCATAAGTTTTCCCGGCCTTATTGGTCCTCTTCAGGCGTCTGGCCATCTTGAAGCCGGGGAGCCGACGCTTCAGTGCATCAGTTATGGTTTCCATGTCAGAGTCCAGGTCGAATCCGTGGATGACAAATTTCTTCGATCTTTTTGTCCCTCTCGGAGCAAATGTATGGAACTCTACATCTTTATCTTGAAGCAACATTTCTGTCACTTTGGTGTGGTCTTGTTCGTTGCTTACGTACAACCTGGTCTCTTTCGCTGAATTGTTAATAAAATATTCTCTGACCTTTATCATTGCCATCATCCTCTTGACAGATGGCTGTGATATGGCCGGTTTTACGATGATAGGTGGTGGACGTCGGTCTTCATTGGTTGCTAGCACCTGAAACCGGTTAGAAACTGAAGTAGATGCTGTGCCATTGTCTACTTTCCTCCTCGGTTTGAGTACTTTGTTGGGTGGAGGCTGCACGAACCCTTCGGAATCGCTATGTGGCCTCTTCTTCTCAGCCCGTGGGTCTTCATTTCCTAATTCCATGTTGATAACATCTTCATCCGTCGATGGTAGGTCAACATGCTCAGGGTTCATCTTGTAGGCTGTAGAGCAGCTATCTTCTTACAAGTATACTGCTGCCCGATTGGCTGTCGAGGTTGAGTTCCACGGGATAAGTGTGGCCCTCAACAGCTTAAGGCGCTGGACTTAGTAAGAAGATCGAGAGTGAGGAGTAACTGGCAGGCAATAGTAGTGATGAGGAGGTCCTTCTGCTTCTGCTGCTGCTGCTGAAGTGGGTGGTGTGAAAAAGGTCTTTTGGGATCCTTTTTAAACACTTAGTTGTCGGTCTTTGTCGGTGGTCCTTAAGGGTTTTTATTACCACTTACAAAAGGTTGTCCTAATGGGTTACCCTCAGTCAGGTACCCAACCGCCAGATGTTGGGTTTATACCTAAATATGTTTATATTTAGGTAATACCTAAATTACCTTAATGTTTATTTGTTTATACCTTTAAACTAATTATTCCACCGACGGTCTTTACAATACATAGCAGTATATATATATATATATATATATATATATATATATACACACCTATATATATATATATATATATATATATATATACCTGTGTGTGTGTGTGTAGTCCTATCAGTGTACTACTTGCTGATGAAATTTCATAAGGTCAAAATCAAAAGTCGAGCAAAATGGTCTGGATGATTTCAAATGGATCGACTCTCAAATATTTGGTTTTTCGCATCTTATTTTAATATAAAAACGTGTATAAACCAAGGAGGTCTTTACAAAATAAATATTTTTATATCACTGTATAATAATCAGTTACCTGATATTATTCAATTTACTATCATCAGAAAGCAATAATGATATTATTATTTAATTGTTTATTTTAAAAGAGGTACAATTATAATTTAACCATGTTTCAAAAGGGATTCGAATCGAAATTGGGTAGCAAACTTTTCAAAATCTTTGAAGGGAAGGGTTTCTAAATAGAATTATTACTACGGCTTCTACAGTGATTGGAAAAGGGTTCACATTGTTACCCGATTTTCTTTATTACGCAACGAATTAAGTATTTACCAGTCAAAAAGACTTTAAAAGGGACTTTATTGCAGTGAAGAGGAAAAACCACCTACACATTTGAAAACAACGCTTATTTTAACATTAGAATATATACATTTTGTGCTATTAATTTAAATTTTCACAAATTAACGTAGAAAAAGTATGGAGTACATAAATAAATGGAAGTGGCTTGACTTTAAGACGAACAGTTTTTAAATTTATATCTAAAGATATTAAACACCAATAGCTAAAGATTACAAAAAAAAATATAATACAATGTCATTCTAAGAGTTTTATTTTAACAAATGTTTCATAATCCCATACATACCAACAACATAAAAATAATCCTTGATTCATTCACACAGAGTTTAAGATATCTAATGAATGATTTGAGTTATTTAACAGATGTATGTTTATTTCTCCACTACATTATATGTTCTTAGTTTTTTATTTCGCTAAAAGTGACATTTTGTAGTCTGCAACTGATATAGGTAGTCTGCTACTATGAGAAATAGAAGAGAGTAATACAATATAAAATTATCCTAATAAACCATAAATAAATAATTAGTTTTTATCCTCTCACTTAAAACACTCAATTTTTGCATACGACCATTTTCATTAATAGTAGCATTGGAGTTTTTTTTTTACTCATGAATCATCAAATACGTAATCTAAAAATGTGGAACTCTTACGCATTTCAGTATTCGCTGATAAACAAAACTCGTGGATGTCAAATCCGCGAATTTCCACAGATTACTATATTTCAGAAAATAACTTAATCCGAAGATTTATTCTCATATGAAGAAAGATACAAATTATTACACAGTACTTCATTATTTCCAAGCAATTTAAAATCAAAGTTAACATTACTTTCCATGTAACATTATGGAAAATAAATAAAAAGGATTCCTAACATTGGCCTATGTAATTTTCTTCTTTAGCATTCATAATTTGCTTAACAAATAGACAACATTGTTAAATTTGATGTAAAACTTCAAAATAAAATATATAAGCACTGCAGTAGAACATATAAAACATATTTACATCACCATATCTTGGTTCCAAACTGTCCGATTTCAATGTGTTTTTTTTTCTCTTTTAGTAAAATTATTAAACTTTTAAATAAATCATTTTAATATACCGCATTAGCAAAAAAGTGTATACTTCTTGAGTTATTCTGAAATGTACTGTGAAATGTAGTATACTTGTTGAGTTAATCGGAATTTAATTTTACTATCCCTCATAACTTGTTTTCCAGCTTCTTTTCATTGAAGTACATTATATAGATAAATTTAAAGGTCATCGAGGAGAAGACTAGCCAAGTTTCATTGAAACTGGTACATTCGTTTAGGGGCTACAGTCTATAGCAATACAGGTTTTTCAGTCGCCATCTTGGAAGGAAAGAGCAGATAATAATGCCGAGGTAGAAGGATCAACCTCGGGTGACCTCTGACTTTGATTCCAAATTTGAAAAAAAAAATCGGTTCAATAGTCTCGGAGAAGAGCCGCGGAGGGCGGACGGACAAAAAAATGTGTATTCGATTTTCGAATTCGACGTATCGTGAAAGCTAAAACCTCAAATTTAAGGAGGTGTATTTTTTCGGACGATTACAGTGGTTCATTATTGAAAATAATGAATCAAAATTATAGATCTTGAAGTACATATTGTTAAGCCAATGAAAATTGTGAGGAAGCTATACTGACATTTTGCTTCCTCACTACCGAAGGTAGGGAAGCATTGTGTTCGTGCGAGAGATTAAAAAAAATTTTTTACTTAGAATCCAAAATTTCCACTCGCGTTTTACGTTTCAGACATCAAGTATCAAATTTGGTTCGGTGTATGTATGTCTGTCTGTAGTCAAATCAATGTGACGGGCATATTAACTAGTATCGTTCATCCAATCTTCATGAAATTTTTAGGAATTATGCTAATTGGTGCCTAGATGGTCCCATATCAATTTTATCAAATTCCATCCAGCACTTCTGCTTACGCAAGCACAAACGTAGTTTTTTTAGATATGCCAATATTTCAGAAAGGGCTCGTTCGATTTGGCTCAAGGTTAGATATAAATTAATTATCGTTATATATATATATATATATATATATGAAAAAAAAATCTTTCGGGCTGAAGCCCCTCCCCCAAAATTAAATCTGGATCCGGTAGTGTATATCACTATTATTAGTGCAAAAGGTCGTATGTAAAAATGTTCAAATTTTATTCTCTGTGTATTAAAGGTGACATTTTGTAGTCTGCAACTGATATAAGTAGTCTGCTACTATGGAAAATAGCATATCACAATAAAATATGAAATTATTCTAATAAAGCATAAAGAAATCATGAGTTTTTATGCTCCCTTGTAAAACAATAAATAAATATTTACATGAGACCTTTTGCACAAACAGTATTGAAATTCATGCTCAGTATGCATATTTTTTATTAAGCATAATCAAGTATGGAATCTTCAAATACGACACTCTTTTGTTGAATATTGAAGGGTAACTGTAATCGGCTATTCCGATTCTGCTTCTCTCAGAGATTTTATTCTCATACGAAAAATTGTATACCTTGTTATATACAACGGAAACGGTGAATAAGCTATACTGACCTTACTTGGCAGACATTTTGTTTTTTATGTAGTCAATATTTCTGTGTGAAATTTTATCAATCGAAAATTGAAAATTTACATAGAACATTTGTTGGCCTTGTTGCCATTAGTAAAAGAACCCACTTTTTCAGAGTATAATACCGGAGTACTTAATGGTATTTTGTAAGATAAAAGGTGAATATTTAAAAAAAAAAATCTTCTAAGACAGTTTAGAGTTCATTATTTGTTAAACTTACACTGTTTATTTCGCAGTACATAATCGTTAAGTAGATAATTAAGCTGTCGGCGTAGGAAGTTGGCGGCCCCATCGCCCATCCAGTTAGGATGCAATCAGCCTCCCGTAAGGGGTATTTGTTGCATGCAGATGCCTGGGGATCAGCGCCTCCCACGGGATACCACAGCTCATCAGTACACCATGCACACTCACCAGAACAGCACACATACATTACACACCTTACACTTCAGACAAAGGCATTAACAGTATACTCCCTCGGGCTACCTTCCCTAGAAAGCCGCCCCGGATGGGGAAGCAGGTCGGATAGCTTCAAGGTAGCAGCCCTACCATCGCATTCAGATGCTATGGACCGATAACCCCCGTACATCCTAAATTAACCTGTCAGAAAACCTCAAAGCGAAAAAACCGGATTGATCTCAGGGAAACGACTTGGCCGTCAAAAGGATCTTGTTTTTGGATATTGGAATGTTTTAAGCATGTATATATCTGGAGCAGTGAAAACGCTCTTAGATGTCGTTGACGAATATAAGTTGGATATAACAGCCATCCAGGAAATGCGTTGGACCGGACATGGAATCATCCAAAAGAAGATAATCAAATATGGAATCTTCAAATACGGCATTCTTTCGAATTTTAATATTAGCTGATAAACGAAATTTGTGGATATCAAACTAGCGAATGTTGATTGGTAACTGTATTTCCGAATCGACTTCTTCTAGAGGTTTCATTCTCATATGAAAAATTGCATATCTTGTAATATAAGATATATTTTAAACAATGAAAATGGTAAATTTAGGAAATCGATTAAAAATATATTATTAATGGGTGTGTGTTTTGAGCTCAAATTGTTTAAAAACACCCATTGGATCTCAATTATTATTTTGAGCTACCAAACTTAAAAATAGATCCAACCATTAGCTTCGTTGGTAAAAGGTAAAAAAGTATGATATGAATAAACTGATAAATCTAGATGTGCGTCAAGTTTATGAGGAGCTAATAAATCAAAAACTATTAACTCTAGATGTTTCAGATGATAATAATATTGATCGTACATGGGATGCGTTCAAAGTTTCGCTGGATTCGGCAGCTGAAGAACTTCGTGGCAAGCAGGAAAGGTCAGCCAGATCTGCCTGGTTCGATGAAGAGTGTCATTTGGTGACTACAGTGAAGACTGAGGCCTATAGGAAAATGATTCAAAAAAGAAATACCCGAGCTGCAACGGAGGAATATCGTGAAAAAAGAAGAATTGCAAAAAAGTTAAACAAGAGAAAAAAAAACGGGAATAAGAAAGCAATGAGTTGGAGGTCATTGAAGAACACAGGAACCTGAAAGAAGTGAGGAAATTTAAAAAAAAAATTAACGAAGGACGCAAACTTACCACTAATTTACTAACCAGTAATTTTTTCTTGCAGAGATGGAAATGGTAATCTTCTGAGGGAAAACACGGATATTCTATGGAGAAGATATTTCGAAGACCTCCTTACTGAAGAATTGAGAAATAACAACATTGATGAGGATGCTGTAACATCTGGTTATAGTGCCGATGATGATCTGGAACCACCATGAGGAAGTAGAGGAGGCTATAAGAAAGCTCAAAAACACAAGGCCACAGGATTTGATGGACTCCCATATGAACTATACAAATATGGAGGAACCGAGCTAATAAAAATCTTACGCGAGCTATTCTTGAGTATATGGACAGAAGAGAAATTACCTAGGGATTGGAACAAGTATGTGATATGCCCTATATACAAGAAAGGTGATAAGCTTAATTGTGAAAATTATAGAGGCATTTCTCTGCTCTCCAGTGCTTACAAAATTCTATTAAACGTGCTTTTCCAGAGGCTTCTGCCATTTACAGAGCGAGAGATCGGCAAATACTAGTATGGATTCAGAAGAGGAAAATCGACCACTGATCAGATATTCACCCTTATTATGCTGCTGGAGAAAACTATTGAGTATTATGTTAAAACCCACCATATCCTTATAGATTGTAAAGCTGCTTACGATAGCATCTATAGAAAGCAGTTATATAGGGCTATGATTGAAATGAACATACCTCCAAAATTGGTCCGCTTCGTCAGGATGACCATGATGGGCGTAGAATGTGTCGTCCGAGTACAGGGAGCTTATCACAGGCTTTCATGACAACTAAAGGACTGCGACAAGGAAATGCTCTTGCATGCCTTCTATTATCCTGGCACTCGAAAAAGCTGTGAGGGATTCTGGCATCCAGACTACTGGTACGCTATTCAATAAGACCGTACAGCTACTTGCCGATGACATCGACATAATGGTCCTATCAATGAATGCTATGAAAGAAGCGTTTGTCCTACAAAAAGCAGCGGCTAGGAGGTTAGCACTAGTTGTTAACGAAGCAAAAACCAAGTATATGTGTATTGGAGGCAGTACTACAGCCCGAGAACAGCACCTGTAGATGGCGCACTATAAGTTCCAGAGAGTTAATGAGTATGCATATCAGAGATCTCTGGTAAGTAAAGAAAACATAGGAAATCTAGAGATCAAGAGAAGTATAGTAGCGGCAAACAAGTGCTACTTTTGCCTAAATAAGCATTTCAAAACTAAACTCATCTCTCGCAGCACAAAGACACAGCTTTATAAAACGCTCATTCGTCCGGTACTGATGTATGGCTCCGAAGCCTGGACCATGACGAGCGATCCCTAACGTTATTTGAGCTGAAGGTGCTCCGCAGAATCTATGGTCTTGTGCGCGATGAACAGAATTGGAGAATTAGACATAACACTGAGCTTTACAATTGCTCCATCCTATGTGATTAGTGTATCTAAAACCTGATAATGTATCTTATAAAATTGTATTCTTTATAGTTACATATTACGTAGTATATATGCAATTTCTATTTTTAATATATACTTGTACGATACTCGTGAGCGTGGACGCCGTTTATGTTAAGCACTGAAACATTGAGCCAAATGCGACGTCGGTTTTTTTTCTGGTCTGAGTAGATATAGGTTAGAAATTAATTTTTTGATGGACTTGTAAAATGAATTTCAACCTTCCCACTAAGCTACATGATTCATCAAAGCTTTGAAAAAATATATATTTTTATATTTCAGGACCATCTAACCCATGGTAAAAAATAATGCTTATATTTATAGGCTCTCCATGAAATGAACTAATAATGAATGAATCGTTGAAGCTCAACAAATATTGGTTTTGATAATGAAAGGCCGAAGTACATACATAACAAATACATTTATAAATCTAATCCCTTAAACATTCCAATAATCATACTTCTTAATCTACTTGTTAGAAATAAGTAAAATTGATATTATATATATATATATATATATATATATATATATATATATTCGTATATTTACTTAAAATTTACTGTTTATTTACATAGTGTTTAATTGATATCTGTTGTGGATGGGTATTGGCACCAGGTATATGAGTTGGCATGGAATAAGTTTCCTGGAGTTTTTTCAAAAAACAATTCATAGTAATATATCGAGCAAAATCTATCGGATTATTGACGGGTTCTAATATAACAATTTATGATTGTGCAAAAAAAAAAATCTCTTGTTTGTTTCTTTTTAAGCCTTAAAACGTCAAGGTCATCAACGACTAAAAAACGATCTCTTCAACTTAGATTTACTTTACCTTAAACGTTAGTACAACCAAATATTGTGTGTTTCCTCTTGCTTATAATTCTTTACCTACTACTTCTCTTATTTGAAATTCAACAAATCATCATAAAACTTCATACGACATAAATAACAAATATAAATATCAATAAATTTATAATTTGTTAACAATACGTATGGAATATAATAATTAAATATGAATTATAAAACATATTTCCCTTTGCATGGCATTCAATGAAAAGGACAGGAAAGAGAACCACTTTCGATTTTATGGAACAGGTTCCTAGGTTGAGGAGGGGAGCCCGCAGCCACTCCTGACCCACTGTCCGCTTTGGTAGAAATGTCCGTCATTGGCAGTTTTATGTGTTTAGGAAACGCTAATAGTTATATATTCATCACCTTTCCGGCCAAGTTTTTAAAGTTATGACCACAATAAAATGATATTTACAGCTGACCATATTGTTCGTCTACTCAAGGATTGAAAGTATTGCCGGGTTCATGGAAAGTAATAGAAAAGGTACACAGATACATAATTACGATACCATTAACATTTTTGCCATTGTAGGCAGATAGATAGGTAGTTTTAATTTTAAAAAATTGACCTTTCTTTTCATAACAAATATAAAAAACTTTATCACGATATATAATAATAATATATAATATGATAATAATACATAATAAAGATTACATTGACAAAACAAAAAAAAGTTGTTAAATTTGATTGATGTATCATTGAATGAAAAACATTCTCTATCTCTCTCTCTCTCTCTCTCTCTCTCTCTCTCTCTATATATATATATATATATATATATATATATATATATATATATATATATATATATATATACATCCCATTTTATATAAAAAAAGAAGAGATTGTAATATCGTCAAGTAAAAAAAAATAAACTCTAAAATTAATTTAGTTAAATTAAAGTTTAAATAAATGACTTAATAATCGAAAATAACAAGTATTTTTTTTAATATAATATTTAAGTATTGATAAAAAAAAATGTTTATATGCACATACTTATGGCACATACATTTATAGACTCTCCATTAAATTAATTAATAATTAATGGATCGTTGAAGCCTTTAGCTCAACAAATGTTGGTTTTGAGAATGAAAGGCCGAAATATATATCAAATACATTCATAAATCTAATCCCTTAAACATTCCAACAACCATACTTCTTAATCTACTTGTTAGGAATGAGTGAAATTGATTTTTTTATATATATATATTTGTATATTTACTTCTCGTGAAAAGTTTTAAACCGAGTTTTCAACAAAAATGTCTGTTAAGGTCCATTGAGTCCGAATACATATATCTTGCAAAATGGTTTATATATACGAGAAAAGAAAATATGTTAGCGCATGCGTATTTTAAAGTAATGAATAGAAATTAATGTCGACGTGGGATTATTTTGATACAGATAAAACTAAATTTTGTTTATTGATGTCGAGAACGTAATACTCGAAAGGAACAATTTGAATCTAAAATAAAAATATCTCCAAAATATTTGAAATTTTCAAACAAGAACAGATATATAAATTATTTTATGACAATATATTATATGAATAAAATTAGAAAATTTCAAAACATGTGATGACTGGGCAAGTTGGGGACCTGCTCTGCAATTTGTGCGTTGATTAGTTATTATTTCTCGGCTGCCCCTAGAAATGAATGTTGGCACTACCATTCTGGTTAGAACGCGGTTTGGGGAGTTTAGTTCGGATTAGTTCGAAGTGGTCGAACGGGATACGCGTATGCACGGCCGGTCGCGTCACCCGGTAACCTGATAATCGATGTTATGAAAGATAAAATAATTGCAACTTCCCATCCCGGTGCCGAGGGGGGCTTTTAATCCCGGCATTAATCATTCGCCCTCATCCGCTGGCCCAGGAAACCCTCGCAAATCCTGAAAGGTGAGGAAGGGGAGAAATAGAAAAAGATCAGTACGCGGTGGCAACTGTGGGTAGTCGTAAGTGGTTGACAAAATCGATCACTAGTCCTATAAATACTTGTGACCTCATAACAGCTTTATAAAAATAGATATCTTATAAACATATCTTCTCTATCACCGTACTCATTTACTCGAAATAATTAGGTGCCTAAATTAATAGAAAGTTGTGTCAAGATGTCTGTAACGGAAAATGAAAGCAGGCGTGTGCACTGGAGCTCGCTAAAACAGTTCACGGTCGATATAGTAAACAGATGGGAAGTTTAGTAAACATCAAAGCTGTATATACGATTGGAAGTGTGGTATATATACTTCACTTGCAAAAACAAATTTGAGTAATTGTGGTAGCAGAGATCTGTTTGAAAATCATTTAAAAATGTTGTTTCAGAAGTTCAATGAAATTTCGACGATGAATACAAGATCAGACAGCTATTGACTGGCGAACCGAAACCTCAGGCAATCGGCTCTTTCACCTGGAGCAGTTAATTTACCATTATATCCTTCCCTTGTTGTGGTTTTCCAAAATGTGTGGAAATACAAGAGGTGAAAAAACGTACCTGGCCTATGAAATTCAAAAAAGTATAATGCATAGGCTTAAATTTATCCTTGAGGCAATGTGTTTGAAAGCAGATCGTTATTATAAAAGGATTGGCCCGAATGAGACCAATTAGTCAACTATCGGTTAGATTATAATAAAAAATCATTAGATTATCATACATCACTATGTATCATTACATTATCATACATCACTACGCACGCTCCGTGGAAACCATGGTTATCGCAACTGCAGACATAGTATCCTTCTCCTGACTTTCTGTTTCCTCGACCGATATTAAATACGATTTTTTGTTTTATTTAATTAAGCAGGTAATACGAGATTATGAAATGATTATATAGTTTTTTTTTTGTTCTTCCCTATCTCGCCGTTTAGGCTATACGGGATTCTCCCGGGCCGGAAAATTTAAAATCCCCTCTTCCACCGGGACGCGAACTCGTACTTTTCTTGCTTCTCAAATCTTCATATATCCGGTTGCTGGTCGACTCGCGGTGCTGTGCACACGCTTCAACCCATTCGGCCACCCCGCCCCCTAAATAGTTAAAGCATTAAATTTTCTAGAAAGTAGTTTTTAAATAGTATTGCTCCTGACAAATAAATTATTTTACAAATTTGAAGGCACGTACACACCCTACCTAGTTTTTTTCACGTATACATAGTAAATTATTTTTGTCTTTCCCTTTTTTTATTTAATTTATATAAATCTGTTTATTACTTGTTGAAGAAAAAGTGGTACAACTAGTTATGAACACTCCTGTCCATAAGTAATAGTAATTTTTATTATCAGGTTTTAATTGGAAAATATTGCATTTATACGCCTAAATATTTTAATTATATAATCCAAAGTTTAATCAGTTAATGATTACCAGTTATGGTCGGGGGTGTCGAAATTAGAAACAAGTATCACTTAACTAGTTATGGTCACACCTCTAAATTAATAAACAAATTAAAAATTAAAAATAAATTACAGAAGTGTTGATATATTGTTTGTAATGAATATAGTTAACTAGCTGATGTTCCCGTCGTTGAAGGGTGCATAGTTAAAATTTGAGAATATTTTTTTGAGATGGATTTCGTATTATTGGGGGGGATCCAAATTGAATTTCATAAAATTGTGGGGAGGATTGTTTTAACATTATTTATGGGAGGGAGAGGCTTATAGAAGTCAAGGTTTTGCAATAGTCAAAATAAAAATTTTGTTATTCGGCTATTTGTTTAGGTGCCACACAGCTAAACCGACCACCACCGATCCATTAAATTTTTTAATTAAAGTGTTTAATTTTCATCTATGATGAGGCGAGGAAATTATGGAATCGATTAAAATAATCAAAAAGAGTTTTAATCTCACCACTTCCTTAAACTCTGCTGAATTTATCGCTGGCAAAATAACCAAAATAACATTGAACATTGAGTCACCTACATCCGTGTAAAATTAGTACTTGATCTGAATATTGTGGCGGGCGGGGTGAAATATTTAGGAGTATTTTACCCGATTTCCGGCTAATCTGTTTGGTTAATCTTAAAAAGTATATGACAACATTTGTTAGGCACGGGAAGTTGAATCGAATGACACCTTGAACGGGAAGATCAGACAAAGTTGAATTATGAGTGTGTTTTACTTGAGTTCTAAGTGACAAATGTTATGTATTTCGAATTTTCAAGTTGAGTTGTGATAATTTTTTCCATCAGTTGAATAGTATAACTTTTAAATGTGGCTCGCGATAGAGTAGGTTGGGATGAGAATCGAATTAAGTAACTGCCTAACTGCGTTCTATAGATAAATTAAAATTATCTTTAACGTGATCTCTACACAAATAGCCGAATAAAAAAGTTTTTACTATGGCTACTGCGAAATCTTGACTTTCATAAGTGCTCCCATAATAAGTTTCAAAACAACAATCCTCACCCCACCGAATTATATAAAATTAAATAAGGATCTTCTCACCCATAATACAAAATCCATCAAAAAAAAAAAAAAAGATTATCAAATTTTAACTATAGATCCGCCAACGAAGGGTACATCAGCTACTTGTAAAATAAATTGTTCAAAGTATTGTATTATTGGTATTACGGGAAAAAAAAAATACTAGTTTTGATATTATATTTGAAAAAGATAATTGAGTTTTATATTATGTTATTATAATTTCTAAAAACATAATTTTTTTTGTTATAATTAATCATTTGAATAGTATAACTTTTAAATGTGGCTCGCTATAGAGTAGGTTGGGATGAGAATCGAAGTACCTAACTGCCTAATCGGGATCTCTAGACAAATTACTCCAGAATTCATAACTTTGGTTCTTCTCAATATTTTGCTTTCATTTAAAGCCAATGTTTTACGTCAAGCAAACCTAAATATGAGATCAAAATTACGAAAGTCTACTATTAGCCATTGCTTAGCTTACCTCTGACAAAATTTCGTTGGACAATGCGGACATACAGACACAAAAACAATTTCAAAAGTGGATTTGGTGTTCTCAATGTATGAAATGGAAATATATTATGAAACGAGTCGATTTTATTCAATATACAGACAAAATCTTTTATATGTATAGATTATTTAGTGAGTAAAATTACAATGATTTTTAAAAATATATATTTTTATATAATTTTTTTCTATTATTATTTATTCTAGAAATCATGCCACGTAACCCAAATAATTACGATGAAGAGCAAGTCGCTCTAGCAATAATAGCAATAGTACTTTAAAGATGTCAGGGAGATCAGTTGCACTCAATGTCGGATTCCTAGAGTAATATCTAATTAGGAAATTAATATGGACAGGTAGAATAAAATGTTGTACTGATACATTCTTGACACAAGAAGAAGAGGAAATACTGGTGTAATGGATCCTGGAATTTGCGAGAAAAAGATTGACTTATTGTTGAATGTCAAACAGGTAATAATACAAACAATTGAATGACTAAATTTAAAAATAATAAGCCGAGAGAAGAAAGGCTCCACCAGTTTCTCAAGACACATCCTCTACTTTTACAGCACAGTTTGCATTTGCGAGCGAGAAAGATATGAATATCGCAGATGGCAAAAATTTGATGGCAAACAAGAAAAACGGAAATATTGAGAAACGGAAATAAATAGAATAAAACAGAGGAGAAAAATATTGAACGTATCAGAAAGAAGCTAGTTAAAAACTGTACAACATCTAAAATACAGTTTAATTTTACTGTAGATCTTTATGTAAATAAAGCGTCGTTGAAGGGTGCATAGTTAAAATTTGAGAATCTTTTTTTGAGATGGATTTCGTATTATTGGGAGGGATCCAAATTTAATTTCATAAAATTGGAGGGGGGAGGGAGTTGTTTTAACATTATTTATGGGAGGGGGAGGCTTATAGAAGTCAAGGTTTTGCAATAGTCAAAATAAAAATTTTGTTATTCGGCTATTTGTTTAGGTGCCACACAGCTAAACCGACCACGACCGATCCATTAAATTTTTTGGATCTCTTTATTTATTTTATAAGCCTAGTTTAAAAATATTTACAAAATTAGGCAAACAAAATGAAAAGTATTTGTGAACAATTTAGAGGAAGTTTATGATTTTTCATAAAACTTCATGTTTTGAATGGATATAAAGATAAGTAAAGGAATGGTCATAGCTAGTTTTAAAGTTGTCCATAACTAGTAGAGGCGTCCATAACTCATCAAACAGAACAATATTAAAATGTGTAAATAATAGAACAAAATCATTTTGTGGTTGAATAAGGAAAGATGATAATTCCTTACACTGGGAGTAACAAAAATATACTATCACATCATTTAAAAAATGATCGATAACGTGTTAATTTTTGATTTAAAAAAAAAAAAATTGGCTTGAGGGTGTCCATAACTGGCCATTTACCCAACCGTAGCATCAGATAACAGCAAACATCTTTTTAATTAATTTAAATTGATTTAAATAAGATTTATTTAATTTCAATTTATTTATTTATTTAATCACAATAATTATCTTAAAATTTAACAGATGATTGAACAGATTCCTTAATTAATCCCCATACATTTCTGCCTGGAATATATCCTGGCCATGTGCTGTTATTTCCTTTACGAAAACTTCAGCTTTCAATATATCTGGAATAACAATAATTTCCTTAGGGAAATTAAGTTATTCCAGTATAACAAGAAGGAATAACCCCTGCCGATCCTGTTTATTTAATGCATCCCTTTCCAACTCGGGAAAGCCATGATTTATTTTCGTGCCCATAAAAGCAAAAACTAAGAAAGAAGTTTATAGATATTAAAACGCTACAAATAATTACACGACGGTATATTATTTCTAAACAATTTAAAATAAAAATCAACATTACTTTCCATGTGACATAAATAAAAGGTGATTCCTAATATTGTTTTTTTTTTTCATCATTAATAATTTGTTTAAAAAAAATAAAAACATTGCTTCAGTTGATGTAAAACTTTCAAAAATTCAAAAATTTAACAAAAAATATTAACTTTGCATTAGAACATATGAAAAATATTTAGAATAGCATATCTTTGTAACGAATCGACCGATTTCAATGATTTTTATTTTTGAGGAAATTTCGTTGAACTTTAAAAAATATCATAACATCAACAAAAAAGTGTACACTTCTTGAATTATTCGGAAATCTAATTTTACCATCCCTCGTAAATTTTTCCGATTTATTTTCATTGAAGTACGTTATATTGATACATTTAAAGGGCATCGATGAGAAGACTTTAGCCAAGGTTCATTCAAATTGGTACATTCGTTTAGGCGCTACAGTCTATACCAAAACGGGTATTTCGGCCGCCATCATGAAAGGAAAGGGCAGGTAGTAATGTAGATGAAGGGTGACCTCCGAGTTTGATTTCGAATTTGAAAAAATCGGTGCAGTAGTCTTGGAGAAAAGCCGCGGACGGACAAAAGAGTTTCATTCGATTATTGAATTCTACGTATCGTGAAACATAAAACTCAATTTTTTTAAAACAATAAACCAAAAGAACAAAAAACCTCAGGTGTTAATGCGGTTCTAGAATGACTAATTTAACTAGTGTGAGACGCATTGTTTTCATGGTTATATCTTTTACTTTTACCTAAAATTATGTAACACATGCTATAAAATCCTGGATGGTGGTGAAAAAATTCATTTTAAATAAGAGACAGAAACTAAATTCATACATATACGCACGCATCACAGATATACTGTGTAGCTGAAATGATTGAGCTACTAAAACTGAAGTCTTTCCTATCAAAAATATAATGAATCAGAACTAAAGAACCTTGGTACATGAATAAAAAAATCTTAAATACTGACTTTCACATGCTAATAGTTGACGAACATGTACGGTATTTTTAACCAGGGTATCATAAGAATTCATACGTGCATATTCACATACTGCCTGAAATGCCCATGAATATCCATAGAATATTCAAAATGATCTGAATGAGAAGCTTGCTTAACAAAATATGTTTATTGTATCAAGGCACGGAAGTAACCTTTATCACTCCTTAAATAATTACATGTAATTATCCTCAAAAGATCATTTGCTGATTATCAACAGTCAATATGTGTAGATTAATATGCGAAGTTAAAACAAACAAAAAAAAAAAAAAATGTCTGCCAAGTAAGGTCAGAATAAATTCCTCACCAATTTCATTGGCTAAAATATATCTATATTACAAGGTATTCAAATTTTCGGCATAACAATAAAATCCATGGGAGAAGCCAATTGTAATGTACGAAAATGTAGTAACCCTTCAACATTCGCGGGTTTCATATCCACGAATTTCGTTTATCAACAAATATTAAAATGCGAAGAAGATTCTATATTTGGTGATTTTTAATTTTTAATAAAAATTGAAAATTTAATGCATAATTAACATGCATATCGCTACTGATAGTGCAAAAGGTCGTTTATAAAATTTATTGTACATCTAGACACCTAACCGCACAATTTCTGAAAATTTCAAGAAAATCGGATAAACGGTAGTAGGTGATATGTCTGTTACATCGATTTGAAAACAGAAAGACATACAGCGAACCAAATTTGATCCTTGATGTCTGAAACGTAAAACGCGAGTGGAAATTTTGATTCTGAGCACAAACATTTTTTTAACCTCTCGCACGAATACTTCCCTACCTTCGATAGTGAGAAAGCAAACAAAAAATTCAACTGTACCTAGACTTAATATAAATAGATAGAACTGAACTGTTTTGTATAATTCATTTTTTATTTATAAATCCAGCGTTACATTAACATTTTACTTTATTAAAATTTAATAGAGCAGATATCGCATAAATATTTACCGAGGAATGAATTATATCAAAGAACCGATATTTATTATTATGAAAATAAGCAATTGAAAGTATGTGCAGCGGTAGAGAGGGTTGAAATATACTTTGCTCAACAGACCGGAAGGGGATCCCGGATTTTATGTCAGTCCTACATCACCAGAGGTAGCAACAAAGCACTCAATGGAATTAGATTACATATTCAAGACATTGACAATGTTCTTTGTTGGTAAATTTCTTGTGGAACCGCATATAAATTCATGAAACAAGAACTAATGCCTCATTAAAACTTATTGGAAGGTCAGTGAAGGTTGTACACAATATTAATTGTTTACTTGATTACTTACAATCCATGCTCTATGATTTTCTGATAGATAATAAAATTCAATCAATATTTTTTCAAGTATAATCTTGTAAAAAAAAGAATTCATGCCTGAAGAAGGACTTTGATAAGTTGGATATTAGGCTATCTACGTATCCTAGATTCATTATCCTAGACAACTTCATAAAATCCAATCGAGAGAACCACTGGGTAGTATCTCTTCAAGCCTGTACATGCCATTATTTATAATTCGCGCATATTTACTAGTTGTATTTGTATACAGTTGTAAATTTCATTAAATAAACAAACAAACAAAAAAAGATTCATTATCCTAGACAACTTCATAAAATACAATCGAAAGACTTATGTCTTAGACAAAAGAAAACACCTTGTTTAAAAACTCATATAACCTCCTTCCATTTATGTATACTGCTTACACTATAAAAATAAAACTTTACTTCAAACAACTTGTTAACTATTAAGTAACATGGAGTTGTATTTCATCGATTTATTATAATGTGGTATTCTTGTGTCTTTACTTAAAGAAATTGTAATGGAGGCGAGCTAGAACGTAATTCAGTCAAAAAATCTTGAGCTCCCAAAAGTATATAAAAAAAAAATACTGTTATTTGGTGAAACCCTTCAATTACTTATTTGTTTTGATACGGGGATATAACTAGGGGTGGTTACCATTGCAACAATTTTCATGAAATTTTAGAAATTATGAAGGTTGTTATCAATTTACATTAATATTTGAAATAATATTATTACTTTTTTTTAATATTAAACATAAAAGCCTAATAAATATTTTTTTTTCAGGTAAGTTTTCTGGTGTCTCTAAATAACTTGGGCTAAAGGAGGTATTCTTCATAGATTTATGCATTATACTCTTATATATTCATTTATTTACTTGTCATTGTATAGTTTATACTACGGACATGCTTATGTTTCTTTACAATGATAAGGGGTAACATTGGAAGATAAAATAAAACGAACTATAATTATATTATTTAACATTCATAATATTAATTATTAGACGATTTCTTCGTTAATATTGAAAAATGAATAACAATGTATAATACTCGGGATAAAATATGTTTAGTGATAAAATATTTAAGTGATATCAAAACTGTATCTAGCTTGCCCGTGCAAATAATTCGCATAAAATATTGGTCAGTTAACAACTGATAAAACGGCATGGAAATATGTTAATGAAATGCATTATATGATGTTGGAATACATTTTTCTTTTCTTGGTCAAATTAAATAGTTAATTCCTAATAATAAACCTATATTTTTGTACAATATACTGTAGTATCGATATCTATATATAGTATATACATATAGTATATATATCTTTGCTTATAATATATATATATATATATATATATATATATTTTACAGAAGATTTTGTAACATTTTAATTTTTCATGGATTTAATCAACCGTAAATTGCATACGTTTCCGGTTATGGCCAATTGAAGTTTGTTTTTATTTTTAAAACATTTTCTCTGAGACTTTGGGGCTTGTGACTAATGGAAGAAGTCTATCTTTAAAATGATAGTCCGATAATTGGAACTAACGAAGGTATAGCGAAATAAAAGACCAGTAAGAAATAATAGACAGTGTGATTTTCCAACTATTCCCGGGTGATTTTAGCACGATATTTACATCGTACAATATAAAAATTAACATTAAACTTGAATGTAGAAATTACTGACATTTAAAAAAAAAATTATTATGTGGTTATGTTTTATAATAATTAAAAAATATGCAAATCATTTTTTCAATACCACAAATCGATTTAATAACATACAACTCTAATCTTATAACATGTGTCATTGTTATGAAATCTCATTTCATAACCGAACCGCCTCGTTTTTATGCATTTAAAACCAGCAGAATATAGCATTTAACATGTAATAAAAAAATGAAGAATTTAGAAAAAAAAAAAACAAAAAAAAAACCAGCAAAACCAAAAAATATGAAATAAGACAACTGAAGATATTAAAATATACCAAAGTTTCGTCACTAAGAAACTACCATAGAAATTGAAGAAATAATTAAAACTTCCAAGAAACTATTTAATATTTTTTTGGAGGTGGCGAAATTTCTTTTCTCCTTAAAGAAACATAATTAAAACGTAATGAAAAAAACAAATAATAAGAAATAAAAGAATCTATGAATTAATGATCGAAAACAAAGTAGAAAGCGCAATTAGTGACATAAGGAAAGCAGCAATAGGTAGCTTCAATTGTCTCGGTATTATATAGATAGATTAATTAGGTAAATCAAAAATGAATCCATATTCTAAAAAGTCAATAACTGACACTATTGTTAGTTGCTTTATTAGTTGTTGTTTTATTTAGTTTTATTAGTTAACTGAAGCTACAATTTTTATCTGGAATTTCATGTTCAATTTCACTTTTAATTATTTTATTTCAATTTTTTTTTAAATTTATTTGTTGCGAAATTCATTTATTTCATCTGAGTACGCTGATTTATAAAGATATTTGATCAGCAGTTTAATAATGCCATGAAACGAAAAAATTAAAAAAATGCGAGCCTTTTTTAAAACATTTCATTTAAATGAAAATGATGCATACTAGAATATAAGTACATAAATAAAAAAAATTCTATATAATAATGGATGTAAAAAATTAAATAAATAAAAACTATTACGAGAATTCAGGCTCCACCAGGTCAGCAAATGTGAACTACATATTCAATACTTAGCTGATTTAATTAGTTCCCTAATGTCAACAAATAACTCACTGAAGAACAATTAAACATCATATTTTAATTCAGTTTAACAATTAAATTTTTTTTTCATAACTATTTTTTAGTAAAAACTATAACTACTAATAAAAAATAAGAAGGAGGAATCAATGCATGTACTTGCAGATGAACGTTCAATCCTTCGCAAGAGATATTGTATGTCTTTTGCATTAGATTGTGCAAGGAGGTCGAAAATGCTTCCTTCATAACAACTGCGATACATCTTGTTGTACGTAACTAAAAGGTAAAGAGCCTTCTTACATGACGGCCAAAGATTGTGGCACTCCTGCAACTTTACCTTTTATGAAGAATGTCGATGGTGTCGACACGCATTGTTTGTATTTTCTTTTGTTTTTTCTCTCTATTTCCTACAAAGGTCTTTTAGATTTACGACCACTTTATCTAGCCTGCTTCACTTTTGTCTATCTCATGCAATATTTCTAATGTGTGACGTATAACCGTTACTTTTCTTTTGTTACTAATACTCTGATATTTGTTCTCTAATGTTATGCATAGAAAATTGAGTTGCATTCATATAATAGACATTTAAGGATCTTTAAGTTCATCCTAACATCGATGCCTATAACCCAGGGTGTTTAATTTTACTATTTTGAAAAGATTATAGTGTTTAGAAATTTTATTTATTTATTGAGTATTACACTAATTTGTCACTTTAGCATTAGTTATAGTGAGGAAGGATAATATTCACACCATTTGTTAAAAAATATATAAAATAAATAGAATTAAAATACCAATAAATAATAATCAAAAGTATATACAATAAATAAAATTAAAAAAACTTAAAAATAAGAAAATCAAAACGATCCCAAAGACACATGCATACATTATTTACAATCAAGCGAGAGAACTCTGAGGTTAAATTCGTTTAGGAAACCAAAGACTGGTGTACAATGACAGCAGTGCCAGCATATGCTCTACCGTCAGAATCGTCAGTACAATATGTCAAGTATTGCGGTATTTTCAAGAGTTGTTTAGTGGTTAGTCGAGTTTCAGTAATTAGTGCCACATCAATGTTCTTGTCAAGAAGTAAAGTAGGTAGTTCGCCTGTATGATTTCTAACACCATTCACATTTCAAAGGAGAATGGATGGATGGAGGGTTTTGGGATTTTAGTCATTTAAGGATTTTTTAAAGGATGGATTGGAGGTGAGATATGAGAATTGTGAGGAGTGATATGAGTGCAGTAACAAGAGATTTAGGGATTAGGGATTTGAAATTGGTGAGGAAAGATGCTAACAAACTGGTAAGATCTGCTGCATTTGAAGGAGGAGGAATATGATGAATTTGTTGTTGATGGTTTGGTATATTAGGATGAATAGGATTTTGAGGTCGGGGTTGAGGTTGTTGTTGCGGCTGTTCTTGACATTTATAGGTTGAGTTCTTACCTCTAAGTAGTTGGTAGAATGATACACTGGTCTTACTGCTTCATCTTGAATAAGGTTTTTCTGATATCTTGATTTGAGATTCTTTCAAATTTGGCAGCCTGTATAGTTGGTCAGGTGTCTCTTCAAGCATGAGGTACATACTGCAGGATCTTGTATAGGTTTAGTGCATTCCACAGATTTATGCTGTTCGCCGCATTTCACGCACCGCGGCAGATGGTGACAATACGTCTTCGTGTGGCCGTACGGTTTAGAAATTAAAATTTAATTTTTAATTGTAAATTAAAGAATGTTTGAACTGATGGTCTGTGTTGAGAAATCTGAACGAATATATTAATTGGCTTCATCAGCTGGGTAACAATATTTTGGAAAAATTCGCCCAGAAACTGTTGAATTGAGCTGATAATTGAGAATAAAAGACAGAAATAGTCATATACGAGCCAGTATAAGGGGTCGTAGGAACGCTAGGTCATAATATGTAAGTACAAAAGCATGTAGAAAATTCAATTATTTGCAGGGAGGTGTGTTGGACGAGAATTCGGTTTGATAAAATAAAGTCAAGCTAAATTCTTTATATATATAGACAGTATGGAGTCTTCTTCTATGTGTGGCTATAACAAAATACACCTGTCGACTTTTCCTATTGTAACCTATCATCTATTTTTTGAAGGAAATTTATTTTCTATTTTTAAATCAAGAACCTTATCTATATACTTGTATTGTATATATGTACTTGTCCTTATTTTTTCAACATTCTCTATAAAATATTATTATAATCAACGTAATAAAAAATTAATACAAAAAAAGGATATTACTTGCTATTATGGGCAACAGCGCCCGACAGCATACCTTATTTGTACATTTGACTTGTAGTTTATATTAGTATTCATTACAGGAGGCTCCTACATAATAGTCTACCTCTTTCCTCAATCTTCCACCGCTAGTTAGGTCACTAGCTATAAGAGGTACGAGGAAGACGACAACAAACTTGAATACAGATAAGTGCAAACTGTGTTTAAAAGTTGTCAATAAATTATCTACTTGGATCAGAAGATCGAAATCCATCTGTTGCAACAATAGCCTAAAAGGAGTATTATTTACAAAATACAAACAATGCCGGCCCTATGGTGCACAGGCACCGAGCTGGCAGGTGGCATCGTCTACTTATTGCGTGTAAAAAAAAATGTATAAAGTGTATGAGAATAAATAATTTTAGCTTATTAACAAAGTGACTAAATTAGGAGCATTTAAATAAAATAAAATAGAAACATTACTACTTCTTATAAAAAAAGTTTAAGAAACAAATTAAATGTTTTGATAAGAAATGACGTCATTATCCAGGGGCGCCAAAATTCTAAAGTCGGCACTGCAGTCAAATAAAAGTTATTTGCAGATTTCTTCGAGAATTTAGATGACCTGAAATGGAATGTTTGACAATATCTAATTATTGAATCGTTTGAAATGTGGTTTATAGTAGTATTATTAATAATCTATGACAGAAACTAAGTGAGCTTTAGCGTTAAATGAGTTTAATAATGTTTTACCCATTTTTGATGTTTTAAAGATGACTTGGGTGTATCCTGAACAAAAGGTGACAGCAATCATAGTTGTAAGTTTATAAATTTGTTTTCCTCCTATTAGGCCCTATTTTATATCCCCTTCATTTCAAGCGCAGGATTTCCTGACTGTAATCTAAACTTATTTCAGTGCATTTTGTTTTAAGCCGTAAATTTGACGATTTTATACTTATCCTTTGACTTTAGTAACTTTTACACTATTTGCAACGAGTAGAGTTTGTTCTGTAAATTTTTAATGTATTTCAAAGCATTTTGATTTCTCTGGTTTCGATGTCTTTAGGACGAAAGTCGCTAATAAAAGCGTTTTATATTTAACTTAAATAAATCAATTTATATTATGGCAAAATAGGATTTTGTCTAAAATAGCAGAAAAAAATTTATCAATTTTATTCATGAAAATCAATACCATCGCCTTTATGAATACTAAAAGATCTATTTCATCTTGCAGAATCGAGTTTTGGGAATTCAGAAAACCGTCCAACTCTAAAAAATTCCATATTTACAATTCTTAATAATTTGAAAGTCCTAAAAACTTGTTTTGTTACGATATACACAGATAGATCCATGCCGATTTTAATAAAAACAAGATCAGAAATAGATACACTTTTATTTGAAGATTAATATTCAAAGGCAGCGAAGTTTCATGATAAAATATTATTTTCTGCCCATAGTAGTGGATCTAAGCATTTAAATTATTTGAGAGAGGGCCTTAAACTAGCTATACTTAATTATATATAACTAGTCCTTGAAGGGGAAAAAAATAATTTACAGGAACAATTATAAGTAATTTTTACCCGACTGAGCGAAGCGAAAACAGGGTTGTGTTTGGGTGGTCCGCTAAAAGCTATGTAACGCTTTTTTGAGCGAACGCCTGGAACAATTTTGATTTTTCATATCTTAAATTATTCAGTAAGATCCTTTGAGTATTTTAAGAGAATTTAAAGCTCCAAATTTGGGCAAATTACGGTGTAAAGTGTGTTTAATCAATTCGCTAAAAGGTACGCAACGATTTTTCAAGCGAATGGTTTGATCAAATTTTAACTTTGACGGCTGTAATTGCTCAGTTAAATCACGTGAATGATTTCAATCAATTAGAGCTAAAAATACAAAAAAAAAAATATTATCGTTTAAGTATCTCGATTATAAATTGATTTGAAATTGTATCATGTGATCATAATTTATTAAAAACGAATTGTTAATATTTTAAAAACTGGAAGTTTAAAAATAAAAATAAAACTATTTAAATTAAAAAAAGAAAAAAACAGATATAGAAATCGGGACATTATAACCGCATAAAGGAAAGTATTTTTATATCTACTTAAATATATTGGTAGGTTGACATCTGCAAATATTTAATCTTGACGTAATAGTCGGGATCCTATCCCACCCCGATCGACAGTCAAGACCCTTTCCGATGTTTACGTACACCGATACGTGGGATGAAATCCATTTGCCTGGAACTATGAAGTGTATTATTACACCAATTTTATATATTCGTAAAGGTCAATTTCTCTATGAATCTACCAACATGTTTAAGTAGATATGGAAGTATATTCCCTCACGGTGGATAGAATTTCCCGATTTTGGTAGATTTTTGTTTTTATTTCAAATACTTTTTAATATTTTTTCTTGATAGTGCCTACATTTAGTATAGGTGCATACATTATAATTTTGAGATATTGAAGGAAATTTATCGATTGTTCTACATATTTTTTTTTTAATCTTATTTATTGAAAAATATTACAATCTATCTCAAGGACATTTATAATAGTGTTCACAGATCACATTCATACTCTATGTACAGTAAATAAAATAAATTATACAGAAAAATAATGTTCTGCATATTATGAGTAATAAATATTGAGGACTCAATAATTATAGTGTTTATTGGTGCTGACGTTTCAACCCAAACACGTGGATCATCATCAGGACGTGTTTGTTTTGAAACGTCTTCATCAATAAAAACTTTATAATCATTTCGTTTTGAATATTTATCACCTACTATAATTTTGAATGATAATATATAGTAATTGTTAAAATTTTTAGCTTATATCACGCACATAAATATGGACTAATGAGAAAAAAAAATTTTTGGGGACTTCGACCCATAGGTCTTCCTCTCCTCCCTCTCCCTTCCCCCTCCCCTCCCCCCGTTGATCCACTAATGACTACTACATAAGAAACCGGTGGGGCAGCTTCTGAGTAAGTATACTTGTATATCTATATATTTCATAATAATTTGAATTATTACACTTGTCTAATTGTTACGTAGTTTTCATATATAAATATTTAATATCGTGTTGTAATCGCTAAATTACAATATATACGCTAGTTGTGCTGTCATACAAGCTCCTACTTTGTCGTGGTGTTACCGTAGCTTAATGATGGGAGAGCTAAGGTAGCCCGAATTACAGAGAAGACCTGCTATTTCGTGTCTCTTCCGCTATATTTCCCTCTCCCTCCCTCACCCGCCAGTCTCGCCAATCCTTCCTCTCGTCCTATTTCAGGAATGAAGCTTTCACTCTTCCTCAAAAATATTTTCGTCGTTGCCACAGGCCCTTTCACGTTTCGACAGACTTTTTGCCTATTTAGCCATTGTGAGGAACCCGGTAAGTGGTTTTTGTACTACGTCTTGTTGGAATTGTTGTGTAATGATGAAGACCTGTTTTCAAAAACCTACGCTTGAGGATTTCATTTCCCAGTTTCCAGTCCCTGGGCGGCAGAGTTACATGAAGTCGTTTCTGAAATATGTATATAGATGTTTCTCCATATGAAGTGACGGAAGTAATTTATCTGAGGATTGCAATCCACACCTGTTTTCAGATCGAACTAACCCTTCTAGCAGCTAATCGGTCACAAGATGCAGGAATGTATTCACATTAGGCCAGGCTTACAATTCTTAATGTCAGATAAGAGAAACATGTAAGAAAATTATTTGTTTTTGCACACCGTTTGATAAATATAAGTTTTAAATTTATTTCATTGTAATTAAATAAAAATAAAGTAAACTAATCAAAATCGTTTGTTGGTACAATTAGGACAATAATAAAACGAGAAATATTTATTTAGAGCTCGGCTTCTTATTCAGTCAAGAAAATGACGATTTCACCCAATTATTGAACAATTAATCAGTTAAAAAAAAATTAAGGTGTGCTTTGGAACACACGATAAAAATGAAAACATCAAAAAGGCGAGATTAATAATATAAAATATAAATTATAAATAATTGCTCATTAAAAATGGAATTAAATGTTGAATATTTCCCTCGCTTACCGTATGCAGGTTTGATTTTTAGTTTCTTAGATATTTTAATCCATAAAAATTGTTATCATTTGATTTTCGACAATATTGTTTTCCTTATCGCCTCCTTAACACGGTGTCGTGTTAAATACAATTTTTAATGATAGCCCATTACAAAGAGTATGAAATGATGAAACAGTGTGGAGGTTCGATTTTTAGTGTATGAGATATTTTAATCCATATGCAAAAACACTTCAATTAGTCGACTCCAGCTCTTACACAGAGCGTTAGGCGACTCAATCTAATTTACTCTCATAAAAAAAGTTCAAAACGCGCCTAAAAAAGTTTTCACTTCAAAAAGTTAATAATCGGTCCATGATTATATCACGATACTCTATTAAAAAGGGAATAGCGCACCGAAATGTTGTATACACCTATTTCTACTGATTGTAGACACTGACAATTCCAAATAAATGTTTTACTTTTTATAGCTTTTCATAAAAAATATGTAATTCAGCACAATATTTCAACTTTCTTATCAGTTATATGCAATAATTATAAAGCTTATTTTGACATTTCTGTTACGTTCAGTGCTGAGGTTGCAAATTAATCGAGAACTGATGTGCATTAAAATAACTAATAACTTCATTCAGACGCACAGAGCTTCTATACTCGTGAGAGAATTTGTGTGTACCGAATAATAACTTTATACTCAACAAAACTTTCTAATTTGAATTAACTGCTTGAAAAAAGTCAGGGTATATAATACATGTTTAAAGAATCTTACCGACATCTTGTTAGCTGCTGAAAATATTATCATGGGATGTCGTCAACCATTTTAATGTGTGTGTTTTTTATTATAAAGGTAAATTATATTATTTGTGAAATTATTTACTTATTTTGTTCTCGGCATTCAGTGAATAGGCATATCATTTTAACTTTTGATTATCCATACTATTTTATTTTATGTTTTATTTTTATTTTACCCTCTGTCGTACCTTGTAGACAATATTGATGTTTGCTGGGATATTATGCGAGAAAACGCAAAAATCAAGTTTATAAAGTTTACATGCTCTGTGCGCACCTTTATAATAAAGATTCCGAGAGAAGGGTACAGTCAGTATTTAGGGGGAAAAAAAACTAAATAGAATGAATCCAATAAGTCACAAGTAATATATAGTTTTACTTTCACTTGAGATCTTGAATATTTTCGAATTCCAGTTTTCAACGGCAATACGTTTTTCCCTTTGTTCCCAATAACTCCTTTGAAAGAAGTCTCGCAAAAAGGATGTTTGAGTATATGAATGTGCGCTGCATAGCTTAAAACGAAATTGAAAAAAAAAATAATATAGCTCCATATATATGTGTGTGTGTGAAAAAAAAACATTTGGTATTTGTTAGTTCATTACCGAATTCCTTAGTCTATATTTATACATTTTGTAATATATTACTACTAACGATGCGAGACGATCATATATATATATATATATATATATATATATATATATATATATATACTTTTTTTCAGCTTCGTAAACCAAATATACGTTTAGCACGAAAATATTACAATCTGTTTAATTGTTTAATTCAAACCTTAAGTTTTATTTATAACTAATAACATATTCTCAAGATTTATTAAAAATTAATTTCAACCGAATTTAGAGTAAGTACACCCGATGATATAAAATATAAATTATTGATGAAAGTTCTTTACTAAGGTTCATAAATAAGTAGGATTCATAATAAATCCTTTTTTTTTTTAATTACACCAATACCCTTCTTGGTGTACCTATATGATTATATTCCACTTCGATTATATCCTATTGTTGTTTTTACTTCATGCTCGAAAGTCGATGGTATCCTTGAATATTTTGAATGTTGGGGGATTTTAAAAGCCTTGAAGTTTAAGTGGTTTTACAGTTGAGGAAGTTTGCCAGTATAGAAAAACAAATTTCAAACGATATCCTGTTATCCATTTTTGTGAAGAATGAAATTTATTACCATCTGATATCCATAACCCATCTCTCTTTTTTTTTTAAACTACTTTACTCACAGTAAGCATCTGAGTGGTGCGGAAAATTCTTTATGTATTGCTCGAAAAATTACTACAAGACACAACATTTCTAAAAGTGTATTAATTTCATACTTTCAGTTCTTGAAATTTACAATGGTTTTAAAATTTTCATAACATGCATAGATTTCATATGAAACTATATTGGAAGTTCTAGTGTATAACAAAAGGTTCCGAGACCATCTTCTTTTCAGGTACCATAGAAAATTATATGGAAACAAAGAGGATTAAAGAACAGAAACTAGTGAGTTCGAATGGACCTGAAGTTTTTTAAAGAAGGTTTAATAGAAGTTATCATTGGTACATGGATCATATTAAACCAAATATTATTGTCATCATGCATGTTTTGTTTATGACAAAGTGAAGGAAATTAATATTTACGAAGTATTTAGGTTTTTAGCCTGTATACGAGAGAAATGCGGTTTTAAATTTGAAATTTAAACATCATAATTCCTTCTAATATGATATGAACTGCGCCCACGTGGAATGCCAAAACTCAGATGGATAGAACGAGAATATCCAAGGTCGATAAAACCAACAGTTAAAGGAATGGTTTATTATTACTGAAAACTTCTTTAGGAGGGTTTTGCACTTTTGGTGAGAGTGAGTTATTGAGCCGTCAGACGCTCGGGTGATGTGGGTGTATGGAGATATTTTATAAGATACGGATTAAAAGATCTCAAAAACAAAAAATCGGACCAGCATACAATAAGCTAGGGAATCTTCCAGCGTTTCATCCTCTCTGCAGTGGGCAATTATTCAAAATTGTATCCTAACGCGATGCCGTGTTAGAGAAGTGAAAAGGAAAAAATAATGTCGAAAACCAAATGATAACGTGTTTTATTGAAGATATGGAATAAAATATCCCACAAACTAAATATCGAACCTGCATACAATTAGCGAGGAATTGTTGAGCGTTTCATCCTACCTGCAGTGGCCTATTTTTCAAAATTGTATCTCAATGCCACACCGTGTTAGAGAAACAAAAAGGAAAAAATAGTGCCGAAAACTAAATGATTACGAGTTTTATGGAAGATATGGATTAAAATATCCCCGAAACTAAAAATCGTACCTGTATTTTATAAGCAAGGGCATTGTTCAGTGTTTCATCCTCTCTGTAATGGGCTATTATTAAAAATTTTATCTTAACACAACGCCGCGTTGGAGATGTGAATAGGAAAAAATAGTGTCAAAAATCTAATGATAAGGAGTTTTGTGGATTAAAATATATCAGAAACTAAAAATCGGAATTGCATACTGCTAGAGTTAGAGCTCACTTTATAATAAGCTTTAATTATATTTTATATTTTTAATCTTGTTGATGTTTTCAATTTTATCGTTTGGTCTAAAGGACTCACTTTAGTTCTTTTTTTATTAATTTTTTATTTGTCCTTTATAACTTCATCGAAGAGGTTAAACCATTTACAAAGTTTTATTCTCTGAAGAAAACTACATTTAAGTTCTATTACTCAAGGAAAAGTCAAAGGAAAAAATATATGTATAGAGGAAAATGCCAAAAACAAGCACTACAATAGGTTCCAAAGACTGGGTCCTAGCCAATGGAACAACAGTCACAGCTATCTCTTTAATGTAACGGTTTCTAAGTTATTACGGCTCTGTGCCAAGTTGGTAATTAGAGTAAAAATTACTTTTTTCAATAATTATTACAAAAATATTTACTAAATTAACTAAATGTAATACTGGTATTAGGAATTAAATATATATTCCTAAGGATATATAATTGAAATTTCACAAACTTAAAAAATAATAAAATGATCTCTATTAAAACAATTCACTGTGACCAAAAAGTTTTCGTAAGTAGTGATCTTAATAACATTTGAAAGGAGAAATTATTTCAAAAAATATATTCTTTACTAATATTATTTATAACCAATTTATTTTACACAAAGAAACGACCAGTTGTTTACAATACCCAATATATTCTAACAATCATTCTTTTTCATTATGTTAAAAATTAAAGATATGATACGATTCTTCTATTTCATACAAATTTCGAGATTTATTTTCTATCACACATTGAAGCTGACTACATTTCCGGAAAACTAGAGAAAAAAAAAATACCCAACTGGGTTATTCCCGGATGCCGCCCGGGCATTTGATAAAGTCATCAATCAAGTCATTGATGAAATCAGATCATTGACAATGTCATCAATCAGGTCATTTTGACGTAGGGCCCACAAGTCAAAATTAAAAGAAATACTTTAAAGGAACGACTGAAAATACTTTACTCTCTATTTTCCAAATGAAACTATAAAATCAGACAGAAACAAAATATACACATTTACATACTTAAACTCATATGAACATACCCCTAATTTGGGGAAGTAAAAAAAGACCAGGAAGAGGTAATGTCGGATACTATCCTTTCTCATGCCAAAAATGTCATTTTTACCTACAAAAAGTAATGTTCTGATAATCACTTTCATAGCAGGTGCGGTTGAAAACTCTATAAAAAAAGGTAAAAGGTAAACACTTGTTTTTTCATCGGCTAACCGGAAGTGCCAGTTTATATCAACTGTGAAATACAATTTTACAAGTTTCTCGAAAACGGCTCTATCTTAATTAAACTCGGTGTATCATTGTATAATGAAGTGGTATTTAATATCATTTATGTCTTATCCCCATTGATGTCACTTTACAGGGCTTAAATACCAAATGTTCATACGGCTTCTTCTAAAGTACCTTCAATATGGTTAATTTAAAAAATAACCCTCTTTTATTGACAGCAACTATAAAAAATGACTAAATATGAAGTTTGAATGAATATAATAAATGGAAACTGAAGAAAAAAAGAAAAATACTTATATGGGTCGAAAATGAATCGCCAGAAATAACAATCAGAAGGTATAAGTATATTATATCGTTTGGAAGCGGAAACTTTTAGAAAAAATAATATCAAATAAATATAGTTGTTGAAGGTAACGGAGAGTGAAGAAGAAAAAAATAATAATTTCAGAAAACTAACATTATTTAACGTAAATCGCATGTTTCCAAGGAAATTAAATGAAATTTTCTTACTAAATATGAACTTTTAAATTATTTTCCAAGTTAAAAAAAAAGTATTTAAAATCTACCGCATCAAGCCAATGCCACTGTTTAAAATACTATTTTATTGTACTTGAGTGAAAGAAGAAGTGAAATATAAAAATATTTCATGGAATTATAAAGCATATGTTTATAACATTGAATACATTAATTGTATTTTAATAACATTACATTCATATCCTTAAATTATATTTCAAAAATTAGGTATTAGCGTCCATTTATTCCGGAAAGATCGTCACATAACCTTTTAGAAAATTAAACTAGTAAATATTTTGATGAATTTTCCCTTCTTGACATCCAAATATTATCTAATTAAAATTAGTGTAAGTACTTTTGACCTATGAAAATCTCGTAATTTCATTTTAGTAAACTTTACAATGGAAAATGTCATTTTAATAACAAATAGTCCTACAATCCACAATCATTTATATGTTGAATATTCAGATATACTTTCAAATCTCTCTTGGCATATATGAGCCTTTCGGTTGACGGAATGACTAACTCCAAATTTAACATTCTTTATTATTAATTTTAGTTATGTTCCTAGTGAAAAAAATGTGCACCTTTATTCATAGTTATATATTTCAAAACTCCAATCTACTCTGGAATCAACTTACTCACTGTTTGTATTGATATGACATTTCCAATTAGAAATATCACTAAAATAGCATTAGTCAAAAATTTTGAAATTAGAGTTAGTCATTCTGTCAACTGAAAGGCTCAGAGAATGAATTTATTGTGGTTTATAAAAGCAGACGTAATAAATAATTTTTTTTCCCTACAATCGATATAATAAATAGACTTTTTATAATTTTTATGGTCTTAATGTTTTGTTATATTTAAGATTTAAGCTTTAGTTCCTTTAAATGCATTTAATTTTTTTTTATAATAGCACAGCATTGCCAAAAAATAATGTCTATTCAAAGTATACCAGATTTTAACCATAAGGCAGTCGTGGATGTTACCTCGACTGTTTTATCTCCTGATTGGCTTCATTATCAATTAATTAATCGAAGGAATTATCATATTAAAGTGGAACAGATCAATCAGTCAAATTGAAAATATTAATTAACGAAAATGTATGGAGGATAAAAAAAAAAAATTCATCCAATTCAACATTTGACATTTAAAGATAAATGATCACTAGCCACAATAGCTCCTCGTCGAAGGAGGATTCGTTGGGTATTGTGGTCGCTGCATAATCTATTTCCCTTACATGCATGGATGGATCAAGGAGTTTATGATCCCACAGTTATGATCGCTCTAGATGTGAGTATTTCAGAATTCTCTTAAATAATATTTTATTGAGATAAAAATACATTTTGCCTCAATTCAGGGCATTGAGTATTTAGGATGAATGAAACACAAACATAGTATATATATAATAAAAGAAAACAAGATTATGACGAAAGAAAAGAAAAGAAAACTTGGAATAACAGAATAAATCAAACATGAGACAACATTAAATAAAAAAATAAATAAATAAAAAGACATTCATACCTGTTTTCAATATCTACAATCAGCCGAGGGGGCTTCGAGTCGAGCCCTTTCCCCCACATGTGGAAGATAAGGCAAGACTCCAAGAGATCCCGGCGCTTCTCTCTCAGCCGCATCACTAGAATGGGAATCCAGTGGAGACTAAGAGAGGGATTTCAGAATTAAATAAATGATTTATACAATATAAAGAATAAATTATTTATGTACATAGTAAATTATTTATGTAATTTAAAGTGACTAAAGGGCTCATAAAGGTTTAATCCGACACTGCTCAGAACAGAAATTTATACGTTTATTGAAAATGAAAATATAAGTTCGATTAATACTAAAAAAAATTACCAAACATGAAACAGCGAAAACAAAAAAAATAATTTCAAAGAGATGGACCAAGCTTTAGATCGGAGGATTGTGTTTTATATGAATTTTTATTAATCATAACAGAATTATTTTTTTAATTTTCGAGTGGTATGTAATGAAATTGTATTAAGTTTGTATTATGTATTGAATATATTTTAACTAAACAAAAACTTATTGGTACCTTCAACTTAATAAACTTTTCATGTGAAATAGGAAAAGTCAAGATTTTTATTTTCTTCCACAATATCATTTAATCATTTTTCCATTTAATAGTAACTAGCCTCTTTTTCCTCGAAAGAATATCCACAAAGCAACATGGATCTCTCCAAATGGGCAAACAGCATCACAGATAGACCATGTACTCATTAGTGCCCGTCACAAGTCCAACATGATAAATGCAAGATCTTATAGAGGTGCAAATATGGACACGGATCACTGTTTGAGCATTGCCGAGGTCAGATCACGAATTTCGCTGATTAAAAACCACTACCAACGACCAAAGAAGAAGATTGATGTGGTTAAACTTAAGGACTCAGACCACCAATATTCGTATCAACAAGCTGTGGAGACGAAACTTAATGAAGAAGTAATTAATGACAGCTCTATGGTCGATGAACAGTGGAAGAGATGCAGCAACGCAATGAAACAGGCAGCAGAAGAAGCTCTTGGCTACGAGACTAAATCTAGAAGGCCCCCATGGTTTGATGCTGAGTGCCTTCAAGCAGTAAAAGTGAAAAATGAAGCCTACAGAAAGAAGGTTCAGCGTCCCACAAGGCTCTCCCAAGAAACATATAGAAGAAAAAGACGCGAAGAGAAGAGATTATTCCGCGGAAAGAGAAGAGCTTGGGAAAATAAGAACATGGAGGACACAGAGGCATTGCGAGGCCAAAATGAAAGTCGCCTGTTCTTTCAGAGAATAAACGAGGGTAGGGCAGCTTTTAGGCCCAGAGTGACGGCATGCAAAGACACAAATGGAACTCTTTTAAGCCACAAAGATGACGTACTAAGGATATGGGTACAACATTTCAAAGGCGCATTAAACAGAGGAACGGTGCCTGGAGAAGTAGGTGTAATGAAGGAAGGAAGGAACGCCCTGAGGAAATTGAAAAATGGAAAGGCGCCAGGCCCGGACGGAATCCAGTCAGAGCTGTTGAAATGTGGAGGTGAAGAACTCAAGAAAGCTCTGCATGATTTAATGCTGACCATCTGGGAGAAGGAAGCTATGCCTACGGAATGGGCAACAGCCATTATCTGCCCAATACATAAGAAAGGAGATCAAACAGAATGCGCTAACTATCGAGGAATCTCACTCCTTTCGTGTGCTTATAAGCTGCTCTCTAACATTCTTTTTGAGAGGATCCTCCCGTATTCTGAAAAGGAACTGGGGAAATATCAGGCTGGATTTCGAAGAGGACGCTCAACGACTGATCAACTGTTCTCTCTGAGGATGATCCTAGAAAAGACTATGGAGCGTAAGGTAGTCACCCACCATTTATTCCTGGACTTTAAAGCAGCATACGACAGCGTTGATAGAACGCAACTATACTGTGCCTTGGAGGAGCTAAGCATCCCTCAGAAGCTCGTACGCCTAATCAAGATGACCATGGACAGCTCGAGATGCAGAATACGCGTCGGTTCTGACGACTCCGAAGAGTTTAAAGTGAGCAGTGGGGTTAGGCAAGGGGATGCCCTCGCCTGTCTATTGTTCAATTTGGCAGAGGAGAAAGCTGTAAGAGACTCCGGTATTCAGACCAAAGATATAATCTTCAATCGCCTGACACAGCTTCTTGGTTTTGCTGATGATATTGACATAGTAGGTAGGTCTGAACGGGCTCTCAGAGAAGCGTTTATAAGCCTTGAAGCAGCTGCAAGACCACTTGGTCTAGAAGTCAACGTGAGGAAAACTAAGTATATGAGAGTTGGCGGTGAGGTTGATCTGAACTCTCCATTTGAGGTAGGTTCTTTTAAGTTTGAGAGAGTTAAAAGTTTTATATACCTTGGGTCTGAAATCAATAGCAAGAATGACATGGCTCAAGAAATACAAAGAAGGATCACGGCTGCCAATAGATGTGTCTTTGGACTTGGCCGACACTTAAGAAGTAGGTACCTCTCAAAGAAGACCAAGCTGATCATATACAAGACCCTTGTTCGGCCTGTTTTGACATATGGCTCAGAGGCTTGGACGATGACCAAAAGGGATGAGATGAAGCTGAGTGTCTTTGAGCGAGGAGTCCTCAGAAGGATTTATGGTCCAGTAAAGGAGGGTGATGTCTGGAGGAAAAGAAAAAATAGGGAGCTCAGTTCTCTCTATGCAGACATCGACGTAGTCACGTATATTAAACTGGCCAGACTAAGGTGGGCAGGGCATGTGGCCAGAATGAGCACCCTTGAAATACCAAAAAAAATAATGATGGAGGAGCTGCACCTCGTAAGACGGGTAGGAAGGCCGAGGACGAGATGGTTGGACAACGTGGCCTATGATGCGAGAACCCTGCTTGGTGTGCGGAACTGGAGAGCTGCAGCAGAAGACAGAGCCAACTGGCGGAGGCTCTTGGAGGAGGCCCAGTCTCGGTGACGGGATGTTGTGCCATACATGAATGAATGAATAGTAACTAGCCAGTGAATTTGACTTTTTTATTATATTTCTATATTGTAAAATTCAGTTGAAATCGCAATGGAATCAACATCTTCCTTATTTGGTGAAAGAATGACTAACTTAGACATTATTGGGTAAAGTCATTTTAATGATATTTCTATTAGGAAAATTTATAATATCTGTAGAGACAGTAAGCAAGTTGATTCCAAAGTAGGTGAGTGCAGTGTTGAAATATAGAAATGTGAATAAAGCTATACATTTTCCACTATAAATATCACTAATATTAATTGAAAATGTTGAAATTGGAGTTAGTCATTCTGTCAACTGAAAGGCTCATATTACTTGAGGCAGATCGGACCCATGAATATGAATAAATCTTCTCTGGATCTCTCTAGGGATTGCATTGCTCCATTAAAGTAAACAGGAGCTTAGGTAACATTATCCTCGTTTGTCCTTTAGCAGTTGGCTCAGTAGGCTCAGCTTCATGGACAGTGTCCTTTTATTTTTCGCTTTATTATCCTTTTAGCTTACCTTTTCTGTACTCAAGTTACATCTGACCCACTTTGTTTTTAACATAGTGCGTTGTGCGATTTGTCTTTTATTAGACTCTTGTTTTGAATTTTTTTTTTAAATTAGTTGATATTTTAATTAAACCTCTTTTATTGAGCTGTTTTAGCTTTATGTATCAATAAAAAATGATCTTTAATATAACAACAAATTTGACATGTCTTAAGTATCATAATTTTCTATCATTTGTGATCTATCTGTTCAGGGATTTTCCTTATATTTTTTTCTATTTTCATAAATATAACGATTTTATTTCTTTATTTAAAACCACACACATATGGACACGTTTTGAATTAAGGTTCGGTACACAATGAAAAACATTTTTATTTATATTCTATAACGTTAATCAACATAAAAATAAAATTATTCGTTTTAAAATTTTTAAAAAAAACTCTTTAAAATGGAACAGACAAATTTTTCATGAATAAATGGATTCCGTACCATCCAGAAAAAAATCATCTTGCCCTAAATAACAAGATGTTACATACAGTTATAGTGTGCCCGGCTTGTTCGTGGAAATGAAAGAAATGTAAGGCAAATGATTAGTTACTTAATCTCTCCAGATTACTTTAATTACTCTTGTTGCTCAACTGCCCTATTTTAATTATTATCTTGCCAAATAGCGGATATAATATTTTTTAAGTTACTTATTATTAGTTAATTATTTTTTTTTTGCTGTTTTATTTGATTTATTTGAATTTTCTAAAAATGAGATTTGAATGTACTATTTCCTCAGTATAACCATTATAACTCTTTATCCATTGTTAGTATATTGTGAATAATGCTATAGTACTCAATAACATAGTTTAAAAAAATAAAAATTCAAAAGAATTTAATTATTTTTGAAGTCCATTTGTGATGAACCTGTCATAATTTTCAAACGTTATCGCTATAATCAAAATTTAGGGATTCATTCCATTGAATTAATAAATATAGGGTATATATATATATATATATATATATATATATATATATATATATATATATATATATAAATAATATATATAAATATAAATAGGGTAAATATATAAATACACTTCAGAAAAAAAAAACACAATAAATCCTTGCCAGATCAGCAATTGCAAGCGCAGTTTTGTTTTGTTAATATTTATATATTTTCTAATAAAAATAAAATAATGAGCAATAAGAAGAAATGCACGAAGATTAGGACGCTGGAGCAGGTTAGACTTCGTAAGGCTGGGGATTAGGTCATCCTTTCACTGGCATTTTCATGTTACGTCAGGTGCCCCACTCAGCCAAGCACTAGGTAAATATGTTGCTCGTCTAGGAGGTCACTGGGTAACTTAGGTATGAATATTGAGGAAATAAGGCTGTATTATTTGATGAATTCAATTAATTCTCTCAAATTGCAGTTAACAAATTACCTGCCAATCCTCTTCATCTGAGAATCAGAAATGCTGAAAAATGTATGGTTACATAAATGCAGACTAAAAGTAAAACATCTAATTTCAATCAGTTTATGTTATTTGTTTACTTTTTTTCTTTTTATTTACTTTCTTCATCAGTATTATTTATTTACTTTTTATATTTATATTTATTTCTCTATTATTTGTATATATTGTATGAATGAGAACTTTTAGTCCTAATACTTATAGGCCTCCAGAAGTGGCTGATTGTATTATTATTCAATAAATAGATTATTAAAAAAAAAATCTATATCAATACATTTTGAACTTTTTTTTTTTTAATTATTTCCATAGCATTCGGTAGTATATACTTTTTGATTATTATTTATTATTTTGCTTCTATTTATTTTATATTTTTTTGTTCATGTAGTGTGAATGTTATCCTATCTTACTATAACTAATGCTAAAGTGAAAAATTGTTGTAATACTCAATAAATCAATAAATAAAAAAATTCTAAACACTATAATCTTTTCAAAGTAGTAAAATTGAACACACTAGGTTATAGGGATCGATGTTACGATGAACTTAAAGATCAGGAAATGAATATTATATTCATTTGAATATATCACAATTCAATTTTCTATACATAACATTAGAGAACAAATATCAGATGCTTAGAAAAAAAGAAGAGTATCGGTTGCAACACATTAGGAAAATTGCGTGAGATAGACAAAAGTAAAACTTGCTAGATACTCAATAAATGAAGAAATAGAAAAAAAATTATCTTAGAACAACTTTTTGTTGTATCTTACGCCTCCGAAAAATCATCTAGTCATTTTTAAATCTTCTAGCATCACCTATCTTTTGGGATTTTCCAACAGTTATTGTATCAGTTCTAAACTATTGAAATATATGACACATTAGAATGAAGTAATTCATATAATATAGATTATAACTATGATCTAAGCCCAATAGCTGTTTATTTCTCATTCAAAATTTATTTTTGAGAACTTAAATAATTAAAAGTTAAATTCTTACGATAGACCTTGACTTTATTAAAAAACATTTCTAAGATCTTTTATTTTAATTCCTTTTTTTTTTTGTGTCTAAAACGTTTGATGGAGACTGTTAAAATGGAAATTATTAAAAAAGTTTCATAAAACATTCAACCTCTGGTAAATAACACATAGGGTAAAGTCACTAATTATTAACACCTTAAGGAAAATTTTCAAATAAATCATCAATAACTTTTTTATTAATTAATCTATCGGTATGTTTCAAATTTTAGCTACAGGTGGCAATAACTAGCAGCGTGTCAATAATAGGTGCCTTTAAACCCTACAATATTAAAATATTTGAATAACGGAAAAAAGAAATCATTACCAAATAATTTCTACAAATATATTTATTTTTTTATTATTTCATTAATGAAACAAATAAAATAAACTATACAAGGAAATAATATAGAAATATAAAAAGCAACGACACAGAATTGTAATAAGAATCATAGTTAATGTTTTACCAATGTTGAAACTTATCTTAATTGCTAATCTAATGCATTCTAGAATAATACGTATCGATAATACGAAAAATGTTAAGGGTAACATTTTTTAAGAGATTAGTTCAAGTTCAAATTATTTTATCTACTTTACAAGGTTTTTTTCGATGGAATTAGAAAAAAAACTGTTATCAAACAATTCGAGTTATTAAATATTAAATATATTTAAAAATAAATATTTCTAATATAAAATCAATTAAATACAAAAAAAAATCTGGTGTGCGCCACACACAACGTTCACTGCTCTGCTTCAAAAAGCAATTCTAGACTGGCAAAATTGGGTTATTACAAAAAGTTTTTGAAGCGCATTTTTAATGGAACGAAGCATTGAATAACATATTTTTGGATTTTGGTCATATTTATCAATATAAAAACTCATTACTAACATGAAAATAACATAAATACTATTCATTAAAACCTTATAATTGCATCAGTCTATTTGAATCACATAATTCCAGTCTCTGCGCTCTAAACACAAAGAGAGGTTTCGAAAGTATTGTGCATGTATTTAATTATAAATAAGTAAGGTAATACTGCACAATCAAAATTACAGGAATTAAATCTCTACAACTTTTTAAATGTATTTAGATTCTTATTTTTTACCTTTGAACAATTTACCAGAAAAAAAGTTGGTTGTTATTAAATACAACATCGATAAGTCACAAAGGAATTTTTTTTTTAATAAATCGACGATATAAACCTAATTGTTTAAATATAATATCTGATCTAGAGTCGTTAAAATACAGTAGATATATTTAAGGTTATAAAAATATGTTTTACACATCTATGAAATATCTTTATATTTCACACAAGCACAATGAAATATTTTTTTTAATAATGTCATTGCATTGATTCGGTGGATTCTATAGCCTTTTTTTTCAAAATAAAAAATAATTTTAAATGTTTACATTTATTTAAGAAATTTCATTTCATTTCCTTGGAACATGTGGTTTCAGTTAAATGGTATTATTTATTTATTTATTTTTGACATATTGTGCCATTTGCACATGCGGTGCAGCGCACCTAGTAAGTAATTTTAGTTTTCAGATATTGTTATTTATAATTTTTTGTCACTCTACATTACCTTCTTACCTAATTTGTATGTTGAATATTGTTTTTTCTCCTTAAACACTTTTTTCTACTTTAATCAAATTCTTTCATACTTTATATTCAGCCATTTTTTTTATTGATGGGATAGTTAATTATTTTAAATTAATCCAATTTAAGGTACTTCAGAGGAAGACATATTGAACATTAGGCATTTAAACCCTGTAAGGAGGCACTAATGTGGTTAAGACCTACCTCATCTTAAAGACCACTTAATAATACACTGATACACCGAATTTAATCAAATTCGTTTGAGCAGTTTTTTAGAAAAAGTAAAAATGTGTATCATCTTTGATATAAATTGGCACTTTCAGTAAGCCGAGTTCCAGGAAAAAGTTGCTATAACATCTCGCGCATATACCTATCTTGAATATGGAAGATCAGTTTCGTTCGACTTATCATTTTTGAGCTAAACTGTTAACATACACTGAGATGCGAAATTTTTCACGATCGGAATACTTTCCCTTAGTATATATTACATATATAGTTAAGTTAAAGTAAAAAAAAAAAAATTAAATTATATGAAATAAATATAGTTTAAGAAAAATCAGGGCAAAGAATATATTTACAAAAAAAAAAATGAAAAATTAAAATAAATAAATTATAGGTACCTTTTAAATTAACATCAACATTTAAATGTATATGTGAGAAAAAAAGAGGTATTAAAATAAAATGAACTTCTTAAAATCTTGATTAATATGGTTGAATTTTAAATATTAAGCCAGTCTCCATACAATAAATGAAAATGAATAACCTTTGTTTTCGTGGCTTCTAGCTGGTCAGAAAGTTAGAGGTCGCCTTTGGCGTTGTTTTCTCTCAAATATGTTCATAGGCCAGGCCCGGCTGTAATATATTTTATGATTTTCCTAATTGCGCATAGCACTTAATAATAAACATAATAGCTTAAATTAATAATTATTTATTTATTTTGTTGCTTCCACTCTGTAGAGTGACAGTGAAAATACACTGTTTCTTTTTTTTTTATTTGCTCACAAATACCTTTTAATTACACTCTGTTAGTTATAGAGTTTTATTATTACTTAAAAATGGAAATCTTTTGTATCACTTTTCAATGCCGATCAAGTTTTCTTTAATGCTTGGTATCATATATATTTTTTTTTCGATTGTTTTTAAATATAAGGCAGTCTTGGATGATATCTGGACTCTTCTTCGGACTTAACAATTGTCTCATGTTAGGGGGTCCTGTCCTCTTAGTAGATAGGTTATGTGAAAACTCACTACGAGTTTTCCATTTGGAGTGGTAGCTTTTTATTTATTTCAATTTAAATACTTTTTGTTGCCATCTGTTGTATCACATTTCCTTCTTCATATGATAAAAAAATCTTTTACGGGGACTTCGTTAATTATAATAACCGCAGTTCTTTCTCGCATTCTCTCCATTTTGGCTGTTTTATCTTCAGTTCATTTCCTGTGGTTTTAATGTGTGAAGGGACCCAAAAGAACATAATTTCCTTTCCTTTTCTATTAGTTTCCACCAAAACTTTCTTATTACTCGCCATTGTAGTTGTCGGTCTTTGTTTTAGATGGCTCATTTAGTATTGCACTCATTGAGTCCGTTACCAGGGCCCAATTCTTAATCTCAATGTACGCTAAGACTTCTCTTATTGCAACCATCTCTCCACTAAACACCGAATTGTTTTTCCGAAGTTTAAAAGAACTTTTAAATTTAAGAATACCAAATAGCGCATCCTACTTCATTGTTTACTTTTGAATCGGTATATATCATGTTTTTTCATTATTTCAAGAAATAGGTTTTATGATATAATAGTGAATAACATATATTTCTGACAGCCAGCCAACGATAGATTTATAATAGGAGAGTATGGATCCATGTGAGATTATTTTGCCCAGTATATCCAAAACGTTATCTAATTTTAGTTCTGAAACACATTCGAGATGTTTCTACATAATAATACTTAGAGTTTTCATTAATATTAGGAATTGAGATTGTTAACGCCACAGCGTTAATTTATTTAATTTTTACAGTTAAAAACGCCACAGCGTTAATTCATTTTATTTTACACTTAACTAGTTTGATTAATTGTTGATTTGTTTTATTTTAGCAAAGTGAAATCAATTAATAATATGTGTATTTATGTATAAGATATGTGTATATTAAGTATTATAGGCCCATAGCTTACTTATAGTGTTTATATTAAATAGATCAATAGTTTAAACTTGGATTACTTTGTTATGGATTGTAGCACTAGCTATAAACAAATGCTAGATTCAAGTCATTAGGCGGTAGAATGGACAAGAGGCAGTCTGACTCCGCCCGGCACTGAGCTGTGTACTGCCAACTTCTGCACTGCCCACTGCAGTTCTACTGTGAAGAGACGTACTTCTCTCGTCGTGCTCGCCGCTGCCCACTTGCAGTTCGTTTTGAGCACGCTCATTGAAGAGTTACAATTGGTTTCCGCATAGAGACAGAGGTTTACGAACGTCCTGCTTCGTCCACGTACTGTTGTACAATCTAATTATTTGTTATATATATATATAATATATATATATATATAGATATATATATATATATATATATATATATATATATATATATATATATATATATATATAATATATATATATATATATATATATATATATATATATTGGGAAAACAAATTTTTATATTGGGACTCTAGAGAAGTTATTTATTTTTTTTTTTTTTTGTAATTTGGGCCATAGAAATAGTTTTTTTTCTTTTATGATCAAGCATGAAAATATTTCATTAATATTGTCATAATTGTTTGTTCAGCTGGTCTTTATTTTATGCTAGAAGTTTGTTACTTTTTTTTACCTATATAACAACTGTAAAATTGATTCATTTTGTTTTTATGTTTTCAATATTAGATTTCGTAAATGTTCCAAAATAAATGTTTGAAGATACAGTCCACTTTCATTCTTTTTTTTTCTTTTATTAAATCATAATTAAATAGTTAGGCTTCATTCGAAGTTTGACATAAACTAAGAGGGAGCTAACAGAGATAACATTACCAACATTTCGGATTATTATGGTTTTAAGTTTCTCTTCCCTTTCCTTTGGTTTTTATTATTTATAATTTCTATATTGACTACTATGATTTCAAAAATTATCATTCCAAAGGATGTTTGACAACTCAGGGTTCAGTCAAAAACTACCGAAGTGTGAGGTAAAATATGAGCATACCCGCAAAATGCGACTTTTCTTTCTTAGGCTATCACAATATTGACATTTTGTCGGGGCTAGCTTTGGGATGGTGTGGGAGTAAGCAAATCTCGTTTCACCTATCCTGGGTCTAGACAGTACGATAGTCCTAGAGCCAGGGCCCAAATATCGACTTGACCACAGGCCAAGGTGTAATTGTAAATAACGAAATCGTATGTTATTATGAGTAAAAAGAAACTTGTGTGCCGTTCCAAAGGTGCTTAATTATAAAATGGCGGCTGATTTAAGAAATATTAGGCCAGTAATTTGAGGATCGAAACCGGCAATTCATTGCGAAAAAAAATTTAATTTTTTTAACTCGTATATATGTGTTTAGACATGTAAACGATTTAAGTTAAACTTCTCTTCTATATAAAATGTATGTATGATTTATGTAATTAAACAGTATAATTATTTAGGAGTGGTTTTTTCCTCATGGATTTTATTTTCTTAGGCAGCAGACAATTTCGTCAAAAATCACAGTTGGCTTCGTATAAAGTTCCGGAAATCTTGTTGAGGTCAACATCAGATTCTCTGGATACCAAATTTAAATTGTTAAATTCTATGGTGAATTCCGTTCTTTTGTATTCAGTTTGGGTTCCATTATACTGTCACAAAATAGACCGCGTTGCTTTGAGTTATTTTAAAGCAATATATCATTGACCACGTAATACCCCTAATCATTATGTGCGTGTAGAAACGGGTTTATCATTACAAATAAGCGCTTTTAAAAGAATGATTCGCTGGTACCGAAAAGTAGACCTAATTGAAGATAACCGATTACCAAAACTGTCTTCACAAATTAAAAAAAAAAAAAGACATTCTTCTAACTATTTAATTAGCTCAAAGTATAATTGGTATTCACAATTGACAAATATGTTGAGTGCTATAGACTAAGTAGAATTATTGAACATTAAAAATAATGAATTATTTGAAGAGGAATTCAATAAAGACATTATTGAAAATTAAAATGTAATAAATTTTTAGTCGATATTCAATCCATATTAAACTCAAAATTTAATCAAAACTTTAGAAAAAATATTAGCTAAGGGTGAATATTATCTAAAACTTAAAGGACCAATAAAAAAGCATGAAATGATTAGTCAATTAAGACTGTGCTAACCGGAGAACTTAAAGGTTACTTCTTACGGATTTCAAAAAAGGTTTTTAGATAGAAATGTTGAATGTCCCATTTGTGATACACGTGAACCCGAAGATTTATACTATTTTCTGTTGTATTGCCCTACATATGCTCAGCTTATGTATTATTATATTAGCATTATATCTTATGTTATGTATTATTGCTTTTAGACGTAAGTAATTAATTGAATATATTGATGGTAATTGTTTTTGTTTTGTTTTTTGTTTAATTTCTTTATTTAGTATTATAACAATCTGTCTGTTGGACATTGGTTATAGTGAGGTAGGATGACATTCACACCATATGTACAAAAAAATAAAATAAATAGAACAAAATAATAATCAAAAGTATATACAATAGACAATAAAATAAAATAACCTAAAAAATAAGAAAATTAAAACTAAGAAAAAAAAAAAACACATGCATACCTATATACAATACAATGGTAATTGTAACGATAAAGATCAAATAGTACAGTTGTTGGAAATATAAAACAAATAAAAATTTAACCATTTATGCTGGTATGTAAAAAGTTGTTTAAAATTAAGAAACCCCTTTTTGTTTGTTCAAGAATAAATAGTTTGATCTATTCTGAATGTTAATTAAATTTAAAATTATATGTAAATATAATATTAAGACTAAGAAAGATAGTTTTGTTTATAGTTCTGTCAAACATACTAATTTTATTTTGTATCTCATATGATATACATAATATCGTGTGGTATTATATTATATATGGTTTTATTATTAATGTAGTTAATTAGGTATCATATTAATGTATTTGTATAAAACTCAACTCCATTTGTATGGGTTCGCCCGAAAATAAATAAATGTATTTATTTGTAAAAGTTAAGATTTGAATTACAGTCGGATAATAGGTCATGAAATACACTTAGATGACTTAAAACAACTTCTGTTTATTTCATTTATTCAAAAACGTTTCAATCCCTGTTTTTTAACATAAATAATGGGATCATCTTAATTTCTGGAAAAACAATACCTATCATTGGTATAACAAGTTTTTATACATTTTAACAATAAAACCAAATTTTTCTTACTTCTAATTGAGCATCGACATCCCAAGCCGAAAGCCCCAACAGTACCGCCAGAAGGACATCAAGCTACTGAGAGCCGCAACACGCACCCCGATCCTCGAGTCCGAGAATAATACCAATACCAACAATAACAGTGAACATAATAATCTCTGTTTGGTTATAATTAAAATTGCCAAACTAAAACATTAAAATTGATGAAGGAATTAATTAAAACAATCTTACATGTATTTTATACTAACGTCAAATTCTAAAATTTAAAATAGATTACAAAAGAATAAAGTATAAAGAGCCAGTCCTTACATATAAAATAATAAATAATGAATCAAATTAATATGGTTCCTACTTATGTCTAGTGTCTATTGCTACCACTAAAATTTATATATATATATATATATATATATATATATATATATATATATATATATATATATATATATATATATATATATATATATATATATATATATATATATATATATATACATACACAAACACATGAACATATATATGAACATATGTGTATATATATATACACATACCCACATATAAACATACTCAACGCTCCTTCCAATCTATATTGATTCCAATATATTATTATAGGCTTAATTTAACTTGGCTAAATCATTATGCATGTTTATTGTATTCTTGGCTATAACGATGTACAAAATTTCGAGAATTAATCTTTTTTGTTGATTATGTTCGTTATCTAGGACTTTCACCTTGTCAAAATCAAATGTGTGCCCCTTTCAAACAGCATTACTGGCTAAAGCCGTAGCTTGTTTTTTATTGTCTACGCTGTATTTGTGAGCATAAAGTCTTCTATATAAGTACTGCGATGTTTGCCCGATGTTATTCCCTCCACAATCGGAGCATTTTATTTCATTAATTACATTTGATAATTTGTCCCGGCTAGTCCTATCTTTTAGTTTAGCGAAAAAGGTCCTTTTAAGGCTATTTTTATATCTGTAAGTAATGCTAATGTTGTACCTGTAAAAAATTCTTTTTATTTTTAATGCTAATGGTTTAATGTATTCCATGGAGAAATAATACTGTGGACTGAACTGTTTATGATGATGGAGGGTCAAACTGTCATACGCTCTTCGCAGACACTTTTCAATGACGATCCTGGGGTAACCATTGTTTTTTAAATATTTCTTTTATTCGTTTAATATTTTCCTCCTTAAACGAAATTGAACTCAGAGCAATGGCTCTATAAAACAGGTTCTTCACCGTATTTATTTTTATGCCTAAACCATGGTTTGATTTAAAATTTAATATTCTACCGCCATTATTTTTTTATTTCATACCATTATACTTCTATGTTATTTCCAGAGTGATATATTTTTGTATCCAAAAAGGTAATGCAATTGTCTTGCTCAATCTTCATAGTGAATTTTATGTATGGGTCTACATTAAAATATTCCAAAATATTATTTAAATGGGCGGTGGGGACACTCAATATCATCAACATATTTTTTTATAAATTGTAGATCATCCATTACAAATTCCACCAGTATAGGTGAAATTGAGAGTCCCATCGGAAGTCCTATTATCTGGAGGTAATAATTATTATTATTATAGGAAAAATACGAACCATCGATACATAACTCTATGGCGTTAGGAAATAAACTTTGTGGAATTTTTGTTACTTTGGTGATTATTTTCCAACTTTTTAAAACTGATTTTACGGCCACTTATTTTTTAACATTTGTAAACAGAGAAACCACATCTAGTGATATTAGTGTGGTATCAAGTGGTATATTTTGCTTTTCAATAAAATCTTTGAACTGGAATGAATTTTTAATATTCAATTCGTTTTCTATTTTTACTTTATTTAAGATACCAGCTATGAATTTCGCTAAGCCAGAAGATGCCGAATTTACAAACGAGACTATCGGTCGTAATGGAGTAGTGGCTTTGTGTTTATAATATTTATATATAATTTATAATATATAAAGGTCGAATTATAAAAAAAAATTGTAATATATATAAGGATATTAAAACAAATATAAATACCCACAGTGAAATGCAAATAAATATAGCGTCTATAATTTTTACTTCCACTTCCCTTTGGCCAATATACCTCCTTTAGTTAAGCAGGTGATAAGTGCAAGTCGTGCGATGCGCTCACCATTTTTTTTGTATTTGTTAGCTAACTGGCTAGACTTTCATCTCACGAGATGTCACTTTTCATTTATTGCATTTTCAATTGGTTCCCTGAATTCTGATGGACTTTAAAATGGTTAAGTTTGAAATTCTTTACTTCGTCAAGTGAGCCAATTCGATTGGCCAAAAATAGATATTGGCCCCACGATACTCACCTGAACTCGGATGAGGGTAAATTTATAATGTATTGCTTTGCTCGAAAAGCAATACATTTTCCTCAATCCTTTCTCCTGATATCATACATGACCTCACTTTCTCTGATGATAGGCTGGCTCTGAAAATTGGATGGATACAAAACCATTATGGAAGCGGCAACTTACCAATCCTCCTAATTAAATTAATAATTACGAATTGCGTCGAATTTAAGACACACTTTTCTTCATAAAAATTAAATTTAGACGACGGCTCATGTCATAAAATTAACGATGAAGATTTTTTTAAACAACATGACAGATTATTATAACAAAACTGATCTATACAGCCTTTATAAAATACATTTACAAGCTCTGAACCATGAAAAAAGTTACTTAAAATAGGTGCCTAAACTTTTTATTTTTTTTTTTAATTTTCATCTAAATGTTTTAATTTATCGAACTTCTTAAGTATCTAAAAAAATTCAATATTTGAAAATTGTTTCATTCCCTTCTATATCAAAGAAAGTTCGGTTTAATGTTCGGTCTTATAATCGGCTATAATATAAACGTACACTATAATCAGTTTATGATTCTTTATAGAATAATTTTTAAGTCGGCTTTGTTAGAGATTTTTCATATATCCTTTTTGTATGAATCACAGTTCCCTGGGCTATATTTAAAAATTCACAATTTTCTTTTCTTTTCTTTGATTTCGATGTCGTATAATATTTCAGTTTTGAATTTTTTATAAGCCAACATTACACTGATGTTTTACTTCCAATCCCTACTAAGACGTAAAAAAAAACAATGACCAGTAATAGAATTCTAAATTGGCACAGTAACCAAAAAAATTCAAATAATTAATACAGCTAAAAATTTAATGGACAATACTAAATTAATAACTGATAAAAATCATATGAAAGAAATCAAACCACAAATATATGAAATTCTATCAGAAAATTGGTACCCCATTAGATTAATAAATAAATTGTGGTATAAAAATAAAAAGCTAGGTCAAATAACAATAGTAACAAACAGATGAATGGTATTCAAAATAATAAATTCAATAAAGAATTGAATTTAATAACAAATTATTTAATTTTTTGTTTCTATCGCCTCTTGACTTATTTGACTTCCGCTATTAGTCTTCTAGCAGCTACAGGGCTGTTATAAGTGATAACTGGGATAGTTTAATTCCTATTCTGAAAATTTCCATCGCATAGAGTATGCAGGACCGATTTTTAGTTTATTATTTGGTTTTAGATTCAATTATTTTATAATTCGCCAGTCTAACACGGCGTCGCATTATGATACAATTTGTATAGGATGAAAGGATGAACATTTTCCTCGCTAACAATATGCAGGTCCAGTTTTTAGTTTTTGAGATATTTTAATCCATATATAAAAACATTTCAATCAGTCGACTCCAGCCGACTTTACATGAGCGTTACACATCGTAGATCTGACGGCTCAATCTTATTAGCTCTCCATAAAAAAGTGCAAAACGCGGCTAAAGAAGTTTTTACTTAAAGAAAAATAAAGATTCTATCTACATATATATTATCGGATATTAAAAAAAAAAAACATCGTTACTGTTCAATGCTAATTTTATTTACTGAAAATTACCCAGCTGAAACTAATGTATTACGGCAATTAAGTATATATAACAACAATAGCAAAATGTTGCGCGTGGGTTAATGAGTTCCTCATTAAATGCTTACATTTAAATTACATGTTATCTATTAAAATAAAAATATGATCGACCTAGCTTGGCATTGGATGTAAGTAAAGAATAGTATTATTACATTTTCCTCGTTCTTACTTATCTTTCTTACATTATCAATCATTCACATGTGGCAGCATATCCTTATTAAGGCCACACCTCTTTTGTTTCATGTTGGTAGCAGGTGTGCTGATTATAATAATTATGTAGTCGATATGGTAGTTGAATTAATCGCCTGGTGTGGTGATAAGAAGAAAACAAGAAGATTATGTAGAAGAATTATCACCAGCGTGTTAAAGTTTTTTGGTGTGAATATTATGTTTTAGATTTCCTTTTTTTTTTTTTTGGTTTGTGATTATATTAATTATTTGCTGTTTGACCGACTGGAGGACTTATTATTTTTATTTTATTTATTCCAAGGGAAAAACTTTTTTGTTAATATTCTCATCTAGTTTAATTTGTTAACTTTTTTATTTACTAAATGTACTCATGTCAGTTCTTTTGTTTTATCATCATACATCCGTCTGCCAAACGCAAACCCATCCTGAGCTGTATAATCCTGGAGTTAAAACGTTTAAGTAACTTTTTTTTAAAGTTCTGTTTTTACAGTTTCTATAAAAACGGTTAGGAAAAAAAGTTCCATTTTAACAGATTCAATGAATCTTTTTAGGAAAAAAAGTTTAAAAAATAAAAGTTCTAAGGAACTTTTTTATAATAAATGTTTATTTTAAAAGTTCAACTTGTATTTGTTAATGTTCTTGAAAAAAGTCCAGTTAAATGAAAAATTAAATAGTAATTGGGCTTAGATTACTAGAGTTTTAAATTATAATAATTTGAGAAACTGGATAAAAGTTTTTTTTTTTTAAGATAGACTTTTTAGCAAAATCCACGGAGTTTTAAATGAAAGTTTTTTTAATGATACCAAAAATTTTTAAAAACAAAAGTTTTTTTTCAAGTCCTAGTACAAAGGTAAATATAGTGGAATGGAAATTGTATTGTATCTAATTTTATTTGTAATATTAAAAAACATCATTAGATCACCAGTCCTGCTATATTTTTCCTTTAAACTCAACGTTTCACTTCTTAGTCCATTTTCAAGGAAAGAAACTTTAAACAAAAAAAAAAACAATCATCACTGAGTCACTACATGTACACATCGTCAATACCAATGCTACAATATCGTCAGTTTATTACAAAAAGCTAATGTATTCATTTGTGATATAGGTCAAACATGTTTTTTTAGATACAAAACACTGTAAGTTCATGGAAATGCCATAAAACCCTTTATACGTCCAATGCAGTTACAACAAACACACAATTGTCTTATTTCATAACGGGAAAATTCTTGGTGGGTTGAAAGTGGTTTTTTGTAACTTCAAAAATAACAATGAATTTATGAATTTTACAAGTATGCTCTCAATTCGTTTTTGAATATATTATTAGCTATATTTAATAGATTTTTTTTAAATGGGGCATGTCACTCAAATGTTTAAAAAATCCATTATATAAAAAAGGGAGTAATAATTTGGCTTCTAATTAAAGGGGAATTTCCTGTATTAATGCAATTGCCAAGTTATATACGGGCTTGATTTTGGCAAGATGTTTTTACTAGATTGATGATAACAATATAATTAAAGAAGCACAGGCTGGTTTTGGAAAAAAATCATCAGCAACCGATAAAATATTCACATTAACGAGTCTAATTAAAGTAAATTACAAAAGAAAAAAGAAAAAGTTTATAAATTTTTTGCAGATTATTCTACAGTATTTGATAGTGTGGATCGTTATAGTCTAATTTATAAATTATATCAGCTAGGATTTTCATCTAAATTAATTAATTCAATGAAAAGTTATCTCAGTGATACTAATGCTTCAGTTTTGGGTTTGGATGGTTTGATTAAACAATTTAGTATGGAATCAGGTGTAAGGCAATGTTGTTTGCTTAGTTCTTCTCGTTATATATAAATGATTTGGAGGATAATTTGGATGGCGGTATTTATGTAGAAATCGCTTGGTTTAGGGACTTACTTAATTTGATAGAATTGCATGGATAAAATTTCAATTTAAATCGCTCGAACTGCGATGATGTTAAACTATGAAGAATTAATTTATTTTTACTAAGGATTCAAATTCAGAAAGATATTTATAATCAATATGCAATTAAAGCTCAGAATCCTAAAACTTTCACTTTTTATCCTCATTTAACTTCAGTAAATTATATTGATGACAAAAGCTCATTGAAGGTGATCAGATGGGTAATTAAAATCGGGGGTGATCTTTTGAACTGAAATTATAAACACTTCAAGAAAACAAATAATGTTTGTGCATGCGTAATATAAACGAAACAGAAGATCTCTATCACTGAATTTAAAATTAAACAGTTAAAATCTAGAAATTTGCCTCGGTATCAAGTAATAGATTTAATAAATAGAAAAAATTGGGTAGCATTGCTAAATCACTGTAAGTCTGCTTTCTGCTATAGAATAATGCTCATCAGAGAATTTAACAATTAATAAATTGTAAAATGTAGGGACCACTCCTTTTGTGATTGAAATATTGATATAGCTTCTGTATTGTAAATATATAAATATATAATTATATAAATAGATTGAAATATAATTTTGTTATAAAACACAGACTCCTCTGACGGTCAACAGTCCATATAGCACGTCTGATTTTCGGATACAAAAAAAAATATTTTTGTATTGTTTTGTAATTAATATTATGTGACTTTGATAAATAAAAAGACTTTTTCTTTTTTTTTCTTCTATTTTTCTTCTCAAATTAAATGGAGTTACGAGGCTTTTATTGACTACTATCGATAGGTCAGTGAGCATATCGAGTTCACAACACTGCGATTTCACAGAACAAAATATTACGTATTTAATTTTCTAAAATATCAATTAAAGATTTTTGGGAGTGTAAATTAAATTTACTGCTTCCATAAAAATATAGCCTAAAGTTAAATATTTTACGGTACCTACATCTTATATTTAATACTTATATATAATAGGTTATACATAAATACTTAAAAATTTACTAAAAATGGTAATCAGAGGGAAATGTATCAGAAAGTAAAATTAATGAGATAAAAAGCTCTATAATAGAACTTTATTTTACAATGAAGAACGATAAATTGTGTTTCTAATATTTGATATTATTCTAGGTTACTTCCTTTTTTTAAAAAAACTCATGTTATCCTAGACCAAAGGCTTTTGACCTTTGAAGACAGTTCAAAATCCTAACCGCAGCGGAACTCAACCGTACAGCTATTTCTCAATAAAGACAAATCAATCCGGATCTCTTTCTCACAAAGCTTTTATTAAATCCCACAGAATGTAGGCATGATACTAATCGTAAATCTCTCGCTACTACTGTTCAGAATTGTCGTCATTAAATTCACTGTACACTTTGTAAGGTACAATTACAAATGAAGACAGAAAATTAGGGTAGAAACAGTTGAACAGTGGACATAGGCATTGTATAGTGGATGAACAATACAATATAAAAAAAAAAAGATGATAGTATAGATTTTTTTTTTTTTTTTTGGTGTAATGAGAACAAAATCTAGTGGAAAATTTACATTCATGCCTGAGCTTGTATTTCATCCAGTGAAAAAAACAAATTACAAATTTTGTATTCTCTAAATAAATTTAGAGGTGATGCTCAAAGGCTTCAAAATAAAAAAGCGGTGGGAGAAAATAGTAAAGTCGTTGAAACGGCTCTTCTCTGACACCATCACAATAAACAAACAGAATTTCCACCTTTTAATTTTATTTTCAGGGAGTTCAAGTGCGTAAAACTCTAAAATCCCCTTGTACATTTGTTGGTGTTTCTATGGTATTGTTCTAAATTAATAAACCCTAAATATTGAATTTCAGCTCATTTTATCCACGACGGAAGTTAGGTAAATGACTAGTTATGGACACTCTTCCATAACTGGTCATTTACCCTAAATGCTAAAATGTTGCGATTTAGGATGAAGAATTCAGAATGTAAGTATGTATAAAATGAATATATATTTTTACACCAAATATATGAATATATATATTTACGCCAACCTCCCTTCGATGGCCTTCGATACTTTGCAAATATCTATTATTTTGGAATGAAATACGACTAAAAAGGGAGACTGACAGATAATGAACTTCAGTACTACCTAACCTTTATCAATTCTCTTTAATTTAATAATAATTCACCAATTCTTCTCATACATAGCTCAACAATGTGTCAAGCCCAGGAACAAGGCCTAAAACGAAGACGGTGACTTACAGAAACACATGGCTGATACAGATACATATATGTACAAATACACATCTATTTCTTACTGATTTCTTTTACGACTTCTCCTACCAACAGCATCTATATTTTATCAATTGCCAATTACACCTCTGGAAAATTATAAAACGCAATAGAAAAGAGGAGGGAATATGATACAGAGAAATCCACTATATTGACAATAAGGAAGGTGTGATTCGCTTCAACGAACACATAATTCTGGCCCAATTTCGTTTGTATATTTCTTAAAGTAATGAGTAAGAATTCATAAAACCGATCATGAATTCTTTTACTTTATTTTGTGTATACTTTGGTTAAACTTATTGTAATTGCAATGAAATCCTCTGAAATACACTATCATTAAATGCCAGTATCTATATCAAATAAACATCAATATTATTGTTTTTTTTTATTTCGATTATATTTATTTTATTAGTCCCTACTTTGTTGCTATTATTATTTATCTCTTAGTTCTCTGTTACTGTTACAATTCTACCTACATTTTTTAGACTATACTTTACATCAACATATTCATTTTTTTATTATTTAATGATTATAGTTTCTCATACTTATTGTTATCTGGGTTTTCTCTTAGCCCTGATGAAGGCCTGAACTTTGGGCCGAAGCGTCGGAAAAAATAAAAATAAATTTACTTATTTATTTTAATTTTTTTTTAATGATCACCAAAACCATTCTTCTCTTCTCAATTATTCACTACAGCCAACCATCAACCCACAATCATTTTTTTAAATTTATGACTGCGTAAACCTGTGTGAAATTCCGCAGTTTGCATCCTATTTATAAACACTCGAAAGTGAAAGTTATTTTGCTATAGCTGTATGTGTATATCTTCCCCTTGCATAACCGGCTAATGCGGTGTTTCAGAAGAATTACAAACGGAATATGATATCAAACGAAGACACTAATAATTGAAAAGATCGTTTCTAGTTGAAGGAGAGCAGGGATGCTCAGTGAGTAAGGTACTACTGCCTTCCTCGTGCTTCAGATCAACATCCTATTCGTTTTGCATTATCCCTTGCAGTCCCATACACTTTGAACCAGGTCGAATATTTGAACAGCAGTAGCCTGTAACTATGTGTACTTTGTGTAAATTTGACAATTGTTAAAATTATACTATATAGAGTTTTAGCAATGGCAACATTTTTCAATTATGTTCTGAACATCTGGCTATATTCAGACATAGTTGAACGTGAAGCTCATGAATCTCTCGATGTTTTGCGTTTCCTCCCAAAATTAATGGTAAAAGCTATTGTCTTGATTTCCCATGCTTAAGTATAAACAATGTTTTCATAGGAAGGTGTGTTTAAAATATTATTTTAATTCCTTTTACTTTATTGCATCTAAATTGTTCAATTTATTTTCTTTATGCTTATGTTATGATTTTAATAACTTATTATTTTTAAGTAATAATTTTAAAAAATGACTGAATTTCACCTATAAAATCTTACTGTATTTTACATTTTTATCATTTTTACTGTTTGATTTTCCATCTATGATACATTTTATTATACTCAATTGATACTCATTTACTTACTATACCGTTTACGATCGATTTGCAACTGATATTTTATTAGTTTTTAGTATAACATTATCTGATATTTTAAATTTTTGTTCCTCATATGAATTAACTTTTTTATATCTTAATTTTTGTTATGTAATTTTTTCTTTTAGCCCTGATGAATACCTACAACATAACTCGTACGTTGGCATATTAAATACATAATACTATAATACATATTATGTCTATTTATGGCACCATGGTGAGACGATTAAGTGAAAAATCGTGGTATCGGCTAAATCTTTTTTTTTTTAATTAGATAAACTGTTATATTGATACGTTCTGGAATTCGTAAGAATATTTTCAGTAGGAAGAATATAGATTTTCACTGTTCTTATTTAATAGATTAGTAAAAAAAAATATATATATATCTAGCTGATGTCGGGAGTTTTCTGTTACTCGTCCCAATGTGCGCACCCCCAACCAACTTCTCCTTTAATTAGAATTACTGTCAATTATTTTCACGCCATTATTAATTTTATCTATGAACAAGGTATCAATGCACTCTTATTTATCTATTTATAGTTCTCCTTAATGGAGGTAGGGAGTAGGTGGGTAGTAATATTTATTCCACCATGTAATCAGTTAATCTCAATTTATTACACTGATTTAAAAGCAAACTCACATTCTCCATTTTGTCATAAAAATGTACATATAAATGAAATTATAGAAAAGTTACTGGCCTTTGGCTGACTTTCATTGTCGATTTTGCGGTTGTATAAGAGGCCAAGGAGGTGGCTGTTATCAGATCCCCGTATAATACCGCAGTGGGTCAGCAGGGCCTGTAGTTTCGTTCGCTATCGCTTTCAACGGCCTTCTTCATTAGAATGCAGTGCCCGTTTGATAATAGGTGACTCCTGGCCATTACTCAATTATTATAAATGGATCGTAGGAATAAATATTTTATTAAATGATGCACAACATGTAACAGCTCGCTTTCGTATAATAAGTTCGTCCTTAGACGTAGCCTCAAAAATTGTGGAACCTATATATCCCCATTAGCGCTTGGAATGAAAAACAAAAGACCTGTCTGCAAAAAAAACAAAAAAAAAAAAAGCACACCATGCAGTAGAAAAGGCTGTCAATATTTCAGAAGTCTTTATTTTAGTTTAAAATTGCTTTTATTTTAACTGAATTATTCCTTTTTATCCTAAGTTGATCCCGATTTGAACTGCTTAATTTTCAAAACAAAACATTTTAAAGTTATCGCTGGATACGGGTAAATACAGGAAAGTTTGCGTAGCTGGTGTCAAAACAAGTCTTGGAAATGATTTTATATTGTGATAATTTGTTTAATTACTTAAAACTATTTTCATTTTTATTTTTATAAGTTAATTAACAGCTGATGATCAATTGAGGTAACTGTTTTGAATTCAATTTTATTTTACCAACATCATATACTTATTCTAATTTCGACGCAGAAAATTGACAAAAGAAGATTGTAAGAATTATGGCCTGATAAACCTAAATTTGAAATTTTTGGCTTTTATGTTGGCTAACATATATACGGATATATACAGTTAAGGATAGTAGAGAACAGATTATGATTTAGTTGTTTTTTGTTTTTCGTGCGGGAGGTTAAAAAAAAATTGTGCTCAGATTCGAAAATTTGCACTCGCTATTTACGTTTCAGACATCAAGGATCAAATTTGGTTCGGTGTTATTCTGTCTGTCTGTCTGTAGATAAATTGATGTAATGGGCATATCATCTACTACCGTTTATCCGATTTTCATGAAATTTTCATAAATTGTGCAAGTTGGTGTCTAGATGGTCCAATATAAATTTTATTAAATTCTAACCAGCACTAAAAACGCATTTTTTTCAGATATGCCCATATTTCAGAAACTATTCTTTCGATGTGGCTCAAAGTTGAATGATAGGTAGGTAAAATTTGTAATTTGTAAAAAAATTATGTAGGGTTTATTTTATTGAACTCTGTCTATTGTTTTCTCTTATATGTGTGCAAACGTGTTTTCCTTCATACGTCTATATCTCTAAAACCGCACGTTCGATTTGGCTCAAATTTAGAGGGAATTTAGGAATTGGAAAACCGTAAAATGAAATAGGCATCAATTTTATGAAATTCTATCTAATATACCAAAAAATAAAACTTCCGCTTTTAGATCAGGAAATGTGCTATTTGATATGCCTATAGTTTGAAAACGGCGCATTCGATTTGACCTAAACTAAGAGGAAATTTAGAGAACACTATAGAAATTACTTAGTATCAATTTCATCGAAATCCATTTAATAAATAGAATTAATATAAATAATCCTTTACAATATAATGGTTGTGAAATGTTGAAGACACTGATCAAATAGAGTGGGAGTTAGGATATTACAATATTGTAATGGGGTTATAAAATTTTAGCTTTTATTCAAACAATTAATTGATACTGGATTTCTTGGTCGATTCCAAACGTTACGGCATGACACTAACTACCGTTATTTAGATTTCGTATAATTTTCAGTAAATTTAAAGTAATTTTTACTCTGGATTTGTAAACAAAAAAAAACATCTTCTTCGTGGTTGTTCTCAACCAGTTCGTCTTGGTCTCGATTTCCTCCTTAAATATCGAAGTCGTGTGAACTTTTTCCATACCTTTTTTTTATATTCAAGCTTAATTAGTTTCGTTCTGACTGGAGAGAAATACTGGTCTCGTTAACTGTGAACAAACAACAAGTTTAATTTGCCCTATGGATTTTCTAGTTCCATCCATTTTACGAGTGAAAACGTACTATTTTATATATATCACTACTATTAGTGCAAAATATCGTATGTAAAAATTTTCAAATTTTATTTTATTTTTGCTAAAGGTGACATTTTTTAGTCTGCAACTGATATAAGTAGTCTTCTACTAAGGAAAATAGCAGAGGACAATAAAATATGAAATTATACCAATAATTCATAAAGAAATAATGAGTTTTTACATACGACTTTTTGCACTATCAGTAGTAGTGAAATGCATTGGTATTTTTTTTTAATTAAGAATAATCAAAATGGACTCTTCGAATACGGCACTCTTTCTCATTTTAATATTAGCTGATAAACGAAATTCGTTGATATCAAACCCGCGAATCTTGAAGGGCACCTGTATTTCTAAATCGTCTTCTCCCAGATATTTTATTTTCATATGGAAAATTGTCTACCTTGTAATATAGAGATATTTTAGCTAATGAAAACGCTGATGAAGCTATATTGACCTTACTTGGCAGATGTTTTTTCATATTTTTGCTTCGACAGATCTTATACCAAAAGAAATCAAAATGGAATCTCAAAAATATCACAGTATCCTCATTACCTGGCAACAATATTAACGTGACAATTCGGGCCCAGATTTTGTTTTCCGGCTAGAGAAACATCGAATGCTCACAGCGATAACTATAGAGAGACGTTTAGTAAGAAAAGAAGATTTAAGGCAAGCGTTAAATTAATTGAAATAGCCACCTTCGGGTTCAGATTTTGATTGTATATAACATATGAGAGAATCGCTTGCTTGGAAAATAATCTAGAGAGAACCAAATTCTACTAGATTCCTAGCAAAAGAATGGAATTTTTTGCTTAGAAATTTATATTTAAAATTGTTTAGTTTTAAATATAAATTTCTAAGCGTTGAATATAGTAGACATATTTTTTACTACAGTAATTTATAAATACCCTTAACTAAGAAATTTGTTTTACTACACTGCCATATGTCTTTTACTTCCTTACATTACTTTGAATGATGGCCTGGTACGATTCGGACCTTGGCCTCCTCAATAAGCCTTCGCAAGGTCATTCGGTTTTTTATAACTGCTCTCCAATGATTCAATTTTAAAAGAGTCCTTACATCCTTGGTGACAGTACACAGTGGACTGTCCTAGACAGTATAGCTGGACAGAAGTAAAAATATCGATAGTGGGTGTTTGTGTGAAAAATAACTAAAACATTCAATCATTAGTTGGTGTAGTTGTGAAAATTAGAATTGTTGGAAACAATAACAAATATAATGGACACACAAAGAGAGCTTATTCAATATCCAATATCCCATATTTAATTATTATTAATTATTCAGTGGTTGGATTGCTAGAGAACTACTAATCAACCTATTTAATAAACCTTTTTAAAACGCTGGAGCGTAATTAATAAAAAAAATTTAGATCGATTTATAAATATTATTTTTGCATAAAATTTTTGTATCAAGACACGCATACATCTTTTACAAAAACTTTTATTTTTTTGTCGTATAAATACAATGCAGTATTATGATATATATATATATATATATATATATATATATATATATATATATATATATATATATATATATATATATATATATATATATATATATATATATATATATATATTATATACTATAATATGTTATTATTAGATAAATAATAAACTTCTAAGACCTTTACAGTAAATGTATTACCTGGTTGCACTAGTGAATTAGTTTACATACATATCAAGTCAAACCATACTTTTCCATAGACTTTTTTTTTTCAGTTGAAAAATATGTGACTAAAATCACTGACCACTACATTTATTTATGGGACCAAAAAGTAAGGAATACAACGAATCTTTGATAACTTCTATGAATATGTTCAAAATAAATTCAACCTTAGGAATCTATATTACTGAACTGTGATATCCATAGATGGATATTTTAATAAAAAGTAGGATTTAGAAATGTTGCTTTCGCGGGTGGTCTGTCATTCCATGTACTTACCACGCTCAACGTTAATATTGCCAATTTAAACTTATAAACTTATGATTACCTAAACATAAACTTTGGCTACCAATTTCATGCACCTCACATTAAAATGTCTTGCATAAATGTGGATTTTAGTCTACAGGAAGATATCGAAATTCCTATGTCGAATGCTACCGCACCTTTAACTGGTAGTACCTGGAAATGTAATTTGGTAAAGCGTTTTTTAATGAATTCATCTATTGATTGATGTTGACTATTTCTTAAAAACTAAGGAGTATTTACTGCGATTCTCATCAACAATCTTCTTGATATTTTTTATTGATTAGGATGGTTGTATCTGACTTTAGAATGAATTTCCCGTGGATAAAAGAGATATAAAATTGCCAGAACTAAAGTGCATTAAAAATAACAGCAACATTGCAAGTAGCAGCGTTAAAAGAATAATGAAAGTGGATAGGGCAAACCAAGAGATTTTTCATAACTTTTTTGTAGATTTATATTTATAACGATTTTTATTAAATTAGTAATCACTTAAATAATATCGTTGGTTGATTGCAAAATGTCCTCCTCCAATGTTATTTTATAATTTGGAAGAGTATTGCACTCTTTTCTGTTACAAGGAAAAAATGGTTGTATTCAGAGATAAATTAAAGCAATTTTTACTTGTATATATAACTGAAAATTAAATTTAAATGAATTAGGTTTAAATATTATTTATTTATTTGATAGAGAATTCCATCCTCGTTTTATTAATATACGGTCGTATTAGGGTATACGGAGAGAGATTTCAGCTACAGGTATTTTTCTATATCGATTAGGACAACATTTCCGCATCACGCTAAAACTTAGTCGATTTACGTTATAATAAATCTCATATTACTCAAAATTCCACAAATAATATTTCATGCACTCACATAAAACTTCACGCTCTTTTCAGGGATATGTGGTTATATTAGAATGTTTAGAGAGAGAATTAAGCATATTTTTACTAGTATTTGTCACTAGTAAATTAAAATGTACTATATTGGATTTTTTTTTAATTTTTATTATTTATGATATTTACAACTGTATTAGAGATAAAATTACATTCAGTAAATGTGAACACAATATGGAAATCACATATTGAAAAACTACCCACTGATAGCGCTCTAAAAATTTATTTACAACAGGATATCTCGAGGCCATCTTGTTTTCAGACGCTTCAGAGGGTTATCAGCGATCGAAAAGGAAGCAAGGTTAGAAACGAGAAGGTTTAGATGGTTCTGAAGTTTGTTATGGAAGGATCGGTCCAGATCATAAACATAAGGAACATTAAGGTCAAGAAACATTGGATTTAAAGTGTAATAAAACTCTTCAAACTCAAAAGACCGCTAATATTATTTCTGCATTTGGTAGGGAATTTTACTCTGTTTTCATTGATATATGGTTGTACTGGAGTATTTAGCCGATATTTTAGCTGCAGATATTCAATTTTAGATATTTTTATCGCTATTTTGAAAATATTTAAGAATTTGTTTTATGCATGAAGAAAAATTATAATGATAAAACTTATGATATCAGCAAAGTCTTTATCAAATTTATGACAAATGAATACATTTTGAAAACTCTTGGTCAATAAATATTGGTTTTACAAATGAAAACCAAACGGTTATATGCTGGTTTTGAGTCCAAAATGTCTTTCCAACTTAAAATATTTCAAAAGTTTAGAAGCCCATAATTCTGTAAGTAATTGTTAGAATTGGCTAAAAGTTTACTTACATGTATATTTACTTAATATTTACGGAGTTTCATTAAGATCTAAATGGGGGAGGGAAGTTGGATTACGGGCTCTGGATGATTTGGCATTGAATGATCCTTAGTTTTATTAAACATCTGATCAATTAATCGAGTGAATGAAGTCATTAAGTACCAGATACTTTTCACTCGGTATAAAGTCATCGTGCACTTATTGAAACTGTTTTTACGTACAGAAGGATTCGTATGCACTTAGTGAGTCACTGAATCGATAAATATGGTGGAAATTGATTGCTATGTTTCATCAGGTAAAAATCGGCCTAATGTGTCCTTAATTGCGATAAATCGAAGATATGTTCTTGTATTGAAAAATGTATTTTTAATATTTAATTTCCTTTATTTGTATTTTTTATAGTTAACAGGGTTCACAAATAATATATGTAGACAATTAATCTTTCATTTTCTTCAAAAAATACTATTTACAATTAAATACGTACCACAAATTTCAAACTAAAAAAATAAACGAGTTCATTATTTGACTTTTGTCTCGCTAAATTGGATAGGCAGTGCACTGCGTTGATTCTTTTTATAATAGCTTCTTACTCTGGACCAGTATTGTTGCCTTACGGTCGGTTTCTTGAGAATTTATTTTTCATTCAACCATCCCAATCCACCATACTTCATAAAATGTTTCGCGTATAAGTCAAGAATTAGACCATATATTTCTTTGTTAGATGTTTTTTCATTATGTCTTTTATTAACTTTTAATTTCAAAATGAGATATGTATGAGGGAACAGTAACCTATACTGGTTAAAAAATTGTAAACCGTGTTTCACAAAATTAGAAATGTATTAAGTGCTTCAAAAACGACAGGAAAAAAACGTTTGGGGAAAAAATCGGTAGTTTAGTCATGATGGGGAAACCACAATTGTTTGAAGAAGACAGTAAAAAATCGAACACGAAAAAATTTTTTTACTTTATTATTTCTCGTTTTGAGTATTTCTTATCTTATTGAAAAAGTATTGGAAACGTCAAAGTACCTATAACATTTGATCGTGTGTGAGAAATCAGGTGGACCAAACGATTCACTTCGCTCTCAATTATAATTAAATAATAAATAAATACACCTGTTGCCTTAGTTATGTATGTTAACTAATACCTACCCTCAAACGCCTAGCTATAACGACCCCATCATAAAAAGTTATGACCACATTAAGGTAATAGCCCGACTATATTTTTTTCTTCACAGACACGAAGATCCTTCCTAAGGGCCACGAACTAAGCCACAAAAGGTCAGTGGGTCGAACTGGCGATCCATTCTTACTAAGTCTAATGAAGTCGAATATTTATCGAGCTTGTATAACTGAGGAAATAATTACACAACTTGAGGCCGTTAACTATGTAGTTCCCAACTAGATTAGGCACAAGGTGAAAGCAAGTACTATGTATTTGGCATACTAACATACATACTTGATATTAGAAAATTGTAATTAATATGGTACAAAGTACAGAGTCTTGTTTATTAAAGCATGAATGTATTTCAAGGTTTTTTTAAACGATTCTTGAACATTGATTTACTTTAGGAATATCGGTAAAGATTTTATTTCTCGTGAATATTTCATAATCCATCCGCACCTCAGCAAAAATATACTCAATGTCAGGGTTTCAACAAGCCGGAAAATTCGAGAATGTCCGGATACAGTATTATTGTGATTAAGTTGGGATTGTAGAAGGAATTGAAAATGAATTCAAAATTGTTAAGGCTTTACTTTTAAATATAATATCAACCAGAAACGAATACATAGTTATATTCACACTGCATTTTAAATATATAGTAAGGAGTGGGGAGTGGTGACCAAGAGTGTTATTGCTTGTGTAAAATACACTTTGCCCTGCAACCTTATAAACCGAAGATTCATATTCCGGTCAACTATTAAATATTCAATATAGATATAATTTATAGAACGTAAATAGAGTGGAATTCTACTTGGCATTTCTACCTTGCAGAATACGTGGGATGAATTGAGCCTTAGAGCAAGGTCAGATTAAGGTGGTTAATGAAACATCTCCTGAGGCTTTGCTCTTATCTCTATCTGATAGATTATATTTGCGGCTGGTTGATTCCCATTTCTGTTCCTCGCTTCCCATCCCTCAATACTCATGCGATTGATTTCTCGAGCAAGAGAAAAGAAAATTGATTTATACTAATTTCTTATTTTACAGAAAAATTAACTGAGAATTTATGATTGAGTTTAAGATGAAAAAAAAAAATCTGGTACGGCGGGCGCATCACACAGCTTTCGGTTTCCGCCATACTTTGATTCAAAATATCTATTTTCACCGATTGATGAAATATATGTTAGTCTGGAGGAAATCTTTTTCGGTTTTTCTTAAAACCAAAATTTCTTTTGAAAATTTCTTTAGGCGCGTTTTGCACATTTTGCGAAGAATGGATGGAATTGAGCCGTCTGACCCGGATTTGAAACGCTCAATCGGGTAAAGTCGGCTCGAGTCGACTAATTGAAATATTTTTATATCTCAGAAACTAAAAATTGTTATTAAGAATTGTATTTTGACGCGACGGCGAATCAGATGGGAACAGGAAAACGATAGCGCCAAAAAATCAAATAATAACGATGTTTTGAACATATGGACTAAAATATCTCAAAATTTTAATAATATGGAGAATTCAGAAATTGATTTTCGGAAGTCAATATAGATATTTTTTTTTAGTTAGGCATGAAAATAAAAAATCATACTTTTATCTTTCTATTCGATTTCCTGTTGCACTCAATAGTTTCAACAAATTATTGACACCCGTTACAGAAGTTAGATTAAAAAACTGACGAAATTGTTGGTAGATATTTAGCAAATAGATTTCAATCAAATGTATTCATCACATATTTTAATTATCATAAGCCTACTGCATCGTTTTTTTGAGCATGCTACAAATGACGATCACTCAGATCAAAGTTTACTACAGTAATTTATACACAATTATGATTGCAAATATTGTAAACAGTATTGTTTTGGAAATATAGTGTCTTTGTATGTGAACAGTCTAGCTCATAAACGAAAAGCCACACGAAACTGATATTACATATTTAAGGTAGATTCAAGTTATATGCCTTAGATGTGACAACACGTTTCTTAAAATCGGCTAACCGGATGTGACCCTATATATTAACGGTGAAACACATTTGTACCATTTTCTCAAAAACGGCTTCAACGATTTTGATTAAACTCGGTACATCATTGTATATTAAGTGTTATTGAATATACTTTAGGTCTTATCCCCATTGATGTCATTTTGCAAGGCTGAAATGCCCAATGTTCAAATACGTCAAGAACATTATAAATTAAAACAGAAAAAAAAATAAAAATGCTTATCCAGATTGAAAATAATTCTTCGGAAATAACAGTCAGAAGCTATACGCGTAATATATCGTTGTAAAGCGGAGAATTTAAAAAAAAAAATAATATCAAATAAATAAAGTTGTTGAAGGTAACGGAGATTGACAGAAAACATATAAATAATAATTTCAGCAAACTAACATTATTTAATTAAATGATTTTTTTTTCTAAAAGTAAACATTCATTTTATTTTTTTTTTACTTGTGTGGTGAAAGAAGAGGTGAAGTGTAAAAATATTTCATGGATATGTTTATAACTTTACTGTAGTTTAATAAGTCTAGATATGATATTATATTTAAATAATTAGGAATCTATTGGCCATTTATTCCAAAAAAATATCAAGTTACTTTTAGAAAACTAAATTAGTGAATAATTTTTCAGTTGAATTGACTGAGTCTTTCAGTTAAAAGAACGAGTAACTCTAATTTCAACATTTTTTATTATTATTTTAGTGATGTTTTTAGTGGGGAAATGTATACCTTTATCCACAGTTTTATATTTCAAAACTGAAATCACCTATTCTGGAATCAACTTACTATCTTTCTGTATAGATATAACTTTGCCGATTAGAAATATCACTAAAATGACATTACTCAAAAATGTTAAAACCACTACAACCCATAAAGAGTCTTGGGTTCAGTACTATTTAAAGAAAGCACTGTTTGGTCTACGGTTGTGAAAGGAGGTGATATGACCGAGATCACGCTCAACAGCTAGGTTTTCCCTTAATTAAGGGTATCAACTTTATAGAGACTGGGTGTGTCCGAGGAGGGTCTACCTACCCAGAGTCGCCCCACGGCCAATAAAACTGAATAAATAAATTTTCTGCCATGAGCCTGGATTTGAACCTGGGACCTTTAGGATTGGAAGCTCAGTACCGTACTACTGGGCTATCCTAATCCCCAAGAATAATTATATATTAATATAAATAGGCAATAAAGCGCGATGTATAATATAGGTTTTTAACGAAAACACGAACTGTGGTTTCGTTTATTTTATTTTATGTTTGTAAAAACAATACAATCTGAATTACAGAATAAGTCTAAGTTACAGTTATACAATTCGATCAACGAGTAATACAGTTAAATGAAAAGTTTTATAATTTGTAAAAATGGGAGCTGGTCAGGAGGCCGAGCAGTTGACATTGAATCTAAGGAAGGAGATATTTCCTACAAGGTTATGCGGGAACATTAACAATGTATAAAGGAAGTCATAATTGTAATCGAGAGCGATTTAATATAATACTCCACTTTATAATGTTTCCTCTAATAGTTTAATTTATTTGAAACTTCCATTGCCGTAATTGTTATTTTATCGTGAGAACTCGGAACTATCAACTATTATCTGCTGGTAGCAGCCACTTTACCTTGACATGATCAATTGAACTAATTTTTCTTTGGGAGCTCAGGAACTCAATAAAACAGCAGATTAGGAAAAAAATATTAGAAACTTTTCTGTTTTGGTTTCTAGTTTTTCACATTTCCTACATTAATATATCTGGCTAGTTTGGAAAAAAAAAAAAAACCCTTCTATCATTCTCCATTCATCGTATCCATTTAAATAATCTGGAATAAGGAGCTCCAAGTGAAATGACAGAGATAGTCTAGGAGAATGCACCATTTTCTTTTCTCTCTTGCATGCTTCCTCTATCCGAAAGGTGTATATTTACATAATCCATGCAAAATAGAATATCAAAGGTGCAAGCTCTACGGTTTACACATTTAGGGACGATATTAAATTAATCGAATAAATATTAAATAGTAAAACTTATACGTTGTAAAAGAAAAAGGTAAAAATAGGAAAATACAAAAACTAAGAAAACACTGATACTTACAAATTACAATTACAACAAATTTACGATTGTCTGTAATTTATATAAGTATACAAATGATTTTAATTTTTTTTTTTTCTATTAAACACTTTATTCAGAAATATTACAATTTGTCACAGTTTAAGGACACTTATAATAGAGTTCAGAGATTGCATTCATACCGTATATACAAAAATATAAATAAATAAGATTTTAATAATTAGAGATATATTGTATTGATATCCAGATAAAGGAGTAGAACCTCCAAACGTTGAATGTTATACATTTATTATATAAATAAATAAAAATACACAAGGAAATAAAGTCATATTCCCACCCTGGCACAACCAGTAATTATTATTGAGAAAAAGAAACACAGTAAGTGTTCTGCAACTAATATTTAATAAAAGTTTTAGTAACATTTGACCCTCCGAAGCGTCTGAAAAGAAGATGGCCTCGTGATCTACTTATGTAAATATATTATTAGAGTGCTACTAATGGGTAGTTTCTCAAGAAGCGTTTTCATGTGATTGTATTATTACTGTGTGCACATTTACTAGTTGTATATTTTGTAATACACTTATAAATATCAATGACTAAAAAAAAAACATTTGAAAATATCTCTTCAAGTTGTTTTTTTAAACTAGACACAAGTTACTTTTTATCCTAGAAGACCTGGGGTCTTGATATTGATGTTCTTCCATGCATGCATATTACTTATGACCGTGATCCGATTCTTTTGAAGAACGTGAACCATCTTAACTTCTGTTCCTTGAGTATGTTTCCGCCGGTCTGGCCTTAAGATTGGCTTATTGGCTTGTATTTCTTTCTTCTCTCGCAAACTTTTGAGGGTTTCTACATTTCGTTTTTTTTCAGGATTAATTTCCATATCAATCGCTCATAACGGTTTTAATTAATATTTACATTCCTACTTCGTATTTCAAATAAGTTTATATATCGCCGATTTATTATCATCAATGCCAAAAGTTATTAAATATATTAAATTAAAAATATTATGGCATATTTGAAAACACCCTCCCTACATAGTAGGCAGTTGTGAGTTTTGATCATATTTATTGACGTAAATAACGCATTACATTAAAATCACATAACCCTTTTTAACTATTATTTGAATTAAGCAAATCGTAATAAAAATAAAAAATGGACTGTATCGATTGAACATTGATTTTCAAATATTTACATTTATTAATAACAGAATAAACAAATTAAAAAATGAAACCAATTTTATACTTGTTATGAATAAAATAAAACTTTATATAAAATAAAATAAAATAATTCTTTTAAATGAAAATAAAAATAATTATAAAACAACGAAAATTAAAATCCAATACTAAAATATGAAATAAAGAAATGACATGTACCTGTCCCACACTACACTCAATAATAGAGAAAAAATATATATTGCTTACACTAAAGTGAAGGTTATGCAAAACAATAAAACAAAACAAAAGTTGAACGCAGGTGGAGAAACGCCTGGCACTCCAGTCCTCCCACAGCGATTAAACGTAGATCTTCTATGAGTACTCATAAATTACATATAAGGCTGCAAAGAGGCAGTAGCAAGACCATATAAAGAAGTATCTATCGTGTTACAGTAGATCTGCAATGGGCAGTATAAACGTTGGCAGCACTGAGCTCAGTGACAGACGGAGTCAGACTGTGTATTGCGAAGTCTACGGGCTTAGGACTTTAACCTAGTACTTGTTTATAGCTAGGGCTACAATCCATCACAATTTAAGTATAAAATATTAACCAGTCTATCGAATATAAACAAGACAAGCTATAGGCCTATAAATATATAATTATTATATATATATATATATATATATATATATATATATATATATATATATTATATATATATATATATATATATATATATATATATATATATATATATATAATTATTAATTGATTTCATCTTATGAGCTAAACCAAAATAACAATTAATTAGTTTGTTGTTTAAATAAAATAAACTAACGCTGTGGCGTTAACAATTACTATATTCTTTTTCATATTCTTCTCCTTAATCGATTCCACTTCTAATAAAGATCGGTTAAGAGAATAGTGTTTATTGATTCATTTATCGCGCTTGAATTAACTGACTGTGCCCGTGCCGATTCATTCCTACCCTTATTGTAATTTGATTACAAAATCGAGAGAAAAAAAGTGGCCTACGAAAATATTGAGCCATTTGGCCTATAAAATCTCGTTATTTTCACATTTTGGGGCTGTAAATATCGCCAAACGACTGAATATTTTTAAAGGCCACCCTTTTTCTCGAGTTTGTGCTCAAATTATCTTACGATTCAATTAAATGGGTATCTACGAGTTTTACATTATTAAATAAGCAACGTTTGACGACCACCATACTGAAAACGCCCCAATCCCTAGAATTTTCTTAAATAAAGTACTTGTAGGTTCCGATGAGATGAAGCTATTTACAAAGTTTCAGGCGGATGTTAATAATTTGATAAAAAGGGGTCTGTACCACAGATTATTATACATCATTGTTGTTTAAGTATTTGTTAAATTTGTTAAACTTCATACTTGATTATTTGAACCACTATTTAAATACATGCATAGATTTATTTGAAATTTAATACTTTAAGAATTAATAAACTGTTAAGAATCGTATATAAGGGTTGAAATCGTATATAGAAACCTGATATTAAAATGAACTAAATGGGTAACCTCATTTTATACAAGCGCATACCGCTTGATCTAAAGTTTATGATTTGCATACAAAAATCTCACTTAAGGTAACTTTATTTTGAAAAATTTATATATACATTTTAAGTAAAAAAAATATCATATCACTTACTTTTTTTTTTCTTTTACACTTGAGATATTCCCAAGTGAAACCTGCAATGATACTTTCTATTTTTGTGCAATAAATGGCTCGTATATGGATACTTGTAACACATTTAGCGACATGAGTTATGCATTGTGCAAATATCATTAGCATAAACATCTGCTTTTGAAACATGTGAAAGAACTCATGTTTCACCGACAACATCAAGGAAGGTTCAGAGCTTTTCGATTAGTTCCAGATTGAGAAGCGCAATAAGTTACCTTTTCCTATCCGCTAGATTAGTAAAACTTTTTTTGTTTAATATTCATGTACTTAATTTAAAATTTCACTTGGTGAATTGTTTTTATTTATTTAGATTCAATGAATCTAGTGTATCTTCCAAATCTATCAATATCAACACTTTGATGGAGATTGGTTATTAGTTCTGAGTTTTCAATGCCAGTGAAATGGTTGAGCAAGAAGCGCAGGGATCTCCTGAAGCCTTGCTTTCCCTCCCAATGTGGGGAGATAAGTATGGTTCGGAGTTCCTATGGCCGACTGTAAATAGTGTAATAGGTATGCCTGCGTCTAAGATGTTTATTTTCATTACTTTTTTTTTTTCTCACTATGATATTTTATTTTGTTCTTTTGTAGCTTTATATTATTTGAAGTTAGCTTATTTTTTTTTATTTATTTATTGTTTTTTTAATTTGTAAATATGGTGTGAATGTGCTCTCAGAACTCTATTATAAATGTCCTTTATTGAGACAAATTGTAATATTTATCAATACAAAAAAAAAATAAAAAATAAAAAAAGTTCTGAGTAGTTATATAATAATAATATTTTATTTTGTTTTGTAAAATATGATATTATTTACCAAAAACGATGTTCATATGCTAGTCATCAAAGTCAGGTGTGTGTATACCTAATATTTTAATTATCTTTAAATATTTTTATAATCCAAGCCAAGGATGTAGATAGAAGCCACCTTTTCCTCATTTAGAAACGCCAATGGTTTAGGTACATTTGCAGATATTTAACCCTTGGGAATTGTACTGAGAATTACTATTGGACAGTTTTATACTCAACAGGTACAGTGAATGTACCGGTAATAGACACTTTAAGAGAAATTTTCAACATTAATGTCAACTATAGATTTAATTCTGACGGTGGATCTTTGCATATAATTTACAGCAACTTTAGCATTTTATGTTTTGTTTTTTTCTAAAAACTCTATTACATCTTGTTATTCATTGTTGAAGCATATTCAAAGTGATTGGTGGTTTTCCCAGTGATGCATATTAACATTCAGATCACTATTGATGTCTTTCAAGAAACTATTACCCGGTTTGGATTGCCATCGACATTGGTAAATGACAGTATCCAGTTTTACATTAGTACGTGCAAACCCTTAAGAGGGTCACGGAAGAAAATGATGGAGGAACCGGAAAAACTCGGTGACAAACTAATTGAAATTTTTAAGGGAGCGGGGTTGTCGAATGGGCTAACATGTGTGCACAGCACCGCCGTTGCCCGGCAACCTGATACATGAGATTACTAGATAAAAATAGTCACGAGTTCACGTCCTGGTGCCGGTTGATTCTTTTAAATAACCGGCCTCACTCCCTGGCCCGGGAAAACTCCGTATAGCCTTAAAGGCGAAGAAGAGGGAGGATAAAAAAAATACGGCATTCATAATAGCACCTCATACTACAATCCTAAGGCCACTTAATGCGTTAATTTTCATTATTGGGTTTAATGACACTTATTTGTCTCTTTTCTTTTTTTAAGTAAAAATAATACATAATTCCTCTATTATTTAATTTTTATTGTTTCTTATTTGCGATGGTACGTAACTTTATATTTATATTTTTTGTAAATTTCAGAAGAATCTATATTTATATTCTGTGTTTATTGTAGTATGTCTATGGTATTGATGAATAGATATGATCCTAATCTCGATTGACCCTCAATGAGGCAGTTGTATCCTTATTGTTCAATGAAAGGTTAATTGAAACAAATACGAATACACAGCCATCGCTCTGGGTTTTGATCCCTTCTTGAGGACTATTGCTCCACACTTTTTTTATCTCATAAAATAGTTTATCAAATTTCTTTCAAACTTTTAATCATCGCCTCCATAAATAGATAACCCTTCTCATTGTGTGATGATATATATCTGTTCTGTTAGGTTTGTGTAGGAGTGAAGGAAATTTTATATTTCAATGCTAGATATTCTGCTGATTGTCACTTCCAAGACAGGTGGAAATGTACATTTGAAGATTAAATAAATCCTAGATAGATATTATCTTATTGTTATTGATTAATATATTTTAATATTTATTTTTATTTTATCAATTTTATTAAAAAATGTACTATTTGACTAAGAAAAATGACAAAAAAATAAATGAAAATGTCGTTGCTAAATTAGTTTTTACTTGATAAATTAAAGATAATTTCAATTAATCTGTTGAATTTCTTGTTCCTTATTTATTATTTAAAATTTTGTAGTTGGTATCCGAATTTAATTTTTAGATTTAGCTGAAAATGAGAGGAAAGAGTTGAGAAACGTAAAGTGCAGTTGCGTCATACTAACTCTACTAGCATAAAAATTTGTCATCCATAAACTGAAATAGAAGGTGCTGTTGAGATAACCGAATCCTTAGAAGCAGGAGAAAACGTGCACAAAAATGGCGTGGGCTGTATAAAAAGTTGATACCCCCCCCCCCAATAGGCTCACTTCTATGACCAATTCCATTTGTTTGAAATTTCAATCAGTTAAGTTCATTTGTAAGAGCTGTACAGCAGAAATTTAAAAGTCGCTTATAAATTCCATAATTTATTCAGAATTTGTCAACACAAACAAAGAAATTATTTTCGAGTAAATAGATATTAAACGTTGTACAACTTCCTTCAATTCTCTTTTTCATAAATTTACTTCTTCTATTTGATTTTTTTTTTATATTGGTTTATTATTACATGTATTACCTGTCCTGTTTAACTGACGGGTCGAGGTAAGACTTAAATAGTTCAACTGGCGCAGGAGTCTATATAGAGAACCTAAATATAGAATTAGCATACGATTAGGTAAATATGCTACAGTATTTCAACCGGAGGTGTTTGCTTTACTTTCTGCAACCATCTGTCTAGAGGTTACTAATTGCGAGAATGCTTGCATGTGTCTGTCGGCATTACAAGCATCGGAATCCCTCAAAGTGACCTCCACACTGGTTCAGGCTTTGGAGATCCGGACCCTAGTGTAGTGGAACTATTTTGGGTTCTTGGTCACAAGGGAATTAGAGGCAATGAAAAAGTCTATGTCCTCGCAAGGAAAGAAGCAGAATTTCCTATTATAGGTCCGAAACCTTCAATAGGAATAACTAAAAAAACATCAGCGAAAAGAAGTCCTTGATCGAACTTAAAAAAAGAGCTGATAAAGAGTGGAGGGAAAGTTCTGGGCTTAGACAAGCAGAACAATTTATCAAAAGCCCCTCTCCCTCCAAAAATAAGTGCCTGCTGGACCTAACTAAAAAATATTTCCGACTCATCATCGGAGTACTAACAGGCCACTGCAGGCTTAAAAGATATTTAAAGATCTGTGGGATAGTGGATGATGATTACTGCAATATGTGCTAAAACGTACCAGAAACTACCTTCACTTTATTACAGAATGTGACCAATTTGCGTCACTCAGACACAGACTTCTGGACTCAGACAGAATACAAGTACGCGAAGCTACCTCCGTAAAATGGTCCACCATTTAGAACTTCATTATAATAAATAATAATAATAAAAGGCTTAGCGAACCCGAAGGTTCGATGCCGACACCACCAAGCTTATTGCACACCTCCCTCCATCGTTCGCCGTCCAAACCCAGTCCCTTCAGATCGGCTTTAATGCAATCTTCCCACCTTCGCTTTGGTCTACCCCTCGGACGCTTACCATTCGGCACAGCAAATATTAGCCTTTTAGGAATTCTCTCGTTACTAAGTCCAACAACTTTACAAGCCCATTTGATTCGCCGCGATGAAATTACCTCAATTATATTACCCGGATACAGTTCACGCAATTCGGCGTTGTGTAACCGTCTGAACTCTCCAGTTAACTCATCCTTCTTCGATCCGAATATTCTACGCAATACTTTATTTTCAAAAACCTTAAGACGCTACTCATCCCTTAATGTAAGTGGCCAAGTTTCGCACCCATAAAGAACTGTAGGCAAGATAATTGTTTTATAGATTCCAATTTTTAAGTTTCGGGGTAAGAGGCGCGAACTAAGTAGTTTTGTCACAGAAAAATAACAAGCATTTCCAGCCTTCAGTCTAACCTTAATTTCTTCTTCAATTTCGTTTTTTCTAGTTATCGTAGAACCTAGATACCTAAACTAAAAAAATCTACCTGTTCAAACATATTACCATCTATATCGATATCACCAGTAGTATCGCCATTTTTGCAGCTAACCATATATTTTGTTTTATCCACGTTTATTTCGAGTCCTAGTTCTTTACCGGCTTTCATTAACGTTGTCGTATTTAGTTTTATAGTTTCAAGGTCTTCGCTTTAGAACTTCATTAGAAAAACAACATTGTTTGAGACGGAGTTGGAAGTATAATAGACAACCATTGGTAGTATTGTTTTTGGGGTTGGCAAAAAGGGCCAACAGGCCAACTTACTGGACTAACCTCCCTTCTCCCCCCCCCCCCTAGTACAACACCAGTACCAGTAATACATGTATTTGATTTTTACTTAAAATCATTGCATATACCAATAGTTTCTAACTTTCAGTTAAGTTGTTACTTGCAATATCATTAAAACGTTCATTTTTAAATATTCGAAATTTCCATGAGTTCGAGTTTTTCCTTCTTTTTAATATAATATATCCTTTAATGGTGAATATTTGTTATTATAGATAATAGATTATTGATGACTGGATTTGCAGCCATGATAATAGATTGGTTGTCTTCATATGTAATGTTTCACAATCTCAAGAATCTAAATTAACCGCAGGCTTGCCCCATAGCCTACCTAGGACTAGGCGAAAATCTCTCAATGAATCTGAAGTGGATGCTTACTCAATACAATCTCTATAATTCACGTAACTAGTTAAGAAACGCCGGTACCGACTCCGGTGTCCTTACATAAGCGCAGTTACCTTTAATTGTTACAGAATAAAATTGTCTTACATATATATGTATATGTATATATATATATATATATATATATATATATATATATATATATATATATATATATATATATATATATATATATATATATATATATACACATATGTAATATGTATATATATGTATAACTCGGGCCTATAGATCTTTTTTAGGAGAGAGGATAGAGCATTAATGCCAAAGTCAAAAAAGCCCCCATTATCACCAACTTGTAATCTGTAGTATACCAGGTTGCCGGACAGCGCGTGTTTTCCACGCTCTTTATCCTGCTCAACCACCCCGCCTCCCTTTTGTTTTTGCTCCACCCATTATATTGTTGCTAATATAATGGACTGGAGTCAATTTTAGGATTTTTGAAAATCTTCAAGCTACAAAAAAAAAATTAATTTTCTTACTTTAAACTTCCCCACTGCGAAAATGTTTTTCATCACTGCGTCTTTTCAATTATCCGAGATCCATGTTTAAAAAATAAATATATTATTTAATGTTCTTTTACCTAAAGATTATAATTGTTTTATATCCTGATGAATGGAAAAAAAAAGTATCTATAATAATTTACATGCTTTCTACTAGTATATATCTACCAAACTTTACAAAAATAAATTGTACTAATTAAACAAATTTTTCCGTTTCTATTTTTTTTTTTTTACTTTGTTAAGTTATTGTTTTTATATTTAAATATTATACATGCTCCCTAGTCATACATAGTCATATTACATTTACTTTATTTTTATCTTTCTTTCTTTCTTAATCCAGTCCTCTGTTACCGCTGAGCAGTGTGAGGTTCCTTCTTATAGAGCCTGATCCACGAATTACTTTATTTTTATTATAGATGTAATATAGTATGTTAATTATTTATTAGTAACCAAATTTTAACATATGTAGGTACTTATGCAGCTTTATGCACTGCACAACTAATTCTTATTTATCTCTCTGATTGTTTTTAATTAGCTCATTAACTCGTCGATTGCAAAGTTACCTACTCAGTCTATTTATGTAGATGTATATATTTGACGTTGGCCTTTTCGTTCTTTCTTCTATATTTTATTTCTTTTCAGTGTTAAAATGTAATATACATATATATATATATATATATATATATATATATATATATATATATATATATATATATATATATATATATATATATATATATAAGTCGAGAAAAATATTTAGAGAGGTAATAACAAATCTTAAGAACTATAAAAAAGTGAAACAAACCATTAACATTTTATTAACTTGAGATACAGTAGAGATCTGTTTCTCATTGCTTAATAATTTACAAATAGTACAAGTCGTATATTATTTGTATAATGACTACTATAATTATTAGGACTGTATATCTCGTTATATATCGGTTGATTATTAAATATGGAAAGTGAAGTTGTATATTTATTAATAATTAAAAAAAAATAATACAGATCGGATGAAAGTTCGAAACAAGTACAGTGAGGCAAAAATATTTACCTAACAACATGAACCCAAGAAGCTTACGAAAACACTTTCACTTCCGTTTACAAATATTATAGACTTCTTAACATCTAATCTTTACGATTTTGGTATCCTACTTAAAACTTGTGCCATATTACATGCTCAGCAACTTTGTTGATTATTTTCGATATTATTGGAGTGAATTTAAATACTCTTATTCTCGCATTACACATTTCCCTCATTATATTCATCAAAACCTTTCTTTGAATTTTAGTAAACTTTGATGCTATCATATTTTAAATTTAATTTTTGTTTTAATGTATGGTAAAACAAAAATAAAATATAAAAATAATCTGGTAAAATAACTTGTTTGAATGATTAGAATAAAATCTTATTTGTTAAAAATTTACAATTTTGTACAAATAATAATCATGACAAGTATAAGTAACTTGTGTTTCACACACATCTAGTTTATTATCACTGCACATTTAATTCATTTGTATTTATTGTATATATGATGTTAAGGTAGCCCTTTGTGCTTAAGAAAAAAAGAAAATATTTATTAGAAATTAGTGAATCATTCAGGTTTCGTATTACAAAACTTATTGAGAAATATAATTTAAAATAAAACAGTACTTCAATTGAATCTTTTTTTATCCCTCCCATTATGGCACATTTTCTAGACGCATTCTATACCTCCCATACATTTAAAACAAAAATAAGATAATCTGATCCTTATATCGTTATTATTATTTTCTTGTGGATGGTTGTAAAGTAGTTTTCTTTTGTCTGTTGGAAAATTGTTCATAATGCCGAGTATAATACTTTTTTGACATCTAATAAATCCGCCATACTCCCTTGGATATATCTATTTTATTTATTTCGTTTGTTCTCGAAAATAAACAAGAAAGATATACTTTTTTATTGTCGTTTTTAAAGCGTTATAACTATACATAATTATATTTATATTATAAATATGAATTTATAAAATGCTGAATTAATAACTTACCTGTGAACAAAGTTATAAAGATTTACAAGTACTGTCGATAGCTCCACCCGAACAAGAATACTGAATTTTTTAAAGAAAATTTAAACATACATCCACTTTAGACAACTGTCAATATTTTCTTTAATTGGGTTAGATACCGGATTATAGAGAAAATTCTCTATTCGAGAGAAAATTCATAGCCCATGGGTGATGGAATAAACACTCGGAAATATGTTTAATAAGCTTCAAGGGATCAAACGTTAGTCATTAATGGGTAATATAAGTGGTATAGGGAGAAAGGGAAAATATAATAGAACACGTCAGACACAGATAAGTTATTCCCTTTGTGCTTAGAACAACCTTGGAGTTATTTATATTCAGAAAAATATTTTTCCCTAATGGATATCGAAAGGAAAATGTTTTTGTCAAATGCCTAAAATAGAAATAACATTTTTGATAAATGCAAACAAAACGGAATGTATTAAGCTGTCCTGATATAACAAACAGCTGTAAGAACAATAATAATTTCCACTGCGATAAACCCTTACCTGACTTGTTTCATGTACCGATTGAAATCTAATAAAAAAAATAATAATTCTAAAACATTCAAACAAAAAATAAAATAATTGAAACAAAAAAAAATCATTTATTTTTAGTATGTGTAACATAAGTTATAAGACCAGCGATTTTTTTTTCGATGTAGAAATATTTCGAATTTAATCGCAATGAACTTGGGCTGAGATCAAAGAAATGCTATTCTGGCCCCTCCTCAGTAAAAAAAATATAATAATATAGTTAAGTCATTTAAACGTTGTTTTTTTTTTTTCAGCCGTCGTACATTTATTCGTTCCTATCAATTTTTTTTGACAATCAACAAATATATCAGGCATGGGAATGAAGAGTATCCATCAGCACCTTTTGCCTGACTTGATCCAATTACTTTGGTTGATTAAGAAAGGTGATCACCAAACCGTCACCACAAGATCCACTGATATTGAGTTTAAAACGCTCTACATGCCTACGATTTCGAACTGTGATTCGTTAGTGATCTAGGAAATCGGTCACAAAATAAATAATTTGTATAAAATGGTTAATTTTAATGTTACTTTTTTCCTAATAGTTGGTTCATAATTGATTTATATGTTTCGAAGTTGAATAACCTTCTTATTTTTGCCAAAGAATAAATCTACTCTTTCTGATTTTTGTAAAGGAGAGCTTTTGATCTGGTTTCATGGAAAGAAGTATAACCAAGGAGAAATATCCGCTAAATAACATTTCTCCTGTTTATCAAGGTCTTAGGAGCAATGACACTCCAGCTATGGGAGATTTACACATTCGATAAACTTTCCTTAAATCGGAAATTCTTTAAACGAGTAATGGTTATGACAGACACACACACACACATATTTTTAATTTTTAAAATCAAAAGCTGTAATCCCTATAAACTGAAAACAGGGGGGGCAAAGGAGGGGGAGGAATGGGGCCTTTTCTAGTCTAGTTTAACAAGGTCATCTAGTTTAATATATTTATTGGTTCTATGTAGTAATAGCTCCGTTTTGTATCCGGCTACTCAAACTTTTAACAACCTTGTAACGATTCAGAAACTCGTAAATGTTATTTATTAAATTAATTCCTGTCCTGTACATAATGAACATTCAAAGAATATTTTTTTATAAATAAAACTATTCCAGACCATATACAAGAAAAAATAAGATAATGTAACTGATGGTAATAATATATATGGTATTTCTACTTATATGACTTTAATTAATTGATTGAGTACAAAGTCTAATACAAGAAAGGTAAGTCCACTTAAAATTACAAAGGCCGTGTTGCTTGACATATTTCATTATTATTTTTTTCTTTGTTACCAGTTTAATGATTCCCTATTTAATGATGTGATAAAACAATAGTTTAAAATTTCTTGAGGCTCATTTTCTATGTGGCCATTTCAAGATTGCCTTTCTACTTAAAAGATGTTTTGGAAAATGTATCTAACTACTGTAATTGTTTAGATACCAGAACAAAATAAAAATTTAAAAAATCTGTTTCCTTACATCTCGACTTTGTTTAAAATTTTTAAAAAAAGTTTATATCAATTTCGGAATTTTATATATTTAAAAAGCGAATCGCCAATTTCCAAAACGGATAAGGTTTCACTTTATATCAATTTTTCACGAAATGTGAAAAAAAATATCTTCTAATCCAATTGTTATTGTAAAAGCATTATTTAAAAAAAAATAAATAAGAAAATCTATATTTGTTTACATATTTCCGAAAATCCCAAATCATTCCAGTTGAAATGAAAATAATTAAATCTTGAATAGGATGCCTATTTAAAAGAAATAAACTTCATAAACAAAAGAAAGACTTGTTTTGAACATAAAAAGGTTAAGAGGGGAAAATGTTATACAAAAATTACTGTAAAAAAAAACTTTTTGTTTACAAAGATGGTAAATGAAAGTTTTTTTCTTAATATCCGTTTGAGTAAAACGAGTAAAAAGCTTTTGAGGATTTTTTTTCTTAAGGAAATTTAGGAAATACAAGTTTCAAAAAATTCTTTGAAGAGAAGTCATGTTTTGCAAATAAACTTATTTTCACATAGGCTAAAGCGCTCTCGCTCAATCTCCAACCAGTGACGTGGTTGAGAGGGAAGCTCAGTGATCTCTTATTTAGTTATTACTTTACTTTTGGTAATCCAACACTGTCGTCTCCACCTATGCCGATGACACGTGTATCCTATCAGTTAATAACGATCCTTTAATTGCATCCCAAACTCTTCAATCACATATCACAAGCCTTGAAGAATGGTGTAAAAATTGGAGAATAAAACTAAATTCCAACAAATCCCATCAAATCACCTTTACCCTCCGTCGTAAACCTATGACCTCTTGTCCTACAGTATCCTTCAATAATACTCCACTTATTCCTGTTGAGCAAATCCGTTACTTAGGACTCCACCTTGACAACCGACTCACTTGGAACCCCCATACCAGACTGAAACGACTAGAAACCGCCCGACGTTTTCGACTACTGCAGCACTTACTAGACAAACGATCTAAGCTTTCAATCAATTATAAACGACTCGTATATATGACAATAATAAGACCTATTTGGACTTACGGAATGGAGCTTTGGGACTCCACTAAACCATCGAATTCTTCTCGTATCCAATCCTTACAATCCAAAATCCTTCGTAAAATCCTCAACGCTCCTTACTTTGTCACAAATAAAATCATCCATAAAGACCTTAATGTTCCATATGTTTCCGATCTGGCCCAATCCAGATACCTTTCCTTCCATAACAAACTGCAGAACCATCCGAATCCTCTCGTTTCAAACCTTGCTTCCTCCTCGATCCCTGATAACCCTCCAAGGCTTCTGAAAAGAAGATGGCCTCGGGATCTTCTAATATAGAACTTTAATTTGAGTTCTACCAATGGGTAGTTTCTCTTCATGTTGTACATGCCATGTTACCAATTTCTCATTTACTTATTGTATTCTCTATGTAATACAGTTGTAAATTCCATTAAAATAATAAAAAAAAAAACTTTTGGTAATTACTTTACTTTTATATTTCCTGTATATATGGTGTGAATGTGTTCTTAGCTCAATTAATGTCCGTGTGACAGATTGTTGTATTTCTGAGTAAATAAATGAGACATTTCACATAACATTTTTTTAATATTAGGGTCGTTTTTGAAAAATAAAAATAATTGCACCATCGAATTCTTTAGGTGAGTTTACACAGGAATCGATAATTATCTCGATTTCCTTAAAAATCTATTAGGGTTCACTTTGAAATTTAATATTACTAAAACTCCTCCTTGCGTGAACTTAGATGTTTAGATTGGGCGTTACCTCTGCGTTTGAATGTAAAATCAGTGATTACCTACTTGTTTCCTTCTAACAGTTAATAATAATTAGAATGTAATTTTTTTAGACAAAATAAATATTCAAGGGGTGAAATTCTAAAGTTTCAAAGTGGTTTCAAGCAACCAAATTCTGTTGTACATTTAACAGGATTAAAAATCGATTGGTTTTTCTAGTTGGGGATTTGTTAATTCTCAAGTTATGGTTTAGTCCAACTCTAAAACTTCCAAATCTAGAAATGGAACAGCTTCTTCTCAGAAAATTGTTATTATAACTATCTTCTTGTTAACTGGAAACTAAAAGAAATGTGCAAAAGATATCATAGTTGCTAGTTATTTTTTCAATTAAATTTTCATATTAAATTCTTATTGGAATTTTTGTTACATATGATATATTTTTTTTACTTTCCTACCTATACTAGATAAGGAAAGTATTATGATCGGGTCAGATTTTTGACATGAGGTTTTCGACTGATCAATACTTTACAGAGCCCCCTGAGTCCGAAAACAGATTTTTAGACATTGGTCTGAGTGTATGTCGCGGTTCAGCCGGTTATTTTTTTTCTCTTTTTTTTTAAGATTCTGAAATTCACTACAAAACTTTATAAAAATCGTTAATTTCGGAAAACTATTAACTAAGTTACAGATATTCAATTTCCGATATAAAATTACGAGTTCCTATCCTGGTGTCAGAAAGAGGTGAATGTGAGAGAAAAAAGATAACTAAATGAAGTAAGAAAATCTGTAGCCCAGTATTTCCTCCACTTTTAACCAAAATTGTTGTTTGAAAAAATTAGGCTATGTCAAAAAATTTATGATCAGCAATATTAGAGGATATTGAAATATTTATACTGATCTACCTTAAGCCGGTTTAAAGTGCTTTAGTTTATCTAATAAATCGTACTCAAATCTTTTCTTTGATTAATTTTCAGGAAAATTAACGTAATTCCATTTTTTTTTTTTTGTTTCTTAATGGACATATGTAAAGATATAAAAACTTTTCTGAAATAGGTAGGAAAGTCGTATGAGTGGACATACCAGATTTTTTTTTTTTTCGTAAGAATATCGTAAGGAATCTTACTTATTCCTTAATTTCAAATCTTGCTTTTAGTATAGTTTTAGTAATGATTTGTGTTTAAAAATAAAATAACACATAAATTAGGGTCACCTAATTTTTTCATACTCTCCCATACTTATTATTTTAAGATTACCATTAAGTACTAAGTACTTTTCGGTCTACTATACGATTTTTCACTTACATATTTGATTCAGGTGTATTTGACGATATTATTGTTCAGTATCGAATGGCGCTTGGAATTCCTTTACCTCCCGTTGGGTAATAACTTAGTAGGTACTGCGCCTGTCTCAGCCAGATAACAGTGACCTATTTAACTTACAATTAGAGTCAGTTTTAGTTTCACTTAGTCAATTAGATATAAATGCTTTATTATTCGATATTGCTTGATTAACGAGAGGAATTTCGATTGTATGTTCCCTCCATTACTAGATGACAGCAGGTTTTATTAACGGTAATCACCCTTGAAGAAAATAAACAACCAATATGAAATGATGTTCATATCAAAAGTGATCACGTGATCTTAAAAGGCTAAAAAAAATAAAAATAAAAAACGGTAATTACAAAATATGTTTTCAGAGATAAATTTCCTGTATTTAGTCTTGACACGTGTTTGGCATTTAGTAGCTGCATATTCATTACATTACAAATCCATTAAGATTGTTTAAGTATTTAGCACGGTTCTCACACAAAAGTAAATATGAACCAATGGAAAACCAATATTATTTTTATATTTTTGAGGGGGAAGCTTTTGCCCGATAGCCTCCCCCCCCCCTCACCGTAGACCCGCCAATGCTAGATGACTCTTATTATAATCTGGGTAACGTTTTGTTCTTTTTATATTTCAACAGATCTTTATTACTACCTAAACGAGTAGATTTGTTTTTTTTTTGCTTCGTCACTACCGAAGGTAGGGAAGCATTGTGTTCGTGCGAGAGATTAAAAATTTAAAAAAAACATTGTGCTCAGAATCGAAAATATCCACTCGCGTTTTAAGTTTCAGACATCAAGGATTCAAATTAGGTTCGGTGTATGTCTATCTGTAGTCAAATCGATGTTACTGGCATATCACCTAGTACCGTTGATCCGATTTTCATGAAATTTTCAGGGATTATGCAGATTGGTGCCTAGATGGTCCCATATCAATTTTATTAAATTCCATTTAAAAGTATTTTTTTACATATGCCAATATTTCAGAAAGAACGTGTTGGATTTGGCTCAAAGCTAGACTAAATTTAGATAATGGTGAACAAATAACGTAATGTAAATTTTATTGAATTCTGTCAACTAATTTCCCGTACACATGAGCAAACGTGTTTTCGTTAATACGTCTACATCTCTAAACCCGCTAGTTCGATTTGGCTCAAATTTGGAGGGATTGGTAAACATAAAATCAAATAGGTGTTAATTTTATCAAATTCTATCCACTTTTCCTAGAAAAAATACTTTCGCTTTTGGATCAGCAAACGCATTATTTGGCAAGCCTATAGTTTGAAAACTGGTTGTTCAATTTGACTCAAACTAGGAGGAAATTTGGAGAATAGTATAGATCTTTCCTAATATGAATTTCATTTCATAATTAAAATTAATATAAATAATTTTTAACAATATAATGGCAGTGAAATGTGAAAGCCATTGATCATTTGGAGTGGGAGTTAAGTTATGACAATATTTTTATGGGGTTACAAAATTTTAGGTTTTATTTAAAGAGTTAATTTAGACTGTATTGTTTCGTTGTTTGGAATCAACGAAACAATGCTGTTACTTAGATTTCGTGTAATTTTCAATAAATTTAAATTCATTTTTACTCTAACTTTGTAAAAAAGAAAAATCTTGTTTGTGATTGTGTTTATTTCTATTGAAGTTCAACCAGATCGTCGTGGTATCGACTATAAGTGTGATTTTTACATACATTTTTATTCCAGCTTAAATAGTTTTGTTCTGACTGAAGTAAAGTATTGGTTTCATTAACTCTGAAAAAAGAAAAAGTTTAGTTTTTTATTATTTCTCTTATGGAGTTTTTGCAACATTAATTTTACTAGTGAAACATGTCGATTAAGTACATATTATTACTGTTAGTGCAAAAAGGTCATATGTGAATGTTTCACCTTTTAATTATATTTGTGCTAAAGTTGAGATTTTGAAATTATACTAATAAATCATAACGAAACAATTAGTTTTTATGCTATCCTGTAAAATACTCAATGTTTACATACGACTTTTTGCACTAACAGTAGTGATGTTCATGTTCAATACGCACTCGATTATTATTTTTTTTTAATCTCGAGTCATCAAATATGCAATCTGCATATGCTGAACCTTTTCGCATTTTAGTATTCGCTGATGAACAAAAATTGAGGATATCAAACCAGCATATGTAGAGGGATTACTGAATTTCCGAAAACGCCTTCTCCCAGAGATTTTATTCTCATACGAAAAAAATCAGACCTTGTAATATAAAGATTTTTTAGCTACAGTAAACAGTGAGGAAGTTATACTTGGCAGATTTTTTTTTTTTTTCATGATTTTGATCTTCGATGATTGTATGTCAAATCGAGCACCCTTTGCGCAACAGAGAAGCTGCGCTATAGAAAAAATAATATCTAATAAATAAAATTGTAGAAGGTAACAGAGAATTACGAAAAAATATATAAATAATGATTTCTGAACAATAACATTACTTAACGTAAATCACATGTTTCAAAGGAAATTAAATGAGACGTTCTTATAAAATGTAAACTTTAAAGTTTTTTTTTTTTAATTTTGAAAAATGTATTTAAAACCCACCGAATGAAGGAAATTCCATTATTTAAAATACTATTTCATTGTACTTGTTAGAAAGAAGAAGTGAATTTACTGTAGTTTAATAACTGTAGATCAGATATTATATTTAAATAATTAGGTATTAATCGTCCGTTTATTCCGAAAAATCATCATGTAAACTTTTATAAAATTAAATTAGTGAATAGTTTGATGGGTTTTCCATTTTTGATACGCTCCCTAACTGTATCCACTTACAGTTAGTGTGAAAACTTTTGAACTATCTATGATAGGCAATTCAAAACTCGTGATTCTATTTAGTAAACTTTGGTGTGGAAAACAACAGTTTAATAACTAATAGTCAACGGATAATCAACGGATCGTACAACCCATAATCAAACGTTAATGTAATAAATAGGATTTTTTGCTATTTTAATGGAATTTATGATTTGTTAGCTGTAAGCTTTAAGCTTTAGTTCGGTTAAAAATACGCTTATAATTGGTTAAAAATCTTATAATTGCCCAACATTGCCAGAAAATAATTTCTATTCAAAGTAGAGCGGTAAGTGAAAGTCGTATGTTGCGCGTGCCAGATTTTTAAAATTAAATTCGATAGTTGATTTTAAATTTATATAAACAAAAGTTTTTTATTTCGCCATCAAAGTTTGGCTAAACAATATGATTAAAAATGCTCTAATTTTAGTGTTTAACGGGAGAATTAAAATCAATTTCTTCAAGCAAAAAGTTTTTCTTTATAAGACTTCAAGAAGTTCCGAAGAGCTTTCTTAGAAACTTAATTAAAATAGTTCTTTTCAAATATTATCATGTTTTTATACTTCATTAGACGTTTTCCAAAGCAATTTGGAATTAAATATTTTTAGGATACTTTTTTTTTAGAAAAATATGATTCATATAACTTTTTTTATTTTCTTTCGAGTTATATTGTCTTTCGCCTAACCTAATCCCAATTAAGATAATTGACGCAGAGGTTTTTCCCTTCAGGCCTCAATAGGACCTGATTAAAAGGGTGTATAAGGGCCAGTGGGCTTATCACACTTCAAAGAGTCAATCCTTCCCCTTCTAAATCAATTAACAACCTTTTTTTCGGAAATAAAAAAAGATTCATGTTATGTTTGCGATCTTCAAAGTGATAAAGCTGAGCTTTTATTATGTACATATAAAATATTACATGGGGATAAAATCCGCTACCTACTTTTAATGCGCTGAAGAAAATTAAATAAAGCTGTTACGGGGAAATTTTCCTCTTTTTTCCTATTGGCCAAAAACACTAATGAAATTAATGTATAATAATATATATCCATTTTTGGTACAACTGTACAAATGCCATTTTCATATAAGATCTCACCAGCAATGGAGTCCCGAGAATGGCCGTATGTGTTCGAGAGTAGAAGGAAACTGATGATTCAATAAAAGCTTATAAAGTTATCTAAAGAATATCTGTAAATGGTAATTAAAATTAGTTAGACAAACTTCTAAACAGCGGTGAATTAAAAACTTAGCCCATTTTGCCCAAGTTAGAGACATCGATAAGCTCAGCGGTGAGTTTAGGAACTTGTCCATTCTAATTGAGATTCAATCAATCAAATTGAATAGAAATAGCCCATTAAATCATGTTGACACGAATTGATTAGCTCGAAGTCAGCATGATTCGTTAGTTGATGAATAGTAGCTCATATTCATTCCTGTCATGTCATTCGATGACTTCGAAAGATCAGAATATCAATGAGGGGAGTAAGTCGTGGACCTGACTTGAAAGTTTGAGATCGGCTTTGTAATGACCATTCTGAAGGAGCTATGTAGCTGTGATAATGGCACTCGTTAAGGATATTGAACAAAGTAATTACCAAAGTCGATTTTTTTTTTTTTTTATGAGAATAAATGAATCTGATAAATCATATTATTATTTAGAATTGTAAGAAAAAATGAAGTTTGTTTTTTATTTTATCTTTTTTTTGTGCTTTAAATAGATTATCAGATATTACCAACGGCAGCTTTGAACAAAAAAAAAATCTACTAGCAAACATCCCAATGGACAAAATTAATTAGAAAAAATGTATTTAAAAATGAAAATATATTTAAAATATCTTGAAGGAAATATGTTTATTGTCGATTTAAGCGTTTTCATCGTAAATATGAGAAAAGATTTGAAAGTTCAGTAATGCATATTCAGATAAAGAAATCCGAATCTTGTTGATCTGGAAATTGCTTTCGATATTATTTGACATGAATTTTCTAAAGCTTTTATAAATGATGCTATATGGATTTTCTAAACTTCTGGTCTAGACAACAAGGTCGTACTTATTATAAGTTGGTTCTGTTTGTTAACACACCGAAGATCCTCCAATATAATTATAATAGTGCTGTATATATATATTTTTTAACGCGTCCTAAATATTAATTAGAATTCATTAATTTAATTTTGTAATAAAAATTTAATTTGATTATCTCTTCAATTATTTATTTAGAACATTTAGAACACGACACAATTTTTATTCTTGATGCCCCTACCTTGCTATTTCTGGCATATGGGAGGTTGTTCTAGAGGTACCACCAAACCTATTCAAACAAGAGTGGAAAGGACGAGATTCATTTTAGGGCTTCACCGCGAAATAAATTTTAACCTGGTTCTGAACCTGCGTCGTTAGACTCGATAATGTTAAAGTTTACGCACGGGCATCAATGACATTAATGTAGAGAACATATACTGTCCATGGTGTCTTTCTATTTCAATCTTGTAAAACTGAAAAATATTCGTTTTATTTTCATATTTCGACCAAATTCATAGTCTTGACCGGGAAATCTGTGTATTTCTAATCCAATAACTTCTTCCATTGACAATTTATTTATTATTAGTATTATCTTGTTTTGTAATTTTTTTTTATTTATATCCCATAAATTTTATTAAATCCTGAAAAATACAAAAACTAAAATTATATGCACCTTTCTCATGCCTGATTATTTATCACCTTCCTCATCGATGATTATTTATCACAATTATTTATCACATCTGCTTATTGTCAATACCATGAAATGTGCGGATATATATTTAAAGTGAAAAAAAGAATATGTATGTTTGTAAAATAATTAAATAAAAATTTATTCTCTACAATGAAATAAAACGGAAATATATTTACTTTTTTTTTCAAAATGTTTAAGAATCATAGATAATTCATGATCAAATCATATCTGTGGTCAATTATTTCGATAAGGCAACAATTAAGTAATTGGATTTACCAAGTTTTAAATAATGCTCTTAAAAATCATCATCATCATCATATGTGGCACGACATCCCGTTACCGAGACTGGGCCTCCTCCAAGAGCCTCCGCCAGTTGGCTCTGTCTTCTGCTGCAGCTCACCAGTTCCGTACACCAAGCAGGGTTTTCGCATCACAGGCCACGTTGTCCAACCATCTCGTCCTCGGCCTTCCTACCCATCTTTCGAGGTGCAGCTCCTCCATCATTATTTTCTTTGGTATTTCAACGGTGCTCATTCTGGCCACATGCCCTGCCCACCTTAGTCTGGCCAGTTTAATATACGTGACTACGTCGATGTCTGTATAGAGAGAACTGAGCTCCCTATTTTTTCTCTTCCTCCAGACATCACCCTCCTTTACTGGACCATAAATCCTTCTGAGGACTCCTCGCTCAAACACACTCAGCTTCATCTCATCGTTTTTAGTCATCGTCCAAGCCTCTGAGCCATATGTCAAAACAGGCCGAACAAGGGTCTTATGATATGATCAGCTTGGTCTTCTTTGAGAGGTACCTACTTCTTAAGTGTCGGCCAAGTCCAAAGACACATCTATTGGCAGCCGTGATCCTTCTTCGTATTTCTTGAGCCATGTCATTTTTACTATTAATTTCAGACCCAAGATATATAAAACTTTTCACTCTCTCAAACTTAAAAGAACCTACCTCAAATGGAGAGTTCAGATCCACCTCAACACCAACTCTCATATACTTAGTTTTCCTCTCATTGACTTCTAGACCAAGTTGTCTTGCAGCTGCTTCGAGGCCTATAAACGCTTCTCTGAGAGCCCGTTCAGACCTACCTATTATGTCAATATCATCAGCAAAACCAAGAAGCTGTGTCAGGCGATTGAAGATTATATCGTTGGTCTGAATACGGGAGTCTCTTACAGCTTTCTCCTCTGCCAAGTTGAACAATAGACAGGCGAGGGCATCCCCTTGCCTAATCCCACTGCTCTTCGGAACTCTTATAAACTCTTCGGAGTCGTCAGAACCGACGCGTATTCTACATCTCGAGCTGTCCATGGTCATCCTGATTAGGCGTACGAGCTTCTGAGGGATGCTTAGCTCCTCCAAGGCACAGTATAGTTGCGTTCTATCAACGCTGTCGTATGCTGCTTTAAAGTCTAGGAATAAATGGTGGATGACCACCTTACGCTCCATAGTCTTTTCTAGGATCATCCCCAGAGAGAACAGTTGATCAGTGGTTGAGCGTCCTCTTCGAAATCCAGCCTGATATTTCTCCAGTTCCTTTTCAGAATACGGGAGGATCCTCTCAAAAAGAATGTTAGAGAGCAGCTAATAAGCACACGAAAGGAGTGAGATTCCTCGATAGTTATCGCATTCTGTTTGATCTCCTTTCTTATGTATTGGGCAGATACTGGCTGTTGCCCATTCCGTAGGCATAGCTTCCCTCTCCCAGATGGTCGGCATTAAATCATGCAGAGCTTTCTTGAGTTCTTCACCTCCACATTTCAACAGCTCTGACTGGATTCCGTCCGGGCTTGGCACCTTTCCATTTTTCAATTTCCTCAGGGCGTTTTCCATTTCCACCTCATCCGGGGGTTCAATAGAATTCATGGAGTCTTCCTTCATTACTCCACTTCTCCAGGCACCGTTCTTCTGTTTAATGCGTCTTTGAAATGTTATACCCATTTCCTTAGTACGTCATCTTTGTGGCTTAAAAGTTTTCCATTCGTGTCTTTGCATGCCGTCACTGTGGGCCTGAAAGCTGCCCTACCCTCGTTTATTCCTGAAAGAACAGCCGACTTTCATTTTGGTCGTGCAATGCCTCTGTGTCCTCCATGTTCTTCTTTTCCCAAGCTCTTCTCTTTCCGCGGAATAATCGTTTCTCTTCGCGTCTTTTTCTTCGATATGTTTCTTGGGAGAGCCTTGTGGGACGCTGAATCTTCTTTCTGAAGGCTTCATTTTTCACTTTTACTGCTTGAAGGCACTCAGCATCAAACCATGGGGGCCTTCTAGATTTAGTCTCGTAGCCAAGAGATTCTTCTGCTGCCTGTTTCATTGCGTTGCTGCATCTCTTCCACTGTTCATCGACCATAGAGCTGTCATTAATTACTTCTTCATTAAGTTTCGTCTCCACAGCTTGTTGATACGAATATTGGTGGTCTGAGTCCTTAAGTTTAGCTACATCAATCTTCTTCTTTGGTCGTTGGTGGTGGTTTTTAATCAGCTAAATTCGTGATCTGACCTCGGCAATGCTCAAATAGTGATCCGTGTCCATATTTGCACCTCTATAAGATCTTGCATTTATCATGGTGGACTTGTGACGGGCACTAATGAGTACATGGTCTCTCTGTGATGTTGTTTGCCCATTTGGAGAGATCCATGTTGCTTTGTGGATATTCTTTCGAGGAAAAAGAGTTGTTCTAACAACCAGTCCATGCAATGTAGCAAAGTTCACCATCCGTAGCCCATTATCATTACTGGTCTCATGCAAGCTGTGGGTTCCTATGGTCGACATGAGTGCCACCTCCTTACCAACTTGGGCGTTAAAGTCACCAAGAATGATTTTAACATCATTTTTGGGGCAGCTTTCTGTCACGTGTCCAAGTTCTTCATAAAATGTTTCCTTATCCTCCTCAGGTGACACCTCTGTTGGGGCATGGCAGTTGATTAGAGAGAAATTAAAAAATGATTCCCTTAAAAATCATATGACAAAAAAATATGAGGAGTAGTAGTGCGTATTTACTTTCACTTACCTATATATACATTAATATATATATATATATATATATATATATATATATATATATATATATATATATATATATATTTCTTTCTAACCCTTTCTAAACCCCTAGAAAAGTTAGTGCAATCCCAAGTTTCCAACTACTTTGAACAATCCAACCAACTCGATCCTCTCCAATCTGGCTTCCGTCCTGGCTACTCTACACAATCTGCTCTGATTAAAATTACTAGTGATATCCAGACTGCAATAGATGACAAAAAACTAAACATACTTATACTGCTTGATTTCTCCAAAGCTTTCGATTCCATTATCCATTCCATCCTTTTCAACAAACTAAAATCATTATCCTTCTCCAATAGTTCCATCTCTTGGTTCCAGTCTTTCCTCTCACAACGAACCCAAGCAGTTTCCATACCTAATCAACCTCTATCTGCCTACCTTCCTTTATCCTCAGGAGTTGCACAGGGTTCAAGCATGTCTCCTCTTCTTTTCAGTTCTTATATTAATGACCTAAATGATTCAATTATCCATTGTTCCCACCACCTTTATGCCGACGATTCTCAAATCTATTTATCCTTTTCTCCCGCTGAGTTATTGGTGGCATTTGCCAAAATTCAAGAAGATTTAGATCGAATTAGTGCCTGGGCCAACTTAAATGGATTAAGGCTAAATGCTGCCAAAACTCAGGCCATTCTCATTGATTCCAAGCCCCTTCTTAGATCCCACACCAACTTTCCCTCACTCTATCTACACAACCACCCCATCACCTTCTATCCCTTTGTTAAAAATTTAGGCTTTCTCATAGATCAAACCCTTTCCTGGAATCACCATATCTCTCATATATCCCGCCGTGCAATTTCTACCCTCAAACTATTCCATCACTTCCGCCATCTTCTACCCCAAAATACCCGTAGACTCATAGTTTCCTCTCTCATCTTTCCCCGCTTTGACTACAGCTGTGTGGTGTACGATGGCCTCTCGGTGGAACTGCGTGATAGACTCAAAAGACTTATGAATTGCTTTGTAAGATTTGTAATTGGAACCCCGAGACGCTCCCGTGTCTCCCACCACTACACTGAGTTAGGGTGGCTCTTCCCCTCCTTAAGAAGACAATATTTCCTTGGCACTTTCCTTTATCAAATCATTACCGATCATCGTCCTTCTTATGCCTACAACCTCCTCCAATTTAAGTCCTCAATCCATTCACTCACTACAAGATCCCGACCCTCTGACCTATACATCCCTTCTCATAGATCTGCCTCATTCCAAAATTCCTTTATAGCCCGCTCTGTCAACTTTTGGAATTCCCTCCCGATCAAAATTCGACATGCCCCTTCCCTGTATACATTCAAAAACCTCCTATTCCAATTCCTGTTCCAAAAACAGTCTGATACCAGCTAACTATTGATATTATATATGTATTGTGTAGCAATCATATAATCATAACACTTGGTAGGAGATAGTACATGCATTTCCTACTATCGACGTAGGAATTTCAATACATACATTTTTTTTATATATTTTTTTTTATTCAATTATAAGTAACTGTTTATTTTTATATATATATTCAAGTAAAGTTTTTTTTTTTTTTTTTTTTATGAAATGAACTCATTGTATCTCTTTTTCGTTCTTCATTTCTCGAAGTGTATGTTTATGTTGTTCAACCCTTAAATATAATTTTGTTCATAGTTCAAGTGATTCGTTCATAGTTTTAATTGTTTTGTTCATAATTTTAAATGCTCTGTACATAGTTTTATCTGTTTGTATATAGCTTGTGCACCTATATATATATATATATATATATATATATATATATATATATATATATATATATATATATATATATTATTAATTGGAGTATATAGTAAGAAAAATTATTGCAATCGTGTAAATGTCAGAATCCGAGTTTTCAACAAAAATACATATTTTGAGGTCTCCTGAGTCAAAATAACCAATACCCACAAAATGATCTGTGCGTGGTTGTGTGGGTATGTGAACAGTCTAGCACAAAAAAAAAGAAAGAATGAAAAGACGTACGAAACTGATATTACGTATTTAAGGTAGGTATATGCCTTAGATGTGACAGCAACTTTTTCCTTAAAATCGGCTAACCATGAGTGCCACTTTATATCAACGGTGAAACACATTTTTACAATTTTCCCAAAAACTGCTCCAACGATTGATGAATTTTCTCTTTGTGAAATCCCAACATTATCCATTTACAATTAGTGTGACAACTTTTAACCTATCCATTGCTGTCATTGAAAATCTCCTAATTTCATTTCAGTAAACCTTATAATGGAAAATAGCAGTTTAATAACTAATAGTTCTGCAATCTATAATCATTTATAGCTTAAATATATATATACAATACCTTCAAATCTTTTAGGTATATATAAGCCTTTCGGTAAATGTCTAATTCCAATTTCAACCTTGTTTATTAATTTTAGTGATGTTTCTTACTGAAAAATGTATACGATTTATATATACACAGTTCTATATTTTAATACACCTACTCTGGAATCAACTTACTCACTGTCTGTATAGATATAACTTTTCCTTCTAAAAATATCACTATAATGGCATTACTCAAAAATATTGAAATTGGAGTTAGTCATTTTGTCAACTGAAGGGCTCAGAGGCTGAAGTTGTGTAGTCTATAAAAGCAGATAGAGTAACTAGATTTTAATGCTTACCGTCAACATAACAAATAGACTTTTTGTAATTTTAATGCTCTTAATGACTTGTTACCTGTAAGCTTTAAGCTTTAGCTCCGTTTAAAATGCACTTCAAAAATTTCATAACAGTCCAACAATACCAGAAAATAATTTCTATTCAAAGTAGAGCGGTAAGTGAAAGTTGTGAGTAGCGAGCACCAGATTTTATGAAATGTTATAATTTTTTATTAAAATCAAAAATATTATATGAAAGAAGATAAAAGAGAAAATACCTATGCATATTTTTATTTTCTATGCAGCGATATATCTCTTTGATTGTATATACCGGGTTAGACATTTACAACTATAGCCCGCATATAGACAATAGTGAAAAAGCTAATGTTTTTTACGGTGTAGTTGCCTTTCAAATAAAAAAAATATTCAACAGAGACAAAAGCGTGACTAACAAGCCTGCAACCTTCTCTCTCATCGTTAAAATAAATTAAACCGAAAAATGGATAGTACTGCTAGAAGCTGCACTGAAAATATAAAACATAACCTATAAGGGGAAACTACGGATCTTTAACATTTTGTATTGACAAGTTAAAAAAACGAAAACTTCTACGATATTTTTAAACGTTCCCACCGTTTGGAGTCCTCCATAATATTTTAAAAATCTACGGCTTTAGAAATGTTTTCAAGGTTCATTTTATTTAAAATAACAGAGACTTACGTAATTCATACTCAAATATTCCTTTTTTTAATGATAGAACATTGAATCCCCTCTATATAAATAATTAAAAGATTTATAAGCAAAGGAGTTTAAACCTTTTTCTATTGATTAAAGAATATTTAATTTTACATTGACGTTTTTAATCAAAATCGTTAGAGTAAAAAAAATTTTTAAATGTGTCAAATTGGTAGTGTAAAGTACCATTCCCGGTATGTCGATTTTCTTCAATAAGAAATTTAAGTTTCCTGCGAATATTCATTTTTGAACTTTACTGTTCACATCTAAAGACCCAAAACCAGCTCTTTTTGACATATTTGCAACTTGTCCTACAAATAATAACATATTATAATGATTTATTTATGTTATATTTTTAAATTTGAATGGCCATAATATAAACGTTTAGCTCTGTATGTATTTACATATAAGGGCCTCTGAATAAAAATCTGAATATAAAATATACTGATCATTTCTTCTGAATATACCGTAAATCTTTCTAGTATCCTTTAAGACAGATTGTAATATTTCTCCATAAACAAGTTCACAAGTTCTAAAATGATATATGTATATATATATATATATATATATATATATATATATATATATATATATATATATATATATCTTTCAACTTTTATTGCTAACACAATCATCTTTAAAGGAATACTTAAAAAAAAACTACAAATATAAGCATGGCATTTAGACATTGTTTAGTCAGGTTTCTTTTTCAATAGTTTCATAAAAGATTTATGCTAATGTTGAAGATGTATTGTTTTATAAAAAGTTATCTAAATAGAGGTCTTGTGACCCTCTGCATTATAGAAGGCATTTAACGATTGTACAATACATTAAAGTTTACATATAGTTAGTTTACGTATACATCAAGGCATTATAACAGTTGTGCAAGTAGCAGCCATTTAAAATATACTACACCTTTGGTAGTGTTTCTCATTCATATACAGGATGTTTCTTCATCTTCTAATATTCACCGACGGATCCAAATCAGATACATCTACTGCTTCAGCCTTTTTAACTCCTGATACTACCTACAAATATAAATTACACCATCTTTGTAGTGTTTACACAGCAGAGATTAACGCCGTAGCAATGAGTCTCCGATACGTCATGAAGAAGACAGTTGCAAATGTGGTTGTTGTATCGGATTCTCTGAGTACTCTGAAAGCTATGAATAACATGTATCCAGACCATCCAGGGATACACTGCATTCTAAGTCTTATAAAAATGCTTCATGGAGTTGGAACAACGGCACATTTTATCTGGTCGCCTGACCATATAGGAATTAAAGGAAATGAAATGGCTGATAGAGCAGCAAAAGAAGCTCTTACTCTTCCAGGCCGCGGTAAAGTTTTTTTGACACCATCTGAACTTGCACGACCTCTGAGAGAAGCAATATTCCAAGAATGGCAAAGACTGTGGGACAACAGCGCCCCTAGCAAATTAAAAACAATAAAGAAAGAGGTGCAACCGTGGACCAGCTCCAGACGCAGCAGTCGTAGAGAAGAGGTCGTCCTCACGCGGCTGAGGATCGGACATACTAAACTGACTCACCTCCACCTCATAACAAAAGATTCTATCCCCAGATGTCAAAAGTGTAACCAATCACTAACTATAAAACATATTTTGGAAGAATGCCCTTTTTACACCACAAGATTAAAAGATTTTGGAATACCCCAGAATATATCAGCATCCCTGGGAAATCAAGAAGAAATTGTTACCAAAGTCATCAAGTTCCTGGATAGTGAAAGACTTAAAAAACACATTTGACAGGCTTTTTTTTATCTATTTTTTTATTTATTAATTTTTTTTATCTATTTATTTTTATTCTATTTTCTCTTATTATTATTATTATTATTATTTATTTTTTTCACTTGATTTGATTTCATTTTAAATTCATTTGTTTATTAATCTCAATTCATTTATTGATTCTACTGCTATTTTTTAAAGTTTATTTATTTATACATTTTTTATACATCTTATTACCTATAAATGTCTATTATTATCCTTGTTTATTTATTTTATTCTATCAATCCATTTCTTAATTTATTTTATTTTATTTATTTTTTATTATTTTTTTATTTTATTTTTTTTTTTTTTTTTTTTTGTACCAACCATCCAAATAGTATTAAATGATGTTATTTAGTTGATCGGGCGCTTATGACCTGGATGTTTTACACCTAGACATCGAAACAAACAAACAAAAACGTTCATATTAAAATATATCTCAAACTCATTTATTAAACAGATATCAAAGGTTAAAAATTTATTATTTATTATTACTATTTATTTATTATTATTACAAAATTTAAAATAACTGTTCAAAGGGGCCTCCGTTTAGTTGAATGCAACATTCAGCAACACGAATCTCTGCTTCTCTGGCTCTTCGTATAGCATCAAGATGGTGCTTGATAGTTACGGCGGTTTCCACGGTCCGATTTCTTAGCTCTTCTTGCGTGGCAACTGCCGTAGAATAAACCATAGACTTCATCCAGCCGCACAATAATGTCTAATGCCGTTAAATCCGGAGATCGTGGAGGCCATTTATCAGGTCCGTTTCGACCAACCCATCGGTCCTCATAAGTTGCATTTAAATAGTCAGTGATACAATTAGAAAAATGAGCTGGAGCACCGTCTGAGCTGGGTTCATAAACCACAGCCTTTGCCTAATGCCTAGCGGAATATCTTCTAGTCATGAAGATTATTTTGCAAAAAAATGCAAGTAACATACACCTGACAGCATATATGGCAAAAAGAAGGAGCCGATGATGTCAATTAGCAGACCACACCAGACATTTAAAGAAAATGTATATCGGTAATGTTCAACAGCAGTCGTATGAGGGTTTTTATTTCAGCCCAAGTTTGGGTATTTCGAAAATTAAGAATCCCGATTGAATTGTAAAGCAAGATTCATCAGTAACCAAAATGCATTTCAGAAAATTAGAATCTCGTGTGAATTGTCAACTTAACCACTGGGATAAATTTCTGCGCTTGTTATAATCTTGTGGCAACAAATCTTGCCTACTCGATACGTGAAATAACTGCAATTGTTGTTCGCGTAAAGCTCGCCATATGCTGGTAAAGGAAACGATGTGACAATCTTCTGGTACTAGTAGTAGGAGATAACTGAACAGCATCGAGTATTTCTTCTTCAACGTTTGCAGTTGCTGTTCGCTATTGCTTACCATTCATTGGTTTATCAGGTGATTTAAACCTGTTATTTAGTATAACACACGTTAAACTCTGCACAATCAGTCTTAATCTAGTAAATAAATAATAAATCTTAAACCTTTGATATCTGTTTAATAAATGAGTTTGAGATACATTTTAATACCTAAAATACACACTCCTACCTACCATAGTGAACACATACCTAAAATAGTGCCGTCCAATTAAGAAACACCCTATATATTATGTGCATCTGTATTTTATGTTTGATAATAGTTTGTTGGCCTATGGAATGTATTTACATATACATATTGAAATCCTTAGTTTTTTTTTTCTTTGCTTTCAGAAATGTCATCGTCAAAGAGAGTCGAAACAGATATTTTGGACTGGGTAAAGTTCATTTTCGAATTCATTTATGGCTGCTTATTATCCGCAGTATACATCACAATAGAAGTTGTGGAGTTAATTGTACCTACCAAGAGCAAGTCACTTGCAGGTCAACATGTATTGGTGAGTACCTTTAATTTTATATATTCCAATTGGCATATATATATGGATATATATTGCTTATACATATATGTATATGTATGTACCTATACTAGGTAAGGAAAGTATTGCAATCGGGTCAAATTTCCGATATGTGCTTTATGATGGATCTACACCTTTCAGTGCTCCTGAGATTACGGGTTCATATCTTGGTCCTAAAATAGGGTGAATGAGAAAAAAAAGATAACTAACTGAAAGTAAGAAAATTTGTTGCCCGCATCACACAAGCTTCACTATTTCCTCTACTTTTAACAGAAATTATTGTTTGACAAATGTTTACACTGATCTACCACAAGCCGGTTTACATTACTTTAGTTTATGGAATAAATCGAACTCAAATCTTTTCTTTGACCAATTTTCAGGAAAATAAATCGAATTCATTTTTTTTTTTTTTTTTTTCTTGTTTCTTGATGGGCATATGTAAAGATATAAAAACTTTTCAGAATTTTTTTATACACCAGATATGGACACACCAGATTTTTTGTCAATAAATCACATTAAAAGTGATTTAGAGGAAGACGTATATGAGCATTGGGCATTTAAGCCCTGTAAAGAGACATAAATGGAGATCGGACCTAAATGATATTACACCGAGTTTAATCTAAATCGTGAGAGCCGTTTGTGTAAAAATTGTAAAAATCTGTTTCACCGTTGACATGAAGTGGCACTTCCGGTTAGCCGATTTTTACCAAATAGTTGCCGTAACATACAAGGTATATACAAACCATAAATATGAAATTTCACTTCCATGTACGACTTTATGTTTTTGAGCTATACTGTTCACATAGAGAGACATACACAGACGCACAAACACACACAAAGACCATTTTGCGGGACTTGGTTATTTGGCCTCAGGAGACTTCAAAACATGTATTTCTGTTGAAAACTCAGGGGCGAAAATTTTCACGATCGCAATACTTTCCCTTACCATATATTTCATATATAGGTGTGCTAGTAATAACAGAATTTCAAAAGATAATTACTTTATATTAAAAATAGTGTAACGAACATTGTGTCTAATCGCATTAATTTAAATGTGATTGAGGATGTATATCACTACGTAACAGGTTTCGCTATTTTAAAATAATATAGAGTAGATTAATTCAAGAATAAAAAACATTAAACCGAATGAACTCATTCACATACTTGTTTGTTTTAGTTTAATAGCGTAAAACCTCATTTCATCAACTCCAGGTCATCAACGCCATTTTTCCATAACTTTGAGCAATTAAAATTTATTTCTAAGTTAATAAATTATTTAATATTTAGTGTCCTTTACCTCCTAGGCACAGATATACTGGTATATGCTTGTATATTTTTTCATCTCTACTCAAAAGGATCGTAAGCGTTTAAAAATATTTTATATTCTATGATAATACCCATGCTCTTCAATAATTCTAACACAATAGTTATTCGTTCATTATTCTCCAGTAAAATTTCTAAAAATGATTTTGATTCGAGATATTTTTTTCTCTTTAATCATTTTCTCCAGAAATTGTTTTTTTATTATTATTTATGATGTTTACAACCGTATTAGCAATAAAAATACATTCAGTAAATGTGAACACAAGAATATAATGATATGAAACCACTTGTTGAGAAACTACTCGCTGGTAGCGCTCTAAAAATGTATTTACAACAGGAGATCTCGGGTCATCTTCTTTTCAGACGCCCCCGGGGGTTATCAGGGATCGAGAAGAAAGCAAGACCAAAAACGAGAAGGTTTGGATGGTTCTGAAGTTCGTTATGGAAGGATGGGTATCTGGATTGGGCCAGGTCCGAAACATAAAGAACATTAAGGTCTTTATGGATGATTTTGTTTGTGACAAAGTAAGGAACATTGAGGATTTTATTAGAGAAAGAAATGAATTTCCTTAGGCCAAAATATTTTAATTTCGATGGGTTTTTCTTTTATTTCCTAGAAATTTAGAAAAATTTCTTTTGAATTTTTAAAAATTTACTTTATTACGTTTTGTCATTACTAAGGACAATAGTAACAGTAATACAGACATTATCATAAATTAGATACTTTATATGTAATAATTACTTTTTTTTTCAATTTATTCATTTAATAATAAATTCCGTCACGAACAAAACCAAAAGCGTTTAAACTAAAGTTTGGTCTATTTATGTTTAACCCTAGTTGATCGAGTGCAACTATACGCTCTGTAAAACTTTAATATCAGTTGTAATGATTTTTATTTCTATTATTGTTAATTTATTCTTGTTAAGATCCTAAACGGTTAGGTATATTATTACTTGAGATAAATCAATCAATGGAAATCAGTGATCGCTATACTCCCCTTTGGAAAAAATATTTGATTGTAGCCAAATAAATAAACTTTATATTGATAATAATATTGTTAGAGTTAACATACCTGTTTATATATTGCAGAAATTGACCTAGCTACGCCAACTAAGCTTAGAACATTTGACAAACGAAGCTCTAACAGGTTTTTGAAAATTAGTTTATCTGGTAGGAACCTAACCAAACGAATCTACCCATCAGATGAAATCAAAGAGAGAGCACCAGACGTAGGTGATGATATATAAGCTCTTTGATGTCTATATTTATCTCTTTTCTAAAATTCAAATCATAAAAATTGTGTTTTATAATAATAAATACGTACATAAATGACAAACGCAATCCAACACCTCAAGTATTGGACTTTAAAACCTTAAAATAAATAATTGTATATTATATTACAATGAGCCAAATTATGTTAGTACAGTCTCACTCTGATCAATATCTGTTTCTAGGGCATGAGAACAATGAAAGAAAACAAACGAAAACTTATACATTATTTTATTGGCATACCTACATATTTTGTTTGTTTCAAGTGCATCGCGCACTCCGAAAAAAAGGATATTTAGGTGACATGTCAGGTTGCTGTTGTAGAAATTCAATTTTTCGATCATTGAAACATCATGTATGTATGTAAATTTGAGATGTAACTTTTACTAAATTCCTTTCTCAACTATTACTACCTTCCTTTTTACAACTATTATCCAAGTACCCTGTTCAATATACCCGTAAATTTTGCTTTATTTTAATTATATTCATTTTGTAAATTTGGGAGGACATCAGTCTCAAGTTAAAGGCTATTAATTTTATTTCATTTTAAGTACTTTTTTCTGTAACGTCTTGATGGTGGCATTAGCTTGACGTCAACCATTACAAGTTTTGAAAATTTGACGAAGATAAAATTATAATAAGAATATTTTTTACCTGTAATTAATATATATAAATAACATAAAGGTTTTGTCTATAGATTTAATATAATCAACCCATTTCATGATATTTTTCCGTTTCATACATTACACACACCAAATCCACTTTTAACAATTTTTTTATTTGTCTGTATGTCCGCATTATCCAACGAAATTTTGTCAGGGATAAGCTCAGCAATGGCAAATGGTAGACTTCTGACATTTTTACATTATATTTAGGTTTGCTTGACTTAAAACATAGTCCTTAAATGGAAACAAAATATTGAGTAGAATAAAAGTTATGGATTCTCGAGTAATTTGTCTAGAGATCCTGGTTAGGCAGTTACTTACTTCGACTCTCATCCCAACCTACTCTGCCTCTAACACAAAAGTTTTACCATTCAACTGATGGAAAAAATTATCACAATTCAACGAGGAAAATCAAAATCCCGAAAATCTGTAACGCTTTGTCGCTTAAAACACAGGTAAAACACAATCATTTTTCAAATTTTTGTTCGATCTTCCCCTTCAAGGCGTCATTCGATTCAACTTCCCGAGCCTAACAAATGTTTTTGTATACATCTTTAGGATTAACCAAACGGATTAGCCGGAAATCAGAAAAAAAACTCCCTAAAATTCCATCCCGCCCGCCACAGTACTCAGATCAAGTTCTAATCTTACACGGATGTAGGTAACGCAATGTTCAATGTTGTTTTGGTTACTTTCCCAGCTATATACTCAGCAGATTTCAAAGAGGCGAAGAGACTACAACTCGTTTCAATTATTTCAATCAACTCCACAATCTCCTCGCTTCATCATAAATGAAAATTAAACACTTAAAAAATTTTAATAGATCGGTGGTGTTCGGTTTGGTTGTGTGGCACCTAAACAAATATCCGTATAACAAAGTTTTTATTATGACTTGCGAAACAGTGACTTTCATAAGCTACCATAAAAAAATTCAAAACAACCCCCATCTCTCAACCAATTTCATTAAATTAAATTTGGGTCCTCCCTCTCTCTCATAATCCAACATTCATCTCAAAAAAATTTCTCAAATTTTAACTATACACCCGTCAACGACGGGTACATCAGCTATTAACTTAAATATATTGTAATAAAGAGTAGTTTTAATAATCCACGGGAGGACTCGACGTGAACAACTTCAGTATAAATAAACGAAAATTAATTTAATATAATGAAGATAAAGTGAAAAAATATAACAAAGAAAATAAGAAAAGTATGGAAAGGTCCAACATATGCATGAGATGAGTTCGCTAGCAGGGTTAATTTTTTTCCAGTTAGGAGTTTTTTTAATCTACTTCGTGTTTTGACTCTTAAATCTATTCTAAACCACAATATCTAACCGCATAAATATACCTCAAACATATTTCTGTTTTGTGTATAGGTATCTTCTTAAGAAATTGAGCCAATCACGGAAATGTTAATGCAAAAAAATAATTTCTTTCGATTTATGCCTTTGTTGCTGTAACATATAAATGGTTTCGCCAGGCTTGTATCTTAACCCTTCAGCGTTTGCACAATCATTTCGAACAATTATACTCCCGCTGGACCTTTAAGCTGACAATGCATTTCCGTGATCTCTAAGTGAATATTAAAGAAGTTCTTAATGAATATTTAAGAAGTTCTCCCACAAATTAGTTGGCTGAGAAACAATATTTATTTTGAACGAGGATAGTGGAATAATTGTAACGATTTTATCTATCCATAACAATTTGGAATAAAAAAATTGTTATGCTAGACCAAACAAAAATTTTTCCAATACTCCAATTTTCCTAAAACGGACATCTCTCAATAGCGGGCAATTTTTTATTCTTGTTGATCTTGTAAAGAGAAGTTTCATTATAATAACTAAAATGGGCTAGTATTAGTAACCATTTAGTCTTAATTTTTATTCATGAAAACACATTTTTTGTTTTGTTTTCTTATCTTGCTGGCAAATTCTTAGGGGCGGGGTGTCCGAATGTACTAACGAGTATGCACAGTACTGGGCGTTGCCGGGCAACCTGGTATTCGAAATTGGAGGCAATGAAATAATTATGAGTTTGCGTCCCGCTGCCCGGGGGAGGGGTCTTTTAACTCTGGCATTAATCCTCCTCCCTCACCCCCTGGCCCGCAAAAAAAAAACAGTGTAACCTCAATGGCGAGGTAGTGAGAACAAAAAAGGATAATTTTTTTATTATTATTTAGAAAGCTATAGTCAAATATATAGTTTCAGAAGAAAAAACACCGCTGTTTAGATTAGATGGTTAAAATGTTTAAGCGCCGTACTATATCTGAAAATAGTCTCAGCATATCTGAAAATACCCTTGCAGGTCTTGAAACAAGGCTTGCAGGGTCTGGTCCTGGTCTCGGTCTTGCAACAATTTTTGTGGTCTTAGTCTTAGTCTTGGTCTTGCAAAAGTGCAGATACCTGTCCTTCCGTAACAAACTTCAGAACCACCCAAACCCTATCGTTTCTACTCTTGATTCCTCCTCGATCCCTGATTACCCTCCAGGGCTTTTGAAAAGATGGCTTCGAGATCTCCAGTTGTAAATCCATTTTTAGAGCGTTACCTTGTGGGAAGTTTCTTAACAAGTGGTTTTGTATTATTATATTATTGTGTTCACATTTACTTAATATATTGTTATTGGTAATCCGATTGTAAATAGCATAAACAATAAAAACAAAATTTCTGATGAAAATGAAAAAACAGAAAAAAATGGAATAAAAATATCTGGAATCAAAATTATTTTTTAGAAATTTTACTAGAGAATAATGAACGAATAACTATTGTGTTAGAATTATTGAAGAGCATGGGTATTATCATAGAATATAAAATATTGTTAAACGCTTTCGATCCTTTTTGGTAGAGGTCGAAAAATTGGAAAATACATGCATATACGGTTAGATATTGTGCTCGGAGCTAAAGGGCACTACATGTATATTAAATAATTTATTAACTTAGAAATAAATTTTAATTGCTCAGTTATGGAAAAATGGCTCTCCTGATCAAATACGAAAGTGGACATGGTGTTCTTAACCTCCATGGCACAGATAAAAATTGATAAAATATACAAAGAATGTTCCTCACATACATTAAAAAATGTTTCTTCAGTGGTTTATAAATTTTTAAATTTACCTTTATTTCGATTAATTAATTTTGTTGTTATTTATTTTACATAGTTTTATACTTGTTTATCTTGTGCTCAAAATATAGCAACAAATACAAAAGCTGTGTGTTATTCCTCTGAATCACAAACATCCTGTATTCACAAGGAGGTTTGTGATATTCCAATAAACTGTAGCAATATTCACCATTCAATAAGTTAATGAGTGTATGTACAATAAATAAAAAATGTTAAAAAGGAGAAAAATCCCTAAATATATAGCAGCTGGGTACAAGCTTACACGATCATATTGTAGAAGGAATTCCGAAAATTCCTCCATGAAGCCAAACATTCCTCAGTGTTTATATAAAAGCAGTGTTAAAGACAAAATTTTTTGTCAGTCATATCAAATCATATTATTTGTAATCACCATTCATTTGGAAATCGAATTACTTCGAACTAAAATGAACATGACCAAAACTGTTAGGAGGGGATGTATAGGACTTCAGTGGGAGCCTTGGGCCGAAAAAACAAAAACAAAAAAACTGTTAGGTGTGACAAGTGCCTGATAGTGGATATCATTTGCGTAGCTCTGAAATCGTAGTAAAGACCCCGGACCTGTCACACTCAGGCAATGAAAAGAAGATGAATGATCTCAATTTAGATGTAAGACAGCAGGAGCCTGCGGTGGATAGGGTCGTTATTCGATCTCGCTTTACATAACTTCTTCACCAGGCCTTAGATTACGCTGATAATCATTTAGAGTTCGATAGTATGTGATTATTGATAAGAGGATGTATGGAAAGAAAATTCATACATGAGTTTATTCTAATCATCAATGAGTTCACCTTGACAAGCCTTAATAGAATAGGGATTCTAGATTACCTTAATTAAGCCTTAACACTCTTTGGAATTGTACTCCACAATATTTTCTGGTTGTTTACTAACTCAGATTTTTAACATCTTGTTTGATATCTTAATGGTAGAATCTGGTGGCTTACGATTATGATTCAACAGACATACCGATATGAGAAGGATTTGGTCGGGGGGGAGGGGGAGAGGGAGGGGGTGCGATCAAATAAATACTTGCCTATATAAATATTTTTATAAAATAGTATTTTTATTTGTTACGCCGACGTTTCGACCCATCTTGCAGGTCTTCATCAGAGCTAAAAAAAATACAAAGTATAAAAGGTACATGGTGAATTTTTTTGTCTTCAATTCTTCATCCGCGTCTGTCATGGTAGTGACAATTAGCAGATTTGTTGTTAGGTGAAAAATGGCATGATATTCATGACGAAGAATGGAGCCCAGCAGCACCTCTTCCCTGGTCGATTTATATCCTAAAATCAGGAAAGGAGATCTCTCATCCAGCTCCTTTTCAGGCGCCTCCTGATTTCAGCAGTAGCCATGTCGTTGATAAGTTCATTGTGATATCTGTGTAGTTTAAGATGAGATCGGGATAGAGAGTATGCATGTGATGGTCAATGGTTGGTTGTCTTAGGTCAGTATGTAAAGTTTTGTTGTTGACATACCAGGGAGCTACAGTTATTAGTCTTAAAATTTTAGATTGAAAAGATTGTAGTTTTTGTAAGTGAGTCTTTTTTGCTGAACTGTAAATTTGTGAGGCGTACGTCCAAATTGGTTTGAGCAGGTAAGTGTATGTATTTAGTTTTTGTCTAATTTTCAATTTTCATTTAGAAAACAGTGAGTATAGTATTTTCAGTCGCTTGTTCAAAGTCGTCTTTTCATTTTGACGTTTGGGCCCCAGGTCATCCTTCTGTCAAATATTAGCCCGAGGTAGCGTATAGTGTTCGTCTGAGAAATTGGATTGTTGCTGATGTAAACCGGTGGGAATGTTTCTCGTCGAAGTGTAAATGTTATGTGTTGTGATTTGTTATGATTTTATCTAATTTTCCAAAGTGAATACTAATTTTGTAAATTTAGTAAGTAAATTTGTAAATTGAATGAGGCTAGTATGGGGTAATGGTGTTTTGTTAAAATTGTTTTATCGTCAACGTAAGTAGCAGTCAATGTTTTAGAGGTGGTAGGCTTTTCGTGCGTATAGACAATGTGAGTAAAGGTGTCAATATTGATCCTTGAGGCACCCCTGCTGATACTGATCGAATTGAGGAAATTTCTAAACCCTGTCGGACAGAGAAGAATCTGTCGAAAAGGAAAAACTGGAGAATGAGATAGTATGTATTAGGCAGTATAGTTTTGAGTTTGAAGAGAAGTCGCTGGTGCCAGACTTTATCAAATGCCTGGGCAACATCCAGAAATAGGCCGGTAGCATTGTTTTTGCTCTAGTGTTATTTATGTATTTATTTAGGGTGAAAATAAAATAAATGAATTAAAAGTAGGTATTAAATAAGAAACAGTTGTCTAATAAATAATCGACATATCGACATATCTGACTTATCGATAGTTTTCAAGGAAATTGACAACTAAAAACATTAAAATTACCTACTATAGTATGTATTAGGCAGTATAGTTTTGAGTTTGAAGAGAAGTCGCTGGTGCCAGACTTTATCAAATGCCTGGGCAACATCCAGAAATAGGCCGGTAGCATTGTTTTTGCTCTAGTGTTATTTATGTATTTATTTAGGGTGAAAATAAAATAAATGAATTAAAAGTAGGTATTAAATAAGAAACAGTTGTCTAATAAATAATCGACATATCGACATATCTGACTTATCGATAGTTTTCAAGGAAATTGACAACTAAAAACATTAAAATTACCTACTAATTGTGTAATTGTAATCGGAAAATTGATTATGTTATTTTTAAGCAAAAATTTTTACATTTAAGGCAAGCCTTTTAAGTGTCATATTTGTATATTACATAAAGATCTACAGGAATACCTTCAGCAGTTTAATTATTTGAGGATTAATGAGTTTGGATTAGAAGAATTTCATTGAGTGTAATTTTGTAGTTTAAGTCATCATACAGAGTGTATAACGAGCCTATAAAATGACTTAAATGTCCTCGATTACTTAAAACGTGGAAGGTCAAGTTAGGCCGGCCATGTGATTCGGATGGAGGAGGGTGATATTCCCAAAAGAGTCGTTGAGGATAGGATTGACCGCACAAGAAGAAAAGGCAGACGCAGGCTAAGATGGATAGATAACGTGGCGGCTGACTCCAGGATGCTACTAGGAACACCAAACTGGAAGGCAGCAGCAATAGATCGAGCTGGATGGCGGAAGTTCCTAGAGGAGGCCAAGACCCACCCTCGGGTTGTAACACCAACAAGACAGATATATAGAATAAATCACTTGTTTGTAGGAGATCACCAGGTCATTATCTTTTCAGACGCTTCGGAGTGTTATCAAGAATTGAAGCAAGGCTAAAAGATAAGAGGGTAAGGATCGTTCTGAAGTTTATTATGGATGGATAAATATCTGAATTGTGCCAAATGTAAAAGATAAGGAACATTAAGATCGTTATGGATATATTTTATTTGTAGAGTTGACAACTGGCTGCCGACAGAGAAGGAGGTATTAGGCTAAGCTCCGTTCCGACGAAGTTAAAAACAGAGTTTTAGTGCCGAAAGCAAAGTCGGCTGTGTATAGTGTGCGAACCGAGTGGTCGGGAGTGTCCACACTAAATTCTGAACCAATAGAACCGAAGATCAGCGAGATATCGCCGGATAATAGGAAAAATAGTAGCCACGAGAAACTAAGGTTAGTTGAGCACGTGGGCGCTAATTGAAGAGTTTAGAATGGCACGTGCAGACCACGAGGCGAGAGATAAATAGACAATTGATAGTTTAGAAAAGCACATGGTGGCCACGCAGTGTACAGGTTAGCATAGCTCCTGGCCGCCATAGAGCTTAGAGGTTAGTTAAACAGATGGTTATAAATAAGAGCATGGTTATAAGACCAAGTGGTCACTAGGAGGAGGAAAATAGGTCAGAGATGTAAGACAACACAAAATTCTCGTGAAGCTGAGTACCAACGACGAACACAGCAGGAAAACAGTACCGGAGGTGTCCATATAAAATCTGAAGGTCTTAAGTCAAATAATCGCAGAGATATCAACAGATAACAGAAGGAGGTGATTGCGGAAAGCTACCACGTAGTCCCAACGAGATAGGGAATCGAGAAGGCCTAGTTTATAAGCCTAGAACTTCAAGGAAGTAGCGGCGGTCCGAATCTTTAATCTTATTCTACACGGCTAACACAAATTATAATTTGGAAACCGGGCATGGATCACAAAGGACTACGCATATTAGCGTGGTCATACAGAGAGAGGTTTAAGATAAATAATATGTTGAAAGGAGGTCAGAGGAGCCCCATCGCACTACTAACTTCTACTACAGAATAGAGCTCCTCAGAGGACGAAAGATATGAGAGCAGTAACTCACAAGCAGAATATTGAGTCGATGTTGCTTACCAAAGAGGTAAGAAAAAGAGGATTAGAGCTTAAAACGCAGGTAGGGAAACTCAAGGATGAGCTTGAAAGAGGAAAATAAACCCATTAAAGATCGGTCATGCCCTTAGAGTCAATGGCAGATTTTGTGACGTTCCGCGTCGCCCAAATAAGTGGGGCTCAAAAGAGAAAAAGTTAATCGGGAAATGACACCAATTGAATTAGTCCAAGCAGTATTGCATAACCGGACAGAAAGTGACCTCGGGTGTCATGATAGCTCTTGGAAGAGCTCTTGAAAAAAACAAGGAGGGAACACAAGAAGAGAAGAACCAGTAAAATCTGCAAAGAGTAGGCGAGGTCCCGGCGAGGACAGAGGACTCCTCGGATGCCTCAATAGTAGATCTTTCGGACCATTCACCGCTAAAGCGAGAGTAAACTCTGAAACCAAAATGAATAGTACCCACCAAAAGAAGCTTGAAGCTCAAGCAGAATTCCCCAAGGTGAAATATCCAGACCCAAATTCATCTCTTGATGAATCGGAAGATGATAAAATGAACCTTGGTGAGACGAAAATGAAGAAAAAATTAAAGAAAAAGAAGAAATTTAGTACCATCTCGGCACTATAGGATAAGGTGAAGAGAATTTATAAAGTACAACATCAGAGGCTTACATACTCAGGCATATTAATAAGAATGGCAATTCTTCCCTCTCCAACAGCTCTAGAGGAAGCCCCAGCATGTCACAATAAGAGGTGAAGGAGGAAACTGAAACGAACAGGTACACAGATTACCGCTTAAATAATAGGGCTCACCAACATGAATACCACTGTTCTGGTGAATACTATGGGAGTAAACCAAGCTAAGATGCTGATGGAGATGCAAGCCTTGAAAAACAAAGGACTAAAAGTGAACCTGGCAAGAACAAAGAGACCAGAGCTAGAAATCAATGGAGTAACCGAGGACTGGAAATCCTCTGACTGAAAAATTGAGAGCAGCGGAAAAATTTTAATGTCCTCTAGTCCGGGACAAGTCAGTAGATGCTGGGCTGTCATGGATCCTTGTTGGTATAGTGGACATATAGCTGATTCGACAACTCAAATGCGGTGGCTTTGGAAATCGTTATGTCCAGTTTTCATTCTAAACTGCGCAAAGGTCTCACCTCTAGACCGTTCTAGACTATCCACTGGCACTCTTCTATTTTCTTCTAGTAGTGAACCTAGTTTTCTTCTATTTTCTTCTAGGAGTGAACCTAGTTTTCTTCTATTTTCTTCAGCTCTAACTACCGTTTCTGTTCCAATTAGCCAGTGATTAATGTTTTGATTAATTTTTTTTACGTCAAGGAAGGGATTGGCATATCTGGTTGATCTTTTCTGGCACCTTCCTTCGCTATTTGGTCAGCATTTTCATTACCTGTCAACGCTCATTGTCCTGATATCCACTGTAGAACGACATCTGTGCTTTCTAAAATCAGTTCCTCAATCAATTCATAGCACATACTAGTTTGATGTGTGGAATAGCAGGAAAGATCAGAAATGACAATTATTACAGGTTGCGAGTCAATCAGGAGCAGGGGTGCCCACAGGGGAGTTTTATGGCGAATTGTTTGGAGGGTGGGGAGGGGGTCACATAAAGTTTTCAATTTCAAGGGAACATTTGAACCAGGAAATAAAAAGAAAAAAAGGCACTCTTAGATTTGCGTATATATAAACAAATATCCAAGTTCGCCGCATACTAGGAATAGCGGCAGATAAGACTTTATCAACACAAGCGGAGCATTGTCTTCCGTATTTCCAGTTTCAGCATTAACTCAAAGGGCGCCGCTTGTTTGAAATATTGGTATGCGGTACCTTTATTGTATGTATATAATAAATACAACTAATGCCTTGTCTTTGGCTATAGAACACGGAAACAAATTTAAAATAAAGTAGCAACAAATAAAAAACTTATGAAATATTATCATCAGTATCAGGTCGTTTCAACATTCTAAAAGAAACTAATAAGGAAATAAAGACTAATTTATCCATCCTCAAATTTATTGCCTCCTCCCCCTATTTAAAAATTATTTGTCCCATATTAACAAGTTTCTTGCAATCGTTTGAGATGAAATTTCATTTACCAGGAAAATATATTTTAAAACAAAATAGAAGTATAACGCCATCAAAATTTATAAGGGGCCACTTTTTGAGGGAGTTTTTAAGTTTAGAGGGGATCACATTTCTATGGGGTTATGAATTTTCAAAATAAAAAGTTTCAATTTAAAATACAAGTGGGAGCATGTAACAGATCGCAGTAGATGTAAATGACTGTTAGGGAGGCGGGGTGGCCGAATGGGCTAAAGCGTGTGCAGTGCACCGCGAGTTGCCTGGCAACCGGATAAGAGATTTGATTTTTTTGGGGATTGGGGTTTTGATTGAGGAGGGGGGTTGGTTTAGGGATTATTGTTGGATTTTAGGAGGTTTGTTTTATGAGGTGTTGTATGGGAGAGGGAGTTTTATAGGTGGTAGGGGGTTTTGTGGGGTTGGTGGGAAGGTGTTTTGGGTAGGTTGAGGATGTTTTGAGAGTAGGGAGGGGGGAAGTATGAAGAGTAATATAATAGATGGTAGATGTTTGGAGGTGGGTGTGGGAGTGTTGTTAGGGGGGGGGTGTGGTGTGGGTGGTGTGGTTAGTTATTTGTGGTTGTATTGTTGGGTTGGGGTTTTTTGTGGGGGGGGTTTGGGTGGTGGGGGGGGGGGTGGGTGGTGGTGGGGGGGGGTTTGGGTTAGGATGGGTGGAGTGTAGTGTGAGAGGTTGTTGGAAGAGTGGTGTTTTTGGTGTTTTGGTGTTGTTGTTTTAGGTTGGATTTTTGTAGGGGATGTTGTGAGGGTGGGGGGTGGGTTGTGGGGATTGGGTTATGGGGGGGGGTGTGTGGGTAGGTGGAGGTGTGGGTTGGGTTTGGGGTGTGTAGGAAAGGTTTGGTGGATGTGGTTGTGAGGGGGGTGTTTAGTTTTGTTGTGTGTAAGTTGAGGTTAGTAGGGGTTGGTTGTGGGTGGTGGGGGTGGTTTTGGATGTGTGAGAGTGTTTTTTTTTATGGGGTGGGAAGGTTGGGTGGAGTTGGGGTAATGTGATGTTTTTTGTTAGGTTTGTGGTTTAAGTGCATTATTCCCTCTGCACAAATGAAATATGGAAAGGGCGAAGTTATAAGTTCTTCTATGTAACTGGAACTGATTGTTAGTATTTGGTCTCAAAATGAGGGAAAACGCGAAATTGAACCCAAACATTGGAAAAATACATTAAGTGAACGACAGTGCCAAAATTTCGGAAAAGAAAACAAGGATCAGTATCCATTATATGGCTAAACGAATATATAGTAGACAAATGAACAGAATATTTCAAGATTCTGCTAAATGGGGTAAAAATGCTTGATCAGTTTGGATGATATTAAGCAGGTTTATTATGGTGAAGACCATTTCATCAGCAAGAAAGATTTGTTCTAGGCAATTGGCAAGTCAGCTAGGTCTGGAATAAGTAACCCGAAATGCTGTGCGTAAAAAGGCTACAAATGTATTAGAAAATTATATGAAAGGACTGTAGTTTAGTCCCTTGGAGAAATGAGATACTAGGAAATGTTATTCGAGATTCCTTACTGTTTATAATACCAAAGAAAGTCTACTCAAGAATCGTATAAGCTAAAATTAGAAATATTGTCGATTGCCTGAGCGATATGGATTGAGAAACTCAAGTTGCACATTGGAGCATAAGTTGCAAATTGGGACTGTCTTCACTTTAAGGTAGGTTATAGAGAAGTCCACAGAGGAAGAAAAATGGTTCTCTATCTGCTTAGTGCCTCACACTAAAGTTCCTATTTTTTATGATATGGTCCAACTTTCGAATAAAATAAAGGAAATACAAACGGTTTTTTTAATAGCGATATAACAATTTTACTAAACAATCCATCACCTATTCATTAAAAGTAGTTCATATTAGGTATATATTACTTTAGTTTATAAAACAGATATTAATATGACTCATTTCCAGGGAAGTATATACAATTTAAATTACCTCTAAGAATCAGTAAATATATAAAACAAAATGTTAAATTGCAAATATTAAATAAAAAAATCAAGATATTCTGCAAAGTATTTTTGAATTAAGTTTTATTATTCTAATTTTATAATTTTTATAATAGAGGTCTTCTTAAGCGATCTCCGTATAGAATAAATGAAGTTAAATTTAAAAAAAAATAATAATGAAAAATAAAACCAAAAATAATAAATTTAAAAAAAAATAATTTTTTACAATTAAATTACTGTATTAATATTTTTTCGTTAATATCATCAATAAAATATAACAAAAACGTTATTATAGCACTATTACTAAGCCATTTATGAGTACTGAGTGGTATGGTTGAGGCCTGTAGGCACCCACGCCAGTAGCGCTTTTCTGCTGCTTAAATACATTTTATACGGAACTACTTCAAATATTTTAAAAAGTAATCAGTGTTTTAGAAAGAGAAATGTATTCTCCAGATGTTTTATTTCAGCACGTTTTGCATTATTGTTGACCGTTTAATTACAAACGATGCTTGATTTTCAACTTGAAAATTTTTTTGTAAAAAAAATTGACTTTACCGATTTTTTTTTAATGCCTAAGCCAATTAGTTTTTAATATTTTTTCATGTTTTACTATTTTCTGACTATCCAGCTTTAATAAAAGACCAACTATAATGAAAATAAGCCAAATGCTGATTCTCAGTAACAAAAAAACTAACTAAAGTCAAAGTCGTCAATCCGCCATGATTGGACGCCATTTTGGGGCAGTTTGTTCACTTTTTTTTGTGGGAACATTGGCTTTTTTTTAATAAATTGTCACAAGGAACACAACGATATGCAATTTATAGGGATGTGGGGGGAGGGAGGGTGCACGGTAAGGGGGTCTGGCCCACAGACTATAAAGGAAGGGGAGGACCCCAAAAAAAATGTAATTGTATATAATCTAGTAATATATTTACTTTCGTTGGTGTTGTTTTTAAGAACAAAAGATGAATAAAATATGTTGGGAGAGATGGGGGAGGTTTATGTGCCATCGGCCTGGAGGGGGGAGGGTGATGGACACTCCTGTATGTAAGTTCTATGTTAGTATAAAATTAGGAATCAAAATTACGATTCGCGCATTAATGTATATATGAATGAAGATATTAATTTGGTTCGTTTCACTAAATAATATTGGAAACCGATAGTATTAAATAAGGTATACCTGCTTAAAAATACAATATAAATGGATAGTATACATAGTAATACATCCCATTTTATACGCTATGAATTCCCTAAAATTCAAAATAAACTTTAAAATATAAACAGCCACTGTGGTTCGAGGAGTTGTGTTCATATATCACTATAATTATTGCCCACTTGACAGATTATAATAATTCTAAATAGATAAATAAAAAATAAACAATAAAAATATAAACACAAAAGGTTGGTTGATAAATTATAGAAATTTATATATATTTTTTTTAATTGACTGTAAATTTGTAATTTTTCTAAATATTTTTTGTTTAAATCTTAAATTCTGATTCTTATATCAAACATCAGATGCGCGCAACACACAACTTTCACTTACCGCTCTACTTTGAATAGAAATTATTTTCTGGCAATGTTGTCATATTATAAAATTTTTGAAGTGCACTTTCAACGGAGCTTAAAGCTTACAGATAACAAATCATTAAGACCAGTAAAATTACTAAAAGTCTATTTATTACATTGACGGTAGGCATTCAAAATCTATTTACTCCATCTGATTTTATAAACCTCATAAAATTATATAAAAATTTTATATATGACTAACTCCAATTTCAACATTTTTGAGTAATGTCATTTTAGAGATATTTCTAGTTGGAAAAGTTATACCTATACAGACATTGGGTAAAGTTATTCCAGAGAGGCCAATATATGCTTAGAGAGATTTGAAATTATATCTGAATCTTTAAGGTATAAATGATTATGGGTTTTAGGACTATTAGTAATTAAACTGTTATTCTCCATTGTAAAGTTTGCCAAAATGAAATTACGAGATTTTTATTGCCTTCCATGGATAGGTCAAAAATTGTCACATTAATTGGAAGTGGATAATGTTGGGATTACAAAAAAGTAAAAATCATCAGATTATTCACTAATTTAATTTTCTAAAAAGTTACTTGATGATTTTTCGGAATAAACGGAGGATAGGTACCTAATTATTTAAAATATGTCAGATCTAGAATTATTAAATTACAGTAAATGTATTTAAGGTTATAAACGTATCCATGAAATATTTTTATATTTCATTTCTTCTTTCACATTAGTACAGAGGAATAGTATCTTAAAAAATATCATTGCCTTGAATCCGTGGAATATTAATAATTTTTCAAACTTGAAAAACATTTTAAAATTTCACATTTACTAAGAAAATTTCATTTAATTGCCTTGGAAACATGTGATTTACGTTACTTAATGTAAGTTTTCTGAAATTTTTATGTTTATTTTTGGTCATTCTCCTTTACTTTCTACAACTTTATTTATTTGATATTATTTTTTCTAAAATTCTACGCTTTTTATCAATGTATTATACGTATAACTTCTGACTGTTATTTACGGAAATTCATTATCAACCTGGATAAACATTTTCTTTTTTTCTCTAGTTTCCAATTATCATATTCTATCAAGTTTCATATTTAGCCATTTTTGATATTTACTCTCAATAAAAGAGAGGTTTTTTTTTAAATAAACCACATTAAAGGTACTTTAGAGGAAGACGTATATGAACATTTGACATTTAAGACCTGTAAATTGACATCCATGGATATAAGACTTAAATGATATTAAAAACCAATCAATCATACAAAGACTCATCGAATTTAATCAAAATCGTTACATCCGTTTTTGAGAAAATTGTAAAAATGTGTTTCACCGTTAACATAATGTGGCACTTCCGGTTAGCCGATTTACAAATATACTAATGAAAAAAAAAGTAAACAAATACGATATTATAATAAAATATTGAATTAATTAGTCATAGGATAATTCTAAAATTGTGATTTCGAGAAAAGATTGGTCCCTTATTTCTTGGGAATATATTTGAACCATAACCTAATCTCTTATTAATTTATATTAAGAAGAACTCTAACATTTTTGTTTAATGTAATTAACAATTATTTTCATACCGGCCCCCGGACCAATACGTATTAATATATATAATCATCTGTCTTTGCAAATATAAAATCCTTCACATAAATAAATAGATTGCAAATTGTCTTGTAAGCAATATCATGCATTCAATGGGAAGGAAGAATTATTACTATAGCTTACATAAGTCTCGCAATTGGCGAATAGGTCATACCCTCTAGCAAATTACGTCATAATTCTTGCTTTCGTTTGTACATAATAAATTTAAATATTACATCAAATGTAATAAATAATAATATTTATCAAATTTAAATGGCGGAATTCTTAAAACAACCATATTAATACAACATGGAGAGGTTATTTAAAGCTGTAAATAGGCCGCTTCAAACTCCCCAGTTTGGTTTAAAATTCGACAGATGAAATTTCTTTCCATACTAACTAGAATGCTAAATGCCAGTAAAACATTTATTTTTAATATTATATTTTGCTAATCATACACATGTGACCGTTGTGAATTTGTCGCCAAACTCTCTTGGTTAGTTAACTAATATTATTATTCTGTAATGTCATATATGGTTCAAATCTACTCGTAAGATGACCTGATTTTCGAGGTGCTCATCCAGCTTCTATGAGGTGAATGTCATCTTCATCGGACTGGTGGCTGACCTTGGCATTCATGAGTGGGTGGTTAGACTGACCACACTACCTTCTAGTGGAAATGTACCGTGGAACTTGACACGGTAGAGGTTGAGATTTTATAGATAGGTTTGGTATTACAGCTGAGAAGATGGATGGTAAACTTTTTAAACTATAAATTCAGGGATCATTACAATCAACAAAATACAACAAGAAAGCTACGAAATAATTTAGTATGGGAATTTAAAAAAAAAATCTGAAAAAAATGTATACAAATTTTAATATTTATATCGCTGTAATCTATACAATTAAATATTAAATAACACCAATAATAGCATTTATAAAAACCGCATATGTATATTTACATAATATTGTCGGAGCCCTTATCATATTAAGCTCATGCTACGTATGGAAGTGTGTTCTAATCTTTCGAGCGAGCTCGAATGCTCTCGTATTTCTTTGGTTCCACAATTGCAACTATTCTCCGTTACGATCTATTATTTCTCCTTTATTTAATTATGTAATTCTTTCATATTTAAATATTTTTTATATTAGAGATTAATGCGAAGTGGTCAATTGTTTCACATAAAAAAAATTAAAGATACTTCAGAGGAAGCAAATATTGAAAATTAGCTTAAGTACTTAAGTACTGTTAAAGAACATCCGCCAGAATAAAACCTAAATTTCATTTAAAAAGGCTTAATTTTACACTGATGTAATGAATTTCATCAAAATAGAGCCATTATAGAGAAAATCATAAAAATGTTCATTATATAAAATGCCACTTCCGGTTTGCCGATCTTGACGAAAAAGTTGCTGGAACATCCCAAGCATATAAAAACCTTGAATATGCAATTTTACTTTCGTACGACTTTTCGTTTTCGAGCTAGAATATTAACATACACAGACACACACACAGGCCATTTTGTGGGACTTGGTAATTTCTCATCAGAGAACCTCAAAACATTTATTTCCGTTGAAAACTCAGATTATCACGATCGCAATACTTCCTCTTACTATATATTTCATATATAGGTAAGTGAAAGTAAAAATTCTTCAATGGTTTCTCTTCCATGGTCCATTTTTTTTTTCTTTTGAGACCCATTAAGTTTTGCTTTTCACCTCGGAGGAAAATAATTATCAATGTTTTGTTTGTTTGTTTTTTGTTGTTTTCTTTTTTTTTTAATAAGAGAAAACTTCAAAAAATAAGCAATTGTTTTTTTAGTGACTGATTTTAAAATAGCAACATTCCAAGCTGACTTAGTTACAAAATATATGCTGTTTTATTTGAAAATGTGAAAAATATTGTCAACAAAAATGAATAGTCGAACTCGAGTTTATTAAGGTTAAAACTGCTCTACACAAATTTGGTATACTTATGTAGTTTTTCTTAAGGAGTAAATAAAATAGAGAATCGTTTACTCCATTATCTACAAAAGTTTGGCTGTGTTTTGTCAAGCAAAGAGGCATGCTCTGCCGTTATTTCTAAAAACTGCTGAAAATTCCCTATCCGCCCCCTCCTATCCTCCTATCTCAAGGTCAGTTGTAGCAACATCATCTGTTTCTTTTGATTATTATCTACATATTTTTATTTTTTTGTGTTTGTAAAGTATATTTAATGAGGGCTTCTCTAACTAGCTGTTCTTAAGCAGAATAATGAATAAACAAAATCGCCGTTAAATAATATCATTCTAATAATATATTTCGTAATGGAGGTAATTTACGAACTCAGGAAGAAAAATTCCGATCAAGACATGAAAATTTATGCTTTAGAAAATGAAATGAAGTCCTTAAAAAGGAAAGAAAACGAAGTATTTTTTTTTTAAACTTGCATTTATCTTGTACACAAAATGAGGATGATTATTCAAAAGTCATATCGATGTGTCAAGAGGTAAACACACAAAACTCACAATATAACTTAAAAAAGATTGCTTTTAAATTGGAAAAGGCCAAGACCGATACCAAGACCGATTGGTATCGTTTAACAATAATAGCATTAAAAAGGAAATAATGAAAAAAAATGACTTTGAAAACCAGATCATCAGGATAAGCAACGATACACTCCCGGAGCATTAGGGGGAAGATAAAAGTTTTCAAGTACATTACTAAACTGAAAGCAACAGACAAAAATGTTGCCTACAAGAGGATTATTGAAAATCAGAAGCACCCTTTATTTATCGGCTGGATGAAGTGAAAAATATTAAATCCCTCCCCGACAAATGTTGACAATAAAAGATGAAAAATCCAAGAAATTGCAAAAAAAAAAAAAAGAAAAACAGAAGAAAAATGAAAAGAATTCTATTTCCGACCGAGATCTAGGTCCCTTAATGCCCCATCTTCAGAAAGTATCTCTTAAACCAAGACCCTCTTTACCCTATTTTGATATTTGGAAATTCGATTCTTGTTATTTATACTTTTCTACAGTTGTCTTTTTTACTTTCACTTTGTATATATGTAATGTATATTAAAGTAAATTATTGCGATCATGAAAATTTTCGAATTTAAGTTTTCAACGGAAATACACTTTTTGAGGCGTGCAAATTGCCTCTTATCTAAGTCGCGCAAAATGGTCTGTGTGTGTGTGTGTGTGTGTGTGTGTGTGTGTGTGTGTGTGTGTGTGTGCGTGTGCGTGTGCGTGTGTGTGTGTGTGTGTGTGTGTGTATGTTAAGAGTCTAGCTAAGAAAAAACGAAAAGTCGTACGAAACTGAAAATACACATTTAAGTTAGGTATATGCCGGGGATATTATAACAACTTTTTCCTCGGTTGTTTTTGATTACTAGAGGGTTTCACAAACAACAAACTTTTTCCTCTAAATTGGCTTGTCGGAAGTACCACTTTTTATCACTAATTTACACATTTATACAAATTTCTCGTAAACGGCTCTAAGGATTTTGATAAACTTCGTGTATCAATGTATAATTAAATATCATTTAGTCTTTAATATCATTTAGGTTTTATCCCCATTGATATTGCATAACAGAGCTTAAATATTCACACTTTTTATTTCTAGAGTCCTTTTAATTGGTTTATTTTAAGTAATACTATCTCTTATTGTTAGTAGTAATGAAAAAAGGCTACATATAACCTATGAAAGAATTTGATATCTGAATAAAGAAGAAAAAAGGAATAATATTTGTATGGCTCCAAAATGAATCTCTGGAAATAATAGTCAAAAGATATGGATATAATATAAGGCTGGAATGTGTTTATATTACAAAAAAACAATATTTAATGTAGAAAATCGTAGAAAATGAAAAAAATATAAACATTAATAAAAATAAAATTATTTAACAGAAACCTCATGTTTCCAAGGAAATAAAATAAAATGTAAACTTTTAAAATTATGTTCAAATTTGGAAAGAAGAAAAAGGAACACCTATATGAAATGCACCTAATAAAGGCAATGATATTGTTTAAAAACTATTTCATTCTACTTGTGTTAAAGTAGAAATAGAATGAATGAAAATAATTGTATTATTCTGGTTTATATTAGAGGCAAAAAATATTTTATGGATTTGTAATACATATGTTTATAACCTTAAAAACATTTACTGTAGAAGTACCCATATTACATTATAATAATTAGGAATATATATTTAGTTTATTTCAAAACAACAGAAATTACAAATTAGTATATAATTTGATGAATTTTCTCTCTGTGGAATCACAGTCAACAATCCACCTACAATTAATGTTTTAACCTATCAATCGTTGTCAAGGAAATTTTTAACTTAACTATATATATACACAATATAGTTAAATATACAGATAATATATAGATAAATATATAGTTAATATATTGATCTCAGGTCCATGTCCCGTCCATCTTACTCTATTATTATTATATTTTGCTTAATAAGTTTCTGGAAGCAGTTCTTTATTGATCCTTCTCCGTGCGTTGGTACTCTTTTCTAACCGTACTTTTTTACGAACCGCTCGAAGGATATTAATCCGAATATCTTAATAGTTCTTTCTAGGCTGTTAGTGTCCACGTCTCGCAGCTGAATCTCAGAACTGTCTACCTTTGCATTGTAATCCCTTAGTTTGGGATTTGTAGTGATTTCGGCGATTTCAATACTTTTGAATACATGTAGAAAGCTTTGTTTGTACTGGTCACCATACTATTATAACGTTTTAATATTGGATTTTCTACTTTTTAACAATTATAGCTTGTAAGAAATGAGTATGTATTTAAATGTGAGTCACATGAAAATTCTTCTTCTTCAGTTCCAAAATGATTGATTGGTACAGGAAATCGTTCAAACCCTTCCGAAACAATCATATTGAAACATGATGCATGAGATAGGTACTCAGTTCCATAAGATATGTAGAGCCTGGTTTAAACTTGTGACATCGTCCGAAACCGTCATGGGTCGAAATATCGCTATGTCAAGTAATTACCTCCGCCAGGCACAATTATTCAACTCAGTGACCGTGGATATTACACAGCCTCGAAACTCTTGGAGGAATGACACTGCACCATAAATTAGTTTGCATTTATTCACAAAAAAATTATTAATTATAAATTATTAAAATGTTATAAAAAAAAAGTTTTAGTAATTTGACCACCCCTATTCATAACCACCCCTAACCAACACTCATTTACAAAAAAAATATTAAAAGTTTTAGTAATTAAAACTAGATATTTAGATCTGATAAATTACTTACCTGATTTTCATTTCATAACGACCCCTAACCAACACTCATTTACAAAAAAAATATTAAAAGTTTTAGTAATTAAGAAAAAAATTAAAACTAGTTATTTAGATGTGATAAATTCCTTACCTGATATTCATACCTCTGGTATTATCATGTTGAAAATAACTGTCGTCTGATTGGCGAAAACTAAAAAATTGTGCACAGCTATAAGAATCTTTCATTGGATATCAGACAGCATCTAAAAACCGCCAATTTCATCCAAAATCCAAAAACCTCAATATCCGTCACATCTATTATTCCCAACAATCAAAAATCTAGGAGTTGTCTTTGATCAGAACCTTTCCTGGAATAATCATATTTCGCAGGTAACCTGAAAATCCATAAATGTCCATAAACAACTCCTAAGAGTCCGTGATTCCATTCCTCAAAAAACCAGTTGTAACCTCTCCGACTACAGTTGCTTGGTGTATGGAGGACTATCTGAAAGACTGGAGTGAAATTGAAGAGATTTACGAACTGTTTTATAAAACTCACTTTTGGAATTCCCAGGAGTTCTCTTGTTTCCCACTGGTATTCCGAGTTAAAGTGGCTCTATCCTACTTCCCGACGACAATTCCTTCTCGGCGTTTTCCTTTTCCAGGTCCTAAGAGCCAAAAATCCTTCCTATATCATGGATATCCTCACTCTACGTTTCTCTATCCACTCTCTTAATACTAGATCCCAACCTATTGATTTATATATCCCTCATAAAACTACATCCTTCAGCTAATCCTTCGTTATTCTTGCAACCTTTTTCTGAAATTCTTTAGCTGTCCCCATACGGCAATCCTCATCCTTCCTTCAAACAACTCTTATTCCACCACCTACTTCATTTTCTAACTTCCGTACCTACGTAATAGTTATTGGAATCTATAATTACAACTATTCAGTAAGAATTAATTGACCAGCCCTATTTGATTCGATTTCATTTATTTATTTGCTTTTTCTTTGTATACATGTGAACAATATAAAATGTACTAGTGTTAAATTGTTCACTATTGTTGTTCAAGTGAGATTGCATTGGCCATTAAAATTAACATTCAAATGATCTCTTTGTATTTTGCACACCAGACTAATGGACCAATGTTTTGTACCATGTTGTTATTATTCTTAGGGGACTTTAGTCCCAGAATAAAGTTATTTTTTCATTCATTTCATTTCATTAATCCAAATATAAATTACAAATTACACCTAATAGCATAAATTAAACATCTATGTTTATATTAGCTTCAGTTTTAACAATAGCTAGGGAATGGGATAGCTCAGTGGTAGGGTACTGCAATTCCAATGTATAGATCCCAGGTTCGAATCCCGGCTCATGGCAGAATAATTATTTATTCTGTTTCATATGCCGTGGGGCGACCCTGGCTGGGTAGGTAGATCCTCCCGGTGCACACCCAGCTTCTTTAAAGTGGGTACTCTTCATTAAAATAATTAATTAAGCGAAAAAAATCTGGCAGTTGAGGGTACAGGTTTTTTCTTTTTCTTTTTTTTTTTTACAATTTCTTTTTCAGTACAATATCAATTTGCTACCTTTACTAGCCACTCAAAAATATTTACATAAAAATAATAAAATTTCTTCGTTTCGTTGAATTAAAGGAAAGGAAAAGGAATTTCGTTGACATATTTTGTCTCTCAAGTTTGTTTCCAATAAATTTAAACAAAAATATGAATTTAAAAACAATAATATTTTTTTTTCTCAGTGAATAAAGCCGGTATCTTAAGGTTAGCCATATCTTGCATTTCTTCTCATTTCTACAACAATAGTAATATGTGGTGCATTTAATCATACATACAAAGATGAAATTCAAGATATTGTTACTATCTTTTTTTTCATTATTTATTATTTATTGAAAAAATATTACATTTTGTCATATCCAAGGACACTAGTAATAATGATAGAGTAGCTTATTCATACTCTATGTACCATGAATAAAAATAATACAGTATTTACAAAATTCATTCACTGAGGAGAACTCCGAGCCAAGCCTTTCTTCCCACTCTTGGAAGGAAAGGCAGGACGGTAGGAGATCCCAACGCCTCTCACTTAGCGGCATTACTGTTATTAAGGACCAGTGGAGACTGAACAAATAGCTAAGTTTAGAAAGAGGTTTCATGAATTGTGAAAGTAATACGTCCGATTTTCATTGCTTACATTCGCATTCTCAGTTAAGTTGCTAGCTGGGCAAAATAAATAATTTTAATGTTTGATAGACTTAATTACCTGAAGGTACAAACAAATGTTAAGACCGCCATTACAAACTTGTGTGTGGGAGGGTATGCGGTATATGATATGTATAATGCAAATCTTGATAGTAAAATAGAAGTCTCTAATGTTCAAAGCCACTTCTCTCTTTTGAATTTCATGAAAGTAAAAAAAGTAAATTTATCCCAGAGATATTTTTTTTTAATTAGCCTGAGATTTAAAAAAAGAAAGGATCTTTGAAGCCTCTAACGTGAAGTAAATTCCGAATGGACCCGTCTGAGAGAAAATAATACACTGAAAAGTTTTTTTTAACACAAAGAAAAGCTAGAATTGAGTGAGGGAATGCGAGCGAATGATACCTAGGCTTCATTATCGTCCTATAGAAATGTGTGCTTTGCAGAGTAAAAATAAAATTATACGATATAATATAATATAATAATAATATGATATAATATAATAAAATATACGACTATACATTATTTTTTTTAATTTATTTTATTTTATGCAATTTGCACCTGCACAACTGCGCATCTAGCAAATTTTTTGTGTTTTTATTGTCTCAACGGTTTTGTAAACGAAAATAAATTAAATTTAAATTAATTAATTGTTGAATAGCAATTGAGAAAGAACGGAAGAAGTTTACAAAAATTAATTACATTTTTCTCAAATTTTAAACAGTACAATGTTTTAGTTCAAAAAGAAAACTTCAGAAACAATAAATTAAAAAAAAATATTGTGACCCCTTACTCTTAGGAATGAATATTCAACTCACACATAGGCACATAGGGATTTTTTTTATGTTGATGTTTTTATTGATGTAGTAGGTATCTTGGCCATTTTCTTCTTAATCTTCGTTGCTCAGGTAACAGGGAGCAGGAGATAGAAAGAACCAGAGGATTGGAGTGATTTTGGGTTGAAGAATGAAGGGTTTATTTTTCGTGGATGTAGGATTTTACTGTTGGGGTGTTTAAGTCGTTATGTATAGTAGTGTTTGAAATGTACCAAGGTGCGTTAACAATTTTTCGTAAAATTTTTGATTGTGCTGTTTGTATTTTGTTTATGTGTGTTTGTTTTGCTGAACCCCAAAGTTCTACTCCATATGTCCTTATTGGTGGTCAGTAAGGTGTTGTAGATAAGTCGCTTGTTTCGTTAGATTAAGTGAAGATCTGTAGTCCAGAAGATGTGAAAGTTGGCTGTATCGTCTAGTAAGTTCTTGTCTTTTTAATTTCGTATGTATGTATGTTCCATATTTTTAATATGTAAATTTTTTTTCTGTTTGTTTGTACAACTTTCAAATTAATTTTAATGATGTTTAAACAACATAGCTTAAACTATACTGTCAGGTGTGTAATTTTTGCTTCCTCACTACCGAAGGTAGGGAAGCATTGTATTCGTGTGAGAGGTTAAAAAAATGTTTGTGCTCAGAATCGCAATGTGTTTTCCTTGATAAGTGTATATCTCTAAAACCGTAAGTTCGATTTGGCTCAAATTTTGAGGGAATTTAGGATCGGTAAACGTAAAATGAAATAGACATCAATTTGATCAAATTCTATCCATCACTCCAAAAAAAAAAAATACTTCCGCTTTCAGATCAGGAAATGTGTTATTTTACGAATATTATTTGAAAACAATACATTCGATTTGATCTAAACTTAGACGAAATTTAGAGAACAGTATAGAAATTACTTATTATCAATTTCATTGAATTCCATCTAATAATTAAAATTAATATAAATAATTATTAACAGTATAATGGCTGCGAAATGTTAAAGGCACTAATCACATGTAGTGGGAGTTAGGTTATTACAACATTGTTATGGGGTTATCAAATTTTAGGCTTTATTCAAAAAATTAATTGATACTGTATTGCTTGGTTGATTCAAGTCGTTACTGGCGTGACACTTTCTGCTGTTACTTAGATTTCGTGTATTTTTCAATACATTTTAAGTAATTTGCACTCTGAGTTTGTAGAAAAAACAACGTCTTATTTGTGATTGTGTTTATTTCCATTGAAATTTAACCAATTCATCTTGGTTTCGATTTCCCCCTTATATATCGAAGTCATGTGAACTTCACCCATATTTTTATATTTTCTAGCTTAAAGCGCTTTGTTCTGTCTGAAGGAAAGTATTGATCACGTTAACTCCGAACAAACAAAAAGTTGAATTTTTCCAATAAATTTTCTATTTCCATCTATTTTACGAGTGAAAACATACATGTTAAGTATATATCACTACTATTAGAGCAAAAGATCGAATGTAAAAATTTTCAACTTTTATTCTATTTGTGCTAAAGGTGAAATATTGTAGTCTGCAACTGATATAAGTAGCCTCCTAATATGGAAAATAGCAGATGACAATAAAATATGAAATCTTACTAATAAAGCATAAAGAAATAATGAGGTTTTATGCACACTTGCAAAATAATCAATTTTTACATACGAACTTTTGCACTAACAGTAGTGAAATGCATGTTGAGTATAAATTTTTTTTTTCTTTATTAAGGATAATCAAATACAGCACTCTTTCGCATTTTAATATTAGCTGATAAACGAAATTCGTGGATATCAAACCCGCGAATGTTGAAGGTTAATTGTTGTCCAGAGATTTTATTCTCATACGAAAAATTGTATACCTTGTAATATTTTAATATTTTAGCCAATGGAAACCGTGAGGAAGCTATACTGACCTTACTTGGAAGATTTTTTTTTTTTTACAGCCAGGCGCTGTTGATTGTAACCAATTATTTACCTAATGATTGTTCGTGGTCGGTCCCTACCAGGATTTCATTCTTATAAATCTCATTAATATTTATTTGCGCGAATTTGTTTTGGAAATATTTATAATAATACTATAAGCGTATGTGTTTAAAATAATATTTCAATTTTAACATTAAGTATAGTTCACTTAGGATTCAAAGATCAAGAGTACTTGATAAACTTCTACTTCCGCGTCCACTGAGTACAGAATGTTTAACAGTAACTTTATGTACTCAATTAAACGTTTTTTTGATTTCTTAAAGAGTGTGTTTTTTCCTTCGATGCATCATTTGGGAGTTCGATATGAAAAACCAAAAAAAGGTCGAAAAAATCTGGCTGTTTTTATTTTTATACGCGTTAGCAATTTTATGTTTGTTATATGTTTGAATCCTTGCAACACAAGTGAAATAAATTAAAACCTTTCGCAAAAAATTTCCTACTTATATACGCAAAGTTATTAGCCTAATATTCTATATATCAGCCCTCTCATTTTTTTTGTAAATATGTTATGAATATTTTAAAACAATTCATCAGATAAAAGAATTTTTTTTTTACCGGCTATCGGGCTGGTAAATATACAGATTGGTGTATTAGTCTCCGTATTTAAAGACTCAGTCGTAAGTTGAAATGCTTGTTGTAAGATAAAAGAAAGTAGATCGGAAGATGTAATCTGGATGTAGTCACCTATTATAACAGTCACTTTAATACTTTATACTAAATAAAGTCGATCTTACAACAGCACTGATGGTGGAATTCGTTAACGTATGTTGTTGAAACGTGACATTATACTATATTATATCACTTAAATTAATAGATACTTATTAAAAGCAATAGTTATTTTTAAAACAAACAATTCATTGAAAATAATACATTTTACAGTTTCTATGGACATACTCTTATAATGAATATTGATATTGTAATATAATTTTAATAATTTCATTATTAATCTTTACTTTTCTACTATAGGTGCACTTCCTTACCTATTAAACCTTGTATAATAGGTAAGAAAAGTATTGCGATTGGATTAAATTTCCGATGAGCGAGATTTTGACGGATATTCACTTTTCATAGCCTTCTTGAACGAAAAACCCATTTTCAGCCATAGATCTGCCTGTCTGTTCCAAGATTATCTTTTAGAAATATTAGTTCATTTCGGACAACCATTAACGAAGTTGCAGCTATGTTAATTTCGTATGCAAGATTACGAGTTCAAATCTCGATGCCAGAAAGGGATGAAAGAGAGAGAAAAAGAGGTAAAGAGAGATAATAAAAATATCTTGTACCCGCATTAAACAAGTTTCACTTTCTCCTATTCCTTTAACTGAAATTATTGTCTGACGAAATTGGGCTATTGCAAAAATGTTTTTGATTAGCAATGTTAGAGTGTATTGATTTTTTTTTTTTACTCTGATCTTTCACAAGTCAGCTTATTTGCTGCAGTTTACCTAAGAAGTCGTACTCAAATCTTTTCTTTGATAAATTTTCAGGAAAATAAATGTAATTCAATTTTCTTTTTCCTTTAAGGGACAATTTTAAAGGTATAAAAACCTTTCTGAAATCGGTAGGAAAGTTGTGTGAGTTGACACGCCAGATTAGTTTAATCCAGTCTAGAAATAAAAATTTAACCTCAAGATCTTTTGTTATATCAGTTAAAGGAGTTAAATTACTTTTCGTTCATCTCTCTAACTTCTTTTTTTCAGAATAGATAAATTCTTCGTTCCATTTTAGAAATATTTCGCTTATCGCTTTACGGATAGCATTATATTCCTATTATCAGAATCCGTTCTCATCCCCGTCTTTTATCCCTTCCAAGAATGCTTTCAGCGAAAACCCTTAATAAGAAAAAGTAGGAAAATTTTCCTTAGAAATATCCATATTTCTTAATAAAATGATATTTTCAATTATATGTATTCTGTTAATAATAGAATCATTAAAATGTCTTATAACCTTATTGGACTCTCAATAAAATCGATCTGTATTCTACTCATAAAAGATGAGTAGAACACAGATCGATAAGCAATAACCAATAAGCAAGATGTTGGTCCCAGATTTTCAACTCCGTTCTAATGAAGGACACGCTCTTCACCGACATTGAAGGTGAATATGTTTGTAACGAGTTACGCAGAAAAATGCATTCTTATTGCAGAAATTGACTTTATTTGATTAACACAAAAGGAAAAAATGAAAAATGAACACACTTTTTTTTTGTTTTCATTTGCCGGTCCAAGACTTCCTTCGAAGTCCTATACTGCAACTCTCGTTTTGGTTCCCAAAATTAATGATGGTAACAGAGTATTCATTGATTATCGCAAATTCAACACTTTCACTGTTGATAAATAATCACTGACTCACATTGATGAAATTCAATGTGAGTCAGTGATTATTAGCAGGTTAATCTTAATACATGTCAAGCTTAGGCCTTTGATCCAAATAAAGCAGTAAAAATATCAGACAAGAGCTTATTCGTCTGTCCTCAAGTAACATTCAAAATTTGTTTAATGTCTTCCCTCGAAAGTTCTTGAGCTACAGTCCAAAGACCTGTTGGTCAATTTCGATCTATAGCCTAAGTTCCAGATGTTTAATATATAGGCTTTCAAGGTCCTAGGGAAGATCATGTGAGTCGGTATATCAAATATTTGCCTTGATTTTTTAAAGTATATATTTATAGAATATATAAAGAAAAATCTGAAAAGGTTCCAAAGCTCAACTGCCAGCTTGAACCAAACAATTTTACAGAACCTGAATATCATAAGAAAAAATCCAAATTATCACGAGGATTTTTAGTTGAACTATTAATGAAAATAGTGAAATTAGTAGTATATTTGGCTCAATAACATATGTTATTTACAACACCAAGAGGTATAAATGAAACAGTCTATCCAGTAGTCCGAGGCATAAATTTATTTCTATCAGATGTCATGCACATGGCCGTTTTCATTTAAATTTTATTTCCTTTCAATATCTATGACAAAATATCGTTTTTCACTCACGTCAAATTTATTTCCTTTACAGCAACATAAATGTCTGAAAAAGTTTTTGTATTGAAGTTGCCCTCGGGCAGTGGAAGGAATTTGTTACATGTATATACTATATATTTATGTATACTATTTATGTAAATTGTTTCAATAAACATTTTGGAGGGTAAGAAAAATTTTTATTGAAGAAACACTAAATTTATTTTATAATTAAAGAAAATTAGGCATCATCACTGTAAAAAGAAAATTTCGATAAAACTAGCAATTCTCCACCTGTCCTGACTCAATTATAAGTTATTTATTTTACTTATGTGTCTGTGTTTGTATAGTCATGCATCGCCGGAGGGCACGCGAAGGAAGATTTTGTACTTTTTTAAAAATGCTAAAGATAATCTAATTTCGACATCTGTTGTAGATTGGAACATCAAAAAAATGACAGAAGAAGAGAATAGCTCATTTCTCCATTAATATTACTTACCTAACATCCAATGGATAAAATAAATGTTAACTCTATACATGAATTTTTCTAAGGGGCAAACATATCCGGATAGCAGACACTTTTAATACTATGATCGGTATTAGACAGACTTATTAAAAAGTTTCCCCTCTGCCACTTTAGAGTTGACTTAACAACTTAATTTTAAATATTTTAGCCCTGCTATGGTATGCTAGGTCAGCACCACAAGTTTGAAGGGTGAGGATAACTTGAGCCTGACAGAACCTAATTACTGTTAAAGGATTATTTATAATTATTTTACTTATCTCCTTGCAGTCGATTAGTATTTTCCTGCTGAATAGAAATGTTTAGAATTAATGGAAAATAGTGGAGTACGTTAAACCATTTGATATATTAACTCTATTACTATTAAATCTCAGCAGTATATAATAAAGTATAATTTTAATTATATATATTAATTAATTATATATTATATATATTATATATATTATATATATATATATATATATATATATATATATATATATATATATATATATATATATATATATAATATATATATAATACATATATATATATATTATATATATTATTAAAGTATATATAATAATAAGTAATAATAAAACATAATTTAAGCTCAGTTTTCTATAAACCCTGAAATCACCTTATACCTCCATTCCTTAAACCTTATTTTTGTAACGAAACCAGAAAAATCTCATTTGTTACCAGAAATAAGATTATTCCGACTGCCTTGCGTGGCCACCGAAAATCTCTTATTGGCCATTTCTTCAACCACAGTATAACCCCATTTCAACTCTGCTTTTATATTTTATTATATATTCTGTATGTTATATAAAAAGCTTATGATATTTACTACTGGTTTGGTGTATTTAATTAATATTGCATGTATATTTACAGAGGGCATATGTGCTGTACAATTCCATTTTTTTTTTTTTTTTTTCTTTTTTTCAGCTTATGAACATTGCCTATGTGTGAGTTGAATATTCAATCCTAAGAGTTAGGGGTCACAATATTTTTTTTTAATTTATTGTTTCTGGAGTTTTCTTTTTGAACTAAAACATTGTACTGTTTAAAATTTGAGAAAAATGTAATTAATTTTTGTAAACTTCTTCCGTTCTTTCTCAATTGCTATTCAACAATTAATTAATTTTAATTTAATTTATTTTCGTTTACAAAACCGTTGACATTTTCAAAAGTATTATCCAATTTTGTTCAAACATTAATCTCTGCACTAAGCATAGAAAACGGAGTTAATTTGAGAAAAACTTATTTCTTTGTCCAGAGATCTCCTCTTTGTTTAGAATCTCTCCCAGTTGTGTTTAGTTATTTTTTGGAAAATTATGAACGATTACTTATTGTATAAATTAAACCAGAACAAAATGTATATATATATATTTTTTTTTTTTTTTTTATGAAAGTTCTTTTACTTTTCTACTTGAAATATTAGAAGTGTAACCGATAAATGGTGTATATGGCGAAATTACCCATTGCTATAAGTTGTATAGAATAAAAGAAAAACAAATCATCTTTCAATCTATCATCAGTACATATTTATTTAATTAATTATTCCATCCATCAAAAATAATTAGATTTCATTTATTTATTTTTTGTTTCAGGTACGTTTCTCTTTGTCCATCCTTTATTATCTATTCAAAACAGAAGTAAGTTTTACATTAATTTGGCTAATACATGATTTGCTTAATTTTATCATTAGTACGGCAGTTCTTTGCATAGAGACATTAATTTCAGATCTACATTATCCATTAAAATATTAGTTATGATATAATAATAATAATGCCATTAAAAATATCTACTTTAATGGTAGCAATATTGACTAAAAAGAGTTAGTATATTTTGTTTTCTTTGATTCCATGTAGCAATCAAATAAAAATAAATAAATAAAACAAAAAGGAATTTTAACATTTTATGAATAAATTCATTCTTCCGAGTTTTATAGTACATCAATCTCATCCTCTTTCATTCATCAATCTCCAGTGTCACAATAAACCAGGTCCCATCTCCACAGCTCTATCTCATTCCTCCTTCTCAAGTTGGTTTGGGACGACCTTTTCTTCGTTTCCATTCTCTTGGGTACCATTCCATGACCTCCTTGGTCTAACGGTCAGCTTTAATTCTTTTTATATGGCCAATCCATTTTCATTTTCTATTGCGGGAACAGTGAATAACATGGGGAGGTTTTCTTTCATCTAATACTTACGAAATTTCTTTATATGAGTAAATTATCTAGATTGCTCATTAACTGAAATTTATTTTAAATCTAAACGTTTAATTCATATGATCATAATTTGCTTACAAATAAATTAACAAATATTACAATAACAAGTAGAAAAAATATATAAGGGTGGAAGAACACATTTTTGTTTTATGAAAAAATTCGTTCATATTAAGTGACATTTCATAACCTTAAATCACTATGAATTTTGATGAATATTCTCTTTGTAAAATCTGAAAAATTTGCCCTTTTTGTAACTAAGTTTGATATATAAAAGACTTTGAGTAATTTAAGTCATCGTATAGTATTTTTTTAATCGAAAATGCTGTAAATTGTTTTAACTAACATATAGAATTCAAAATAAAATGTTCAGTACAAATAGTGTCTATGTATGCACTATCGTAAGACAATGAAGCATGTTGTAATTATAAGTATCCATTAGTGATTTAATTAAAAAATAATAACAATATATGTCATTGCATTAGTAATATTTTCAATCAAACAAATTAATAATAACACAGTAATATCGTCAACCATTGTGAAAAAGATATATTAGTTGCTTGACCTTATTAATTCTGTTAATATTATTATTATTATTTTTGTGTTGAATTCAGTTTAATAAAGTCTCACCCACATCCCGATATCCTTAATTCAACTCACATCAATTGTATTGAGGCAGAACTGGATATTCCTCTCCAAATGTCTCTGCCACCCAAAGCATTTCATCCCATAGAAATATCCAACATCATTCAAAAATTACCTTCCCGTAAAGCTTCTGGACATGATCTAATTACATCCCAGATCCTAAAACTTCTTCCTCGAAAAGCCATCCTATTCCTTACTTACATATATAATGCTGTACTCCGTTCTACATATTTTCCTGATCCTTGGAAACGATCTATTATTAAAATGATCCACAAACCCAAAAAACCACCAGAATACCCATACTCTTACCGTCCTATCTCTCTTTTACCCATCATGGGCAAAATCCTAGAAAAACTCATCTTAAAACGCCTGTACCCTATCCTAAATTCTAAACACATAATCCCAGATCACCAATTTGGTTTCCGAACTTCCCATTCCACTATACAGCAATGTCATCGTGTGGTAGACGTAGTATCCTCTGCATTGGAGCGCGGAATGTACTGTACGGGTGTCTTTCTCGACGTTGAACAGGCGTTTGATAGAGTGGCACCCGGGACTGCTGTACAAACTCCGAAAATTCCTACCACCCACATACTTCCTCATTATCCGTTCTTACCTTACTGATAGATACTTTAAAGTAAATCACAATAACGCCTATTCATCCCTTTTTTCCCAGTCCGCTGGTGTTCCTCAAGGTAGTATCCTAGGTCCTATCCTCTATACAGTTTATACAGCTGACATCCCAACCCATCCCAACACTGTCATCACCACATATGCCGATGACACATGTATCCTATCAGTAAACAATGACCCAGCAATTGCCTCCCAAATGCTTCAATCACACATCATAAATCTAGAAGAATGGTGTCAAAACTGGAGAATTAAAATAAACTCCAATAAATCCCACCAAATTATTTTTACCCTTCGTCGTAAACCAACGACTTCCTGTCCTACAGTTTCCTTTAACAATACTCCACTTATCCCTGTTGAGCAAATCCGATACCTAGGACTCCACCTGGACAAACGACTAACTTGGAATCCTCATACTAGACTGAAACGACAAGAAACCGCTCGACGTTTCCGATTACTTCAGCACTTACTAGACAAACGCTCTAAACTTCCCATTAATTACAAAAGACTCATATACTTGACTATAATAAGACCTATTTGGACTTACGGAGTTGAGCTATGGGGCTCCACTAAACCATCGAATTCCTCTCGCATCCAATCCTTACAATCCAAAATCCTTCGTAAAATCCTCAATGCCCCTTACTTTGTCACTAATAAAATTATCCATAAAGATCTTAATGTTCCTTATGTTTCAGATCTGGCTCAATCCAGATACCTATCCTTCCATAATAAACTTCAGAATCATCCCAACCCTCTCGTTTCTAACCTTGCTTCCTCTTCAATTCCTGATAACCCTCCGAGGCGTCTGAAAAGAAGATGGCCCCGTGATCTCCTAATGTAGTCATATCATTAGAGTGCTACCATTGGGTAGTTACTCAGCAAGTGTATTCATGGCATTATATCAATTATGTCCAAATTTACTTGATGTATTTATGTAATACAGTTGTAAATGTCATAAAGAAATAAAAAAAAAATAAAATAAAGTCTCAATGTAACGCGGTGTTGTTTATTTATCTCTTTTAATCTACCACACAATGGAAAAACATAAGTTTCTTAAACATATGTATAAAGCTGTATAGATTTAGTCCCTACATAGAGCTATCCTTATTTATTAATAGATTAAAGAGCTCCGAAACTAGACTTATTTGGTTGAAGTATACTGATTCTGAAGTACTTGATACTGTATTTCAACTTTGAGCTATGGCATTCCCACATATATCAAAGTTGAACATCGAAATTATTGTTAATTTTTTTAATTTTAAAAAACAAACACCTGTTAACACGGTCACATAATAATAATAATAATATTAAGGTGACAATGTGAATTTTAATTATTAATAATAATATTTGTTTCATTTGAAAGTATATTATAATAACATTCCCAATATCAGACAAACAGCTGAATATGACTGTTGGCTGTAGTGAATATAATTTAAACTAAAGCCGAAAGTGCTTTTTCTTGTTTGTCATAAGGCGTCAGGAAATATATTGTTTTTATTATTTAATTTGTCTTTACCTTTCATATTCACTAAGAAAATTGTAAAAGGCAAAAAAAAAGTTAGAGTCCACTGTCCTAATTTATCTACTTATTCCAAACAAACTTTAAATGAGCCGTTTATTTTTAATGTGGCCTAAGTCCATTCATACTTGAATTGAGATGCTTAAGGGTTTGCTTTTCAAATCAATTAAAAATATGCATACAGGATACTAATGAGTCATACCGCTTCAATGTATCCAAAGGAATTAAATTTATAGTCCCTATTGAAATAATTGCAATTATGAAGTGAATATGCGTTTTCCTGCTAAGAATGGAGTTAGACCACTTTCAAAATTAACAAGAAGATTCGTTATCAAATCTGAAGAAGACAAAATTCATTCAATATAACTTCAGATGCTTCAAATAAAAAAAAAAACTTTTTATTTTATTTATTTTATATATCTTTATATCACTTCAAAAACATAATTTATGCGATTCAAAACATTTTTTAACTAAATAAACTATAAAACAATTTAGTGTTCATCTACATTTTCTGTGTGTGAAAGGGATTTGAAGCAATCATGATGTTCCGCTGGTATATATCGTAGTAAGTCAAGTATGTCCTTCAATTTTGAAAAAAGTTTCATCAATCTGGTCTCCATTGTTTTCTCTTGAACAGATCAATATTGTTCTATAATTCTCTTTCTTATTTTTTGTTTTCTTACGCATTAAATTTACGCAATATTAAATTTAGGTAATATACAAACAATTAAATTTGTATTTATTTCTTATATTTACAACTGTATTAATATAAATACATCAAGTAAATTTGAACACAGAAATATAATCACATGAAAATGCTTTTTGAGAAACTACCCACTGGTAGCACTCTAATAATATGCCTACATAAGGAGATCAGGCCGCCATCTTCTTTTCAGACGCCTCGGAGGATTATCAGGAATCGAAGAGGAAGCAAGGTTAAAAACAAGAGCATTCGGATGGTTATGAAGTTTATTATGGAAGGATGGGTATTTGGATTGGACCAAATACGAAACATATGGAATATTAAGGTCTTTCTGGATTATTTTATTTGTGACAAAGTAAGGAGCATTGAGGATTTTACGAAGGATTTTGGAATGTGGGGATTGGATGCGAAAGGAATTCGATCGTTTAGTAGAGCCCCATAGCTCAACTCTGTAAGTCCAAACAGGTCTTATTATAGTCATGTATATGAGTAATTAAATAGAGGTTTAGATCGTTTGTCTATTAAGTGTTGGAGTAAGCGGAAACGTCGAGCAGTTTCTTGTCATTTCAGTCCTGTATGGGGATTCCAAGTGAGACATTTGTCCAGGTGGATCCCTAAGTACCGGATTTGTTCAACAGGAATGATTGGGGTGTTATTTAAGGATACTGTAGGGCGAGAATTCTTAGGTTTACGACGAAGTAAAGTGATTTGGTAGGATTTAGGGGAATTTATTTCAATCCTCCAGTTTTGACACCATTCTTACAGGTTTGTTATGTGTAATTGAAGAGTTTGGGATGTTATTGATGGATCGTTCTTAACTGAAAGGATACATGTGTCATCGGCATACGTGGGGATGACAATGTTAGGATGGGTTGGGATATGAGATGTATAAACTACTTAAAAATAGGACCCCGGATACTATCTTGAGGAGCACCTAGCAGATTGAGAAAAGAGGGATGAATAGGCATAATTGTGATTTACTTATTTAGAAGTATCTATCAGTAAGTTAAAAACTGACGATGAGAAAGTATGTTGGGGGAGGAATTTAAGGAATTTGTAAAGCAATCCCGCGTGTCAGACACGATCAAACACCTGTTCAACGTACATACAAGCAATACATTCTGCTCTCCAATGCAGAGGAGACAACGTCTACCACACGATGGCATTGCTGGATAGTGGAATGGGATGAGCTGAATTGTTGATCATGGATTATGTAGTTAGTATATAGAATAGAATATTGATGTTTTAAGATGAGCTTTTTCAGAATTTTTCCTCATGAAGGGTAACAGAGATATTGGACGGTAAGAGGGAGGGTTATCTGGTGGCTTTTCGGGTTTATCATTGTGACAATAGATAGTTTCCATGGGTCAGGAAATATGTGGTACGCAGTACGGTGTTATGTGTTATATATATATTATATATATATATATATATATATATACATATAAGTAATAAATAGAATGGCAGTAGGATGTAAATAGGAAGTAGTTTAAGGATATGGCACGTGATTAGGCCGTGGCCAGGGGTTTTGCTGGTGAGTAATCCGTGAATAATGTTGCCTGAAAGATGAAGAATCATTTGGAGTGAAATATCCTGTTCTGCACCAATACATTAAAGGTGATTTGGATTAAGGATATCAAGATGTGGATTACAGGTTTTGAAGAGGTAGTGAACAAATATTTGGTATTTTTCTTTGTAGGATTTGGACCAGGTTTGAGCTTGGATAAGAAATGGATGTATATTGTGTAATATGTTTTTAACAGCATTAAATAAGTCCTGATTATTCAACTATAGAGGTAGTCCTAAAACTATGGTAAAGTCGTTAAATACTAATTAATTAATATTACCTGCATCACTACCTTCGGAAATTATCAATAATAATTAAGTATAAATGGACTTAGGCCACTTTCAAATTAAATTGATCAATTATTGAACTAACTCTAAAAACTCATGTATCCAAAGTTATCGTATTTACTAAGTATATAAGTATCCCCAAATGTTTTATTGATAGATAACTCGAAATAATTACACGCATTAGACGCACAGTCAATCGGAAATAATTGGCAAATGGACTTCAGTCACTTTCAAAATAAACGCCTCCAATAGTGCATGCAATCCTATATACTGTAGCATTGCTAATACTGCTCTTATTTGGAAGATTTGTTTAATTTTTTAGCAAATTTAATTACTTTTAAAAATAAGTTGACTTGAACTCCGGAACTCCGATTACAATACTTGCATTAACTATAGGTATGGAAATTAAAAAAAATACATAATCGATATTATTTAATGGAAGATTATATTCCTAATGTCCAAAGGAACTAAATGAAAAGCTTTAACCCAGAAAGGTAATTTGCCTGTTTACTTTTTTGCTTAAGTCCTCCACCCACAGTTTCCATATTTATTAATGTGTAATTTAATCCTTTAGTAAAAAGCTGCTTATTAATACTTTCAAAGAAGAAACAGCATCAAAGGGTATAATTATTTTAAAGAAATAAAACTCACCTCTTGATCGATCCGGTTAATAGTTAGCCATTTTTCCGAGAAAGAAAGACAGGAATAAGCGGTAAAGATATCGTGTTGCAATTTTTATTATCAACTATAATATTAGATACGAATTATAAAACAGCCACAATAGCTTTAAAATATACTCATATATATAAAGAAGAAGTAATTGAACGTATATTTTAATATATTTCATATGTTTCAATTTTAATATATATATATTTCAAATTAAGCCTAAAATCAAACCAGATAAAACTTTCATTAAAAATAAAGCCCTCTGGAACTTATGGAACTAGAATTATAATCATGTATTTTTCTTACTTAATATTCTATTAATCCAAAATATGAAATCTGGATATGTAATTCTAAGTGTTTTTTTTATTTTTACACAAGAAAAAAGACGTGGAGTAGTAATTATTAGGAAGTTTTTAAACTGTAATAACTGTGATTGTTAAAGTTTTGGAAACTACCTGAAACGATAATTAATAAATATATTACATATGACATCTAACTTTTGCTATCTAGAACATGAAAGTACAGGTTTCTTTTCAATTCTGAGGTTGATATTTAACAGTTATTAGAAATTAATAACCGAAAAACTGCGAGAGAAAGAAAATATCAAAAACTATATTTCGCCTTAGAACTTTAAAAAATATATTTAATCTTAGCTTCTTCAAAACCTGAGACAGTGAACTAGAGTGTCTATTGTTTTTGACATGAAATAAACAGGTACATCTTTGCTAGAAATCTTTACATATCGACAGTCATTCTGCAATATCTTCTAAAAAAACTTCGTGTTTTTTATTTTATGAAATTTAGATTTGTTACATTTGATAAGTAATTCAGATATTTTATAAGTAGATGTCTGTACAATTTATTTATTTTATTCTATTTTTTTTTTTTTTTTGCACTCCTAAGAAGAGAACATTTCATCTTCGCCTCAGGCCTCCATGTAACTTTCTTAGTCGTTTATCTGCCAAATAGTATTTTAGTTTTTCGAACTTATAGACCCTCAGTCGAACGCCTTACCGACATGCAAAAATATACCAGTTGCATACAATTTTTGTTCTAAAGCTCCAGCAATGTAGTCTGTAACTATGTAAAATTGATGTATTGTCGAATGGAATGTTTGAAAGCCAAACTGATGGTCAGGAATTATTTTTTGGTCAGTCAATATGTAAATAAGTCTTTTGAATATTAATTTTTCAAATATTTTAAGACATTAAATTATCTGGAAAATCTGTCGAAAAAGAAAGACTGAATAATGAGCTAGTATACGTGAGGTAGTGCAGTTTTGAGTTTAAACAGAAGTCCCTGGTGCCAAACTTTACTTTTAACTTAAAACTTTTTATCTATATTGGAATTTAGATATTTTTTAGGTAAAAACAATTTATTTCAGTAGGATATTCATAGTCGAAGGGAGTTTCGTGGCGCATTTTGAGGAGGGAACATTTCAACTGGGCTTTCAATTTTTTAAATGGAGCATATTTCAATGGGATTATAAATGTTCAGATAGGACTGGGTTAGCTCAGTGGGTGAACACTGACTTCTAGAGCTGAAATTCCTAGGTTCGGATTCGAGTAATGACTAGTAATTTTTCATTAGCCGTGGATCGACCCTGGGATCGGGAGTCCCTCCGGGGGCATAGCCCCTATAAAGTGGGTACCATTAATTAAAAAAAATAATTAAGGGGAAAACCTGGCGATTGAGCTTGATATTGCCCGTCACCTCCCTGCACAACCTTTGGCCTTGTAACAGTACTTCCTCACATAGTACTACCAAGACCCTTCATGGCTTCATGGGTTGTAGTGGTACAGGTTTTTATAAATTTTCAGATTGAAAAGTTTGAAGGTACTGGAGCAAGTGGGACACATGAAACAGAGAGTGTAATTGTGTGTGACACACAATTTTTTAAATTATACTTTTCCTACCTACAGAAGAGAAAGGAAATATCTTAGGAAGGGATGGTGAAGTGCGTCGACCTGGGGGAGGAGATGGGCATCCCTCCTCCCTCGACTTTTCTGTATGATAGTCCCCGTGGCACAGGCAAAGACTTTGGAGGGAGGAAGAGTGAAGGGCTTCAGAATAAGCACCTGGCCAAGATTCACTAGAAAATCTCAAAACCCAATTACTGGCCTAATTTTTTCTTTCCTTATGATGCCTGAATTGGTTGAAAGGTTGTAATAATTTCTTGTTTTTCCGCGATTTGAGACTTTAGTGTTTGTTTTTTTAATCTTGCAAATATATCTTAAGAATATTACGCAATTCATGTATCGTATCAACTGACTGGCAGGACATAAATTTCTTTACATTTCTTTCTTAGTGTACTCTGTAACAGGTACATAGTGACGTATTGAATCTTATTATTCTTACTGAAAATTGGCACGAGATGATAGTTTTCTTATTATTGATAGATTTCAACATTGACCTAAATATCTTAAGGTTTACAGAAAAATCTTGCCTTTGTGGTTAGTGATCGCTGCAGCGCGTTGGTGTACTCAGGGCCTGTCGACGATAGAGACCGTAATTCCGACAGGCGTGACTCAAGTGGTGTTGACCCAGATCTGGTTCCCGCCGACTGGTTCTATTACATAAATATGAAACTTTTCCTTTGTACCATTTGCATTGGGCAACTTAGATAATAAATTTTTCAAGTCTTACTGGTGGGCAATTCAAAAGTATTCACTTAGAATATGAAAGTTTAAAGAATATTCCTCAAAAAAACTTCAGCTATTAAATTTCGAGTATCCACCGTTAATCTACATTAATAATTAATAACATACTATAGTTTTATAGTTATAGTTACATTTTCTCAACAGTATGCTGTATATGATGTAACACTAACCAATATTCAATATTTAGAAATGTATTTTATCTCGAATCAATAAGAGTTACGATTTTATTAATTGACGAAAGCTGTATAATAATTGTTTTGAGCTGACCATATCAAAAAAGTTAGTTCGTTATTCAGTAAAAGTGTTCAGTAATAGAATATTTAATAATTATTGCAAGAAGTCCAATAATGTAACTTTTTCTCACTTATTTTCTTTAATTTGGTTCTAGGAGAGAGTTTCAGAAACTTATATATCCGTGGATGCCTTCTTGAACATTTTTTTTTCACAACATAGCAAACTGTATGTGCAATACGTTGTTACAACTACAACAGATAAAAATAATCTTGACCTTGCTGATTTTTCATTAAATGATTTAATTCAATAAAACCGCAAATTAGGAAGATTTAATGTCAAAATTGTTTAGCAGACCAAAGTTTGAAAACCTCTGATCTAAAATATGTACTAGAAATATAATTATAACAGTAAGTGATTAAAAGTCGTTATTGTTAAAATGTGCTTAGGCATACAAAAGCAGAAGTATGCTTGTGTATACGAATGAATTTTTATTTATGGAAATATTTTATTCATATACAGCATATATATGGATGGATTATTATTTCATATTTCTACAACAAAAATATTTATAATTCCTTAGGGTGTGTGCCCTTGCACAATACATTTCGAATATATATATGTTTTTTTCAGGAAATATATGTGTTATGTTTAATGAGGTATATTAGTGAGATTGTATATGACTAGTGTTATAAAAAGGGAGAAAAACATATGTTTATGAAATAATGTAAGAGATATGTCCATATATATTTATCAGGATGCTGTGTATGAAGAATTCCTATTCAGCAGGGCAGCTTTACTTTTAATAAAGTATTTCCCTCAATATATTACAAATAATATGTATAAAATTTATTTGTAAAAAATAAACACAGAAAAAACTTATTCCATTTAAACATAATGTAAAATGAATATAAATCTGTAAATTAAATCGATACAGAACAGCACTGTGGTTTCGTCTAGCATATCTTCGCTGAGCCACCAATGATTCAATCGATGAGTTTAGGAACTAGTCCAAATATTTATATGTTTGTGTAAAATAACATTTGTTAAGTTTCCTAAAAATATTATCTAAGCATTAAGCCGAATTCTATCAAATCCGAATCATTTTAAATGTCAGTTGTAACATTTTTTAATGTTTCTATCTTTAAAAATAAAAATATCATCGGTTTAATGCAAAAAAGTCATTATGTGACATTTTATAATCTCAACTAATCAACAAGATTGATAAATTTCCTCTAGAAAATTAGAAAATTGTACACTTAGTATAACTATATGTGATAAATAAGAGGGTGTATATAATTTTCGTGTACTTATGTTGTTTTTGTAGGCATAAATAACGACGAAATTCACAAAAAACATATATCAAAAATGTACTTAGTGACTTTTTGCAATAAGTCGACGATATGATGCAATTTTTCAATCTCCGTAGAATTTATAACGAATTTGATAGAACAAAAAAACATTCCATACTATTTTATCGGAGAATTAGTAATTGGGATAAAACTTTTTTATTTTTTAACATTCATTTGTTCACAGAATGTTAACAAAGATTATTCTCCAAGTTAGTTGTTCTTGTATATTGTAGAATTTTTTTTTTGTTTATTTAATGGAATTTACAACTGTATACAAATACAACAAGTAAATATGCGCAAATATAAATAATGGCATGTACAGGCTTGAAGAGTTACTACCCAGTGGTAGCACTCTCTAAATAATTTTAAGTAAGAAGATCACGAGGCCATCTCCTTTTCAGACGCCTAGGAGGATTATCAGGAATCGAGAAAGAAGCAAGAGTGGAAACAAGCGGATTTGGATGGGACTGAAGTTTATCATGAAAGGATAGATATCTGGCTCGAGCTAAATCAGCGACATATGGTACATTAAAGTCTTTATGAATGGTTTTATTTGTGATAAAGTATGGAGCATTAAGGATTTTACGGAGGATTTTGGATTGTAAGGATTGGATACGATAGGAATTCGATGGTTTGGTGGAGCCCCAAAGCTCAATTCCGTATGTCCATATAGGTCTTATTATAGATATGTAGATAAGTCTTTTCTAATTAATAGAAAGTTTGGAGCGTTTGTCTAGTAAGTGTTGGAGCAGTCGGAAACGTTGAGCAGTTTCTTGTCGTTTCAGTCTAGTATGAGGATTCCAAGTAAGGCGTTTATCCAAATGGAGTCCTAAGTAGCGGATTTGCTCAACAGGAATAAGTGGAGTATTATTGAAAGTTACTGTAGGACAAGGCGTCATAGGTTTACGACGGAGGGTAATGGTGATTTGATGGGATTTGTTAGAATTTATTTTTATTCTCCAATTTTTACACCATTCTTCAAGGCTTGTGATATGTGATTGAAGAGTTTGGGATGCAATTAAAGGATCGTTATTAACAGATAGCAAACATGTTTCATCGGCGTAAGTGGTGATGAAAGTGTCAGGATGTGTTGGGATGTCAACTGTATAAACTGTGTAGAGGATGGGACCGAGGATACTACCTTGTGGAACGCCTGCAGATTGAGCAGACTCGATCAAACGCCATTGTAGAATATTGAATTAGGTAATCCAACCAAATGAAAATCACTCTATGAATCGAAATATGAAATTGGCAACTTACCCAAACTCAAAACTCATCCGATCCGTTTTCTTTCATGTTAGCTGCTAATGTTTCCTTGATAAATATCCTGATACATATATACATAGGAGAGGGTTTTACAACTTCATGAAATATGTATATTTGGATATCTAGGTTTAGTGTGAAAGCATACATAATAATTCTTGAATATATACGAGTGAATCAAACGCTGTGACTTAAAGATACATCTTTATTGGTGCGAAATTGCAAAACAGATTTTTATGGTGCCCAATAGATCTAAAAAACCTCGCGCGGGCTCATTACCGCGTATGGGGAGCGTCCCACGGGTGGCGGATGTGGGGATGGTCGGTGGAAATTCCTTGGAAGTTCCTCCCGGCTAAGTCCGATGGACTCGCTGACCAACAATGAGAGGGGCCCTCCAGACTTGCTGGAGGGAGGGGACCTCCAGACTTGCTGGAGGTAGGGGCCCACCAGACTTGCTGGAGGGTGTGACGTAGGATTGAACGCCCTACTCACATATCTTTAGTTCACCAAACACCACAAAAAGTCATGGATCTCCCTAAGGTAAAACGCTCATTATCCGGAGGTAAACTAGTCCCCCGTTCGGGTCTCCGGGTGGGGACTGCTTTAGGGGATTCATGCCGCAAGTTGAAATATAGGGATTTAAATATTGGTACGTGGAACGTAAGGAGTTTAAACACAGCAGGGGGGCTAAAATCGGTCGCGAATGAGGTAAATGGGTACAATTTGGATGTCGTGGCTCTGCAAGAGGTTCGCTGGCCAGGGGAGGGCTCGATGAGGGAAGGAAAGTACACTATTTGGTACGGAGGAAGCGGGAATCATTGTTTAGGTACCGGGTTTCTAATTAGGAGTAGATTACTATCCGCTTTGAGGGACGTACAATTCTTTAGTGATAGAATTTCGGTAGCTACATTTCAGGGACGTTGGTTTAAAATCGCATTAATAAACATACATTGTCCGACCGAAGACAGTGACGATGAAGTCAAAAGTGAATTTTACGATAAACTCGAATGGGTGTATGATAAACTACCGCGAAACTACATGAAAATAATTGTAGGTGACGCGAACGCAAAGGTAGGAAGGGAAGAAGTTTATATTCAGACGATTGGTAAAGAAAGTTTGCACGAATATAGTAATGATAATGGGATCCGTCTGATAAACTTTGCCATCTCGAAAAACCTGGTAATTAAAAGTACGACGTTTAAACGTAAGGATATTCATAAATATACTTGGACATCGCCGGATTCGCAAACACGAAATCAAATCGATCATGTCTTGATACAACACAGCTGGCAAAGCAGTATAAGCAATGTACGGTCTTATCGCGGAGCAGAATGTGGGTCGGATCACGAATTAGTAATCGCGAAGCTTCGACAAAAACTTAATATAAAAAAGAGAAAAGAAAACCGTTTCGATTTTGAGAATTTTAATTTGGAAAAATTAAAAAATCCATCAATTAGAAACCAATTCGAGCTAGATGTTAAGAATAGGTTTGAAGCTTTAGAGCTTCCTGACGAGGACCACGAGGATATTGACAAGTTATGGGTAGAGATCAGGGATAATATTAAAGCGGTCGGTAACTCGTGTCTAGGAAAAAAGGAAAATAAGAATAACAAACCGTGGTTTGATGAAGATTGCTTAAACATGTGCGAAAAAAGGAAAGCCGCTAAATTAAAAGCTCTAAATAATCCTAGCGAAGACAATCTGGAATACTTCCGAATCTCAAAGAACGAAACGAAAAAATTGCTCAAAAATAAAAAAAGGGAGTATCTTAAAAATAAAATAATTGAAATAGAAACTAATAGAATCGAAAATAACGTAAGAGACATGTACAAAGGTATAAACAGATCACGTAAATATGTAGGGCCCGTAACGTCTGGAATTAGGGATGATAATAACAATATTCTGACCGATCCGGTTGACATATTGAATAAATTTAAGGACCACTTTGACAATATTTTAAATACGGGAAATTATGATCTGTGTCCTCCTTCTGAGTACCAGAGTGCTGAACCGTTGATAGAAGGACCAAGTAAAGAGGAAGTTGAAGTAGCTATCGGTAAATTAAAATCATATAAAGCAGCGGGAATCGATAATATTCCTACTGAACTAATTAAGGCATGCGGGGAAGCTGGAGTTTCTAAAATACATCGGTTGGTTGAAATGATCTGGGTGAACGAGAAATTACCTGAAGAATGGAAAGAATCTATTCTTATTCCGATTCACAAAAAGGGTCCGAGGACGGATTGTAATAACTATCGAGGAATTTCACTCCTTCCGGTATGTTATAAAATATTCACTTCAATCTTAACCAGTCGAATCACGGAATACGCCGAGGAACTTATCGGAGACTACCAATGCGGATTCAGACGGAATCGTTCGACTATTGATCAAATATTTTCTTTACGGCAAATATTAGAGAAAAAATTGGAGTATAACGGTATTGTTCACCAGCTGTATATAGATTTTAAAAAGGCTTACGATTCTATTGACCGCCAGAAACTGTATAATATTCTAATCGAGCAGGGAATTCCAAAAAAACTAGTAAATCTAGTCAGGATGTGCTTGACGGAGACACTCAATAAAGTTAGAATCGGTAATAATTTGTCCGAAAAATTTGAGGTTCGTTCGGGCTTAAAACAGGGGGATTCTCTTTCGCCTGTCCTGTTCAATTTGGCATTAGAACATGCCATTAGGGAGGTAATGCGTACCGAGAAAGGGTTGGATCTGGGCGGGACAACATCCGTGCTGGGCTATGCTGATGATCTGGTACTGTTAAGCGAAGACGTTGAAACTATAAAACTAAATACGACAACGTTAATGAAAGCCGGTAAAGAACTAGGACTCGAAATAAACGTGGATAAAACAAAATATATGGTTAGCTGCAAAAATGGCGATACTACTGGTGATATCGATATAGATGGTAATATGTTTGAACAGGTAGATAAATTTAGGTATCTAGGTTCTACGATAACTAGAAAAAACGAAATTGAAGAAGAGATTAAAGTTAGACTGAAGGCGGGGAATGCTTGTTATTTTTCTGTGACAAAACTACTCAGTTCGCGCCTCTTGTCCCGAAACTTAAAAATTAGAATCTATAAAACAATTATTTTGCCTACAGTTCTTTATGGATGCGAAACTTGGCCGCTTACATTAAGGGATGAGCAGCGTCTTAAGGTTTTTGAAAATAAAGTATTGCGTAGAATATTCGGACCGAAGAAGGATGAGTTAACCGGAGAGTTCAGACGGTTACACAACGCCGAATTGCGTGAGCTATATCCGGGTAATATAATTGAGGTAATTTCATCGCGGCGAATCAAATGGGCTTGTAAAGTTGTTGGGCTTAGTAACGAGAGAATTCCTAAAAGGTTAATATTTGCTGTGCCGAGTGGTAAGCGTCGGAGGGGTAGACCGAAGCGAAGGTGGGAAGATTGCATTAAAGCTGATCTGAAGGGACTGGGTTTGGACGGCGAACGGTGGAGGGAGGTGTGTAACAAGCGATTGGTGGTGTCGGCATTGAACCTTCGGGTTCGCTAAGCCTTATTATTATTATTACAATAGATCTAAACAGATCCTATCGAATTTTGTATTTTAAGTCTACTACTCAATATCGGCCTAGATCTGTCACCCGCATTCCAAAACGAGATACTTTTAGCTTCTGAGTCCTATAAAATAAATGTTTACGAATGTAATCCTCTATGAAACAGAATAATGTATGGTATTATGTCATTTTTATACATTTTCAACGGACACAGTGATAAAAGGCAAGTGTTCTTCGCAATATGACAAAAGACTGCTTTATAGCCGTATATAGTTGTATAAAGTTGAAGCCTTCTTTTATAACCCAGATGTGTTAAAAAAAGAGCTGAGGACAAAACATTCCGGTGATCGGCTATGACAATATTGTTCCTCCTTTGATATATACACTCCATCGCTTCAATAAACTGCCATGCTATAACCTATCCCATGAACTAGAAGCTAGTATATATCGCTAGATAAAATAAAGTATACTCCAAATTCCATCACCCCATTCGTTTACTTAAACTTATATTATAGATACATTTTATAGTCTCTACCGAGCCTAAATAGGTGACCTATTCTAATCAAACAATTAAAGTAGAGAATTTATTCCAATTAAATGAAAGCAATTAATGAAGTATTTTAGTTTCTTTGAATCTTACTAAAGTGAGATACATTGAATACAAATGAAAAATAAATATTACTCAAATAGATGGCTACAATAGTCTGGTCATTATAATAAAAAATATTATTGTTCCTCTTCTTATTCAATAATCTCTTCTACCTTTCGGTGTAGAGATTTTTGTAACAGGATTTCCTTTCATCGCTGGTGAAAGACAACCTGGCTCTCTTCCTTGTGTTTCTTTTAATTATTTTCATTCCGGGATGTGAGGGATTGTCTTCAGGGACTGCCTCCTTCAGGAAGCTACACCTATCTTGTGGCGTCACAGTTCTAAACAGGATATTTAATTCCTACTTTCTGAGACGGTCAGATGGTATGACCCATTCAGGTTACCACATTGACAGATCGTTAGCCAGTATAATACAGTTGCCAAGGGGCACCAAGCGGAGGCAACCTGTCTTCATCCACTTCTGTAAAATAAAAAATATTTTATTACATGAACATGTGTGTGTCCGTGAATGTCATAATTTAAATATATATATATATATATATATATATATATATATATATATATATATATATATATATATATATATATATATATATATATATATATATATACATATACATACTATCAAAAACAAAGGTAAAAAATAATGGTATGGAGCGTACTGAAAAACTCTTGTTCTATGTAGATTCCTTGAAGAAGACGAAAGTAACTGATAATAAAAAAATAAAAAAAGTATTTTTAGCTATTTTTTCCTGATTCATAGATTACCATTATATTCAATATCATGGAAACTGACGAAAATATAAATTTCATTGGACGGCATGAGTTTTAGGAGATTTATGAATTCCAATGGTCGTAATTATAAAAACATTTTTGTTTCGTTTTTTTATTTCAACTGTGAGTAGAATATTTTATCATCAACATTGCTTAATGACACTCGCAATAGCAGCGTGATTAAGATTTTTTTTTTAGACACTAATACAATCCCTAAAAAATTTCACCATTAGATGTATATATATATATATATATATATATATATATATATATATATATATTTTCAATTCAATTTTCAATTCTTCAACTCACACCTGTCAGAAGTTCCGACAATCAGCGAGTGTGATGTCAAGATGAAGAGATTGGTCTTGGAATAGGCGTGAGGGAAAGGAATACCCAGCGGCGTCCTTCCTGTCTTGAGCGTAATATTTCTAGTTAGTGGAGGAGATCCCTCATCCAGCTTCTTTTAAGCCTCCTTCGGGTGCTATCGGGCATGTTAGTTGTGGCCATGCCTCGAATCAATGAGTTTGTATGTCCGTGTAAGTTATTATGAAATCGTTTGTAGTATGTTCGTATGTGGTCGTTAACTGTTGGCATCTGTAAGTCTTTATGTAGAGTAATGTTACTGACGTACCAGGGAGCTTTGGTAATAGTCCTGAAAGTTTTAGATTGAAAAGTCTGTAATTTACGTATGTGAGTCTTTTTGGCTGTCCCATATATCTGTAAAGCGTAGGTCCAAATAGGCTTGAGTAGGTAAGTATATGTATTCAATTTCTGTCTAAGTTTTAATTTCGAATTTCTTGCAAGGAGTGAGTACAATAGGCGTAGTCTTAGGTTTAGAGTTTTTGTTTTGTTTTTGATATGTTGTCCCCATGTCATTCTTCTGTCAAAGGTCAGTCCAAGATATTGAACTTTGTCTGTCTGAGGAATTTGGATATTGTCAAGGTAAATAGGGGGGCAAGTTTCACGTCGAAGGGTAAAAGTGATATGTAGTGATTTGTCTTGGTTGAGTCGAATTTTCCAGAGTTTGCACCAGTCGTAGAAATTGTTTAGGTGATATTGTAAAGTCTGTGAGGCGTATGTTGAATTTTGATGTCTTGTCAAGATTGTTGTATCGTCTGCGTAAGTCGCGGTCAGAGTATCGAGAGGATCTGGAATATCATATGTGTAAATAATATACAACAGAGGAGCGAGTACTGACCCTGAGGCACTCCTGCTAGGGCTGGTTTAATGGTAGATAGTTCTGTACCTTGGCAAACAGAGAAAAATCTGTCAGAAAGAAAAGATTGAAGAATAAGATAGTAGGTTGGAGGGAGTATAGTCTTAAGTTTGAAAAGAAGTCCCTGATGCCAGACTCTATCGAACGCTTGAGCAACATCCAGAAATACTCCTGTTGCATATAATTTGTGCTCTAGAGCTGTCGCAATGTAGTCTGTCACTCGGTGTAGCTGATGAATGGTTGAGTGGTGTGAACGAAATCCAAACTGATGTTCAGGTATTATGTTTTCAGTAGTCAGTATGTCAAGAAGTCGTTTGTAGAGAAGTTTCTCAAAGATTTTAGAGCATAATGGGAGCAAGCTGATGGGTCTGTATGATGAAGGAAAGTCAGTGTTTTTGTTAGGTTTGTGAATCATTTTTATGAATGAATATTTCCATTGTAAGGGGAATTTAGTCGTTCTGAGTATTGCGTTATAAATTGATGTTAGGTATACTAGAGCTTTCCTTGGCATTTTCTGGAGCACTTGAGCATTTATCAGGTCATGACCGGGAGCTTTCTTTTTAGGTAACTGTCTGATTTGTTCTGCAACTTGAGTGGGAGTGAAGCAAAGTGGAGGTAATGACAGTTGTAAAGGAATGTCTAAAGTGTTTTGTACATGTCTTTCGTGATCAGTATTAGAGAAGTCAGTATGTGGTATGAAAACAGAAGAAAGATGGTTGGCAATGAGCTCAGATTTTTCAAGGTCTGAAACAGCCCAGGAACCATCTACGTTTCGGAGTGGTGCTGACACCTCACGATGCTTTACAAGTTTCTTAGTCTGTCTCCATAAGCTTCCATCGTCAGTCGAAAGATTTTTGAGGTAATTGTCGTAGATCATTCTTTTAAAATTCTGAATCTGTCGTTTAAGTTCATTGTTAAGTCTATTGAATTTGTCAGATGGAAGTCGACCAGTCTGCCACACTTTGCGCGCTCTTCTCTTTGCTCTGATCAGGTCTCTAATGTACTGCGGATAGATTGGAAGAGACGTATTTCTGCTGGGTCTTGGTACAGATGATGACCATACAGCCTGTTGTAAGCTGATTGTGAACTTATCAACAGCTTTTTCGAGTTCCTCTTCGGTCTTAAGGGACATTGGGATTGATAGCGTCGAATTTAAGTAGTCGCTGTAAGCTTCCCAATCGATTATCCTATCTGTAAGTGTTGGTTTTTTTGATGCAGTACGAGGCTCATCGCATAGTACCAAACTGAGAAGAGAATGATCAGAACAAAGATCAGAGCTTGCAGTTACAGTATACGGCACTGTCCTGAGTCCTTTAGTAATGAAAAAGTCAAGTAAATCTGGTGTTTTCTGTCTTGAAGTTGGCCAGTAAGTAGGTGTATCAGGTGAGATCGTGTTTAATGAAAGCTGATCGATGGCAGACTTTAGATTTCTTCCTCTAGGAGTACAGAGGCGTGCTCCCCAGGACTGATGTTTGGCATTATAATCACCACCTGCAATAAAACACCGACCGAGATGTTGGAAAAAATTGTAAAACATTGCAGATGTTAGCACGTATCTCGGAGGGCAGTACACTGCAGCGAAGGTAATGGTATGGTGCTGGGTATACAGAGTAATTGCTGTGGATTGTATGTCAGGTGTAATGGGTAATTGTAAAGGGTTGTGTTTTAGTGATTGCTTAATCAGTATTGCCGTACCGCCATGTGCCGTCTTATCAGGGTGGTCAGTTCTATATATTTTGTAGCCTGGAATGTAAAATTTAGAATGTGGAGTCAAGTGTGTTTCAGTGATGAGAGCAATGTCAGTCCGTTTTTCATGTATGTACATGTCAAGTTCAGTCCTGTGTTGGTTTATACCATTTGCGTTCCAGAGAAGAACGGACATGGAGCCCACTGTCAGCCGATTAGTAGCCATAACTGGAGGATAAGGCTTGTGCAACGTGAGACAGTTCTTGGAGAAGGCTGAAAAGAGGCTGGATGAGGTTATTCAATCCACTTACCAAGTTGAAGAGCTGAGCTGAAGCCGGGTGATTGTAAGTCGGTGGTGGCGGTTGAGTAATGCCCTTTTTCATTTCTGGATCCTTTGGCTGGTGAATGTGATTTTCTGGGACTTTTGTAGGAGAAGTTCGAAGTTTTGGTCCTAGATATTGGAAATCGGATTTTGAAGAGCCTGAATTTGCGGTATGCTGACTTTGCGGAAGAGAAGGAAACTCGTCTATACCGGGGGGTGCGCTAGTTTGTGCTTTTTGGGGACTTTGTATATTTTTACAGAGATTGCGTACTTCCCTCAGTTGTCTTAGAGTTGCACAACCTCTATAATTTTCTGGATGGGATCCGCTACAATTCGCGCATGTTGCTGCGGTCTCTCTTGTCTTTGTGCAGACGGTGCTATCATGTCCTTGGCCACATATCACGCACTTCGGGGAGTGATTACAGTAAGCCTTCGTGTGGCCATACTGCTGACAACGGGTGCACTGTGGAATCATTCTTTTCTTTCTTGGCTCTTCGATTTTCACTCTAGTATAGTATAAAAATTTAATATCAAAATTTTTTTCATTAAATGTGGCTTTAGAGATATCGATAAAGAACATGGGAAGTGGATTTTTATATCTGGAAATAACGTTCACAATACTTGTGGCATCGTAGCCTAGGCATTTTAATTCGTATTTTATGGTTTCAATTGGAGTAGCATGGTGTAAGTTTTTTAATACGATTCTTGGATTTCTATCTTCTATTAACTGATAGGTATGGAAATCGGCACCTACCTGTCTTAAGTTAGCTACTATACGTCTATATGTGTCAGAGTTTTCAGGATATACGGTTACTCCTCTTGATGTGGATTTTAGGTTAAAGTTGTTCAAACCTCCTACATTTTGGAGAAATGTGACCAGTTCGGTGTAGTTCTGTACATCATTCAGGTGGATAGGGGGCGGTTTTACAGAAACTGGTTGCTTAGTGGTAGCATCAGACTCGTCACTAATGTTAGTTAATACTTCAAAACTATTTGTGGTTACTGTTGTAACTTCGCTTACCTTTTTAGCTTTTCTTGGGTCTCTGTTATTGTCCATTGAGCGTTTTCTTCCTGTAACGAGTTCCCAATTATTTTCAGTAGTTTGGTTTGAGTTTAAAGCGTCCACATTTTCTGTAGAACTGGCAGATATCGACGTCTCAGACATCGTTTGCGGTGAAACCGCTACACCGAGGTGTGGAGTTCCTATTTCTTGGAGCTAATTGGTTTCAACAACAGAATGCAACAAAAAGAAAAGTTTTCACTGTTAATTTACTCTAAGATTTTGTCAAAAAGATTTTCAAAGAAAAATTAACCTCACTTTTATCAATGTTCACACATGATCCCATATATATATATATATATATATATATATATATATATATATATATATATATATATATATATATATATATATATTTCCTTTTTATCGGTGCTATAGATCATGGATTTGTTTGACAGCGTGATTTGGTCCTCTTAATGACGTATATTACTTGCAAGGCAAAGATAGCTTGGAGGTCACCCAACTTCACGTTGGAACCACACCCTCCATGGTGCCGCGGAGGCCAATCATTGCTCCACTTTCTAATCCCTTTGCGGACGATTTTGCTATACCCTTCCCACCAACTTAAACACGAGTTCAATACCAATGAAAAATCAGTATATCCATGACTTCGTCGTAGATCCGGCCGCATTAATATTACTCCTGATACTTTCTTAATTTTTTTCCATATCATGGCATTTCTCAAGTAAAGGTAGTGTGTTCTCCAAGGTTCGGATGCTTCCTGTAGTGCCTTACTGATTCTTCTTCACCCCGGCTGTGACCAAATAGTAGTGATCTTGGTTTTTCCACATTGGCAGTAATCTATCTTCATCATTCATGAAGTTTTCGTCTTGCAAATTACCTGGCGTCGGTTGTAATTGGCAATTTCTTCGAGTTCCTCTATGTCATTTGATCCCTCTTCGATCGAGCTCTCCTCTTCTCGGTATTCTTCTCTTTCCTCCGTCCCTGCCTTCTCACGTTTCACTTCTCCTTCTGGCGTCCATGTTCTGAGAAAATGACTCACGTCTCGCGATGTTTCTCCTTCTTCTTCTTCAATAGCATATATGGGGATGGCAATGAACAGCCAATCCCCCACTACGTATTTCTTACCAGGCTTACATGTGATTTCCATGTTGTACTGGGTCAGGAATTGTTTCCATCGAGTGACCCTGGCTGATGACTCTTTGAGATTTCCTCCCCATAGCAGAGGTCGGTGGTTGGTGTGCATTTTAAATTCCCGGCCAAAAATATAGAGCCTAAAATGACCCACCTACCATACTATACCCAAATAATGATATTCCGATTGATTGTTAAGGTCAAAATTGGGGTACTGATGGAATGAGCTAAAGCATTTTCAGAAATCCAAGCTTCAATCACGAGAAGCAGTGGAGAGACTAAGCCAACAACTATGTAGGTTAGTTTACTTTGGTCTCACAACCAATGTATATTCAACTTGATTGATTGGTAGGAAAATTTACCTCTACAAATATTTATACCTCGTGTAACGGCGGATGAAAAGAGCCGAAAGAGTTTTGTGATTCGCTGATAGAACACACCCGATCAGTACAAAAAGTTTATATTTTCGTTTATGTCAATTTCCCTAAAAATGTATTGAGGTGTTTAAGTAGATAGGCATGTACGTCTCCTTAGGGTCAATAGAATTTCCCCATTTCTGAAGTAGCATTTTCATATGCATTTACTTTTTAGGTATAGTATAATAATGTCTATTCTTCGACATTTTGAGTGCATTAATGCTACTTTTTTTATTGCACTAACACTGAATAATTTGGTAAACAAATAATTTAAGGTTATAACAGTCCGTAGACTTGTCTTTCACAAACAGCTATTTTCTAAAATTGGTTTCTTCATATTCTTGGCTATTCATTGACCTCGACGTGTTTACATACAGTGATAATATTGAAGCCCCACGTTGTTTTTTTTTAGCTTTTTCTTCTCCTCTGTTAGAATTTTGGTTTTTCATTCCAGCTTCGATTACTCTGATCTTTCTTGTTTATTTAAATAAAAAAATTCTCTTTGGATATAAAAGGCTGTTCTTTTTTATATATTAGAAAGAAACAAATTGAAATGTTTTGAGTTAATTACTGTTTGTTTGTTTTTCTTACTAATTAAATTATTATAACTTATTTCAAACGATCAGGACAGAAATATCAAAAAGAATGTGCCTGATGATTTATTAAACTTTATTTATCTTTATTTTTTAATAATGTTAGTTGTTCTAAGATTTATTACATTTTATTTGATTTTTCACTTTAATATTATTTGGTCACTTAAAGATTGAAATATTTGTTTATTTATTGTATAAGATCTTTTTCAGCATGGCATCTTCATCGCCATTCGTTATTACTATCTGGTTTTCAGCAAATTGGGTAACAAAGAATACGCAAACTATATCCAGGCTGCAGCTTGTTCCCAATAAAACTATTGGGCGGAACGTTCTACAAGAAACGACTATGCTCCACGACACAGAAACAAAAAGGTTGAAATGGTATGGTGTTTTACAAAAAATGACAGGAGAGCGATTTCCCAAAATTGATCTTTCTATATCAACTCATAGAAAGCCGAAGAAGAGGACGATCTAAGAAGAGATTGTTGTAGAATGTAGAGCTGCAAGAAGTCTTCAAAAGGGAGACTGGTGAGACTGAAAGAAGTGGCAGGATGATTGAGGAACGACAAACAACTAAGTTATAAAAATCTTTAAAATTAAATCTATAACAACTGTTTGAGGTAACCTGATAACCGAAGTTATACAAAATAAAATTACTAGGAGTTCGTGTCGCGGAACTAGTGGAGTTTTTAACTCTGGCATTAATCTCCCGCCATCATTCCCTGGAGCAGAAAAACTCCTTATAGCCTAAAAGGCGAGGAAGGGGAGAACGAAAAAATACATAAGTCTGTTTTTCTTATTGATATTTATTTATTTTTCTTGTATCCATGTCTATAAATGTTTCAATATAGTGTAAAGTACATACATACAGTATAGTTATGTACTACTAATAGCTATCGCCCTTAACTGTGACAGAATTCATAGTCCATCGCAAGCGAAGATTTGGATGATGGCTGCTGATTTAAAGAATATTAGGCCAGTAACTTATAGAAGCAGGAAATGTATTGTGAAACATTTGGGAAAAGTTTTTCAAAAGAGTTCAAACAAATAAAAGCCATAATTGCTAATGCCGACAATTAAGAGAAAATTTATGCTGCCAGACTTCTTTTGTTGAACCAGACCAGTGATATTTTGAAAAAAATATTTTAATCTGGGACGTTTAGTACCCTAATAATAATGTATATGAACTGTAGAAGTGACCATTGTCTGGCACAAAAGTGGCGGTAAAGAAATAATTAAATTACAGCATTATGAATCACTAAAAGTTAAAGGAAAAAAAGACAATAGTAAACAAATTTAAAAAATAGAATTATATATAAATAATTGTTAATTAGTAATTACATAAATCAGAGGATCTAGGATTTTAAAACAAGGTAGCATGCATGATAATATATTCTTTTAATTAAAGAAGTTCTATGAGATAGGATATACAGTTTTCTGAGCTAGGATCTTGGGTTTAAATAATATGTTTCATACAATACCTTCAAGTTATTATATTGTTTACGGGTAAACCCCACTGATTATCCTGAAAACTTTTAATTGAAAATATATATTTGCATATGTTTGCTGGATTAAATAATTTCTGGGTTGCTACCGACAGTTCTGAACGGTCGTCCCAAATGGCTGCTTGAGTTGGTAAAGTACCTACTAAAGTCGTTTGTGAAACTGAAGTTGAAAATGAAGATCATTTATCAAGCAGTATGTTCAGAGGATTAGGCTCGTTCAGACTTCCGTCCTACTTTGTTCTGGCATTATCTACGCTTGCAGTTCTTTAAACATTTATTTACAACTAGCTTCATTTTATAATTAAATATTATATAATTAAAACAAAAGTTTAAACCCTCTGCCCAACAATTATTTCTTTCCATGAAATAAAAAGGAATGATGGTTGGTACAATATACTACTATTTATGCAATTTTACAATTTATATAAATGTTGGTAGGAAGCACAGATAGGTCCCTTGATAATTCAAACTAAAAATTTTGCTAATTGGGTTTATATAATTTATTATAACATTATTTGTAGCCAGGACACTGGGTCAGCATCTACATAAAAAAAAAAAAACAGATTGAAGATAGATTTTATGGAGTAAAATAACTTTATTTGCCTATTCTGTATGATCTCCGGAACCGTAGCAAGTTCTCCGCATACAATTATTCCAAGATCACTGAAGTTCATTATAAGTAAAAATTCGAAAAAATGTGCAGAAAAAACTCAAAATACGCAAAAAATCACATATTTTGTTTAATTGATAATATTCATATATCTAAATCCTATCAATCCTTATGTTAAGTTTCTGAATTAAAACATTGTCACAAAAAAAATTTAAATATAATATTGAAAATTAAAATCCATATTACAATAAACTAACGACAACAAATCATAATCTAATAAAACATTAAATTACAATTAACCTATCGACAGTAACATTATGAACGAATAAGTTTCATATTTAAAAATGTGGATTTGTGTTCAGCTTAAAACGTTGTATTATCCGCTAAAACAGAGTTCGAAAACTTTTGATTGATCTATGTATCGATATTTTGTATAATGTGAGTATTTCGAATAGTTATAAACTGCTAGATTTTATTTTAAATTTCAGTGCTAATCACAGTAAGTACCCAATGCTTTGATAGAGATAATCTAATGGAAGAACAGAACTTCTATTTCAACAGAATCCGAAAACCCGAAAGGGGAATTGAAAAGCAGAGTGGTGATGCTCTTTAAGCAACAAAAACAGATTAGCTAAGAACACAGCACAATTAATAAGACTTGTTCCAACAAAGCATCAAATCTAAGTCACCTTATACATCCATTTTCATAAATACGGAACTGCCCAATTAAGTTGCCTTTAGTTTGTACGTAATCTCAGCACAATGTCAAACCTTAATATGAATAATTCATAGCTTTCTAAGTTAGCTGGATCAAAGGAGAAACTGTTCTAAATGTCAAACATATACATAGCTATACTAGAATAACTCTTTTGATTGCCACTGAAAAGAGACTCGTGTTTTGCAATGAAACAAGAAGCGACATGAATCAAACAACTTCAACCTTAATTACTCTAAATTCTCAGTTTATTAAATGCTAAAATTTCTTCCAACGTTTAAAAATTACTACAGTGAAAATATTACTAAAGTTGCCTTAAAATAAAAATTTTTGAATGTTCCTAAACAATAACTTTTTGAATAATCAAAGTTATTGGATTACTAAATACGACAGAATAATACTTTGTCATTTTAGAACGAAAGCATGAATAAAAAACAGAACTAAAAAGGCTTTAACGACCGTGTATGAAGGTCCTTTTTTCAAATTTCAAAAACAAAAATAAATTTCTTCTAAAAAAAGAAATCACTAGTAATCTAAAATACAATAAAACTATGCATTGTGCGTTTTTTACGATATATACAAATACTCCATAGATTAACAATACTTTGCAATAAACGAAAATGTTTATGAAGGAAATATGACCAAAGAATCTTTATTGTTTATGAAGAATATTGTATATATTAGGTATAATGTGTAATTTATAAAGGGGTCATTCTCTCATTTTGTTGGAATTTCGGAACTGTGATTCTATTAGAAAAAAGTAATGTAAAAAAAATTTTTTTTTTCATAAACAAATGAATAATAGTTCACTAATGGTACTAGCAAAAAATCCCTTCATAGAATATAATATATATGCACATTTAGGATCATGATTGAAATCATGGAAGTGAGGGAAATAGAGAGGGTGTGAGGAAAATAGAAAACATCCAATATTTAATTAATAAAATATTTTTATTATCAAATCAGTCAGTTAAAAGATATTATTCAACCCTGCATAATTATTTAAACATAAAACAAGAACAAGAACAATAAATAAATAAAACATTTGGAATCATGAAGCATTATAATATAAATTTAATTTTTCTAATCGAAAAGGAGTGAAATTTAAGTTACCACTGTGATTTTATTTTGAAACTAATTATAGGCTTTTATTGGCATAGCCTATAATTAGTTTCAAAATAAAATCATAGTGGTAACTTAAATTTCACTCTTTTTCCTCTTCTTCCATGTCAAACGGAATGACTCGCAGGATTCTCCTGTTTTGAATTTTGAAACGAATAAAGGCCTAGACCAGTTATTTCATTATTGCGCACACTTGTCATGCAGCAAATTTAACGATGCTCTTTTTTACCATCAAATCGTGCAATTATGTAACTCCCCTCCTTTGATTGACCATAAGGATTAACATCTGGTGTTTCCTTGGTGATTAATATACCTTGAGGTTGGATGTCTATAGGAGCTTCAGGTTCACTTCAGGTTCATAGAGGTTCATAGTCTCAAGAAGCGAGGATCGATGAAGCGCAAATGTTTCTTCCAATATTTCCAATGTTTTCTCCAATATATCTACTTCAAGACTGTTGGATAGAGCAACACCAGAACTCGTTTCGTGAAATCCGATGGAGAACTTGTTGCATTTCAAGCTATCAAAACAACTCAATTCGTTCATTTTTAAAATCCATCTAGAATTTCCATTTCGATGGTATACTACCTGGCAGACCTGCATAGTGCGTTTGAACGGCGAAAGCAGATTTGGAATCAATGATGGTATCCCAGAAATGTCTTCTGGAGCTACCACATACAGTATGACATTCCGAGATTTTTTTCGGAGCACTTCTATAATTAATTAGTACTTCTATGAATGTTTCGAAGCTACTGATATCCTGCGCACATGCGACTGCTGTGTCCGCCGTTCGCTTCAAACAACCTCCGATTGTTTCAGCCTTGCCGTGACCAGGAGCAGAATAGTTCAGTTTTATGAGATAAACTTCAGTTTTATGAGACAAACACGACATGCTTCAGTTTTATGAGATAAACTTCGAGGGCGTTGGCTAGAATATAAAAAATTGTCCGGTTCCTATATTGATTGGTAACTGAGCCGGATTGGAAGTGAACTGTGTCAACGTTTTGTTAATTTACAGCAATGTAATAAAAAAATGGTTTAAGGTGCGACCATAAAGCTGCAGGTCCATGATTGTTGCTCTCTGAAAGGGTACAAAATGATAGGAATTGTACTTCTTCATACATATTCTTCCTGAAATAAATTTGTACAGTGTGTAATGAAAATTTTTATCCATACTGCTTTTCGTAGTTTTCAGAGAAATCGCAGTGAATTATAACTTCATTTCTAGCCAATCGAGCTTTCAAATTCTTGAGCTCACGGAACTGGTGAAGCCTGGCTAAATCATCTGTAGCCAGTTCCGTAGAAAATATTGTTGCTTTGACTGAATGTTACACTCACCTCTCTTTCAATTAAACTCTGAAAATATATATATATATTAAAGGTCTGGTTTTATCTTATTTAAATTACAATTTATCATAGTGTGCTCTATTTCCCTCACTTTTGGTGTTGTGAGGGAAATAGACATGAGGGAATTACAATTTTGGGTTGATTTGTGGTTAACAATTCACATGTATTTCAAAACAAAACAAAAAACAAATGCAGCTGTGAACACCTTTAGAAACATGTACTTCAATGAAAATAAAACAAGAATCAAACTTATCTTCTTCGAAAAATCACTAGATGAGGGAAATAGAATGATGAATGACGTGATTCAAAAACTTGTATTAATACGAGTTTTACGAAACAAACAGAGGAAGTTACTTGTAAATAAGGTTACTCTCAGTTTGACGAAACGCTACTGGAGTATTGCTAACAAAATAATGTAAAGAAATATATCTTGTTTGTTCGTTGGCGGTCTTTTTCAAAAAATGTGAGGAAAATAGATTGAACATTTGGGACCGATGCGTTAGAGGTCCTTGTTATTTTGGTAAGAAATTAGTCTCACAATCCATTTTAAAATTCGATATTTTGCAACTTATCAGAGATAATAGAAAAAAAAATTAATAGTTGCAGAAGTGGAGAAATGATTTGCCTTCAACATTACCAACTCGTGTTATGGGACACATGAGGGAAATAGATTTTGATATTTTGTATTCAAACTTAACCATTAAAACCAATCAATAACCATGATAAAACTAATTCATGTTTAAGATGAAAGCAAATTTCACCTACGGGTTACAAGAAATTTCATGTAGAAACCACATTTGCTTTGGGACAGGAATTCGTATGTAATGGGAGAATGACCCAAAGATCAGATTTATAAGGAAAAATAAAAAATTAATATATGTAATAATATTTTCAGAAATCTTTAACAAACTATAAAAAATATGTAGGAATAACAGTGCCAAAGATAACATTACCAGAAAAAAAAATCTTAAAACTTACATATAAATTAAATTTTAAAAATTGCTTAATAATTTAAGTGATAAAAAATATACTTATTTATATATTAATTTTTATAATGAAATATTCATTGAAAAAAAAATTGTTTTTTCTTTAATTATTTATCCGCACCTATCATGGTGTTGACAATCAGCATATGTGTTCTGATAATAAGGACAGGCATTAAAGGCATGAGGAAGGATAGTACCCAGCAGCACCTCTTCCTGGTCATTATTTATTTTTTTATTTAGATGGAAGATCTCTCATCCAGCTCCTTTTTAATCTCCTCCTGATGAGCATGTCAGTCGTAGCCATGTCGGTTATAAATCTGTTTGTGTGTTGTGTGTCCGTGTAGTTTGAAATGAGAACGAGAGTAGAGAGTACGTATTTGATGGTCTATAGTTGATTGTCGTAAGTCGTTATGTAAAGTTTTCTTGTTAACGTACCAGGGAGTTCCTGTTATAATTCATAAAATTTTGGATTGAAATGACTGTAGTATAATTTAATTTAATTTAGTATAAAAATAATTTAAATATAAATAAAGATGTTACATTTTTATTTTGCGAAGAAAAATCTGAAATTTCTATATTTAGTAACTAATTTCCAAACAATTACAATAGTTGGAACAGTCACAGATCATTAATTTAAAAAAAAAGAAATTACGATGTATTTTCTTAGTACAGAAATACTTTTATTTGGTCAAAACTTTGGGATTTCAACTTTACTCTAATTTGTAACAATTTTAACACTTGATAACATTTTTTTTCCTACTCAATCAACTTAAAAAGCACTAAAATTCTAATATCTTGACTAAGTAGTTGTTGGTATCGGTCTTCAAATTTGAAGAAAATGCTTCACCGCAAGTTCGAAGTAGGTTTTGAAATCTCAAATACCGTAGGTTTTTTGATTAGCTAATTACAGGGGAGGAGGTAAAGTGATCCAAAACTGTAATGTTGAAGAAATGAAGCTCTTCTTCCTATTATTTTTATTCGGCAAGTTGTTGAAATACGTTGGTACCCTCAAATCTTTCTTTTTTTTTAGCATGTCTTTCATAAAACAAAACAATTTCTCCGGTAATTGTTTCATAGGGAAATTCATATTTCAAGACTAGAGCTTTAGAGTTTTTTTTGACATTGGAAAGATTAAACAAAATGTTCTCCATGATTCGTTTTGACTTAAACTTAATAAGTTCAGAATACTAGGAAAAATAAACTTAGAATAGAAAACTTCTTTAGAACTTCGCGGTAAATTTAATTAGCCAGACTTTCTGGCATTGTCACTTGGAGAGCATTTGATATTCTGAAACAAACTTTTATTTACGTTTTTTTTTTTTATTTACGTTAAAATAATTTTTCTTCTATTTGTTCTCATATAGGTATTTTTTACTTTCACTCACCTATATAGTAGAAAGTATTGCGATCTTGAAAAATTTTCGAATCTGAGTCTTCAAGGGAAATACACGTTTTGAGGTCCCCTGAGTCAAAATGACCAAGTCCCGATAAATGGTCTCTTATATATAAGCAAACGTATTTTTTCTTTGATACGTGTATATCTCTAAAACCGCCGATTTGGTTCAAATTTAGAGGGAAGATAGGGATTGGTAAACACTTAATCAAGTATGTATGAATTTTATAAAATTCTATCCACTACTCGGAAAAAAAAATAATACTTCCGCTTTCAGATCAGTAAATGTGTTATTTGATATGCCTATAGTTTGAAAACAGCTCATTAAATTTGACCTAAATTTGGAGAAAATTTAGAGAATAGTATAAAAATTACTTAGTATCAATTTCATTGAAATCCATTTAATAATTAAAATATAAATAATTGTTAACAATATGATGACTTTGAAATGTTAAAGGCACAGATCATATGTAGTGGGAGTTAGTTTATTTCAATATTGTTATGGGGTTATACAATTTTTGGCTTTTTTCAAAAAGATAATTAATACTGTATTGTTTGGTCGACTCCAAACGTCACTGGCATGATACTTACAGCCGTTACTTAGATTTCGTGTAATTTTCATTCAATTTAAATTAATTTTACTCTGAGTTTCTAAAAAGAAAGGACTTATTTGCGATTTTTTTTATTTCTATTGAAGTTTAACCAACTCATCCTGGTCTCGATTTCTATCTTAAATATCAAAGTTGTGTGAAGTTCACAAATATTTTTATCTTCCAAATTAATTAGTTTTGTTCTGCCTCAACAAAAAATATTAGTCAGGTTAACTCCGAACAAACAATAAGTTAAATTTTTCCTTTTTTCAATTTTTGTTCCATCCATTTTACGAGTGGAAACATACCTCTTAAGTGTATATCACTTATGTTAGTGCAAAATTTCGTATGTCAAAATTTTCAATTTTTATTTCATCTGTGCTAAAAGTGATGTTTTGTAGTTTGCAACTGATATAAGCAGTCTGCTACGATGGAAAATAGCAGAGGGTAATAAAATATAATATTATTCTAATAAATCTTAAAGAAACAATTAGTTTTTATGTTCTTATGTAAAGTACTCAATTTTTGCAATTCATTAATGTTCAGCATTAGACATCCCACTTCATCTGACATTACCACCTCCTTTTTTTACTCCATCTCAGGTTGCACTTCAAATCAAACAATTTCCGAAAAGAAAAGCTTCTGGTTATGACTTAATAACAGCCGAAGCACTCCAACAAATGCCCAAGAAAGTTCTAGTATTTCTGATAACAATTTACAACTGTATACTAAGGACTTCAAAATTCCCTTTACAATGGAAATACTCACTCATTAAGATGATCCACAAACTCGGTAAAGACATATACAGTCTTTCATCCTACAGACCCATTAGCCTCCTTCCTATATGCTCTAAAGTTTTTGAAAAATTAATATACAAAAGACTTTTCGACATATTGACTGACTAACAGATTATACCTATCCACCAATTCGGCATTCGCACATTCCATTCGACGACACATTAATTACATAGAGTTACAGACTACATTGCTAGAACTTTAGAACAAAAACTAAATGCAACTGGACTATTTTTTGATGTTGCTCAGGTGTTTGATAGAGTCTGGCACCAGGGTCTTCTCTTTAAACTTAAGACTATACTGCCATACAGGTACTATCTTATCCTTCAATCTTTCCTCTTCGACAGATTTTTTTCAGTTCGGCAGGGCTCGGAAATATCTTCAGCTCGTCCAATCTTGGAAGGAGTTCCCCAAGGTTCAATACAGCCCCTCTACTTTACGTTATATACACTTACGATATACCTATTAACGATGAGATCTTGACAGCTACTTATGCAGACGACACAACGATTCTCACAAAACATGAAGACCCTACACAGGCCTCACTAACACTACAACATCACTTACTCAAATTACAAGATTGGTTCACACTATGGAAAATTCGACTTAATCATGACGAATCCAAACATATAACATTTACTCTTCGAAAAAACACCTGCCCTCCTGTTTATATTGACAACAATCAAATTCTTCAAACGGACGCGGTACTTTACCTTCGACAGAAAATGACATGGGGTCCGCATGTTAAAATGAAACGTAAGACACTTAACAAACGACTCAAACTACTTTACTCTCTTTTTTCTAAATCTTCAAAACTAAAACTAAAACAGAAACTGAATACATATACATACTTACTTAAGCCCATATGGGCATACTCGTCATAAATATACAGCATCGCTAAAAAGACCCACCTACAAAAACTTCAAACGTTCCAATCAAAATTAATGCGACTCATAACAAAAGCACCTTGGTACGTGACTAACAAAATTCTACATACAGACTTCCACTTTCCAACAGTTTACCAACATATAAGGACCCTTTATCAACGATTTTACACGACATAATAGACGTAATAACATACTTACAAGAGACATGGCCGCACCGGACATACCTCAGAACATGAGGAGGAGGCTAAAAAGGTGTTGGATGAGGGATCTCCTTCCTTAGACAACCTAAGTAATTGGAACAAGTTAGGGAGCAGGTAATGCTGAGTACTTTCCTTCCCCATGCCTGTCATGTCATTATATCATTGTCGCCATCACATTTGATGATTGTCAACAATAAGTTGATAGGCGCAAATATTTTATAGACAACAAAAAAAAATGGTCAGTATGCACTGATTTATTTTTAATTATCAAATATGCAATAAGCAAATATGCTACTCTTTCGCATTTTAACATTTGCTGATGAACAAAACCCGTGGAAATCAAACTTGTATATGTTGAGGAATTACTGAATTTCAGAAAACGGCTTCCCCCAGAAATTTTATTCTCATACGAAAAACTTTACATCTTGTAATACAGATATTTTTTTAACCAATGAAAACGGTGAAACGGTGAGGAAGCTATTCTGACTTTACGTAGACGTTTCTCCTCTATCTACCTTAGCTTAGCTAATCGAATTAAAATTAAAGAATAATTAAATTCTATTCGCGTTAGATTATATTAGCTAACTACATCGACTGTTCATGAGACAGCCATATTAATCTATCGATTTGGAGTCCGATTGATACCTGTCAGAAAGATAAGGACCTGTCAACTTGAACAACTACTGACAGCCTACTCAGCCTTCGAGATTAATGTCATGCTCGGTCCCATCTAGCAGCTATCGTCGTTAGTTGTGTCACCCAGGTAAGGTCACTATTATAATAACATAATATAATAAATGAGGCCTCTAAGTCTACTATTATATGATTGATATACCTGATGTAAATACACATAAATAAGAATAATATTTTGTAATGTATATAATGCCAATAGTACTATTAGTGCACTAATTGTACTGAGTCTAATACGTTGCTAACACAATAATATTAAGGTGCCAGTTAGAAATATGGAAACGCTGTGCGCCAGCCCGTAAACGCTTTAGACGAACTACACTAGTAGTCAGAGATCGTTTGCAAAAAAATTATCTGAATAAAACTTCAGAAGTAATATTTTATAGATATAATAACTATATAAATATCATATAGATAATTATTATCGATAGTTTTATAATAACTATTATGATTTTATAAAGTAAAAAATTTATTTACGAGTGCATGAAGACGATTACTTCATCTTTTAAACAGCTTTTACACCGAAAAATTTAGATACAAAAATTTGTATTTGTTTATTTAGAAATATTACATTCTGTCACATCAAGGACATTTATAATAGTGATCAGAGAAAGCACACTCACACTCTATTTACAATAAAAAAAAAAATAAATAATACAGAAACTTATAATAATAAATACAATAAAATAAAATAAAAATAAATACAATAAAATAAAATAAATGTATATAAACAAAAGAACTAACCTAATCATACAAACTCGGGCTTGAGTGGAGGATCTGGCCATTGCCAAAACTCCAATAGATGATTATTTACAAAAGGTCTCTGGGCCACTGCAGCTTCAACCTTCGAGGAGGATTGTAAGGATGGGTGGTGCTGGATAGAGATTGTGCAAGGGGATTTGGATGATAGGTAAGGTTTTGGTGAAATTTGGAGAATTTTTCTGGAATAAGGTCTAGGACAAATGGGATATTAAGGTCATGGTGTAGGATTTTGTTATTTACATAGAACGGAGCATCAACTATTGTTCGAAGGACTTTAGATTGAAAGGATAGAATACGTTTGATGTTAGAAGCTTTTGCTGTCCCCCACAGTTCAAGTCCGTATGTCCATATAGGTTTCAGTATTGTCTTGTAGATAAGTAATTTGTTTTCAATAGAAAGTTTGGATTTTCTGTTTAGTAGTCTGTATAGCTGGCCGTATCGTCGGTTGAGTTCTTGTCTTTTGAGTCTAGTATGTGGGTTCCACGTTAGTCTTCGGTCTAAATGAAAGCCAAGATACCGGACTGTGTCTGAGTAAGGAAGCTGGATGGAATTAAAGTGTACTGGTGGACAGGAACTGCGTCGGAGTGTAAAGGTAATATGTTGGCATTTAGATTCATTAACTTTAATGCGCCAGTTATTACACCAGTGCTCAATCAAGGTGAGGTGGTTTTGGAGATTTAAGGATGCTATGTTGGGATCAGAGTTGGATGATAAGATTGCGGTGTCGTCAGCGAATGTTGCAAGAAAAGTATCGGGATGAACAGGGATGTCAGCCGTAAAGAGGATGTAAAGCACGGGACCCAAGACGCTGCCTTGGGGAACACCGGCTTTAACGGAGTAGATATTGGAAAATTCTGTTCCACAGCGAACTCGGAAGGAGCGGTCAGAGAGGTAGGATCGGAGGACTAGGTACAAGGACTGAGGTAAATGGATTTTAAGCTTGAAGAGCAGTCCGGAGTGCCATACCCGGTCAAATGCCTGTGCAATGTCCAGAAATGCACCCGAACAGTATTCCTTGTTTTCTAGGGCTGAGGAAATATGATCAACAACTCGGAGTCCTTGTTGAACAGTAGAATGTTGGGAGCGAAAACCAAACTGATGGGAAGGAATATTTTGGGATTCTATAATGGGTAGGATTCGTTTCAAAAGGATCTTTTCAAAAATTTTTGAAAGGATTGGGAGTAGGCTAATTGGTCTATAGGATGTTGAGATATTGGGAGGTTTGCCTGGTTTTTGGAAAAGGATAATAGTGGAGTGTTTCCATAGCAGAGGAAAGTGGGTGGTGCGTAGGATACAGTTGTAGATATATGTAAGGAATATGACTGCTTTGGATGGAAGTTGTCGAAGGATTTGAGGGGTAAGGAGATCATGTCCAGGAGCTTTACGGGGGATTAATTTTTTTAATTGAAATTTCACTTCGGAAGGATGAATAGCTTTTGGGGGCAAGGAAAGTGGGATTGGTGATGTAAGGAGTTCTTCTACTGTTACGGTGTGGGCAGGATGGGATTCCGGATGTGAAATAAATGTATTGGATAGGTGAATGGCGAACTCCTCAGCCTTATCTTCGTCAGATGCTGCCCAGGAGCCATCATCTCGTCGGAGGGGATGGGAAATGCGGTGAGGATTTAAGATTTTGGTAGTGGTTTTCCAAAGGGAATTGTCGCGAGAAGAAAGGGAGGATAGGTAGGAGTTGAAGGAATGTGATCTGAAGGTGGCTAATTCCAGTTTTAATTTTTTGCAGTAATAATTATAGGAGCAGCGGTCGGTAGGATGTCGGGTACGTTGCCACAATAATCTGGCACGGCGTTTGGTTTGGATTAGGTCAAGGAGGTGTTGGGGTAGAATGGTCTTTTTAGGAATTCGGGAGGAGTCTTTTGGGAAGGAAGCAGTCCAGGCGGCTTGTTGGATTGTGGTAGTAAAGGAATTTACGGCACTATCAAGGTCATCGGGAGTTTTGAGGGATATGTTAAGATCAATTTTATCGGAGATGATTTGGCGGAAAAGGTCCCAGTTAACTGGGCCCCTAATAAATGACGGTGGAGAAGGTTTGGGAACGGGTTCAAGTGAAACATTAAGGATTAGAGGACTATGGTCAGAGGAAAGTTCATTTAGACGTGTAATGGAACAATTGAGGGGACTTAAGCCGCTGTGGATAAAGAAATCAAGAAGATCAGGATTACGGTTGGGATCTGTAGGCCAGTAGGTAGGAGAGTTGGGGGAAAGGAGATGAAAATGTTGGGAATTGAGTGCAGACAGCAGGGTTCGGCCACGAGTATTCGTGGTTCTGGAACCCCATTGTTGATGTTTGGCATTTAGGTCTGCACCCAAGATGAAGTGATGTCCTAAGGAGTCGAGGAGAGAACGGAATTGGGCATTGGATATGGATCGGTTAGGAGGGCAATACGCTGATGCAAGGGTAACCGGAAAGGAAAAGGTTTTTATCACGATAGCGGTGGACTGTAGGAAATCATGTGTAGGTAACGGGAGTAGGTGATGGGAGAGGGATTGGTGTACAATGACAGCAGTACCGGCATGTGCTTTTCCGTCAGGGTGGTCAGTACGATATGTCAGGTATTGTGGTATTTTGAAGTGCTGTTTAGTGGTTAGTCGAGTATCAGTAATTAGTGCCACGTCAATATTATTGTCAAGTAATAATGAAGTTAGTTCGAATGTGAGATTTCTAACACCAATCGCATTCCAAAGGAGAAAGGATAAAGGTTTATTGGAAGTCAATTAAGGATTTTTCGCGGGAGGGATAAAATGTGATACAAGATTGGTGAGAAGAGATATCAAAGGAGTAACAAGGGATCTGAATTCGGAGAGGAAAGATGTAAGTAAACTGGTGAGATCTGTGGTATTTGAGGGAGGAGGAATGCGGGGAATTTGGTGTTGATAAAACTGTTGATTAGGTGAAGTTTGATTAGGATGTTGAGGGTGGGGTTGAGAATTTTGAGGTATGTGTTGTTGTTGCGGCAGGGTCTCACAATAAGTAACATCATTCTTACCTCCTAATAAGTGTGCAAAAGACACCGTTGGGTCAATTTTTTTTTAAGGTCCTCTTCTTGATGCGTTAGGTTCTCTTCTTGATGCCTCTGCTTCTTCTTGGGTCCGGGATTTTTGATATCTTGATTTAATATTCTTGTAGATCTGACAGCCTTTGTAGTTTGCTGGATGTCCTTCAAGGCACAATGCACAAACTGCAGGATCCCGTTTCGGTTTTGTGCACTCCCCGGATTTGTGCTGCTCTCCACATTTCACACAGCGCGGCAGATGATGGCAGTAAGTCCTGGTATGGCCATATGCCTGGCAATTGTGACACTGTACGATTTCCCTCTTAGGATATGGCTTCTCTACTATAACACTTGTGTAGTATATTCTTCTTATTTCGTATATTTTTTCGATCCCTTGATTTGGCTCCAAATCTACGAAAAATAAGGGCAGAGGAACTTTTACTCCTGGCTGTTCTTTACTCTCCTTCTGTACATTTGTAATCTGGCGCACTATGAAACCTGAAGTTTTCAATTCTTCTTCTATTGCTTCGGTTGGTGTTGAGGGGTGTAGATTTCTTATGACTACCCTCAAAGCTCGATCTTGCCGTAATTGGTACGTATGAAAATCCGCGTTGGTTTCCGTTAGATACTTCACAATTTTTCTGTAGGTTTCAGCTGTATCTGGTGATATCTTCGTGTCCTTTGTTCTGCTTAGACATGAATAGCTTCCAGAGCCTGTTATTTTGTTCAGTTGTGAGCATAGTAACTGAAAATTGTTTATGTTTTTAACGAATATGGGTGGAGGTCGGGGATCTCTTGGTATTGAAGCGGATTCCATCACTTCTTTATCATTCTGAAGCACCTGATAGGGGTTAGGGGTGAAAAACGGAGATTGTTCGGTTATCTCTTGTGAAGATGTACCTGGTTGATGCTGAAGTTCTTCAATTGTTGGTTTTGATGATGTTCCTGGCTGGGTTTCATTTTCTCTGGAGCTAATAGGCGTTACTGCAGGTGTTTGACGACATTGACGAGGCTTTTGTTTGACAGGAGAAGAACAAGGTGTTGAGCCTAACGGCCGAATTCTCTTGATAGAAGCTCTACTAGACATGGCCTGATTGTGATATCGCATATAAGGGAAAAAAAATGAAAAAATAAAAAATAAAATAAAATAAAAATAACCCTATAATTTATAACAAACAATAAATATCAATTGTTGTTATGTACTCTTAAATAGTTTTGAATAAATAATCTCAAAGATTTCACTGCAAAATAAGCAAATTCTGAGAGACGATGTAGAAACACGTCCTTTCGCATCAGCTGATCCACTGCCACTAGAGATACAAAAATATGATTAATTTATGTTCTAAATATTATTATACCAACTCCCGAAGCAAAATTCATTAACCTGGCGGCTTATATTTGCAAACTGCAGCCGGCCGACATTTCAAAACACATTTTCGAACTAAAAAAAATATATTTAAGTGAAGAATTTTGATTTTAAAACAACAAAAAATTATGTTATTTTATATATGGAATGATAAATGATCCATCAGTTTGTATTAATTGATAAGAAAAATCTTGTAGTCGAGAAGCGATTACACTGCACCGCAAAATTGTAAAAATAAAATTGTGTGAACTATTGGTAAAGAATGCACCAGCTCATTAATTTTAAATTTCTATTGGATTCAGAAATAGTTCAAGTCACGTACAGCTGAAAATTGTTCAAAATTACAAATATGTCTATGTATAAGTGGAATTTAATCGCCATCTGGAATGAATTTAGGGTACATTTATTTTATTTAATACATTAGTTAAAGTAAGAATCAATGCAGCATTATTGTCACCTAATTTCCTAATCCTAGTTTTCTTATTTAAAAAAAATAAGAATAATGTTTTCGGATATTAAAAATATATATTTTTTTATTTGTAATATTCATTTAACTTTGTTTTCAAATTATTTCTTTTAAGATAATGTTTCATTTATTTTTAAAATACATAAAGTTATCAAACATGTTTTTTCTAAACATTAATGTTTCATGGACAATATTCTTAAAATATTTAAAAGCTTTAGTTCCTCTTTGTTATTTTGTTTTTATTAGCCATAAGTATGCGTGCATCTAAGTTGTTATTTTGATTAGTTTATGTTTATTTTCAGTATTATTATTTCACTGTTGTTTTATTTCATTTTTTATTTATTTATTGTAAATAGAATAGATAATCTAATCTGTCACTGTTGTATATATACTCTGTAAAAATGTTATATTACTCATTAAAAAAAAAATTCGTTTTAAAAAAGAAGTAACAATAAAATCTTTCTATATATAAAAAGATAATTTGAAACACGTTTTTTCTACCAGCTGCAGATAGAAAATATAGTCCAATCTTCGAACAATATAAAATAAAATATTTTATTTTGTATTGAATTAGTTACAACCATTGATTTTTTTCCCTTCTAAACATAAATCTTCATGTTGAACTAGACTAATTTTATACATTACAAAAAAAAAAAAAATTAAATAGACTTTTCTATTTTTTTGTTATCACAATGTCCTGGAATTGGTATACTACCAGAATTTCCATGACGCTTTTCCATTTTTCTCGGTTCAGCGCAATTCGCATGATGGAAGGGCCAAGGTCTCGTGTTCCTCTCTTCTGCATCACAAGCATTGGGAAATATTTTATTTTTACTGTTTAGCCTGCCAAAGATCCTCTCCTCCTTCCATAACCCGTGAGTTTTTCCTTCATCCATTTCTTTGTTGTTCTAAGGTAAAACATATTTAAAATTTAGATAAGAGACAAAAATTATTGTAAAGTAACTGAATGATATCGTCGGCACCATGTTATGAAGAATTCGAATGGTTGTTTCTTAAATGATGCATTTAGACTCTTAATAAAATAATTGATAAGTAACCGTTCAATGTTTTGCTAATTTAGGCATTCTCGTGGCTGATAGTCTTGCAGTCACGTCACCACAGAGAGTACACCTCACTTCAACAGCTTATAAAATATTAAGCAAAGATTGATCATATCACTTGTATCCACTGGCTTGAGTGTCAGAGGAAATTGTTTAGAAATCTTCCATTGATAACTTAATAAATAATTAATATCAAATTTGAACTTTTTTTATGTTTTTTGAATTTTGTAAACGACCTCTAATATTTACCAAATTTATTTCGACAGTATTTTTGTTCTATTTATTTTCTTATTTAATAAAAACATAAAATATTCTACTAAAACTCATCTTTATTTTACATTTTTTTCCCAATTGCAATTATGGTTGGTAACCAACACGTATAACAGAAAACAATTATTGTTTTACATTTGTATGTGCATTTTATTTTTTCCAATACCATGTCATATTAATTTTAATTTTTTTTTTATTAAACACAGGTAATGACTTTGTTCAAGATGATTTATGTTATTTTTGTTTATCGTAACACATGGAGGAATAAGAACAATAAAGAACCGCTAAAAGAAACCGGTCAGTCAATATCTCATGATATGAAGGCAAGGGGGTTAAGATGGGCGGGGCATGTAACTCTGAGCAATCCATCAGAACACTTTTAAACAACAATGAATGCTAGGGTAGCCTGGGAGGCCAAAAGCCATATGGATAGTTAGGATAAACAAAGATAGAGCTGAGCTTCATACCGCAAATTGGAAAACAGTAGTACAAGTGTGGCAGAGGTGGAGAAGGCTGGTTCGGGCGGACAAAGATCTACAAGGTCTACAGAGCCAACTCAAAATAGATTTCTTCGTTCTATTCCTCTATTCGTTCTTCAATAGATTTGTTTTTAATGATCCGAACAATCGATAAATTAAAAAAAATTGAATCGAAATTATGAAATAAAAATTGTCCGCTGTGATGGTTATTTTTTTTTAAATAAAGTTCATCTCTGCCATATTGATTAATTTTTATTTCATAATTTCGATTCATATTTTTTAATTTATCGATTGTTTGGATCATTTTTAAAAAAAATCTATTGAAGAAAGCTTATTTTAATGCACGGCTTCATAAAAATAAAATTTCTTGGCATTATAATAAGAATAGTTAATGAATTAGTTTCTTCATATCGAATGTAAATTTCTATTGCGGTTAATTTCTTCTTTAAAAAATAAGGATATCAAAAATTTATTAGTGAAATAAAATTGGTTGTAACTATCAATGATTTATGTAATGCAAATATCGTCTAACAAATTTTTAAATATTTCTGAATTGTTCTGTTGCAGGTATGTTTCATGTCTTAACTCATCGATCCTGTTTTTAAAGTAAGTTTACCATTGTAATTAGTTGTACCATTGTTTTTAATATTTTATAAGTGTAATCGTTATGAATAATATATATACCTTAGTTCATTAATCATACTGAATATATTCAGAGAGTCCCATAAGTAAAGAGAGATTTTTATAGAAGTGACAGCAGACCTCAAGATGAACAATAAATATATATATAAAGGCCCGATTTTCCCTAGATAAGTGATAAATCCAAGTTTTGTGCTGTTTTTAAGAAACTCATATGTTTTGTTAAATAGAAGCGATAATTAAACAAAAATTAATTTTAATTGACAATTGTTTCACTGTAAACTAGACAAAATTTAAATCAAATGGAAATAGTGTTTGTCGTTATTAATATCATTTGTAGAGGACTGAGCGGCTAAACTAACTCTGCATTTAAAAAATCATAAATTATTCGCGATTTTATTTTTATTATCATTGTACTATTCAACAGATACCCCACTATTGGTAAAAGTCCTCGTTTAATCGACTTTTACAATAATACAAATACAAAGGGTTTATTTCGGAAAAATAAAGCTTCAAAAGCTTGCCTCTCTGTACCTAGGTGAAACCTCAAATTCATTTTCAGCTTTGCAAACTCAATAAAGATGTAGCAACAGAATCCAACTTAAGATACCAATTCTTAAAATTAATCCATGCATTGTCGGAAAATCGATTAATTTTCACTAATTCAGCTTTTGTGACCAAGTGATTTCAGTAAGTGATTTCACCTACAAAATGAAACTACACTACATCAAAAGCAATTATTATGAAAAAATAAATAGCAGTGCCATGGTACTTGACTATTCCTTAACGTTGTCTTACAACCGGGAATGGAACAAAATCTGTAAATCATGGAAAATTAGTTGATTGAATCAATATCACAGGTTTTTAAAACATATTTGCACTAAATTAGTTTAAAAACATTGTTCCATAAAGTAAACAATAAAAATTTAATAAATAATAATTTTGTGTAAAATCCTGTTGATATGGATAGGAAACTATCATATATTCCTGTTTTTTTTTTTTCATTGATTACCGATTTATTCGATAACAAAGATACAACTTATTTTGAATTATTACCGCTTTGATTATGGGGATTTTTATGTCCTCGTTCTGAAGTGACCTGCAGTTTACTAACTACTTCTGAATATCTCAAGGACTTAAAATTGTCATGAACTTGTACCTAGTCTGATTATGCTGATTTGTTTTTAAAACTAAACTATACTAAACTGGTGATCGACAAACCAAGTTTACTAGAGTGAAATACATCTCTAACTCGAAAATGGTGCTTCAAGAATTACCTTTCGAGACACAGTCAAGGTAAGTTGATGTATTGATGCAGACCTCATTCCATAATTCCTATCGTGTCAAGGCGGTCTAGGATATATATACTATACGGTAAAGGTTATACCTTAGTAATTTTAATGTAAACATAAATAATAACAAAAGCATATAATGATATTCTTTTTTAGAACTAAAACTAAATGAATAAAAATAAAACCTAAACTAATAAAAAAAAGCTAAGGTGTTTGTTTTTAAACCACACGAAAGAAGAGAAAACATCAACAAGACGAGATTAAAAATACAAAATCAATTTTCTTTTTTTCTATGTTTACAAAGTAATAAAATTTACAATATACATAATTATAGTTATGTATAAACTATTTTCTGTTATATATTCACAAAATAAGAACATTTGAAATAAATACAACTATAATTGTGTTTAAATTACTGTAATAAACTTTACTTTGACAGATCGTCATTTATATCATCCTCTAAAAATGATAGGTTGAATTATAAAACTAGTTAATAAACTAAAATATGTGGTAAATACTTTTGATTGAAATATATTTGCTGAATATCAAACAAAAACTTCGTCATTTTTTTTAATATAACTTCTGTAACGGAGTCATTAATTTGTTGAAACTCTATTAAGTGTACAGAAAATCGAATAGGAACTCATAATACCTTATCTTTTATTCCTATGACTAATTAAAAAAATATTTATATCGACTTCTGCAAACATCGGTTTCTCAATTATCAATGGTATTTAAATTTTGAGATATTTTAATAAAATTGTTCAAAACAGTCGTTATTTGATTCTTTGGCAATATCGTTGTTGTTTTGTTTTTTTCCTACACTCTAACTTGGCGTCACATCAGAATACAATTTTAATTTATAGTTAATTATAAAAAGGATGAAATGTTGAACATTTCCCTTGCTTACAGTATGTGGGTCCGATTTTAAATTTCTGTGATATTTTAATTCCAATGTCAAAACACTTCAATCAGTCTACTCGAGCTGAATTAACCCGAATTAGCGTTACAATTCCGAGCCTGATGACTCAATCTCATTCACTCATTCACAAAAACACGCGCCTAAAGAATTTTTAACTTCGAAAAGTTTGATTAGAATATTTTCATTTTAAGGATTTCCGCCTCTCAACTACTGTGTACCAACGTAGAAACCAAATAGTATAAAGATATTTACAGATTAATTTTTGGATTTTACGAAAAATCTTCGGACATTCCGGAATCAGACTTGGAAATGTGCTAAATCCACAAGTAAGTCTGTTAGACAATAGTTCTGTAATAAATTTTCTTGCACCTGTCCGTTACTAATCGTCTGATCGGGAACCTGACTCACTTTCACACTCCTGCTACGACATCACGAATTTAAGTTACTTTATTTGTCATACATGCCTTATTTTTAGGTATAATTACAGACAGCCGAAATTTCAAGGAATAAATGGATTTGCACAAAAATCTTCAAAGTTCTAAAAGGAAAAAAAATGTACAGCTTCAAACCACTTAAACTCAACAGTCAGGCAACAGTATTCATCGAAATTGAAAGAAGTTCCAGTTCCCTTTCATTAAACCTTTTGTTGCGAAGGGTCGCTGAAAAGGAGATATCCATCCAGTTCAGTATTTCTAATATGTATAGAAGTTTCATTACTTTACACAGCAACTATGTAATCTTGAAAACTGAATGAATGTAAGAATGAAAACCTTCAAAGGTCGAAATCTAAGTCCTAAAATTGAAAAAAATGTAGGACTTAAACTCAACATTCAGGCAACAGTATTCATCAAAATTATTGAAAGAAGTTTCAGTTCCCTCTCATTACACTTTTTGTTATCCATCCAATCCACTGTTTCTAATATGTTGACAAGTTCCATTACTTTACACTGCAACTATGTAATAAAACTATCACAACTGAAAGAAATTTATTATCAAACATTTCCAAAAGATGTTTACATTACAGAATGTCTAGCGCTAAAAAAAACGAACTAATTATCTCTTGAAAGGCTAAACCAATTTGGTTTTCTTTTTATTGAAAAGCGATTTGGTTCTCTTTGTTTTATAAGGTTTCACTCGCTGGTGCCTTTGTATCAATTTTTGCACTGTAAGTTCAAATGCAACTGTACAACAGCCAAAATCAATCTTTATCCTTTGTAGATTTTAGCGCTAAAACAGCTCTAACGATTTTAATATTACTTACCCAAGTCTAGGACCTAAAGCACTTTTTTTTCATCATCTTCAAGGTTTATTCGAAGATTTGTTTGACGAAACAGATAAGGATTAGAACTTTCAAATACTACGAACACCGAAGCAGTGGAGTGGTGTTTTGATCCGATTATTATGGTGTCTAAATAATTAGAGAAAGTACTCACAAGGAGAGTTCGGTGATTTTTTCACTCCCTACAGAAAACTGTAGTTTAGTTTAAAGTACTCGGTGTACGAAAACTTCAAGTATTTCAACACAAACTCGGCACTCGTTACATCTTACTCAGAATAATTTGCGAACGTCTTTGCCCTAGAGGCACACCTTTTACGGTATTTCGTTATAAATATATTTATATGTTTACACACATCAACGAGTCGAGTGCATTTCAAAAATCGATAATGAATATTCACTTGCAAGTTAAGGAGAAAGGAACCTCTTTTAAATATTTCATTATAGCTGATTTATATGCGGCATCAGATACCGCAAGTGTCGGTACCTTTACGAAGAAAGGAAGTTTACATTAGCATAGGGTCCGATTTCAATTATTCATGTGTGACGACAAATGGACTGTTTATTGAGTCACGAAAAACATTTCACTTATTGAATGTAATAGATAATGACTGCGATGATTACCAGGACCGTTTTACTTTCACTATGAAATATGTAGTAAAGGATAGTATTGCGATCGTGAAAATTTTAGAATATGAGTTTTCAACGGAAATACACGTTTTTAAGTCCCTTGAGTCCAAATAACCAATTCCCACAAAACGGTGTGTGAGTGTTTGTTAACAGTCTAGCTCAAAAACGTTTAATTGCATATTTAAGGTTTTTATATGTCTGAGGTGTTACAGCAACGTTTTCGTCAAAATCAGCCAACCGAATGTGGCACTTTATTTCATCGATGCAACACATCTTTACGATTTTCTCGAAAAAGGCTCCAACGATTTTGATTAAATTCATTATATCAGTGTAAAATTAAGCAGTTTTGAATATTATGTAGGTTTTATTCTCGTTGATGTTCTCTAACAGGGCTGAAACGGTTAATTTTCAAAGCTTCCACTAAAGTACTTTTATTTTTTTTTATTTGAAACAAAATAACATTTCACATTGATCTTTGATATAAAAAAAAAAAAAAAAATTATAATTAACTAAATGAGAAATAAGAGCTCATAACAGAGAATAGTTGAAATGAAGTAACCAAAGGAATACGACCGCGCTTGAGCTCACCCGAAGATTAAAAGAGGCTTCTATGTATTCCATATTTCCATATTATGTACATATACATATGCGTTTTTCGTTAGTATTATTTCATATTTAATTGTATATATTACAGCGATATAAATATTAAAATTTATATATATATATATATATATATATATATATATATATATATATATATATATATATATATATATATATATATATATATATAAGGGTAGTTAGGGTACATAAAAATATAAAAATACCCACAACGAAATATAAATCAATATAGCGTTTATAGTTTTTCTTTCACTTTCCCTTTGTCTTTAAATACATATTCTGCTAAGTGATGTTACCAGAGAGTGGTAAATGAAAGTTGTTTGATACTCGCCGCACCAGATTTTTTAACAGTTAGCCTACTGTTTCACAGTTCACAGTTGTTTGCAAACTTCAGGATAAATTACAGTTTTAATTAAAACTTGTAAATATAAAGAACAGTGGGCTTTAAATTTATACAAACCGAATGAATACCTATCAATATTTTGTCAATCAACACATAGATGTTAATCCTATACTTACATGCATAATTTGATGAATCCTAAATTATTTTCTCTATAATATTTACCATATCATTACTGCCTCTGGAATCTCACTTAAACCTCATAATCTGTCTTTTTATATTTTCATTCCTAATTATGCTTTCATTTGGCATGAAAGATCGGATCGTATGAGTGTGGAGTTGATATTTTCGTTCAATATAGTTTAAAGATAAGAATCCTTTTAAATCCCCTTTTCTAGAAACTGCTCATATAGAACACCTGTTCATAGAAATTTACCTGGACTCCTTTTCCCTTCTCTACACCAGAGTATATTGCCCTACTCAGGTTGATCCTACCTTTGAACTTTCCCTTATTGCCTACGCTGCTTTATACGATAAAGTTATAATAGCTGGTGGCTTCAACATTAATATCTTCTCGGACTCTCCTATCTCACATTTTACAAAATCTTATACGTTTCTAGACATGTGTCAGCTTTTTTCAATCCACTCATAACACCCAGTTCTTAAGTACTTGGTTTGACTTTTTTATCATAATTTATTCCCAAAACTTAGTATTCTACTCTCCGTAGGAGAGTAGGATCCGTCTTCTGAACTAAAACTTCGTATTATATTCCAGTTCCTAAAGACATTCCCAAGCTAATTCTACCACGACTTATTAATCCGCGAAAATCTAAATTCTTTTCTCTATTCATTTTCCTATTCTCTATAACCTATCAATTCCTATTCTCCTATCGATAAAATGGTATGATGTATTTCCCCTAATTTATATTCCTAAATCAGCATAACTCTCTGAAGACTTCCACACACAAGAAAATTATGTTATTAAAATAATCATAAATATTATATAAAACTGTTTCCTGTGGTTTTCAATCAGATTCACAATCAATTTCATAAGCTGATTCTTATTCAATTTTCTTATTAAGGTAGGGAAGAATTATATTCGTGAGAAAAGTTAAAAATAAATTTTTGCTCAGAATCAAAATTTTCCAGTCGCATTTTACGTTTCAGACATCAAGGATCAAATTTATCCTATCTATCTGTCTGTCCGTCTGTTTGTCTATCTGTTGTGAAATCGATGTAACGGACATATCACCTACTACCGTTTATCCGATTTTTATGAAATTTTCAAGAATTGTGCGGGTTAATGTCTAGATGATCCCATATCAATTTTATTGAATTCTAACCAGCACTTCCGCTTATGCACGCATTTTCGTAGATATGCCAATATTTCAGGAACGGCTAGGTCGATTTGGCTCAAAGTTGGATAAAAGGTAGATATTTGTGAAAAAAAAACAATGTAGGGTCAGTTTTTTTTTTTCAACCCACTGACATCACCCAGCTCTTAAGTACTTGGTTTGACTTTTTTATCATAATTTATTCCCAAAACTTAGTATTCTACTTTCAGGATCCGTTTTCTGAACTAATATTTCGTATTATATTCAGTTCCTAAAGAAATTCCCAAGCTAATTGAATTCTGTCCATTGCTTTCTCTTATATATATATATGTTCAAACGTGTTTTCCATGATACGTCTGTATGTCTAAAGCCGCAAGTCTTATTTGGCTCAAACATGGAGGTAATTAAGGGATTGGTCAACCTAAAATGAAATAGTCATCAATTTTATCAAATTCTATCTATTACTCAAAAAAAAAAAATAATACTTCCGCTTTCAGATCAGGAAATGTGTTATTCGATATGGCTATAGTTTGAAAACAGGGCATTCAATTTGACCAAAACTTGGAGGAAATTCGGAGTACAGTTTAGAAATTACTTAGTATCAATTTCGTTGAATTCCATTTAATAATTAAAAGTAATATAAATATTTGTTCACAATATAATGGCTGTGAAATATGGAAGGCACTGATCATATGAAGAGGGAGTTAGTTTATTACAATATTGTTATGGGGTTATAAAATTTTAGGTTTTATTCTAACTTTAATTTATAGGCGTTCCATCGAAGGATTGAGTCATAAAGTCAGTACAGAGCTCCACGCACTTCTATCTCGCAAATCATCTTCCTCCAGACCTCGACCTGCCATTTCCTCCTCCACGCTCTCCATCCACCTGCTTCTGAGGCCGTCCACACCCTCTCTTCCCTGGCGGAACCCATTCCAGGAGAATGCTCGGCCACATTCCTCCGTCATTCTTCTCACATGCCCATACCATCTTAGGCAGAGTGCCCCGATCCTCTCATTAACCACATCCATTTTGTGTCAAACTACCTCATTCTTAATTTTATCCAGTCGGAGACATCTTCTCCAGTAATGCATCTTGACTGCCTGCACTTTGAGTACGAACGGGAGTTCATGGTCCATGTTTCTGAGGCATATGTAAGAATAGTTTCCACTATTTCTGTGAATATTCTACGCTTGTTCTCGGTGGAAAGCTGGTTCCAGGAACAATCTAGACTGAGTCTGTTTTTTAAAGCACCAGTATTTTTACTTTCACTTACCCCTAAATAAAATATATAATAACGGAAACAATTTTAAAAACAACTAACGGCAACCGTGAATATTTTTCAATTCGAGTTTTCAACGGAAATACATGTTTTGAGTCCAAATAACCAGGTCCCACAAAATGGTCGGTGCGTGTATGTGAACAGTCTAGCTCAAAAATAAAAAGACTTACGAAACTGATATTACATTATATTAAAATAGATATATGCCTTAGATGTGACAGCAATTATTTCCTTAAAATCAGCTGACCGAAAGTGTCATTTTATGTCAACGGTGAAACAATTTTCTTAAAAATGGCTCTAACGATATAGGTTAAACTCGGTATATCACTGCATAATTAATTGGTCTTTAATATTATTGAGGTTATATCTCCATTAATTCCCATCACTTTATAGGGCTTAAATACCCAATATTGGCTCATATACGCCTTCCACTGAATTACCTTTGATATCGTTTATTTTGAAAACGAACAATAAATACTCTCTTTATTGACAGAATTTATAAAAAACGGCTAAATATAACACACCTTTTACAATATTCGTTAAGGCAGTTAGTGGCCGATTCCTGCTTTAATCGTTTACTGTAATAATTATAGGAGTGGCGATCAGTGTCTTGAGCGTTGCCATAATATTCTGACACGGCGTTTGAAGTGAATTAGGTCTATCAGGTATTGAGGTAAATTATTTTTCATTTGAATTTTCGAGGAGAGATTTGGGGAGGAAGCAGCTGAGATTGCTTGTTTAATAGTGGCCGCAAAGGAATGTACTGTATTATTAAGGTCTTCTGGGGTTTTCAGGAATATTTTGAGGTCAATTTTATCAGAAAGGATTTCATAAAAGAGTTTCCGGTTAACTGGACCTCTGATAAAGGACGGTGGAGGGGGTTTAGGAATAGGAGCTATTAATAATTTAAGTATTAATGGATTATGATCTGAGGAAAGTTCGTCAAGTTGCGTAAGGGAATGATTGAGGGTACCTAAACCACTGTGGATGAAACAATCAAGGATGTTACGAATCCGGTAAGGATCAGTGGGCCAGTAGGTAGGTGAATTGGGTGGAAGGAGGATGAAGTGTTGAGAATTGAGTGCAGACAGCAATGTTTTGCCGTGAGAATTCGTGGTTCTTGAACCCCATCCTTGGTGCCTGGAATTTAGGTGTGCACCCAGGATAACCTAAGGAGTTGAAGTAAGAACTGAACTGGACCAAGAAAATTAAATGAAATTTTCTTACTAAATGTAAACTTTTAAAATTGTATTCTAAGTTTTTAAAAAATTATTTAAAATCCACCGAATCAAGCCAATGCCATTGTTTAAATTACTGTTTCATTGTACTTTGAATATAAAAATATTTCATGGATATGTTTATAACCTTAAATACATTTACCATAGTTTAATAACTCTAGATATGATATTATATTTAAATTATTAGGTGTCTATCGTCCGTTTATTCCGAAAAATCATCAAGCAACCTTTTAGACAATTTAAATTAGTGAATAATTTGATGAGTTTTCCCTTTGTGAAATCCCAACGTTATCCATTTACAATCCGTATGACAACTTTTGACCAATTCATTGCAGGCATTGAAAATCTCGTAATTTCATATTAGTAAACTTTACAATTGAAAATGACAGTTTAATAACTAATATTCCGACAATCCGTAATCATTTATAGGTTAAATATTCAGATTTTCAAATCTCTCTAATCATATATGAGCTAATTTCAACATTGTTATTATTAATTTTAGTGATGTTTCTAGTGGCAGAATGTATACCTTTATTCACAGTTCTATATTACAATACCGCAATCACCTACTCTGGAATCAACCTATACACTGTCTACATAGACATAACTTTTCCAACTACAAATATCACTAAAATCACATTAATCAAAAATGTTGAAATTGGAGTTAGTCATTCTGTCAACTGAAAGGCTCAGAGACTGGGAGTTGAGTGGTTTATAAAAGCAGATGGAGTAACTAGATTTTTAATGCCTATCGTCAATATAATAAATAGACTTTTTGTAATTTTTATAGTTCTTAATGATTTGTTAACTGCAAACATTAAGCTTTAACTCCGTTTAAAATATACTTCAAAACCTGTATAATAGCCCAACAATGCCAGAAAATAATTTCTATTCAAAGTAGAGTGGTAAGAGAAAGTTTTGTGTTGAACGCGCCAGAATTTTCCTTTAATAATAGAAATAGTTTTACCTTAGTGAAATGAGCTTAAAGTTAATATTAGTATAAATAAACTTAAATATTGTATTATAATTAATATATATATTGCTTGTTTTACAGTATAACTTAAAAAAATAAGACAATTAAACATATGCTTCAACGATATATAATAAAAAGTAAAAAACGGTCAAAATAATTGAAAAAATCATTTTAATGTTTTTGAAAATGAATTGCTGAAACTAGAAGCAAAGAAAGGTCAAGTGTTTTTCATCTTCCAAAACTTAGTGTTATTTTCTGTTTTAAAGCCATAAAATACCCAACAGATAAATCGCATTACACACAACTGACAAACAAACTGAAATCAGAAATTAGAAAATACAAAATTCAAAATTTACTAAATTTTACTGAAAAACTTACAATCACTGACAAATCATTATGGATGACCACCAAACAACTTCTTAAGTTTCAAGACTTTAATCACCCACTACTTACTGATTCCCAAACCTGGTCCAAATCCGACGAAGAAAAAGCCCAACTATTTGGTCAACATCTTTTACAAACTTTTAATCCACATCCCGATATCCTTAATTCAACTCACATCAATTGTATTGAAGCAGAACTGGATATTCCTCTCCAAATGTCTCTGCCACCCAAAGCATTTCATCCCATAGAAATATCCAACATCATTCAAAAAGTACCTTCCCGTAAAGCTCCTGGACATGACCTAATTATATCCCAGATCCTAAAACTTCTTCCTCGATAAGCCATCCTATTCCTTACTTATATATATATAATGCTGTACTCCGTTCTACATATTTTCCTGATCTTTGGAAACGATCTATTGTTAAAATGATCCACAAACCCAAAAAACCACCAGAATACCCATCCTCTTACCGTCCTATCTCTCTTTTACCCATCATGGGCAAAATCTTAGAAAAACTCATCTTAAAACGCTTGTACCCTATCCTAAATTCTAAACACATAACCCCAGATCACCAATTTGGTTTCCGAACTTCCCATTCCACTATACAGCAATGTCATCGTGTGGTAGACGTAGTCTCCTCTGCATTGGAGCGCGGAATGTACTGTACGGGAGTCTTTCTCGACGTTGAACAGGCGTTTGATAGAGTTTGGCACCCGGGACTGCTGTACAAACTCCGAAAATTCCTACCACCTACATACTTCCTCATTATCCGTTCCTACCTTACTGATAAATACTTTAAAGTAAATCACAATAACGCCTATTCATCCCTTTTTTCCCAGTCTGCTGGTGTTCCTCAAGGTAGTATCCTAGGTCCTATCCTCTATACAGTTTATACAGCTGACATCCCTACCTGGCCCAACACTGTCATCACCACATATGCCGATGACACATGTATCCTATCAGTAAACAATGACCCAGCAATTGCATCCCAAATGCTTCAATCACACATCATAAATCTAGAAGAATGGTGTCAAAACTGGAGAATTAAAATAAACTCCAATAAATCCCACCAAATTACCTTTACCCTTCGTCGTAAACCAACGACTTCCTGTCCTACAGTTTCCTTTAACAATACTCCACTTATCCCTGTTGAGCAAATCCGATACCTAGGACTCCACCTGGACAAACGACTAACTTGGAATCCTCATACTAGACTGAAACGACAAGAAACCGCTCGACGTTTCCGATTACTTCAGCACTTACTAGACAAACGCTCTAAACTTCCCATTAATTACAAAAGACTTATATACTTGACTATAATAAGACCTATTTGGACTTACGGAGTTGAGCTATGGGGCTCCACTAAACCATCGAATTCCTCTCGCATCCAATCCTTACAATCCAAAATCCTTCGTAAAATCCTCAATGCTCCTTACTTTGCCACTAATAAAATTATCCATAAAGATCTTAATGTTTCAGATCTGGCCCAATCCAGATACCTATTCTTCCATAATAAACTTCAGAATCATCCCAACCCTCTCGCTTCTAACCTTGCTTCCTCTTCAATTCCTGATAACCCTCCGAGGCGTCTGAAAAGAAGATGGCACCGTGATCTCCTAATGTAGTCATATCATTAGAGTGCTACCATTGGGTAGTTACTCAGCAAGTGTATTCATGTCATTATATCAATTATGTCCAAATTTACTTGATGTATTTATGTAATACAGTTGTAAATGTCATAAAGAAATAAAAAAAATAAAAAAAGCCATAAAAACAGCAAAGTACGCCTAAAAATGTACTTATAAATTTATCCAAAAAATATTATTTCATTTATATTATATTATTTCATTTATTTTGTATTATTTCATGGTATTAGAGAAAAGTAGTTCGGTAATGTTTTTTTTTTTTTTTTTTATAAGAAATAATACATTTTGCCTCACTTAAAGGCACGAAGTATTATGTGAATCTCATTCATACTACATATACAATAACAAAAACAAAAGAAAAATTATAACAAAACGAATGAATCATAAAAGTGTAAAAAATACAAAAGAAGTGAAGCAACATAAAGTAAAAATATAACATTCATAAAAACAAATTCATACTTATTTATAATATTTTGTCGGCCGAGGGGAGTAGATCCTCCACGTGCGAATGTTTCCACCTGCTTCACCTGCGGATGTGATTCCAGTGGAGACTGAGAGAGGGTGATGGTGAAATGCCTTTTGGAACACCAACCTCAACTGGATAATAATTGGAAATTTAACTGACATGAAGGGAACGATTTCATAGGAAAGATTTGAGGACTACTTAGTCCTAATCCTACAAAGTTTGGAATTGGCTTGAAAAGCAAGTCTTCGTACCATATTTCGTTAGTTGAAGTAAATAATGTTTTAGACTGTTGAAAATATGTAGCAGAAAGATAGGAATAACAATTTTTTCTTTTTATTAGTGGACACCTCAACAACCTGTTAAAGTAAATGATATTGTCTTATTGGAAAATCTTTTATTTTCATCCCCATTTTCCTGCTCGATGCAAACTGTCTCTTAGTTTAGAGTTTGAGTACTGTCTCCAATTCGAAGAAAAAGGAAGGCAGTGGATCAGCTGATGAGAAGGTTGTCTCCTCAACTCCTCTCTCAGTTTTTACCAATTTTATAGCGGAATCTCTCTGATTATTCACGTGATACAGTTAAAGTGTATATCAGAGCAGTTGATATTTACTGTTGACATCTTTTTTTTTTGTTATTTTAAGAAAAAAAAAAAAAAATTTTTTTTTTTTTTTTTTTTATTTATTTATTTATTTTTCTCTTATGATATGCGGTATGATCAGCAAGTGATGGCCAGTAAGGTGCCCAAGAGGTCTCGGTCAGACGGAGTTAGCTCACCAGCCAAACAAAGGACTCGTCGCTGCCTACGAGAAATACCTCCAGTGACCAAAATGAACACTTCAGAACCAGAACCTCAGCCCCAACCAGGTACGTCTGCACAAGAAACGATTGAAGAATCACCTTTCTTTACTCCAAACCCCTACCAAGTGCTTCAAAATGACAGAGAAGTAATGGAGTCTGCAGCAATACCCAGAGAACCAAAGCCTCCTCCGATATTTGTGAAAAATATAAAAAATTTCCAGATGTTCTGCACCCAACTAAATAAAATCTGCTCTGGCAGTTATTCATGCCTTAACAGGACCAATGACACCAAAATAACACCTGATTCTGCAGAAGCCTACCGAAAAATAGTGAAGTACTTATCAGAAACAAATGCGAATTTTCACACTTACCAGCTGAGGCAGGAAAGAGCTTTACGAGTAGTGATAAGAAATTTACATTCCTCAACCCCCACTGAAGTTATTAAAGAAGAACTAACGACGCTTGGTTTCAATGTACGCCAGGTAACAAACGTTTTGAAGGAGGACAGGGAGCAGCCAGGATTACGAAATAGGATCCCACTACCATTGTTTTTCGTGGACTTGGAGCCATCACCAGGTATCGAAAAAATATATGATATCACAAGAATATACTACACAATGGTGAAAGTTGAGAAGCCATATCCCAAGAGAGACATCGTGCAGTGCCATAATTGTCAGACCTATGGCCACACGAAGACATATTGCCACCATCTGCCGCGTTGCGTGAAGTGCGGTGAACAGCACAAATCTGTAGAGTGCACCAAACCTATACAAGATCCAGCAGTATGTGCCCTATGCTTGGAGGGACACCCGGCCAACTACAAAGGCTGCCAAATTTACAAGAATCTCAAAACCAGACACCAGAAAAACCGGATTCAAGATGAAGCACTAAGAACAAGAAGAGAGAGAGAGCCTTCCAGAATTGTAAACAATGATGTATCATTCTCCCAACTACTTAGAGGTAAGACTTTAACCGATAAATGTCAAGCCCTGCCACAACAACAACCTCAAACCCAACCTCAAAATCCTCTTCATCCTAATATACCTAACCACCAACAACAAATTCCTCATATTCCTCCTCCTTCAAATGCAACAGATCTCACAAGTTTGTTAGCATCTTTCCTCACCGATTTCAAATCCCTTGTTACTCCACTCATATCACTCCTCACGAATCTCGTATCTCACCTCATCCCTCCTTTGAAAAATCCTTAAATGACTCACATCCCTAAACCCATATCCATTCTCCTTTGGAATGCGAATGGTGTTAGAAATCATACAGACGAACTATCTACTTTACTACTTGACAAGAACATTGATGTGGCACTAATTACTGAAACTCGACTAACCACTAAACAGCACTTCAATATACCACAATACCTGACATATCGTACTGACCACCCTGACGGAAAAGCACATGCCGGTACTGCTGTAATTGTACACCAATCCCTCTCCCATCACGTACTCCCATTACCAATACATGATTTCCTACAGTCCACCGCTATCGTGATAAAAACCTTCTCCTTTCCGGTCACTCTTGCATCAGCGTATTGCCCTCCTAACCGATCCATATCCAATGCCCAATTCAGTTCTCTCCTCGACTCCTTAGGACATCACTTCATCTTGGGTGCAGACCTAAATGCCAAGCACCAACAATGGGGTTCCAGAACCACGAATTCTCGTGGCCGAACCCTGCTGTCTGCACTCAATTCCCAACGTTTTCACCTCCTTTCCCCCAACTCTCCTACCTACTGGCCCACAGATCCCAACCGTAATCCTGATCTTCTTGATTTCTTTATCCACAGCGGCTTAAGTCCCCTCAATTGTTCCATTACACGTCTAAATGAACTTTCCTCTGACCATAGTCCTCTAATCCTTAATGTTTCACTTGAACCTGTTCCCAAACCTTCTCCACCGTCATTCATTAGGGGCCCAGTAAACTGGGACCTTTTCCGCCAAATAATCTCCGATAATATTGATCTCAACATATCCCTCAAAACTCCCGATGACCTTGATAGTGCCGTAAATTCCTTTACTACCACAATCCAACAAGCCGCCTGGACTGCCTCCTTCCCAAAAGACTCCTCCAGAATTCCTATAAAGACCATTCTACCCCAACACATCCTTAACCTAATCCGCACCAAACGCCGTGCCAGATTATTATGGCAACGTACCCGACATCCTACCGACCGCTGCTCCTATAATTACTACTGCAAACAATTAAAACTGGAATTAGCCACCTTCAGATCACAATCCTTCAACTCCTACCTATCCTCCCTCTCTTCTCGCGACAATTCCCTTTGGAAAACCACAACAAAAATCCTAAATCCTCACCGCATTTCCCATCCTCTCCGACGAGGTGATGGCTCCTGGGCAGCATCTGACGAAGATAAAGCTGAGGAGTTCGCCATTCACCTATCCAATACATTTATTTCACATCCGGAATCCCATCCTGCCCACACCGTAACAGTAGAAGAACTCCTTACATCACCAATCCCACTTTCCTTGCCCCCAAAAGCTATTCATCCTTCCGAAGTAAAATTTCAATTAAAAAAACTAATCCTCCGTAAAGCTCCTGGACATGATCTCCTTACACCTCAAATCCTTCGACAACTTCCATCCAAAGCAGTCATATTCCTTACATATATCTACAATTGTATCCTACGCACCACCCACTTCCCTCTGTTATGGAAACACTCCACTATTATCCTTTTCCCAAAACCAGGAAAACCTCTCAATAGCTCAACATCCTATAGACCAATCAGCCTACTCCCAATCCTTTCAAAAATTTTTGAAAAGATCCTTTTGAAACGAATCCTACCCATTATAGAATCCCAAAATATCCCTTCCCATCAGTTTGGTTTTCGCTCTCAACATTCTACTGTTCAACAAGGACTCCGAGTTGTTGATCATATTTCCTCAGCCCTAGAAAACAAGGAATACTGTTCGGGTGCCTTTCTGGACATTGCACAGGCATTTGACCGGGTATGGCACTCCGGACTGCTCTCCAAGCTTAAAATCCATTTACCTCAGTCCTTGTACCTAGTCCTCCGATCCTACCTCTCTGACCGCTCCTTTCGAGTTCGCTGTGGAACAGAATTTTCCAATATCTACTCCGTTAAAGCCGGTGTTCCCCAAGGCAGCGTCTTGGGTCCCGTGCTTTACATCCTCTTTACTGCTGACATCCCTGTTCATCCCGATACTTTTCTTGCAACATTCGCTGACGACACCGCAATCTTATCATCCAACTCTGATCCCGAAATAGCATCCTTAAATCTCCAAAGTCACCTCACCTTGATTGAGCACTGGTGTAATAACTGGCGCATTAAAGTTAATGAATCTAAATGCCAACATATTACCTTTACACTCCGACGCAATTCCTGTCCACCAGTACTCTTTAATTCCATCCAGCTTCCTTATTCAGACACAGTCCGGTATCTTGGCTTTCATTTAGACCGAAGACTAACTTGGAACCCGCATACTAGACTCAAAAGACAAGAACTCAACCGACGATACGGCCAACTATACCGACTACTAAGCAGAAAATCTAAACTTTCCATTGAAAACAAGCTACTGATCTACAAGACAATACTGAAACCTATTTGGACTTACGGACTAGAACTGTGGGGATCAGCAAAATTTTCTAACATCAAGCGCATCCAATCCTTCCAGTCTAAAGTCCTTCGAACAATAGTCGATGCTCCTTTCTATGTATCCAACAAAACCCTACATCATGACCTTAACATCCCATTTGTCCTAGACCTTATCCCAGAAAAATTCTCCAAATTTCACCAGAACCTTACTTACCACCCAAATCCTCTTGCACAATCCCTATCAAGCATCTCCCATCCCTATAATCCTCCAAGAAGATTGAAACGGCAGTGGCCTCGCGACCTTTTGTAGATTATATAAATTGGAGTTCTGGCAATGGCCTGATTCTTCACTCAAGACATGTGTGTATGTGGCTAAAGTGCTCTCGACCAATCTCCGCTGGCTTTAGTACCAGTGACGCGGTTGGGAGAGTAGCGCAGGGTTCTCTTGGAGTTCCCTCGCCTGATTGTATATAGGTATGCATGTGTTTTTTTTTGTTTTTTTTTTCCTTAGTTTTAATTTTCTTATTTTTTAGGTTATTTTATTTTATTGTCTATTGTATATACTTTTGATTATTATTTTGTTCTATTTATTTTATTTTTTTGTACATATGGTGTGAATGTCATCCTACCTCACTATAACCAATGTCCAACAGACAGATTGTTATAATACTCAATAAAGAAATTAAAAAAAAAAATAATAATAGAAATAGTTTTATCTTAGTGAAATGAGCTTAAAGTTAATATTAGTATAAATAAACTTAAATATTGTATTATAATTAATATATATATTGCTTGTTTTACAGTATAACTTAAAAAAATAAGACAATTAAACATATGCTTCAACGATATATAATAAAAAGTAAAAAACGGTCAAAATAATGGAAAAAAATGTTTTTGAAAATGAATTGCTGAAACTACAAGCAAAGAAATGTCAAGTGTTTTTCATCTTCCAAAACTTAGTGTTATTTTCTGTTTTAAAGCCATAAAAACAGCAAAGTACGCCTAAAAATGTACTTATAAATTTATCCAAAAAATATTATTTCATTTATATTATATTATTTCATTTATTTTATATTATTTCATGGTATTAGAGAAAAGTAGTTCGGTAATGTTTTTTTTTTTTTTTATAAGAAATAATACAATTTTGCCTCACTTAAAGGCACGAAGTATTATGTGAATCTCATTCATACTACATATACAATAACAAAAACAAAAGAAAAATTATAACAAAACGAATGAACCATAAAAGTGTAATAAATACAAAAGAACTGAAGCAAAATAAAGTAAAAATATAACATTCATAAAAACCAATTCATACTTATTTATAATATTTTGTCGGCCGAGGGGAGTAGATCCTCCACGTGCGAATGTTTCCACCTGCTTCACCTGCGGATGTGATTCCAGTGGAGACTGAGAGAGGGTGATGGTGAAATGCCTTTTGGAACACCAACCTCAACTGGATAATAATTGGAAATTTAACTGACATGAAGGGAACGATTTCATAGGAAAGATTTGAGGACTACTTAGTCCTAATCCTACAAAGTTTGGAATTGGCTTGAAAAGCAAGTCTTCGTACCATATTTCGTTAGTTGAAGTAAATAATGTTTTAGACTGTTGAAAATATGTAGCAGAAAGATAGGAATAACAATTTTTTCTTTTTATTAGTGGACACCTCAACAACCTGTTAAAGTAAATGATATTGTCTTATTGGAAAATCTTTTATTTTCATCCCCATTTTCCTGCTCGATGCAAACTGTCTCTTAGTTTAGAGTTTGAGTACTGTCTCCAATTCGAAGTAACGTCGCACAACATAACCAAACAGGACGAGGCGGCAATAACCATAACTCAGGGAGCCTGTACCTACAGAGAATGTAGGAATCTTTAGCGATCCAAATTAAATCAATTTAATACTCAAATACTAATAATGTTGTCAGTATTATATGTATTATAATACATATATGTTTTTCTACGATTGGCGCTATGGAATCATTGGTTTGTGACATCTAGAGAAATCGATCTAGATCCATGGATTATACTCAGAGTCTGCATGTACACGAGGACCTATACTTCTTTCCCCGAAATAGACCGTCTATGGACCAAATCTCAGGGAGGCTATTGAAATCCTGGTATATCACATTCCGATTCCCGGGTCACGCAAATCGGGTTATTCTTAAGTTTGATCACTAATTGCAAGTGCCTTAACTCGCACGGCTACCACGAAGTATATATATGTTATCATAGACAATATTAGTGGCATTTAAAACATACCACAAAATAATATTTTAGTTTTATGACCTTCCCCACTTATCCCAGTTGAACAAATCCGTTACCTAGGCCTGCACCTCGACAAACGACTCACATGGAATCCTCATACAAGACTGAAACGACAAGAAACCGCTCGACGTTTCCGACTACTCCAACACTTACTAGACAAACACTCTAAGCTTTCGATCAATTACAAACGACTCATATATGACAATAATAAGACCTATTTGGACTTACGGAATTGAGCTCTGGGGCTCCATTAAACCATCGAATTCCTCTCGTTTCCAATCCTTACAATCCAAAATCCTTCGTAAAATCCTCAACGCTCCTTACTGTGTCACAAACAAAATCATCCATAAAGACCTTAAGGTTCCATATGTTTCCGATTTGGCCCAATCCAGATACCTATCCTTCCATAACAAACTGCAGAACCATCCGAACCCTCTTGTTTCAAACCTTGCTTCCTCCTCCATTCCTGATAACCCTCCGAGGGGTCTGAAAAGAAGATGGCCACGGGATCTTCTAATATAGAACTTTAATTTGAGTTCTACCAATGTGTAATTTCTCTTCATGTTTTACATGTCATGTTACCAATGTCACATTTACTTGTTGTATTTTTAATGTAATACAGTTGCAAATTTCATTAAAATAAAATAAAATAAAAAAAGCTTTATGACCTAGTCAGCTTTAGGACCTATACCTATACCCCGATTCTGGAGCCCGGAAAAAATACCGTTCTGATTTCCATTACGTTTAGAGAGGAAAATATTAAACTGATAAAAGAAATATTAAAGCAACAATGGTTACTCTAGGGTTGAAAAGTTCCTACGAGGAGCGTATGAGAGTTTGGTCTTCCACCAGAATAAGCGGTTCAATCAACAATATTAATTATCAAAAGAATTTATTCAACTATTGGAATTAAAAACAAAAAAAATAAATTCACAGGCGCAATATCAGCATAACATGGTACAGGAATAGTCTAAAAGGACTGTTTTCTCTAAACTAAAAGACAGGAGAGTGTGAATGTGATCTCTGAACATTATTATAAATGTCCTTGAGACAGAATATAATATTTTTCAATAAATAAGTTTAAAAAAAAGAAAAAATAGGGCTTGCCGAGAGAAATTTTCAAATGTGACATTTGAAATAAAATACTCCAATTGTGGTGGGAATTACATCGGGCAAACTTCAGTGTTTATATAGGAGACTTTATAAACACAATACTTTATAAACAAACTTTATAAAGAAAGTAGATGCGGCTTTAGTCAGCCATGTTGTTAGAAAGGGGCCTACATTTGATTTTGACAAGGAGAAAGTCCTAGTAATAAAAATAACCAACAGAAAAGATTGATTCTTGAGATGGTATGTACATTGGCATCACAAACAACACAATTAAGACGCGTAATGATTTATTAAAGTTAAATTACAACAATCTTTGCCAATCAATATAGGTTGGCCAGTGCGTTCAGTATGCTTATGTATAAATATATATATATATATATATATATATATATATATATATATATATATATATATATATATATATATATATATAATATGTGTGTATGTGTATATATACATGTATATGTATGGGATGGGGTCCTATTTTGGATGTATGTGTGTGTGTGTGTGTGTAGAGATAAAAGCGCCGAGAAGTTAAAGGAAGAAAGAATTAAGGATAATGAACTTCCTGTTTATCTTTTTTTAGGCCTTTTGTATCCCTGTGTTATTTCTTCCCCTATCCCACCATCTTTGGACCGAAAACAATACTATTACCACATTTTAGGATTCTTTTCCTTTTTCGAAAGTTCCATTCTCTTCATGTCATTTTTCTCTGGCTTTGGCATTTCAATTATAATTTACCTTAGGAAAAGAAATCTTGCTTATGTTGGGCATTGTTATTTATTTCTCCAGTAAAATAAAATTTGCAATGGGAGTAATGCATTTATTCCTGAAAATCTGTGTTCATCAGCAATAAACGAACAAAATTGAAATGACGATATATTGGGCCATTGTTGCCATATATTTCAGAAGCTAGCCATAACTTAAACTTCAGAAAAAAAAACATTATTGTGCAAAAATTTTTAACTAGCCTATTTTAAACCTTCTTTGTATGATTGCCACAAGTGTATTATGAATATATTTTGTATCGGGGTTTATAGTAGTAAGCATTTTTTATATATTTAATCGTTTTAGACGTAACCTTAGAGAAATTTATGAAGCGTTGAATCAGAATGGTTTTGTATTGAATCATATTTTTATAAAGGATTTAGCATTGAATAATAAAAGTATGAATCTAGTTTATTAACTCTTAGTCTAATTTTGTAAGTCAATCAATGTTCAAAAGAAATTAGTGTAAAAAATAATACTCAGTCACTCTTATTTATGACTATTTCCTTCTTTTTTTATCGTGTAAATGCTTCTCTAATCTAGTTTGTCCAGAGTTTTATGAGAAATAATAAAATCAGTTGTTATTACAAACACATAAATGATCATTCCTCTGTAGCAAAGGTTTGATTTTATATTCCACTAAATTTCACTTGATCAATGAAAAGTGGAGATAGCTTCATGTTAATACGTCTTTCTATTTTTCAGTCCATTTTAAAACAGTATTTTTGTCTTTATTTATTATCTGTTTCTTTACATCACCAAAAGGGATGAAAATAGATTTCACATAATGACGGGTAGATAATCATTGGAGGACCTAGATCGTTAGAAAATCTAGGCTAATAGAACAGATAATTGCGAAATAATTTGAAAATTTTGAAGTAAAATAGCAGTATAATTTTTCTTTTCTCATTTTATTTTAATTTATATTTTTCAGCTCGTATAATTGAACTCCTTCTTCTCACCTTCATGATTTCAATCCAACCATCATATGGATCCATTATTTATACTGATCTCTTTGAAGGGATTTTGTGCCATCTTCAGAACACTATTTTACATTGCGCGTTTTGCACTTTTTTTGTGGAAAGTGAATTAGATTGATCCGTTTTGACGGTCGGATAAAATCGGCTAATTAATTTTTTTTTTACATATAGATTAAAATATCTCAGAAAATAATAATTTGGCCTGCATACTGTAAGTGAGAAAATCGTTAAGCATTTGATGCTTTCTGTAATAGGCTATAATTCAAAATTTTATTATAACGCAACGACTTGTTAGGGAGGCGAAAAGGAAAAAAGGTGTCGAAAACCAACTGATAACGAGTTTCGTTGAGGATTTTACAAAGGATTTTGGATTGGATGCGAGAGGAATTTGAAGATTTGGTGGAGCCCCATAGCTCAACTCCGTAAGTCCAAATAGGCCTTATTATAGTCATGTAAATTAGTCTTTTATAGTTAATTGGAAGGTTAGAGCGTTTTTCTAGTAAGTGTTGAAGTAGTCGGAAACGTCGAGCTGTTTCTTGTCGTTTCAGTCTGGTATGAGGATTCCAAGTTAGACGTTTGTCCAGATGGAGTCCTAGGTAACAGATTTGTTCGGCAGGAATAAGTGAGGTGTTGTTAAAGGATACTGAAGGACAGGAAGTCATTGGTTTACGTCGAAGGGTGAAGGTAATTTGATGGGATTTATTGTAATTTATTTTAATTCTCCAGTTCTGACACCATTCTTCAATGTTTGTGATGTGGGATTGAACGGTTTGGGATGCAATAGATGGGTCGTTATTAACTGATAGGATACATGTGTCATCAGCATATGTGGTGATGATAGTGTTGAGATGGGTTGGGATATCAGCTGTATAAACTGTGTAAAGGATAGGACCTAGGATACTACCTTGAGGAACACCTGCAGACTGGGAAAAACGGGATGTATAGACATTGTTGTGATTTACTTTAAAGTATCTATGAGTAAGGTAGGAACGGATAATGAGGAAATAGGTAGATGGTAGGAATTTTCGGAGTTTGTACAGCAGTCCCGGGTGCCAAACTCTATCAAACGCCTGTTCAACATCGAGAAAGATTCCCGTACAGTACATACCGCGCTCCAATGCAGAGGATACTACGTCTACCACACGATCGCATTGCTGTATAGTGGAATGGGAGGAGCGGAATCCAAATTGGTGATCTGGGATTATGTGATTCGAATCTAGGATTGGGTACAGGCGTTTTAAGATTAGTTTTTCCAGGATTTTTCCCATGATGGGTAACAGAGAGATTGGACGGTAAGAAGATGGATATTCTGGTGGCTTTTTGGGTTTGGGGATCATTTTGACAATAGATATTTTCCAAGGATCAGGGAAATATGTGGATCGGAGTACAGCATTATATATGAAAGTAAGGAATAGGGTGGCTTTTCGAGGAAGAAGTTTCAAGATCTGGGATGTTATTAGGTCATATCCAGGAGCTTTGCGGGAGAGTAATCTTTGAATGATGTTAGATATTTCTGTGGGATGAAATGCTTTAGGTGGAAGGGACATTTGGAGAGGAGTATCCAGTTCTGATTTAATACATTCGATGTGGGTTGGATTAAGGATATCAGGATGTGGGTTGAAAATTTGGAACAAATGTTGACCGAATAACTGGACTTTTTCTTCGTCGGATTTGGACCAGGTTCGGGATTCAGTAAGAAGTGGGTGATTAAAGTCTTTAAACTTCAGAAGTTTTTTGGTTGTAGTCCATAGTGATTTGTCAGTTGTTGTAATATTTTCAGTTAGGTTCAGTAATTGTTGAGTTTTATATTTTCTGATTTCAGTTTGTTAGTCAATTCGGTATAGTACGTTTTGTCTGAAGGATATCTAGTCCTGTGCCACTTCGATCTTGCCCTGCGTTTATCCCTTAATAAGATTCGAATATGCTGTGGCAAGTTAATATGTCTTAAATTATTGCTTTTATTATTAACAAATTTGTTATTATATATACTCGTTGTTATAGTTGTAGTAAGTTTTTCTATGGCATTATCAATATGTTGTTTTGTCTTAAGGGGAATTTTTAAGTCCAGTTTATCTTCCAGATCATCACGAAATTTGTCCTAGTCCACATGTCCTGTAATCAAGAAAAAACATAAAAAGTATTTTTAAAAAAATTATTCAAATGTTAATATAAACATACGGTATTTTTTTTGTGTGTGTTAGATACAAGGAAAAGACTTATTGTTCAAGTTATAATACAATACTCCAAGTTAAGTCAGGAAAAAATGAAAAATAACGTACATGCGCAACACACAAGCCAAACAACAAGTAACACCAAAATTAATAACATCAAAGATAAAATTAGTTTTTAGGCCAAAGAAATGCTTCAAATTAATTGCATATTAAGAGAAGATCATGAGTAGAATACAATAATAAGATTTTTAAGATGCATTTATAAACGTCCCAAAATTCAAATTATTGATACGATCAAAGACCATTTAAATTAGAATGAAGTTGAGCCTCGTATAAGATACTTAACAAGGCACTCTCTGCTCTTATTCAACATCCCCTTGAGAAAAAGGGGCACATTTCCTTAAGTTCTTCCTCAATGCAAATCAAATAATCCTTACTTTACAATTACATAATCCGTTTCAATTGTTCTTAATAATGCTCACTACAATTGTCACTTAAGATTGAATTATTTCTTTTGCTCGGTTTTCTGTTTGATTATCTTTAGTGTGCTAAAACTGTAAGCTTCTTTCAACTTCAACTGAACTTAGGCAATCTTAAAAATGGATTGTGTAAAGCAACGCATTTATATTTCAGCCTTCATTTACTTCACATACTAAACCCGCAACGCTGACCAGATGTGCGGTCATAATGAAGGCGTTGTGGTCTACTGAAATAATTCAATCTGCATTTAATTATTCAATACAATTATGCAATACTATTATTTATTTAAAATACATAAAAACACACATTTTTTTAAACAAAAATCTCTGTGCAAGAGGCTAATATAATATAATATAAGTGAATATACTTATGAAATAGCATATTACCGTTTATTTACAGTTTATATACTTTACATAATATTTGTTTTACAACATATGTCTATTATAAAATATGAAAATTAAGAGTTAAAAATAACGTAACAAAATTAAAAGCAGTAAAATATAAATATGAGTACGTTCATAACAAACATTCAAGCTTCTTACTGACTTGTTAACAGTTAAGAACTGGAAAACATAATAACTTGTACCACTACTTTTATTTCAGGGTATAGTGGTACTAGTTATAGATTTCAGGTTAAATAATTTCTAATTTGTGTTTTTTCTGTTAAACACAACCTGTTTATATAGTAAATAACGCAAAGACCTTAAAAAATTTTAGGATCCTCGCTTTTTTGACATGTGAAATATAGATATTAGGTATAGGTTTGAGTTTGAAAAAATATGTTTCAGAAATACAAATAATCCAAAAAATAAAGATGACCCCCGTATTATTCAACCACCTGTATGAAATAAATATATAATGTATTTATAAATGCATATATTTATAAATTATATAAAATATATAAGTAACAGTTGTTTTACTGTGAGTTATGTCTTTCTTGATTCAGGCTTGCAGGACGATCCCAATGTGTGCTATATCTTGGTAAATGTTAGGATAATCTTTTGGTGTAACTAACTTCCTGTCCTCTTTTAATCAAACCTGAAAAGTGATTAAAAACATATGAGAAGAAAATGTATCATAAAAGGTCAGATACATTCGTTGACCTCAAATATAGCATTATCTCTCTAATATTAGCTAAATATACGCAATGCATATTTTTGATCTGCATACTATAGATTCGGTAGCATAAAATCAGATGTCACCAATACCGACAGTACATTCTCCAACATTTTCCTTTAAGACTTCAATAAAACAACTCACTAAAAATCAGTACACAGTAGACGGCTAAAAATTGACTGCACTATTATGTATTATGCATACACATGTCTCTAGTGCAATATGGAACCATTCCTTTGGAAATTAATGGGATCAGCGCGGAATAGATAAAAATTACTTTCCTGGGCCGAGTTCATTTATTTCCCTGGAGCTTCTGTGACCTAATTTAACTGTTCCGAGATAATGGAACAGAAAACTCAAACATTCATGACTACTCTCCATCACACGACACATAAATTAAAGCATACTACCCTAAATCATTCATCAATCACTAATAATAAATTGATTTCATTCAATAAAAGTGAATTTTAGTCCCATTCACGCATCGTCTCTATTCATAGTTAAAATATTTCACATCCGGGTCAATCTATATCAAATCAACTAGGAGCCTGACCAAGACGGTCTTGGATTTTTATAATTGTTTGGGTATTTGTTGAGTGCATTAATATATATAGAAAAATATAAAATTTTAGATTTTTTATACTTACAGTTTTTGAGCTAAATATTTTTAACAGAGGAATACTTAATTTAAAGGAGTGCTGCTCTATAGGGTTCCTCGTTACACAACACACTCCTCAATCCATTTTGGACATAACACTTAAATATACGTGAATTACATATATATATATATATATATATATATATATATATATATATATATATATATATATATATATATATATACAAACAATTTATTTTACCTCCTTTCTCATATCTCTTATCATGTCCAATTTTAATACTGTATATATATATATATATATATATATATATATATATATATGGGTATATATGTGTATACGTGTATATATATATATATATATATATATATATATATATATATATATATATATATATATATATATATACATATATATACACATATGCATAGCGGTGAAAACGATATAATACAAACTCTGAAGTTTACAAAAAAAAAAAAAAAAAACTCAAACACCCCGAAATTCCAAAATTATAATCCACACGTTTCAAGAAACATAATTCTCTTTGAATACAACCAAAAAGATATGATTGGATTAAATAATTAAAATTGGATAAAAAAATGTAATAAATATCCATAATACTGTTGATTACTATATATGTGATGATGAAGGTACCAAGGTACCACCAAGAGAGTGTAGAATAATGATCTCGGCCAATAAGGCAACCTCCTTGACATCAACATCTAGTTCTTCGAAATAGCTCCTTGTTATTTTAGGAATTGTTCCGCGAGAACCAAACCAGAGACCACTCTTCAAGCTCTCGCTAAATTTCTCATTTAGGAAACATTTATCATATATGTTGTTGTTTTCTTTTTCTAATTGATTCGCCTGATTGAGGTCATTGCCCTCATAGCGAACAGTTGTATCCAAGACAAGTTGCTGTCTTTTCGGTCCTGGGGAATATAGCAATATCTCGTAGATCTCTTATGCTTCGCTGGCCCTGATCAACACCCAGTCTCTCCGCACATTCCGCGATTTCAGCATTACAATCCGATGTGGACTGGAACAGAGCATTCGCTACATTGGAAAGTCGCTGGCAATGGATCAATGTTGCACAGGAGCCTCCTATTGACAACGGATCAGTCTCAATCCTTGAAACCTCTTCGGTGCGAACATCGCCGTTGAAGTTCAATCAGCTCGCCATGCTGTCGATTATCTTCTTAAATTTCATGAACTTCACGCATATTTTTATAATCCAGCATAATTAAGTTTGTTCTGACTGAAGAAAAGTATTGATCTCGTTAAGTCCGAGCAAACGAAAATTTGAGTGAAAACATGGCAATTAAATATATATCACTACTGTTAGTCAAAAGGTTGTATGTAAAAGTTTGTATTCTATTTTTGACATTATGTAGTCTGCAATCGATATAAGTAGTCTACCACTATGAAAAATAGTAGAGAACAATAAAATATAACATTATACTAATAAATCATAAAAGAAATAATTAGTTTTTATACTCTCCTATAAAACAATCAATTTTTTATATGACCTTTTGAACTAACAGTAGTGATATGCATATTCATTATGTACCGTTTTTTTTTTTTTAAATTACAAATCATCAGATCTACAATCTGCAAGTGCGGAACTCTTTCGCTTAGTATTTGCTGATAAACAAAACTCTTGAATATCAAGCCTGTTCATGTTGATGGATTACTGAATATCCGACAACGGCTTCTTTCAGTGATTTTATTCTCATACGAAAAATTTTAGACCTGGTAATATAGATATTTTTAGCTAATGAAAACGTTGAGAAAGCTATACTGACCTTAGTTGGCAGACTTTTTTTCTTAGTTTAATTTTGTAATTTACTTTTATTTCATTATTATTTTTTATTGGGTATAATATTATTTTTTTAAATCTTTTTCTTCTGTACTATTATAATTTTTTTTGTTTTAGTTTTGTTCTGTTCTCCTTGATATCATATTTGCTAAATACACTAATAGATAGACAATTTATCCCGACAGAAATATATGTATATTATAAATAAAAAAATAAAAAACAACTTCTTATGTCTCTTCCCAATTCTGTCTTCCTAAAATTGCTGTGTCGTTTGCATATGTCGCTGTTAAATGTTGGGACTGCAAGGTATGTCATGGGTGTATGTGATATAGAGCAGTGGAGCGAGTACTGAACCTTAAGGTACTCCTGCTGAGATAGACCTGATGGAAGATAGTTCTGACGTGTCGGACCGAGAAAAATCTATCGGAAAGGAAGGATTGTAGAATTAGATAATATGTAGGTGGGAGTATTGTCTTGAGTTTAAAGAGAAGACCTTTGTGCCAAACTCTGTCAAACGCTTGAGCAACATCCAGAAATACGCCAGTTGCATATACTTTTTGCTCTAGTGCTGTAGATATGTAGTCCGTTACTCTATGTAGTTGATGTACAGTTGAGTGATGTGCCCTAAATTCAAATTAATGGGCAGGTATTATTTGAGTGTTTGTTAGTATGTCAACAAGTATTTTGTTCAGTAATCTTTAAAAAAAACAGATAGGTTACGTAAGCTGATTGGTCGGTATGAGGAAGGTGAGTTTTCGTCCTTGTTAGGCTTGTGAATCATTATTACATGTGAGTATTTCCACATTAGTGGAAATTAAGTTGTCCTCAGTATTGCATTATAAACAGTTATCAAAAGCACTACAGCTTTTCTAGGCATTTTTTGGAGCACTTCAGCAAAAAAAAAATTAATGATATCTTCACTATTCAAGTGTTCTCCTTTCATATTTGTATTTTTATGCATATATAATCAAAGATTATTGCCGAAACTTGGAAGAGTGAAACTATTTCAATACGTTAAAGTGATAGAGATAGATTACCGCTGTATTACCGCCTCAATGAACTCAAGGCATCTCTCAAACTGGGCAATGCTGAGAATACCAGGCTGGTAATGGAGCTTCGTCAGTTTGAGTTATCTGTGTGTCTAATGCTCAGGTACAACTTAGCATCACACAATAAGCAGCTCTAAGGGATTTCACTCTAGCCTAACTGTTCTTATTGACATCTACTACCATGCCAAGTTATTAGTACATCATTAGGGATAAAATATAACTACTGTAACCGAGACAATCCTATGTTACTTGTAATTTCCAGTACTGATGATATTCCGTTCCTTCTGAGTATTTCTAATGATGAAAGTGTCTTTTTCTATTTCGTTGGATACGAGTAGTTAATTCGCCGAAATCCAGACAAATCAATGACACAAAAGTGTTTTTGTGATATTCTCGGTTATACTAAGGGTTATTTTCTATGCCAAATCATACAGAAAAAGTTTAATTTGTAAACCACCCCCTTCAGATCTTAATGAAAATTTATAAGTATTAAATAAATTTACTTGTAAGTAAAAATACCGAATTTTAGCCATTTCTAACGATTAGTTTCAGAATTATGAGTTTTTAAACTTTTTAAGTTGGGAAGACATTTTGGCCTCATAACCCTATATAGCATGTACCTGTTTAGTTTTCATTTGTAGAACTAATATTGTATTACCAATATCCAACAGCTTTCATAATTTATTCATTTTTCATTAATATAATGAAAAAACCGCTGGTACGATAACTTTTAGCATTATATTTTTTCATTATGTATAAAATTCTTAAACACAAATTTACAAGATAGTGATAAAAATACCTAAAACTACATGTAGCTAAAATCTCTCTCTAAATACACCAATGCAATCATATATTAACGAAAACAGCATAAAACTCTCTACCATACGCAAAAATAAAATTAGTGGGCTTTTGAGTTTGAAGGATTTTTTAACACTTCAAACACAATACAGTAAATTTACATCAGTTACAAACACAAGTGAAAATTGCTTAAATCTCTCGCCATATATCCTAGAATAACTACATATCATTGAAAACAGCATGATGTTTTCGATCAGATGATGAAATAGTATTTGAGGAATTTCGAATTATATGAAATTTGTTATAATGTAAATAAAATAACATTTTGAGTGATGCGGAAATGGTGTGTTAATCGATTTTGAAAAATATCTGCTGCTAAAACCTGTTTCCGAATACTCCAATACAACCATATATTAATGAAAATAGGATGAAATTCTCTGTCAAATGAAAGAATAATATTAGTGAGATTTTGAGTTTGAAGTGTTATATTACAATTTCAACCTAATATATTAAAATTTAATTTATCAATTATGTGGTTTTATTCAGAGAGAGATTATAGCAATTTTCACCTAAATAATTTTTTATAATTTCTTTCCGAATACAACCATATATCATTTGAAATGACATGCATATATAACAACTAAACATGAGATTTAAACATGACTAACATGAGAGTTAATTAACATGAATGAAATAACATGAGTTTAATAAAATTTTATTAATGGTTAGTACCACTGTGGTCAAAAATATAATATTTGTATTTATTAAATTGAGGATTGATAACTCCATAAATGTTTAGAGGTAGAGGTCAAAATGTGTTTATAGTTGGCTCGTGTCAAGTTAACATCATTTGTTTTATTCTATTGCTTCCTTAATCTTAGAAGTTGCTTATTTTTCCACTGTCCAATTCCTTATAGAGTACTTTTAGTGTATATTCCAACAGTTTATTGTTTTATCATAACCGTAGAAAGTATGGCGTGAAGAAGTGAGAATAAGGTAATCAATAAGACATTATATTTTATTCATAGAATAAAACTAATGATGTTAACTTGGCCAAAGCCTGCAAGGTAAGGTTGACATAAGACTAAAGGAATTATAGAAATAAATTTGAATTGTTTTAATACTCGCCACTTCATAGGATTACTGGTGAAGTCACTCCAGTATCTGATTTTAATATATATTGACCTCTATAGGTTATATTTCTACCTCTAAACACCTGCGGAGATATTGAATCTCCAAACCAATAAATACAAACATTATTTTGTTGACCATGCCGATACCGCAATATGATGAAATTATTTTACTTATTTATGTCATATTAATTCTCATAGGTCTGTCCAATATTATTTTATCATTTGGAAGAGTATTGCATGTTGTTATAAGTGATATATGGTTGTAGAAGAGAGAAAATTATAACAATTTATTTAAGTGAAAATTGCTATAACCTCTCCGAATAAAACCATGTAACTGATAAATTAAAGTTTAACGTATTAGGTTTAAATTATAATATAACTCCTCAAACTCAAACTCAAAGTCCCACTAGTATTATTTTTCCATTTAATTGAAAATTTTATTCTGTTTTCACTAATATATGGTGATATTGGGTTATTCGGAGAGAGATTTTAGCTACAGGTATTTTTCGAAAACGAATAGCACACCATTTCCGCATCAGGCAAAAACCTATATGATTTACATTATAAATCTCTCATAACTTAAAATTCCACAAATATTGTTTCATAATCTGATAGAAAATGTCATGTTCTTTTCAGTGACATTTGGTTATACTAGGATATTTGGAGCTAGATTTAAGCAATTTTCACCAGTAACTGTTAAATTAAAATTTACTGTATTGGATTTAAAGTGCAATAAAACTCTTCAAACTCAAAATCCTACTAATACTATTTTTACATTTGGTAGAGAATTTTATGATCTATTAATTAATATATGGTTGTATTGGGGTATTTGGATAGAGATTTTAGCTACAGGTAATTTTAGATATTTTTATCACTATTTTGAAAATTTATGTTTAAGAATTTTTTTAAACATGTTGAAAAATTATAAACCAATCAAAATGTATATCTTGCATTTTTAAAGATCATTTGATGAATTTTATTAAGAGCGATTTTTATTTTTGATCATAAGTGATAAAAAATAAAATCCTGATCATTATTTTTGACGATTTTTTTACAGTAACAAAATTATTAATAGCATATATCCGTCCGTATGTTGAAGTACTATTTTTATTTTCAATTCTCGTGTCATTTTATGTTTGATTCTTTTCAACAGTATAATATTTGTATTGTGAATTGTATTGGGCTTCGGGATGACTAAAATCAAGATTATATTGTCAATTACGACCGATCTACTCTGTCTCTCTTATCAGAGTCTTAGCGAGTTTCTTAATGTCCTCTTGATTACTTCCAAGAACAGCTATATCATCTGCGTATCCAAGAATTTTATAATTCATTCCGTACAAAAAAATTGTACTAAAAATCAAAAATTAACCTGGGTGGTGACTGACCTGGCAAAATAAGAAAAGTAAGCGATTTTTTTTAGTACGAAAATATTGGAAATAAATATATAGTGGATGTCATTAATGATCTTGAAGGACAAACTTTGTTATTATGAACGACCACAGTCACTATATTGTAACATCCCTCTTATATTTGGCAAATAATAATAATAATATAACCTCGTGGCAGACCACTTTATACCATTAGGATACTTCATAAATAAATAACAGGTTATTAAATAATAAACAAAATTATAAGAGCATTAATATATTTATTTATCTCAGGTGTGGGTTACTGACAATCAGATCAACTCAGAGAAACTAAAATTAACTATACTAAACACTGTTTGATTTTAAAATAAAGTCAAATATGGATTGGCAAGCTAACCTTTTTTTCTATATACACTGCTTCTTTTGTTAATAAAACCATTAATGTTTTATTTTACAGCTTAAAGTGTATATTCATTCAAAATGTAATAAAATGCTCCTTGAATTACAACAAGAAAAAGTAAAACTAGAAATAATATTGAGGTTCATAGAGAAATAAATTTAACAAGGGGTGTTCTTAAATTACTTCGGGGCTCCCCCTGTCGGGTTGGTGAGGATGTATGGTACAGGTGGGGGATTGTGGCTGGCACTGGGCCAGTGAGGTCATGATCTACTGCACTCCTCCCTCCTCCCCGAACTTGACAAATAACCCGCGGGTTCGATCCTCGCTTCGTAACAGGGCAACAGATATTGGATCACAACAAAACTGATTGAGCGGGCGATCTAATTATCTTTGCGGCGGGGAGACCTTTCGCAGGAAATTATTTTCCCCTCCCCCCAAGAGAGTCTTCAGGTATTGGAAACATCTAGAGTACTGCCCTGTCCAGGACTCTTCCATTATTAGATAACTTGCATCCTTCAATTTTATAGCCGATATTACATGAAAAAAAAAATAGACATTAATCTAAATATTTCCGCTTAGGAAAAGGGATCGGTTCTATTTTTTCTTATAAGTATATTAGATTGATCAAATTGAAGATCAATGTTCATTACTTTTTAGTTTTCTTCATAAATATGATGTTTGGCCTAGGTTAACAATTATTTTTACTCCTTTTATTGTTAATTTATATTTTTCAAACCACATCTTGGGGAGGGGAGTTAAACGAGATAATTAAAATTTCTGTAATGCAAAAACCTTAAAAAAAAAATAAAAAATAAAATTAGTCATTTAATCAAAATATTTTCCATTGTAAACTTTTATTAGTTGAGCATGTATATGAGATAAGAAATAGTCTGGAATGGCGGTAGAAAAAATGAATAGTATAAAATGTTTATTAAAATCAACCTCCCAACTATGAATGTAGTATTATCCTAAGAAAAATTGAAATTAATGTAACGATATACAGGAAATGAGAAAATCTATGAACAGAGTAATAGTCCGTGGTACAGATGCATTTTCATCAAATCTGAACATACACTTGAAACTTCGTTAATAGTTCTGAAACTTTGTTATCTGATCGTAGCCTACAAATTTTTTATTTACGAAAATTCTCGGAGTTGTGGCGTTTTCAATTTGGAGATTGGTGATCTTTGTCTGTTTAATTAGGTACTAAAAACTCTTAAATACCCATTTTCTTTCCGCTTTAATTGTAAGATAATATCATCATAAAATCGAGAAAAACTGGCCTACAAAAATATTAAAAATCTTGATTCGTTTCGTGTTCATAACCTCATATAATTATGACGTTTTGGGGATGGAGGTCACGCCAAACGGAGCAATATTTTTGTAGGCCACCTTTTTTCTCCACTTTGTGATCATATTGTCATCCGATTCAAGTGAAATGCGAATAGGTATTTGTGATTTTCTAGTCCCTAATTAGTTTGCCGATCTCAAGATTGAAAACCACCCAATTCCCATAATTTTCGTAAATAAAATATTTGTAGATTACGATGAGATGAAGCTATATACAAAGTTTTAGGCGAGCGTTAATAATTAGATAAAAAGGTGTATAAACCACGGACTATAATAAAAAACATAATAATGAGGATTAAGTGTAATTAATAATTCGTAATATAGAGTGAACTATAAACTAACTATATGTTACCCACGACTTTGTTCGCGTAGTCTTCAATTTAATATGATAATATATTTAGTATGAGTACTAGGCATCTCTTGTAATGTCCATGATAGTTTCAACTCTGCTAATCGAAGTGCTTTAGGATGGATTTTATACTTTTGTCTTCCTATTTGGAGCATATACGAGTAACTAAGGAATTTTCCGATAGAAGAGCTGGCTACGTACAGTTTTCTATGTCTGGCAAAAATCCTCAGGCTGTATAGATGGTTACTGCAAATGTGAGTTGCATCTAAAACTATATTCCAAGCATCAGTGTGTCTCAGAAAAAAGGAATTTGAATAGATACACTTATATAAATGATCCACGAAAGTAAAAAAGCTATATTACAAAGAATATAAGAAAGGGAAACACGAATAAATATATAATACCAAATCCGAAAAAAAAAATTTAAAGGAAATAAATTTGTGAATCCCATCAGCTATTTAACCATAGTATTTTTTACAAGTGCGACAGGCTTTTAATTTATTCCAGAGTCAATAGAATATCTTCTGTGTCTAGTGGGACATCTTTGCAGATAATTTCCTACATTTTCTATGTAGTTTCGTTATCTGCCTTTCTATTTTCAACCTCTAGATTCAGTAGTCTCTTGAAATGGTTTAATTATCCTTCATTTTGTTCAGCATTTGAGATCAGGAGGTGTTCAGTTTTGTATTTATGTTTCTGATTTAAATTGTTTTTCAGCTACTCACATCTTCATAAATGTTTCTAATTGAATTTTGGCATCTTTTGAGATCTAAAGTCTATACCTTTTATATCAATTCGTTCTCTTCTGTCTTCTGATTATTTACATTTTCCTACTCAGCCATTTTATTCTCTGAATGCTTTGGGTCTTTATAGCCTCGGCCTTAGTAGCTTGTAGAGTCCATCGCAATTAATCATGAATGCCTACACCACTTTCCCCTCAAAAATGAGATACAAATGTAATGCAGAAAAAGAAAATAAGACATTTGGTAGAACATTGTTTATTATTTTATGTCATTACTTTAATTTAATTTCATTGAATATACTTCTGATTCAGTTACTTAAATAATACCCAATCTTTTGATTATTATTTTGCTTCTATTTATTTTATTTTGTTGTACATATTATGTGAATGTTATCCTACCTCATTATAACTAATGTCCAAGAGACAGATTGTTGTAATACTCAATAAATAAATAAATAATAATACCCAAAAATTCACTGTGCTAAAACTAGGTGTGTTTTGTTTCCTTTCTATCCTCCTCATACAGATTCTATCATATTTGCGTTTCAATTTTGAGTCCGTTGGGCACAATGTATGATGTCCGAAATAATATATTTTTTTTTCTGATCTTTGTTTTGCTTGTTACAGGTAACGGGTGCAGGACGAGGCCTTGGGCGAGAGATCTGTCTGCGGCTAATCAAGGAAGGCGTGAAGCTGACGTGTGTCGACGTTTCGCTGTCGACAGCCGAGGAGACGGCGGCGCTATGCAACGCAACAAGGCCGGGGAGCGCGACAGCTGCGTACTGCGACATCGCTGACAAGCAACAGGTATCGAAGCTTGTGGAGCAGGTCCCTCCTGTGGATATTCTCATTAACAACGCCGGTATCGTATCCTCGGCCAGCATCCTCGAGGTCACTGACGAGCACATCGAGCGGCTGATGCAAGTCAACATATTGTCACAATTTTGGGTGAGTTTTTCATACCAATATTCCTTTTATTTGAACCAATGTAGAGACATTAAGAAGAATGTATGAGGACGAAGGCGACCTGAAAAGTAGCGAAACCTGAAAAGTTATTAATCTCAAGACAAAACATTTTGGAGGGATTTTTTATTTTTATTTTAATTTACATTAAATTTGCCACTGCGATGTAATGCATCAAGCAAATGTGTTGCAGCTTGTTGTGTCTTTTTTAAATCATTGATCCTTGTTTACATTGTCATCAGGATATATCTAGGCCACTGCTTTTTTAGTCGTCGTTGAGACTCACCAGGTACAGTGAGGAAGGAAGAGAAAGGGCGAGTGATTTTGGATGATTGAGAGTAGAAGAATGAAATGTTGTGTATATAGGATTTTACTTTTGGTATGTTCATATCTGTGTGTATGGTGTGATTTGAAATAAACCAAGGAGCATTGACGATTTCACGAAGTATTTTGGATTCTGTGGTTTGAATTTTGTTAATGTGCTTGTGTTTTGAAGAAAGTTCTGCCCCGTATGTCCAAATAGGTCCTAGTATGGTGGTTTAGATTGGTCGCTTCTTTTGTAAGTTGATTGGAGATCTGTAGTCCAAAAGATGTGACAGTTGTTCGTATCGAGTTAATAAGCTAAAAAATGTTGACCTGCAATAAGCACACTGAAAATGCCGTCAAGGTCCGCCATTATTAAAATATATAAATTTTTTTTCTCCCCAAGGTTCAATACTGGCTCCTCTACTTAACGTTGTATTCATTTACGATATACCTATTAATGATGAGACATTGAGAGCTACTTATGCAGGCGACAAAACATTTCTTGAATAACACCAAGACTCTACACAGGCCTCGCTAACTCTACAACATGGCTTACTTAAATTACAAAATTGGTTCAAACTATGAAAAATTGGACTTAATCACGATAATTCCAAACATATAACATTTACTCTTAGAAAAAACACCTGCCATACAGTTAATATTTATAATAGTCAAATTCCTCTAACGGACACGGTACTTTACCTTGGACTCACCTTCGACAGAAGGATGACATTGGGCCCGCATGTAAAAATGAAACGTACGACACTTAAAAAACGACTCAACCTACCTACCCGTTTTTTTTTAATATTAAAAGCTGAAATTGAGACAGAAACTGAATACATACACATACTTACTTAAGCCGATATGTACATACTCATCACATATATACGGCATCGCTAAAAAGGCTCACATAAAAAAACTTTAAACCTTCTAATCATAATTATTGCGACTCATAACAAAAGCACCATGGTACGTGACTAACAAATCTCTACATTTTGACCTCCACCTTCCAACAGTTGACCAACATATAAGAACCCTTTACCAACGATTTTATACAAACTTAAATGGACATCATAATAGATTAATAAGAGACATGGCCACAGCTGACATGCCTCAGAACACGAGGAGGAGACTAAATAGCCTTTGGATGAGAGATCTCCTTCCTTAAACATCTAAGTAATTGAAACAAGTCAGAGGGGAGATGCAGATGAATACTTTCCTTCCCCATGCATGACATATCAAATATGTCTTGTATTTCCAGCCCATTTGCAGATTGTTAAAAAAAAATTGACTGGCGCGAATACATGTTTTACAGCAAAAACAAATTGTGCATATATATACTTTTATTTAAATTTTACTTATAATTTTATTCAAAGAAGTACAAAAAACATGAATAACATATTTAATGATCACAGTTCAGTTTCCTCCTATGTTTTAATATACTTTAACTTTTGTTTTGTAAAATGATGGTTGATTCATTCATTTCTTCACTGGTTAGTGTCTATGTCTCCCCAGTCGCAGTCCTTGGGCAGGTTTTGGCTGTGAACAGGAAAACGACGCCGCATATCCTTGAGGATGCAAAAAAAACTGGCTTTCATTTTATTTGATTCTTTTTACTTACATTGTTTTTTTTTTTTTGTTTTTTAATGCTCTTTAAATGCCTTCAAAAAAATAATTAAAATTTTTTGAAATTGTAGCTTTGAATTAAATAGGTTTATAGGAAGTAATTATAAGGCACAATAGATACAATTGTAAATATGCATACAGGCCTAGATCTATTATATCTTATTTATTTAGGCTTAAGATATATTAAATATTATTCTTTAAACATGTATAAATACCATTAGCCACCTCATGTTAGAATAAAACATAATATTATATTAAAAATCAAATCTTATTTTTTTTTTTTTAATTTAAAAATAAAGCTTTTGGTGTTGTTGCAAAAATATTATATTTTTTTAATATATTCATGTTGTTTATTAAAGTTAAGAACATAAACAACCGAAAGTGTTCAGCGACAGGTTCAGCTTTCTAGATGAAATATTTCTTGAGAAATAGCCCAAAAACTATTTTAAAAGCGTAACGTTTTTCAAGTTTTTTTTTATTATTTTAAAACTTTATTACTCAAAAAGCAGAATCTAAAATTTTTTATTTTACTTTATATCAATGCATTCAACAACTAGCCAAAACATTATCAAAATCCAAGAACTATATATTCAAAATTGTTTTTAAACTAGTTGATTTTATCTGGAATGGCCCTAAAAGCAACAAAAAACAAATCAAATGAATAAAAAAATGTTAAGAAAGTAAAAAGTGTTTAGATTATTTTATATAATATGAAAGTAAAGAGCGTTGGGGATTTGACGAAGGGTTTTAAATTGCAAGTATTAAACTATTTTAACGAAAGAAATTTAATGGTTTAGTTGAACATCAAAGCTCAATTCCCTAAGCCAATCTTTTTTCTAATTACTTGGAACTTAATAGTGTTTTGTCTAGTTAAAGTTGAAGCAATTGGAAACACCGAGCATTTTATAAATATATATGTATATATATGTTTGTTTTGTTCTTTCAAAATATATTTTTTATTTTTAATTAGATTTGCTAAATATTTAATTTAATGTCTGGTCACTCAGGCATTTTCTCAGTATTGTTGTTGTTTTGTTGTTGTTTTGGGTTTAGGGGCAAAAAACTGCTTATGGTTATCATTGCCCTCAAATAGTACTGATTGATTTATTTTTCAATCTTAAAACTACTATTACAAAAATAAATATGTTTTAAAAAGGAATTAAAAAAATATATACATAAATTACTATCGAGGAGAAAAAAAAAAAAAAGTATAGAGTATATAGAAATTAAGTCAATATATCGAGATTTGTGAGAAAAAGTAATTTAGTTCAGATTAGTAGAATTAGCCCTATGTTCTTAATGAATTTAATGGTACTATCGATACGTTGTTCATTATCTGTTAGTGCCTCACAGAGCTGACGAGGTACACCAAGTCTTTCCATTTCTCTCCTGTAGCGAGGACACTCCTCAAAGATATGGCTCACTTTTCTCAGTATTTATACTTTGTTCTAAAGGAACAGCAGCCCCTGTATAATAAAAATATTTTTATTTCATTTCCCTTTCTTGTTTTTTCTTTGGTGAGAATTCTGTTGAGATTTTGTTTTAGGATATTATTTTGGCTTTAAATAATTTTCAGAGGTCAGAAAAATATGAGGGGAGGATATATTCATGTAAGAAACATAATAGCTTTTCAAGGAAGAAGTTTTGAGATACGGGATCAGATTAAATCGTGTCCAGGGACTTTGTGGCAAGGTAATCAGTCAGTGATGTCCGATATTTCTGACGGATGAAAATCTCTAGAGGAAAGGGACATTTGGCAAGGAATATGTAACTTATCTTCAATACATTCATTGGATAGAGGATTGGATTATGAATATGAACCTGGGGGCAAAAAGATTTGAAGAGTTACTGACTGGATATTTAGGATTTTTAATTGTCTGATCATGACCAGGTGTGGGATTCAATATGTATTGAATTATTGAAATATTTGAACTTGAGCAGCTCTTCAGTAGTCGTCCATAATGACTTGTCAATTATTATAAACTTTCAGATAAGTAGGTTTTGAATTTTCTAATTTCTGTTTTTATTTTGTTAGCCAACTTACAACTAGTGTAGTAAGTTTTATCTGCTGGGTAGGTAGTCATGTACCACTTCGATCTTACTCCACATTTTTTCTTTAATAAAATACGACTATAGTGTTGCAAAGTTACACTATTGAGAAATTGTTAATATTAATGGGTGAGATATTATATTTTCTAATGATTCTCATCGATGCGATTAATTTTTCTTTCTTGGTCTTAGTTAGAATAAAAATAAAGAAAAAAGCTATACAAATTCGGTCAATAAATTTGTTTAATTTCTACTTACCTTTCAGCATAGTCAGGTGTTAACAACCAATATCTTCTTTTCTTGCAAGACACACATTTTCTTGTATATTGGAAATTCTAAGGGGACTCTCTATCTATTCAGTTATATTTACATTTCAAAGGCGGCCCAAGTGGATGTCGAGCTTTAACCAGCCTTCACCGTCTCTCCCTACCTTGGTCTATTGCTTTCTAGTTTTAGTAGAAAGGAAAAAAAGTAATTTCCAGCAAAGAAGACTTTAAAAATGTGTTCCTTCAAGAAAGGAACAGGCTAAGCCTGGAATCACCAAAAAATTTGGTCGACTCCACCACAAACAGACTGAAAGGAGTGGTAGAAAATAATAGCTTGCCTACAAGATGTCGAACTAAATTAATAGTATTTTAAAAGTTAATAAGTAGTAAGGAGCATCATTTTGACTGTGAGATAAAATTATCCAGTTTTCTTTCTTAATTGTTTTAAATAATCAAAATTGAATATTTAAATTTTATTGAGTTTGTACTTAATTGAAATGAGTTAAATTGATCTGTTGAAGGGTTGCATTTATTTACTGTAACCATTGAAGTATTATTTCTACTTATTGTTTATATGTATATAAACTAAACAGAAATTAATATAGATAATAAAGAAGAAGAAATAATAAGTAACACTTTTTTTTTTTGGCATCATAGACCTTATAGATCTTTAACCATCTTAACAAAGCCAGTCCATCACTGCCCATCTTGAGCTATTTATTTCCAGTTTTCTTCATGCACTTGTGAAACATCTTCCTTAATTCGACCTACATACTCCGAGCTACATAACTTACCATCTTAACCCCGTTTCCTTCATTTCATAAAATATTAATTCAGTAGTTTATAAATGGTTAAAAAACGTAATATAAATGGGTTCAAAATGTATTATATATTTCGTTTTTGTTTTTGTTTTTGTTGCTTCTACCCTGCAGGGTCCTTGGCAACACCTATAATTAAATTTTATTTTAGAGTTAGACCGCTTTTGGGAATTCTAATGTTTTTTTAACAGCCTTTTCGTTGTCTTTCAGATTTTTTCATAGGTTTGGTGCTATGACCAAATTTTCTCTGTTGTTTTTTAGTGTAGGTAATAATTTGTTTTACTGTCCTTTGCACATGGCAGGTCAGAGGATCAAGCCCTTTTAGCATGTAGCTGTATTAAAATATATTAATAATATTAAATTACTAATTATTATATATTACATTATATTCATGTAATATGTAACATGAAGTCTTGTTATTTTTCCTTTACATTCAAACAGAACCTGAATGTTCCATGGCATGGGTAATTTCAAAGGAAAATATTTTATTGCAGAATTACTGGGTGTGTTTAACCCCAACCCTCGCACACGGCCTCACCAATATTCTCCATACCTCGGATTCCATTAATATTTCATCTGGCATATCCTTTCATCTTCAGATATGCTTTTAAACATATTAAAAACAGAAGCTTGTCATGTTTCAGAGATCCGTGCCTCTTTTTTTTTTTAAATTAAAGGTATTTATACAGCCTTTGATGGAAATTCAAGATAAATTCTCACAATATCATAAATTCAAATCGTTGTCTCTACCTACCTTTACCACGTTGTTTTTTTTTTACTTTCACTTACCTATATATAGTAAGGGAAAGTATTGCGATCGTGAAAATTTTTATATGAGTTTTCAACAGAAATACACTTTTTGAGGTACCCTGAGTACAAATAACCAAGTCTCGAACAATGGTCTGTGTGTTTAATAACTTTTTAGAATATTAAATTAGTGAATAATTTGATCAATTTTCTCTTTACGAAATCCCAACATTATCATGTCTTTCTCTAAAGTTCCTTTAATTTGGTTTATTATAAATAATAACTATTTCTCATTGTTAGGAGTTATGAAAAAATGCTTAACATAACGAAAGAATTTTATAATTGAATAAAGGAGAAAAATACTTATCCAGGCCGAAAATGAATATCCGGAAATAATAGTCAGCAGGTATACTTATAATAATATCGTTGGAAAGCGGACAATTTAAAAAAACAAAAACAATATTATATATAGAAAATTGTAGAAGATAACGGAGAGTGGCGAAAAAAAATATAAATAATAATTTATAAAAACTAAGATTATTTAACGTAAATCACATGTTTTCAAGGAAATTAAATTAAATTTTCTTACTAAATGTATACTTTTAACATCTTTTTTTTAGTTTTAAAAAGTATTTTAAATTCACGGATTCAAGGCAATGACAAGACAATATGATACTATATCCAATGTACTTGTGTGAAAGAAGAAGTGAAATATAAAATTATTTCATGGATATGTTTATAACCTTAAATATATTTAAATATATTTTTCCTATGATCGAATGTATTATGTTTGTACGTTTTTTGCCACTAACATTTTTCTTTCATGACTGTATATTTTAATTATAATAAATAATTAAGTGGCATGAAATAATTGTATTTCGACAAGAAGTGATAAAGAAGGTAGCTTTAAGTTATTTAAGCACTGGTATATTTATATATAATTGAATTTTTAGATGTCTATTATATATATATATATAATATATATATATATATATATATACACAATTACATATTAAATAATACCAGTACATTTATGGAAATTGCACTTGTATATGTACATAGTATTATTGAGGCCCATGTTATATTAAGCATGTGGTACCTTACGTTTGGAATCTCATACTACCCTTTCTGCCAAGTGGTTGTGGGTGCTCCAGTTTCTTCTGTCTCGCATTGCCATCTCTTTTTCTCCTTTAGTTGATCATCAAATTCTTTCATAGTTTATATTCAACCATTTTATATACTTGGTTACAATGTGGAATAATTAACTATTCAAACTATATCAACGGTATTTTATTCTGAATTTGATATGTCTGGTTATGTGACACACAGGACACACCACACACACAACACTGCCCATGGCGGCACTGCTATGCTTATAAGATCACCACTGTCATATAAACATCTACACTTATCAACTGCACCTTACGTCCAGTCCAAAAGCATCACAATATACATGTAACAAAACATTGAGTTTGGCTTTTATTTATTGTCATCTAAGTTTGAAAAATTCTATCAAAGCTTTGGACGATCTTTCATAATATGAGTTTACTTCAACACTAAGTACCAATAATGAGATTCACGACTAAGCACGCCAAGGAGAAGGAATTTGAGAGCTTCGTTATGTTATCCACGAGCTTTCATTACATCATGACACACCTACATACTATTCTTTATCAATCCCTACGTAAGAACTACGAATCATACTTCATACCATAAGTACGAGTTCTGGTCTTTGCTCTGATCCTTCCGCAGTACAAAGGCCATAAACGTACAAAGAAAGCCAACACTCTTTAATAGACCAGTTGACTGGAAGGCATATAGAAAGTTTAAACTCACCGCTTTTGATCCCAGTTCATACAAAAAAGAACTGGAGGACATTCATATTGGTACTCCAATATATGTACAGTATATATGGAGTACAGTATATGGAGAGTATTCAAAAAAAGTATGCAATAAGCTGCGTGAACTCTGCCAGAAGACTCAACACTCTTCAACAACTAAGCACTTGTCGAAACACACTCAGTACATAAGGGGCTTTTATCAGAGCAATGAGAATATCGTGAAAAATATGGCAAACTTATCAGTCCTTATTAATTAAAATTACAATTAAGCTATCGCTGTCAATCAGATGGACAGATATTTAACCGACTAAAAAATCAACTAAAAAGGCCAATACAAACATTTAACAGGACTAACTATGGCACATACATAAATGGTCTTTTGACTGAGGATGAAAGCTTGTGGGAGCATACCAAACAGATGTTAAACCACTGACAGCACCTCCTCACGAAGAAGATGGGTCCTGGCACCTGTCGAATGAGGTAGAATTTGAACTCTCCGCTATTAAACCATTTACTATCTTTACAACATGAGACTCTAGTACATAATTCATTAGACACCACACTTCAGTTGACAACCTACGGCCTCCTTCTTTTACTTCTTTGCAGGTTCCACTTCAAATCAAACATTTATCGCAAAGAAATGCTCCTGGTTATGATTTAATAACTGGCGAAGCACTCCAACAGCTGCCCAAGAAAGCTATTTCTGACAACAAAGTGTAGCTTTGTAGACAACAAAAGGACATAAAAATTTCCAATCCAATAGAAATACTCACTCGTTAAAATCAATCAAAAACCAGATAAAGACGTTTATATTCCTTCGTTCTACTGACTAATTAGCCTCCCTTCTATATGCTTCAAAGTATTTGTAAAGTTAATTTACAAACAACTTGTTGACTTATTGACTAATCAGCAGATAATACCTCACCATTAGTTCGACTTTGGCACATTGCATTCGACCACTCATCAATTACATAGAGTTATTGCTGAAGATTTAAAACTTTATATGCAACTGGTTTTGGATGTCGCTCAGGCGTTTGACAAAGTCTGACACTGGAATCTCCTCTTTAAACTCAATGTTATACTACCATAAACTTGTTATCTTCAGTTGTTATTTTCAGTCTGGCAGGGCATAGAGATTTTCAATTGGCCCAATTTTGGCAGGAGTACCCCAAGGTTCAATACTGTCTCCTCTACACTTGCGTTATATCTGTTAATAATGAAACAGCTAATTATGGTGACGATACAAGATTTCTCACAAGACTTTTGGTTTTTTAAATTACTCTCTATTACTCTTCCTTAAAGTTCATTTTTACCTATACCTTTTAATTTAAGTTTATAATAATAAAAGCTTATATCGTTATTTCTAGCAACAATTTACTAGACATTGCCTATGAAAGTATAGAAAAGTAATCTATTTGCCTTTTTTTCATTATGATGATCCATTTTATTTTACTGATGACGCAGTTCTTTGTGGGAAGGAATACATCAATCTCCTCATTAATGACAGTGGTATTAGAAGTATAGTATTAGAACCGATGAGGTTAATTTTTTTTTTAAATTTCTACTTTCTTGATTCTGGACCACTGTGCTGCGGGTCTAATGGTTTCACTGAGTTTTCATTGCTATGAAATAGTTCGTATAAAAAAATACTTTTATATCAAAGAACTTTTGATGATGATGATAATAAAACATAAAGAGATGTAAGTTAGAAAGAAAATATATAAAAGTGCATTCCATTTTTTATTTTATTTGATAAATTAGATTGATTATAGAAAGTGGTTGTTGCAACCCCAATAGCTCAAGGTCTATACAAGAAGTTGATTTCAATGAAAAGGAGTAAACTTTGGTGGGAAGTTGTCGATAGAAACATTTTGGACTTAGAAGCCACAAAACTTTCGAGTAGTTGGTGGCCCCATTTCTGTATTGACTTTTAGTTAAAAGTTAAATTAAAAAAAAAAAACGTACACTAATTGTACTCACGTTCGGGCTAATCACGATACAGCAATATGATTTGATTAAGAACAGATGATTATTTAAAACCATAAGATGGCTTCATGACCAATGGTACTGGTACCAGTGCAGATGAGGGAACTATTTCAGCAAGTATCGGCCTTATAATCCTTTTTGTCATTCTCTGGATATTCGATAAAAGTTAAAATTATAAATGTTTGCAAAAATTAAATTATAGCTTATACGTGTGTTAATATATGATGCATTTGATTGATGACTAGACTTTACATTATTTAAGTGTATAAATGATGTTTTACTACGTAATAGTCTTCACGAGGAACTTTATTTATTTTCTTTTTTGCTTAAACGAACCTAAGTGATTTCGTCAATTACAATAAAATTGCAAGTGCTAGGCTATTGAAAAATGTAAAATAGTTAACCTCTCTTCTTTCTACAGAAAAATTTCCGCTATTTGTTACGTTGTTAATGTTATCTTTATTACTTTTCTACGTCATTAATTATCTTAATCTAAGTGCCCAGGTCAAGGTTGCTTGTAATAAAAACAACTATCTTATTTCTTACAATAACTTAGTAAGCTGAAACTATGAGAGAAAAAAATTATGTTTTCTCCATTTTTCTCTTTAACCACCGTTTAAAGACAGATGTTGATGAACCTAGGATTTTACGCCTTAAAGTAAGCGGTGGCAACATCAGAGGTAGCCGTCAGGGGTTGGCATAAGGAAGACTATAGGCCCACTTACCAGACTAGTTCCCCCCACCAGTACCAGTAAAGATCTGTATTTGCATGTTTTTCTTTTCCAAAAAAACGATTCGATTTTCAACCACTGTGCGCTACATACTTACCAGAGTGAAAATGTCAATATTGGATCCCAAATACCGAGAAATAAATATTGACTGATGCACGTAGGAATCGAACCAACAACCCATCCGACCCAGGTACTAAGGGACCCTACTGCAAAATGTTCAGCCATCACGTTCTTTTTCTATAACTAAGTCTTACCGACATGTTTTAAATTTTTAAATCACACAAAGTACTTTTCTTACATTGAAAGAATATACTAATAAAATTATATGTGCACGAAATTTCAATAAACCATCCTCTTTTTATTTCATCATTTATTATTAATAATATTTGGTTTCATTTGAGAGGAAGAAGGAGTAATTTAAAAAAAGATTTTCTGTCGAAACAAAAATTTAACTCTGAAATTTCCAGTCCTGGTAAAAGGAAACTGGAGAAGAAAAGTTAGCAGGATTGCAGCGCTGGCACGTTATATTATTTTTTCAGTAGGGTGACATATTTATGGACCTGAGTGAAGCAAGGGCTAGGATTTACTGAGCTTTGAGTTCACTGGTGAAGGTTATTTTGTTAGCCTATGCAGTGATTTGTCAAGACGGCTTTGTTCCTTTAAGCTCATTTGTATAACGTCAGAATATCTCACTCTATTTTTCAAATAATGGTTATATATCACTTCCAATTTGTTATCCGGAATTCCATACGAACCCATCAAAATATCGCTATAAAGATCTTATAATTATTTCTGATATTTTATATCAGAGACTACTCCCCCACACTAAGCAGATTGTCGGTAGATATCGATGTGGATTTCGAGCTGAAAGGTCTACAACTGATCAAGTGTTCAGCATTCGTCAGATCCTTAAAAAATATCCGGAATATCAACTCATTACTCACCATCTGCTTTTGAAATTCAAGTGTGAGTATGAGCGAATTAAAAGAGATGAGTTTTGCCTGTCGATAGTTGGACCAAGTCGATGGAATACCAAGGAAACCTGTATAACTGTGTAGCATGGATGGAACAAAATGTATCGTAAGAATAGAAAATGAATATTCTCAGGATTTTTTTTTTTTTATTTTTTTTTTATTTCTTTATGACATTTACAACTGTATTACATAAATACATCAATTAAATTTGGACATAATTGATATAATGACACACACTTGCTGAGTAACTACCCAATGATAGCACTCTAATGATATGACTACATTAGGAGATCACGGGGCCATCTTCTTTTCAGACGCCTCGGAGGGTTATCAGGAATTGAAGAGGAAGCAAGGTTAGAAACGAGAGAGTTGGGGTGATTCTGAAGTTTATTATGGAAGGATAGGTATCTGGATTGGGCCAGATCTGAAACATAAGGAACATCAAGATCTTTATGGATAATTTTATTAGTGACAAAGTAAGGAGCATTGAGGATTTTACGAAGGATTTTGGATTGTAAGGATTGGATGCGAGAGGAATTCGATGGTTTAGTGGAGCCCCATAGCTCAACTCCGTAAGTCCAAATAGGTCTTATTACAGTCAAGTATATGAGTCTTTTGTAATTAATGGGAAGTTTAGAGCGTTTGTCTAGTAAGTGCTGAAGTAATCGGAAACGTCGAGCGGTTTCTTGTCGTTTCAGTCTAGTATGAGGATTCCAAGTTAGTCGTTTGTCCAGATGGAGTCCTAGGTATCGGATTTGCTCAACAGGGATAAGTGGAGTATTGTTAAAGGAAACTGTAGGACAGGAAGTCGTTGGTTTACGACGAAGGGTAAAGGTAATCTGGTGGGATTTATTGGAGTTTATTTTAATTCTCCAGTTTTGACACCATTCTTCTAGATTTATGATGTGTGATTGAAGCATTTGGGATGCAATTGCTGGGGCATTGTTTACTGATAGGATACATGTGTCATCGGCATATGTGGTGATGACAGTGTTGGGACAGGTAGGGATGTCAGCTGTATAAACTGTATAGAGGATAGGACCTAGGATACTACCTTGAGGAACACCAGCGGACTGGGATCTCAGGAATTTAAGTTAGAGGCTGGAGCAAGATAGAGAGATGCATTTACATGTATTTTATTTAACGGCGATTGTGGTTTTCAATACAAAATCGAAGGCGATAATTTTAAACAAAACATTTTTTTTTTTATGAAATTTAGTATTTAAGGGTTGTTCGAGGTGCAATATACAAATCTAATCTTTGTTACTAATTATACAAATATTTAAACCCTTAAAATATTAAATATTTAAATTATTTCTTCAGTCAGTACTAATTGTTTCAATACTGTACTCATGCTACAGCTGCACCACACAAAATAATTGTTCTAAACTGGATGGTTATATAGACTACCAAGGGGCTGTAGACAACTTTTTTGAAAAATATTAGACCCTTGTTCGAGGGTTCTTTCCAAAGTACCCTAGGAGCTGAGAAAGAAATATATCAAATCTTTTTTTTTTCTCTTTCACTGTTTATCCGCACCTGTCGTGGTATTGGCAATCAGCAGATATGTTGTGATGATGAGGTTGGCATTATAGGCATGAGGAAGGATAGTACCCAGCAGTACCTCTTCCTTGTCATTATTACTATTTAGGTGGGAAGATCTCTCATCCAGCTCCTTTTTAGTATCCTCCTGATGGGCATGTCAGTCGTAGCAATGTCGTTTATAAGTCTGTTTGTGTCCGTGTAGTTTGAGATGAAAAGACATTAAATTTCTCCACCTAATTTGATTCCATCTAAAGCCGCTAATGACCCGCTCGGGTAGATGCGGAATATAACAATAAATAAAATAAAATAAATAGTTTGAGATGAAAACTAGAGTAGAGAGTACGTATGTGTTGGTCTATAGTTGATTGTCGTAATTCGTTATGTAAAGTTTTGTTGTTGAAGTAAAAACGGAGCTCCTGTTATAAGTTGTAAAATTTTGGATTGAAATGTCTGTAGTTTTTGTAAGTGCGTCATTTTTGCCGAACCGTAAATCTGAGAGGCGTATCAACACGTATTTCAATGCAATGAATATAGTAAAGAACGATTTAAACTAAAAATTGAAAACTTCGTCACTTATAAGGAATTGAAAAAAAAACACCCAAATACATTAAACTGCCCCTGAAAAGAAGATGGTCTCTGGACCTTCTAATTTACAAATATAATTGGAGTGCTACCAATGTAGTTTCTCTTCATGTTATTTATTTCATATTTACTTGTTGTATTTATCATTTAATACAGTTGTAAATTTCAATAAAAAAAAAAGAAACATTAAACTAATAAAGTTGACTAATTAGATCTAAGAAGACCAATCGTCGCTAATGCCCAAGGCAGTCGAAGCGACGTTGCAAAACCACAAATAAATAAAAAATCTATGTTATTTATTCCTTCGCTTTGCATGGATTTTTAGATTATGGTATATCAATCGATTTCTTTTTTTGTGCAAAATAATAAAAAAACATTTACTACGGTATTAAACGATTAAAGTATCTTAATTAACAAAAACCCCAAAAAAAGAAGGTGCTTTCGGTAAAATTGAGCAAGTAAAATTTTTATATGAAAAAAAAAATCTTTAAAACGATTAAATACAAATCGCAGGTCAACATGAACAATAAAATGACAACTGAGATAACAACAGAGGCCGAGATTAAATTTCTTGTTTGTCGTCTTCTCTATCTTTACTTAGATATTATTTTACAAAAAATCTTCTATAAATTGGAGAAACTATTATTGTATGCATCGGTCGATATGACTCTAAATTAAATGCAACTGCTGGTTACTACTGACTTTGAAATGATGCACTCCACCATGACTAAATATTAGATAATTCTTATTGGCCATAATAATGTTGGAAAGATTCGCCAATAAAATACAAGAGGAGTTGCTAAGATAAGCCTCTATTAATTAAATAATAGTATGACTTCTTGATATTAAAAACTGATCGAATCAAGTATGACCGACGGTAGTGAACCGCTATCGCTGACTGCAATAAAAACTGACCTTTAAAGGAGAATAGAGACTTTAATAAAACAACGAAAGCCCTTTTATTGCCTATAGCAGTGAGACAAGTTGTATTGTCACTCCAAGATCTTGGAGCTGATATTAAAAGTAATATTTTTGTTATCTCACTTCCATTGCCTCCCTGATCACAGCAGTAAAAAAGGGTCGTTTGATTGGGAAATTATAGGTATGGGTAAATTTGAACATTAAAAATAACCCAGGGAATGATTATTTTATTCAAATATATGAATGCTTAATAACAACGGAGAGAATCCATATTAGGAAAAAAATGGGTGCTAGGATCAACTGTTAAAATACTTCGATACCTTTATGAAATATTTTAATTGAGGTTTGATGTTACAGGATTGAAATTTAATTTGATAAAAAATACGTTTTTTCCTGTATAATTCTTTATTTTTCTCTCACACCGGTTCACACCGGTATCATTCACAACCGGTTTCGGTCTTTTATCAGACATTCATCAGGCTGGTAAAATAATAAAATTAACAACAACAATAAAAATTGTTTGCAAAGCAATCAAATAATAATAAAACCTAATTTAAAATTTAACAACTTAAAATCCAATCCTAATAAATTATTTAATAAAAATTGTAATCACCTAACTTATGGTGGTCTTCCTCTCCGGCTTATCAAATGAGGAATAAAAATAAAAATATAACTATAACTATTGACAACTACCCCACACCTTGTTCTCATTAGCCGCCACAAATTTTATGAGTGCAGAATCCTCAAACTGAGTTCTCATTCATTCATATTACGTCATTTTTTATAATTCATTTCATCCATTCTGTTCACTTTTGAAATGGTATGCAGTTTTACAGTTTTACCTTATTACATTTTTGTGAGTGTGAACAATTAAAAAAATTATCTTTATAATGCGATGCATGGCCTGACCCGGGAAGGGCCAGAATTTTTCCTTCTCTTTTAAAATTACTATTAATTTTATAAGTATTACGATTTACGTATGTAATTGTTCTAAAATATTTAAACAGGTAAATCAATTTGCTTTTAACTTTACAATTTTAAGAATTCAATAAAATAGAAGTTATTCTTTATTTTATAGAAATATGTCAGACCAGTTCCCAAACGGAGTTTCTAAAATATACTTCTCTAAAAATATTTTGACGAATTTCGGGTTTAATAGAATTATTAAATTGCAAAAAGATAACATTTGGTAAATGTTGTAAAAATTGTGAGGCGAATCCAGGAGAATAATTCAACCAAAATCATAGCATTAAATCAAATAAATATAATTAAAAATATTTGAGAAATAAAGGAAGGAGATGGTCCGGGGTGGTGGTCATAAATAGGCTAAATAGTGGCAAAACTATTTTATTAAAAGCCAACGTTTCGACCCGACTTTGCAGGTCTTCTTCAGAGAGGTGTATTTAGCTACTACAACTATTCTAAGTGAAACTCCTAGCTGAACACACCTCCCTGACGAAGACCTGCAAAGTCGGGTCGAAACGTCGGCTTTCAATAAAATAGTTTTACCACTATTTAGCCTATTTATGACCGCCACCCCGGATCATCTCCTTCCTTATAATGCAACGGACAACTATTAAATTTTAAATATTATCAACAATAATGTGTAACAAGATTCATTTGCTGTCCTCTAACATCAAAGAATGTCCCTTTTTTTGTTCAAAAGTTTTCATACACGGGCCAAGGTCACTAAGACCGTATATAATGAATAATATATATTCTTTGTGCTCTAATTTTCGTTGCACAATCATATTCCTTTCAGTTGTGACTGTATAATTTTGAATGTTTTTACACAATTCTTTATAAATCTTGCAATATATTTAAATGAATAATATCTAATGATTCCAGGATCTCGTATAATCCTAGTCAGAAATTCATTAGAACAATGCAATGAGTCTGATTTGTTAAATTTCTTGTTCAGTTTATTGTGCCCCAAATATTCGTGTGGATAGCTCGGAGTTATTTCATTTTTACCAAATCATTTTTATTTTCTAATTTTTATGACTTTGAAAAAATCCTTCTCAAACGTATCCTACTTATTCTCGAAACCCACAATATCCCCTCCCATCAGTTTGGTTTCCGCTGAAGACATTCCACTGTTCAACAAGGCCTCCGCGTTGTTGACCATATATCCTCTGCGCTTGAAAACAAGCAATATTGCACTAGTGCCTTTCTGGACGTAGCGCAAGCTTTCGACCGGGTGTGGCATGATGGCTTGCTTTTCAAGCTCAAAACTCACTTACCCCAATCCTTATATCTAGTCCTCAAATCCTACCTCTCAAATCGTTCCTTTCAAGTCCGCTGCGGCTCTGAATTCTCCAATTATTGGCTGGTGTTCAACAAGGCAGTGTGTTGGGTCCAGTTTTCTACATCCTTTTCACAGCTGACATTCCAACCCATCCTAATACCCTTCTAGCAACATTTGCTGACAATACCGCCATCCTATCTTCCCTCCCAGACCCTGATACAGCATCCCTAAACCTTCAAAGACACATCTCTCTAATAGAGCAATGGTGCAACAATTGGCGTATCAAGATCAATGAATCAAAATGCAAGCATGTCACCTTTACCCTCCGACGTAGATCCTGTCCACATATCCTTTTCAACTCAGTACCTCTTCCCATCTCAGACACAGTTCGGTATCATCGATTCCTTTTAGACAAAAGACTAACATGGAACCCACATACCGGACTTAAAAGACAAGAGCTTAACCGACGACTTGGCCAGTTATACAGACTACTTAACAGAAAATCTAACCTCTCAATTGAAAACAAACAATTAATATACAAGACCATACTGAAACCCATCTGGACCTACGGACTTGAACTGTGAGGGACAACTAAATTATCGAACATCAAACGCATCCAATCCTTCCAGTCTAAAATCCTCCGTATAATAGTCAATGCTCCTTATTATGTTACGAACAAAACCTTACATCATGACCTTAACATCCCTTATGTCCTTGACGTTATTCCATCCCGATTTTCATCAGAACCTAACCTATCATCCTAATCCCTTAGCACAATCCTTATCTAGTTCCAGTCATCCCTACAATCCTCCTCGAAGGTTGAAGCGGCAATGGCCTCGAGATCATTTGTAAAGACGTCATTGAAGTCAAATGAATGGCCAGCTTCTCCACTCAAGTCATGAGCGTATGTGGCTTTAGTGCCCTCTCTCAGTCTCCACTGGATTCCCATCCTAGTGATGTGGCTGAGAGAGAAGCGCTGGGATCTCTTGGAGTCTTACCTTGTCCTCCACACGTGGGGAAAAAGGCCCGACTCGGAGCTCCCTCGGCTGACTGTAAATATTGTAAATAAGTTTGAATGTATTTTTATTTATTATTTTAGTTTTTATTTAATGTTATATCAGTTTGATTTATTCTGTTACTCCAAGTTTTATTTTATTTTCTTATAATCTTGTTGTTCTTTTATTGTATATATGGTATGGTTGTATTCATTCATCATAAATACTCAATGCCCTTAATTGAGGCAAAATGTATTTTTTTTTCTAATAAAAAAAAATATTTTATGAAATTTTGTATTTACGGGTGTTTCGAGGTGTGAAAGACCAATTGCATGTTTGTTTCTAGTTATACAAATATTTGAACTGACTTCACTCCTTCGGTCAGTATTAATGTTTTCAATATTGTTCTCATTCTATAGCTGCATGCCAATTTTTTTTCCTAAACCGGTTGGGTATCTAGAGCAAGATTATATAAACATGCTATCCATATTCAATCCGAAAATAAGAATATAGAATAGTACATGTACTTTTTTGCCTGACATTTCGCCTTCTATTAATACGATCATAAAATATTTAATAGGATACGGATGTGCACATATACTTAATTTCGTTAAAATTAGGCGTATGGAATATTTAGACCACGTGGTTAGAATGGACTACAACAGGATGCTTAATAGGGCATTGTTCTCTAAAATGTATACCACAAAAAGAAAGAGAAAACCAAGGAAAAGATGGCTTCAAGATGTTGAGAGCGACCTTGGAACACTGGGTGTGAGACTGTAAGGAAAGAGCGAGCAATAGAGATGATTGGCATGCTATAATTCAGGAAGCCCACCCTGGGATGTAGAGCTAAGTAGTAAAGTAAGGGTGTGTATATATGTACAAAACGTGTTATAATCTTATTTTCGGATCGAATATGGACAACATGTACATTTAATCTTACTCTACATATCAGCCCGGTTAAAAAAATATATATATATAATTGGCATACGGTTATAGTATGAGTACAATATTGAAACAATTAATACTGAACAAAGGAATAAAATGGGTACAAATGTCTGTTTGATTAGAAACAAAAATCACAGAAATCGGATATTAAAAATGTTTTGTTTAAAATTATCGCCTTCGATTTTTTATTGAGAACCACAAAAATTGAAATAATTCTTATGTGACTCCAACTATCCTTACGAAAATTAGAAGGGATTTAAGACCCTCCAAGGGATTTAGGCACAGAATAGATACCCATGAATCAATTAGAACTGGAGATAAGAACTAAAAACGTTTTAAGAGTTTTTATTTATTTATACATTATAAAGGTGTAAAATCTAAAAGTTATTGGAGAAAGGGTGGGGGATTAATGTCAGAGTTAAAAGCCCCCGCCGGTACCAGGAAGCGAACTCTTATTTTATCCTGTTATTTATGTTTTTATCAGGTTGTTGAACAATTCGTGTTTTGCATAGGCGTTGTGCAGCTCGACCTCACCGCCCATTAATACCACGCAGAGACACTATTTCAAGTCAGTAACGTAGTCACCGTAGCCAGCTTACATTCTGTCCTGTTCCACAGGTTTCTACCCCTCGCATACTCTAACATCGGAATGTAGTTCACAAGCAGATGACAAAGGTCAAATTAGAACCACCATACACCTAGACATGAAGCGTACTCTGCAAAGCCAATAACAACTGAGCTTCCTCTCAATATAATTTCTATTTTTCCTAATCTCCATGTTTTCTTTTTATTTATTTTTTCTAAAAATCTGAAGGTTCCCCCAACTTCTTTTTTAATTTTATGTTTAAGAACAATTTTTTTTTTCAACAATAATCTGCTATCAGTAGTTTGGAAAAAATAGAACCGGGCAGAAAAAGCTTTGGTGTATAATCAATTTAATTCTCAATAATAAAAACGATGAAGTAAACAATTAATCCCATGTGATTTTAATTTGAAGAGTTTCAGTCCATGTTGAACTCATATTTAACATTAATGTACAATTTTCAACATCTGGCGATTGAAGCAGACCGGTTCTTAATCATTTGATGGATATATGGTATCTCTAATAACATTAATGAGAAAAACCATGAACATATTTACGAATAACAAATGCATCTGATTATTTTTTTGTAAATTTAACAATTCAGTCAAAGTAAACTGTGACGGGACGTTGTTGAGTTCCCTTGAGATTCTCCAACCAGATGAATCAAACCCAAAATCTCCTTGTAGAACTGTTACTTAAGGAACTGTACTTTCTTAATTAATTAATTAGGTAGCTCTGGGTCCTATACGGATTGTAATGTTGCAGTTTTATATTATAAAATATGAATATGTAAAAATGTTTTATATTACTTCTATTTATTAGTAATGACTTCAACTGCCCTAAAGTTTGGTCGATCTCCCAATTTTTCATTTATAGGCTAACTTGTAAAATTATTCTCGCTAGAAAATAGATTAAAAATTATTGAATTATCTCAAAAGGAATATCAAATCATACAGAGAATAGAAAATGATTTTACAACATGAAAATGAAACAACATTCTAACCACGCTACAAAAAAAATCCAATAACAGCACAGGTTCGAACGTGTTCTCCTAGTCGAGAACTTATTTATGGATCAAATAATAAAAAATGATGAGATAGGTTGTGAGACTTTCCAAAAAGTGAACAAATTCAATACAATTCGATTGAAATCTTCTAAATTCGATAAATATATTATCACTTTATTTGTAAAGATAAATCAACAGTATAAAAAAAAAATATTTGAAAGTGCTCTAATAGGTATCTTGAATTATGAAACCTTAAATAATCAGTGAATAAAGAAAGTAAATTTGAATGGTTATTTTTTGAGAACGACATCAGCGAGATTTCGTGGAATATTTCATGGCTTAATTATTAAAAAATCTTTTAATAATGCACTGATTGTGAGTACCGAATGTAAAAATATAGGTTCGATATAAATCTTAGCAAAAGTAGATATAAACTTATTCTTTCAGTTTACTACATTTACTCGCATGCATATCCGTTTGAAAGAGTCGAAAGCATCCCTTCTTTGATTTGTTTAATTGGCTATTAGACGTATTTGGACTTATGGAGTTAAGGTTTGGAGCTCCACTAAACCATTGAATTCCTCTCGTATCCAACCCTTTCAATCCAAACTCTTTCGTGAAAACCTCAATGCTCCTTACTTTATCTTGAATAAAATTATCTATAATGACTTTATTATTTCACATGTTGACGATTTAGCCCGATCCTGATACCTATTCTTCTACAATTAACTCCCGGGGTCATTCAAACCTGACCTAACCTAGAAAAGAAAATTCCTACAGAACCCTCAAATATAGGACTATGATTTCTACCCATACATATGATTTTCGTTTAAAGATCTTATCGAATACAATCTGTTAGCTACTTTAAACTTATAATTTAACTTATATGATTACTTTCTCAGCGATCTGCTACGACATAATATAGACCGTTGATTAGACCGTTAGTAATTTTCTTTCTTTTACAATCGAGATCATTTATTTTTTTATCCTTTTAATTACAGTGTTAATAATAATTATTTGAATCATTTTTGAATAGCCAAAAGCGAGAAATATTTGATTAAAATGTGGGTGGATTTCAGATAAATTGACCTATTAATTTTATTTCCCGCTCATTTTTCTGCTTACTATACGCCCAAAATACAGATGTTAAATATTTTAAGCGACTTTATTCAGTTAAAATTTACATAAGTATAAAACTATTATAATCAATTATATTCAAGGATTATTGTAACAATATTCTTTACGTCATGAATATTGTTACAGCTACTAACGTGTATATTACCTGAGGCAAATTTCCACTAAAGCCTAACTATAGATAGCTATCTATAAATATACATATTGATGCCAGAGGCGAGGCACTATTATTTTAGTTTTGCATACCGCGTATAAGCATAATAATTCAATATCTTATTCGTTCGAGTTACATTCGAGTGACATCAATCGTTGAATTATTTGATTGCGTAAAGTGCCGACAATCGATTTTAAATAGTTCGAAAAATGGTATAGTTAGAATTATTATATTTTTTTTCATATTTCAGAGAATATTTCTCCTAGGGTGGGGATTGTCACAATCCCCCACTCCCTTCCTATTTCACTACCTCCTTCCTCCTGCTTATTCATAGTTATATTATAAATGTTAGTTTATAATGCTTATTATTTTCTTAAGTAAACTTGATTATGGTAGTATAGTTTACAAATCCGCCAATGAAAATACCAAACAAATCTTACACCATATCCAAAACACCACACTCAGATCAGCCTTAGATGATTTTCGCTCTAGTCCAACAGTAAGTCTATACGTGAAAGCAGAAGTTATGAATTTGAATTTGAGAAGAAAGGCATTTTCACTTCCCTACTCCGTAAAATCTTTTTCTACACTTTCCGTAAAACACTTTTCTACTCTAAAGTTAACAAAATCAAATCGAAAAACAATTCACCAATTATACTGCTAACAGATTTTAATCGCTTCAAAAACGTCCATAAGAAATGGATATTTATGGATATTATACCGAAGGGTATAAAATAATCATTTAATGTTATTCCTTCCTCTGATTTGCACAATCAATAACGGAGCTATCCACTCTTAACCGTGCCACAAAATCCATTGACGCTAAACTAGCCGCGTCGTTATTTGTATTTGTTCAGATTCAAAATCTGCTCTCACATGGATACAGAATCCATTTTCTCAAAACTGGTTAGTAGTGGATACCCTGACTAATCTTAAAACGTTGGAGATGGCTCGATTTTATAATTTTAATGGCTACCAAGTGATATCGAGATCATAGGCAATGAGATGGCAGTCGAGCTATCAAGCTTAGTATGGCTAAGAGTCAACCTACCATCACCTCACAACTTCTGAAGTTGTCTCTTTAATCAAAGAAAAACCGTGGCTGGCGTGGCAAAGAACTTGGCCTGCCACAAGAGACAATTAGCTAAGGGGTGTGGAGCCCTACGTCCAGGGCGTCACTCTATACTAATACTAATATACTGATGACCAGAAGGGAAGAAGCGGTACTGACCCGGTTAAGGATCGGACATACTCGGCTTACCCACGAGTATTTGATGAGGGAAGACTCTCCAACTCAATGGACCTGTATCACTGTATAATTTTACTAATTAATTTATAAACTTATTGTAATTTAAACTTTATTTTCAACACCATTGAATTTGTATTTTTAATTTAAATCGTATATGTTAAATCTTTTTTCTGTGATTTTAATATTTAAATTTAAGTTCACTCTTTAAACTGTTCTTCTTGAAATTTTAAATATACCTGTTAAAGTTTTTCTTCTTTTTTATCTTTAACTTTTAATTCTTATGGTTTCTGGCAACTTTTCTTCTAGAAATTTTTAATATTTAAATTGTACATTTAAGGTTTTCTTCTTTCAACATTAATTTTTAGTTTTTAAAATCGTTTCTCTTGAAATCATTAACCTATAACTTTTATAATTGTACCTCTATATTCGACTGTAACTATTTTTCAACTTCATAAACTATAAATTGTATTTGTTAACTGTAGTTTTGTTATTTATGTCTAATCAGTGGTTGATCTAATTGTAATATAGGGCGAAAATTACTCAGGTGGTCGAAGAGCCCAAAACATTTATAAATAAATCAATTTTCCTTGTTGTATCGGAAATGTCGGATTATATATATATTATAAAAATATGTTACTGTTTCAGACGATCCGAGCTTTCCTACCCGGAATGATCTCACGTGGTAGGGGTCACGTGGTAGGAATGGCATCAGCAGCTTCCTTTACCGCAGCAGCCAACATAGCGCTCTACGCAGCTTCCAAATACGCCGTGGCTGGTAAGATACCAATGTTTTGGTTATCAAGTGATTTAGATTAGTAAATGTGATAGTATTTCAATACGGTATAATGATGAATAATAACCATCATTGGAGCATTTCATACGGATGGATTGACATCACCGGAATAGAATCCAAGTAGGGCCTGAGTTAAGGAATTATGGTTGTAGACGTACAGGATATTAAGTGAAATAGCTTTTCATTTCCAGAACTCATTTTTCTGACCTTAAGTTTCAAATGAACAAGTTCATTTACTTAGAGCATTTTTAATTAATTTCCTTTGATCTCTTTCTTTTCTTTGATTATAATGTTTAATTGTTTCAGGATCCATTTACAAGTGTGAGTATATTAATTGGTTTTGGGTGAATAAAGGATCGCGAAAGGTCAGTCAGTCGAGTACTTTCTGTTGGCTTTATTTTCCCTTCCAGACATTATGCAGGTTTTTGTATTATAATTTCAAAAGCTGCTAACAATTTTATACATGGAAAGGAAGCCCGTTGTAAATAATTCTTACTTTCTTCTTCATAACTAATCTGCTTGTTTGATAAGGTTTATTTTATAGGAAGTTAAACGAAACTTTTATTTTATTGACTTAATTTTAGATTTAATATTCTAGCCAGTAATTCGCACAGGAAATCGGTAAGTGATTAAGCGATAATACAATATGGAGTAAATAGTTACTATGGTAATATAATAACTAAATGCACTATATTATATGAAGGAGACATTCATTTTTCCTTTCAGTTACAAGGGGAGACTATAGTCAGTTGGTCATCGATTTCAACAAAATTTTTATCGGTGATAATACATCGGAAAATACTGGACACATATCCCACTTGTCCCAATGGGCCCTAGGAACCGAGGGGAAAAATAAATAATTACAAACAAAATTTGAAGTTATTTATTTTTGCCTATGCTATACCCGGATTTTAAGGTTATTATATGAGCCTATCAGTTTACAGAATGACCAACTCCAATTTTTAAATTCTTTATTATTAATTTTAGTCATGTTTCTAATGGCAAATTTTATACCTTTATTCACAGTTATATATTTCAAAACTGCAGTCGCCTACTCTTGAATCAACTTACTCACTATCTGTACAGATATTATAAATTTTCCAACTAAATATATCACTAAAATGATATCATTCTGTCAACTGAAGGCTCATATATAAATCGATTATTTTCTTTTGTAGAATAATAACAACATATTGAATATTTTATAAAAAAAGTTATAATGCATCATAAATTTCAAAAATCTAAAGGTGCTTCTATTAAATAAATAAATAAAATATTGTAATGAAAAAGCAAGATAGATTCGTTTTAGTGTCCTTTGAAACTCTTTAACACTTTGACGACAAAACCATTCGAGTAAAACTTTCTCCTTGGACCAAATTGTTTTTAACTCTAAAAAGCCGTAATATGATGTTAAAAAAGTATCATGCGTTTTTTTTATTTTAAAAATAATTTAATGGCAATAATTTAAAAAAAAAACGGAGCAGGCATATACGCTCGCCATTGTCCATTGAGATATTACAATTTATTTGTTATTTATTTTTATTTTTCTATTTTTATCCATGGTAATTATTTCTTACGTGAATAAATTTTTCAATAAAGGAATCAAAAATTGCATAATTGAATACTTGATTTTCTTTGAGGATTTTATTCTGGCCGATAAATAGGATTTTCTCCAAATTCAAATTTTATATAACATTGGAAAGATGAATTACTGGTCTTCTAACCGACATCACCAATTTTTGGATTTCATTTATTTTTAAGCTGAAAATTAAGAAAATCACAGGATGACAGGAGCTTATACCGTAAGATGGGGTAACTTAGGGACTGGATGAGTAACTTTGGGACAACGGGTAAAATTTAATTTGTGGTGATTCCGTGGTGGATACACTGTGTTGGCTCAGTCTGCATGGACATCGCATATACTGCGCTACTACCTTGCGGCACACTACTCTTGAGGCACAAGCGAAAATTACATCAAAACAAGAATGTTGAAAAAAGCAATAAATAATAAAAAGAAAGAATAATAAGAAATAAATAAAACCTAAAAGCACAACGAGTGAATTAGTGTTCTCAAACTGGCGCAAGGTAGTAGCACATTCCTACCTGACCTATTAGCTGACTGGACCAAAATATTGAATCCGCCACGGAATCACCACAAAATAAATTTACCCGCTGCCCCAAAGTTACCCATCTAGTACCAAAGTTAACCCATCTTACGGTATTTTGGTACATAACCGATTTCAGGCGTTACTGAAAAAAAAAAAATATAGGGATGATTTGTAATATGGAAGAAATTGTTTTGTGTCAATAACTATTCTATATTTATGACAATTAACTGAATTGGAAAGTTAATACCAAATTTTTCCCTTGAACAATGAAATCATGGAACATTTTTTTTTTTTTTTTTTGTTCTTCCCTACGTCGCCTTTTAGGCTATACGGGATTTTTCCGGGCCGGCGGGTGAGGGCGGGGAAATTTAAAATCCCCTCCGGCACCGGGACGCGAACTCGTACTTTTTATAACATCTCAAATCTCTATTATCCGGTTGCCAGGCAACTAGCGGTGCTGTTACACACGCTTTAGCCTATTCGGCCACCCCGCCCTCAAGAATCATGGAACATTTCCAGACCCTTAAAAAAGCATAAACATAAAGTATCTGGAAACCTGATGAAAGTTAGAAACTTTTCCGAAGTATTCACTTCTCCTGAAAAGACTAAAATTAAAATCAAAGAAAGTGCCATATAACATTCAAGCCTGGTCCCAGTGAATTCATTCTTATCTGTTATGAGCAACGTTGCGCCGAATTGTTGTTGTAACGGAACTGTAATGGACCTTGATGGTAAACTGATATAATTACTTAGCTTGTTATTAAATTAACTAGTACTTAATAAACATTAGCACCCTTAGTCTGATAAGATTATAATATTAACTATTTATTTAAATGAATCATAAATACTATTTATTTAACACCGTACGACTTGCCTTGGCCAACATGATAAGAGATATCGATAAAAATATGTTTCCTTACATAGCTTCCTTTATCGTTTGATGACTTAAGTTAAGGGCATAAAGAGACAAGTAACATATTTAAAGTTATGAGAAAATTGAACATTAGGTTTGACTTTTTTATTATATTTTTTTCGCCTTTTAGGCTATAGCGGGGTTTTCCAGGCCAGGAGGTGAGGGCGGGGGATTCATGCCACAGTTAAAAATCCCAACTGGCACCGGAACGCGAACTCGTACTTATTTTACTTCATATAACTTCGGTTATCAGGTTGCCGGGCAACTCGCGGTGCTGTGGACAAACTGAAATTTAATATAAACTGTTGTTCGAATAGTTGAAAAAGCGTGTAATTTCGATGAACATACCAGGTGTATAACTAACTAATTATAATATAATTACCGCTTATGCACTGAAAGAAATCTGATCAAGTAAGATTCTCTTTGTGGATCAAGGGATAAGCATAGCATTTAAGGTATCAAAAATGTATTAGAAGTATTTTCAACTGTAAATTAATAGTTTTATATGTGTAATCTGGTTCTCTTAAATTATACTTAATGGATTAAAAATTAAAGTTTTAAAATATTAGACAAACATATTTTAAAATATCTATTGCGGCCTGCATGAAGCAACTTTCACCTACATATGAATATTTAAATAATGAAAAGTTTGGTCAAATAGAGATAGTTCTATTTGATAAAGGAAAATGCGATCGACATTTTTGTTTTAAATAACCTCGAGTCAAAGTTGATTGACTTAAAATTACCTTTATTGTGGTTTAGTTCTTTTTTATTTTAATAACGATAAATTCTATTTCCAATTTTAGTTTTCAATTTCGATTTACTATCAAAAATACCTGATCCAAACATTTGTCTTTTATATTAAAAACTTTAATGGCTTCAAAAAAAAACCTGTAAAGGTCTCATTCAAAACCTATAAATATTTTGCTTTACCCCTACATATGAAAAAAATTCAAAATGTAACTGAGTTTTACTTATTTTGTAAATTCCCGGTGGTTTTGTGATTCCCTTGTCCCCGAATGCTGTTTCGTTAGTATTTAATTATATAAATGAATTATCGATTATCGGTTATTGAATCAACGTAATTTAAAGTTGAATTCCCATGAAATATTTTCAGCGGCATCCACTCATATCTTTTTTCGTAAAAGTACGATCAAATAGTTTTAGAACTATTCCAGAACGACAATTCGATGTATTGTACACCCTTAGTTGTAAATCTTAAAAAGAATTGTAAACGTTTCCAGATGAAATTCATTTATTTTCCATTGAAACGATTGGTTGCGTTGAATATTATTAGGGTCTAGAATTTCTTTTTATGTATTTTTTTTTCATCCCTCTCCATCACCTTCGACTAATTTATATTTTAGATATATATTTTTCTGAGATCTCTAGCTTTCATAGTATATATCATACATATATATTACTACTCTTATTTCCGAAAATATGTTTTCAACCTGAGAACTTATTTATCTTTTTTTCACCTTTTGTTAATTATCTACATCTCTATACTTTATATCTAGCCATCTCTTATTACTACTAACCACAAGAAACTGTTAATTATTCCAAACAAACCATATTAAGGTCTTTTTTTATCAACCAGATAAAGATACTCATTTGACCTGTCCATCTGATTTAGGTGACATTTATGTTTGTCCATAAACGTCATACTGTGCAGACCTCGACTATCATAACGTGAAATTTCTCGTAATAATAAAATCTTTACTCTTAGTAGTGTTGTTGCTACTTGAATAAAAATATAAGGAGATGTAGCATTTGGGCTTAATGAGATCTCATACATTAATTCTAGGAAGTTAAGAATATTATTAATGTGATAGAGTAATGAAGTCTTTATCGCCCCTTGATGCCATTGATAATTACACCCCGACTGTACTATTAACTCCTTTCTAAGTTGTACAAGACAATAACCTCTCATTATAAGTCCTTTCATATATGTGCTCTCCTGTAATTAGGAGATCCTGTAATTGTCTTTTATCATGGCGGCTCGGCTTTTCAGACATTTCTTTCCATATTAAATATCATAAAGTCAATTATCAGCCAGGGTATATAGTTCATCAAACTTTTGATATCATCAAATTGTTAACAATCACAATTATATAAGAGGATCTCCCTAATTTATACTGCTGTTGTAAATTAATCAAAGGCTTTGATTAAGGACATCAATTAGACATGTTTAACGATTACTGTTATTAGAGTTAATTGAGATACGCAAAACAAAAACAAGTTACACTAAAAAAATAGTTTAATTAACAAAAGCGTCGGTCCATCTTATACTTAAATTCCGTGTCATCACTCATTTTACTAAGGTAAACAAGTTGGCCTTTAAAAAATGCGTAAAATCTATTTATCTTGGTCCCACAGCTCAGCAACATATCATTGGTTTATTACAAAAAGTCATTAAGTAACATTTTAATGAATTTGAGATAATCGAATTTGAAGTTTCTGATTCATTAAATAAATTTAAACAATTCGAAAATAGAAATTGCTGACTTTTTTCACACTAATATAGTTAAACAAAACACTAACTTATTTTTATAACCTTGCAAGAACATAGAATGGGAGTTAGACTTACCTCACTTCACTAACTACCTATATGAAATGATGTTTTAAGTGATTCTTGAAGTATTGTTAAATATAATTACACGAACAATAATACATTTAAAGATAATATTTTAATATTATTTTCATAAGAAATGGTTTTGTTATACCATTTTGGGATGGGGAATAGTGTTGCCCAAATGCGAGATCGAGACGAATGTGACTTTGTCTTGTAAACTCAGTCTTGGTGTTGCGCATGATTATGAGAGTCTCGCAACAGTCTTGCAGATACTAATTAGCTTATTACTATCGAGATATTACTGTAATTTTGGTTTATTATTTTCAATAATCAACCATTGTGATCGACCAAAAAATTCGAAAACTTAACCCCCTCTCAAAATTTGAGGTTTCACGTTTCAGGACGCGTAGAATTCGAAAAACGAATAAAAAATTTTTTGTCCGTCCGCTGTCCGCCGTCCGCGCATTTTCTCCGAAACTACTGGACCGACTTTTTTCAAATTTTGATATAAAATCAGAGGTCACTCGAGGATGATCCTCCTTCATCGACATTACTCTCCGCCTTTAACTTTCAAAATGGCGGCCGAAAAACCTGCGTTGCTATAGACTGTAGCTCCTAAACGAATATACAGATTTCAATGAAACTTCGCTAAAGTCATTTTCTCGACGCCCTTTAAATTTATCTATATAACATACTTCAACGAAAAGAAGCTGGAAAAAAAGTTACGAGGGATGGTAAAATTAAATTCCGAATAACTCGAAAAGTTTTTTACTTTTTTGTTGAGATTGTATATAGTTTTTTACAAGTTTACGAAATTTCCTAAAAACAAAAAAAAATCGTTAAAATAGGACAATTAGGAGCAAAGATATGGTCTCCGGTTTTTTATATGTTCTACTCCAAATGTTATATCCTTGGTTTGGTTTTTAAATTTTGAATGTGTTACTGAACTAATGCTATTTTTTTTAGCATATTACTAATGATTAAAGAAAAACAGTTTAGTCCAATAATTATAATCACCTTTTGTTTTTTTTTTCTTTGTAACTCGGAAGGTAATGTGACTTTAGATGTTTAATTGTTTGGAAATAATAAACCATTGTGAAATAATTGACTGCGTTTTTTAGATAGGAGAAACCTAACTAAGCCCGAATGAAAAATTAGAGGAGTTAAATGCAAAAGTATACTGGTTATACCAATTCTTTACATATAGCTACTTAGATTGTCAAGTGTTAGTAACTATTTTGCCTTAACTTTTATTTAAAAAATCAATTTTTTTCCCAGCCCTGGTCTTGGTCTTGTAACAGTTAGGCGGTCTTAGTCTTGGTCTTGCAAAGTGCAAGACCAAGATCGATTTTAGGTAACACTGGTGGAGGAGGAGGAGTCAGCCCGAAAGTCTCCTGGTGAGTTTTGGCGTTCTATTACTTCAACATTATTTATATAACAAGAATTTCATGAAATATTTTGATGACTTTTTGCTTTATATAGTCAGAAGATCGTGCAATCAGTGAAATTATTTTTTACATATAGAAGGTTGTTTTGTTTTTTTTTATGCAATCAGTTATCCATCGATAAATTAACAATTATGTACCTTCAGGTCTAAATCTACTAAAAGTGTACATAGTGACTTTTTGCAATATACTTACGACATGTTTATCTACGAATTGCAATTATTTGTTGAAACAATTTTTTGGAATGTTAGTTATTCTCTTAAATAAATTTAATAAAAACTAATGGAGCCATTTTTAAAAACGCCGATATTAAAGTCTGTTTTAAGCATCATGAGAATATTAACTTTGGAAGGATGCTTAGTAAATTTGTTTTGTTCTTTTTTTTAATTAAATCTTGATTTCCTCCGGTTTCTTGATAATAGTGAAAATCAGCAAACAAGCATGGCAGACCGGGGCAAGTTGATCATAGAGGCATGTTGGCGCATTTAATTTTCTTGATAGCCATTAGAATTTTCCTTGAATGATACCCACAACAGGCAACACCTTTAGACCCACTCATCCACGACTACTAAATCGTATATTGTGATCAATCAGAAGAGGTACCATATATTCCTTTCTTTTTCTTTCTTTTTTTTAAAGTATATTTAAAAGAACATTTTATTTTATTTTATAATAATTTTTTTCTTCTCTTGTCATGATGTTTTATTTTGTTCTTATTTCCATGTATATTATATTGCCATTACTTTATTTGTTTATTATTCTGTAAATATGCTCTCTGAACTCGTTCATAAGTGTCCTTAAACAAAAATAAAAACAGGGCTTCAAATGTAAAAATTCATATAAATAGAGTTTCACTATGTAGAGAAGCTTTTTATTCCTGCGTGAGGTTAAAAAAAAATGTACTCAGAATAGAAAATTACTCCTCGCATTTTACATTAAAGAACAAATCTGGTTCAGTATCTTTCTGCCAGTTTGTGTGCCTATCTATAGACAAATCCATGTAATTGGGCATCTTAGCTACTACCTACCTATTAGATTTCCACGGAATTTTGAGGAATTCGCGGGTTTATTTGAGCGTGATATCGGTCAAATCACCTCCTTGCACAACCGTTGACTTATAAACACTGCTTTCCCTAAATACTACTGAACCAAAGACCCTTCATGGGTTGTAGTTGCACAGGTTTTTTTTTTTTTTTTACTAGGGTTTATTGATCAATTTCCATTCAATAATTTCTGTAAAGGTATTATTTTAGGTAAGTCTTTCAGAAACGGATTGTTCGATTAAGCTTAACGTTATTAGAATGTTGGATATTGGAAAAAAAAATGTATCAATTTTATTTAATTACATCACCTACTTTCTCGTACATATCGCTAACACCGTATCTCAAAAGCCGCACGTTCGATTTAGCCAAAATTTTAATGGAAGCTAGAGATTGATTAACTAATGGTCAAGTATTTATAAATTTCATCTATTCCATCCACTGCTTGTTAACAGTACTTTCACTTTCAGAGCGTGAATCGTATAGTTTTTGGCGCGCCAAAAGTTTGAAAATGGCTCGTTAGAATACATTCACAATTAATGAAAATTTGGAGTGGCAATAGTGCAGAAATTGCCTAGTATCAATTTCATGCAAATCCAATCAACAATTAAAATTATTATAAATAAATGTGGAGATTAAGTTTATACTATTATTTTTGAGGCTTTTACAAGGCTATTATTTACAAGGCTTTTTTTCTTGTAATTTGTAAACTTCGCTCATATTTTTATATTCCACCTTAAATTAGTTTTATTCTAACTGATGGAAAATGTAGGTTCCGTTAAAACCGAATAAACAAAAACTTGAATGTTTTCAATGAAGTTTTTTACTAATGTTCAATATACACGTACTGAACTCGTATGCTGGACATTGTTCCAGTTCCTGAGTTATTTTTTTTATTTTAACCACGAATAGTCGCTACAATCATGCCGAAACCCTTCCATTGTTTTGTATTTGATTATGATCAAAATTTTCAATTTATTTAGGGCTAGCAACGGGGTGGAGCGTACGCTCGTGATAATATGAAGGAAATAATTCCGCAAAATAAATAAATGTGAAAAGAACGGAAGAATAAACTAATCCAAAAACAAATTTGAAATGTACTCTTAAATATCATCTCAGGCTACGTTAAATACATTAAAATTATGTCATAATAGATTGAAACTTGCCTGGAATGTTTCCTTTTTTTATAATTCTGTTTTAAACCATGTTTGCCTTTCAAATAAGAATTTTGCCTGAATAATAATGCAATAGCTTTTCTAGAAGGGGAGACATTTATTTCAAAGAGGGGAGAGCAATTAATTTAAGGGTGGGAAAATTACTCTTTATTTCCTAATTACTATCTTTAAGAATGTTTAAGACTATCAACCGACCTGTCATTGACGATCGTTTTCTAGATTTTTTGAAGTGAAAACTTCTTTAGGAGGGCTTTGCACTTTTTCGTTGGTAATGAATGAGACTCAACTATCCAGCTCAGATATGTAACGCTTATTTAGGTAAAGTCGACTTGAAGTGTTTTTGCATTTGGATTAAAATATCTCAAAACTGAAAGTTTGACCTGCATACTGCAGCGGAAACGTTCAGCATTATATCCTCTTTGTAATGAACTATAAATAAAAATTGTATTTTAACGTGACGCTGAGTTAGAAAGTTTGGAAAGAGAAAAAGATAACACCAAATAAAGAAAAAACAAACAAAAAATAACGACTGGTTTGAACATTTGGACTAAAATATCTCAAAATTTAAATACCATGGAGAATCCAGAAACCAATTTGCGGAAGCCATTATACATATTTTTTAATTTACCAATAAAATAACAAATTATTTGTTTCTATTCGTATGTTGCACTAGATAGAGTTCTGACAAATTTCTGATCCCTGTCGCAGAAGTCATATTAAATAATGGGGGAGTTTTTGCATTTAGCAAAATGATTTCAATCAAAAGTATTCATGACATATTTTAGTTATCAGAAACCTATTCCACCATTTTTAGACTATCATACAAATGAAGATCAATCAGTGCAAAGTTGATTAGAACAATTTATAAATAATTATAATTGTTAGTATTGTAAATGTTATTTCTTTATGAATAAAAATAGTTTAAACACAACTATAATTCTATATATTGTAAATTTTATTATCTTGTGAATATAGAACAAAAATAATTCATTTTCCATACTATTAATCTTGCTATATTGACGTTTTCTCATCTATCGTGTAGTCCAAAGAAAACACCGTATTTTTTTTTTTTTTAATTCGTTGCTACTTTATGTTTTCTGTGTCCGACAGTAAAGGACGAGGTATAAGTTGTATTTGATATATACACAGAATAAAGGCACTGTCTTCCGTCTGTCTGCCGTTCTTACAAACAAGCGGGGCCCTTAGATGTTATTGCGAGGGCGGGATGGCCGAGCAAGTTGGGGCATGGATACCAGAGTGCCCGATTCTGAACTTTGTGGGTTCGATTCCCACCTGGATTGGGTTACTCGGCGGCTCCGGAAAATGGATCGTGACATTCTGACTTTGGCAAGTGCGCGAAGGCAACATCAAAGGTAGTCGTCAGGGGTTGCCACTTGCCAGGACTAGTTCCCCCCACCTGTACAATTACCGGTAGCAGCAGATGTCATTGCTAAAACTGTAAATAGAGAAGACCATGCTCTGGTTTTGTTCACACAGATATGATATGGCTGTTCATGACGGTTATGTCCATATGATATGACTGTTGCTCTTCGAGGCAGGGGCGCCCTTAGTCATTTGTTTACATAAAAGAAAATCTTAAGAATGGCTTTCTTTCTTTATTCACTGGTTGGAAAGCTTTTAAAAAAAATATGTCAACCCTACACAAATGTGCCCTAAAAATTTTGATACAATACACCTCCCTTCTGGAAACCTCTCGTCAGTCAGCACTCCAAGTATTAAAATCTCCCAAAGTGACCTCCACACTGCTACGGATGTGTAAATCGGTATTGGACACATTGGCCTGCTTCAAGAGTGAGGAACTAGTGTGGGTTCCTGGTTGTAAGGGAATTAAAGGGAATAAAAAAACCTTAATAAAACATCCTCTCAAGAAAGGGAGTTGAAATCCCTTTTATGTGACAAGAACCTACATATCAAAGAACAATACATATCAAAGAAACATAAGCAAAAATAAGTCCAGAAGAAGAAGAGGAGGTAACGAGTAGAGTGAATGCACTGGGCTCAGACAAGCCAAACAATTAATCCAAATCCCTTCCTCATCTAGAACTAAGTGGCTACTAGGCCTAGCTAAAAAGGAAATTCGAAATCATCATTGGTATACTAACAGGCCACTGCAGTTTTGACCAATGTGTTTCGTTATATTCTCATTTCAGTATCGAATCTTTTTTTTAATATACTTCATTATTCCTGATGCAATATTTTTCCCTAACTGTGTTTGGCGGTTTTTGTGTTAATAATTAAAGGGTTTAAGATGGATGTTGATTACAATATATTTCACCTCAGGTATGATGGCGTCGCTGAGAGAGGAATTTCGCCACTTCCACCCTGAGATCAAGACGACGACTGTTCATCCTTTCTTCATCACACCTCCTCCATCCAGCGTTGAACATTGGGACAAAACGTAAGTAAAAATATTGATAATTAAGAACATTTACTCCTCTTTTTTTCTATTTTCCTCCTTGTGCCATCTGACGTGAAGGGGCCTCAATCCAACACTACCAAGCGTTACGGTACCTGCAGAGTTGCTTCATTTGTTGGAGTGGTTTTCCTCCAAGCATTTTTGATGTGCTTTTTATATAAAGTTCTATCTCTTCCGCCTGGCTTCTTACCATTAGCTTCCATTAATTTTCTGGGTTCTCACTCACTCGACAAACATGACCAAACCAGTTATGCTGTACTTTTTCAAGGATTGATTTTAGAGCATGAATTTTCAGCATCTCGCTAACCCTTTCGTTTCTTACGCGGTTTCCTGCGATTCTACATAAGTAATCCATTTCAGCTCCTGTTATGCTGTTTTTCAAGCAAGACCCATTTCTCACTATCGTAGACAAGAATAGGGATTATACTGATTTGTAAATATAGAGCTTGATTTCGTGCTCCATTGCGATGTTTAATAATGCTGCTGCATATACCATAATTAATTTGGTTGGCCCTAGAAATTCAATTTGCTATTTCCCATTCTATTGTTCTCTTTCTATTCATATTAGTTTTGATGTAGTTATCAACCACTTCAAGAACCTCACCGTTGATTCTGTAAGCAAGCGTTGAACATTGGAAAAACCGTAAGTAAAAAAATATAGATCATTAAAAACATTTATTACTCTGCTTAGTTATTCTATCAGTGAGAATATTTTTCCTTTCCTTTTAAAGGTAGAAGGATTAAATATCCCTCCATTACTTTCTTAATTCAACCCTTTGAATTTTAGCCCATTTAACATACTTACAGGAGCTCTTTATCTACTATAAGAATTCTTTTTACTCAATGGTAAATTGATGATTTAACAGTCGTGGTAAAGTATGAAGCTTCATCAGTGTTGAATAAACTATTTTCAGAATATATATCTATTTATAATATATATATATATATATATATATATATATATATATATATATATATATATATATATATATATACCGTAAAATATATATATATATATATATTTTACGGTTGGCTCTACAGACCTTGTAGATCTTTGGCTGCCTGAACCAGCCTTCTCCACCTCTGCCTATCTTGGGCTACTCCTTTCCAGTTTGCTGCATGCAGCTCAGCCATGTCTTTGTTTATTCTATCTATCCATCTGGTGTTTGGCCTCCCACGTGGTCTCTTGCCTACTACTCTGGCATTCATTGTCGTGTAGAGGAGTCCTGATGTATTACTATGAGCTACATGCCCTGCACATCTTAACCTCCTTGCCTTCATGTCATGTGATATTGACTGACCCGTTTCTTTCAACAATTATTTATTTTTTATTGTTTATTGTTCCTTCTCTTCCTTGTTTCAAGGTTCTGGTCCCATATGGGTCCTGTTATCCTACGTGGTACTTTTCGTTCGAATCTCTCAATTCTGGCTTCTAATGTGCCGGTTAGAGCCCAGGTTGCACAACCGTACAGCAGAATTGGCTGTACACCCTTATTTTGAGATTTCTGGAGATTTTGCTGGATTTCAGTACCTTTGAAAGAGAGAAGAAATATCTGTTCGCACTTGTTATTCGCTGGTCTATCTCTGTTAGTTGATCATTTCGAATATGATAGACTATAATATATATATATTTATATATATATATATATATATATATATATATATATATATATATATATATATATATATATCTTTACAACTTTTCCTTAATCGACCTTTGAGTATTAAATTTAAACTTCACTATTTAATTGGGAATAAGGTCACTTAATTATTCCCATAAGGTCAACATTAGGGAATAAGGTCAACATTAAGTGACCTTATTCCCAATTAAATAGTGAAGTTTAAATTTAATACTATGTTTTTAATATATATATATATATATATATATATATATATATATATATATATATATATATATATATATATATATACAGAATATATTAAAAACATTCTATATGTAAATAAACACGTTTCGCTAAAGTGGCTTATACATGGAATACATTAGGGAAAAACTATAGCTATCTAATGTGAAGGATCTCGTTAGATTGTTCTAGTATTTACTAAATCTTTTAGCCATTTCACATGATAATATTCTTATAATTTAATTAGTAAAATAAAAAAAATTAGTATATTGACATTGAGGATGGCTACTTAGAAATGAAAACAGATTAGATGTCTGAAAATAAATTAAATTCCATTGACATGAATCACAGAAATATAAATAATAGAAAGTGAAAACATGAAATAACTTGATTACTATTGTATTTTTTGTTATTATATATATATATATATATATATATATATATATATATATATATATATATATATATATATATATCATTGTTTACTTAGGTCGAGAATTCCAGACGTGAGCGCAGTGACAGTGGCGGAGAGGACGGTGGAAGGTATCAAGAAGGAGAAAGTAACAGTAACCATCCCCAGCTACCTTTACTTCTTGCTGTTGATCCTGCAGTGAGTAGAAGAACTTTTCTTAAAAAATTAAAAGACTTTAATTGGAAAATTGACGCTTTTGGAGTAAGGTGTATTACGAGTACATCTTATCTGAAGTTACAAAACATCTACTGTTAAATTATTTAGAATAACGAAATTGTAATCTAATGTTTCATATCTAACTGAATCCCAAACCTGGTCCAAATCCGATGAAGAAAAATCTCAACTATTCGGTCAATACCTCTTCCAAACCTTTAATCCACATCCTGATATCCTTAATCCACGTCAAATTGAATGTATTGAAGCAGAACTGGATATTCCACTCCAAATGACTGTTCCACCTAAAGCATTTCATCCTTCGGAAATATCTAATATCATCAACAGATTACCTTCTCGAAAAGCTCCTGGACACGACCTTATCACTTCCCAGATCCTAAAACTTCTTCCTCGGAAAGCCATCCTATTCCTCACTTACATATACAATGCTGTGCTCCGATCCACATATTTCCCTGATTCTTGGAAAATATCTATTGTCAAAATGTTACACAAACCTAAAAAACCACCCGAACACCCATCCTCTTTCCGTCCTGTTACCTATCATGGGCAAAATCCTGGAAAAACTCATCCTAAAACGCCTGTATCCCATCCTAGACTCTAATCATATTATCCCTGATCACCAATTTGGATTCCGCACATCGCATTCCACTATCCAACAATGTCACCGTGTGGTTGATGTAGTCTCCTCTGCATTGGAGCGCGGTATGTACTGCACGGGAGTTTTTCTCGACGTTGAACAGGCGTTTGATCGAGTCTGGTACCCGGGTCTTCTGTACAAACTCCGAAAAGTCCTACCCCCTACATACTTCCTCATTATCCGTTCCTATCTTACTGATAGATACTTCAAAGTAAACCAAAATAATGTCTTCTCATCCCTCTTTGCTCAATCTGCAGGCGTTCCACAAGGTAGTATCCTCGGTCCCATCGTCTACACAGCTTATACAGCTGACATCCCAACCCATCCTGACACTATCATCACCACTTACGCCGATAACACATGTTTGCTATCTGTTAATAACGATCCTTTAATTGCATCCCAAACTCTTCAATCACATATCACAAGCCTTGAAGAATGGTGTAAAAATTGGAGAATAAAAATAAATTCCAACAAATCCCATCAAATCACCTTTACCCTCCGTCGTAAACCTATGACGTCTTGTCCTACAGTAACTTTCAATAATACTCCACTTATTCCTGTTGAGCAAATCCGCTACTTAGGATTCCATTTGGATAAACGTCTTACTTGGAATCCTCATACTAGACTGAAACGACAAGAAACTGCTCGACGTTTCCGACTGCTCCAACACTTACTAGACAAACGCTCCAAACTTTCTATTAATTACAAAAGACTTATCTACATAACTATAATAAGACCTATATGGACATACGGAGTTGAGCTTTGGGGCTCCACCAAACCATCGAATTCCTATCGTATCCAATCCTTACAATCCAAAATCCTCCGTAAAATCCTTAATGCTCCATACTTTGTCACAAATAAAACCATTCATAAAGACCTTAATGTACCATATGTCGCTGATTTAGCTCGAGCCAGATATCTATCCTTTCATGATAAACTTCAGTCCCATCCAAATCCGCTTGTTTCCACTCTTGCTTCTTTCTCGATTCCTGATAATCCTCCTAGGCGTCTGAAAAGGAGATGGCCTCGTGATCTTCTTACTTAAATTATTTAGAGAGTGCTACCACTGGATAGTAACTCTTCAAGCCTGTACATGCCATTATTTATATTTGCGCATATTTACTTGTTGTATTTGTATACAGTTGTAAATTCCATTAAATAAAAAAAATAAAAAATGTTTCTTATCATACACCACTATAAATATTGATTTTTTTATTGTGTTTTTTTTATTATTTATTAAAATTGAATTCGTGGCGGACCCACTGAGTGAATCCCGGCCTTCCCACTCTGGTTAGATTATGTTTGGTCGTACCTCTACAACCACCCCCAAATGCCAGAAAAGGCGAGGTAGGGTTATGGCGAAAAAAAAAATTCTTATTTATTTTTGTTAAAAGTTTTGTTTTTCGTATAGAATCAGATAATAATTAAAAAACATTTTTTGGGTTTCTTTTTTAACTTTATATTTATTTTATTTATTAGTTATACATATTCCTGGCTCACTCATCTACCTCGGTATTCAGCAAATATGATATCAAGGAGAAGAAATGATAGCATTAAAAAAAAAGAATAGTAATGAAAAAACAAAAAGACAAAAAAATTAGTAGTAAAATAACACATACATAATAACAAAAAAAAAAGATAATACAGCAAGTAGCTCAATGCAATAATTCTCTTGGCCAGCGCCTCAGCAGTCTTCTGGGCGGATTATATGGATTTGTGGCAGTAAACAGAGCTTGAGTGAGTGGATTGGAATTTAGAGTCTGTCATGAAAATTATTAAAGCGGTCAGTGACAGTTGCCGTGATGAAGGGAGTGTTAAGGTCAGTGTGTAACGTGAGGTTTTAAACAAAAAGGGTGCGTTCACAAATTTCCGAAGCACTTTTGACTGGAATAACTGAATGATTTTTATATTTCATTTATTTGCTGTTACCCGTAGTTCGATCCCATTTGTCCAAAGTGGTTTAATGAGGACTTTGTAAATAGTTAATTTATTAGTCACAGATAATTTAGAACGAATGTCAAGTAGCCTAGAAAGAAGCCGGTATCGCTGATAAAGATCTTTTCTTTTTTAACTTTATAATACAAATATGCGTACTGTGCGCATCACCTCAATTTCTGATACATATACAATTTTTTAACTAATACCTGACATTGCATAAGGTGAGTGGTATGCTATTTATTGTAAGTTTTACCATTCTTGTCAGATAGTGAGTAGAACCGACACCTTTGAAGCAATACGTATTATTCCTGAACTCCGTTCACCAAGTACTGAATCTTCAATGCACGTTATTTTCTTAGAATGGAATTGGAAAAGCCGAATTATTCCTAATTCGTTCTTTTTTCTCAGTTGATAGTTTTTTCCTATTTTTTACGTGTTTAATCCTTTGACAATTTCTTAAAACTGTCTCATTCCATGATCCATCCCTAATTAAGTGATTCCATTCGATTAAATGATTAATCTTAAAAGCTTTATTTAGCGGAATCATTTGGTCAGTGAGGAGTTACAACCTCATCGTTTTTCTTACTCTAACACCTACATTTAATAGAAAATATTAAGACTCATAACAACAGCTCTGACTTCTCTGGGCTCATCCTAGCCACATGACCAGCGCACCGGAGACGTCCCACCTTTATAAAAAGGATGGTGTCCCTCTCCTTGTACATGGACATTATTTCTTGGCTTGTTCACCTTCTCCAGGTGGACCCCTCTGGATCATAGATTGGTCCCAAACTCCTCCTGATCACCTTCCTTTCGAATCGGAGCAAGTCTTCTCCCAAAGCTCTGGTTAGCGTCCACGCCTCAGCACCGTAGGTGGGAAAAGGCCTAATTAGGTTTTTTTACAGTCGCAGCTTTGTTATTTGGGAGATTACTCTACTTTTAAGCTGCGGGACTACTCCAAAGTAACATTTGTTGGCTGCCTGTATTCTGCGTTGCACTCCAGCACCACTGCATTGTCGCTTGTTACTAGAGATCCCAGAGATATAAATTCGTTCACAGTATCTAATGTGTATCTTTGTAACATTAGTGCTCATGTATTTAGTCTGATTAACTTGAGGTCCAAACCGTGCAGCTGCTGTCTCAAGGCTTAAGAAGTATTCACTCATGGCCGTAAACGTCCTCCCTATGATGTCGATATCATCAGCGTATCAAGGAGCTACACCGTGCGAATGAAAATCGTTTCACCAATCTGTATTTCTGACTGCCTAACGGCTCCTTCTAGAGCAAAATTAAACAACAAAAAAATAGGCATGTCAGACCATCTCCCTGCCTTAAGCCCTTGCAGGTGGTGAAAGCATCTGATAACTCGGATAACTCGCCCTCCACTCGCACAAAGCACTGGACGGACTCCATTGTTCGACGAATCAAACATACCAGACCTCTAGGGACACCCATTTCCAACATCACCCTGAACAGTTCCTCTCTCAGTACACTGTCATCCGCAGCCCGGAAATCGATGAAGAGGTGGTGGGTTTGAATATTATATTCACGGGCTTTCTCCAACATCATTCTCAGAGAGACTTCCCTTTGAAATGTATATACATTTTAATTTTACTAAGCCGAGCATGAATTATCAGAATTCACAGTTCCATTATCAAAAATAAAATTGAATGAATGAAAGAAGAAAGAATGAATAGTTTTTGTCAAAAAAAAAAACAGAGGCCCAAGAGATGGAAGAAGAAAACTTTTAAACCAAAATACCCATCTGGAATTTCCGAGAATTTTCTTAGCTCATTTCCATACATGTTCATCTACTTATACCTGTTTCTATTTTTGGAAGAAAACATCATCATTATAATAATGATGACACTCAGCAGAATGTCTTCCCTGAGTTTATTTCAGTAACTCATATCACTCGATTCATTAAAGGAAATCTCTCACCCATCTCCTTTTTAGTATGTACCTTATTAAAGACACGTGGTTCGTTGACGTTCATGAGTCTTCTGGTACGTATATATGTACAGTATATTGTACTTTTGTACAGTATATTGTAGATTGACGTACATGTGTTGGTCGCAAGTTGGTTATTCTATAGAAGTACTCTAAAAGTAGAGTAATTTGAGTAGAATGCAAGCAATGTATTCATAAGATTACAAATTAAAATATAACCAAGTTCAGTTTTAGGAATAGTCTCATAAATGTTCCACAGCAGAGCTTAATTTGTACGTAACTTCACATTATTAAAGTAATTTGCATAAATTATTCATAATACACTCAGAAACATGAAAAAAAATATTGACACGATGTGTTTTCGTAGAAATTATCTATGAAATTATTTGTTTCAGGTTCTTACCATCAGCTGCAGGAGAATTTTGGAGAGATATGTTCTACGCTAAGATCAACCCTCTTGAAAAACGAAAAGCCAAAGTTACATGAGCATTCTCTCACATTTTTATTATTCACAATACCCTTTATCCAAAACAACGAGAAGACCATGTGTAAATAAATTGTCTCTGCATAATCTAGAATTACATTAATGATTTAAAATGTTTATTTATTTATACAATCGTTATGGGTTTTCGTCACAGATAACTGATTCTATATACATTTATCAAAATAATCTGGTTTAACGAAAAACTTCATATACCTAACTACTCAACTGTTAAATCAAATCATAAAATACTAGTCTACAATATTTTCAACTGTATCAATTTTTATAAAATAAAAAAAAAAAAGAGCTTAAGCAAATTTAAAAGATCAAATATAAATCAAAACTAGTATTCTAATACCATTATAGTTCTATGAAAATATTATGCAGCGCATAATTCTAGTTTTATTTATTTATTTATTTTGCTTTGGAAATGAATGTTAAATACTAAAAATCGAAATACGATATAATTATCAAAACATACCAATATTTTTTCATTATGTAGCTTCGTGCATATTATTATACTAACAAACCAAACTTAAGTACTGACAGTAAATTTTATATTGGTGTCAAATTTAATATATATATATATATATATATATATATATATATATATATATATATATATATATATATATACATATATATAGTTATTTATTAAAATATTACATAAAAAGCTACTAAAATAACTTTTCTAATCTCACCCTACATTGCAATGTTGTATTCATTTACAATGCTATTGTTTATTTCGAAGGAATGTAATAGCGGTCTGAAACGCTTGTTACGTTTATTCCTATATAAAATCAGTAATGAAGAAGAACTCGAAAGGACTCAGGGCTATGGGATGGCGTCCTTAGTTAAAAACATCTACCTCTCTTAGTTGCCAGAAAGTATCCATACGAATTTGCAGACATAAATTTTTTATTTGTTTTTTTATGAAAAAGTACAATTTTTATTTTTTTTTTTTCATGCTTACTAATAATTGTTATCATTCAAATAAATCCTTTCAACTGATTATATTTAATGCTGTTCTTGCCAGCCCAACATCTAGTTTTAGGTAAAATAAATTGGGCATTTTATTTATATTATAATTATTTTATTGTTATTGATACTATACTTAGTGTAATTATAAAGCTAAGAAATGTGGTTTTGTTGTTTATATTAAAATCTCAAAAAGTAGATCGTGTGATTGTATGTATATGTAAAGTTTTACGTAATTATAAAGATATCATACTTGTATTAAAAATATATATTTAGATTATATTATCATTTATTTGTTGCTGTAATATATATCTTAGAAATTGTCATCGAAACATAGCATGACATTTACAATTAATTAGTAATTCATTGTATATTTTATATATAACCCAGAAGACAGATTTGCATTACTGTGTTTGATTTATTGATGATTGAAGTAATATTATGATTTTAAGAACGTTAACGTTTCTTTTTTTTGTACTTTGTAGTTTTATTGTAAATAAATATATATTATTTAGTTTTTTTTTTTGTGTCATTATTAAGAAAATGAACATGGACGGCTTTAAAGTATGTTTTTAAATAAAACTATTGAATGCATTAAGATTCAACACTATCTACGAAAAATACTTTTTAAAAATATTGTTACAAGGTACATGGTTCGTTATTACGTACCTTATAATGGGACAATTTAGTTAATAACGTTTTGGAGAGAATTAAATAATTACATTTGTACTGTTAAAGTGCTTCTGTAGGGAGAAAATGGTGGTTCCGTTCCCTAGATTTAAAAAGAATATTTCAAATTAAGACCAAAGATCAAAAGACTTAACAAGATGACCAGCTTGCTGACATATAACCTTCACCATTCTAATTAATCTTCAATCGTATTTTTATTTTCCCAATTTTAAGTTCGACTATTAAGTTTTAAATTTTAAGTTCGGACTCGTCCATATTGCATCCACTCCTTCATACCTTCTATCGATATATAAAAACACATAAAAACGCCGTTTTAATATATATACATATATTAAAACGGCGACAAATATTTATTCTTAAAATACAATGTTTTTTCCTCTTGGGGCACATATTATAAAATTCTTGCTGTTAACCAAATAATCAGCCATATATTAATCATAATATTAATTATTGCAATTCAATAATTAAGGGATATACTTTATTTTTTTAATTTTCTTATATTTATACACTCTACTACGGAACATTTCACATTTATATTTATTTACTAGATAAAGATATAGATTTAAATTAACACAAATAGTATTATCCTTCTGAGCACCTTATTACCATTGTGTAATAACATATTAATACATTTTTTGTCATGTAATGCGGACACCTTAATATGAAGTTTAAGTAAAGTAAACTATGATCGTGTGAGGCATCAGGTTTTTGCAAATAATATTATTAACTGAAGGGCTGGTACCTCTTTGATATTGCATTATTTTGTGATTTTTCAAGATGTACCGTATGCCGAGTTGTTTTGGCATAACGAATCATTGTCGTGTAAATTACATATACATTATATGTTTTATTTCATATGTTTATGAGAATTGTGTCTTCAGCTTAAATTGTCATGCCGTGATTACATGTAATTCATAAAATAAACAAACTATGCAGAAATCATTACTTATATAATAAAGAAAAATAAATTAATTAGGATTTGTTTCACTGATATAGTAAAACCAAGGAGCTGTATTCTTCACTAATCAACTTGTTAACTAACAAACCTGGGTACAATCAAGGATCAGGAATAATGATGATATTGATACTTTGCAACTCGTATCAGCCAAAAAAGTCTTTTTTGTTTACAAAACCCTGAAAAAGACAAATATCATTTTAATTAGCATCACTGCTTCCAAGAAGTGAAAATGAGCAGCTAATTAATTTTCTACACATAATCCAAAGCCACAGTAGCAATACTGTATCTTTCAAGGCAAATATGAAAAATGGAGTATTGTTTTACAATTCATAATAACTTAATGGTATAACTATAATGTAAGCTCTTAAGATCCTCTATCACAAATACAATACGTAAATATTAAAACGTTGATACGTAAATGATGTCCGAATCCAAATAAAAATGATAATAGACATCAAATGTATCGGAAATCTCCTGGAATAACTACATTGCCCAGATTATCCGAAAATCCATAACTATCCTTAAACAATTTCGACTATTCCGTGATTCTATTCCTAAAAAAAAATCAGACAGTTCCTTGTAATCTTCCTTGTTTTTTCCCACTTCGACTCCGATTGCATAGTGTATGGAGGACTGTCCATGACTAAAGAGACTAAAGAGACTCATGAATTGTTTCATAAAATTTATCTTTGTAATTACTAGAGGTTCCCATGTTTCCTGCTTATAAACCAAGCTGAAGTGGCTCCGTTCTACTTCCCGACGGCAATTCATTCTTGGTATTTTCCTTTTCAAATCCTCAAAACCATTTATCCCCCCTACATCCTATAACTCCTTAATCTATGTTCCTCTATCTACTCTTTTAATATCAGATCTCAACCTGTATATTCCCTCCGACATGGCTTTAGCAAATGCTTCTTCGTTCGTGCTAGCTCCTTTTGGAACTATCTCTATACGTCAATCAACGTCCTCAAATTCCTTCAAATAACTCCTATTCCACTACCTACTACACATTAAAACTTCCGCAAGCTTGTAAAAAAGTTTAGGTTATGTAATTACAATTGCTCACCAACACTTAATTGATATGATTCATTTTATTTTTATTTTTTCTTAGTATGTTTGTATATATTTGAATATACTAAAATTTTATAGTATATACTTGTATTAATATTTACGTGCCAGACTGATGTATATTTTTTGAACTCTGCTATTATTCTGAGGGAACTCTAGTCCCAGAATAAAATTATTTTTCATTTATTTTTTTCTTTATTTATTTATTTGTTTGCCTATTTATTGAGTGATATTGCATTCTGTCACAATTAAGGACATTTATAATAGCGTTCAGAAAGCACATTCACACTTTATCAAAAATAAATAATATAGAAAAACAATAATACTAAAAGTAAATGTATACCTATAAACTAAAATAAACTAAACTAATAAGATTAACTACCCACATACACACATGCTTCTTCCAATATCTGAAGAAAAAAAAATGATTCACTCAAAATCTCTGAGCCAAGCATTTATTCACGCTCGTGAAGGAAGAATTTTTCCGGGATAGGGTCTAAGACAAATAGGATATTAAAGTCATGGTGTAGGGTTTTGTTGGTTACATAGAATGGAACTTCAACTATTGTTAGAAGGACTTTAGATTGAAAGGATTGAATGCGTTTGATGTTAGAAAATGTTGATATCCCCCACATTTCAAGTCCGTATGTCCACATATGTCTCGGGATTGCCTTGTAGATAAGTAATTTGTTTTCAATTGAAAGTTTAGATTTTCTGTTTAGTATTCTGTGTAGTTGGCCGTATCGTCGGCTCTTGTTTTCCGAGTCTAGCATGTGGGCTCCATGTTAGACTTCAGTCTAAAAGAAAGCCAAGATATCGGACTGTGTCTCAGAAAGGAAACTGGAGGGAATTAAATTGTACTGGTTAACAGGAGTTGCGTCGGAGTGTAAAGATAATATGTTGACATTTGGATACATTTAATACATAACTTTAAACGCTAGCTATTAATACGCCAGTACTCAATCAAGGTAACGTGATGAACAGGTATGTCAGCGGTAAAGAGGATGTAAAGTACGGGACCCAATAAGCTGCCTCGAAGAACACCGGCTTTAACGGGATATATATCGGGAAATTTTGTTCCACAGTGAAACTCGAAAGGAGCCGTTAGAGATGTAAGATCGGAGGACTAGTCACAAGAACTGAGGTAAATGAATTTTAAACTTGAAGAGCAATCCGACGTGCCATACCCGGTCGAATGCCTCTGCTATGTCCAAAAATGCACCCGAACAGTATTATCATTTCATTTTTGAAACGTCCATTGTTGAAGGGATGTTAATGGAAAAATTATCACGTAGAATTGAATAACTTAAGACTATTTACCAAAACCAAAATACTAAATCTTTTCCAAATACCAGTAATATTTGGTATGAAATTTCCATCAGACAGTTTTATTTGCTGAATTTTTTCATTGTTAAAACTTATACTATAAATCAAATAAAGAATTATTAAATGTATAATGCCTGTATCTACGTCACAGACTTTGCTTAAGTAACATAAAATTTAAGGTTATTACTACATTAATGAAGAAATTTTCTAAAAATAGGAAATCTATAATCCAGTTGGCTGATAAATAAAATTGGGAATAATCCATTATTTGGAAAAAACAGAACTTTAGTCCAATGAATTTTTGTCTATCGTTTTAACGTAGATAAACTACAACTTTTAAAGCACATTTTGTCTAATTATTGGTGCTGTAGTTGAGATTTATCTAACTTAACCAGTATTTTAATTATGCCTTCCTAGCAAAAAAAAAACCGTGACATCGTTAAAAATAATAAAAAAATTCAAAAGTATCCTTTTCCTGCTCAAAATCAGACGGTAACTGAAATAAACATTTCAATTACGTTTGCGAATATTGGCCTATCACTTTGTTAAATTTGGATATCATTTACGTTACTCTCGGTATATTTACGTATATATACCCTACCCTGTGATGAGAATCTTTGAAGGAATACAAGGCATAATAATTATTACACAAAATGATTCATATTTATTAAAATAAAAAATATATATATACATATACAAAAAATATTTACAGAGTCTGCATTAAAACACAAGCAATATATTTCATTAAAAATAAAAACAAATACATCTATTAAATGAGGTATTGTTAAATAAGACTGCAACGACATAATAACATATTATTTCCACTCTAACAATTTTTTTCTTTATTTATTCGTTATAATCATGGCTACATGTGTTAAGACTTAGGGCTACACTTTTTTTTATTAAGCGTTTATTTCTAATGCACTGTTAATAAGGTCCGTTTTAAAGTAATCTCAATAAACCTTTTTTTTTTTAACTTTTTTTATATTTGTGTCTGTCTATTTCCTTCTATTCTATTTTTAAATCATTACTAATAAATAAGATTAAAAGTACTTTAGATTTTTTCTTTTTTAATTCATTTGAAGGATTTTCCTACTTTTCTTTCAAGTATTAAATTTCATTGCACTGAATTTTCTACTACCTTATAAATATATTAATCAAATTACTTGCCAATATCTAGTCCCGGAACATTCAAGAATTTAACTGTCGCTTTTTATTTTTTTATGCTAAGCTTCTCTTTTGTATCCTTATTCTAGGTTTACAACGATTATTGACGGAACAACAAAAGTGCCTGTTTGGTAGTTAACCATAAGAGCTTGCTTAGAAATGTCAGAACCACAACAGTTATAAGTTTTCTTATCTGGATTACTTGTTTATTGATAAATATTACAATCTGTCAATAATTTTTATTTTTAGATGATGAATTACGTTATTAATCAGGTGTGTTACGTGCGGTTAAAACATTTTGCATTTCATGAAAAGAAAACCTTTTTCTTCTACTTGTTTTACTCCAATCTGTTATTTTTACAGAAGTTGATATTATAAAAACATAATTTATGGATAAATATGATAAATGAAATATGAAAAATAGTAGATAGGATATTTTTTACAGTACTGTGCATATAGAGTATAAAACCCCTCATAAAATACGAAATACCTCCGAGATAGTATTCAATAGAAACTCAAAAATGTTTTAGCACATTTCTACGTCATGAAAACAGTGATATAAAGAGGAAAAAGATTTCCTGATAACTTAAAATGAAGTGTTTTTTCCAACACAAATTATTATATTAAGCACCAATATAAATTTTTCTTATGGTTAAAAAAGTCTTTATTAATTTGTTCCAACAATTACAACAATAATTTGTTACCAATATGGGATTGAAATTGGAATTAAAAAATTGTAGATAGGAATACGTTTCGAAATCAGCCAAATCTTCGAATGATCTACTTGTTAACATCTAAACAAATTTAAAACAAAGAAAACCCTAATAATTTTGAGTAACTTAAATTTTTCTATTTGATTCTCGAAAATGGCAAGTAATCTGTATTTTTATTAAGTAAGGCGCCGAATGGATAAGAGCATAGTTAAACCTTCTTGCATGATCAGTTGTGCGGGTTAGTATTTCTTTCTCCATCACGGCGCTAGAGCAGTTAAATGAAGATGACCACGCAAAAGTTAGACTGAATTGAACCATGAAAAAAATGCATTATATGAGCTTACTATAATTATTTACGAAACTATGCGTAAAGTCCACTATTACTATTTATCGTAATACACTAATGCTTGAAAGAAATAATTTCTAACATTTCAGAGCAAACAGTTAAAATAAATCCTCAATTGGTAAACAGTAATCGGTTCTGAAAAAGTATATATTTTTCAATGAATTCATTAAAAATGTATATCATAAGGTAGTATATCAAAGTCCTGTCACACAAGCATAATTACATTTGAAATGAAAATATAGAGTAAATTAATAATAAAACAATCTAAAAAATAAATAAATAAAAAAAAACAAATATCTTAATTGTTGCCTTTTATAACACAGAGGAATAGTGACAATGAGTTTATATAGTTTCAAGAAGATTATAATAAACAGGTACAGAGAAGAACAGTTACCAAGCAGTGCCTTTTTCCTGAATTAATTTAGTTTTTAGGTCAGGAAAGGAAATTTCTTTTAATCTCCTTCTCGTTTTGATTGATGTGGGTATGATCATTTCTTGAAATTTATTATGAGAGTTGATTTTAGTACATACTACTTTAGTTACTTACGTGCCATGAAACTTCTGATATGTAGTCCTCATGTTCAGATTAATTAAATATATATAACAAAGAAAATCTAATAAAAACTAAAAACATTATTTGATACTCATATTGATAAGTACACCTAAGAAAGTACTTAATATAAATTTATGATAACATAACGATTATTATTATTAATATTAATCAGTCAACCTAATAAAAATGGTATTCATTACCATTGTATAGTTATCTCTTTTAAAAAATGACGTAACGAAAAATAATTTTAAAAATATGAAACAATTGGTGTGGTAAAGGTCCAAAAGTAACTTCGGAAAGTTATAAAATGATTTCATAATTGATAATGTTTTCGCCATGAAAAAATATTGATATTGAAGACAAAATAACTTTCAGTTTCGAGAACTGATAAGTAGAAGCTTTTCGTCCAAGATTAGCGGAAGAACTATTGAATGCCTCCCTCGAGTCTTTTTAAATACTTATCCTCCTCTGGCTGAAACTTCTCGAGGACCCTCGGAGCTAAGTGGCGCGGAAGATGGACATGAAGTTCTCAAGTTGTGATCCAGTGTAGCTGCACTGGAAATAAGCCGCTTCACAGCCTCCCCTCCTCCCCAGTAATCTCCCGATCTCTTCGGCTCTATCCCATTCACCGTCCGTGTCCAGCCACCTGAATGTTCTGGAAATATTGAAATATATAAATATTGAAGTTGAAAATATATTTAAATAGATTATCAATAAAAAAATTTAAAAACAATGTATAATCATTCTTCTTTTATTCTGGAGAAAATGATTAGAAACCGATCGTCCATTATCATAGGCATCTTATTCATAACCATTTAGAACTCTATATTTTATTTATCTATGCTAGATTTTCTAGCTTTACTGATGATAGTACCTACCACCTGTAGTCCTGAATTGTCCGCAATGACGATCTTATAGTTTCCCAAAACTTCCATCGTCGGTCGAAAACCCATTCATGCATGCATGTCATAGTTTTTCCTGTTGAATTAGGTTTATTATTTACAATAATTAATCATTGTTAACAAAACGTTAATCCCCCTAAAAATTTGAGGTTTAAGTTTCATGACACGTATGTATGACCATGTTGCCAGTATTTTATGCACTGCGAAATCGTTCTTGTTTTTTAAGGCTCTTCAACAATTATTTTCGTGCATAAAATTGTTTATTTTCAAAATTCCATCGGGGTATGTAGCTCTGAAAATAAAAGAGCGATATGCCGTTTGTTACATTTATGACTCCGTGTAAATTATTTTTCATTTCGGAGATTGGAATGGCATGGAATGAATTTTTAAATATATTCTCTTGTTCTCCTCGGGGAACTCGTCAGTATCGAAACAAACCTCTCCTTATACATTAAAATAGTTTTTAATGGTTTTGGAATATTCGCGGTTGTAATTTTCGCATAGGTTACACAAAAAAAATAAATAAAGCAAGAAAAAGAATACAACTATTTTATAATAATCTTGATTTTTTTAGCTAATCGTTGTAAAAAAGCAATAATATAAAAAAAATTAAAATGTAAGCCCTTAATGGTCCATTCCAGATGTCCTTAAACTTATTGTAAATTCTGTTTTTTTCTTAGCTTCAACGGCGCACTAACAAGAACACTTGGGCACATGCAATGATTTTAACTTACAGTTATTACTATAAAAAGTTCCGTTGAAATTGGTGCACTCACGTCCGCTATTTCCGCTTGTTATTAAACAAGAATCTTATTAACGAATGCGGATGAGGAAATCTAACAGGATGTATAAACAAAAATTACCGTTTTATCAAATTCAAGCATTCAAAGGACTGTAAATATTTGAATCCTATTTAATAATTACCAATACTTGATAATCCCTTTAGAACATTCTCTAAGCGTGTTCATTAACATTCGACTTCTTCAAAAAAAAGGCTCACTTTAGTTATTTGTTCCAAAGAAGAAACATGGCAGCAATTTTAAGACATTACTGAAAAAAAATTCACAGCTCACTGGGCGGCGTTGGTTTGAAATATTTAGCACCAGAGATACGATGTTAGAACGGAAGAAGGGGTCCGGACAACCATTAATGGATATTGATGAGGTTCTGCAGGAAGCTGTTGAATCAAATCCGTCTACAAGTACTCGCGAACTTTATTTATTTATATAGGTCTATATGACTTTGGGAGCTGTTTATCGCTGTCTCCTCCCTTGTAGAGGAGTCTCAAAAGTACTCGCGAACTTGGTGTGTCAAAAGATACTGTTAGTCGCCATCTATTCTCCATAGGAAAGATGAAAAAGAACAGTAGACTGGTCCCTCGCGAACTTGCTTCTCAGCAATCAACTAAGAGGTTAGAAATTCGTGAACAATTATTGAAAGCTCCTGCCTCACCATATAGTCCAGACCTTACACCATTGGATTAATACTTATTTAGTTGCATTGCCCATTTTCTTCAAGTAAAAAAATTTGATAATTTTGCGGAAGTTGAAATTGCGGTCCAGGAGTTCTCTGACAGTCACCCCAAAGAATGTTATCTGTCTGGGATCGAGCAATTAGATAGCAGATGGTTAATGAAGATAGATAACAATGGACTATACTTTGAGTATTAATTGTATTTTATATCAATACTTCAATCGGTTCATTGATAGCTGTTCCTAAAAAAAAATGCCAATAACTGCTCCTACCTAATTACACTTCTTAAGTGACGACTGGAGATAATGATGGAACCAAGTAAGGATCATTGGTTAATCGCATTGCCAATTGGAAAGAAACTGCTTCGTCAAATTTGTTTCATTATATTTTTGCTTCCCTTTTAATTACTGTTTTCAATAGGATCGTCTGCTTAAATAAACTCATGAATCTTCTGTCATACTGTATCTTCTCCCTCTCTCTTCCAAAAAAAGTACACTAAGCTCTTTTTAAGTTTCTTTCTTTATTATTGTGTCAAGTTCTGGTTTGATAAAAAATATCAGGTTTAAAAATATAATAAATAAAGTTTATTTATTTTAGATGAGTATTAATTAACATGGGCATTTTTCATTTCATTCAATAATTGAAGATTCTTAAAATTAAATCTTTTATAATATCGAACAGTTTGTAGTCAGAATATTCTGACTATATATGGTATTATATATCAAATCAGGTTCTAAGAACTTTTGATGAGTCAGGAATCTCCGTTTTTTTATTTTATTTTTTTAAACCTTTATTATTTTAACAGCTGCTCAGATGCCCATTTTTCATTTTGCCAATTTACCCGAAAGAAATAGTCAACTACCGTCGATATTCTCACTCAAAGTCAGAACAAGTTTGCGAAACATTTTTTAACGACTTGTCTTAAGACAGACTTTGTATAATATTACCAGCAATAGAAGTACTTTTTTTCGAATATAAAATATTCATGAATAATTATAGTAGAATTACCTGCCTTACTGCTTAAGGTATTGTTGAGGGTAAATAGATCGAAAAAGACATTTGCCTTTTTTACCAACACCTAATGGCAACGTAAATTATGCCACACTTTCATATAGTAATACAAATCATACAAATCACAGTCTGGCCAGAGACGGCAAGCAGTTCCCTTCGTTCCTATAGTTTTTTCTCTCTAACATTCGTACCCTCTGTTATTTCTTCTTAATTTATATATATATATGTTGTCTTTTCTTTTTTCATCACGGTCTAGCGAGTTTATTTACGTTCTTCATTTATTTATTTTTTTTAGTCAATTATTAAAGATAAAGGTCGTGTTTCACTAGCTGTGGATTGAGAAGCGGCTATTAATCCTTCTAAGCTCTTGAGTATTAAGGACCAACAACACGCATCTATTGACAAACACTCTTCTAGCCTGAGTAAATATTATTATATTATCACGAAAATGGTTCAGTGCTCTATTTGTGATAGTGCCATCTCTAGAGAGGACAAAACTAATATAAGCTGCAATAAATGTCAGGTTATCTTTCACGGTAAATGCTGCAAACTGGGTGATGAAGAGATCGAGACATTAAAATCTCAAAAAAAGGTATGGCTTTGTAAAAAATGTGACCAAGGCAAAAAGACATACCAAATTAGGGAAAAATCAGCCAGTCCACCAAGAAGTGAAATCAAGGAGCCGTCCGCAGCTGATATTCTCGGAGCGGTTAATCGACTTAGCGCCCAAGTCAATGAAGACATTAAAAATCTTAAGTCGTCATTAGAAAAATACGGGGAACTCAGCTTCGAGTTAAATGAAAGGTTTTCAAAAATAGAAAATCATCTAGAGAGCCAAGCTAAACATCTGGAGGAATTGACTACGGAAAATAAAACGCTGAAATCCAGAGTGGGGGAACTCGAGGTACGATTAAACAGAGCCGAGCAGGGCCTACTCTGTAGATCGGTTGAGATCCGAGGCATTCCGGTACGTGCAGGAGAGACTCCTTCGGCCCTAGTTGCCAGTGTGGGAGCTGGTCTCGGTGTTAAGATTAACATCGAGGACATCGATTTTGTGGAGCGCCGTAGACCTAAAAAAGACGACCCTAGACCACCACCAGTTATAGCTCGCTTTGTGAGGCAGGCAGTACGAGACGAGCTGGTCCAAAGAAGAAAGGTCAAAAGGGACTTCTCAACTCGAGACATCGGCTGGCAGGAAAACGACTCCCACCGGATATACCTGGGTGAAGAAATGACCCCTGCTAATAGAAGATTGTATTGGCTCGCACGTCAGAAGAGAGCGGCTGGTAAACTAAAATACGTGTGGTTTTCGGCGGGTAGATTGCGCTGCAGAAAAGGAGATGGCCATCCCGTGATATACATCGACCAACCAGATGATCTAGATGTTTTCTGCTGACCTTCTGATTTACGTCAACCTACAGAATGCATCCGTAAACTCCAATCTTCTATTGTATAATACAGCATCGTGCTGGGTTGCCCATCTACTACTATTGTTATTATTGTTTCTCTATTTTAACCAATGTAATTTTTTGTTTTTTCCTCTTTCATATTTTTGAACCTAACTCTATTTTGTTTGTATTTTTTTTCTTCTCTTACAGCCATTATTTACTTCTTTCCAAATTTATTTTCACAGTTTTTTCTTACCTACAGCGTCATCCATCATATGTATACTTTTCTCCTTTCCGTTATGTCTAGCGTCTTAACTACTTGCCATGTTAATTCTCAATCCCTTCCTGCTCACTATGACGAATTTCTCCAATATTTCACCTGTAACTTCTACCACATTATTGCAGTCTCTGAAACATGGCTTAAGCCCTATATCCCTTCCTCTTCCGTTTCCTTACCTGATTATACCTTCATCCGTCATGACCGGGTTTCCCGGACTGGCGGAGGTGTTGGTCTCTATGTTCATAATAGCCTGAAACCCCGTATTCTAGATATTTCATCCCCTTCCAATCATCCTCACATTGAATTCCTCTTCGCTGAAATTTCTTGTAAAGCACATCCTCTCCTTTATGTGGTCGTATATCGCCCTCCTTTGACTCCTTTTGACTCATCCTTCGAATCAACCTTGTACAATTATGTCCCTTTCTATAATAACATTATAATTTCCGGTGATCTTAATACCAACCTCCTCACAGAATCCAACAACAAACGCTATTTGGAAAATCTCTTCTTCTCCCTCAACCTTTTTATTGTTCCTTTCGCTCCTACACACCATACTTGTTGGTCTGACACCTGGCTGGACTTGCATATCATCGATTCAGAGCAGAAACTCTTGTCCTGTTCTCAATTACCCGTTCCTTTCCTTTCTTCTCATGATCTCATCCAATTATCGTACGATATCCAAACTCCCACGTTTCTTCCTAAAACCATAACTTTCCGCAATCTTGACAACCTCACCCGTGATAAAATCCTACCGGACCTTGAAACCCTAAACTGGAACGATATTTATTCCTGTACCTCTATTGATCATATGGTAGACATCCTCACTTCTAATCTTATCCATATTCTTGACATACATGCTCCTATCAAAACCTCAACCTTCCGTCGCCAACCTGCTCCTTGGATGTGTCAAGAAATCCGCGACATGCAAAAGAGACGTGAGGCAGCCCGTAGACGCTTCAGACGAACGCGACTAGCAGATGACTATCAAATCTATAGGATACTCCGTAACTTGACACAAACAACGATCAGGAAAGCGAAATCAAACTTCTTTCACGAAACTCTCTCTTCTGCTCCTGATTCTAAATCAATATGGCTAACCCTTCGTAAACTCTCTCTTTGTAAATCCTCTTCCTCACCGTTCTACCCGGTATCACCCGATGAACTAAATTCCTACTTTATATCTTCCACCACCAGCAACAGTTCACCCACCTCTCACCAGTTTTCCTTATCACCCTCATTTAACAGTGATAATTTCTATTTCTCCAACATTTCACCGACCGACCTTATTTCCTCTATAATAAAATCACACACAAACTCCATCGGACTTGATGGGATACCAGTCAAACTATTAAAATTAGGCCTTCCCGAAGTCGTTCCAGTTCTCCTTTTCATCTATAATTTTTCTCTCCAGAACTCATTTTTTCCAACTGCTTGGAAAAAAGCATTAGTCAGACCTATCAACAAAATTCCCAATCCTACCTCTCCTAAAGACTACCGCCCAATCTCCATTCTTTCTAACCTTTCTAAACCTCTGGAAAGAATAGCTCAATCCCAAATCTCTAAATTCCTTGAAAACTCAAAACTACTCGATCCTCTCCAATCTGGTTTCCGACCTGGCTTCTCCACACAATTCGCCCTAGTAAAAATTACCAATGACTTACATACCGCAATGGACGAAAAAATGTTAACTGTGTTAATACTTCTCGACTTTTCCAAAGCTTTCGACTCCTTAGACCACTCTATACTCTATACTAAATTAAAATCTCTATCCTTCTCCAACAGCTCTATCCTCTGGTTGCAGTCTTTCCTATCCGATAGAACTCAAGCAGTCAGCATTCCAAACCAACCCCTATCTTCCTTTCTTACACTGTCCTCTGGAGTGGTCCAGGGTTCGAGCATTTCCCCTCTCCTTTTCAATTCCTACATAAATGATCTTTCCAAATCCATCTACCACTGTTCACATCATTTATACGCTGATGACACCCAAATATATTTTTCATTTCATCTTTCTAAGCTACTAGTCGCGTTCGCCAATATTTAGGCTGACCTAGATAGGATCAGTGCCTGGGCAAGTCTGAATAATTTAAATCTAAATGCGATGAAAACTCAGGCCATTATTATAGGTTCCAGTCCTATTCTTAAATCCATCTCCTTCCTTCCTCCTTTAGTCATCAACGATCATCCTGTCACATTCAGTTCATCCGTTAAAAACCTAGGAATCACCATAGACGAAAACCTCTCCTGGAAACCCCATATTGCCCTCATCTCCCGTAAGTCAATAGGTACCCTTAAGCTATTTCATCGCTCCCGCCACCTACTCCCACAACCCATCCGCAAGCTCCTTGTATCCTCTCTCATTTTCCCCCACTTTGACTACGGCTGTGTGGTGTACGGAGGCATCCCGATGGTACTCGAGGATAGATTGAAGCGACTCATGAATACGTGCTTAAGATTTGTCTTCGGTACATCAAAGCGATCTCATGTGTCCCATTTTTACGACGAGTTAAAGTGGCTCTTCCCTTCTTTCCGCAGACAATATTTCCTCGGATCTTTCCTATTCCAAACAATCAACACCAGACACCCTTCTTACATCTACAGTCTCCTACAGTTTAAACCCGTGGTCCACTCCCAGAAAACAAGATCCCGTGTTTCCGACCTTTATATCCCTTCCCATAGAACTAAGACGTTTGAATATTCCTTTATTTCCCGATCCACAGCCTTCTGGAATTCCTTGCCATCTGAAATCCGTCATGCCTCTTCCTTGTCCTCATTTAAATATCATCTTTACCAATTCCTTCTCACATCCCAAAATGACGTTATACAATAAAATAAATATTGTGAAACAGATTTTGACTGAGGTGAATGGTTGATAAAATTTATTGAGTCTTAATTTTAAAAATCAACTCATGCTTATTTTATTTTATTTTTATTTTCATTTAAATAATGTTGTTTTTTTTATTTCGTTTTTTCTCAAAATTTTATTTTATTTTTACTTGTTTTAATTTAATTTCACTGAAGATACTGTATATATTCTTTAATATTGATTAATGTAATTTTTGGCCAGATGTAGTTTTAAGTTTTTTGTTCATCTGTTATTCATAAGGGATCTTGTCCCAGAATAAAGTTTACTTTCTATCTATCTAAAAAAAAAAATCATAATATAATCGTTACATATTCCCAGTTCCATTGATAAGAGGCCAAACCATTTTCTTATACCTCAAACACCATTTTTATACTTCGAAATTTCAAAAACTATTCGCTAAAATTATTAGAAAAATCATTTTCTATTTATCATTGATAAATACCTATATATTAATTCTCTAAGACGTTTTACTAAAACACTCCAAAAACTTAAATTTTTACGATTGTAACGATCTTTTCATATTTAATGATGTTATATTTTTATAACCCTCCAATAATGTTTGATTTTCTATATTATTATTATTATTCTTTATTCCTTATCACTTTAAAAAAAAAAAAAAGGTATTTTCATAGAGTGGGGAAGAATTAACTTCAACCACTTCACGTCAATTTTTGTAGTTCTATTGGATATTTAGGAACCTTACGATCCTCATAGTGTTCAACAGCACAGCTTTCTGGAGTGGGCGGGGTGGCCGAATGGGCTAACGCTTGTGCACAGCACCGCCGTTGCCCGGCAACCTGATATATCAATAAAATGTTATAACAATAGTCACGAGTTCGCGTCCCGGTTGAGAGAGTCTTTTAAATCCCCACCCACACTCCGTATAGCCTTAAAGTGAAGAAGAGGAGGACCCCTCCCCCTCGCCAAAAAAAAACAACTTTCTGGGCTTCATTTATTGTGGCTGTTGAGAGACCCAACTTCTCGATAGCTTCTGCAATGGATTTTGTAATCAGCCCATTGCTAGAGATCATTAAAGTGTCACTTTGTTCAGTCTGTACAAATCTTTTAACTCGGCTGCAAGTTTGATATTTCCGATTTTTTTTCGGCGGAGACTGAGTTGGTGTTCCCACCATTTGGCACGATATCTATTATCTCAGCTGTCTTCATATTATTATCAATCAACACAATATCAGGTCTCTTAAGTATCACAGTATGGTCTTTTATAAAAGATTGATTCCAGTACAATTTCATTCCTTCCTTCTGGATAAGTTCTTTAGGGTTGTACTTATAATAAGGAATCAAATCATTTACTAACTTTCTTTTTAGATCAATTGCCTGATGATAAATTTTTGCAACACCTTCATGTCTCTTGAGATATTCTGTACCAGATAGCACTCCGCACCCTTGGATTATGTGCTGAATAAACTCGAACGTGCTGGCACAGAGCCTACACTTGTCTGACTTTCTTTTGCTTCAAGACATGTCGCAAGTAAGACCGCGTTGCTATGCGTAAGACCTGATCTTAGATTGCTAGCAGAAAGCCCTCTGTCTCGGAAAACAGATTTCCTTCAAGCCCCTAGTAGACAATGTTTTATCTGTTTCAATTTGAAGCTGGTGAAAAATCTTCCGTGCAGTGTTTTTGACTTACATTCTTCGAATCGGTCATTGTTCCGTGAAAATAATGGATGCAGCAGTTTCTAGAGCAGCTAATTGTAATGCTGTTTGTCCATGGTCGAGATTTCACAGTATCCTATGAAAAGGTACTTCGCTTTGTTTGAAGTACTCTCTGAGGGTCATTTCTTGTTTTCGGCACGCCTCTTCAATGTTTATGAGACCTCTCCCACCTTCTTTTCTTTGCAAATAAAGCCTTGCCATAGATGCAGTAGGGTGACTCTGTACTTAGTCGTATTCGTCCGTATAAATCTATCCAATTTGTGGAGTGAGGTTGTAGACCATTTTAAAATTCCGAAACAGAAAGATATGGCTGGTATAAGCCACGTATTTACAGCTTCCATTTTTGATCCTGAGGATAGGTATATTACGAGAATAATTTTCAACGACACTATCAGTCTGTTTTTTGCCTCTTTGCTCGCTATTTAAAATGCTGCTCTATCCCAAGATATTTATGTATCTCTTCCTTTTTTAAGTGTTTAATATACTTATAAATGCTTCATTAAATATGTTCTCCATTTAAATATGAGTTACTTCCATTTAGTCACATGAAGAACAGCACATTTCTCAATACCGAGTGGCATGTGTATTGAGTCACTAAATTGGGTTATAGTATTTATCATAGATTGTAACAGAGATTTGTTCTTTGCATAAAGTTTTAAATCGTCCATGTAAAAACTGTGGCTGATTACTGAACTCAATTCATAAAATTGTACTTTGTATCCGTTCCTCTCTTAATTTAATAAAATTGATAGTGGAGCTATTGCAAGACAAAACCAAAGTGGACTGAGGCAGTCTCCCTGGTATATAGCTTTCGAAATTTTAATATACTCCAGAGGGTATGTCGATTGCTCATGTTAAGATCTTATGTAATAACCAAGTAGAAGGATAATTCTCATGTGAGTTAATAAGAAATTAAATCCTACAAGCATGATACATCGAAGTTTTTATATATAGACTTCACCATCGGAGGAAATCTGCTAATCTGGGTCGCGTGTGAACTTCCAATCTAATTTTGGAACATGGGGAACATTGGCCATGTTGCTGAAGTGTGAAATGAACTTAGCAACTAACTTTGTCTTACTTGTCGATGACATTCAACTTGAATGTAGCCACACACAGTGTCGACCAAAGACCAGGCATGGTCGGGACCCCAGGCAAGATCACACTCGGTAATACCGACCTGAAACAGCACCTCCTACTTGTTGTTAACTATAAAAAAAATACAAAGAATCATATGAACAATATCAATTTTAATCTATAATAAGCTACTAAATTTGAGACCTGTTGAATAATATAAAGTTCAAATATAATCAAGAAATTAATTTTAAATTGAATCCAAGTTGGAGAGTGGAGAGGCATTCATGACGTAACTGCCCTCGGGATACAGGATCTCAAATTAATTCTAACCTTATACCTCGTATCTTTTCTATTTTTCCCCATCCCTTCCTCGCCTTTTAGACTATAAGTAGGTTTCCCCGGAACGGGAGACAGGCTGGGAGATTAATGTCAGAGTTAAAAGCACCTCCAGCAACGTGAAGCAAACTTGTAATTATTTTATCATATTATTAGTTTTTGTTTATCAGGCTACTTGATAAACTCATTGTAAAGATTTTACAAATTATTAAATTAGTCAATTAAAAATATATAGTTTTCTTATCATATAAAACATTAAACTATGAAAATACCCCATTTTGTTGGACCTTGAAACCCGCCATCCTCTTTCATCTTTTTCTTGATTCCCATTAATGTCTCTCCCTCTCACCATTCTCTTGCCAGATAACTACTGTCCTTCTAGCTATTCCAGCAGCTCAATTAATTAACTATACAGATTAAACTAAGTAATAATTATAAGTTAGTAAATACAAATTAAAAGTTTGATGATCAAAACAAACAAGAATACTTACAAACATAAATAAATTAAATGTATTCGCCCGGATATCATTATTCCAAATTATTGAACTATGTTATCTCAAAATACTTAGTTATCACTGCATAGAGAACTTTGGGATTACATTTTGGCATTAGAGTTTTTTTTATTTTGCTTTGATTTTCGGCTTTTTACAGATTTGTAATGACCATTTATTAAGGAATGATTGCAGGTATTCTCAGATACCAAAAATGCAAACAAATTCCTGAAACCGTACAACAACGAACAAACGAATGAGCTGGTTGGGAACGACCCAGCGGAAAGCTCTTTTTCGAGTAAACAGAACATGCATGTCAGTGCCTCATGAGGATAAAGATTCAGGAAAACCAATTGCTCTAGATCTCTTCCTACAAGAAGACCTCTTCCGGCATAATTTCTCACGAGGAATGAGGATTTCAGACCGAATCATTTTAATAATTTTAAAAACATCGACCCCCAATTACTGTATAATAGAAACTACCAAAAACACTGTTTTCGCCTACACTATCGATGAGGCACTGAGGGCTAAACTGGGAGAGGGAAAGTGGAAGACAGGGCTATACATTTTGACAGTACCTCAGCTGATGACTAAACTAAAACAGCTACACTTTAAGAATTTTCGTAAGGAAGGAAGAAAATTTGGTTTCCAACTCTAGAACAGCGTGCACAGTAATTTGTTAAAATGTAACCCAATCCACTTTCAGCAGTATTATTTACATATAAGATTAAGTACATATGTAACATATAAATCTGAACACAATTCCCATTCAGCCAGCTTTGAACAAGGTTGCTCTTTCCCCCAATATATAATGTAGGGAAAAACTGGTTTCCAAGAAATCCCATCACAGAATCGAACAATGCCATCTAAGATCATTCCATTAACATCAACAAATAAAAAATAGATTTAAGTATTTTCAAAATGAAAGCTTTAAAGCAGTAGGTGCTTCTCACCTCAACACGGCTATGATCTTTCTTTCGTATTCAGTCTGCTTCTTCACCGGCCTGGCCGAGATGTGGCAGACGTACTTCCTCGCACACCCGACACTGTCGTAGTGAAGAAGATTTGACATGATTGCCGTGTCATTTGGATACTTCTCCATCAGCCAGTCCTGCAAGACATATTACTTGTTGTACATTTATATCCCAATAATCCACATATTATATTTTTATTATTATACTTCGTTATACCTATGTGAGAAAATTACATTTAACAATTATCATTATAAATTAATCAATAAGAATTGTAAATAGATAAACAATAATAACAGGTATTAAATAAGTTATTTTTCACTTATAACATTTAAAATGTGTCTATATGTTAAAGAAATACAGTTTTTTTCTACTTTATGATCAATAAGATTTTGTTACATGTGAATGTGGACGGATTCGGAAATAAGTCTTCTTTCATGGTTAGGGACCGTGGCAAGAATAGAGTTTTTTTTTGTAAATCAACTGAATGATTGAGGGTTGAGGTATGTTCTGATAGTTTGGAGGCGGATGGGTTCAGGGAAGTTATGGATGTTTTATGTTGGGAAATGCGGGTTTTGAGATGGTTTTTGGTTTCGCCAATGTAGGAGCTATTACCAAGCCAATTAGGAGTGGAACAAGGTATCCGGTAAACTACATTAGATCGGTGTGGTAAAAATATGTGATCGTTAAAGTTGGTGAAAAGGAAAGAAAGTTTTTTATGGAACTTGAGGCCAAGACTTAAGTTGGGTATAGTCGATTTAAGGATTTTTTGTATATTATCTGAGAGAATAGAAATATAGGAGAGAGATTTGTATATTAAAGGAGTTATAAGTGATTGTGGGGAGTTGAGAGAAGAGGAGGTTGTACTCTTTTTGGTTGTATAGCTGTTTAAAAGTTTAAGTATAGTGTTGAGAGGGAAATTATTGGAAAGCAGTATATTTTTGGCACGCTGGATGTTGGCCTGTGTGATATTGTGTATCAGATAAAGAGAGAGACCGGTGAATAAAGTTTTTGGCGGTATTGATTTTTTTTGCTGATATGGGAATAAAAGTATTTAGTATACCAGTCAGTAGAAATATAGCTATCAGTGTTTTTTTATTATTAAGAGGTCTAAGAAGGGGAGTGAATTGTTAACTTCTTTCTTTATAGTGAAGCGAAGACGGGAATGTCGAACTAGATCACGTTCAACCATCCAGCTTCTTGATTTTCGCCTTCAGTATTTTCGTCCAAAAGTTTCTTGAAGTATTCCTTTCGGCTTTTATGACCTCGTTTTTAATTTTCGTAATCATTATAAGAATTCGCTTTTAGATATTGCTTCCAATACATCTTCTTGTGGTTGACTTCCTCTTTGACCTCTTCATTAAACCATACGATTCTTTTTAGTCTTTGCCCGCTATTTATTTTTCCACAAGTTATTTTAAGAGAAACTCAAAATAATAAGTCACATCTCCCCCGCCCCGTTGCTGTTCCAGAGTCGGATTTTGTTGAAAACCCAATCAACTGACTCCTTCCTTGACAGACGTTTTTTTTATTATTAACTGTTTCAAGTTAGAAAGTAACTAATACTTTTTTTATAATGACGATTTAATTACTCTATATTTTTGTTTATGTATCTCTGAGGCTCCTTAGCCCACATTTCTGTCTTTCTGTATATTTCTGAAGGGACCCGTCCCCGAATAAATAAAGTATTATAGTTATTGTTATCTCTTTATTTTCCACATATACAATGGTGTTTATAATATGTAATAGTTGGGGACCTATTAGGTCAGCCAAAAATTACATTTATATATTTTCATAATTATTTAAAATTTGTAAACTTCCTGACTATACTTAAACTGTTAACTATACTTAAGCTGTTCCCAACAACACCGCTTGTTGCATTCTTTCGATCGTCTGAGATGGTAGTTCTAGTTGTCGCAGAGTTTCTTCCGGTATCAGTCCGTTGCACGAAATTAAAATTGGCAGAATTCGGGTTTCCTTTAAATGATACAATTGTTTGATCTCTTCAGCCGTACTTTCTCTTTTTTTCCGCTGCTACCTTGTGTAGGTCATCATCAGAAGGAACTCCAATCTCTATGATAAACGTAGATTGCTTACCTTTATCTATTATAAGAATGTCTGGTCTATTGTGGGGGATGGTGTGATCCGTCAGGATCGGTTGATCCCAGAACACCTTGACATTGCGCATTGAGTTAATTGGTTCTGGATGATATTTATAATATGGACAATACTTATCGACGAGTTCCATTTTCTGAGCCATAGCTTGATGCACTACCTTAGCTGCATTGTTGTGTCTCTGCAAGTATTCCTTACACGCAAGTATTGTGCACCCCGATGTTACATGTTGAATTGATTCAACGGTCTTTTTGCACAAGCGACATAAGTCATCGAAGACCTCTCCACATATATGTCTTTTGTATGCTTTTGTGGCTATTAACTGTTCTTGAATAACAAACAAGAATCCTTCTGTTTCCGGAAAGATACTTCCACTCTTCAGCCATGTCAACGACGCCTCAGCGTCCACTCCTACATTTATTAATGAGTGATAAAATCGTCCATGTAAAGGTTTATTTTTCCATATTTTTGATCGAAAGCCATCATCTGCTTCACTAATCGGGATTCCTGGGCTTCGTAAATTTAAAGCTGTATAATTTATATCTAATGATGCGATAGTTGAAAGGATAGTGGAAGTATGGTTTATAATGTAGTTGCGAAGATTATTTTCTTCCTTTCGGCATAAATTCAAGAGGCTGATTAGAACACGCCCTCCCATCTTTCTAGGAAGATACAATCTCACTACAGATGACTTTGGATGCCTCTTCCTTGAAAGCACCATCTGTACTCTAAGAAAACGATCCAACCTTTCTAAATCGGTTTTAGTCCACTTCAGTACCCCTAAGTAGTAGTAATGAGTAGACTAAAGCAGGTATTGCCCAGGTATTCAATGCCCCCAGGTATTTAAATTCTTCCTCAAAGTTTTTCTTTGAAATGAGAAAGCTTCATTTCAGAGTTGAGTAGGTACCCTTTTTCTGTATCAACCAATAATTTGCTAAGTGGATTAAGCGCCAAACTAAACCAAAGAGGACTAAGGGAGTCCCCTTGAAAAGTACCTCTCTTTATAGATATGTATTCATTGGAACTCATTCCGTTCAAAGTTGGTGTGCTGATTGAGACCCTCCAAATTTTCATTGGCCGTTCTAATAGATCTATTACTGCCTAGTTTACTTTATAGATTTTCAACACTTCCAGAAGCCATCCTGGGGAACCGAATCGAAGGCTTTACGGTAGTCGAACCAAGACAATGTAATATTACGAGATTTTTTTGTAACTTGAGCAGCAATAAAAGAATCGATAATCAGTTCTTTGCAACCTTTTGAACCTGCCTTAATACCTAACTGTTCCGCTGCTATAATACCCTTTTCCTCAATGTAATCTGTCAACTTATTCCTGATTACAGCCGTTAGTAATTTGTACACACCATTAAGACAAGTTATAGGTCTCAAATTCTGTGGCTCCAGCCTGTTTTTGCTTCCTTTCTTTATTAAGTCATACCGGTACAGAACTTCGCTGGTAAGTCAATCTCTTCAAACAATAGTTTCTGATACCACACATAAAGGACTTCAGCCAGTAATTTTGTATTTTATCTGGCCCAGAAGCTTTCCAGTTTTTCATTTACATGAGTGCCTTAGTCACATCTTCCACAGTGATACTGGTTGCTTCCATAGGTTGGAGATCTGATAAGCCATGGCGAATATTTTCCAACCAATTTGCTTCATTTTTAAAACTTTTTTTACTTTCCCAAATACCTTTCCAATACTCTGATATTTCAATAGTATCCGGATATACATCGTTATTATCTTCCTTTTTAGGTTTTAAAGATTTATAAAAATATTGTTCTCTTTTATTAAATATTGAATTTTGTCTCATTCGATCATGAGCTTCTGTATACCTCCTAATTCTATTTGCTAACACTGCTAATTTCTTCTTGAGAGTTTCCATATAAACACCAAGTTTTTTATTTAACTCACTTCTTACTACTTCTCCGATATTTAATACAATGATTTCATCAATTTTTTTCTTTAGTTTTAAAGAAGCATTTTCTTGGTTCCGAAGGTAATTAGTAATAATTCCGATTTTACACCGTATATTTTCGATCTTTTTTTTAATTCTTCTCTTACAGGGAGGATCTTTGCATTCATTAGTTTTATTACAGTTCACCTTATCTTTTATCAAACCTAGCTCCATCGAGACAGTTCGGGCCCCTACGTATATCCAATGACATATCTCTTCTAGAGTTATAACCATCGACATATGCTCAGCAAGCATCTCGTTGACGGTGTTGACAGCGGATAGAGTTCTTTTGGAATATGGTAGCTTTGGTATAGAGGGTCTACTGTCCAAAGGTATTCCTTCATACATTATGTGTTCTCTTAATAGTATATTACGCATCTCTATGACGTGTGACGCTTCTTGGGTATTCGTAGAAGTCGTTTCCAATTGCATAATCGCCGAGGATTCTGCCTCTTCTACTTGTTGTATTTCTATCTGTGAGTTTCGGGCTAGTATATTACCTGCTTCTGTTCTAATTGCATTAATTTCCGATTCGGATATAAACTGGCGATCTAATATTTGCTTGACCTGGTCAGCGAGTCTTTGAGATGATACAGCTTTTGTGGATATTTTTCATTCCAGTGACGATTGATTCTTTTGCGATATCCTGTCTTTTCATTCTCTAAGTTTGTAGCCAATAAGTAAGCTCGGATAGCAGCAATATTCATATTGCGGTCCCACTTCATCCTTCGTTGCCTACCTATTTGGTCAATGATTCCTCTTCCTCGCGCGGGAGACTCGACGGTATCCAAGCACGGTTCAGTGTTTAATGATGAAAGTCCTATGGCAGCCGGTCTTACGGGAACATAGGACACCGAGGCACCGCTCGCACCACCTGCACATGTCGAAGGCTGAATATCCAATTCTTCCTTACTTCGGATTCTTCCGAGGCTATTGGTTTTCTAGTTCGCAACATTTTGCTGGGCATTTTATACCTGCTGTCAGGTCATCCAAGGGGAGGTAGCCCTAGGGTGTGTACTGTCTGTGTCGTTAGTGTCAGTGTTTTTAGGTTATTTTATTTTTTTATTGTATATAGTTTTTATTTATTATTATTTAGTTAGTATTTTACTTTTGTTAATTTTTTTTTTTATATACGGTGTGAATGTGTTAATTTATCAATATAATTATTGTCCCCGTGACAGAATATTATATGTCTAAATAAATAAAATAAAAAAAAAGTGTCAGTGTAAATGATTTAGTGGACGGTTGTGTGTGTATCTGTAGGTGGTGCACTATACTCAAGAAACCGAGGGATCGTAAAACCCCTGCAACTGCACCTATCAGTTGCCCCTTGCGGGATTATTAATATTACTAGTAGGCCCGTGCGAAAAAGTCGCACAGCATATTGTTATCAAATTCCAAATTAATAAGAAAAGAAAATAATGCAACATATCATAAGATACAGAAATCAATTGTTACTTTATCGATAAATATAATCGACAAAGGAAACAAAAATTAATAAACATGTTTGGAACCAACATGTTTACAAAGATTATTTTTGCTAAAAATTGTCCGATTTCGAAGATTTTTTTTTCCTTTTGTAGGGAATTTGGTAATCTATAATCATAGGCATAACCAAGGGAAAAGTGTGTAATTTTTTTAATTATTCCCAAATAAAATTTGTTTATCTGAATTTTCGGGGTGACTGGACTATTTTGCCGGCCTGAAGGAGAAGGAAGCTTCGAAATTGGTGGTTCAATCTTGAGATCTGGTGAAGAATTAACGATGATATGGCTTGCCGATCAAAAACACTATCGATAAATAATATAAACTCCTCCTCTCCCGATCATAGGGGCCTCAATTCGACGAAATGAGACCTGTATTCAATGACAGTACTACAATTAATGTAAGGCTGTGTGGATGCGAATCCTATGCCTTGCGTTATCTAGAAAATAGTACGTTTTTGGGGATTATAAACGCAGGGACTTGCTGTACGTATCAAAATCTTCAAGATCCAATTTGTCCCGTATGGATCTACAGACCTACCACCGTTCCAGCATTAAAGCCTAGTAAAAAGTTTGTATCGACTTTATTTATTTTAGAAACAAAAACAAAAGTGGGGAAATACGATTCGCTAACCCCCCGTGAAATTCTGAATCCAACGGTACCCCATTCATGGTATTTGAGCATGACAGGAGCTTATATTTGGTACAAAACCGATTTCGAGCCTTACTGTAATAATATATGTGGGGATTATTATTATTATTCTTATATTCTAATAAACAAAGAAAAAGTCATAGTATTTTAACCCTTAATGCTATCATAACTGATAAATTCCAAGTTGCGACGTTTAAGGATTGATCCACAACTGACAACACTTCAAATCATTTGACCTCTTGAAATGATTGAAAGATTTAAAAGACTTCTATCCTATCAACAGCAAAGCATAATAGTGTAAAAATATTCTAGAAGAAGATAAATTTATCATCTTACTTAAATCATAAAATGAATCACACAAACCATTTCATGATTCCTGATGCTCTCCTACAATCTTAAGATCAGCTCTATTATGGGTTATAAAAAACTTCAATTGCAAAACTATCCGAACAACGTATTTCATTTGAAGCGTAGTAAAAGAAATATACTTAAGGGACAAATTAATTTAAATCGAAATTCGTTTGTCTGGTATATGTATTTGGACATGGCAAGGGAATCGATATGTAATTAATTAGACTAAAACGCGGTAATTTTAAAATTGCATTACCTCCTGCGCCGACCTCTTGTTCCTGTTGGACAGCCCTGAGAGGCCGGTGATGATGGTGGACAAGTGCTGATTTAGGTGTGCTCCGGTTCCCTTGTTCCAGGAATTCTGGATCTTGTTGAAGTCCTGGGCAAGGTTGTGCATCATGTACAGGCCACCTAGGCCGACCATCCCGACGATGAGGAGCTTGATCATGTGCAGGTGGACCTTCACCACAAGAAGTCCCACCAGCGGGAGCACCCACTTCCAGCTCCAACCTTGGCTAGACATCTTGCCACCTGTAATCAATTGAGGAATATTGTAAAAAATAACATCACCAAGATTTATTCGTTCCAAAAAAAATGAAGAATTTCTTTAACTTATGATCAGAACCTGTTTTCTCATGCAATAAGATACTTGCATGAAAAATGCGTTCATTTGTGCTAAACCGAATTGAAGTAGGGTCATTATATATTAAATCAACCAATGGTATAAGCCAGAAGGTTTTGGTAATTTTTTCATTGTTACGTGCATTAATACAAAGAAAAATGCAAAATTTTAATTTTTTTGGAAATATGGGTTTTGAGTTATACATTTTTAAAATAATAGAAAAAGACTAAAAATGTTAAGTTTTGGATGAAAAGGTTTTGGGCTATTTCTCAAAAACTATTTGTGATAGAAAGCTGGAACAAGTGTTATCTTTTTCAGATGTTTTTTCGTAAGATAAACTACATGACTTCATTCTACAAATGTAATATTTTTTTAAGAAAACTATAACTTTTTTTTTAATTATAAATATTTTGAAAAACATCCCGTTGGATTTTTATTTTGAAAAATATATACTGTGGCTAAAGGCGTGCCAAATTTCAAAGTAGAGAAAACATGGGTTCACAACTTGAAAAATGTTGACATACAATAGGTGCACTAAAAACGACAACAAGGTATGCCAATATATAATATGGTCATTTACATAAAGCAAAAGAGCATAAACGACTGAAAAATGTGACACCTATTTCCGCTTTCTAGCATAAATATTTTTTGTGAAATAGCAAAAAATAATATTCAAATACTCACCGTTTTATTTTTTTATTATTTAAAAAATGAATTATTTTAAAACTTAAAAACCGTGGGTCAATAAATCTAAAATTTTATAATGTAACAAATAAATTCAATTGTTGTTAATTGGAAGTAATCATTGCCAAATAACAAAGAACAAAAATTTTATATTTTTCTTTCCACTAATGCATTCAAAAAATAACAAAAAATTACCAAACTCCAAGGCCTGTAGGTTTAAAATTGTTTTTAAACTGGTTGATTTGATATGGAATGACTCAGTAATGAAGATCGTGATAATTAACTAAATTATAGTAAAAATGTGTATTTTAATCTTTAAAAACATAATGTGAGACATGTTTTAAAAACTTAAATACGAAAGTAATAGAAAACACATGTGCCACAAAACACCCGAAGAAGGCTGAAAAGGAACTGGTTAAGAGATATCCTGGATTTTTACTTTCCTACCTATACTAGTTATGGAAAGTATTGCGATTGGATCAAATTTCTGATATGGGGAGTCCGAAAAATACATTTTTAACAAAAATACATAAAAATCGTTCATTTTAAACAACTATTAACGAAGTTACAGCTATTCAATTTCTAATATAAGATTACGGGTTCATATTCTGGTGTCAAAAAAGGATGAAAAAGAGAAAAAAGATGGCTAAGTGAAAGTAAGAAAATCTGTTTCCTGCACCACACAAGCTTCACTATTTCCTCTACGTTTAACAGAAATTATTGTTTGGTAAAATTAAGCTATGGCAAAAAGTTTTTTATCAGAAATATTAGAGGGTGTTGAATTTTTTATACTGATCTACCTTCAGCCGGTTTACATTGCTTTAGTTTATCAAATAAATCGTACTCAAATTTTTCTTTTCAGAAAAATAAATCTAATTCAATTTTTTTTTTTTTTTTTTTCTTGATGAACATATGTAAAGATATAAAATCTTTTCTGAAGTAAGTAGGAAAGTTGTATGAGTGGGACACACCAGATTTTATTTTATTATTTCAAGTTCACAGTAGGTTTCTGATAGGTACCAATCTCCCTCATGTTGGCTCTACCAATTAACATCACTTCCGTTTATTACTGGCTGAATTACAGGAGTCGCTATAAAAATAAAATTTTTGAAAAATAAAATCTTCTATCGTTTGAAATATTTTTACAATACGAAAATGATCGTTGTACATCAAAATATATGATGGGAGACAATTTATATGCACTTCAAATTGTTTACTTGTTTTCACTTGATACTTGTTTTAATTTTTTTTTCATTTTAATAAGATATGATTACTATAAAATTGCTACGATGTGATATTTTTTTAAATTTATTTATTTATTGAGTAATACAACAGTCTGTCACTTGGACATTAGTTATAGTGAGATAGGATCACACTATATGTACAGAAAAATATAAAGTAAATAGAAACAAAATAACAATAAGTAATAATTAAAAATTATATACAATAAATAAAATAAAATAACTATATATAAAATATAAACTATATACTTATATAAACTATATAAAATAAAATAAACTAATAAAAGAAAATTAAATCAAAGCAAAAACACATGTATATCTATATACACTATTTACAATCAGGCGAGGGAACTTCGAGGCAGGTTTGTACCTCCAACTATGGAGGGAAAAGCTGAACTCCAGAAGAACCCTGCGCTCCTCTCACAACCGCATCACTTTGACTAAAGCCAGCGGAGATTAATCGAGAGCACTATAATGTGATAAAAGTCTAAAATTGATAAGATGGGAAGGTGAAAGCCGGAAAATGACAAAATCTACATTCTAAGAAGTCAATAACTGAAGGTGGCTTTATTTAATTGATTGTTGATTGGAAATGAAGCTACGCCAGCAAACTTCGATTTTACATTTTTCAATTATATGGATTATCATCAAATATGCAATAAAAAATCGACTTATCATCCGGATTTCTAAAGATAATAAATAATCATTTTAAAAATTGCATACAAACAAAATATGCAATTACATAGAAATCTGGACCTTGGTCATATCTAACCTACCTAACAGGTTCCCATCCCTCATTACGCAAGTTTCCAGACCGCCTCTAAACATAAAAAGGTTCCCGGTCAAGAATATAGCCAAATCAACATTGTATTTTTGGATGATTACACCTGTCAAACTGCAACAGATGATACTCATCACTTTCGAATCAGCCGTTTCAGAAACTTATGTGAAAATTAGAAAAAAACAACAATTTACATAACCCAAGGGCGGAACCTGTTTTGATACAAACACATTCCTGGGACTACTAAACGGAAATTCTCGATTACATAACGACTGAAATTGCATCCCGAAAGCGTGAGAAGAAAATAAATAAGTGTACTAGTGATTTAAAAAATATGATCGTATTAACCCTTTAAAAATTTATTTTTTGGCAAACCTTTCAGGAATTAATTGGTCGAGAATGGCTTCCATTTCAAGATAAAAGTTTGACGTTTTTAATTATTATTTTACAATTTCTCAGTGCATTACATCACCTAGCAAAGACGTACAAAGCGTCTCAAACCTATATTAAAATTGGTTTTCACTTACAATTGGACTTTATACAGTCAGTTGGTCATCGATTTAAAACAATTTTCTATATCGAAAATATTGGACATATGACCCGTTATTCGTTTCAATGGACCCTAGCAGCCAAGAAAAATATTATATATTATGAATTTCAAAAAAAAATTATGTTAATTATTTTTGCTTTTATTTTGGCCAGACTTTAGGTACTAACTGGTATTAACCAGAGCTCCGTAAATAAATTAGACCAAATGGTATCAAACGAAAATGATTGAGAAGTTCTTATTTAATTTCAAGCTTAAAAAGCAATGGAATGAGAAGTTATGGATGCTTTAGTTATCGGCCACAAATTAGTAATTTTTGGTTGTTTTAAAAATTCGTATTTAATTATTTTAAAGCTAACTTAAAACGATTTAACTTGCTTTTTCATAATGAAAATTCACTTGGCCTACTTTACTAGAAGCGCCTTTTGGTTTTAGTAATTTCTGATACATTATATTTGTTCTTATTCTACACAAAAAAAGAAATCGATTGATATATAATAACTTAAAAACCCGTAGAAAGAAAAGTAAAAATAAATTAGATAAATTTGGTTTTAAATCAAATAAAATATTTTCATCGACTCCTAGGGCGTATAGGAACGAACGCCGGGACGTATGTGAAATTTTTTTGTCGATGATGTATCACTGAAAAAGAAATTGGTTTAAATCGGTGACCCACTGACTTAAGTTCCCTTGTCAGTGCATGCATTATTATTGTTACCTGGGTCATTCAAGTTTTTACAGAAAATATATTATTAAATTTGTGAAATATAATGAGCCAGCTTCAAAACTTCACTTTATTACCACTTCATTTAAAATCAATACGAAGCCATATTTGAATATATTTATTTATTTTTATTTTATACTATATTTGTGACTGCATTTTTGGACATATCTAGCAAAAGTGCTGTCGTTCATTTTGCCTGCTATGCGTTGAAAATTTGTTTATATTGTGAGCCGACCCCGAGGCCACTTTCTTTATTGTCAACTTTAAGAGAGAGGATAAGTGGATTAGGGTGATTAATAATGGAAGTGCGGGCTGTTGTTTATTTGTTATGTACGTAGGTTTTTACTGTTGGGATGTTTATATATGGTGTGATTTGAAATATATCAGGATGCATTTACTATTTACTATATATCAAAGAATTTTGGACTGTACAGATTGTATTTTGTTTGTGTGGACGTGTTTTGCGGAACCCCAAAGTTCTGCTCCGTATGCCTAAATAGGTCGTACTATGATTCAGATATTAGAATAAATGAAAAAATTAATAATGCTATCGTATAAATACACAATCGCTTAGTAGATTATTTTCTTGTAATTATTGAATTGGGAATTTTTAAAAGTTCTTGACATTTATCTCTATTAATCAAATTGAAAGATCTTCAATCTAAATTACCAGCTGTGGTAGGATAAAAAGGGAAATTGTTCTTTGTGCAATATGAATGCATCGGAAGCTAACTTTCATTTTATATCGGTAAGCCCTATACTAAAAGAGTTCAGAATAGCACTTTTAGGTATGCATCAACTAAATTTTATGGAAAATATAAAAATTTTAAACGGCCCAAACTACAGAAATCTTTATTTGTATTTAAAAACATCCACTAATTATAGAAGTGAATTAGTGAGAGAATATAATTTATAATAACAGGTATCTAAATTTATGTTCATGTATATTTGTATATTATGTAGGTATATTCATATTTTTGTATTTAGAAAGAATTTTTAGTTAAAATTAATTTTTTTTTTAAGCATTTTTTTTATAATATTGCAATTGGGATCTTATGATATTAAAACTGTGAATTCTTGAACTGTGAAAAGAAAGATATCTCCACGAATAAACTAGGCAAACACCCCGACAGACGAACATTAGTTCATTGGCGATAAATCGTTTCATTATACATAAAAATATATATATATATATTATGTACTTTATAAACAAATAAATGCTTCTATCTATCTATCCATCATATATCTATATATCTATCATCTATATATATATATATATCTATATATCTATATATCTATATATATAGATATCATTTTGAAAAAAAATACAGAAATTATTTTAGTGACTTTTCGAGACTTTTGTTCTCATAAACATCCCCTAAAATGGAAATACGTATTTTCCGAAAATGATACTATATAATAATATTATATAATACCCAGATATTATATAATAACTTAATTAAGAATAAGAGAACTTGAACACTAAATAAATGGTAAATTACAACTTTTGCGCTTCATAATTTTCAACATTTTAAAGCTATAACATAATACATAATATCTTAATAGTTAAAGTGTATTCTAATAGTTAGTCAATTCATTGTTTAATTTTTTGTTTTTAATTTTTTTTTTCTTCCTGAAAACAACAAATTGGGGGAATTTCGTCGAATTACAGTTGTATATCTCTGGTTAGGACCTGAGAAAATTGTCTCGAAGGTCTAAAGCTTTGTATTTTTATTTTTTTTATTTATTATAGGTACAATCTATAAACGTAGTAAGCCGTAGTACCTCCAATAAAATCATTGCTCACATTTTTCCCTCACTTTTTTCCTTATTTATTCTTTCACATCTTCTCCAACTTCTGCTACTCAAATAAGAAACAATGTTGCGACGCCCTCTAATTCTTAATTCTTAATTGTCCTCGATGGTCAAAAGCTTTGTATTTTTTTTATAAGTACAATCTATAAACGTAATAAGCCGTAGTACCTCCAATAAAATCATTGATCACATTTTTCCCTCACTTTTTTCCTTATTTATTCTTTAACATCTTCTCCAACTTCTGTTGCTCAAATAAGAAACAATGTTGCGACGGTAGACTAATGAGAAAGTGCTCAAAGAGAGCAGGAAGTTGGTGAAGAATGAAGTCACACTGCCTTGACAGAGCTGGCAGATCACATCTTGCCCTACCGCCGCCTTATGTAACTCAACTAACTCACTTGTTCTTCGTTTACTTAAGCAATCTCAACAACGAATGTTCAGAATATAGAATGACTGAGGGAAAACCGTTGGATTATTGCACAACGGGGTCACCTAGAGAGTTAACCTCTTCCCGAAACTTACTGGAAATCAGCAGAGATAAACTTTAAAACTTAAGAACATTCCTCGTTGGCCAATCACTATACTTACAATGCCAGCAATAATCGACAGTATACTCGATGACTAGAAAAATAACGTAGATGTTTATAGGGGTAATAAGTGGCAAGATCTTAACTTTTTATTCGGTAATCAGTAATGTTTTAGTGTAGAAGAATATTATATACATACTAATTATTTTGCTAATATACTTGTAGATTTTTTTTAATGTTAAATTTCAGTGTTAGTTTTTGTTTTTTATACATAATTTAGATTAAAAAAGTTATATTTTACTAAAAATAGTAAAACTACATTTTAAGACATCTGGATTGAATAGAAATTCAGTCAATTGCAATTTAGCTCTTCTATTTATAAATAACAGATACAATACCCTCGATTAAGGTGACACAGTTTAAACAACAGCGGAATATAAAAGTTATAGCGGATATTCCTCTGCTTTCTTGTAAACCCGATATTGGAATTATGAAATCTGTTCTGAATTGAAGGTATTATTGAAGAATGGTGACCACGACTTCTCAATCTCTCAGATCCTTTGACAACTTCCTCCCAAAGCTGTTATTATTATTATTCCTCACTTATACATACAATAGAATCCTACGAACCATCCACTTTTCTTGTTTGTGAAAACATAGCACTATTATTCTTTTTCCAAAACCAGGCAAACCTCTCAGCAGATTGACTTTCTGTAGACCAATTAGCTTGCTCCCAGTTCTTTCAAAAATCTTTGATAAGATCCTATTGAAAGGAATGTTATTGTTAACGAATATTTCCACACCACTTCCATTCTCACACACAGTATTGGTAACTATTTAGTTTTTTAGCTGACTTAGTACTAGTGACGTGGCTGAGAGAGTAGTGCAGGGATCTCCTTGAGTCCTGCTTTTCTCTCCACATGTGCAGGGACAAGTCGGGTTCGGAGTTCCACTGGCTCATTTTAAGCAGTGTCTATATATATGTCTGTATTATTTAACTTTATTTTTCTTAAAGTTTATTTAATTTATATATATTTTCTGTTGAAATTGTGTGAATGGACTCTTTTTAACTAATCATTGTACATATAGTGACAGATTTTTTTTATTTTACTCAATAAAATAGTTTTCATAAACAAAAATAGACGGACCAAACCCCTCACAGATAATACCTGAATTCAATTCCTGTAAAATTCCTGTAAAACAAATAGTTAAAATTTTCATATAAGTAGAATGTTGGACGATGACCAAAACCGAAGGACAAGTCCTTCTGAGATTCAAAAGGAAAGTGCTTCGCAGAATATACGGAGATATGTGTGAGCGGGGCTGGAAAAGACAAACAATTGTCGAAGTTAGGGCGATGTATAAAGACGTCGAAGTCATTAGCTTCATCAAATTCGCACAACTCTGCTGGGCTGGTCATGTAATGAGAATGAACCGGGAAATGATCCCATCAAAATATTGTAGGAGCGAGTGTATGGTACAAGGAGAGCAGGACGTCCGAAAAGCTTCGTTGGGAGGATTGTGTAGCTCCGGACTAAAAAACTGCTTGATTTAAGTAAATGAAAGGCAGTGGCACGCAATAGAGATAACTGCCAATCTTTGTTGGAGTAGGCTTTAACTCACCAAGTGGATCGTAATGCCAGATAAGAATAAAAAGATTTATGTAGAAATATGCAGATAACTATTAACATTTAGGTGTATTTTGCTATTTTATTTTTCATTTCATTTATTTAATCATATAATATCAACGATTACTTGCGTTCAAACGCTAAAGCGTTACCTGTTAAAATATCACTCTTTAAATTAATGATAGTATTTAATAGATTTTATATTAGTATAAAAAGTCGGTACCATGTCAAAGTAATGAATGTGTGCCTGTTTAACGTTGCACCTTCGTTACTTAACATGGTGCCGACGATGTGCGTCTTTTTTTTTTAAATAATGGTTCTTGTCTGCCATTTAGGAATCTATATTTTTATTTTTATTTAAATAAGTTCAGCTTTATTTAATATCGTTCAGCTATAAAACGAACAATAAATAATAGCTACCAATATTTTCAAAATATTTGTTTGATCTCTTTTGGAGTTATGCAAGAAATAAAGCCCATCATGGAGCGTATTTAACAAATAATTAAGAGGTAATGTAGAAAGAATTTTTTACCGTGTCTTCGAAATGAAAGATGTTCTTTTACGTTGAGTGATTACAAATTCAAGACTTTAATCATTGCAAAATCTACGTTATAAATGCAATAAACCACTTTTCTAATCACCGATTTTTTAAGAGTCACTTGTGCAATTTTATTAGTACTTAATAATGTAGAACATTAAGAATAAAAGTAAGAAACGTAAAACATATTGTTTATATTGAAAAATGACCAATTGATAATTGACTGTAGGAAAATGAGCGTGGTATGTTAGGATACCCGAATATTTTTCTTTCTATATAGAACGTTATATCTCTCCAAAATTAGACAGCTAATACTCAATCACTATCTCGTCGACAGGACCGCTAGGCGAACGGTTAATCTGATTTTCTTACACAAAGTTACCTAGTTTAGTTAAAATTGCCGTCCTCCGGTGACAATATCTTGTGATGAAAAGACCATAATAATGTTAAGTCACTGTGAGATAGATTTAGGTCCCGTTACCTTCAGCTTCGGTGATGAAACTGTTAAAATATCGCTCTTTAAATTAATGATAGTATTTAATACAGTTTATATTAGTATAAAAAGTCGGTACCATGTTAAAGTTATTAAACCTCTTAATTATTTGTTAAATACGCTCCATGATGGGCTGTATTTCTTGCATAGCTCCAAAAGAGATCAAACAAATATTTTGAAAATATTCGTAGCTATTATTTATTGTTCGTTATATAGCTGAACGATATTAAATAAAGCTGACCTTATTTAAATAAAAATAAAAATATAGATTCCTAAATGGTTGACAAGAACCATTATTTAAAATAAAAAAGACGCATATCGTCGGCACCATGTTAAGTAACGAACGTGCAACGTTAAACAGGCACACATTCGTTACTATGTATAATGTACAAAATATTTAAACCATATAACATACAAATAAGAATGAAACAAAATTATTACTGCTTAGCTAAAAAAATTAAGAAAAATAATAATAAAAAGAGTATAATAAATAAATAAACAAAATAGAAGAAAAACATTAAATAAATTCCTCTAATGGATGAGCACCAAGTAAAAATAAATAACGTAAAGTAAAATGTTAAGATTTATATATTTTACCTTTGTAAAAATTAAAACATTGATAAAAGAAATAGTGTGAAAATAATTAAAATATGCAGCTTTAAGAGAACAAAAATCATTTAAAACAGAGATGACATTGTATGAAAAATAAAGATACAAGTTCATAAGTGCACATATGTATAAACAAGATCATAAGAAGAAAAAAAAAAAAAATATATATATATATATATATATATATATATATATATATATGAAAGCGTGAATATATCTTAAAACTATAAATATATTATAATATGCCACTAAAACTTTAACACTGTGAAAACAAAATATAAAAAGAGCTAAATGCATGATATTTGAGCGAGCGGTAAGTAGATATTAACAGGTCGCCATCTCTGGTCAGGCTATATATATATTATGGAATCAATATTAATAACATTAAATATGAAACATTCGACTCACATTTGCGGACTTTTCGACAAATGTTACAATCAACATTCTCTCAAACGTTAGGGCCATCGTGTAGCACCGCCTTAACCAGTGTACGATTGAGAGAGTAGCGCAGGGATCTCCTAAAGTCCTGCTAATCTCTCAACAGGTGGTTCAGTGTTTCAGACTGAATGTAAATATTAAATAAGTTTGTATGTCTGTATTTTTTTACTTAACATATCTTTAAATTTAATTTACTTTTATTTATTTTTTATACTTTTTGATTTATTATTTAGTTGTTGTCACGCTTCTACTTTATTTTATTTTATTATGTTTTGTGTAAATATTTCGAACCATATTGAACTCTTTCCTCACTACAACCATCGTCCACCTAGGAACAGAAGTTTATATTACTCAACAAAATAGTAAAAAAAAAATAGGCTAAGAAAGTATTCGCGTAATAAAGTAATCGCGGCAGATTTTTTATGTGTAAATAGCTTTTAACGGCTATTGGCGTTTCAGAGCCTCCATAGTCCAAGAAGCGCAATTTCAGCAACAAGTCTGTTTGTACGTGTCTCTGTACCACGATTAACAGATCATTTATTCAAAAGGGTATCGGATTTCTGACGCCTATGTGCCGAATCGGCTATGAAAATGTAACTAGGTAAGAAAACATATCGCGATCGTATAGTTTTAAACATTTTACAAGAAATGACTATTTACTTACTGCTGCTGCTAAGTAAAGCTAAGTACTATTTTTGTTGAAATTTGTAAAAAAATCTGTGTGAAATGAGCGGAGCAACCCAGATAATTGAAAAGTATTTTACACAGGTTTCCTTAGAAACTCTTTAAATTTGTTTAAATTAATTTTCCGAATTAATCGAAAACTATAAATAATATATAAGATAATCATTTAAAAGATAATTATTTAATTATTTACACAGCTTAAAATTATAATGGTTTAAATATTTCTGAAATCCGTTGAAAAGTGGTGAGAGTGGACACACCAGATATTTTAAAACAAGTGATTACTTTCGTTCTGCCAAAAAACCATATCACTGGTGCTTTGGCCAGTGGAGTATGAGCGAGAGCGCTTTAGTCACATATACTCCTGTCTTGAGTGGAGAATCTGGCCATTGTCAGAACTCCAAGATATATACTACAAAAGGCCTCTAGGCCACTGCTGCTTCAGCCTTCGAGGAGGATTGTAGAGATGAGTGGAACCAGATAGGGATTGAGCTAGGGGTTTGGATGATTTATAAGGTTCTGATGGAATTTTGAAAAATTTTCAGGGATAAGGAAAAGGACTAATGGAATATTAAAATCATGATGTAGGGTTTTGGTTGTAGAGTTGGTTACATAGAACGGAGCATAGACTATTGTTCGGAGGACTTTGTACTGAAAGGATTGAATGCGTTTTATGTTAGAAAATTTTGGTGTCCCCCAAAATTCAGGTCCGTAGGTCCAAATAGGTTTCAGGATTGTCTTGAAGATCAGTAATCTGTTGTCAATTGAAAGTTGAGATTTTCTAGTCAATAATCTGTATCATTGGCCGTATCGTCGGTTAAGTTCTTGTCTTATAAGTCTAGTATGTGGGTTTGACTTTAGTCTAAGGCCTAAGAGAAAACCAAGATACCGGACTGTGTCTGAAAAAGGAAGCTAGATGGAATTAAAGTGGACTGATGGACAGGATCTGCACCAGAGTGGGAAAGTAATGTGTTTGCGTTTGGATTCGTTTACTTTGATGCGCCATTTATTACAACAGTGCGCAATCAGGGAGAGGTGTCTTTGTAGATTTAAAGATGCTATTTCGGGATCTGAGTTGGATGATAGAATGGCGGTGTCATCAGCAAATGTTGCCAGGAATGTATCGGGAGCCAAAAAAAGGATATAAAGGATGGGGCAGGTCGGGCAACCTTGAGGAACACTGACTTCAACTGGGTAGGACTCGGAAAATTCTGTACCACAGCGAACTCGAAAGGTGCGATCAGAAAGGTAGGAACGGAGGATTAGGTACAAGGATTGGAGTACATGGGTTTTCAGCTTGGAAAGAAGTCCGGCGTGCCATATCTGGTCAAAAGCTTGAGCTATGTCTAGAAATGCACCAGAGCAATATTGCTTGCTTTCTAGGGCTGCGGAAATATGATCGACCACTCGGAGTCCTTGTTGGGCTGTGGAATGTTGTGAACGAAATCCGAACTGATGGGAAGGAAGATTTTGGGATTCTATAAAGCGTAGGATTCGTTTCAGGAGGATCTTTTCAAAGATTTTTGAGACGATTGAAAGTAGGCTAATTGGTCTATAGGACGTCGAGGTGTTGGGAGGTTTACCTGATTTCGGAAACAGGATAATAGTGGAGTGTTTCCACAAAAGAAGAAAGTGGGTGGTTCTTAGGATGTTATTTATGTAAGTGAGAAATATAACAGCCTTAGGAGGAAGCTGTCAAAGGATTTGAGAGGTAAGAAGGTCGTATCTAGGAGATTTACGGAGATGAAGTTTTTGTAAGTGATGTTTGACCTCATATGGATTAACTGCTTTAGGGAGGTAACAAAAGTGGAATGGGTGATGTAAGGAAATCTTCTACTGTTGTGGAATGGGTGGGGTTGGATTCTGGATGTGAGGTTCTGGAGATTACTCATGATTATTTTTTTATTTTCCAAAACAATTATTTTCTTTTATGATTATGTTTTTAATAATTGAAAGATTTTAATAATTATAATAAATAAATTTATAAGTAATGTCCCACCCCGACGACTTTTAAGGCGGAGGCCAAGAGACCCCATAATTTAACTCCATATGCTTATTGTAAAAAAACACTTTGAGGATAGCAGATTCACTAACCAAGGTATACTAAATACTTATCTTAGTAAATAATAAAAATAGTAATGTGAGAATTTATTATAGTCGAATCTTATCTATATGCAAATACAATACCAGACTAGAACAAAGCTATCCAAACTTTTACTTTTCCTTAAAAATACTACTCACTCCCATAGTTCTGTTAAAACCTCTGCACGGAAAAACGTGTTTAACAAACATAATAAAAAATGTTTCGGAAACCTGAGTTCACTAATAATAACTTCAAGCCAGGAGTTAAAACATTTCTCAAACTATTTGCGAACCTTCGCCATTCTCAAACGACCCGAAAGATCCAGGACCACGGCCAAAACACCCTTTATGCCCGCTATGAAATTAGAGTGATTAATTAATTCTGTCATAATTTATCATCAAATTTCCCCAAAAGAGAGCCGGGTAGAGTACCTTAACGTCAATCAACGCCGCTTCTTATATCTTCCAATTCAATTTACTAAAAGGCAAATATAAAACAAAGTAATTAAATATCTAGGAATCAAACGAATAAATGAACTAGCATTAGTAATAAGACACCCCCCTGCTACACTTTAGTTTCGATATTTAAAGACACCAACTTTATCACTTCAAGTAATTGGATAATAACCAATTGGACATCCACCCGTGTTTGTGTGTGTTACATTGTCATTTGCATAGTCGATACTTTTTAAATTAAAATATGTCTTTATTTAATTAAATTATTTTAACATTTTTAATTTGGAAAGCACTAACAATTTATTTTCATAATAAATAATTATGTGATCACATGGTATTAGTTCAAACCAATTGATAATGGAAATACTTGAACTATAATAAAACTTTTCAGTATTTTTAGATCGAATCACGGGCGGATCTACGGGAGGGGGGCTTTGTGGCTGAAGCACTCCCCCAAAATGGTAAAATAAAACCATGTTTTATGGAAAAAAATATTAAAAAATGTTGAAAATTTGTCAAGACATTGGTTAATGGAATAGTTACACACCACTTAACAAATTGATTAAACTATATATAGTAATTTTGTCAAATTTTTGAGCTAATTTTTTTTTCAAAATATTTACGGGATCTCATCGAATAATTTAAGAAATTAAACTTAAAAATCGGTTTTTAGCTTTTTATCTATATGCAAATTGGTTAAAACATATTTTATTCAAACATGGGTCAGTATTTTTATATTAAATTTATTTTAATATTCTATGCCATTTGCACCTGCGCTGCAGTTTATCTAGCAAATTTGATGTACTGGTTATTTGATCAAATTTGTTTGATTTGCTTTCATTTTGTTATTATTGTAGGAGTAGATCTGTCGGCAGTTTTCTTTTTAATCTGCATCGATCAGATAACAGGGAGCAGGAGATAAAAAGAACAAGTGATTTTGAGTTGTGAAGAATGAAATTATTGTATTTGTCGTGGATGTAGGATTTTACTGTTACGGTAAACAAGGTACGGTGAAATGTACCTTGGTTGACAATTTTTCGTAGAATTTTGTATTGAAATGTTTGTAATTTGTGTATATTTGGCTGAACCCCAAAGTTCTGCTCCGTATGTCTGTATTGGTCTCAGTAAGGTGTTGTAGATCAGTCGCTTGTTCCGTAAGTTATTAATTAATAAAAATTAAAAAACTATCCAGTCGTCGCCTAGAAAAATTGTAATTAAACACACTTTATTCAATCACGTATCAGTGTTTCCAGCTCATATTGTTTCAAAACAGTCAAGGGATCTCAATGAATAATTTGAGCCATCAAACTTAAAAATCTATCCTACTGTTCACTTAAAAACTGCTTACATAGCTTCCCGCGGACAACCCAAACACATAACTCTCGTGATCCTTCGCCTAGCCGGGTAAAAATGGAAAGTCGATACTGGAATTAGGGATATCTCTTATTACATTGGGATGTTTCCACGAAAGTGGAACCTTTCCAACATTATTCATATTTTTACAATTTCCTCAGTTGCACAATCGACTTAATCCATTAACAATTATAATAACAACTTAAATTGCGGGACAGTAACAGATTGCAGAAAAGAGCCCCTTTCTTTCATATCAATACTAAAGGATAACAATGTCCATTTCTAATAACTATTAAAATGTTAATAACGCCAGTCGTTCCCATACCTACCAGATTCCCCCTCTTATAATCCAGATCCTCACCCCTATTTCTAAGATAGATAAGTATCCTAATTCAAGAGAGGATTCATTCATTGCTAGATATTCAGTTAATATATAATAAGATATTCATATTTATGACATTGGATCTATAAATAAAGTTCATTAAAGTATATTGAAGTAACGATTATTTGACTCTCGATAATGATCGAGTTTGATTAAACTCGTTATGTCGATGTACAATCAAATATTTTTAATATCAGGTGCGTCATATCGTCATTGTAGTAATCTGACAACGCTGAAATACTAAATTTTATATTATTGAATGGGAGACATTTCGAAACTAAATAGAATTCAAATAGGAAACAGATGAAAAACATTTTTTTTTATTTATTCATGAAATTTACAACTTTATAATATAAATATACATCTATTAAATATATACAGAGAAATACAATAGCATGAAAATAATTGTAGAGAATCTACCCATTGGTAGCACTCTAACATGGAAAACCAAATATTTTTTTTTCGTCTTCATAAATCAAAAATACATATTCTATACACAGCAACTATACATAAAGCAAACAAATAAACATAAAGCAACATAGTGCACACAATTTACATTACCTAATTGTATTAATTTTCTACTTATTCATTCATTCATTCATGTGTGGCACGACAACCCGTTACCGAGACTGGGCCTCCTCCAAGAGCCTCCGCCAGTTGGCTCTGTCTTCTGCTGCAGCTCTCCAGTTCCGTACACCAAGCAGGGTTCTCGCATCATAGGCCACGTTGTCCAACCACCTCGTCCTCGGCCTTCCTACCCGTCTTGCGAGGTGCAGCTCCTCCATCATTATTTTCTTGGGTATCTTAACGGTGCTCATTCTGGCCACATGCCCTGCCCACCTTAGTCTGGCCAGTTTAATATAGGTGACTACGTCGATGTCTGCATAGAGAGAACTGAGCTCCCTATTTTTTCTTTTCCTCCAGACATCACCCTCCTTTACTGGACCATAAATCCTTCTGAGGACTCCTCGCTCAAACACACACAGCTTCATCTCATCGTTTTTGGTCATCGTCCAAGCCTCTGAGCCATATGTCAAAACAGGCCGAACAAGAGTCTTGTATATGATTAGCTTGGTCTTCTTTGAGAGATCTTATTTTCTATAAGATTTCTATAATTTTCTACTTATAATTCAAGTATATTCTTAAGGCTAATTCACTGTATAAGAATTAATTTCTACTGAAGGTGGAATGGTAAATGAAATATATGAGATCCATCGCACCAGGAACAAGATATGGTAAACCATTGAAGGTAAAACATCGAGTCTTAAATGATAATTTGATTCTCTGATTAAGTATGAATTGATACCGTTTAACTGAATAATTGGTTTATTCTACAATGAGTACACCTGAACAGGGGCCTTCCTACCCGGGTAGGACTAGCGGTCAGATAATTCTTGAAGGAGGCTGCTAAATGGATCTGGGGGACCAATAGTTCGAGCCCGGCCAGCCGTTATGGCCGGCTGATTGCTCACAATCGGCAAGATTCCACGCCTATCTTCTGTCACACCCCACTGCCCCCAGGGCCGCCATAACTTAGCTTCAGTCTTAACCATTGGGTCGGAGGAGTCACTTGTTGTATATAGCCTATCTCGTTAGCGCAAATGCTCGGATTTCGGTTAAACTTTAACTTTAAAGTGAGCAATTGCGATACTTCAAGTATGTAAAATTTGGCAATAATATTTATGTATCTGAGATAAAATACCTGAAACGTTTCGAATTAAAATTAAAAAAACGCTGCAAATTATTTCACAATGGTTTATTATTTCCAAACAATTATACATCTTAAGTAACATTACCTTCCTAGTTACAAAGAAAAATAAATAAAAGGTGACTCCGATTATTGAACTAAACTTTTTTTTTAATCATTAGCACTATGCTAAAAAAAATAGCATTACTTCATTAACATATTCAAAATTTAAAAACAAAACAAAGGATATAACATTTGGAGTAGAACATATAAAAAAAACTAGATGTTTACTCTTAATTGTCCGATTTTAACGATTTTTGTTTGTTTTTTAGGAAATTCCGTAAACTTTTAAAAAACTATTTTTTCCATATTCTTTTCGTTGAAGTATGTTATATAGATAAATTTAAAGGGCGTCGAGAAAATGACTTTAGCGAAGTTTCATTGAAATCGGTACATTCGTTTAGGCGCTGCAGTCTATAGCAACGCAGGTTTTTCGGCCGCCATTTTGAAAGTAAAAGGCGGATAGTAATGTCAATGAAGGAGGATCATCCTCGGGTGACCTCTGATTTTATATCCAAATTTGAAAAAAATCGTTCCAGTAGTTTTGGAGAAAATGCGCTTACGGACGGCGGAGGGACAAAAAAATTTTTATTCGTTTTTCGAATATTATGTATCCTGAAACTTGAAACCTCAAGTTTTGAGAGAGGGATAAGTTATTGAATTTTTTGGTCTATCACAATGGTTCATTGTAAACCAAATTTTTTTTATAAAATTAGAAAAACAAAATTAAAAGTATTTGTGAAAAATTTAGTAGAAGTAGTTTCATATTTTTTCGTAAAACTTCGTGTTTTTGATTAGATATACAGGTAAGTAAAGGGGTGTTTATAAATAATTTTCAAGGTGTCCATAACTCATCAAGGAGAACAATCCTAAATTTAAAAAATTGTAAAAATTATAACAAAATCATTTTGTGTAAGGACAGATAATTATTCTTAATACTGCGAATAATAAAAATATATCATCAAACCATTTTAAAAAAGATCGATAACGTGTTGATATAAAAAAAAAACTGGCTTAAGTTGTTCATAACTGGTCATTAACCCTATATATATAATTTTTTTCCTTTGAAGCGTAATCCATTCTTAATTTGATTTGTAACCAGCTTTAAGTATTTTGTACTAAGTTAGTTTTTTTTTAATTATTTAATGTAAAAGTAATCCTTTTTTATGCGTATAACTAAGTTATTTTTTTATCTAGAATGAACTTTTTTTTCCCCCTCTATTCTATGCTATATAGTACAGATAGAAAATATTTCACTCTCCCACAATCTTTCCCAAAAATTAAATAATTATTATCTTGTGTAAATTAGCATTCGGAAACAAAACCAATCGTCATTTAGCTTTTAGCGCTCTTTGACACTGTATTTTTGAAAAATATTATTATAAAATCATGGATCGAGATAATTGAGTATTACTTATTAAAACACTTTATTCAGAAATATTACAATTTGTCACAGTTAAGGACACTTATAATAGAGTTCAGAGAGTACATTCATACCGTATATACACAAATATAAATAAATAAAGTAATAACAAAAGAATAAGAAAAAAGAACAAAAGAGAAAAGAAAAAAAAAATATATATACACATAAGTAAATAAAAATAGAAATAAAAGTAAAACATATATTATTGAGTATTAACTTAATCATTTATTACTATTTTATTTTGATTTATTTCATTCAATATCTTGAGTTAAATTTTAATTATTCCAGCAAGAATTGGCGTGATGCCAAGTTGGTGGATTCAAGCTTTGTAATAATAATTAGTACGTGGCGGTAAATGTCACAAGGAGAGGTTACGGACGTGTAGTCATCGATTTCAATGAAACTTTTTTTGGTGATACTAGGTCGAAAAATATTTGACCCATGTCCGAGGGTTCTTGCCAATGCGCCTTATGAGCCGAAAAAAAAAAGTTTTATAAAATTGTATTTGTTTTTATGTTACTGTTTTCTAATTTTGCTCTGCAGTGATTTATAAGTTATTATACATCAATCGATTTGTTTGTGTGTAAAATAAGAAAAACAAATTTTTTTTAATGGATTATAAGGTATAATAAATTACAAAAAGTCATAAAGGCTTCCAGTAAAGTAGACCAAGTAATTTTTTTTCATGAACAAAAAACGATTCAGATTCGTTTTAATAGTTCCCTAAAACTACTAAAAACGAGTTTGTTTTGAAATAAAAAATACAAATTTTTGGACGTAACTTTATGGGGTTTTCCCTTAAGTCGACGTTACTACAACCGTTGGAAAGCTAAATTATTGCTTTTCAAAACTATATCACTTTTAAGGGTTTATAAGGAATAAATAAACAAAAATTCCCAAAACGTTTTTATTTTTTATGTCCAATTCTAATTTATTTGCGGGATTCTGGTTTGTGCTATTTTGTATTTTAGGCCTCTAAATCCATTCTAATTTGGCCACTATGGGTTTTTCTAATTTACTATACCTTATAATTCGTTTAATACAATTAGCAATATGTTTTTCTTATTTTACACAAAAAAGCCAACGATTGATATATAATAACATATAAATCCACCAGAGTAAAATTAGAAAACAGAAAACATAAAAAATCAATAAAATTTTATAAAACTTTTTTTTCTCGGCTTCCAGGGCGCATTGGCAAGAACCTTCAGACATAGTTTTAATATTCTTTAAACTAGTATCACCAAAAAAAGTTTCATTCAAATCGGTGACCTCACGTCCGTAACCTCCCTTAATCAGCTTATTCTAAGATTTTCATATTTGAAAAAAATATGACAGATTACACTTTACATTTGTTGGTTAGTCTCAGTTCTTCAGGACTTCGAAGTAAACAGCTCTGTAAAATGTCATAACCAACTTTTCGGCTTGAAAACGATATCATTAAAGTATCTACACCCCGCGATAAAGTCAATTTTGACCAGCAACGCTGTTTAGAAACAATTAACTTTTAAAAACAATGTACAGCAAATCTGTACAATCCATCTAATGAGGTTAGTAAATTAATATAACTTTAGTAAAATATTATCATATTGTTATAGGGCAGCTTATCTCCAGAGTCCAGATTATATCTTTAATTCTCATCTTGATCCACGGTCATTCCAGTATAGATCCGTGGATTGGTAAGCTGATCTTTGGATTAATCAGCTGATATTGAACAGCTGGATTAGCCAGCTGCCGAAGCCCCTCCAGTCAGAGACTTACCCGAAATAGAACAACCACTTTCATCGCAGACTTTCTTCTTCAGCAGGTTACGTAACTGCCAGGCCGGACGGATTACCGGGAACATATAATGATATCCTATAAGCGTTCCACATAATCTGAGCACTTTGTGCTCCCTAGTATTTATTAACTATTTTGAGAAATGTATACTTGTTTATTGCACTAACCGTTGCAACGATTTGAAATTTAAATTAATTTCAGTATTAGCCATATATTTTGGCTTACATAAAGATATGACGAAATTCCATCCGTCAAAATATTAAAGTCGAAATTTCTTTGCGTATATATTTATATATATACATATAACTGGGGCCAGAATAGCCGAACGAGCTAAGTCGCTTGCAATATTGCAATTGCGATTTGTCACTGTCCTTGAACCCGAGTGAATCGGTGGGAAGGACACTGCCAGATTGACCCCAAAGTGATCGACTATGGAGCTACGTGTGGCCTGTCACTGTACCATGTAGACGTAGCAACGTGAGGTTGGGTGACTCCCTCCAGGCTATCCCGCAAGCAACATACGTCTGTAAGGAGACCACATCTCGCGGTCTAGGATCTTCATAGTCTGTAGCGCCAAAAAAAAGTTAGCAAAAGTGCAGACACTAAACATATAGAGAAGATAGAAAAGTTTTAATAAATTGAACAAAAATTATTGGTTAGCATTTGCTAACTTTTTTAGGCAAAGACCTATTGCCTTGAGTAATACTTTTGGTTTGTATTTCTAAATACATTGGCTTATTTAGAAATGTAAACCAAAGCTAAGATTAAACAGAAAAGCAATTTCATTCCACTATGACAATGTGAGACCCCATGTTGGAAAATAGATATTGCAAAAATTGAAGGACCTTGGATAGGAAATTATTCCTCACCCACCATGTACAGCGACTTGATATTTTTTTATGATTTCGACGGCTTAGTTTTTCAAGTTTTAGCGAATTAATGTCAACAAATATGATCGTGAATTTGCACCTCTCACTGAGATATACACTTTTTTATCTACGAAAGTTCTCAGAAATAGGCCATTTTTTTTTCATTAAATTAATTAATTGTTTAAGGTACACACGAGTACCCATTTGCTTTTCACTTGAATCGCAAGATAATTTGACCAACAAAATCGATAAAAAAACTGTGATATACAAAAAACATTAAACCGTTTGGCCTACATAACCTTGTTATTTGAATAGGTTGGGAGTGGAGGTCACGCCAAACGGCCCAATATTTTGGTAGGTCACCTTTTTTCTCTATTTTTTTATCAAATTGTCTCACGATTCAAGTGGAAATAAATAGGTGATCATGGGAGTTTCACGAGAAACTAATCGTTATACCTGGTGTTTCAGGGTTAAGTGGTCAGACTGCAGAAATGAACTAGGGACCTCAAAACAAGAAAAAAATTTACTCTGAAGGTATGTCCTTTGAATATCTCCAAATCCTTTGTTTAGGAGATATTCACACCTAAAGATTTTCGTTTTTATGAATTATTTACGTTATATGAAATAAATAAAACCTATTTATTTGTTATTTTATGTGAATGTGTTCATATATCACTATAATTATTTTCCAAGAGACAGATTATTATATGCCTAAATAAATAAATAAAAAAAAATGTTTCAACTACTTCATTAATTAAATGTAAACATTAACATTCATATTAAATGGTGTTCAAAGTGATTTTCTTGAGCATTTAGACAGGCTCGGTATCTTTTTTCAACAGCAGAACGGCACTGGATATGTGTTATTGTTTCACAAGATTCAATTAACCTTCTTCGTAAGGAATTGTCATTGAACGGACTTTGTTTTTTATAACTTGTGTATTGAGAAATGATACAATCTGTCTCAAAGGACAATTACAATTGTAATTTTGATTTAATGGCAATACAAAATACTAAAACTATTTTCATCGGTGCATCCTACTTTTGAAGATTTTTTGTCATTTAATTAATTTTAACATAAAAGTAAAACTTCAATCATAAAACAAAGTATTTTTCAAACTATTTTTTATTTTATTTATCAATCAAACAAAATATTTTTTTAAAAGGATTTTTACTGCAATTAATTTACACTGCTTTATGAAATGCTAATAAATTATCTTCCATTATAGGAAATAATCACAACACGAGTGCATATTGAGCTGTATATAAATATGAGGAGAGAATATTTAATTTTTAGAACATAAATATTAATTTCCAAACAGTCTAATAAACAAAAGATTAATATTTTGAAGTTATATTACTGTTAGATTTCTATTAATTCAAAATAACATTAGTATATCGATAGTTTGGAACCAAACCAGGACAATCCAAATATAAGAAATTCCACTCCATTCAAGCAATCTCTTCGAACAGTCCCGATGAAGGCCTGAACTTCAGGTCGAAACATAAGCAAATGTTAAAATAAATATTATTATTTATTTTTGCCATTTTATTTCTGGCTGATCACCCCAATCATCCTTCTCTTCATTACTCACGGCATTCAACCATCAACCCACAATTAAAAATAAGAAATTTTTATCTTATGCGTAATCATAATCTTCTTCTAGATCATAATATGAGTTTAGAAGAAGACCGACAAACCTCAAAAATCTTCCAATACGTTACTCCAATATGAGTAACATAAGCGAAAAATTGGGAAATCGTTAAGTTTCTTTTTGCGCCAGTCTTCTTCCAAACTGTTATGCTGTTTACATTACAAAAGTGTATCACTTGGAAAGTGTAAAAATTGAAGAATAAAAATAAATTCCAATAAATCACCTTTACCCTCCATCGTAAACCTATGACTTCTTGTCCTACAGTATCCTTCAACAATACATCACTTATTCCTGTTGAGCAAATCCGCTACTTAGGACTCCACTTGGATAAACGTCTTACTTGAAATCCTCACACTACACTGAAACGACAAGAAACTGCTCGACGTTTCCGACTGCTCCAACACTTACTAGACAAAAGCTCTAAACTTTCAATTAATTATAAAATACTTATCTACATAACTATAATAAGACCTATATGGACATACGGAGTTGAGCTTTGGGGCTCCACCAAACATCGAAACCAAACCATCGAATTCCTATCGTATCCAATCCTTACAATCCAAAATCCTCCGTAAAATCCTTAATGCTCCAAACTTTGTCACAAACAAAACCATTCATAAAGACCTTAATGTACCATATATCGCTGATTTAGCTCGAGCCAGATATCTATCCTTTCATGATAAACTCCAGTCCCATCCAAATCCCCTTGTTTCCACCCTTGCTTCTTCCTCGATCCCTGATAATCCTCCTAGGTGACTGAAAAGGAGATGGCCTCGTAATCTTCTTACTTAGAATTATTTAGGGAGTGCTACCACTGGATAGTATCTCTTCAGGCCTGTCCAAGTCATTATTTATAATTTGTGCATATTTACTAGTTGCATTTGTATACAGTTGTAAATTTCATTAAATAAACAAAACAAAAATGAAAATAGAGTTTGTCATTGTTAAAGCCATTTAAATAGGACTTTTGAGCGACTAAAGCAAGCTAAGTTCTGATTTTTAAAAACTCATAAATTATTTGCGGTTTTTCCATTCATCATCCTCCAACTATACAACAAATACTACACTTTTAGGGAAACTTCCTCATTTGATATGCTTCAAGTCCATTATTAATTAAGTCGAGGTATGCAAGGCAAAATCTTGAGATTCACCTCAAATAGCGGGGAGAAAATTATGTTATTTTTTATTCTGTCTTTTCCTTTGATGATATGAACTTTTTACAGAATTAATAGGTTACACTGTCATCCGAACTGAATGTGTTTACGGATGCGGATTTCATCTTGTTAACATAATCCAAATGCTGTCCTGCCTTACGTAAGCTTTAAAGAAAGCGGACTCTATTTCGGACTAGACTCTCTATGGGATTTAGGATCTCTCTCTAGGTTGTTTCTGATATAACTAGCTGGTTTGGCTATTTTCTAACCCGAGCTATTAAAACAAGTCAACTCTTAGTTTCTCAGTTAGAAGTGAATATCTTTATTTTCAGGTTCATTTAACCAAAGCAGGTCAGGGATCTACCCAGCGTGGAGGAAGTGGTGTGATCATCTAACTTGAAGTTTTTCTAGAGCTTTTGATGTCGAACCCTAACAGAACAGGCCGTTAAAATCTGTTGTCCCATTATTCAATTCCAAAAAAATTTGGAAACTGCAATCTTAAACTTAATGAATAATTGCTATTAAGTTATTTTTTTTAAATATATGAGGGATAAGTGCAATCGAAATTAAAGCTCTCTGAAGGTGAATAACCACTTGTTTAACAAACTATGACGGTGACGTCATAGTGAATAACTATTTAATTATTGGGATGCGTATTTGAGGTACAGTCTGTTGTAATGTATTCAAACAGTTTTAGCTTGATATTAATATGTAGACTATTAGCTTATACCCATTAGTGAAGGCTAATGTATTTGGCGTTTCAATTAATGAAAATTGAATTTAGTTAAATCTGATGGATATCAGAAATCATGATCCCTAGGAATGATATTTGGCATTATAATCACCTCATGCAATAAAACATTTCTCGAGGCGAAGAAATTAAGATATCGCAGATGTGAACACGCACCTCGGAGGGCAGTAAACTGCATCGAAGGTAATTTCTAGATGTTGGATATACAATGTAATGCCTCCAGATTGTATGTAAGGTGTAGTGGGTGTGATTGTATGTGGGTGATGTTTTAATTCAGTATTACAGTGCCGTCTTATGCTTTATTGCCTGGGTGATCAATTCTGTACATTCTGTAACCGTAAATGAATATTTAGAATGTGGAGTCAAATATGCATCAGAGTTAAAAGCAATATAGATCGTGCAAGTATATGTCCTATGTTGATTAATACCATTTTCGCTCCGAAGAAGAAAGGAGAAGAAACAGAACATTTTAAATGGAACAAAGTCAGCCGGCTATTGGTCATAACCAGATAGTATAAAGCTTGAGTAATTTGTAAAAGTTCTTGAAGAAAAAGGGGCTGGATGAGATTAATTGGACAGCTAAGTTCTACAGACAAGATAATGCAGGATGTATGTGAGTCATAGCTACTCTTACTCATTCCAAAAAAAATCTTGTTACTGTTTTTGTTCAACTTTGTTCATTGGAATGAAAATGATAAAATTTCGTGAAAGTTTTTATGACATGTAGAAGTTCTTGATTCTAAGGTAGTGAGTTGTTAGTTACATATTGAATGACTTTAAAGAATCAAATTTAGTTATAGAAAATGTATGCGGTCAAGGTTTATTATGTTTATAAGAATTATTATAAATTATAAAGAATTACTACGTGATTATTAAGATTATTATAACGATATTATGTTTTAACATGAGTTTCGACTATCAGAAACTGTTAGCCGCATACACATGACAGTTTTTGTGTTCATAAATCTGTATTCCATTTACTCATAGTCACTCGTGTCGAAACAAGCCCAATTATGAAGTAAAAAGCAAGTTCATACATGTTCTTTAAATTTAAGGTCTAATTTTGATTATAGTATTTAAAATTTTGGCAATGATGCTGCTGTATAGAATATTTTTATAATATTTCAAGATCTTTATGATTTATATATATATATATATATATATATATATATATATATATATATATATATTTCTATATTTCTAATCAACCCCTAGCCACCCCTAAAGATGAGGCGTATATATCTGAGAAATGTGCATACACCATGCAAAAGCATAAAAGCATATTGTATGCATTGCTTTGTTTGCTAACATTTTTATATATTACAAAGAGAAAATTAAATAATGAATGATTAAATAAAATAAATAACAGTATCAGATGGGAGAACAGTACTAAAATGTACTAAAAAAGGTGAAAATATAATAAATAAATAAATGAATATAAAAATATATGATTAGAAAACAACAAATACAAAAATTATGTGGAGAAGAAACAAATTTTACAAATCTACAAAATAAGGAATAAATACATAAGTCTGAGCTACACTAAGTCTATAACATTATTTTTTAAATTTTTTTTAAATATTATCCTCAAAAATTTACTAAATAAAAGTTCTATGCTCAGATGTTACCTTGTAATTCTATGCTCTTAATGAATCTTTGTCAAGTTTGGAATATATATATATATTTTTTTAGAATATAGATCGCTAAGAATTCCGTTGCGATGAAATCTTCGATTCTGTACTTGAATCGGATATAATATTGACCAAGGAATTAGCAATTTTTAGACCTTCCATTTATTTTCAATTTATTTATTTGATTTCCCCTCTGCCCTATAGGGTCATTGGCGTTATGATGTTTGTTTCCTCCTTTATTCTTTGGTATATACGGCTGATTTTCGAAAAATTCATAATTTTTTCGATTGTTTTTTTGTTATCTTCTAGTAGCTTTTTGATATTTCCTGAGAACTTCATAGAGGTTTGTGTGTTATTAATTTTATTGATCAATTATTGTTATTAAAGTATCGAAATTAGAATTCGTCACTTCTCCATGATATTCCCTTTCGTTTTATATTTCATTTATTAAAATCCATCCATCACTGCTGAGCAGTAGGGGATCCAGGATTTAATTTTTTTTTTTTCGTGGGGCTTCAGCCTGAAATATTTTTTATTATATATATATAACTATTATCACTTTAGAAGAAAAATAAAGAAATTAAGTAATTATATGAAATGGTTCTCGGCATAATTCTCTGTCCTCTCACCGGGCCTGGGGAAAACCCGGTCTAGCCTAAAAGGCAAGGAAGGGAAGACCAAAACAAAATATGAAAGGGTGTTAAAGTAATTCTTGAGGTCCTATTAAATGTAATTACACGAACAATAATATTTTTAGATATCATTTTTTAATATTTTTTTTCATAAGACATGGTTATATTTTACTATTTTGGGGGAGGTTTCAGCCCGAAAGTTCTTCCCCGTAGATTCGACTGTGCTCCTGAGAGCCGGAAAAGGGGAAATACTACCGTATTATATGTATGTATTGTAGGTGGATTACATATTCACTTATTTCAACAAAAATAAGAACATGTGTTCTTATTCCAGAGAGGAGCAAAATTGGCATGAGAAGGCAGTATGGTTTATACTCTCGTTATCCTTGATCCGAAGGCAATATAAAGCGTTTGCGAGCTCCCGCTTTAAGCCTTTGACCAAATCCAACCAAGCCCTCTTAAGCTATAGTCTATAAATCGCATATTACATATGAAATATTTGACCACATTATTTATTAACTAAAGATATTTATAGTAGCTATAGTTATGGTTCACTTAAATTTTAGAGAAAAATATTTTAAATATTTTATTTAGATAGAGTCATTTTATAAATATTTTAATTACAGTGGTCCTCACGGGTCTTAGCCTAATTTGAATTATAATTTACAACTCGTCTAAAAGCAAAGTAAAAGCTTTAGGTTGTTTTCATGTACTTCAGTCCATGATCTTGAAACTCAACTAACGAGTTATTAATATCCAGATAAAACACTTTGAAGGACTTCATGCAACAAAGAATAAACTCATAGTTCACATTAAGTTTCAGAGGAAGTAAAGCTTAGAAATAGAACGGCTGGCGATTTCGTACATTTTTTAGTTTTTCTTTTAAGACATGAAATAGGTGAAACTTTGTGCAAAATAAGTCACGTTTTTCTGCATGGGCTCCCGAACTAATAAACAAAATCCATTCCGATCAACCGACAACATTAGCTCGAATGCTTTGGTATTCATTATGACATCGTACAATGCATCTTCAGGATCGGATGCACTACGAATTCATCCAAAATTTCTTTTTTTTTATGGTCCAGTTTTTGAATTTATAATAGAATTTATAATTTATAAGTTATTCAGGCGTAACTATTTAAAATATATTTTATATTTTTAAATATAATTATAATGTATAAATATTTTTAAAGATATATATACATTGAACTTTGCATCAAATTTAACAGTATTAATTTTGAACAAATGTTCGGTATGAAAAATTTCGTTTATATTGAATTTGCCGGAGAGGAATTTAAAAAAATCCAAATGAGTTGTGACAACACCATTTTCTGAAATTTGGGATAATTTAAAAAAATCTTATTCGACATGGAAAATATTTTATTTCGATACAAAACTTCGTTTTATTTACTATATAAACGTATAGTATTTTTTTTTACTTAAATGACTAAAATGAAATTGGTGAAAATATATTAATAATTTTACCGGCTACTAAATAGAAAATCAAAAGTTTCTATTGAAAACAAAAGTTACTAATCTACAAAACAATACTGAAACCTATCTAGACTTACGTACTTGAACTGTGGGGAACAGCAAAATTTACTAACATCAAACGCATCCAATCCTTCCAATCCAAAGTCCTTCGAACAATAGTCAATGCTCCTTTCTATGTAACCAACAAAAGCCTACACCATGACCTTAATATCACATTTGTCCTAGACCTTATCCCAGCAAAATTCTCCAAACTCCACCAGAACCTTACCCATCATCCAAATCCCTTTGCACAATCTCTATCCAGCACCACCCATCCATATAATCGTCCAAGGAGGTTAAAACGGCAGTGGCCCCGCGATCTTTTATAGTTTGTAAATATTGGAGTTCTGGCAATGGCCAGATTCTCCACTCACGACATGAGTGTATGTGGCTAAACCACTCTTGCTCAATCTCCACTGGGTTTAGCCCTAGTGAAGCGGTTGAGAGAGGAGTACAGGGAACTCCTGGAGTCATACTTTTCCCTCCACAGTTGGAGGGACAAGTCTGGTTTGGAGTTCTCCCACCAAATTGTAAATATTGTATATAGGTGTGCATGTGTTCTTTTTATTTATTTATTTTTAGGTTATTTTATTCTTATTTCTTATTCTTATATTATTTGTATAATTTATTTTATTTACTGTACATAGAGTGTGAATGTGATCTGTGAACACTATTATAAATGTCCTTGAGACAGATTGTAATATTTTTCAATAAATAAGCTTATAAAAAAATAATGATGGAATATCAAAATATTAAATCTTTTTTTCTTAATGATATAGGAAAAGTATTTTGAACGATTACGCTTTATTGGAAGTTCCAACCACATTACACCAAATTTACAAAGCACTTTACTGTAAAACCTTCCCTTTATATTTTATATTATACATCCTGCTAAATAATTAATATACTATTTAAAGTATTATTTTGAAATTATATAATTTGTGGCATAAGGCAAATGAGAAAGCGCCAGAGAGCCCGATATAAGCTATAATAAATATTCTTTGAAAACTAACTGTTTCAAAGATATTAAACTACATGATTACTTCAAATTTAAAAAAATTCAAAAGGCCCGACTCAAAAGTTATTAAAACTAGAAATTTCAATAGTTGGTCTCCTGTCATTCCAAACAGCAAGGAGTCCCCAAGTTTAGACCAAAACAAAGAGACGAAACGCCCAGAGATCTTCTTTGTAGAACATAGACTTTGTGTAATGTTCATTATAACAAAAAAGTATTTCATATTTATGTCCCTTGTATTATTGCAGAGCTATAGGTTGTTATTTCATGAAAAACAGGTGAGTAGTAAATAAAAGGAACCTTACCGATGCGGATGTATATTCCCTTGTCGCGTGTCATTCTTTCCGGTTCATACAGTCAGCATTTCAAGTTCTATGATGATGTTTTAAAAAAAGTCATGGTGAACGGATAGCTTTAACAGAATCTGACTTCTACTACAGATCCTTCTTTTACCTGACTATTTTTTAGCATTAAATACATTTTTAGAATCATTAATTAATAATGAATCAGAAAAATGTCATATATTAATTGATGAGGACCGTAACAACATTTTTAAATAACATGATAAGCGAAGAGATCGAAATAATTTCCAAAGGATAACTGGAAAACATCCACTCTACTTACGAGGTTAATTAATGTTCAATTGTGAAAGTATTTATGATCGAAACATTTTCTAGTGACTTTTTTATCAGCAGGTACTTAATGAAGGAAACGTCATTTATAAGGAAGTGATAATATCACTGAAGTGAAATCATAATCTAGACCAAATTGATCTCCTGGAACCGATACTAAAGCGGCTAATGAATTTTTATTGCGGATCTGAGCACAAACCTGTTCTACAAACAGGATTAGATAATAACACAGGCTAAAGTGGATGAGTTCATTTTTAGAAAACATCATATTATTGCAAATAATAAAAGGGTAAGGTGAGGTAATGGGGTAATAACTTTAAAGAACTTCAAGAGAAGACCTAAGGAAGTTCTATCTAAATCGAAGTACACTCGTTGTGTGGCAACTGTCAGGAATTGTTGAGTTTTTAAGATCATTCTAGGTTGACCAGTACATTTTTTGTAAAATATCAAAAAATTTGGTGCGATAGTCTCCTTGAATAGGACGAAAATATTTTATAAGTTCAGTTGACGGATACTACGTATACGTATACGTAAACGTAAAACCTCAAATTTCGAGAATTTTCTTCCTCATCAATTGCAAAGGTTAATTATCGTTAAATATTTGTCATTTAAAATTATTAAACATCTGGTGCGCGCAACACACAACTTTCACTTACCGCTCTACTTTGAATAGAAATTATTTTCTGGCAATGTTGGGCTATTATAGAATATATTTTAATTATTTAAATATAATATTATATGCAGAGTTATTGAACTACAGCAAATGTATTTAATTTAATAAATATATCCATAAAATATTTTTATACTTCACTTCTTCTTTCACACAAGTAAAATGAAATAGTATTTTTAACAACGTCATTGGCTTGATTCGGTGTATTTTAAATACTTTTTTTTTCGAACTTAGAAAAACATTTAAAAGTTTACATTAAGTGAGAAAATTGTATTTAATTTCCTTGGAAACATGTGATTTACGTTCTCCCAATAAAAATAGAGAGGGCGAGAATATCGTTTCGTCCACTGAATATTCCGGAGAACAAAATCAAAATCAATACCAATTAATCTAAATGAATGAATACAATATGTAAACTAAAATCAATTAAGGAAATTAGCAAAGTCGATTAGATGGCTAAGCTAAGGCCTGGAAGTAGGTAGACAAGTATTTTCCTAGCCTATATTCATATAATTGAAATTTAAGTTTATATTCAAAGATAATTATATATAGTAGTAAATTCGAATTATCGGAGAATTGAGAATTGATCTCACTGCCTCAAAACTGTAAATAAAGATAAAAATATATAATATATTCAATTGCTTAGTTAATATATTTTCAAATATATCTTTCATAAAAAATAAAATAAAACTAATATTTAATTTATTTCGATGTATAATATTTAATTGTTTGTTAGCCATGCGTTAATTATCACTCATAATTCAATAAGTTAATATTGACACTCATAATTTGTTTACATAATATTAACTTCCGAGACTTTTTGGGGTCCCATGACCCTCCTCCCAACCAAAATGGAAAGTCTGCGCCTATAGTGATGGAGGAAATATACGAAACAGGGTACTCGTTAACAGAGCAAAGTCTGATCCCAAGTAATGTAAATCATCGGACTCTGCGTACTATCCTGTAACTATATAACTCTAAAGTTGCGTTTAGACGGATTCAAAATATGAGAAAAACTAATGTCAAAATGGTTGTTTGCATTCTATGTCAGTATATTTGATATTTTCCATCTGCTATCGGTAACAAGAGAAATAAAAGTTCAGCACTAATATTGCTACTATTAAAGTTATATAATTTCCAGTGGTTTGTGAAATATATAAACGTACTGTGAGAGGAGTGGAGGGGAGAGTTATATTGGATGATTGGATTTGAGAACTATCACCGGTGGGTACACTGAGTTGAGGAAACAGTAGGAAGGTTCGGAAAACTGGTGAAGGAACTCGGAGTGTCTCTCATATTAACAGTGAGCAGGTAACACATTTACTGATGCATTTCACATGCAAACTAAACTACCTTTTACATGAAGTTCAGTAATGAGGAGTCATTCTCAATATCGATTTCCTTTCAACCATATGAATCGATTGGAATAGAAAAATTATATACTTATTTCTTTTTAGTGGAAATACCTTGCTAGGACGTCAAATAATGCGACACCTTCTGGAGGTTGACGTCTGGTTGGGAGTATAATATTATTTTACCATATTTATTATTCGAGCATCCTACTAATTATTAGTATATTTACATTGTAATTTTGTTAGATTTTTTATTAGTGAGTTACTATTTATTTTGGATGTTAATATATTGTTAATATATTTATAGTAGATAATAGTTTAAGTGTATTATATTTATTAACTTTGTATATAATTTGTTTGTAGATATGGTTCCATGCATGTTGAACAATATAATATACTCCTAGAAGCTCAATTGTATTTATTTTTTATTTTTCCTGGCACATATCTTACACGTACCTTTGCATTGCCAAAGCAAAGGAGAAATTTTTAAGTAACTAAGACATAATTTATTGGGGGCTATTAAGACCCACAGGGGCTGCTCAGAACCTAAATATGTTGATTGGCCATATTTTAATAAAAGTTAAATATTTAATTAAACTACATAATAAAACATCTTATAGAACCAAAGTAAGGGGGGAAATAATCAGTTTCGGTTGGAAGAGGAGATCAAATTAGCATTTTCAATTTTCGTAATTGACTTCTCTTTGACATTAATAGACATTAATCAAAATTCAATATGTTAATAACTTATTGCGAAGGAACTGAATTCGATGAATAGAATATATTGAGACAGTGTTAGGTTTCCTTCATTCAAGATTCACCCTCTCACTAACAATTAATATAGTAAGTTTCACTGAGAGAGGCGGGGAGGCCGAACGGGCGGGCTAAAGTGTATGCATAACACGGCGTGTTGCCTGGCAACCTGGTAATAATATCATAAAATAATTACGGGTTCGCGTCTCTGCTTCGGGGGAAGCGGCTTTTAACTCTTTGACATTAATCCCCCGCCCCCACCTCTGGCCCGGGAAAACCCCCTATAGCCTAAAATGGGAGAGCAAAAATAAAAATTAAATTTCACTGGATTGAGAAAATAAATTAATCAGGGTTTTATGTAAACATTTGAAAACTTCATTAATTGATTTTGAAATAAAATTTTAATAAATTTGTGAATATCAATATAAACATGGAAAATTAATAAAATGGCTTCTTTCAATACTATAGTACGATAGAATAATTTTATTTATATATTCAATTTCAAAGAAAAATTTAACCACTGGGAATAATACTCATCCTGCATCAGAAATCTCAAAAAACAGGTTAACAAAAATAATGCATGTGTTATTAATAGCATTTAGTTGACGAAAAGAAATTACTAAAAATCAAAGAAACAATATATTGTTAAAAAAACAAAACAAAAAGAAAACAGTAATTAACGAAATGAAACAAAATGTTCACTAAAATAACACTAATATAAATTATATGTTTGTGGAAAGAATCGCCTAGACAAAATAAATACAAGTTTAACGAAAATAAAGTATTTGTTATCAGAAAAGAATTATTTGCTGACGAAAACAGAAATTTTGAAAGCAGCTGTCGAAGATTGCCTTGACAATAAATCAAATAATAATGAGAAAAATGTCAATTAAAATCACCAAGCGAAACTATGTGGTCCAATTTGAAAAGTAATTATATTTAATTAATTATTCATCGAGATGGTTTTAAAATTAAATTTTAAAAAAAAAACTTTTTATTCGAGACATATCACAGTTTTACAATCTGCACACCGTACAATTTTCTGAATGAATTTATTCATAGATATTTGTTATTTGCGGATAAGCCTAAATAAATATATTTATAATCAGAAGCAATCAATATTAACTTAATTGGATATTTCTGGCATATATGGAGTCGCTAACTTATTCAAAGCCACAATTAACAATGAAAATTAAACTTCTTTCATAATATTTCCGTAGAAATAAAAAAGGGTGTGCGAGTAAATATATTGATTTGGTAAGTTTTTTGCTTCCTCGCTAACGAAGGCAGGGAATCATTGTATCCGTGCAAGAGGTTAAAAACATTTTTGTGCTCAGAATCGAAAATTTCCACTCGCGGTTTTACGTACTTTCAGAGATATGCCAATATTTCAGAAACGGCTCATTCGATTAGGCTCAAATTTGGATAAAATATAGGTATTGGTGAAAAATGAGGTAGTGTCAATTTTCTTGAATTTTGTCCAGTACTTTTTCTGATATATACGCAAATGTGTTTTCCTAGATACGCCTATATCTCTAAAACCATATGTTCGATTTGGCTCAACTGTGGAGTGAAGTTGGGGGTTGGTTAACAGATGATTAAGTTAATGTCAATTTTATCAAATTTCATCCACAACTCTCAACAAAAAAAAAATACTTCCACTTTCAGATCAGTAGATATATTATTATTCGAGAATAGTATAGAAATTTCATAGTATCAATTTCATTGAATTTCAAGTAATAATTAAAATTAATATAAATATCTGTTAACAATATAATGGCTGTGAAATGTGGAAGGCATTGATCATGTGTAATGGGGGTTAGGATAATAAAATATTTTTATGAGGTTATAAACTTTAATAAGGATTTATTCAAAAATTTAATTTATTGTTTGGGCGATTCCATACGTTACTGATATGCCACGTCTCGCTTTCCACCTTAAATATCAGTCTGTGAACTTCACGAATATTTTTATATTCCAGCTTAAATAGTTTTGTACTGGCTGAAGAAAAGTGTTGGTCTCGTTAACTCCGAACAAACAAAAAGTTGAATTTTTCCTATTGATTTTTGTAACATCCATTTTACGAAAGAAAACATACCTATTAAGTATATATCACTACTGTTAGTGCAAAAGGTCCTATGCCAAAAATTTATTCTATTTTAGCTAAAGGTGATTTGCAACTCATATAAATAGTCTGCTGATGGAAAATAGCAGAGAGCAATAAAATATATAATTACTAATAAATCATAAATAAACAATTATTTTTTATGGTCTCATGTTAAATAAAATGAAATGATTTAGAAAATAAATTTTAGTTTATAAACGATAATTATATTATTGAACTATATGTGCTTGTGTCCGGTTGTTCGACTAATAATGGTGAAACAAACATAAATAAATATAGTAATCGTCAGCAGTAATCGTTGTTAAATTAAATAGCTATTATTCATAAAAATACAGTTACTAATAACATTAACAATGAAGATTAAATAATGTTGGCAGATGGTATATTTTGTATTAATGTATTATCATTTATCGAAAATTATTAGGATTTCTTGAGTTTTTTTTTTCCTTTAGAGAATAATTTTGATGGTTTGGTCATATCTTTCCAATTCCAGAGTGATGAGGATTACGTTGGGAAGTAAAGTTGATGGAAGAAGACCTAGGAAAGGATCATGAAGACTTAGGAGGAAGATTTCAGATAGGCCTTTGATAGAAGAGAAATGAACTGGAGGAGGAGGTGGCAGTTTGGACAGGATCGGAAGTTGTGGATTCGGCTATACAAGAAGGCTGCTCACACCGCTCAGTGGTAGAAGAGGAAACGGTCAAGAAGAATAAGAGAATAATTTTTATTCAGGAAATAACTTTAGCGTAAATAAAATATTTTTGGCTATAAATAGTCTGGACATTTTATAATAAATAAATATTAAATCAACGAACATAAATATAATGATTAAAAATAGAGTAATTATTCTTATAGAAAATATAAAATTTAATGAAAAAAATAGTTATTTCACTATTTACAATTGATTATTTATTTTCATGGACTAGGGTATATTTGAGTACGTATATGAGAACATAAATTAATTCAATATTTTGGTTTACGAAATATTTGTTTTCAATATTATCTAAATTGAAAGAAATGTTTTAATTCAGCATGCTCAATTAATTTGAATGTAAACAAAAGGATATACTTATAAATGATGTTATAATACTCACGAGTAATCAATTGGTTGCCCAGCGGTTAGGGAAGAAAACACAAGACTGGTCTTCCAGATGCAGACCCCACTTCCTGTAGGTTCCCCTACCTTAAGATGCTGGAGCTGGAGAAATGGAACTGGCGAAGTGTTGTCCTCTCGGCATTCTATCCATGTTCATCGGTGAAAGCAACTTTAAACGCCCGATAACATTCCAATATGTTTATAATTTTTAATACTAATAATTAAATAAATTTCACATCGTAATATTCATTGACAAAGAACAATCATTTTGGGAAAAAAAAACTTTTTATTCTTCAAACTAAACCTTTATGTAACTAAAATTGAGCATAAGTCTAACTTGAACAGCAAAAAGGTAGCGCGACTAAATCAGCCCTAAGGTTATGTTCTTTTTTACTAAACCCAATTGATATTCATGGCACAGAGGATAAAAATATTTGTACAAAATAGCGGCTGATAAAAGGAACTATAAGACTCATTCATATGTTTTTACTTTCACTTACGTATATATGTAATATATAGTAAGGGAAGTATTGCGATCGAGAACATTTTTGAATCTGAGTTTTCAACGGAAATACACGTTTTGGGGTACCCTGAGTCCAAATAACCCTGAGTCCCGAAAAATGGTCTGTGTGTATGTGAACACTCCAGCTCAAAAACGACAAGTTAAACGAAACTGATATTACGTATTTAAGATAGGTATATGCCTTAGATGTCACAGCAACTTTTTCCTTAAAATCGGCTAACCGGAAGTGCCACTTTACATCAACGCTGAAACACATTTTTATAATTTACTCAAAAACCGCTCTAACGATTTTGATTAAACTCGGTGTATCATTGTATAATGAAGTGGTATTTAATATCAATCTTATCCCCATTGATGTCACTTTACAGGGCTTAAATGCCCAATGTTCATATACGTCTTCCTCTAAAGTACCTTTAATATGGTTAATTAATCGTCTCATTACGAACAAATGTTAAATATAACTTTTGAAACTATTTGGTAATTGAATAAAGTAGAAAAAATAAAATTCTTATCCAGGTCGAAAATTAATCTCTGGAAATACTCTAGTCAGAAGTTATATGTAAATAAGTCCTTTTGGTTTTTCGGTTTATTTTTATGTCACTATGATACACTTTTTATCTGATGAATTAATCCCTAAGGTGGAATGTTTGTAATATGTCAACAACTACATCTGTTAACTCTTGTTGAAACTAGCTTAGTATTGGGTTTGCTTTTGCAGAAGCTCAAAGACAATTTTGCAGTGTTTATGGGGATGATGCCTTAATTGAACGCACCTGTCAAAATTGGTTTGCCAGATTTCACTAAGAAAATTTTGACATCAATGATGCTCAACGGTCTGGTCGCCCACATGAAATTGAAACGAGCAATGTTAAGGCCATTGTTGATCAAAACGTCCACCCAATCAGTGCGGTTTTCAGACTTAATGTTTGGGTCTCTCACTCACTAACAGAAGACAACTTGGCAACACGCAAAAAACTGATTGGCAACACGCATTTCTGTTAGTGATTCATTACAGAAACAGAAACAAAACGACTCATTTTTTAAAAGATTGGTAACAGAAGATGTAAAAATGACTAATTTACGATAATATAGTCCGTAGAACATCTTGGAGAAGTAGTAGTGAGGCTCCTACAAGAATATCAAAATGGATTTTTTTACCAGTCTTGGTCTTGGTCATGCAACAGTTTGGCAGTCTTGGTCTGCCAGTCTTGCACGTTGCAAGACCAAGACCGATTTTGGCAACTCTATAGGTATCTATTGGCCGTTTGTTACAAAAAAATCATCGAGTAACCTTTTAAATTAGTGAATATTTTGGTAAATTTTCCCTTTGTGAAATCCCAACTTAATTCACTTGCAATTAGTGACAACTTTTGACCTATTCCAGACAGGCAATGAAAATCTCGTAATTTCATTTTAGTAAACTTTACAATGGAAAATAACAGTTTAATAACTAATAGTCCAACAATCCATAACCATTTATAAGTTAAATATTCAGATATACTTTTATTATAAACCTCTCTAGGCAAAAATTAGCCTTTCGGTTGACAGAATGACTAACTCCAATTTCAATATTCTTTATTATTAATTTTAGTGATGTTACTAGTGGAAAAATTTATATCTTTATTCACGTTCTATATTTCAACACTGCAATCACCTACTCTGGAATTAACTTATTCACTGTCGGTGTAAATATAATTTTATAAACTAGAAATATCACTAAAATTACATTACTCAAAAATGTTGAAATTGGAGTTAGTCATTTTGTCATCTGAAAGGCTCAGAGACAGAATTAATGTGGTTTATAAAAGCAGATTTTATCTCCGTTTAGAAGTTTTAGCTCCGTTTAAAATGCACTTCAAAAATTTTATAATAGTCCAGCATTGCCAGAAAATAATTTTTATTCAAAGTAGAGCGATAAGTGAAAGTTGTGTGTTGCGCGCACCAGATCTTTTTTTTTCATATTCAAAATTATTCAATAATTTAAAAAGGTGGGAATTATTCTGAAACCTTATAATTAGATAATCTCATAAAACAAATAATTATAGTTGTGTGACCTTGATATAGTTATGATTTCGTTTATTTTATTTTTTTTAGTTAATTTACTTGAAATGTTTAATTGCCATTGTGGTATTCCTGTTCATATTAAATAATAACAGAATCATCAATGGAAGGATGAAAACAGGTAGATAGCATTGAATGCAGCATAGTTGTGTAAGGTTCTATATTAGTACTATTGTGGCGTAACCATTCATTGTCGATTACTTTCGCCTATTGATTGTTTCTGCAGCACAGTCATCATATGGTAGCAGATATATTGTGTCTCAAGTAACATGCTACTTCTTTGTTGAAATATTAAGACAAACTAGTTGCCAGATGATCATCGAACCCAAGACATGAAACATATATTTACTATTCTCGAAAAACGGCTCCAACCATTTTGATTAACTTCATAAGATCGGGATAAAATTAAGCAGTTTCTAATATAAAGTAAATTTTATTCTCATTGATGTCTCTTACAGGGCTTAAATGGCTAATTTTCAATATTAGATTCTTCTAAAGTACCTTTACTTTATTTTTATTTGAAATAATTAACCGTTTCACATTGATTTCTAATATAAAAAATAGTTAAATATAAAATAAGAAAGAATTTAATAATCAATTAAAGGAGAAATAAAAGATTATTTATAATCAAAAAAGCAGAGATACGAGCGCGGCCGAGCTCACCCGAAAATCAGAGCAGGCTTCCAAACGTAACATGAGCTTAATATAAAACGGACTCCGACAATATTATGTACATATACATAAGCGGTTTTCATAAATGTTTTCGTTTGTATTATTTAATATTTAATTGTATAGATTACAGCTATATAAATATTAAAATATGTATATGTAAAGGTTTTTAAACAAATAAAAATATCCACAATGAAATCAATATAGCGTCTATAATTTTTACTTTCACTTCCCCTTTTTCTGAAAATACTTATTTCTGCTAAGAAGAGGTTGGTAAGGGAAAATTATGTGATGATCCCACCGCACCAGATTATTTTTTTAAATCCTAATAAATTGCCATTCAGCCACATTGGTTAAATTCCACCTCTCTTTCTGCATGCATAAGTATACAATCTGATAGATGACGTTAGATAAAACCTTATATGTGCAATTGAGGAAAGTTATGTCACGGTAAATATTGCAGTTGGTTTGAACTCCCTCTTTATGGGGAGGGATGATGAAGCCGGTGTACCATTCCTCAGACAAGGACGTACTTCTCCAAATATTATGGAGGTCACGGATAATTTTGATTTGTTTGTTCCCTCAAGCCATCAGAAGTTCCGCGGCTATGTTATCAGATCATGGGGCTCTTTTGTTCTTAAGTTTTTTTTTTTATAGAATCATAGATTATGGATATATGGAAAGGAGTTATGCATATTTTCTTGATAGGTTGCTTAGGGAATTTCTCTATTACCGCCCAGGAATGGCATACCTTAGGGGAAGACCTCGGCTGCGGTTGATCGATGACGTAGAAAACGACCTCAGCCGTATGGATATAAGATGGAGGAGAACAGCTGTGAATAAAGAAGCTTGGCGGAACCTTGTTTCTGAAGCTCAGGTCCGTTAAAGCAACTATTGAGCAAATTAATAATAATAATATGAATATTTGGAGAAAAAAAATCTACAGCATTATACCGAAACCAATTTGAACACATCGTGCAAAACTTTCAAGTACAGCAAAACAAACATAATACAGACAACACAATCCCAAATTCTTCGAAACATTGTTAAAGCGCTATAATAAATTTCAAATAATGCTATACTAAAAACTAAAATCAATTCAACCCACTTGTTTTATGAATTTTCTTTTCTCTCTTACCTGCTCGACGACGATTAAAAAGAAAATGACCCAGGTATTTTTCTCTTCTCCCATGGTCCATTGGTATTAACCCTCATACATCGATCTAATAATTTTTCGACCTAGTATCACCAATAAAAGTTTTATTCAAATCGGTGACACCACGTCCATAACAAACTCCTCTTGTAAGTAGAGCCATAGGTGCCGTATTTATGTATTACTAAAAATTATGTCGTATTACTAAAAACTATTTAGTTTTTTTTAGGTTCTGGATATTTGTCGATGTTTAAAGGTAGTAGACATGAAGCTTTCCTTAGAGAATAACTGACCTAGCTTGATTTAGAAAAATTAACTTTCATTTTCCTTCTTTAGAACAACTTTTCAAGATCAAATAAATGGTTCTTAAGGGTAATAGATGGTATATTCGGATCGCTATGGGATGATAGTATTGTTGTATCGTCAGCAAAGGTGAAGATGGGGGCATAAGAGTTATCAGGAGTATTAGAGGTGTTTAGGTGGGCTTTAAATACTACGAATGGTACGCCAGTACATTGGGAGGAGGAAACAGGAATATCTACGGAAATATAGACAAACCTATCATGAAAGAAAGATTGAAGAATTAAAAAATGATATTGAATGCGGTTTTGGTTTTAGACAGTATTAAAGGCTTTTTCAATGTGGAGGAAGACCATAGAGTATTCCTTTCTCTCAATAGCAACAAAGACATTGTTGCATAGTGGTACAGAACGATAGGATGAAGGAGGAGGTACAGAACGATAGGATGAAGGATTAGTGCTAGGTTTCGGAGGTTCATTTTAATTGTGAAAAAGAGAAGAAAATAGGTTGACCATAAAATGGAGTTGTAGATCTGTGTAAGAAACAAAACGGCTTTTCGGGATAAGTAGCAAAAGAAAAAGGGAGTGCTTAGATAACAATCAAGGGTTTTTTTTTATATCCGTTGATTTCTTATGATGTCAGGAAATCACTTCAGGAAACAAATGAGGCTTAGTTGATAAACTTTTACACCACATCTACACAAAACACTTTTATTGCTCCACATAAACATCAAACTACCAGGAACAAAGGACTACTACTCTCTGGGTAACCTCACCCGAACCAACCTACCTTTGTTTATAACAGCTACAGTGCTGCCTGATAACATGCATTAACTCTACACACTCCCACCTTTACAATTTATGCTTTAAATTGTCAACAGATTTAAAAAAAAAATTGAATATATTCAATACAAAAATTTACAGTTTTCCAATCCAGTTTTGGAAAACTTCTTTAGAGGACAATGAAGAATTATTCATACCACCAGTTGTTACTTGTGCTCCTCTCCTTGTACTTTTCTGACTAAGATCTGGTTCTGATGGAGATCTTTGGCTGACGACAGATCTGATACTATCTCTTGTTATGCTCCTGGAAAGACTGTTCCTATCTGCAGATTTGACAGATGGTTTTACTCTAAGGGGTTGTATTACGCATGGAATTATTGTCTTAACTGGTACTGATCCGGTCTTCTTGGTAGTGCCATAATCTAAACGACTCCTTTGTAAACTATTGTAATGGGTCGAAGATATTCCAGCTTGACCTGAATGGTGAGACTCAGCGAGATCTGAGTGAGATATTTTGTGAATTCATTGTATTTTTCTTCGCTTGTTACAGCCCAGGTATTGCTTGAACGTCAAAGAGGGTATTGAACATATTATTTTTTCAATAATTGTCTTGTTGCTTCCCATACTAATCCGTCTCTATTGTTTATCGATTCTATATACCCCTTGTAGTTGTCGTTTTTAAATCTTAACATTTCATTGTGAAGTTTTCGTGTTAATTTGTTAAATTCTATTTCCTACGACGGATATAAAGTTCTTTGCTCTAGGCCTACGTTTTTCTTCTATAAGATTATGGTAAGAATTAGATTTAATGAATGTTCTCGTTGTGTTGAATGCCAAGCAACCAGCATCTTTTATTCATTTTGCTAAGTCGTTGACAGCATTGTCAAGGTCGTCAGCTTTAATAATGGAGAATTTTAACATTAATTTTGTAGTTACAAAATTTGCTGAGTAAGATAAGTATTCAATAGCTAATAAAGCAGCTTTTTAAAATTTCCTATTACGAATTAGAATAAACAAACGTTATTATTATCTTTTCGGAACTTGGAGGATTTTCGGAAAAAACCAAATCTGCCTTATTTATTTACCAACATCCTCAGGTATTTGAAGAGAAGAAAAAATTATTGCAAATTATATTTTTGTATTAAAAGAAAGACATTAAGGCGAGCATTGGAGAAAGGGCCAATGGTTACATAAATAAGGGAACACGATCTCGACGGAAAAAAAGGAAGCGCACTTTCACAAATTTCGGTACTAAAATTTCGTTAGTAATAAACTTCTAACAGCTCTCAATAAAGAATACTTAATTATTAACCAAAATTTAAATATATTTTACAGGAAAATTTTTAAATTTGGTAGGAAAAAAATAATAATTAGAAGTACAATTTCTGATTTAAACTGTAACTGCCATTCAAGAGATATCTTTAAAAATATTAATCAGTTACTTTGTTTTCTTAGGTTACGCTCAGATATACCGCCCCACCTCCCAAATTTTCCAATATCTATCCAGTGTAAGCCAGTCTTCTACGGCGTATAATTTAATGGAAGTCGGTTGAGGTTAAGAAATAATAAAGGAAAATAAATAAATTATATTTATTGTTATTTCCTTCGTATCGACGTTTCGGCCTTGATCGGGAGTGTGCTAACGAAAAGTGCCGACAGATAGACCATTTTAGATTTTCACTAACCCACATATATAATATATAGTATAGTTAAGTATTGCGTTCGTTAAAATTTTGGAATTTGAGTATTCAACGGAAATAAATGTGAGGTCCCATGAGTCCAAATAGCCAAGTCCTGCAAAATGGTCTGTGTATATTTGAACAGTCTAGCTCAAAAACGAAAATTCGTATGCAACTGAAATTGCGTAATTAAGGTTAGTACATGCCTGGGATGTTACAGCAATTTTTCCGTCCAAATCGGGTAACTGGAAATGCCACTTTGTTATAGATTTCCCACATTTTTACAATTATCTCGAAAACGGCTCAAACAATTTTGATTAATTTAATGATAGCAGCGTAAGATTGAGCGATTTTTAATATAACTAGGTCTTAGTCTCATTGATGTCCTCTAACCGTTTAAATGCCTAATTTAAAAAAAAAATTCGTTAAGTACTTTAATTTTTTTTATTTGAAATAATTAATCATTTCACTTAGTAAACTGATATAAAAATGGTTAAACATAATGAATGAAGAAAACTGATTGGTAACTAAAGAAGAAATATTATTTCAAATCTATACTGAAAAAGCAGAGAGCGCCCGATCTTTGCTAATTCTCTCCCTCTACAGCAGTGTTGCCCAAATTTTTTTTTTTTTTTTTAACTTTTATTATGATATTTACAACTGTATTAGTATGAATACATCAAGTAAATTTGTACAGAGAAATATTATTACATGAAACACGCTTGTTGAGAAACTACCCACTGGTAGCACTCTAATAATTTGTCTACATGAGAAGATCACGAGGCCGTCTTCTTTTCAGACGCCTCGGAGGGTTATCAGGAATCGAAGAGGAAGCAAGGTTAGAAACAAGAGGATTCGGATGGTTATGAAGTTTATTATGGAAGGATAGGTATCTGGATTTGGCCAAATCGGAAACATATGGAACATTGAGGTCTTTATGGATTATTTTATTAGTGACAAAGTAAGGAGCATTGAGGATTTTACGAAGGATTTTGGATTGTAAGGATTGGATGCGAGAGGAATTCGATGGTTTAGTGGAGCCCCATAGCTCAACTCCGTAAGTCGAAATAGGTCTTATTATAGTCAAGTATATGAGTCTTTTGTAATTAAGGGGAAGTTTAGAGCGTTTGTCTAGTAAGTGTTGGAGTAGTCGGAAACGTCGAGCGGTTTCTTGTCGTTTCAGTCTGATATGAGGATTCCAAGTTAGACGTTTGTCCAAATGAAGTCCAAGGTATCGGATTTGTTCAACAGGGATAAGTGGGGTATTATTAAAGGATACTGTGGGACATGAGGTCATAGGTTTACGTCGAAGGGTAAAGGTGATTTGATGGGATTTATTAGAATTTATTTTAATCCTCCAGTTTTGACACCATTCTTCAAGGCTTGTGATGTGTGATTGAAGAGTTTGGGATGCAATGGTTCGGTCATTATTAACGGATAGGACACATGTATCATCGGCATACGTGGTAATAACAGTGTTAGGATGGGTTGGGATGTCAGCTGTATAAACTGTGTAAAGGATAGGACCAAGGATACTACCTTGAGGAACTCCGGCAGATTGAGAAAAGAGGGATGAATAGGTATTATTGTGATTTACTTTGAAGTGCCTATCAGTAAGATAGGAACTGATGATAAGAAAATATGTAGGGGGAAGGAATTTACGGAGTTTGTAAAGCAATCCCGGATGCCAGACTCGATCAAACGCCTGTTCAACGTCGAGAAAAACTCCAGTGCAATATATTCCGCGCTCCAATGCAGAGGAGACTACGTCTACCACACGATGACATTGCTGGATAGTGGAATGGGATGTGCGGAATCCAAATTGGTGATCAGGGATTATGTGGTTAGAATCTAGGATGGGATAGCTCGCTGGGTGTCCCTCGTCACAAAGTGCACATATAGCAGCCTCTTGCCTTGGTTTCTGACAAATATCAGACGGATGTGCCCCAGCACATTTGACGCATCTGGCCTGATTATGGCAGTAGGCTTTTGTGTGTCCCAAATTTTGACATTTAGTGCATTGCACTACTATAGGTCTTTGTCTGGGCTCTTCAAAACGGACTATTGAATATAAAAGACGCTTTACGTTAAAAATTTCCGGGTTGTTTTTTGCAGGTTCGAGATCTATGAAAAATAGCGGTAGCGGGTATTTTTCCTTAGGATGAAGCACGGTAGCTATGTTCCTTACGCTATGGCCGATTTCTTCCAAACCCATTTTGATTGCGCTTATAGAAGTAGTTGAATGAAGCCCTCTTAATACGACTCTGTATGCTTTTTCCTGTCTCAGTTGGTAACAAAGGAAATCGTATTTTCGTGAAGTAAAATGTTCAATTAATATTTTGTAATTTTCTTTAGAGTTGATATTTATATTAATATCATTGACTCCGGAAAAACATGTAAAATTTGGCTGCCCAATCAGATCAGCGATTTCTTGTCCGAAGGACATAAAATTTTCAATTTTTGCGACGAAGATGGGTGGCGGTTCAAGATCACAAGTTTCTTTTGGCTCCAGAATCTTGTTTGTAGTATTGTTGGCTGTAACAGAGTTACTGATTGAGGTGTTTGGTGAAATTGATTCTGATTTGATGGCTGAAGTGATTTTGCTACGCGTGTTTGGTGTATTTTTGTTTGTTTCAGATGCCTTTTTTAATTTGGCCGATTTATTTTTTTTCTTATTTGGTGAGTTGCCCGCTGAACCGGGGGCAGAGTTTCGATTGCGCTTTTGAAGAGTCCTTCTTTTTAAATATTGTGAATCGGTCTCACTGACTTCGGAAAATGGTGTCTCTTCCTCCGATTCTTCACCAGACGTATTGTCAGGTTCCATAATGAGAGAAAAAAAAATCTGTACCTGTTATAACACTAAAAAAAAAAAAAAAAAAAAATTACGAAATAAATTCTTAAAACTAAGCTATTTACATTATTTACAGTTAAAGTAAGAAAAAATCGTAATATACATAATTAAACCAAAGTAAAAGTCTTAGAGTAAAATAAACAAATAAAATAAAGAGAGAAGAAAAAAGAAAAAAAAAAAATAGTTTATCAGTTTGGATACGAACTCGATATCACTCGAAGGAAGTAGTGTTAGTAAATAGAGCCTTGGCCGTGTATCTTACCTAGATAGGGCAAAACCCGTTAAGGGAATTACCGATCAGCTGTGCTGTCTCTACCGAACTAGTATCAATTAACTATTAAACATAATTGTTAATAAATATCTCTCACCTCACTACGAATAATTCTGTTTACCTTTTATCTAGATAATAAATAAATTCAAGTTATCTATTATATTTTTATTTTTTATTCGAGTTCTTCAAATAAATTCCAAATAATTTGACTATAATTTTTGTTTTTCTTCGATATAACGGCCTATTTATATATCTTCGAATCATAAATTTTTTTAATGAGCTCCATTTTAACATTACGGCACTGCGTTGTGACTTTGTTTTTCATAGGTTTTTTTCATTTCTTCCATAAGGGTCAATTTATATGTTTTCGGAGCCACAATTTTTGAAAATGGTGTCCATTTTATGTTTACGCCACTACGTTTCGACTTATTTGAGTTTTTCGGATTTTTTTCATATGAAGGTCTATTTATATGATTCCGGAACCGTAGTTTTTGAAAATGATGTCTAATTTGAGATTACTTCACTGCATTTTCACTAATTCCAGTTTTTCGGATTTCTTTCATATGAGGTTCCATTTATATGTTTTCGGAGCTGAAAATTTTTAAAATTATTTCCGTTTTGAGATTATGCCTCTTGAGTTTTAACTTATTTGAGTTTTTCGGATTTCTTTCATATGAGGGTATGTAGTGCGGCAGCGAAGAACTACACGACATCTAGGCTGGAGAAAGAGATTTCTCCTCACGACATCTAGGCTGGAGTGAGAATGACTCGCACCGCGTATATGTAAGTGAAGCCATGAAGCCATGACAACAAGCACCTCTATTGGTTAGCCAGGCAGAAGAAATTGACTGCTAAAATAAAATATGTTTGGTTCAGTGGAGGAAAAATTCGCTGCAGAGAGTCAGATGGATACCCACCGGTGATAATAGGAAAACCGAGTGACCTTGACGTATTCAGCTGAACGTTGCTCACAAGTTACTCTGAGTTTGCATTTGATTTATTTTTTCTCGCCAGAAATAATTTTACCTTATTTTTTTTTATCTTCAGGTTTTTTTACTTTAATATAAACGTATCTTTTTTAATTTTTTTATTTATACTGAAGCTTTTTTTATTTTTTTATACATTTATTTTCGCCAAAAATATTTTTACTTTATTTTTTTTTATCTCCAGGTTTTTTATTTTCATATAAATGTAACTTTTTTATTTTTTATTTATATTGAAGCTTTTTATTATTTTTGTATACATTTATTTTCGCCAGAAATATTTTTACTTTATTTTTTTTATCTTCAGGTTTTTTTATTTTTATAGAAATGTATCTTTTTTAATTTTTTTATTTTTATCGAAGCTTTTTTTATTTTTGTATACTTTTATTCTCGACAGAAATAATTTGATTTTAATCTTTTTTACTTTTAGCACTCTTTATTCTTGTATAAATTATTTACAACTTTATTTGGTTATTTACCAAAATGTATCAATGTATTTAAAACAAGGGGATATTTATATTTTCTTATGCTATAAATTATATTTAACAGAACATTTATTTCGAAATATTGGAAATTCATTACTTTCATCTCAACTTTTATTTTATGTTTGCAATTTTTTAATATTTTTTTTATTTTTTTTTATTATTTTTAAACGGAGTATTTGTTTAAAAAAAATGTTATATCCTATCCTTTATCTTCGATCCTTTTCACCAAACCTCTGCTTCCCAACTCTACTATAATGACTAATATTCTGAATTCCAGTCACATCAACGCCCAATCCCTTATTGCATACTACGATGAATTCCAGAAATATTTCCTTGACAATTTTTACCATATAATAGCAATATCTGAAACCTGGCTAAAACCTTTTATCCCATCCTCCCAGATTTCCTTACCAGATTACTCGTTCATACGTCACGATAGATCGCATCGCACGTGAGGTGGCGTCGGATTATATATCCATGACAGTCTTAAGGCCAAAATCCTTCTACAGTCTCCTTATCATGATTTTCCTCACATAGAATACATGTTCGTTGAAATCTCCTCGCTTTCCTCTCCTCTGTTGTATGCCGTAATTTACCGCCCTCCTCGTGTTCCATTCGACAACCTCTTTGAATCTTCCCTCATTAACCTGGTCTCCAACTACACCAATATTATTATTACCGGTGATTTTAACGTGAACATGCTTTCACAATCTCCCGAAAAATATTTCCTTACCGACCTGTTGTTTTCCCTTAATCTTCATCTTGTTCCTTATTCTCCTACCCACCACAAGCAAATTTCCGATACTTGGTTAGATCTTTATATCTCTGACTCCCCCATCAAAATCCTTTCTTCTTCTCAACACCCAGTTCCATTTCTTTGATCACATGACCTGATCCAAATTACATACGACCTATCCGTAAAATCCTTCACTCCGAAAATAGTTTCATACCGCAATTTAAACCTTTCCTATTAATCCCTTCAATTCTCAGCAATGGGACACCATATATTTCTACAACTCCATTGATCCTATGGTATCCACCCTGACCTCAAACCTACAATCTATATTAGAAATCCACGCTCCTCTGAAAACCAAAACCTTACGCCGTCCCACTGCGCCGTGGCTGACTCGTGAGATAAAGGAAATGATGAGGGAAAGAGATGCAGCAACGCGCAAATACCGTCGAACCCGTCTAGCTGTGGATTATGTGTCTTTCGCAATGGAACCCAATCCGCAGTCCGTCTTGCTAAAACCACCTACTTCCATAATGCCCTGTCCAATGCTCCCGACCCCAAATCTAAATGGAAAATACTCCGCAACCTATCCCTACCAGAGTCCATTAATCGTAGTTCCTTCGATCTTTCTCCAGATGATCTCAATAACCATTTCTTATCCTTTACTCACTCTTCCTCTCATACTTTCGACATTAAATGTCACAAATTCAATCCTGAAGACTTCTTTTTCTCCCACGTGTCCTATGATGAATTACTTTCCACCATCCTAAAATCCCACACCAATGATTATGGTCCCAACAATATTCCTGTAAAACTAATAAAATCCACCCTTCCTGACCTTATTCCTGTTCTTTATCATATCTACAATTTTTCACTGCAGAACTCCATATTCCCATCCTCCTGGAAAACCGCCCTGGCCCGACCTTTGAATAAAATTGCCAATCCTACCTCACTGCACGACTTCCGTCCTATTTCTCTCCTATCCAACCTCTCAAAGCCGCTAGAACGCCTTGTCCAAAATCAGCTCTCAAACTTCCTAGAGGAACGTTCCTTTATCAACCCATGCCAATCTGGCTTCCGACCCGGCTATTCAACGCAATCTGCTCTCCTTAAAATAACCCATGACCAACAAAACTCCATTGAACACCAAAACCTTACTATCTTCATCCTTCTAGATTTTTCCAAAGCGTTTGATACAGTTGACCATAACATCCTTCTTACCAAAATGCAAAACCTTCCTCTATCCAACAGTGTCCTGCATTGGTTCAAATCCTTCCTTTCCAATCGATCCCAGTATGTAGTAGTCCCTGATCAACCTCCTTCAAACACACTTCCCCTCTCCTGTGGTGTCCCTCAGGGTTCCTCTCTCTCTCCTACTCCGTTTGCTATTTACATCAATGATCTTCCTCTCCAGATCCGTCACTCCCGATACCACATCTATGCAGATGATTTCCAAATATACCTTTCCTTTCCGCCCTCCGACCTATTATCTGCCACAAAAAAACTTTAAGAAGACTTAGATGTAATTTGTGACTGGGCAAGAACAAACAAGCTGAAGTTGAATGCGGATAAGACAAAAGCAATCTTAATAGGCTCCAATCACCTCCTTAAAACTGTCCCTACTATTCCAACTCTGTTCCTACATAATAACCCCATCAAATTTCACCCCACCATCAAAAATCTTGGAATAACCATTGATCAAACGCTTTCTTGGAAAAATCATATATCCAATATTTCCCGCAGTACCATTTCCATCCTAAAACGTCTTAACTACTCCCGTCACCTATTTCCTTTTGAAACCCGTAGGCTCCTAGTCACTTCCTTAATTTTTCCTCACTTTGACTATTGCTGTACGGTATATGGGGGCCTCTCTGGGGATCTCGAGGCGAAACTAAAACATTTGATAAATTGCTTTGTACGATTCATCTTCGGGACCCCAAGGGATGCCTCTGTTTCCCATCTTTACGCGGAGTTAAAAAGTGGCTTTATCCTTCCTACCGTCGTAAGTATTTCCTGGCATCCTTCCTCTTTCAAGTCATCCAATCCCACCGTCCCTCATACATCTCCGAGCTCCTTCAATTCAAATCCTCTGTTCGTTCCCGCAATACTCGTTCTCGGTCTTCTGATTTATACATAAGGGCCCACCGAACCGCTGCTTTCGACAAATCGTTCATTATCCGATCCTCATCTCTATGGAACTCCATCCCTTCCCATATCCGTCAATCTAATACCCTTCCTACCTTTAAATCCCGCCTGTTCAATCATTTCTTATCCATCCAGTCCCCATAAAATCGTAAATAGATACTACTGAAAATATGTACATAAGTTATTAGTTCGTTCTTCATTATTTGTACTCCAATTTTTGTTTATTTTTTTTTTTTCTCTTTTATTATCAACTGATCAAAATTGGAAAGCAACTTATATGTATATATGTATATATATATATATATATATATATATTTTTTTTTTAACCAAGACTGTTCAATTACTCTGTATTTTTATTTATATATCTCTGAGGCTCCTTAGCCCTCATTTCTGTCTTCCTGTATTACTCTAAAGGGACTCGTCCCAGAATAAATAAAGTATTATTATTATTATATTTATGTTTTCGGCGTCGTATTTTTTTAAAATGATGTCCATTTTGAGATTACGCCACTGCGTTTTGATCTAGATTTTCGGATTTCTTTCATATAAGTGTCTATTTATATGTTTTAGGAGCCATAGTTTTCGAAAATGGTGTCCATTTAGAGTTTACGCCACTGCGTTATGACTTAATTGTGTTTTTCTGATTTCTTTTATATAAGTGTATTTGTATTTTTTCGGAGCCATAGTTTTCATAAACGGTGTCCATTTTGAGATTACGCCACTGCGTTTTGACTTATTTGAGGTTTTCTAATTCCTTTTATGTGAGGTTACATTTGTATGTTTTTGGAGCAGTGGTGTAATCTCAAAATGGGTACAATTTTCGAAAACTATATGTCCGAAAACATACAAATGGAACTTCATATAAAAGGAATCCGAAAAACTCAAAAAAGTCAAAATGAAGTAATGATCTCAAAATGGAGATCATTTTCAAAACTACGGTATTGAAAACATAAATATAACCGTCATATGAAAGAAATCCTAAAAATTCCAATAATTCGAAACGCTGTGGTGTAATCCTAAAATGGAGATCATTTTCATAAAGTACTGCTCCGAAAACATATAAATCTATACTCATATGAAAGAAATCCAAAAAACTCAAATAAGTCTAAACGCAGTGGCGTAATCGCAAAATGGACACAATTTTCAAAACTACGGCACCGAAAACATACAAATAGAACTCTCACATGACAGAAATCCGAATAACTCGATAAACCCGCAACGCAGTGTTGTAATCCTAAAATTGAGATCATTTTCAATAAGTAAAACTCCGGAAACATACAAATCGACCCTGATATCGAAGAAATACAAAAAACTGAAATAAGCAGTACTGCAGTGGAGTAATCTTAAAATGGCCATAGTTTTCAAAAACTGTGGCCCCTAAAAGATATAAACAGATCTTAATATCGAAGAAATCCTTAAAAATGTCAAAAAATGATTCGAATCGTATTTTTATCTTAAATAACAAATAATAGATAATAGATGATGCATGGTATCAGTAAATAACTAATAATGATCTGTCCAATGGTCATCGAATAAGAATAAATATTTATCTATTATTCATCACCTAGATAAAAATAATTTATTTTATCAAATAATTTATTCAAATAATGCCCCATACGGCTTTATATAGATACCTGCACTAGCGGATCCAGGATATAATTTTCGGGAGGGCTTCAGTCCGAAAGATTTTTTTTCGTCATATACATATAACGATAATTAATTAGAAAAAAAAGAAAGAAATTAACTACCTATATCAAATGGTGTTTAAGTGGTTCTTGAAGTCCTATTAAATGTGATTACACGAACAAGAATACTTTAAGAGATAGTTTTTAATATTTCTTTTTTAATATATATTTTACCATTATACCGTTTTGGGTGGGGCTTCAGCCTGAAAGCCCTAACCTCCCATCCCCTCTCCCCTCCCCTCCCCCCCTCGGTAGATCCGCCAGTGGATACCTGATACCCTCTACCCTATGTACATGGCTTTCATATTGTTAGTTTGACTTTTATATATCACTCATCCATAATTCTTTAAAAACATTTTTGAAATGTTAAGGATCACCTAATATAAACCTAATAATATACAATATTTACTAAAGTTTAGTCATTTTTTCGACGAATTAAGTGATAAATGTTTCGGATATAACTTAATTTTTAAGAATTTTTCCTTAGATTTATTTTGTATAAAAAGATTTATTTTCCTTTGCAATCTTGTATTGTTGTACTATACGCAGTCTTGAAAGGAAATGAAAAGTGATGCAAACATATAAATTAACAGATTCGATGGGTGGTAAAAGCATAGTAATTAATCATTTTAAATGAAGTTATACTGTCTTTCACTTTTACTTTCCTATTTATGAAAATACCTAGCTACTCTAAGGATGGTAAGTAAAAGTTATATGATGCTCACACCGCACCAGATTTTTATTTATAAATAGAATTTATTTATTTATACTTTCTTATATTTGTTCTTTCTTAAGCTTTTTATCAAAACTAACTTCTCTTCACTATATCTATGACAGTGAAATATCTACCAACCATCATAATTATAAGTATTTAAATACTCTTAATTATTTAAAAATGTTTATAAATTAAGTATTTCATTAAAATACTAAATAACTTTGTTTAAATAAATTACCAGTTTAGGATTAACTTTTAAGAGAGGAAAGGTTAAAACATAGATAAAATAAATAGAACATTATAATGTGTATGATTTATTAACAAATTAATTGATTTCTTCAATAACATTCTTAGAATTTGCTTATTCTGAAAAGCATTGAACAACAACAATAATATTATCAAGATTTAGGAAATTAAAAAAAAAATGAATCATTTATAAACATTTATTCATTTTAGTGAATAAAAAATACATTGTGAATTAATTACCTGAAAATTTGAAAGAATCCACATTGGAGAGAAACAGAAATTAACAGTGGCCCCTTCCACTAGTTTTATAAAAATAAAAAAAAAATAAAATAAAATCTGTACAGTTGTGAACTATTTATTATGATAATATTTTGTAACATATATATCCTTGTTTTAAATTTATGAAATAAATAAAAATAATGTATAAAATACCTATTTCTGATGGAGTTGTCCCCGGTAGACTGGAGTATCATATGCAGATTTCTAGTCTTACTTTATGTTTTCTTAACCGATTTGTTATAACATGAGAGATATTAAAGATTTAAATATAAATAAAAAGTATCTGGTAACAATTTTACATGAATCATAATACATTAGAACATGTACATTATCTCTCAGTGTTGTAACAAATGAACATAACATTAATATATGTATATTAATAAATAAATATATATGTATAGATGCTCAATTAACAAGCATAAATTTCTTTAACAAGATCAAAACAAAAAAAAATTCTAATTAGGTTTTTTTTAACAATTTATGGGGATATAATGTAATGAGATAAGAGTTCAACTTTCAAATTATCCTAATATACTATCGCTCACATTAAATCACATAATAAAGCAGCATAATTTGTACAAGTATTATACAAAAATGTTAACACACACAATAAGAGTTCATTTAATTGTCCTCAAATATCCACAGATAAAGTTGTATTTAAATTTTAAAATAATAGAAGTGAAAGGAAGATGAAATGAAGACTAACAATTCCCTAATATATTATTTTTTTCACATCCAAGGTTGATAAAATACCTTGATAACTTGAAGAGAGATCTTGAAGAGGAATTTTCTGATGTTGCAGCCAGTCCACTTGTGCAAAGAAGAGAATATATTTGAGGTTATTTATATTGAACCCACCTCTCATAACAGAGCTGCAGAGATCTGACCATCTGACTTCTCGTAATAGCTAAGTTAACCTTCTCCTTCGTTCCATCTGAAATCACCAAACCCCAAATCGGGCAATGTAGATAACATCAGCTGGTTACCTGTCCAGGACAGATTATAATCCTTTGACAAAAAAGAAACAAACAAACTAAACATTTGAAAAAGCCCAAAATACAGCTTTACTTTCCGAAACCAAAACAATTAGTTATATTAAATACCTGCGATTAAGATTCCGGCTTCTTTCTCTTCAATTTTTTCTTTTAATCGTGGGTATAATGCACTATCTGTTATATTATACTAAAAATAATTGATATGAAATTTATTATTTCATTTTTAATATTGACATGAAGAAAAACAAAGAGCATGGATGCCCAGAAGAAAACAGATAATGCATTGTAAACCTGTAGACGAAATAACTGATTAATTATAACAGTCACTCTTTTAATCCATAAAATATAAAAAGGATATTTAAAATAAATAAAAGAATTATTTCTTTGAAAGGAAGGAATAAAAGAAAAATTAATGATTGAAAAAGTGACTGAACTAAAGATTAAGAAATAAGTGAAATCGGTATACTATTTTTCTTTTTTAAGACAACGGAATTAATTGATAAAAATTTTTTATACGGCAATAAATACCTGGATTGACCTGAATCGTAGTAGTCCTTTCCACGGCTGAGGAAGCAGGGTAAAACAAAACTCCCAGGCCAAAACTGCGGGTTACTATTTCACAAATATTGTTTAAACAACCTAGTGGTTGCTTTTTCTCTCTCCTCTAGTTTAAAGCAAGGATCAAAATTTAAGTGCAATCTATGTAATATCCTGGTGTGTTACATACATGATATTAATTATACTCAGTGAGGAAAATATCATTTCTCATGTCAATAACATATATATTAAAGAAAAGAAAGAAAACAAAACTTAAAAGAGGAACAAGATGGTCTATAAAATTAGGGGAGTTCCAACATCATTGTTCAAAAAATGATTCATCAGTGACCAATTAAATAACAAATAAGACAATAAAACCTAACTGAATTTGATGCAAAAAAAGAATTTCATAAGTCAGCGGGAAAAATAAATCATTTTATGTCAGTCAAATTAGAAAAAAAAAGTTGATGAAATAGAACATTTCATTTGAACTCGATACTAGTCCAACTATACAAAATTTATGAATGACAATTTAATTTGTTATATCATAATCTGATAATTCCTATAATAAAAATTGAAACCTCAATAAAAATTTAAAAGATAAACAATAAAATAAGGCAAATTATTAAGCTGAACTTTGAAAAATGAATGTATAAGTTGATAAGATTAACGAAAACATATTTACATAAATATAAAAGCACATATAATCAAATGAGTTACAACCATTTTCTGACACCTATTTAATTCTTAAATCTGATACCTTTAAGTTACATTCAAGGCTCAAAACATGCCCTGATTGAACCCACATGTTAGGATTGAAATGTCGGCACCAATAAAAACTTTAGAATGACTCTATCCTCAATATTTATTACCCATGATATGTAGAACAGTCGACTAACTTCCTTCAATAATTCATTATGTTTATTTTTAATTTATTTTATTTTTAATTTATACTTTATATCTATTTCATAATTCATTTCATATTATCTCTGCTATTAATCATAAAATTCAAGAGAATATTAATAGAGTTGAACAAATAAATAAACATAAGTAATAATAGGTGGCTTTATTTTAATTGAATTTGTTGTCTCTCATTGTGAAGTTCTAACCACGCTTATTTAATCAGCTGGCACTACAGACAGTGAACCTCTCGCCCCATGATACAGTAAACACTTAAGGATCAGGAAAACATGGTACTCTGTAAGGTCACCCATTCACTAGATCTCAGAAAGTTTCTAAATCTCTAATTCATAAAAAAAAAAAATAAAAGCTAAATCATAAGAAATAGTGAATACATTAAACTAAAAAAAATATTGTCTATGTTTCATTTTTTTTTTTTTAAGTCACTTCGTTTTTAGTACTGTTTTCTATTATTTAAAATCAGAACAGCAAAATAAGCCCCATGAACATCAGCATTCTACTCTCCAAAAGTTCAAAAATGACTGTCAAAAGGTAAGACTGATGCATTAACCTATCTATCATAATTACAAAGAATGTCACTTCAAAAGTTCCAACTATGCTTAGTAATATGAAAAAGAAGCATTATATTCAATGTGGAACGGATTACATAAATATAATATAGATTAAAATAGAATTTTATTTTTTAACTTTTATTGGGCATGTATGTCTTATTCACTTTAATTCATGAGAAATAATACAATTAGTAATGAAAATAAAGTAACTATATTGAACTTTCTCTAACACAGCTATTGGCAAGGATTGTCAATAAAGAATACATAAAAACTAATTTAGGTGATATTCCATAATCAATTATAGTCTATAATAATATGGACAGTAAAAGATAAAAACATTACCTCAACGAATCATCTCTAGCCAACAAGAAAGAACTTAGATGGTAAATGATTTCCCTCTGACGAAATTAATATGGGTTCAAAGAAAAATTGTCAAATATCTTCTAGTTACCTCTACGTTAAAAAAAATACCTGATATATACTAAGAAGTGTGTGTTGCTCAAGGCGTCGAAGATTAGGCAACAACAGGCCGCAACCAGTCCTTCTGGAAGATTACAATTACAATTGTTCATGAGAACGATGCAAAAATATTTTCTCGCTCCAATAATAAAATACCGTAATGTAAGTTATATTAAAAAAATATTTAGTAAAAATTAAAACTTCTTAGCTTTACTTTAAACAAAGAACTCCAAAAAGTTACAATATCAAAAATTAATATGAGCATATAAAGGTGCGTCTACACAAATTTCCACTTGCAGCAAGTTCGATACACCTATGAATCCTTAACAAACAAAAATCAGTAACCACACACTTGGGAGAGCACTTTACTGTTCCAAAGAAGCAAGCATCAAAATTGATTTATGTATTACCTGTGTTTTTTATTTTAAAAAGAAGCAACATGAAAGAAGATAACTAAATATTTAGCGAAGAAGATGAATAAAAATATTTATATTTATTAAAATTAACTATTAAGGAAAATTAAAATTAAGGAAGTATTTTTCCTTTGTCAATGATTATGCAAGATGAAAAGACCAAAATCACGTTTAATCCCTGGGTTTTCTCCATAATTTTATCTAATTAAGAGTATCCACTTTATAAAAAAGGAGGAGTGCCTTAGAGAATCCCCTAATTTCTGGGATGATCTATGGCTGAGGTAACAGAATAAATAATTACTTGCCACAGCTGGACTCGAACCTGAGACCTCGAGCATAGAAGCACAGTTCCTAACTGAGCTAACCTGGTCTGAAGGCTGATTGAGTAGGGGATACCAACCAATTAAGTCAGTATAATCCAGTTAAGATGCGTATAAACCAAACATCCAATAAAGTTAGAATCAGTATTTATTTATCAACAAACTTTAGGTTGATTCAAGTTTAAAATAAAGTGATTGCATTTCACTTGTTTACTTGTCGGTTCACATACTGAAAAAGGTTTGAATCTTGGTAGAACAATATCCATGCATTAAGGCTGATCTGGTGGGGTTAGGCTTGGACAGCGCTCAGTAGATGGAGGTACTTAGAATGATTCAGTAAGCTTTCATTTTTGTTACTATTATTGTTAAAAAGATCTTTAGCAATAATAAATCTAATATCATTACTTAATAAGTTGATTCTAACAATAACTGATAACATATCAACATTTGTATGACCAAAAATTAAATATATATTAAAAAAAACTTTCTTTACAAAGTATAGAAGAAAAAAAATAGTACTGAGTACAGACATAGTCTTAAATACTTTTCAAGCGATATCACCTAGCTAGCACAAAAGCATAAATGCATGGTAAGTAATCGCTCCAAGCTTTTTATGATTTGAGCTAAAAAAAGAAACTAGACCTTGCAAGTTTGTGAAAGCCAATCGAAACGCTTGTACTCGTGAGCCCTTGCCATTTTTAAGAAAGTATGTAGACGCACCTTAAAAACTGATCAATCTTGCTTAATCTCCTTCCTTGCAAATAAACAGTTTAATTTGAGAGTATTTAGTAGCCCACTGGCTAAGTTTGGACCTATGAATCATTGTTTCTATTACATTATAAGGTTACAACTAAGCCTGCAGAAAGGATTTTCATGTCAATACAAAGAGGATTAATTATACTACAGTAGCACACTGGAAACTTTACCTAACCAGAGTTCAATCCAGTGCGTAACCCGAAAAAATATATATAGCTTGACCAGTATACAATGAGCCTTGTGGATTTGAGGAATCAGGATAAAGAGATTCTAGTTATAATTTGAATTCCACCATGGCGTTTTATAAAGATGATAGCTTCACCAATCATCTTTGTTTGCCATATTTATTAAAAATCGTATAACAAAATCTATCATTTTCAGAAGACTGATTGGTTTTTTTTTCTTTACCTCACCACCATCAGAAAAAAATCAGATGCAGTGTATCACACAACTTTAACTTACCACCCTTCTTTTAACAGAAATAATTATTTTCAGACAAAGGGAAGTAAAGTAAAAATTACACATGGCACAACATATAATTTAAAAGAATCAATTACCATATGTTTTCACAGCTTTCAAATGTATTATATTTATTATTTTTATATCACTAACCTTTCCTTATTCTTTATACAACAGTATACAATAATTATTTAGGTGATTATAATAAATGATTAAGACCCACAAAATATTATTTAGTCCAACAAGAGAGCCACTGATAAAGATGGCCACAATATTTATTTACATTTCATTGTGAGTATTATTTGTTAAAGTACCGATAATACATACAAATTTTAATTTTTATATTGATATAATTTATACAATTAAATATTAAATTACATCAACATTTGCATTCATGAAAACTGCACATGTATAGGCACATAATATAAACCCCTCTACAAACCAACTCCCTAAAACATTATAATTTCACTCCACTACAACCCAAAACTAACCACCTCCAATTCTACTTCCCCCCTCCAATTCTCCCTTAATCTTCACCCCTACCCAACATCCCCCCCACCCCCTCATCCCCCTTCCCAAATCCCAATAACAAACCCAAAAAAAAAACACAACCATCCACAACTATTAATAATCCTTACTCCCACCCTCTCCCCAAATCAATCACACTCCCCCTAACCCCCCCCACTCATCCCCTTACAACCCCCTCCCCCCCCAAAACATTACCCTCACCACCCACCTACCCTATCCCCTACATACACATCCTACTTTCCCTACATCCCCACCCCACCACATCCAAAATTTACCACTCCCCCCAAAAAAAAAAAACCAACCCTTCCTAACCCACCCCCCCTCACATCCCCCACTTCACCAAAAACCCCACCCAAAAAACAAAAAAACCCAATCAAATAATCCTAATTTCACTACACCTCCCCCTATCCCCACACAAAACCAACCACCCCCCATGAAGTAAAATATAAAAAATGCATAATTTTCTATGCACTATGGAAGTTTTTATAGCCAACAAACTGAATAAATTTCAACAACTTCCTAACAAGAGAAGAAAAGAAGCAATATATATATTTTTTTTTTTTTTTTCATTGCTTTGGTTTGTTTTATACAGTAGCAAATATAAAAATGGTTATTTAAAATTATAGAGATAAATATTTCAACTTTATTCTCTAATGTCACACATCATGTAATTTAATCTTGTTTTTATTAATTATCTGAATGAACGTTGTTAAATACAGTAAGTATTTTAAAATTTCTACTTTTCCGAATTTTCAGTAATCGAAACTAGCTCTTACAATTATCATTTCAGATAATTAGTGCACTGTAATGAATATTTAGCAAACAATCCATTAGTCGGAGTAACAAGCCTTGGGGCCAAAAGTTGCACAATAAGGTCATTCATATGCAGAAAATAAAAATGAAGGAAGGAAGAAAATAGAAGATAATCAAGAAGAATTTGTTGTCAAGTCAAACCCATGCCCTTAGGAACCACAAGAGACTTTCTCATTTGAAACTCATGACAAAAGTAAATAAATCAATCAGCCCACAAAAGAATGGACCAGTACTGGTAAATGTGCTTAATTCTCAACCTTACAATATATTGAAAATACTAAAATTTAGTAAGCAATATGTACCAATATCTTGTCTGATTTACAGGCCAAATAATATCAGGTACTCAGATTTTTTTGTTTTGGCTGAGTAGATAAAGAAACTTCAGTCAAACCACAGTCCTGAGTGTGCCAAGTCAGGAACTGAATCAATGACATAGCCAGCCATTGTACTAAACAAAATTTATTTCAATGTTGTTCATTTTTCCAAATATTGGGTTCAATAGAAATAGACTTCGGTTTTTTCAATTATTTAATACACAATCTAAATCTTATTGACATCATAGCAAACTTGGTTCTTTTATAGTTGTATTTATCAATGAAAGAACAGCTAATAGAAAAGAAATTTAGAGATGAACATACAGTCAACTCTCAATAACTCAAACTCCTCGAAAATTCAAAAAAAGTTAAAAAAAAAATTAGATCATGAAGGGTTTATATTACAAATGGATGGCTCAAAAACAATTATGGTTTTTTTTAAAACAATTTATTGCATGTACATAAAAATAAATTTCTAGTCATATGTCAAGTAAAAATTTTTATTTAATACCCTCTATTCCTTGGTACTGGTAAAAGAATGGAAACAAATTCAATGAACCTTTACACAAGTTGATTATTTTAGTCTTTAATAACTTGAACCTAGGTTAGTTCAAAGACACGTAACTGAGAGTAATCAAGTCGACTGTAGTTAAAAAAAGGCTTCAGAACTGTGATGACTTACTTTTATAAGCTATGAAAAAGTTAAGATAGTCAAAACATTAAAAAGGTAAAGAACTTTAACTGATGAGGTCAATAAAATAAACTGACTTAACATATTCTCTTTCTGCACCAAAACTGTCATAAAATAATAATAAGTCATAATTTTTTTATTTATATGAGAAATTAGGAAATTCAAATTTTGCACACGATAAAATAAGACAAAAACAAAATGAGAAGATAGCCCGTCAAATTTCAAACAAACTCTTGATATTATCACGTCCAATTTAGAAAAATATAGATCTTTATACAACAGACTATACTCTTCCATCGTTCATCACTTAAGGTATAACATATTTCGATACGTAAGAAACAAAAAATTTAAAATGAAAAGTAAGTGAACCATTTAATTTAAAGCTGGCAACAAATGTAAGCTAATCAAGATACTTTCGAAACATTATTTTCGGTAATAAACAAATTAAAAATAATGCTATGATAAAACAGAATTAAAACCAGTGAATAGAACAAAAAGATTTTGGAAATAATATATTTTTATCAACCTATGAAAGTAAACATAAAGATAACCAAATTAATAAACTTTTTAAATTTTCAGTCTAAAGAGAACTAAATATAATAGATCTTCTTATTCTATATCACCCAAAGATAGATCAAATAAAATTACACGCCTAATAAGAATAATTTGTAATTTTTTTATTTTCTAAAAACAAAAATTATTATATTACATCATGATTTAACAACAGGAAATCATTTTGATAGTGATTATGAAGTTCAACTTATAGTTAACACCTTGGCTACTATTGCAAATCAATTATTCTGAACTAAAAAAGTAGTCTCTACTTAAATTTAATTTAATAACCCCATCCATCAGTTTGCACAACTAATTTGTTCCCTAAAATTAAGCTAAATCAAGTAAATAAAGGGCTGGTCAATAAGTTTTTAGAGGATTTTATTCTCTAACCTATTAATGAATAGTAACTCAAATCTATTTTAAAGTATATTAAAAGTTTATCAATGAAAAAAATAGGAACTAATAAAGTATGAGAAAAGAAAAGACTGAACCGTGCAAATCTGAGGAAAAGCATCAATTCTGTAGTGATGCAGAAGAGAATTGTGTTGACCAAAACACATAAATCAGAGGTACAGATTTCTAACAGATTCGAAATTAATAGAACAGATTGATATCTAGGATAATTTAGTTATTCTTATTATCTACAGAGCTTATGAGGTTCCACAAGCAATTAACAACAGAAATAAATAAGATAAAATTCGCATTAGTAGCCAAGCTGTTAATGATTCGTTTAATTAACTGCTCTTAGATGGAATACATTTATAATTCACTTAACCAAAATTGTAAAAAGAAATAGCATGCAAGATGGGGCGAAGATAGGACCCTAAATTGTCGACAGTTATTGGGGTTAATACACCACTTACCTGGAACAGTTCCACCTGAAAAATATAATTTTACGCCAACGTCATTGGAATGGGTCTCCCCTAGTCACTGGTTTAAGCACCTTTTTCTATAGTTTATGTTATCTCAAATAAAGTTTAAACATCAAAGTATTATTTTGAAATACTAAATCTTCAAAAAATTATAACAGAGAAAGTGCTGTACCGTTTGAATAAGAGGAGACCACTGTGATTACTTTACCACTTACCTGTAATTATTCAACACTGACCACTCTAGTCTCGACGCCGTCGGTGAGAATCGTTCGTCTTCTCAGCTAAAAATAAAACCACTATGTATTTAAACTATTTCCATATTCATTTTCTTAAAATAAAATATCACAAAATTAAAAGTAGATTCCTAAAGATTTTTAGCTAATGAAATTGCAACATATGAATTCTACACAACAGGAGAAAAATGTTGACAAATAATAATACATTAATTATAGTTTAATTGAATAACATAATGTTCCTACCAAGAAGTTAACATGAGTTAGCAAATTATATAATTCTCGAAAAAATAATAAACACTCAAAAATTGATTTTTTTTTTTTACAAAATTATACATCTTCCAGGTAAATCATCTAGAAATTCAAGAACAGTTACAAAAATGATATAGTTACAATTTTTTGATATGCTGCCTGAATTTCTATAACTTTTGAAGGATAGATAGTGAAATAGTGAATATTGATAATGTACATTTTTGACGAAAATGTAATGCTTAACATCTTTCTTCTCCATAACTTTTTCATAGAATGAATAGAAAAAGAATAGTCTAGTAAATCGAAGATAAAAACATGAGAAAAATATTTGTTAATTTCAAAATTGGCGATTATCGAGCATGGGTATCTAGGAAACTGTGAGATAGTGTAAGAATAAATAGCATTAATATTGTTCCAAATTATATCAGCTATAATTTTGTATAGAATGTCTTCACCAATAGGATGCATGGTACCCTGATATAAGTGACAAACAGAGAGAAGTGAACTTGTAACTCACTTCCCAGGAGTGAGGACTTTTAGAATGTTAAACGCATGAATAGTCCGAAAAAAGTTCCAAAATTAAAAATTGAATTCCTTCCGTTTCATTCCATAATCATTCATTGACTGGACTAAAACGTGATAGTGCAACATAAGATTTTAATCAAAACAAGTAAATGAAAGAGACAAAAAACTAAAACAGAATAAATAAAATTTTATTTCAGCCATGATTTTAAGATTTATTAAAAGTCAAGTTCAGTAAATAAACTAACCTCTCCTGTTATGGCGGTCTTCGTGTCTTGACTTCTTCCTATCTCTCTCCCGACTATGTTCTCTCTCTCGTTCTTCATGGGATCGCCTAAAATAATAAAAACAAATGTTTTAATAATAACTAATATATGATAGTTAAACTTAAAAACAATAGTGAAATATCTGTCAAGAGTGAATATGATTTCAGTTGTCTTTGTTTTGACATTTTACTATAGAGTTGGTTTTATGGTATATCGACATTTGTTAGGCATCAGGTATGACAGGCACAATTAGCAACAAGCAATAACAGATAAGAGACCTGTTATCAATCTGAAAGTTGATGTACACAGAACACAATATGTCTAGGCAATATATCACCATTCGTAGAACTTTTATGACATAGTTGTGTTACTTTCTATTCTACCATCAGCCACACAGAGTGTGATAATCAGTAGGAATATAGGCAAAGGAGTCACAGACTAAAGGAGCAGATCACATTCCTTGTGCATGAGCCTTAAGGCCATTTTGCATAAAAGGCGCTATAGGGTTCATCCAAAGCCTAGAGGCATGCGCACAAAGGAACTCTTGTCTAATTTGGAAAAATTCCGGACAACAGAAAAGTTGTAATAGAAAGTAGTGTTTTATACATGTGTACGCTGGATATGTGTGCACGTTGTGTGTATGCTGGATATGGTGTGTATCCTTTTTCATTGCTCAAACTTGACAAATATTTTTTCCAGACGCTCAATTGGTGTTGAATATCTTTTACTATTCAGTCGTAAAATATTTTTCTTTAATGAAAAATAAAATATTCTTTAATTAAGATTGTGAAAATTTAATTTCTTTAATGGAAGTATACAGACCTCTATAGCATTGTAGATATAAACATTTCATAAATATAACCAGAAGTGGGTATCTGTAGAGTGAAATAGAATCTTCTATGGTCTTGCAAAGATCTTATTTAATTTAAACGAATATAATAATGTAATAAATTACTTTAAAAATCATTGTGAAAAAATTAATTAAAATTCAAGTCAATATATTCAACATATTCAGGAATCACTATTTTGATTTTCATGAAATTCTTGAATTATTTTTTTTAGCATAGATTTTGAGTTTTTTTATTTTGAAAAAAAGAAGAGAATCAAGTTTTATTTGATTTATGATAGTTTTATAATGAAGGTCTTTCAATGTGAAAATAAAAAACATTTAGAAGTTCCACGTTATAGAAACATGGACAAAATCCCAAAATTATGTAATCTTTTAGCAATTTCTTAATACTTGTAAATGATTATTATTACGTTTGTTCCATATTGGAATGACCAATTTTATTTAATTTTTTCATACTTTTATTAGTTGTTTTTCAGTGGTAATAAACTTGTTTGTTACATAACTTTTAATTCTTATTAGAGTTTAATTACAAATGAAATTGCTATTAACATTTAGCCAACATTTTTATATTATAAATTAAAAATTGGTACATGTATAGCACAATTTTCACTTATCACTCTACTGTCAGTGGTTTATCACAACTTCCCTTGGGCTCCACTTTATGCAGGAAAGATATTTCTAGGATCAAAGTTTCAAGCTAAAAATATATAAGACATCCAACAGTATGAGCTAGCCACTGTCATCCCGAGAGATGTAGCTCTATTGCCACCATTTTACTTTCTTACTAATTACGCTTGCAAATATGCATCAGTAATATTCAGGACCTTTTGCATTTCTTATAAACTAATCTTTATTGATGAATAGAAATTGAAAATTCATGCAAGTGCATAATCATTTGATGACTCACCTTCTATCATCCTTCTTCCTATCCCTATCCCTGTTGTTATCTCTATCCCTTTCTCTCTCCCTTTCTCTGTCTCTTCCACTAACGTTATCCCTCTCCTTCCTGAAAACAAGTTTAATGACAATACAAATAATTTACAAAATAAAACCATGAAATAACCACTCGGTTAACATTAATAACAGAAAAAATTAAGATGAAGAATTTTTTTTTTAACAATTACTATACTCATTTCAAATTGTCAATATCATACCACTACTGTTTTTCCACCTTTAACCTTAATTATTTCCAATTTCTCTACATTCAAATTTATGTCAGTTATTCTCTATAAATATTTTTCTCCTAAAATAACTTCTAACTCTTTCTTTGTATCTTCACCTTAGTTCAAATGATTATCTAATACATGGGTCTTAATGTCGACATTGAATAAAGAAAAGAAATTTCTCTGATTCCTGAATCATCTCCTTTATAGATAAAAATCTGGTGCTGTGTGTGCTTCACACAACTTTCACTTAACACCCTTTTTACTTTCATTTATCTATATATGAAATAAATATTAAGGGTAAGTATTGCGATCGTGAAAATTTTCAAATCTGAATTTTCAATGGAAATACATGTTTTGAGGTCTCCTAAGTCCAAATAACTAAGTCCCACAAAATTGTTTGTCTGTGTGTAAGTATGTGAACAGTCTAGCTCAAAAACGATAAGTCGTATGAAACTGATATTACGTATTTAAAATAAGTATATGCCTTAGATGTAACAGCAACTTTTTTCTTAAAATCAGCTAACCGGAAGTGTCACTTTATATCAATGGTGAAACACGTTTTTTCAATTTTCTCAAAATCGAGTTCATTTTTATTAAACTCGGTGAAGTATTGTATAATTAAGTGGTCTTTAATATCATTTAGGTCCCCATTGATGTCACTTTACAGGGCTTAAATGCATAACGTTCATATATGTCTTCCTCTAAAGTACTTTTAATATGGTTTATTTAAAAAAAATTAACTTTCTTTTATAGATAGTAACTGTAAATAATGGCTAAATATGAAGTTGAAATCTCTCTAGGCATATACGATGAACATTTCGGTTATCAAAATGACTAACTTCAATTTCAACATTCTTTATTATTAATTTTAGTAATGTTTCTAGTAGCAAAATCTATACCTTTATTCACAGTTCTATATTTCAACATTGCAATCACCTACTCTGGAATCCACTTGCTCACTGTCTGTGTAGATATAACTTTTCCAACGAACTATCACTAAAATGACAATACTCAAAAATGTTGAAATTGGAGTTAGTCATTCTGTCAACTGAAAAGCTCAGGGACTGAAGTTATGTGGTTTATAAAACTAGATTTTTATTGCCTACTGTTGATATAATAAATAGACTTTTTGTAATTTTAATGATCTTAATGATTGGTTATCTGTAAGCTTTTAGCTTCAGCTCTATTTAAAATGTACTTCAAAAATTTTATAATACCTCAACATTGCCAGAAAATAATTTCTATTCAAAGTAGAGTAGTAAGCGAAAGTTGTGTGTTGCCCGCACTAGATTTTTTTTTTGTAGAAATAGGTATTATCATACTGAGGGACATAAAAGCAAAAATTATGGATGATACAAAATATAGTTTATAATTTAGCTGTCTGAAATATTATATTTATGTTTTTCTGTGCCAATAACCAATTCCTGTAACGACTGTACATTGTAATTATTTATTTGATTATAATAGATTATCAAGTATCATAAAATATTTATAGTCCAACAAGAGTGGCACTGAAGATCGCTACACTTATTTATATTTCGTTGTAGGTATTTCTATTTAATTTAATAAAAAAGACATTTTGTTCCTATATAATTCTTCATTTTTCTGTTTGTGCTCTTAGTGCAAGAGCATAAAGAGAGAAAAATAAAGAATTAAACAGAAAGACGTCTTTTTATTAAATTAAATTTTAACCCTATAACATCAAGTCTCACTTAAAGAATTAAGTATTTCTATTTGGTTTAAGCATTGGTATGTAAATAAATTTTAATTTTTATAATCCTGTTATCAAAACAATTAAATATTAAATAATACCATTACTAGCATTTATGAAAACCGCACATTTATTTAATATATAATATTATCGGAGCCCGAATTTTATTAAGAAGGTGTATTATTATTATTATTAAGCACTTGTTGAAGCCTATTCTAACCTTCAGCCAAGCTCGGATTCTTTCCTTGCGCTCAGTATTCTTTCCTTTTCTTCTACGATCCGTAATTTCTCCTTCGGTTAATTATCAAATGCTTTCATATTTTATATTTAACCATTTTTTATAGCAGATTACGATGTGAAATGGTTAATTATTTTACATAAACAAAATTAAGGTACTTCAGAAGAAGAAATTTGAAAAATTAAGGCTATTAAGCCATGTTAGAGAACATAAGAATAAAACCTAATCTATATTAAAAACTGCTTAATTTTACACTGATATAATGAATTCAATCAACATTTTTAAAGCTATATCGATGTTATGAAGTGGCATTTCCAGTTACTCAATTTTGTTGAAAAAAAGAAAGCAGTAACATCTCAGGCATACTTAAACCCTCAAGAACCTATTTCAATTTCATTCATGACTAATTTTGTGAGCGAACTTACACACTCAGACTTAAAAAAAATGTGTATTTCTGTTGAAAACTGAGATTTGAAATTGTTTATGATCGTGTTACTTTCCCTTACTATGTATTACATATACAGGTAAGTCTAAGTAAAAATCAATTTATGTGGGTATTGGAAACAGACAATTCAAATGTATATGCTGGGATAATAATTTTGTAACTTATATCAACCAAACCGAGTCTAAAATTTTCTTTATCTCTCTCTTTCTCCTTTAATAAAATAATATCAACTTATTAAATACCTATCATCATCCCTTCTCTTTTCTCTTCTACGACTATCTCTGTCTTCATCTCTACGCCTTTCCTTTCTTTCTTCTTCTCTCCTCCTTTCTTTTTCTTCCCTATCTTTAGCTCTATGCGCCTGTAATAGGTAATAGTATATAAAAAATCAAGGATAAAAGTAATATAAAAAATTATTTTGATAAGAAACATTAAGGTACTGACCATTATTTCTTCTAAAGATGACCTAAGCCTGGCATACCCAACATGCTGTTTGCCCATTAGATGATCATCTATCCTGGACTGGGCATCACCAACTATAAGAAACGCACCACACACTTCACAAACTTCCATCTGCTTCTCTTGAGCAGCAGCTAATTCCGCAGTCTAGAAAAAAGAAAACATTAACGTATTGAAAATAAAAAAATATTTTAATTTTAAAAAAAGACGAACTACAGAAACTAGGAAATTATATGCACTCTAGGGAATACATTTCCATATCTAAATTCCAATAAACATCTTGGTAGATCAATAGGGAAATTGACATATTCGAATATTTAAACTTGGTATAATAGTCTGGTACCTTTCACTATATATTACAGCTCTCAGCAAATAGATTTCGTGCCACGGGTGCATGTAAACATCCGAGTCTTAGCTGATCAGCCACCGAAAGCGCAGCTGAGCTGAGCATAGTAAGAGGGGGTCGGCAACCGATTGTGTAGCGGAACTCAGCTCAGTCAGCAACTTGCCTTGCATCGGTATCCTTCTCACATTCCGTATAACATTTTTAAAAAAGTATATATAACAAAATTTTTAAAAAATAGCAAAATTGATCATGTCGGAGTTGAAAAGAAAAATCGAATATTTTCCCTTACACATTCGATTAAACACATGATTAAATTTTCAGATACAATACTGAATATAGTTTCAAATTGGCTATATTTACGATAGTTGGGTAAATATTTCTTGAAATGAAATTTAAGAAACTAAAACTAGAGAGATAACTATAACAGATGATGTTTTACGAGTATAAAAAGTTCTATTTTTCAAGATCTTTCTATAATTCTGATTCACAAGAATTAATTTTTAGAGGGTATACAAAAATTCATTCAAAAACAGTAAAATATTAAAAAATTATATTTTATCTTTTATGAGATCCAACATCATGTTAACTTAGGCATGCATTTTGAAAATAAAATATATTTTGAGATTCCAGGCTCCCGTACTGATTTATTATAACGCATTTTTGTGTTATTAAGCTCACATATGTTCTTCTAAGCGTATATTTTTAAAATAAAAAGACCAACAAAAATGTCTAGATCACCTTATTTTATTGTTAAGGGTTTATTTCACATCAAAGTTCATTATCGTTGTTTTTGAGATAAAAAATTAGGACTAAGTGAGTTATGTTCACTACCATACTAAGTATTACTTTTTGTTTGTAACGTTAGTGACACGTAAGCACACAATCTATAATATTCTGGAATCTGAAAAAATAAAATAAATTGGTACAAAATCAAGGTATCTCATTTTTTGAAATTTCAAAATCTTCCTCTCTGATACCATACTTCCAATATAAATAGAATCTTAACTATGAAGAAATCCTCTAAGCTAAAATAAATCAATACATAACAAAAAAAACTGTAATACTTCTTGTATTTTAGAAAATAAACACAATAAAATATTGATGGACCTTAGGACATAGCGGAAATACAAAAAAACTACCCCTCCGATAAAATATTAATGAAGGCCTTATTTATAATACCAATGAAATCCACCAAATAAAAGTAAATCGTTTTGGAAGCAGGTAATCTCGAAATTGATTTATTAAAATTTTAAAAATTAAGCCTCGAATAATAAGAGACCTAATAATAAAAAAACAAATGTAACAGTAAGTTAAAATTAATCAGTAAAGGAGCACAGAATCTCAAAACATATTTTATTTTCAAAATTTATGCCACAGATAAGATGATGTAGGTCCTAAATAACAGAGAAAATCTCATTTTTTTTAATGTTATACTTTTTTGGAATGAATTTCTCATCTGCTCTCTAAAAATGAATCTATGAAATCATACATATAGAAATTCCTTGGGGAACTAAGAACATTTTATAAACATAAAACATCCAATTCCTGTAGTTCTATCTCTAGTTTTAGTTTCTTAAATTTTATTTGAACTAATTTTTACTCAATACAAAAATACAGGCAATTTGAGAAAGCACAGAATTTCAAAATATATTTCATTTTCAAAATTTATACCTCACAAATAACATAATGTTGGACCCTGATATATTTAAGAAATCTGACAACATATGATAAATCGATACACAGCATGACATCTCAAAATCTATTATTTTATTATTAATTATACTATTATACTATTTACTATTATATTTTTTTTCTTTTTAATACTCTACACTTTCGATAACATTGTAATGGAACATATTAACGAAGATCTATTAGTTAAAATAAATTAGTCACTGTAAAAGCACAGAATATTACTATTAATTCATTTTTTTTTTTTAATACGCCTCTGATAAAATAGAATCCAACCTTACTATAGTAAAATCAAATAAGTTTAAATAGATCGATAAATGATTGCAGATTCTCAAAATCAAGTTTACAAAAAAAAACTCTACCCTCCTCCTCCGAACGTAATCATAATCGCAAAAACTATACTATGACCATATATCAAATGCAATCTCCATTCCTTTAATTTTCCATAATACCTAGGAACAAATAAATTATAATATCATCTTAATTTAAGAGTATTTGAGGGATAAAGACAGGCATTTGCTCATATCCGCAACAGAGGAAAGTGAGCATTTATTGTATAAACTAGTAAAAAATAATGAAAATTTATGCATCTATATTTAATTTTTGAGTTTTTCTAATAGTGATATAAATTTAAAAAAGTTTGATTCCACTATTATATTTTTAATTTATTTCTTATTAAAGTAATCAAAATTGTAATCGTCACAGAAGAGTACAGACACTGAAAGTAATCATGATTACTATCAACGAGTAATGAAGTATTCATGAATACTGCGTACAGTATACTATCTGAACTCATCTGAAAATGTATGACAATTACAAATACAGTTTCCGAATTAAATCAAATATTCAAATCAATTAATAATCCAGATACTTGAACTATAATGATTTTTTTTTCAGTATTTTTTGCTCAAAATTGTTTAAAAACATTCACAAGATTGCAACCCAAACACTTTAACACTCGCTTCCTTTTCAGAACACTCAAGAGATATCACCAAATGATTTAAGATATGAATCTTAAAAGTCAATCTACCTGTTCGTTCAAAATATCGTAACATAGCTTATAGCGAATTGTTTAAAACACATTTTATTCAATCACGGGTCAATCTTTATAGCCCAAATTGTCTCAAAACACTCAGGAAATATCATAAAATAATTTAAGATACTAAACTAAAAAGTTGATCCAACTGTTCACTTAAAAAATCATTACATAACTTTCTGCAGATTGATTAAATACATTTTATTTAATCACAGGTCAGTATTTTTAGCTCAAATTATTTCAAAACACTAAGGGGATCTCAGAATAATTTGAGCCATCAAACTTAAAAATCGATCCAGCCGTTTCCTTAAGAAAGCGTTAAATAGCTTTTAGCTGACAACCCTAACAAATAATCCTCGCATCGCTTCCCTTAGTCATATAATAAATTCAAACTAAAGAAATACAATATAACTGAATCGTGCGTTGCAGATAAGTGGTTTCTGCAATTCATGATTAAATTTAAAGCATGAAAATATTGACAACAAACCTGAGACCAAGCACTGTTTTCGTTTTGTTTTTGAAGAGTTTCCCGTTCTTCTTTAAGTTGATCACATAATTTCATTAAACCTTGAGCTTGTTCTACATTTCCTTCTATTCCAGCAGCTTCTGCTTCATTCACAAGAGAATTAATTTTTTCTGTTAAAAGTTTTATTTGTTCATCATTTCTCTGTGTCTGAGCAGCAGAAATAGTTGAAGGCTAAAAACAAATAAAAATTGTAAATATCAATTAAGATATCAAGAAAACATGATAGATTGTACATAAGAATCCAGATAAAAAATAATTGACTTTAGAACTTAAATGAAGAGTCTAATCTATCGATGTATTATTATTTTCATTTACTTAGTCAGTGCAAAACATATTGGGAAATCTGAAAATATAAAACAGACATATTATAAAGTTAAAGGTAAAGACACACTCCAACAAAGATCATATGTGCTCCAATGTTTGATGATGACTGGCCAATGATGATGGTCACACTGCCCAATCAACACCGTTTATTTATGCATCTATATTTAATTTTTGAGTTTTTCTAATAGTGATATAAATTTAAAAAAGTTTGATTCCACTATTATATTTTTAATTTATTTCTTATTAAAGTAATCAAAATTGTAATCGTCACAGAAGAGTACAGACACTGAAAGTAATCATGATTACTATCAACGAGTAATGAAGTATTCATGAATACTGCGTACAGTATACTAGCCATTTTTAACCATGAGTGTGGCTATACCTTTAAAGGATTAAAATGCCTTATCATAATTTACTATAACTTTTTATTATAATTTAGTTTACTTTCTTAGCTGATTTTCAAAATGATTGTTCAACAGAACTATTTATTTGGCTTTTATTAAATAGATATAAGTAGATAGGATTAAAATAATAGATAGGAGTAAAAGAGGTATGAACAAAATGACAAAATAATGTTAAAGGTATAAAACTTTATAATTATAGATTAAGAGAATCGTTTTGTTGCACCGGTTGCAGACTAATTCAAAATTTTCCTATAGCTAACAGGGATAAGGAAAAGGGTGTAATTATGCCAAATAAGAGTTGAAATTATATATTTTTTATTTTAAAATAGATATTAACAAAAATTACTTTTAATTTATTATAGAACTAACTTCTAGTGTTTCCAACTTAAATGTATGGATAAATGCTGAACATTGTCAAGAACCTGTTTTTGGCACTAGCAATTTTTTTTTGTGTTTAACGAAGAGTACTGAATGGTTCAATTATTAAGACCCATTTTATTAAGAATATAACTTTCCTCTTAAATAAAAATTATTACAAAATCTGAATAAAGAGGACTGTTTACTACATCCGCAGTGTTTCAACTACTTAAGAAGGTGATGAACCAATACAACTAAGATATAACAGCACTTCAGGAAATTAGATGGACTGGCAAAGTAGATTAAGAAAAGATGAAGATGACACACCATCTACTACAGCCGTGAGGATAGATTGCATACCTATGGAACAGGATATGCTGTGTCTGCAAGGCGGAAAAATTTAATCATGGACTTCAAACCAGTGAGCCCCCGACTCTGTTTTCCTTTTTCCTCCGTTCAGTGTTTTCCTTCTGCCTTCTTTTAGTGTCTTTGAGCATAGAGCACAAGCCTTGGCCTACCAGTTGCTCCTATCTCCTGCCGTTTGGCGGTTTTGGGACTACAGGAGGTATCTGCTTTGTGAAGTATACAAAAATATGGGGTCATGGGATTTAGAGGCATGAATAGATAAGTCAGGTAGTAGGATCAAGGTAAAAGCATCAGTAGCTGACTGTGTATCAATAATATCTGCCATCCACTTCAGAAATGGGAATAACAAGATTTCAGGACCTCCTAGACATCTGTTTTATAAATTTTTGGTTTCTATGTTTTCCTCATATATTTGCCTCCTTTGTTTTAGTATTACCAGAAACTTAAACTAAAATAATGGGTGAAAAATTAAGAAGGTTCCTCATGGTCGATTTAGTCCAGGCATCCTCCGCAACGCCATCTAATCTTTTTTTCCCAACTATATTATTGCATAGGTGGTAATAGACATTATTTGCTTTCTTAATTCGGTTAGAGAGCTTCTCCATCCATCTTTGCATTTCTGCTGATCCTGTCCCTAGCCTGTAAGTACATTCCTTAGCCATTTCTCCTACAATGAACAAGTACATTACCTTCCTCTCGGCCAATATGCATCACCTTACATTTACTTAAATTATTCATTTTTTCACACTTATAGGAGCCAAATTGTATAGTATCTGCCAAGGTACCAGACTCGGTGGTCATATACTTGGTTTTTATTGTATTTACAAGTAGTCCCAGTTGCCCAGCTGTTGCTTCTAAAACAAGAAAAGCCTCGTTAACTGCAGCCTGCAACCTACCAAAAATATCTTAATTGTCTAAGGATCTGAACCATTCTATCCTCTCCATAATATCTCATGAGACAAAGTTACGATGAGGATTCCACACAATAATGAATGCTGTAAACATAGGCAAGAATAATTTGTACACATCTTCATTAATCTCACCAATTTCTTGAGACACTAACACAGGCATGTTTTTCAAACACAGATTCTGTCCACAAAATGATACGCTGCTATGAAATAGACTAAGATACTGATGTAACATACTGATCTACTTCACATTATTTGTCGAGAAGCTGGTTTAGGATTAAGATCTGATCTTGCATACTCCTTATGAATTCTGCTTGGTGGTAACTCATATTCGTTTCCAGTTATTGAAGAGAAATGTTTGATATCCTGCATTTTTTTTTATTGAGTTAACATAAAAAAACATTTTGTAGGTAATATTAAACTGTTTTATATTCAATGCAGCTCAGGTTCTTTACCAATGACAGTTTCTTTATAATTATGGCCTCTAAGATATCAATAAACAATTTTAATTTATTGCAAATTTTCAACTTTTAATTTTACTTAAAATCATTTTAGATTAAAACACAAAACACGAACATTGTTCCAATTATTTATAATTCTTAAATTAAAAAAGTTAAAATAAAAGGCATGGCATGATAATAGTAGCATGACAATTAAAAAATTATATGATAGAAATAATTAATTAATAATATTAATTATTGTTGTAGTAAATATAGAAATGAATATGGTGGAGCTACACCAGCGGTTCTCAAGTTTAAGGTGTAAAATAAATAATTAATCTGAGACAATCATTGGTATAAAACATGATCTTCAATAACATTTATTTATGTTGTAATACTTTTTTTCTGGTCTTAAGAATCCAAATGAATTACCTCCCTTCACCTTAAGCACAAATGTCCGACACATACATTGGTAAATTTAATTGATGCTGTTGTTAATTATAACATCCTAAAAGAAATATTTCATTAAATTTAGCAATGCAAACTGAGATCAAAAGAAATACGTTATGCTATAATACTGAAATATTGAGCGAGTGAAATCCCAAGAATAGCCCAGGATTGACATATTCCTATTACAACCTCCCTTTGATTGGACTGCAATTAATTACTTCCAAAAACTCTCAACTGGTCACTGTTAGTTAAAATAGAGATCTGAATTAAATTTGACTGTATTACTGATTTTGACTTCTGCTAACTCAAAAGAGATAAACAAACACCCAACAGATCCTTAACATTTGAGATTGGAGCCAGACGGATCAGTCACTTTAAGATGAACTCGGCTATTCTCCCGGTTTCTTCAATGGTGTGTTCATGAAATCTCTTACGTTAGATCAAAGTGGTGTGACATTTTTTGTACCGGTCTATATTTGAATAGAAATAATCTACATAGGCAATACACTTATTAGAAGACAAATATGTACCAATACACAAATAATCAATATCATGGCTTACTGGTTCACTTTTATTCATTAGAGCAAGGCGTTGCTTTCCTTTCATTATTTTCTTTTCCACTTCATTGAGCATACTCTGAGCAAACCTGATAAATTCATCTTCATAGGCCTGTTTCTTATAGCTTGTAGATTTCTCAAAGAGTGCCTTAACTTCATCATCATGAACCTTGGGGCAAGTTCCTAGGTCGGCTCGGGTGTTTACAAACAAATCATGTGGACAAAACTTAACCATATAATATTTGCAGAACTGAAACAAAAAATCAAAATATATGAACTTAAAGTTTTGAAAAATTTTCAATATTAAATAAAAATAAATAATCAGTAAGTGCACTAAATTAATTGACAAAATAAAATGAAAGGTAAATGAGTTTTTAAATTATAAAAAGTAGCTAAAAATGCTGCCTCATGCAATGGCTATGAATTATAACATAAAAAATAAATCACATTGAAAGTAACAATCTATACTATCTTACCTCGGGGTCTTCCCAGTTTAATTCTTTGGTTTTCTCAGTAGGAGCCAGATTTCGATATCTGCCCATCAATTCATCTAATAAAGCAGCAGCCGCTTGGACCGCCATTTTTCCTAAATTGAAGTTATCTTGCAGCAATAACAAGCAGCCACAGCCAAGTAAATAATATAGGTTACAATATAGGTAATATATAGGTTAACATAGTGTACGTTTAATCTAAAATAACATTATAACAAAACTTTTCAATATGATGATGATTAATTGAATTTTATTTTATGGATAATTAATATTTTCATTAACATGATTTCTTGGATACAATTGTAGTGAGAAAATATCATTCCCAACGAGTTCAGAAAAGTTTACAAGTAGACTAAACTTTTATGCAAATGAAAACTGTTTAAAAATCATTTCAAGTAATTTTTCATATTCATGATAAGAATTACACACAAATTGAGAAGTTCTTGAAGCCCTCCCTTACATACTTGTGCAATAATATTGAATATGTCGAACATACCGAAACGTATCGATAATATTGCATTAATGTAAATTTCAATTTTTTTTTTTTTTTTTTGCCTCTCTATATGAGCTTCTGCCATGAGAGATCTTTAGCCTAGAATCATCCAGATCTTAATGGAATCATAATCTCTTGTTATTTGTTATGTTGCAAAAAGTGAAAGATTTAAATACACTGCATCCATAGTTGCTCCGAAATTGATAGTAGATTGTAAAGTGGCTAGTTCTATGCAGGTGTACAGGAGCCGCTCTTCTTCAATAGGCAACTTTCTCCATTACTTCAGAACAATATTGTTTTACATAGATTCCAGTAATAGAACCTGTTTAGTCTTCTTTATCTGTTTCATAGCTCTATGGAATGATGCCCGGTTTTCTGCTTTAGTGTCGACCCTTCCTTGGCGAATTTATCCGTCATTTCATAGCCATAGTAATTCATTCCAGTGACTTGATGTCCTTTGAAAGGATACCTCTCTTTCCTAAATAAGCAATAATTTAATTCATGTTTTGGCACTTCAAAATACCGACAACATAGGATATCGCTACTGTAAAGGTCGTATGTAACAATTTTACATGTTTATTCTCTTTACATTAAAGCTGACATTTTGTAGTCTGCAAGTGTTATAAGTAGTCTGCTAAAGAAGAAAATAGCAGAGGGAAATAGAATATGAATTTAAACTAATAAATCATAAAGAAATGATCGATTTTCATGTTATTATATAAAAACATCAATGTTTACATACGACCACTTCCACTAATAACAGTGCAGTACCAAACGCAGCAGCACCTACAAATCGATGTTGAATAATACCTCTTTGGCTCTAGTACACAATCACTTAGCATTCTCCAGTTTTATTAGTGATGGGATATGACAGAGAATTTCAGTAACGGCACCAACAGTGACAGCTCCGAAAAAATCACTGTAACAAATCACAGTGATTTGTCACTACAGTGATTTTTTTTTTTGTGATAAGTATATAATGGCTCCTTGGCGAAAGCGTCACTGTGAAATCATAGTTTACGTGTTTAAAGTTATATTACAATAAAATTATTTTTTCCTGTGATAAATTTTATATTTCTGGGGAAAATATCTCTGGGATCTCTTGGTTTCTGTATACACCCTAGCAGAGAATATTTTAATTTATTTAATTTTTAATTAATGTCTTATTTATGTTTCAACAGTTAAGTGAAAAACTTTCAGTTAATTATTAAGACATGACTCATTCAGAAATAAACACTAGCGGATCCAGGATTTAATTTTGGGAAAGGATTCAGCCCGAAAGATTTTTTTTCATATACATATAATGATAATTAATTTGAAAAAAAAGAAAGAAATTACCTACCTATATGAAATAATATTTAAGTGGTTCCTGAAGTCCTAATAAATGTAATTATAGGAACAAGATACTTTAAGAGATAGTTTTAACATTTTTTTCTGTAAAACATGGTTATATTTTACCATTTTGGGTGGGGCTTCAACCCGAAAGCCCCCCCCCCCGTAGATCCGCCTGTGGAAATATATGGCAATGAATGTTCAATTCATCAAAGTTCAAAAAGTATTTTTAATAAAATTTGACAAATAACGTATTATTTTAGAAATATTTTTTTCATGATTATTCATTTATTATATAAATGAAGTCAACAATGCCCAGATCGCTGAGGCGAAAAAGAAGTGATAGTTCGGAGTGATCAGAGCTGTGATTTCACAGCGCCAACAGTGATCGTCACTGTTGGAGCGCAGTGATCGTCACGGTTGGCGTACAGTGATCGTCACTGTTGGAGCACAGTGATTTCACAGCACCTACACTGATCGTCACTGTTGGCGTACAGTGATTTCACCGCAGAGTTGGGCATTTACTCGAGTAAATGTCCAGCGGCGACGTCACGAGTTATCACTCTTTGAACCTTAGCCATGAGTAAATTTGAAAATTACTCATGAAACATTTTTCCTCCATGAGTAAATCACTCGTGAAAAATGTTATCTCTATGAGTAAATTAGGCACGAAACATTTTAACGCCATGACTAATTGTGAAAAAAAATTGTTTATATTTTATTTAATCTAATTTTTTTTTGTCACAATTCGGATTTATTCGATATCACGGTCGACTATTATGATTTAGGGGGCGCTTATTATGAAAATAATCTTGAATTTGAGATTGGGCCACCCGGGCCTCGACTTTTTTTAACTTTTCGGATTAAATCGAAATCAGGCACAACTAATACGTTTTGGAGAACGCTTTTTATGAAAATGATATTCAATTTAGGATTGGGCCCCGCGGTCCTCGACTTTTTGTAACTTTTCGGATTAAATCGATATCAGGGTTGACTCTTATGTTTTTGAGCACGCTTTCTTTGAAAATGTTGTCGAATTTGAAAAAAAAATAGTGTTAACGCCGCATACGCTCATTTCTTTATTTTTTTAATTATTATTTTTTCTCACCATTACCCCTTTTTAGTGTGAATAATGGAATGAATATTTATTATTTTTTTGTAATAGGGCAGGGAATATTGTCCCTAAAATATATTATAGTTTATATCTGCCTTCGTTTGCGATGTATTATCGCTCATTTGTATACACACCAGCCCGGCAGTAATACCCAGTCTTAGGGATTAAGACACAAATAATGCCATAGTACTGTCGGGATGCAGTCTTAAGCCAGTCTGGAGCTACCTTTCGTATGGAGCAGAAGTCTACCCCCACCATTTTCACCAAGTTCCAGGCTCATTGTCACCTCACCTGCGCCATTTTGAAGGTCCCAGCTGTATCATCGCGAGTCATCGATCAGCACATCAGTTCAGTTCAGTGTGGTCTAGACCTCAGTTCAGAGCGTATGATAAAAGTTCAGTCAGTTTATAGTTAGTGATTTTCGCAGTTTTTAGAAGGAGTTCGGTCATAATTTTTGGTTAGAACCAACTATTAATCGTGTTATATCCACAGACAGGAAAGATTCTTCAATACAACGCCGTTTCACGTCAGAAGAAGAAAGGAAAAATCATAATTTTAGTCGGCTTAAGGTATTTATTGCAGGCATTCTAGATAAGAATATAGGTGGGGAGCGCATGCGCATAAATAGGACTAGGTACTAGATATCTCAGTGTTTCCAGTGACGAGGTTGGGTTAACGTCAATTTTTTTACCACGTTACTTACGTAATTTTTTTTTTCTCTTTCTTCTTTTCTCTCGCTTATCAAGATGGTTTTATGCCCAATCTGTAAACAGACCATAGCAAGAGAAGAAAAAAAAACAATGGCATGCACTGTCCCAACATGTCAAGCCATTTTCCATGGAAAATGTCTAAACGCAGACGAGAGTGAGTTTGAAGCACTGAGGGCATTACGAAAAAATTGGGAATGCCCGAAATGTGAAAAGGCACGGAAAAATATCCAACCGACAGACAAGTGTCTCAGCCCGCCAAGATCGGCGCCACAACAACAAACTGTCGACAGCACGTCACAACTGTTACTTGCTGCCATTAAAAATTTAACAGAAGAGGTCAAGGGATTAAAATTCTCCCTCGATGCCAATGCTAACGAGGTGAAAGAATTAAAAATATCTCTCGAAAAGCAAGCATCCATAACTTTTGAGAATGCGGCGAAATTAGACTCTATAGAGTCACTACTGGAGGCTCAAAATTCCAAGATTGACGGACTGGTCTTGGAAAACACGACTCTCAAGTCTCGGGTCTCGGAGCTCGAAATCAGTCTCAATAAAAGTGAGCAACTGCACCTTTCCAGGTCAATAGAAATAAGAGGAGTCCCAGTGAGATCTGGAGAGACCCCGATGGGCCTGGTTATGAGCGTGGGGGCGGGCCTGGGCCTTAGTCTAAAGGTGGAGGACATTGACTATGCAGAACGGATAAGAAACAGGCAAGACGATACACCTGGGCCGCTTGTGGTAAGGTTCGTCCGGCAGTCGCTTAGGGATGAGTTGATCCAGAGGCGAAAAGTCATTAGGGATTTTTCAACACGTCACCTCGGATGGCAAGAAAATGACGCCCACAAGATCTACCTGAGCGAAGCTATGTCCGTAACCAACAGACACCTGTACTGGCTGGCCCGGCAAAAGAGGTCTGCAGGAAAAATCAGGTACAGTTGGTTTAGCGCAGGCAAGGTGAAATGTCGACGAGACGATGGACAGCAGGTCGTCGTCATCAACTCACCATCAGATTTAGAAACGTTTGCTTGACATGCATATACATGTTACAACACTTTGAACAATTTTGTTTTTACTTTTTTATATCCCCAGTTTTATGTTTTTGTTGCGTTTGTTTTAATAATAGACTATGATAATAATTTCATTTTTGTTTATGAGAATATTTTAGGTCTGATCTGTCCAGAAACTCTAATTTGTGTATTTTTTTTCTTTTGCACAATAGGAATATGCTTTTCGTTAACTAAATTTTATATTTTTTGTTTACCATCCTTATTAATATCTAGGAGATCTTGCACACAATTGGCTCTAGCTGCTGTAGAAATATTCCTATCCTTAACTCCTTCTGTCCGTTTACCAAGCCACCCCTCCTTCTTCCATGACTAATATCCTTCTAACCTGCCACGTCAACGCTCAGTCACTCTTAGCCCATTTTGATGAATTTTACGACTTTTTTCTCCATAACTTCTACCATTTAATTGCCGTATCCGAAACCTGGTTGAAACCCACAATCCCGTCCTCCCAGATCCTTCTACCTAACTATACTCTCCTTCGTCATGACAGAGTAGATCGCACGGGTGGTGGAGTAGGTCTCTTTGTCCATGACAGTCTCAAATCCAAAATTCTTCACTGCTCTTCCATAACCGATTCTCCGCACGTTGAATACCTTTTCGCCGAAATCCTCACCACCTCATCTGCCATTCTGTTTGCTGTCATATATCGCCCTCCTAGAATTCCTTTCGATGAATCACTTGAGACTTTATTGTACAACTTAATCCCTTCCTACTCAAACATCATCCTCTCCGGTGACTTTAACACCAATTTACTGGCACCATCCTCTGATTATTCCTACCTAACAAACCTCTTTAATTCTCTCAGCCTTTACATAGTACCCTACAATCCAACCCATCATACTCAGTATTCAGAGTCCTGGCTCGATCTAATTATCCTGGATTCCTCAGACAAACTCCTTGCCGCATCTCAGCACCCGGTTCCGTTTCTATCTTCCCACGATCTTGTCCAGATCTCTTACAATGTCCCTGTTCCATCCTTTTCTCCCCGAACAATATCCTTCCGAAACCTAGATTATCTCACTCACGAAACATTGTCAGAAGGTCTTGACGATATCCAGTGGGATCCCATCTACTCCTCAAAATCCATAGACACCATGGTAGAAATCCTAACCACTCAACTTCACTCTATCCTCGACCGACATGCTCCTCTTATCACAAAAACCATCCGATATCCTCCAGCTCCTTGGCTTACCCCTGCTTTGAGGGAGTGTATGAGAGAAAGAGATGCTGCAAGGCGACGGTTTAAACGAACTCGACTTCCTGATGATTTTCTCTCCTACAAACAGCTTCGAAATAGCACTCAATCAGCAGTACGCCGCGCTAAATCCCGTTACTACCATCATTCCCTATCCAACTCGCCCAATACCAAGGCTACGTGGGCTATTCTTAGAAAACTGACCATTGGTAATACACCCCAGTCTCAGTCCAATTCCGTTTCTGCTGATAACCTCAACGCTCACTTTGTCTCCTGTCCTCTTGCATCCACATCTCCCACGTCCAGTCTGGCTCCTATGTTCTCTTCCTTTAATCCTGATCACTTCTTTCTTTCCCATATTACACCAGATGAGCTCCTTAAATCCATTCAGAAGTCCCATACCAATGATTACGGTCCCGACAACATCCCAGTCAGACTGATTAAAGCCGCATTGCCATCCATTCTTCCGATCCTTTATCATATATACAATTATTCTCTTCAAAATGCTACCTTCCCTACATCCTGGAAAACCGCCCTAGTACGCCCATTGAAGAAGACTTCAAACCCATCAGTTCCTAATGATTTCCGACCGATTTCCCTCCTTTCAAACCTCTCAAAACCACTAGAGCGGTTAGTCCAATCCCAGCTATCCCATTTTTTAGAGGACAATAATCTCCTAAATCCCTACCAGTCTGGATTCAGGCCTGGTTATTCTACTCAGTCTGCCCTAATCAAAATTTCCCAAGACCTTCACACAGCCATAGATCAGCAGAAACTAACCATCCTTATTCTCCTAGACTTCTCCAAAGCTTTTGATTCAGTAGACCACAACATCCTCCTAACCAAACTTAAAAATATCTCTTTTTCTTCTAGTTCCCTTAATTGGTTCCAATCCTTCCTAACCGGTCGCTCCCAGTACGTTGTAATTCCTAATAACCCACCATCAGAATCTCTACCTCTGACCAGAGGCGTCCCACAAGGCTCTTCCTTATCCCCCACCCTTTTCTCCATCTATATAAATGACCTCCCATCCTCTATCCTGCACTGTCATTACCACCTGTATGCCGACGACATTCAAATTTACCTCTCCTTTAATCCGACAGATATCTCAGATGCCACTCAAAAACTTCAGGAAGATATTGACAGAATAAGTGCTTGGGCAAACCTCAATAGGCTCACTCTGAACGCCGAGAAGACAAAAGCAATCTTGATCGGATCCCCTTCACTCCTCAAATCCTCCCCAGTATCTCCCAGTCTCTTCCTGAACAACTCACCTATCTTATTCTACACCACCGTTAAAAACCTAGGTGTTACTTTCGATCAATCCCTATCCTGGAAACCTCACATCTCCCAAATTTCCCGTCGCACTATCTCCACCCTAAAACAGTTCAATCGTCTACGATATCTCCTTCCATATAAGTCCCGTCAACTCCTAGTTTCCTCCCTTGTTTTCCCCCACTTCGACTACGGCTGTATGGTGTACGGTGGACTCCCGGGAGATTCCGAGGCCAAACTTAAACGCCTAATGAATTGCGCACTACGATTTGTTTTCGGAATCTCAAGGGATACGCATATTACCCAGTATTACACTGAGTTGAGGTGGCTCTACCCATCCTATCGCCGTCAGTACTTCCTAGCCACCTTTCTGTACCAAATTATTAGAACCCATCGACCCTCCTACATTTTTCACAGCTTACAATTCAAATATTCCATCCAATCCCGTCCCACCAGATCTCGTACTTCCGACCTCTATCCTCCTCCTCACCGAACTGCTGCGTTTGACAAATCCTTTGCAATACAAGCCGCCTCCCTCTGGAATTCCATCCCACCTGATATTCGACACGCTCAATCAGTTTCCTCGTTTAAACCACTCCTCTTTAAGCACCTACTCCTTTCTCAATCCGAATGAATGTGAAATATATCTCAGAGAAATATCTGAGCACCACCAGAGAGTACCTCAATTTATTAAGGTTATTTTAGTTTATCATACATATGTACAATTTACTTGTTCTTTTTTTTCTCTTTTCTGTATTTTTATCGTAAGTCAACTTTCATTGTAAATATACAATTCAATTGTAGCCACACAGACATATAATCTGTATTCATATTTTGTTCTTAAGGGACAACAGTCCCAGAATAATAAAACATTTTTTTCATTTCATTTCATTTCATTCACATCGATATGCATATCGATCCCCCCACCATCGACAGCTGAACTTCAGGTAACTAACCTCTTTGGAAATATAGCCTCCAATTTGGGATATTCTTCTCTCACCGTTACCACAGACATTTTTTTTCCCCTTGGTTTACTATAATTTTAGAAGTTGGTTTTATTTATATTTGGCTATTAATGGTTAATTTGGTTTATTTTCTCTGCATATTATAATTATGTTTTATTTTATCGCAATTTTACACCAATATTTATTTAACTCTTGTACATAATTAGATTTTTTTTATCTCAATAAATTGTGAGCATTCAAAAGGGGATTTTCATTTTTCCATTATTTGATTTATTGAATATTTCTATTTTTTAATATTTTCTTTGCATGCATTTGTTTTTTTCTCTAATGTTTTACAGGTCTCATTATTTCACTCCTTTTATTTTTTTCCTTCTTTCCCAACATTTTTGATTTTGCTCGAATTTTCCCCACCGTTGAGGAAACGCACCGGGGAAAGAATTGTACTTCAATTTTGAAGTACCCCTGGCCCCAACAAATAGATTAAATAAAATAAAAACATTTTTTTTTCATAATTACTCATGGCGTTAAAATGTTTCATGAGTGATTTACTCATGGAGATAACATTTTTCACGATTTCACAGGGACCGTCACTGTTGGAGCACAGTGATTTCATAGCTCCTACAGTGACTGTCACTGTGATTTCGGTGCGCCTGTCACTATGATCACCAGCTCCGGCCCAGTCACAGTGACAGAATCACAGCTCCGCCTATATGGCCCCATCACTAGTTCTTGCGTGTCTGGACTTCCAAACCATAGGTAAATACTATGAAACTATTTATATTTATTAAACTGTAGTTCTATAAGTTTTTTTGTCGTATTTATTAATTTTCAATTATTATTTGTTAATAACAAAAAAATCATTGTATGGTTCTTCATTTTCATTTGATTTTCTCATCATTTTCTTATCAATATGATTGTATCGTTATAATTTCAACAGTCGACTACTTATCTATCTCTAAAGCGTTTATATTTTAATGTTCTTGATACTTTTATGAACTTTTTATTTACCGAGTTATTGTTTATCTTAATTTTTCAGCTACATATCATATAACTCCCACAGTTTTCTATAGCTTGTTCCTTCCAGTCTTGAGGAAGATCTGGTTTGTTCGACCTAGTATGAGCGAAAAGTTGGCTTACATAAAGTAGTTTTCACTCTTTTAAGTTTTTTTTCGGGATTAAATAAAATCGTTTTCGCTATTTTAAGTTTTTTATGACAGTCACCATCTCTTTCTTCAATATTAAACTACGGTCAACTATTGAGTATTCAATTTTTTTTTTCTAGATTATACTCTTTTTATATATATATATATATATATATATATATATATATATATATATATATATATATATATTATTTTTATATATATATTATATATTTATTTTATATTCCTATAAAATACACTCTATTTTTTATTTTAAAAACATATATGGCACGCTTTGTTACAAAAAGTGTCTGATTTGTGTCTATCCAGCGCACTAGCGGATCCAGGATTTAATTTTGGGGGGGCTTCAGCCTGAAACCTTTTATTTTCATAAAAATAACGATAATTATTTTGGAAAAACAGAAAGAAACTAACTACCTATATGAAATGGTGTTTAAGTTATTCCTTAAGTACTTTTAAATGTAATTACACGAACAATAATACTTTAAGAGGTATTTTTTAAATTTTTCCCCATAAAACATGGTTATATTTTTCCATTTTGGGAGGGGGCTTCAGCCCGAAAGCCCCCCCCCCCGTAAATCCGCCCGTGATCCAGCGTAGAGAATCCGCTGAGACCCGATTTCCATTTTATTCCTGATAGTGTAACACTGTTAAAATAGATTATCTTTCCAATTCACGACCTTTGAAATTTAATATTACATGAAATTCGCGTTTTGCTCTTTTGGCGCCAAATTGCACGATTTTGATTCTGTGGTATTAAATTACATGTTTTTAACTTTCTCAACAGGTTCAGACAACTGATTAATTTGATTTTAATGGCATAAAATTGAACGTTTGAACTTTACTCCCCACAATTAAAACAAAACTGTGATTACTATTATTAGCATACAGTTGAAAATTTGAACTTGATTTTCCACAATTAACCACAAACTGTGATTAGTCTATGTTAGAGATGTTAAATACACAATTTTACAAATTTTGGGGTCTAACTGTAAGATTTGAACCTTTTGACATTTTTATTATATGTGATCTCTTTCACTTCACAAAAATCAGGTCTCTAGTCATTACTGTATATAAACTGAAAACAGCAAGGGAACAGTTGAAAAGGGTAAATTAGAGAAAATAAAGGGATCAGTGATCCAAATTGGCTACTCAACCCCAAAAATTTACTTCCCTCTAAATTTTTCCCTCCCAGAGCAAGTTATCCCTTTACCTCTCTAGTTCAAACCATGAATTTTGGTACAGTAAAACAATTTAAAAAAAAAAAGAAGGTTTATTTACTATTTTTTATTTGTATTTTGTTGCTCATGATCTATTATTTTAAAATAATGTAATTGCTCATTTATCATTATGATTTTCTACAATTGCTCTTCATTATTTTCTATTTTGTTTATTTATCTTTATTTCTTCTATTAACGAAGGCCTGCTAGTTTGACACCTCAGCATATCAACCAATAAATTGTTTTTTACAATTTAGACGAAGATCTCTTCTTCATCCTCAATTGGACATCTAATATTTTTGCTCTATATTTAAAAGGTTGGTCTATTTGTAAAGCTGTTTTTTCCTGTACATATCAGTATGGTATTAATGATTACAGAAATTACACTTTTTAATTCTATTTATAAATTATACTCATTTTCAACTAAAATATATTTTTTTATATAAAGATATGTTGTTATATATACATATATTACTTTTTTTTCAGATAAGAGAGAAAATTATATTGGATGAAGGATTCTTAAGTTCCTAGGATTTAATTTGAACTGATTAGTTAAAATAATTCTGTGTCCTCTTTATTTGATAAGTTTATTTTTAACATTTATTATTATTATACAATTTTAATTTATCATGGATAAAAAAAAATCATTTATTTGGAATTTTTTTACAACATCCAATGAAAATATTAAATGTAATATTTGCAAAAAGTTTTTTCTAAAATATCGACTTCTTCTAATTTAAATAAACACATGAACAGAAAACATCCAGGCGTTTCTCTAAATACTTTTAAAAAACTGAAAAGGGCAGTTTCCACACATGTTTCAGAAGTCTCAACGGTACCAACCACAACATCACCAGCCTCTACACCTTACATTCGATTTATTTCCTATATCTCCCCCATCTGCGTCAACATTAGATAATACATTTAATATTGAATCTCATCAAAGAATAAGCACGGATAGCTCTAAGCAACAAACCCTTAGGTCGTTTTTAAAGAAGAAGCTATCTGTTCCTGAAAAAAAAACACATAGATGAAGGATTGATTTTGTTATTTACAAAAGATTTTCAGCCCTTCAGCATTGTTGAAGATGAAGGCTTCCGCGTTTATTCATCTCACATGAATTCGAATTATGTATTACCCTCCAGAAAAACAATTTCTCAGACATTGATACCAGGAATGTATGAGGAAGAAACAATTAATTTTAAAAAAATTTATTTAAGTGAGGAGATATTGTCAGTAACTCTTACAACCGATTGCTGGACTTCGCCCACCGAAGATAGTTTCATGGCGATAACCTCCCACTACATAAACAATAAATTTGAAATTAAATCAAACGTGCTGGAAGGTTTCTCTTTCCCCAAACAACATACAAGTGAAAATTTTGCTTTTGAGTTAGACCGAGTATCTCGTGAATGAGAGATAATAAATAAAATTTTATTATGCATTAGTGACAATGCAGCAATTATAAAAAAACCATAACAGATATTTTAAAATGGAAACATTTTGGGTGCTTAGCCCATACGATAAATTTAATTATGAAGAATGCCCTAGAGAGCAAATCAGGAGAAGGAGATTTAGGATCGCTTATAAAAAGGATTGGGGCCATTGTCAATCATTTTAAAAATAGTACACAATTAAGCCAGAAATTGATTGATATTCAGAAACAAATTAATTAAAGATGTCCCGACAAGGTGGAATTCCACCTATAACATGTTCTCCCATTTCGTTTCACTTGAAACAAACATTCGGACTACTTTAGCACTCATAGACAAACATATTGAAGTATTTTCATTTCAAAGAATGGGTTATAGCATCAGAAATCACTACTGCCTTACAACCCATGAAAGAGGTAACGGGGACCACATAAGTGGCGAAAACTATGTGACAGGGTCCTCTGTTATAATTTTAATTCAAGGAATTTTGGATTTATATAACAATATGATTGAAGAAAATCCCAATTTTTCTTCATCAGTTAAATTGTTAATTAATACATTAAAGGAGGGACTTGATGGTCGCCTGAGAAATTTGCAGGGAAGCAAAACCCTTGTTACAGCTATGTTCCTCGATCCCAGATTCAAAAATATAGCTTTCCCTTCAGAAAAAACAGCTGAAACAGCAAAAAAAACATCATAAATTTGGTGGCCAGCCAAATTAATCAAGATTTAGGAGAAGGTCCTTCAGATGGTGCAGTTGAAATGAGTAGTGATACTCCTTCGACAAGTTCCACTCTTGTAACAAAGAAGCTCGCTGCATTTAATACATATAGACTAATTGCAGCTAATTATAAGCCAGCTGGGACCCCGATGTCAAGGGCCATCACAGAAGTACAACGTTACCTGGAAGAACCGCTACCATGTGAAAATAGCGACCCACTGATGGTGGAGGGAACATTCCTATAATTTTCCATTTCTGTCAAAAATCGTTAGACAAAAGTTTTGCACAGTAGTAACATCAGTGCCATATGAAAGGGTTTTTTCTAAAACTGGTAATATTTTAAATGAAAGGAGGACTCGGCTGTCCTCAGAAAAAGTGAAAAAGATTGTTTTTTTGAAATATAATTCATAAGTTGATTAATTGTAAAATATTTATTACAGGGACAAATATGGAATAAAATACATATCGGCACATATTTAATATGTATTTTATTATCCAGTAACTAGTATCAATCTAATGCTTAATTTAATAAGATATGTATAAAAAATATTTACATTAATATTTACCTGTTAGCTACTTATTTTAATTAAGATTTTATTGAAGTTGTTAAATAATTTGTTTTGATGTAAATATGTTTACCACAATGCTAATAAATGTTTGTCTTTATAGATTCAAAAGTCTTTATCGGCAGTGAAATTAATTATTATAATATCTTGATGACATCCTCCTTATTTTCATTTCATTTCAAACTAATTAAGTTAAAAGTTCAATTTTTTTTAAGCTATTTTTGTTTTATATATATCTGGGATCAGAGTATTAACACATGGAGAAGAAAGACCAATAAAGAACTGCTTACAGAAACATGGTCAATCAATCTCCCATGATATGAAGGCACAGAGATAAAGATGGACGGGTCATGTAGCTTCTAGCAATCCATCTGGAAGCCTCTATGTAACAATGAATGCCTCAATAGTAAGCAAAAGACCACGTTGAAGGCCAAAAAGCAGATGGATAGATAGAATCAACAAAGATGCTATAGAGCTTCTTGCAGATAAATGGAAAGAAAGACAGGCAGAGATTGAGCATACTTGTTAAGGTGGCAAAAGATCTACATGATCTGTAATACAAACAGAAACAAAAACAAAATATATATATATATATATATATATATATATATATATATATATGTGTGTGTGTGTGTGTGTGTGTTTAACTTAGCTATAAAGAGTTTTTTAATTGTTACAAAATTCTTAAGAACGTATTAGGAAAATATTTTCTCTGCATGAATTTGTTATATTTTCATTTAATATATTCCATTCTTTTGTCAAATATGAAGCATATTTTGTTTAAAAAATTGTGTAAATATCTTCATAGTACCTGACATAACTATACAGTCATTAGAACTATTATATTTAAAAATGGTGTGAAGTATTTATTACAGGGACAAATTTAATAATAAAGGAATAAAATATATATAGGTACATATTTAATATATGTTTTATTAGGTATCAAATAGGTATTAAAAATATCAAACCTGATCAATAATCAATTACAGTTGGATTAAAATATCTGATACAATTATTGGAATATCAAGCCCAAGCGCCAGTATGTATACCATTCAAGTATCTAGTCCAGGTATCAGATAAAAGTATCCGATGTGAGTACCAGATAAAAATATCTGATACGAGTATCAGATAAAAGTATCTGATGCGGGTATCAGATAAAAATATCCGATACAAATATCAGATAAAAATATCAGATTAAAGTATCCGATGCCAGTATCAGATAAAAATATCTGATACTAGTATCACATAAAAATATCTGATACTACTATCACATAAAAATATCTGATAGCAGTATCAGATAAAAATATCCGAAATTAGCATTACATAAAAAAAAAAGTAATAAGCGTGAATATATTTATCTACTAATAAATATTTAATTAAATTAAACTAAATGAATAGATAGTTCTAAAGAAATTGTGCACAACTAAAATTATAACTAAACATTTCTCTTATATCAATATGGCATGTCTGGACAACCATTTTGTATCCATGTGAGCATCTGTATCAGATACTTTTGGGTCGTAACAGATACTTTTTTAGAATCAGATAAAAGTATCTGATACATACAATCCCCTTTATTTCTTCTGTTCCCCACAATTAAAACAAAACTGTGATTACTATTATTAGCATACAGTTGAAAATTTGAACTTGATTTTCCTCAATTTCCACAATAGTGATTAGTCTGTTAGAGATGTTAAATACACAATTTTACAAATTTTGGGGTCTAACTGTAAGATTTGAACCTTTTGACATTTTTATTATATGTGATCTCTTTCACTTCACAAAAATCAGGTCTCTAGTCATTACTGTATATAAACTGAAAACAGCAAGGGAACAGTTGAAAAGGGTAAATTAGAGAAAATAAAGGGATCAGTGATCCAAATTGACTACTCAACCCCAAAAATTTACTCCCCTCTAAATTTTTCCGCCCAGAGCAAGTTATCCCTTTACCTCTCTAGTTCAAGCCAAGAATTTTGGTACAGTAAAACAATTTAAAAAAAAAAGAAGGTTTATTTACTATTTTTTATTTGTATTTTGTTGCTCATGATCTATTATTTTAAAATAATGTAATTGCTCATTTATCATTATGATTTTCTACAATTGCTCTTCATTATTTTCTATTTTGTTTATTTATCTTTATTTCTTCTATTAACGAAGGCCTGCTAGTTTGAAACCTCAGCATATCAACCAATAAATAGTTTTTTACAATTTAGACGAAGATCTCTTCTTCATCCTCCATTGGACATCTAATATTTTTGCTCTATATTTATTTAAAAGGTTGGTCTATTTGTAAAGCTGTTTTTTCCTGTACATATCAGTATGGTATTAATGATTACAAAAATTACACTTTTTAATTCCATTTATAAATTATACTCATTTTCTGAGTCTGCCACATTATGTAATATTGCATTTAATAATGTGTTGAAAAAACTGGATTCACCTGGGTACATACTTAACAAAATGGTGCAAATATGTGCTTATGAAGATGACATATACCTAATTACCAGGAATTTGAGGTTAATAAAGGAAATATTTGCAATATTGAAAGCCGAAAGTGAAAATATTGGGCTGGAAATTAATCAAAATAAGACAAAATATATGTTTGTCAGGGCCGACAATGAGGCTGGTCCACATGAACCCTTTGTACAAGCGCAATTAGTATTCTGAATATTTTTGAAATATTCAGAACAATACAGAACAGGAAGGAAAATTTTATAAAAATATTGAGAACAATTTATGCAGCTCTTTGTGAAGGGGGTGTATGGAGGTTTAGAAAAAATGTGGAGCGATATGAATTATGTAATAGCGGCAACATAGTTCATTTCACTAAAACTAGGCCTATGGAATGGTTAGGCCACGTGGTTAGAATGGACTACAGCAGGATGCCTTATAGGGCATTGTTCTCTACAACATATGGCACAAAAAGAAAGGGAAGACCAAGGAAAAGAAAGGAAAAGGGAAGAACACTGGGTGTGAGAAACTGGAAGGATAGGGTGAGCAATAGAGATGATTGGCATGCTATAATTCAGGAAGCCAAGGTCCACCCTGGGCTGTAGAGCTAAGTAGTAAGTAATAGGCTAAGATTAATGCCCACAACATTATATGGTGTAGAGGTGAGACTAATAGATTACATAGCCTCTACAGACCGAGAAATTGTGGATGGAGGTGGTGGATCTATCTTTATCTCTAGAAAAAGAATTGAGGTACTAGATAATTATTCTTGCTAGCCCGGTAAAGTAATCCACGATTTACTAATTCAGTTTCTACCAGAGCCATTGAGAGAAACAAAGAACCCCTGTCAATTATCAAATTTTCCCTAAAATCTTACTGAAGCCTTTTATAAAATTACATTTTTCTCTTAAATGTTTAAAAATACAAGCTGAATAATAAAAATTAGAAAATACACATTTTTTTTTGCACAAAATCTGGGTTGAAAGGTCATAATTACCTATGCAGCAAAAAACATCAACCATCATCATTACTCTCGTCTCTTCCAAACTCTTTACAGATCAATTAAATTTATAAAATTGATAACCATATTTATTTTCTTTAGCTCTTGCTGGAGTTTCTACAATTACTTCCAAATACGGCCAGGTCATCTGCAAAAGCTTGGTGTTGTTCTTTGGAGTCTTCTGAAGCAGAGATGAAATGGTCTTAGGTCTGGTATGGATTTTTTTAGTACAGTGTTGAAGGTGATTATGAAAAGGAGTAGGCTTAAACTGCAACCCTGCTGGATGCCAATATGGGAATGAACTCTTTTGAAGTGGCAGGTTCTGACTATATTCCTCTGTTTATGGTATAGGCTTAGAATAGCTACACTTAGTCACACATCTACTCCCATTGCCCATAATGTCCGATCTGTATCTAGTACATTGACTCTGTCGTAAGCTTTGGACAGGTCGATCAAACAAAACATACGCTTCCCTGTTCCTCTCAATGAACTTGTTAATGTAAATATCAGACCTTGACAGCTTGTTTTTCCTGAATCTGTATTGTGCGTTGTCGAGGAGTGGTTCAGTAGATATCCTGAGACATATCTATTTGAATTTTTAGTAAACTTTACTTGGGACACTGAGGAGGGAGACTTTCTATTATCCCCTTTTTTAAAGATGGAAACTATTACCGATGTTTCCCAATCCTTGGGTATCTTTTTATATTTCCACAAAAGATTCAAGAGGTGTTGGAAAATCTCTATGCCTCTTTCTCCGAGGTATTTCATCATCTGTGGAGTTATGTTATCAATACCTGGAGCTCGTCCTATTTTCAGAGGGGTTATAGCATCTATAACTTCTTCCTCGGCTATGTAGTCCTCTTACTTCCAGTTTTCAAGGGATAGCATGGGGTGATAGTTTCTCGGTGTCCTCTTCCAATTCCCTGAAATATTCTGTCCATCTCTCCATAACTTCTTCCTGGGGTGCCAGAATATTCCCCTGTTTGTCTTTAATGTGTTTCAGGGCGGGTTCCTTTTTAAATTTAAAAGCTAAATTATAAGGCCAACACCATGTAGGCCAGACTGGACCCCCTTTGGAACTCCAGACTCCTCCTCTTGTCAGAAATGGTTTTTATCCATCTAAAATGAGCATGAAAACTTTACACTAAAACTGAAATTATGTGATTGGTGAATAATGAATCGTGAACAAAAAAGGATCTCTGCACTTTAAGGAGGTCAACCAAAAAAACATTCATAATTTTGCATCTCAGAATTTCAAGAAAATCACGGTTACACACAAATTTATGTAAAAGCAGATAAAAATTATCCTACTTAAGAAAAACTTCCTTGTTTAGTAAGCTTTAATTAAGTTGATGTTGATTAGGGAACAAATTGAGATTCACCTCAACTTATATAAAAAAATAATGTGATTTTATATCTTATAACCTAAAAGTATCTGTGTTTTCACCAAAAATTATTATAATACATAACTGCAAAGCTTTAATTTTTTGTTTACTATGACTTGGGATGTATAATAATCAACATAATTGCCTAAATAAACTTTTTATATAATGTTAAAAAAAAATATAATGTAAATATAATTATTTTTCATGCAAAGTGACTATTAAACTGTTTTTTTCATTTAGTTCTCTATTATAGGAATTAATTCGTATTTATAAGTGATGAACTAAATGTTCCTGATCCTAATATTTAAGGAGAATTGAAGCAATTAGCAGGTTTCTTAATTTTTAACCTAAATATTAGAAGTAGAAACATATACTTCATCGCTCTATAATAGTATATAAAAGTATTTAAGATGGAACAAATTAAACCAATATAAGTTATAAAAATCTTGAGACCATGGGTTGGGTTTCATTCTAATTTTTGGCTGTAGGACATCGATATGAATTAAATAATCTGTTATCATTTGTTGTCTCACTATTGATCATTTTTGGGTATCCCAAGGTAGCCTATAACAAGGACAAGAAGCCCCATTGTGCACCAATCATTACATTTTAATACACCATCTTTCTCTTCCTAAAGGTAAAATCTATAGATGATAGATGAAGAAATAAGAAAAAAAATTAGTTTTTCTAAAAATATCAAAGATTGACAGTTAAATCTAACAATGATAGTTTAATATGACTATAAACCGAAGTTTTATAGTTGGAATAATAAGATAAATTTAAATTAAGACTAATAAGGATTGGTGAAAAACAAAAAAACATTTTAGTGTAGTAAGTAATGTTTATTTGAAATAAGGAAATATATAAAAATTATAATTATTTGTTATAGTATTAAATTAGCGAAACTAATTGATGATGTATAAAGCTCTCAGTTTAATGATGCGCAGAAAAGATGACAAACACCTTTCGGTTATACCTGAAAAATTAGAAAAGAAATCTTGAGTAAAACTGTTTGTTTTTTTTTAAACAATAAGGGATATGAAAGTGGAAATTAAGAAGATAAGTAATATCAATTTAAATAATAAGAATGGTTAATGATTCATGATTCACCAGTTGATAGAGCAATCGATGAGCTCTCAGCGAACTATTTATGTCATGTGACATACAGATTAATCATTTCTTCATACCAGACTGAAACAACAAGAAACCGCTTGACGTTTCTGATTACTTCAGCACTTACAAGACAAACGCTCTAAACTTCCAATTAATTACAAAAGACTCATATATATGACAATAATAAGACCTATTTGGACTTATGGAATTGAGCTTTGGGGCTCCACTAAACCATCGAATTCCTCTCGTATCCAATCCTTACAAATCTGGGTTGATAGGTCATAATTATAAAAAATACCTATGCAGCAAAAAACATCAACCATCATCATTACTCTTGTCTCTTCCAAACTCTTTACAGATCAATTAAATTTATAAAACCTAAATTTCAAGAAAAATATTAACCACATCATTTTATGACTTCAGAAACTTTTCCTACAATTTTGTTCCTACCATAAGACAGTCTACTTTTTTACTTTCACTTACGTATATATGTAATATATAGTAAGTGTAAGTATTGCGATCGAGAAAATTTTTGAATCTGAGTTTTCAACAGTAATAGACGTTTCGAGGTACCCTGAGTTGAAATGACCAAGTCCCAAAAAATGGTCTGTGTGTTTGTAAGTTAGCAGTATAGCTCAAAAACAAAAAGTCCCACGAAACTGATATTACGTATTTAAGATAGGTATATATACCTTAGATGTGACGGCAACTTTTCCCTTAAAATCGGCTAACCGGAAGTGCCACTTTATATCAACGCTGAAAGACATTTTCACAATTTTCTCAAAAACGGCTCTAACAATTTTGATTAAACTCGGTGTATCATTGTATAATTAAGTGGTCTTTAATATCAGTTAGGTCTTATCCCCATTGATGCCACTTTACAGGACTTAAATGCCCAATGTTCATTTAAGTCTTCCTCTAAAAAAGTACCTTAAATATGGTTTATTTTAAAAAGTTAATCATTTCACATTATTCAAAGTAATGAAAAAATGCTAAATATAACTTTTGAAAGAATTTGATAAGTTAATAAAGGAGAAAAAAACGGATGTACCGATTTCAATGAAAATTCGCTAAAGTCATTTTCTCAACACCTTTTAAATTTATATTATCTTAATACTATAATCAAAATAAGTCTGGTAAATTTTGAAGTTAAAAAAAAAATATATATATATATATATATATATATATATATAAGTTTAAATTTCAACAAACAGTTTATGACTTTTAGCTGAACATTGCACTAAACTAATATACAAAAAGTTTCATCAAGTAGTACTTACGAGAGAACAGGAGTGAGAGAGGTAGAGGTTTAACATGGATGAAAGCTCACATAGGCCTGCCTCTCGGAGGCATCATTGGTTGGTCTCCCTGCCCGCCACCTCCTGACTTGGGGTTCTTAATTGTTTCATCAACAGAAAGGATCAGGCATACTGCTTCACAAGCTGCTTCTAAAGCATTTCTCTTAACTACTGACGGCTCCCAAACACATTTCTCCATATTGTCGGAGATATCCTCAAGTGCTACATCAACACCTTCCCAGCAGCTTCCTATAGAGGTTAATAACATAACATTTTATTGGAAATGAAATTAACATACAGAAAAGTTAACTATTACAGATATCTCTATCTATTATACACTAACAATTCAATTAAAATATTGAAACACAACAATACAATAAAACTTCATCATAGCTAAGACTAGGTTTTCATGCAATGAAAAATCAAAAAGAGTAAAAGTGCATACATAACATGAAAACATCAAAAATCTTAATTTTTATTTGATTTATAATATTAATATATGAAAAAATAATCTACTGCTGTGCTAACGAGTTGCATCCTCTAAATTAAAGTTAGTTATAATGTGTAGAAAGATGGAGAAAAACCTAATTCTAATTTTACAACGAACGACAAATAACTTAAATTTGGATGAAAGAACAACATAACAATAAAATATTTAATAACAAAACATGCATCTAAAGAAAAGTCTAAATTAATCAGGCTTAACAACATATAAAGTTAATAAAATATTTAATGACAAAACGTGCATCTAGAGAAAAGTCTAAATTAATCAGGCTTAATAATAAGGGATTTAGTAATTTAATATTTTAGCCACAAACACTAAAGAATTTCTAAGATTATGTCGGGCCAGTGATAATAGAGACCGCTATATTTATATTGGATTATAGGTATTTTTATTTGTATATTTTTGTTGTATATATAAATTTTAATTTTCATACCATCCCAATATATAAAACTAAGTATTAACCATTAATATAACTATCATTTATGTAAACTATATTTATGTACAGGTTTTATCGGACCTGCATGTTTATGATTTTGAATTATTTCAATGGCCTCTCTTCATTGGATCGATGATGATACCAGTGTCTAGGGAGCAAAATATTTTTGAGGAGCAATCATAGGGTCTGGTCGGCTTATACCATCAACGCTCCTCATCCCTTCTCAGGTTATTCAGCTGTTCCCGCCCTGAAGTTAAAGTGGAATAAGTTTGCAAACTTACGGGAATTGAATTTAACGGAAACGGAATGGATTTTATTCAAAATAAAGGAATAAATTTACATTATAATTTTTCTGATCAATATGATAATTCTCGCGGTTCTTACTAAATATTAATCACAACAAGCAGGCCTTCAAAAAATTTAAGGAAAGCTGAAGATTATAGAAAAAATAAAATCTGGCATATAAAGTCGTAGACGGTAATGGAAGGTAATAAATAAAAATTGTAATTAATAATTTTTGAAAACAATGAATATCTTGATTGTATTTAAAGTGAATTTTTTAGACTAAAAAATGCCTGAAATCGCAAATTGGAAATTTTTCATGTATGTTAAGTGACATTTCAGCTTTAAAATAATTCATGACACCGAAATATCTTATCATTAATACAGAGAACACTTTTTAAATTGTCCTTACGTCCAAAAACTTTATTAAATGCATTACAGACATACTGTAATTGTTTGGCATAAGTATTTATGTGTCTTTCAAGACTGTACTGACTGTTTAATTGTTGGAAGCAAACACCACAACAATAGTTCTTTTGTTTGTCATGAATCAATGAGTGCCTCACCCAATTACTTTTTTTAACAAATGATTTATTGAAACTTTGGCAGTAAAATTTTGAGTCTTCCATGGTAACAACAAAAAAATTAAGGCAATATTTAAAAATCAGATCAATTGATAAAAAAAAACTATAGTTAAAAAAAATGGATAAAAATAGTAAATAATAGTTGAAAATAAAAAACAATTGATAAAAAAACAAAAAAAAAACAATGTGTAATGTAATACAAATTAAAGTAAGAGAATACGAAGACAAACGTCAAGCGCATGAACATAGAAAAAGCAAAGCCGACTGTACTAGGGTGAACAGAGAAAGGGAGGGAAGACAAGGGTTGACATAAGCCGACTAGACCCGATGGTTGCTCTTCCTCAAAAATATTGTGCTCCCTAGACACTAGTGATGATGATTACCTCACAAATATTCTGTTAAAGAGTCATTCATAGATTATCGAGCAGGAATGCCCAGGAGAGGGGTAGGAGGGTCATGGCGCAAGTTGCCCCATAAACATTTTATAGGGAGGCAAATTTTGACGGGGTTATGAATTTTCAAAATGAAAAGTTTCAAATCAAAAGACAAATGGAAGCATGGAAAATGCCGCAGAATATGTAATTGTATATAATCTACAAATTTTAAAATTAAAGTTTTATTTTAATTTTTTTAAGAAGAGGATAGCAATAAAATATCTTGAGAAAAGCTCTATAGCTACTATGGTTGTACTGGGGTACTTATAGCATGTTTAAGTTTTAAAAATTAAAATATTTCTGATCGTCTATGACAAACTAAAAATCTATCGAAAAAATAAATGGAGGAGAATGGCTCTATGATCCCTTGGGCACTTTGATGTTATAGAAAGACATTTTATATATTTTTAATAAATAAAAAGAACACCCAGTACTCCTAGTATATGAGAGATCTACAAACCAAAGTTCTTATGCACCAAACAAATAGGTTTTGAGTGTATACAATGATGGATTGGTACAAGTACAGAAATAGCTGTGTTTCATTGTTTAAGTATTAAAATGGAAAGATATTTGCCATTAGGACAAGCTAATCGCTTATTGTATAAATTGCTACATTAATAATTGTGGTAAAGTGTGAAGCTACTATTTGTTGAATAGACTTTCTTGATAATATTATACTGTATATATGAATAAACATGTTTTGTTGATGTTACTTATACATTAGGGGGAGAAGGATAGCTATCTAATACGGTATATTGGTCACATATTATTCAACCATACTAATAATAAGTGGTTTTTATTTCAAACAGGGTACACAGGTAATGAAGAAGTGTAGAAGTTGAAATAATTTAAAATAAATAATAAAAAAAAATTAACAAATGTCTTAAAATATTGTATTTTTACTTTTAATAGCTTATTTAATTAAAAAGAAATGAACAAAATTATTCCCTATCAAACATCCCTTAGGGCAACAATGGTCGATATTTCGTCCACTTCAATATAGCTATAATACATAATAAAAAATCAATTAAAGTCTTTAAACATCCTATTCAAACTCTAAATCACATATTCTGATGAGAAAAAATTGTGGCAATTATGCCCTATAAATGGTCAAGGTTTTTCAAAACGTGTAATATGGATTGGTTCCCTTCTGTTAAATACAACTAGCTCTATTGGAGAAAACATTAAATTATTTAAATACATTGTACCAGTTTTTTTTTTTATTTAATTCAGATAAAGATTCTTAAAAAATAAAATATTTTGTTCCAAAACCTTAATTTTCAAGCTTTAAAATGAAAATTTATAATAAAAAAAAACAAAATAACTATGTTATGACATTTCTGACTCACCTTGAGCATGCTTTTGCCTGAGTCTGTTAAGAATAGCAGTTGCATCAAAACCAGCATTATCACACAACTGTCGTGGAATAATTTCTAAAGCTTTAGCAACTGCTCCTATTAACAGTTGTTCTTTGCCTGCAATAGTCCTTGAGTAATCCCGCAACATTTTGGAAAGTTCCAATTCAATAGCTCCACCACCTACAGAAAATGTTTATTAAAATATTTAAAAAATAAAATAATCAATAATAAATAATAGTGTTCGTCCAGTGGTCGAAATTCGAACATAGCCATTAAAAATTTGAGGAAAACATATAATTAAATAAAAAGTAAATTCAATAAATAAAGAGTAAATCATGATTCAAAAATCCTCATTTATTAATATAAACAAAATTTCAATTTCAATTAAAAATCGAGCTTAACTACTTAAAATTATTTATAAATAATACAAAATAGACTAATTCAAATATATTTAATCTCCATTTTAATTTATGTGTGTTATTATCACAATAAATTAATGTTATGATTAATCAAGTAAAAATAAATTTAAATTAGCAATTTCAATTCAGTTTAAATCCATTTTTATTCACGACTTCTCTGTAAACATTTTGCTTTTTGAATGATCTGTTATTGTTTAGTAAATAAGCCTTGCCCATCGCCATTAAAAATATAAATTTCAAAATTTTAAATGAACTTTCTACGATGAATGCTCTACTTACTGCCACATAAAATTGTCCATGCGAAATTACTGGATGTCGCAATAATACACAAATTTTTCTGAAACTTTGACCCTGCAGTTTGATTATGGTCATAGCAAATGCAGCTATTAATAAGACCGTTGTTCTTTGAAATTCGGAAGGAAGTATTATGTCAGAAAATATTAAATTAATTCTTGGAGTTAAAATTCTTTTATTTAAAGTAGCTCCCATTAGTACTTCATTCTCATTCGTGTTCCATTAACTACAGCTTGTGCAGTACTTAAGTGAAGAATGAGTATAACTATAGAATTTACTTTTAAATTTAATTTATGAGGTAAAATTTCAATAACATTCAATGATTTCATCTCTTCAAATAGAAGTCTCGATTACTTCATTAAATGTAAACTTTTTGATTCTATCAAAAAACAAAATAATGAAAATCGACTTTGCAAAAGAAAAAGTACTTAATGTTTAAAATGATATATCTCTGCAACAAATAGTCTGATTTCAATGATTTTTTATTTTATTTTGAGAGAAATTCAGAAAGCTTTCAAATAAATATTGGTATTAATAAAAAAAAGTGTAGTTCTTGAGTTATTCCCAAATAAAATACTGAAGTCATCATAAAAATTTATGCAGCTTGTTTTCGGGAAATTTATGTTATATACATAAATTATAAATTTTTCAAGGGGAAGAATTTAGCCAAGTTTCATTAAAATCTTTGAAGCCTTATTGACGCTACAATCTACAGCGAATCACGTTTTTCGGCCACCATTTCTGAAGGAAAGGCCTGATGATAATGAAACGTATATAGAAATACACTTCATATTATTGCGACGTGTCAAAATTTCAAAGAAATTGGTGAAGAACTTTCGGGGATTAGCCGTTTTGAATAAACTACCATTTATATTTTTATTTAAATACTATTTCATATTTTTATTTATTGATAACACTAAAGCTCGTCAACAGCTATTAAACAAAAAAGAAGGAAGAAAATCGGTTGAATAATAGAGGAGAAAAAGGGGCTGAACCGATTTGTGTTTGCCTATTTATATAATGATAATAGTGAACTAATTTGTTATAACTATATGAAGAATCAAGGGAAAAATAAATATAAAGATTTTTGTTAAAATGCGATATTAATAATATCTTGTTGCTTGTTCCTAAAAAAAATTCAAGCATAAATCTGTTTCAGAAAGATAGAACCAACACGAGGACAGGGAAAAATGCAAAGCATAAGAAAGATAGAACCAACACGAGGACAGGGAAAAATGCAAAGCATAGAAGTATGAGACAGGACTATAAGACGAATTTCATAATTCACATAGGCAGGGGTGATCATCTCAAAACAGGAGGTCCAGTGTTCCTTTTTAACAAATTTTCCACACATTTCCAGATTTTACCAGTACATTATCAGGATGTCCAGTAGTTTTCTTCAATAAAATTTCTGTTCATTTACTGTTTTTTCTTGTACATCTAGATTTTTTTTTTACTTTTCTATATTTTACCAGAATATGGCCACTTTTCAAGTAGGAAAAAAACAAGATTAGCAGAACACTGTCATTAAGTTTGTGTTTTTTCAATATTCTAGATTGGAAAAATTAATTCATGAGCACTCTAAAACCTAAAATTAGATTATAAAAAACACGTCTCTATCAACAATTCAATTAACATACAAATTTTCAAACCTTTAACTCAAATTTTCTACTGTTCTCAACATAAGAGAATTCATATACTATATTTGACTGTAATTCTAATTTATTTATCTGTGTCTTATGTTTTACTGAATGTTATTATTTTATTAAAATATTTATTATTTCTCTGCTCCAAAATTTTTCAGATATTCATTACTGTCAAAAACTTGAAAGTTAGAGTTTACTAAACTATAATTTTTCCTGGTATTCTTAATCAAAGAAAGAACATGGGTGATAAATAGTCAGGATGTAGTCATTTATTGTTGCCGACATTTCAACCCAAGCATGTGGGTCATCAGGGCTGAAATTTTTTTCAATGCAATGATATAATATAAAATAGTGATGGATGATACATGAAATAGGCAAATGGAATACATAATAAGCTATAGAAAATAACATACATAATCAATTTATAAGAAATGTAATATTTAATATTACTAACCATGTTACCAGCACTGAAGGTGTTCAAGTACTGGTAGGTAAGTGAGAGGGTCGGAGGAGGATTTTCCAAATGTGCTATGAAGATAGAAAAGGTAGGGAAACAAAGTCAGTGAGGGCACAGGTAACATTATTGTTTGTGGAAAACAAATAATTTGATAAGTAAAGTATTCAAAGGAAGTAATACGAAGGAAGAACAACTCTTTGCGTTCTTTTAAAATAAAATGTAGCATAGAACATTTAGTTCCCCGGATAAGTTAAAAGTAAGCTTGTCTACACGGCTAATTTAAAATCATTAGAAGTGAATTAAGTTAAAAAAACTAATCTATTACCTGCAACAACAGCGTCATTTTTAATCGTTCTCCTGACAATCATGATGGCATCATGTAGAGATCTTTCTGTCTCCTCCAAGAACTGTTCAGCTCCACCTCTCAGTATCATGGTACATGTTTTAGCATTTGGACAGCCAGCAAACAAATTATATCTAAAAAAAAAAAAAATTGTTATACCTAACTCAAATTAATTAATAATGGTACCAAAATTAAATAATTTTTAATATCTGCGATCGAAAATAACCTCAAGAATAGTAAACTTATTAAGATAAATTCCATAGCAAATATATCTTTTCTAGACATTGTAGAAGTGATACCAAAATAATATTAAGTAAGAAGCTTCAAACCTTTCTTCTACTATGCTTTAACTGAAATGAATAATTATACCACAATGTAATTTCCCTTAATATACTTTAATAAAAAAATCATCCAGTTGTAATCATAAAAAGTTATCTAATCTAAATGTAGCAAAGATTCATTTTTTTAAACAACTTTTATGATATTCTAGTCTAAAATTAATTATCAGTTGAAAAAAAAAAATATTTAAATGTCATATTTCTCAGAAAAGCAAGTAATAGACAAAAATGATTTCAGTAATTTTTTATACATGAATTCATGTATAAATTGTAATATAAAAAATCTGGTGTGTCCACTCACACGACTTTCCTACCTATTTCAGAAAAGTTTTTATATCTTTACATATGTTCATGACGAAACAAAAAAGGATTGAACTAGATACATAGTGAAGATTGTATGATGCGGGCAACAGATTTTCTTACTTTCACTTAGACATCTTTATTCTCTCATTCACAACTTTCTGACACCAGGATATGAAACCATAATCTTACATTGGGAATTGAATAGCTGTAACTTCATTAATAGTCGTCCAAAATGAACAATTTTTATATGGCTTAGTATGGAATTTCATTACCTTTCAAACGACAGGCTAAACGGACCCAGGGAGCTCTGAAACGTATAGATCTGTCGAAAACCGCATGTCGGAAATTTGACCCGATTGCAATACTTTCCTTACCTAGTATAGGTAGGAAAGTAATAAGTTAAAAAATAGAATAAGCTGTATCATCGCTAATACTGGTTCAATTCCGATGATTTTTTTTGTTTTGTTGGTAATTTAATTACCTTTCAAAAGTTTTATTATAAATTTTACCATATAATATATACTTAAGGAGTTGGCCCCATAACATTTTTCTTTTCTTTATAACTTTTTTTCCTGAATATTTTCAGGAATTTAGTCTATATACGAAACTTGAAAGAACAATGATTAGAACATAACATGTTTTTCATTTATTGTGCGCAAGCTATTGCGTAAGGAGCACCAAATTTCTGTCACAGGTATCTGTAGTCGAAACCCTACAAAATAAAAAAAGAAGCAACAACATCGGTTCAGTAGTTCCCGAGAAAATCTTGGCACAGAAAGACAGACCAATGGCTAAAAATGTATTTTTCAGACCCAGGGAGCTCTGAAACGTATAAATCCATCGAAAACTTGACCCGATTGTAATACTTTCCTTACCTAGTATAGGTAGGAAAGTAAAAAAACAAACTTTAAGTTGAATCTGACCCACAAAAATGGTTTGTGGCAAGAGTTAAAAAAATAAATTACTATATTACACTCACACAAAAATTAATAAAATAAAAATTTTAAATAAGAAAAATATGATACTACACAAGGTGCTTAGAAAAAAATAAAAAATAAAAAGTCTGAAATTTATTTTAATACCATACCAAAGTACAAATTGGTTTTTATCAATTTATGTCCCTTATTAATCAAATAAAGAACCATCCTTAGAATGGAAGATTTTACATGAAATTGGCAAAAAGTTAGGTCTATTATTTTTTTTTTTTCACCAACCATTCTCGAGATATAATGCAGTGAGTGGGTACAAGCAACCACATCTATAATAACCCTAGGTGAAATGTTTTAGACCAGGCCAGTCTACCACTGATCATATATTCTCAGTAAGACCAATGTTGACAAAATCAAATGAGTGTAATGTAACTCTCCACCTCCACCATGTATTCATTGATTTCAAACAGAGCTATGATACTATTGACAGGGAGAATATGTACAAATACCTGCATTCTTTTGGGACCCCCATATAGCTTATTAGGCTTATCCACATGACTCTAAAAAATACATCCGTAAGGTCAAGATCGGACAGAGATGCTCTAAACTTTTAAGATAGGGAAAGCATTACGCCAAGGTAACCCACTGTCAGTTTTGCTCTTCAATCTTGTATTAGAGTCGTTATTCTTAAAATACGAACAAATCCGGTTGGTACCATTTTCAACTGCCTGACACATCTGGCTTTTGCAGATGATGTAGTAATCTCCGTAAGAACACCTCAAGCTTTATTAGGTACACTGGAAGAATTCCTGAGAGTTGCTAAGGAACTCAGGCTTAAGATTAATGTACATGCAGACTGCAAAGTGGTATGGTGAAGAGCAGACAATTCAACTTGGTAAGTACAAAATACAATAGTGTTCAGAATTCAGGTATCTCTGCAGCTTTTTGACAACTTTGACCAAAGCCGATGTAAAATCCAGAATCACTGCTGGAAACCGCTGCCTATGAGATTAGCAGAAGGCCCTTAAATTCAAGAACCTCTGAAGAAAGGCAAAGTTCTTGATCTATAAGACAATAGGAATAGCCGACTGTCATTTATGGAAGCGAATCATGGACCTTTAACAGCAGAAAGAAAGTTTTGAAAGTCTGGGAAAAAAAGAAAGGAGTTTTTTGTCGAATATTTGGTGCAGTGAAAGAAAGATGGATGAATTAGAACTGTAGTGCCAGTTTGTGAGTGAAAATGTGGGGCTAAATGCATAAATTTTTAATAGTGTTAATTATTAATATTATTAATTTTCAACCTCTTCCCACCCCTGTTAATTGTTTTTAAATTAAAAAACAATAAATATTAAAAATTAACACTGTAATAAGAGCTATGCGGCTCCTCATTTTACTGTGAGCTACCATGAACACAACACTCTCCGCATTATATCTGAAGAATGGTTGATCATACAAAAAAAGAATAAATAAAATCTAACGGAGTAAATTTCATTTTCTACAAATTTTATAATCCCTATGACACAGGAAATAAGATATTTCCATAAATCGATTTTTTGGTTCCTTTTATGACCTTAAATAACTCGAGACACCGAGATTTATATAAGACTTTTTAGCCAATATTAAGAATATCAAAAAGTTTTATAATAACCTGTAACATAGGAAATAAGATATTTCCAAAAAATCAATTTTTGGTTCCTTTTTTTGACCTTAAATAACTTGAAACACCGAGATCATATGAGACTTTTTAGCCAATATTTAGAATATCAAAATAAAGGTTCATGCGAAATTCCAACTTTATATCTTTGATTACGATATTTGGCCTCTTTTAACCATATTTAACTGGCCTATTATTCATTATGATTATTCTATAGATTGTATTTTGATAGGCTACATTTTTAACATATTCGATTTTTTTTATCAAAACTCCTTATGTTCTTCATGACTTTGAACTTATCATTATTTCTTCCTAAAGTTAAATCAAATACAGTTCACAAGTTTTGACAATAATAGATGTATGAACACAAACAACCATAACATTTTTATAAAATTCAATATAAAATGTACTAGATCAATACCTGTCACCACCAATTTGTCTTTCTTCAAATACTTCACAAGTACCAAGAACTGAAGCTGACATATCTTTAGTAGTGGTAATCATAGTGCCACCACATGCTTTCTGTGTTCTCCTGATGTCTTCATCCGCAACACGACCAGCGCAGAACATATCTCTGTAAAATATCTTTAATTAACTTAAAATAATAATAATAATTGATGTTGAGATTGACAATACTTTAAGGTAAATCTAGGGTACGAAACTTCAAAAATATCAGAATCTAACATTTAAACTAAAGGAACTATAACATTTATAAAACATATTTAAGAGTGGTCAAAACATCTACAGTACAGGAAATAATGAACAATTATGATGGAAACTTCCAGCTCCATTACTCTCTCCATCCGTGAACAAGAGAAAAATTAAATAATAACAATACACTCTTCATTATTTTTAAATAACAGTTTTAATCACCTGTCTGCAAAATACTGAGTAGCAACATCGCCTATTGGAAGTTTAGACAGCACAACCTGAGCTCCTGATTTAACAATAGTGTCCAATTTTTCGTAGAGAATTTGCCATTCAACATCTACTACTTTTTGATACTCCTGTAAAAAAAATAAAAAAAAAATAAATGAACAAATGTAAAAAAATTAACAATGTTTCAATGAAAAATGACATAAAATAACTAGCTAGAAAAATTTTCATGATGATGATGATGATTTTCGTAATGATTTTTTGTTTCACCAGAAAATATTCCTTCAGTTTAAAATAGTAAATCAATATTACACAACTACCCCTGAACTTATACTAATGCATTATTGTACCCATTCAATACTTATTTGGTGTAGAAGAGCCTTGGTTTATAGTTCTCTTATTTTGCAGAAAAAGCATAGAAGAATATTAGAGAGAGTACAGAAACCCTACCTGGATATATATTTTTTATTATTAAACACCAAAAAACTTCCTTTCTATATTATCTGAAGTGGCCCCTAAAAACCTCGGGACCATTCTCCTCCATCTATCTTGTCAATAGATTTTTAGTTCATAGAAGACTATAATTTTTAAAAGTTAAGCATGTTACAAGCATCCCGTGACAACCATATCATTTAGAAGGCTTTTGGCAAAAAATACACTTCAATTTGAGAAAAAAAAAAAAAAAGGCTCATTTCAGGGTTTTAAAACATAGGACCCAGTGTCCTTTGTTTTAAACTTAATTGTTTTTCCTTTGGAACTATACTAATAATCCTATACATACTCTGTCCACTATTGAAACCACCGCCTGAGATTTATTAAAACCTCCAAATTTTTTGTATGTCTTTAATTAAATTTGTTGTAGAGATTTAAGGATTGAAATTGGGATTCGTAACTTCTCCATGAAATTCCCTTTCAATTGATACCTCATTCATCAAAATCCAATGCTCCTGAGAGGCGGAAAAGCGATCTATATTATTTTATCTTGTGTAGAGATATTGTCTCTAAAATAATCAATTCAATAACCCTTCTAAAAATGGCTAAAGTTGAAATAAAATATAGCAAACATTTATTATCTCATAGTTTTAGAAAATTGAAAGAAGTTATTAAAGTTTACAACTAATGAGTTTGCAGACTATTGCAAAATTTACAGGGAATTCCCGGCTTATTTCTTTCTGATTATAGGGAATTTCCAAAATCTTCGACTGGTATATACTCTGCGGCAGTTTCTTATATATATATTTAAAAAACAATATATCCAAAAAATTTGGTGCGCATAACACACAACTTTCACTTTTTAAATAGAAATCATATTTTGGTAATGTTGGGCTATTATAAAATTTTTGAAGTGCATTTTTAACCGAGCTAAAACCTCTTACATTACAGAGCTTACTGGGGACCTCAAAACATGGATTTCCGTTGAAAACTCAGATTCGAAAATTTTCACGATCACAATACTTTTGCTTACTATATATCACATATATTGGTAAGTGAAAGTAAAAATTGAAAATATCTTTCTGACACGATCTTTTATAAAAGTTTAAAAATCTTTTAAATAAGAGTTGTAATGTTAGGGCTGTCGGTTCTGCAATAGATCAGACATTTAGAGTTATGACCCTAAAGCATTTACTTAAGATGAAAATCACCAAATTTAATAATTGATTATTATTAAACTTTAATATTAGTTTTCTACAAACATAACAAATCACTTTAATAATAACACAAATTATTAACCAAAATTCTAAAAGTAATTATAAACAAATAATTCATATACTTGATATTTCATTCTTAGCTTGTTTTTATTATTATTCTATACTCATCATCATTTTATGTTTATTTTATTTCTACTGAACTTAGTATGTCATCATCTTACAAAAATTACTACATCTCATTTATTTAATGTACTACTTGTATCTCTGATGTATCTATATTACTTAATATTAGATTTCATTTCTTCATCATTTAATTGTTCATTTCGTTATCTAATTACTTTATCTTTGTGACCTTTCACTTTATTATATGGATACCTTATTTATATTTTCATACCTTATCATTAAATATAATATTCATATATTTTAATTTTTATTTATTCACTTCTTCTAAAAGTAATTATTAGAACTTTTTCATTAGAAGATAACATATTTATTGTTTTCATATCATTTTAAAATAGTTTTTATAAAATATGATATTGGGAAAGAGACTTTAATAAGTATCAGTAGAAAAAAGGCCTTTTTAGTCTCATAGCCTCAATCGTGACAATTCTGAACAAAAACTGAAATACTTGGAGACACTTTATATATCCAGCCTTGATAAGGTTGTAAATTTTAAAACTGATGGCAGAAATTCAAACAATTTCTTTTCGGAAACAATAAATATCGTGAATCAACAATGATATTGATGGACGACTGATTGAATTATTGTTAATATATACGCAGATAAAACAAAATTTTATTATGTTTTTACAATAATTTATATTAAGATAATAATAAATTTTATTTTTTATTTATGTAGTATTTAAACATTTTAATGTTGGCAACGCCTCTCCTCCTTGAAGGATTGGTCTCATTTTGTTGTGTACTATGACTAGGTGTGCAAGATGGTGCACTGCTATAATTAAGTTTCGGTTTTTTATGCACATATTGTTGACTTGTTAATATTAATTTTTAATGTTATTAAGAGTTTTATAAATGGGCTAATGTCTACTAGTAAATCATCTGAAAATTTATGTATATATGGTTTTCAGATGAAAATCTGGATAAATTTTAAATAACGCCGGCACAAAATAAAATAATAATGTTTTGTTTTTAATCCTGTGTTCTCTCCGCCTGCAACCCTCAACCAACTTCTCAACCATAAAAAAAAAAAAACCTTTGTTTTAAATAAAATAGTTACCTCTACATTATCAAGTCTGATTTCGGCATTGTCCCTCTCTGCTTTCAATTCTAATTCAATGTTGAGAATAGCTATTTTTGGATTGGTGTACTTTTTAGGTTGCATTTCAAAGCCGGCATAAGAAAAAGTTTTCTTAAATGCCACACCAGAGACCAACAAAGATTCCTAAAACATTTATCAATTTTCATGTACAACATAGAGATATAATATTAAAAGAAGGTATACTATAAAAACAGTAAGCAGGATCATTACAAAAATTATAAAATAAATGTTGATTAATGATAATGCAATTGTACGAAGAATATTATTTCTACAGTAAAATCCTGTTAGTTTGTAGAGACAAATATTAATTATGGACAACTGAGATTTTTGAAAAAAAAAGAAGGAAAAATTCAGATTGTCAGGATTATCAGTTTTTATTAAAATTTCATATATGTACAAAATACACCTGTTAAATAAAATATGAAAATCAAAATCACAATTTTTACAAGTGACCATTGGTTTTATCACAAATTAACAGGATTTACGAATTAAAAGGATATAAACTATTGAGATTGTACTGTATTTTTATATTTATTGCAATAATACATTATAAACTGGGTGGCAAAACAAAGATATGCATCAAATTGACTTATCAATAAATAAAGATTTTTCGATAAATATACCTCCAAAGCTCCACCAGGTACTTTCTTGATTCCAATGAGATCAAGTGGAAGGAGTTCATCTAACAACAACACAGCATCAACAACCATTTTCGAAAAAAAATCTTTCTGCTGATGAATCAACTTGGAACTGAGTGCAGTAGCAGCACACCTCTCCAGCAAAGAGCGATGTTGTTCTGCACTACTCTTTTCAATCTAAGAGAATTAGAAAATATGTATATTATAAAAAAAGTCTATCATTGTAAGAACAAATAAAGATAAAGATGAATCCTGTGTATCCAGATTTCTCATAGTCAAAACCAAGATTTTAATTTTTTGTTCAATCACAATGGTTCATTATTGAAAATAATAAACCAAAAATAATTAAAAATCGCAATATCTTTACTAATAGTGCTTTGAATTCGATAAAACTTTCTTCATTTTTTATGAAATTTAAATACCTTTGAAACATTTTTTCACAATATCGACAAAAAAGTGTATACTTATAGAGTTATTCGGAATCTAATTTCACCATCCCTTCTAACTTTTTTTCCAGATTCTATTCGTTGAAGTATGATACATAGATAAATTTAATGGGCACCGAGAAGAATACTATAGCAAAGTTTCATTGAAGTCGGTACATTTGTTTAGGGGACCCAGTCTGTAATAATGCAGGTTTTTCGGTCGCCATCTTGAAAGGAAAAGGCAGATAGAAATGTCGACGAAAGAGGAGTCATCCTCTAATCTTAAATCCAAATTTGAAATAAATCGGTCCAGTAGTTACGGAGTTAAAAAAAGAAGTTTATTTGTTTTTTGAATTCTACGTATCCTGAAATGTAAAACCTCAAATTTTAGAGGGGTTAAGTTTTTGAATTTTTTGTTCTATCACATACATTTGTTTAGGGGACCCAGTCTGTAATAGTGCAGATTTTTCGGTCGCCATCTTGAAAGGAAAAGGCAGATAGAAATGTCGATGAAGGAGGATCATCCTCTAATTTTAATTCCAAATTTGAAATAAATCGGTCCAGTAGTTACAGAGTTAAAAAAAAAAAGTTTATTTGTTTTTTGAATTCTACGCATCCTGAAATGTAAAACCTCAAATTTTAGAGGGGTTAAGTTTTTGAATTTTTTGTCCTATCACAATGGTTCATTATTGAATATAATAAACCAAAATATAGATGCTATAGTATATCACACAATGATAATAAAAATTCAGAATTTCGATCTTTCATTGTCTCATTGTACGTCAATTCTTTAGCTTTTGTAACATTTTTTTATTTAATTATAATTCAACCAATTTTCTCTTTAGGTGGTTTTGCATAATGCATAAAATGAAAAGTAAAAAAATTTTCTGATAAAAAAAAAGAAGTGCGAAATAACTTAGATTAAATAAACAATTCACAAATTAATTTAAAATCATTAATCCTAAGATTTTTTTTTATTAATCATATTGTCCTCACCATGTTAAAGTAATGAATATTAACCTGCCCAATGTTGCACATTCATCGCTTTAACATGGTACTGACGATATCATATTATATTTTGAATAGCCCTGACCACATTATTCCAGAACAATAGGATTCGTTCTATAATCTAAATTTAAAAAAAGGATATTTTTACCTTAACAGCTAAGCTGTTAATTTTGTCTAAACATAATTGTGTTGCCTTTCTCACTGCTTTCATCATTATTCTAGGATGCACACCCTCGTCAACGTATGGTTTTAGCTGTTTCAAAATTTCACTAGTGATCAGGACTACGCTTGTAGTTCCGTCTCCAACCTGAAACAAAAGAGAAAACAATTTAATGTACTAATATATAAAAAATTACCACAACGTGGCATAAAATCAGTAAATTCATTCTTAAATTACAAGTTTAGATGGGGATAACTGTTCAAAAGTGCTGAAGAAGGATTTATTCATTGGTCAGAATTATTTACTCATTTGAATCAGTCCAAACAGCACAACAAATACATTATGAGACAAAATATTAGAAATAGAAAAAAAAAAAATTATAATTTCAATAAGTAATACAATGAAAAAAAAATTCAAAAACAAACAACATTTACTAATGAAATTTTGATATTAAAGAAAATTTATTTAAAAATAATTACAAAATATATTTGTAAATAGATTACTTTCAGATCTGGATGAATCCAGAGCAAAGAAAATAAAAATGAAGTAAATATATTTCTGTTATCAATAGATTTCAAAACGAAGACTTAACACTTTATGTTATACTGGTTTATACATCAACTAGATCGACAGTTCTGCCCTCTCTTGGATTTTAAAACAAATAGAAGGTGTGTTTTACTTATTTATTGTTTTTACCTGAAGGAAGATGTTACTGAAGATGGCTGAAGGATGGAAGATGTTACTTCTAGAGTGATTGAAATTTTGAAACTACTCATTTGAATTAAATAAAATTTAGCATTTTTTATTATTTCGTTATTTACTATATATATAGTAAAATAATATATATAAATTTTCATAAAAATAAGTGGGAGTGGGTGCTCCTGGATGATTTGGCATGGAATGACCCATATTGCTAATTAGTAAACCATCTCAAATCATAACATAATAACTAATAATTGATAATAATAAACTTAATCTCGATCGTAATACGACAGTATAATGTTTGAATTGCTTGATCTGGATTTCACTTTCTCAAGAAACCCAGAAGTCTATGGATTCATAATTTATTTACCCTTCTCAAATCACTGTACAATCAAATAACTGTAATGATGTACAAGAAAAAAATGTGAAAAAGGGTTGAGTTTAGTAATCTTATAACAATTAGAGACAAAAGATATTTTAAATTTTGTCTTCTTCAGAATAAAACACATATACTTTATATACTGATATGTGAGAGTAAAAAGTTATGTGATTTAATAAACTCTTATCCTAAAGGGTCTGTGTTCTAAGCATAAATAGCTACAATAAATTATTATAAATCTGTAATTTTTTTTTTCTATGATCAATGATGCATTGTAATAAAATAATCACTTTATATAATAAAATATCACGTGATAAAATAAATAAAATAATTATACATTTTTAATTGTAAAAAAAAAATTATTAATTTTTCAAAATTTAATCATCTGAACTCATAGTATACCAGTGTTTTTTTACACAGATCTCTATTCTAGGAATTGATACTTATTATTTAAAGTGACCAAATAAATGTTCTCAATTCTAATATTTAGGTTTTAAGAAAATAAATCTAGCAGGTCTTTTTATTTCGCTACCGCGAATAACATATCAATAAAAACAAATGAATTTGGTTTAAATTGTTTTAACTGTTACTGATAGGGTTATTGATTTTGTAGGTTCTGGCGTGTTTAAATACTATTTAAAAATAAATATTTTGCAATTATCAGCTACATTCCAGAGTGAAGAAAATGTGGTCCAATTACACCAAGAAGCAGGGATAGCGCATATGTCAAGACAATGTACCTACTTATTTCTTTACTTGAAAATGGGGTAATAACTAAGTAACGATTGTTATTGACAATGACAAAGAAATGATATGTTTTTATTGAAAAGTGATTTGTAGTAGAGAAGTAACAAAGGCCAACCAAGCAATTGGTGGGTTTAATTTTTTAAAATTATTTTTAGAATTGTTAATTTAAGTAATGAGCAATCAATGTAAATTGGTAATGACGTCTCTTTAGTACTGTAAGATATATACGGATGATATTTGAAAGAAACTTGAAATTAAAAAAATTAATCCCTAATTTCTTAGAATACTTTTTTATAAAAAGTAGCATATACAAGGAATGGAATATTATATTTTAGAAAGAGCCATGATCAGGCAAATGAGAATCTTCATGCTACAGAATATAAGAGGTCATCAATACCAATTCAAAGTAATAGCTAATCATTATGAACCTGTACCACTACAACCCATAAAGGGTCTGGGGTTCAGTACTATTTAGGGAAAGCACTGTTTCTAGGTCCACGATTGGGCAAGGAGGTGATTTGACCGAGATCACGCTCAACCGCCAGGTTTTCCCCCCTAATTAATTATTTAATTAAGGGTACCCACTTTATAGAGGCTGGGTATGCCCCAGGAGAGACTCCTGACCCAAGGTCGCCCCACGGCCAATGAAACAGATAAATAAATTTTCTGCCATGAGCCGGGGTTCGAACTAGGGACCTTGCATTGGAGTGCATTGCATTGCAGTGCCCTACCACTGAGCTACCCCGCTCCCATCATTATTAACACTTCTCAAAAATCAAAACATGCGCATTGCTAGAATTATTTTCCCCTACCGGTCAGCTGATTTTGATAAAAAAAGTTGTTATAACATACTAGCCATATACAACCCTTAAAGACATAAATCAGTTTCTTAAGACTTTTAGTTTATGAGCTAGTCTGTTCATATACATACACACAAAGATCATTTTGTGAGATTTTGTTATTTGGACTAAGGGGAACTCAAAGTGCATATTTCCATTGAAAAAACCGATTCAAAAACTTTAATGATCGCAATACTTTCTCTTACTAAATATTAAATATGTAGGTAAGTGAAAGTAAAACAATAATGGACACAATTGCTGCTTAAATTATTTTTATGAAAATGTAAAAGTTAGGATTAGGAAAATTCAGTTGGTCACTTAATACAATAAGGATCAATACTCATAAAAAAATAAAAACACAAACTTCTTTATCAATTTAGATGGTAAATATTTCTAAAAGCAGCATTTTAACATATTATTTTATAAATAATATATTACAAATAGTATTTTTGTTATTACATTTATAATACATCCATAAAAAAAAAAATGAATTAAAGCTTTGTAATAATCTATTGTAGTCATCTTAACTGAAAACACAGGCACTTATGGGTAACAGATTATTAAATTATATAATTTTTTTTAAATGATGAACTAAAGGTAAATTTTAACATGTTTTATTGTAAACCTCAACTTAATTATTCACATAAAGTTTATTCATCAAAGAAGTTTTAGTAAAAGTGGGGTGTCTGTAGTCTTGTTGAGTAACAAAAAAAAGTTAATTAAACCAAATAAACCATAATTTTAAGAAAAATGAAACATAACGTAGGTCCTCTTTAAATGGTTTCAATGAAGATAAACCATAAACCTGCTGAATTAAATGTTAACTAGTTTACTAAGAAACAATTGTTAGTTACATAAATTGAATATTTCTTTTATTACCGGTTCCTATTCAACAAAAAACATGACTTACTTAAAAAAATACAAAACTTAAATTTTCAACTTTATTATGCAAAGTTGAGCCATGATTATGAAGAATAAACGTTTTTGTAGCTCCTAAGGTCTACTACTACCTCTTTAGATATTTCTATTTACTTACAGGACACCCTATGTAAGAAAGAAACGACAGCAATGGACGGGCAGATTTAATTTTAAAAAATTGTGATTTTAGGCATCAAAATTTACCAATTTCATAACTTTTAACACTTTAGAGCAAAACATTATTTGATTTAAGAGAATGAACTTGGATTATTTTTCAAGGAATTTTTATATTGGATATATACCGGGTGTCTCCCAAGCAGAGGGAAATATTTATAGAAGTGATAGCACCTTAAGAGCTACGAACAATGTATATAAACATTGGTCCGAATTTCAGCAGAAAAGCAGGAAATCTAAGTTATCTAAAGTGTTATTATTTTTGTTGAATATGAGGGATAACTAAAAAAATATTTTCTAGTATAGTTGGAGGATGAAAGAAACAAATTATCAATAATTTATGATATATTTAAAAAGCAGAACTTAGTTTAGCTGCTCAAAAGTCCTCTTAAAATGGTTTTAACAATGACAAACTCTATTTTCATGTCATGGAAATTATGCCTAGTTTACAGGGAAGCAATAGCTACTTCACTTTAATTAAATATTTCTTTAGTAATCACTTCCTATTCAACAAAAATGTGACATTTAAAAAACACAAAATTTAGATTAAAACTTTTCTGCTGAGAATCTGACCAATGTTTATATGTTTTTTGTTGCTGTTGAGGTATGCTCTCAGTTCTATAAGTATTTCCCTCTACTTATGAGACACCTCGTATATTTCGATAACCACTAATAGCACCAATTGAATAGCATAGGATGATACTATTATAACACTATCACACAACTTCCATGGGTGTAACACAAACTCATGATAACACTACAAATGGAATCCCAAAAATGGCAGAGCACATTTAAAGTAAACTGAAGGGACTGAACATCGACATCAACTTAATAGGACCTGTTAAGAGATTTATTTTCCCTCATTCAGTGGTACTTTTATGGAAAAACAATAAAAAAGGTCAAGGAATTGTTAATCTACATATACTTTCATATGATTTTTTATATAAAATTCAAGAGATAAGTATCACAAAACACAGACCTGATAAAAAAAATTAAATTATAGGTTAGAAACAATACCAGTGGAAAATGTTAGTTTATTCCAAAAAGTCACTAAGTACATTTTTGATATATGTTAACTTTCACGTATATTTTTGTAAATTTCAACTTTATTTAACAATAAAAAAGAAATTATAAGTACATGAAAACGACACGATGTCTATAGATACCAAGTATAGTTACAATAAGTGAACAATTTTCTGATTTCAAAATTTATGCCCTATATCTTTATTTTGTCAAAAGAATATTTATATTCATTGGAAATTGTTACAAAACAATGATTGTCTATATCTTTTTGCTGTTAATCTCATAAAATTATAACTACATCAAGGTTGAGCACTGCAACAACTATACTATACTGTATACCACAGCCAACCATTAACACTTACAAAGTTTAATAAACTAAATAAAATATGGCAAATCAAAAAAATATTATTCTTATAAACTAAACACCCATTAATTTATAAGCTTGCTTAAAAATCTAAATGTAGGTTACCTCAGCATCTTGAGATTTGGCTATATCCACCAAACACTTGGCAGCGGGATGCACTATATCCAAATGTTTTAAAATAGTAGCACCATCATTTGATATTGTTGCTTTCCCATTACCATCCACAATAAGTTTATCCATGCCCCTTGGGCCAAGGGTTGTTCGAATTGCATCTGCGATTATTTGGCAAGCGTTTATGTTGGATACCAGCTGAGGTTTACCCTGAGAACTTTCAGTTCCCTCCTTCAAAAGTATTATCTGTGGTTGCTATAAAAGAAAAGGTATTTAATACAAAGTATAGGTTAAAAATAATACATTCTTAACAAAATGAAATTTAAAAAAACAAGAAAAATCCTTGAAATTTAATAAAAACAACAATGATGCTGATCTTAGAATGCAGTATTTGTTTTATTTTATCAAAAGCATATTTATATTCATTGGAAATTGTTACAAAACAATGATTGCCTCCCGGCTTTGGTGACATATGAAAATATAACTCATTTTAACAACTAGTGTAAAAACTTTGTTAAGAATTGTAAGTCGTCTGAACGAAATTTCCAAAGAAAAAACCGAGATGGATAAATTATATCTAAAAATTTGAAGCTGATTAAAAAGATATTTTCGGATAAAATTCTTACCATTTCGTTTGTTAATATAACCCTACTGTAGCCTTCAAGCAGTATAACTTAACAACTGACAGTGTTGTCTTGCTCAAAAATAAAAACATACATGCTTATAATTATAATTTTATTTAAAAAAAAAAACGGTTTTAGGTAAAAATATCCCTATTAGAAGAATGATTATTAAAACAGTTATTTTTGTAAAATATCATTTTATACATCCTTCAAAAGTAAAATACACAATACTTATGTCTTCTTTTTGTTCATATATTGTTATAAGGATTATTTTCATTCCGTGTTTTAATGTTTCATAAATACACAGCTCTCAACCACTAGCGGGTCCAAGATTCAATTTTGGGGGGCTTTAGCCCGTAAGATTTTTTTTTTTTGTAATTAAGACAAAAAAAAAAAAACTAACTACTTGTATGAAATGTTGTTTAAGAAGACCTAGAAGTCCTATTGAATATAATTACACGAACAACAATACTTTTAGAGATAATTTATCAACATTTTTTTTTTAAAGACATGGTTATATTTTACCATTTTTTTTATAGGGGGGGGGAGCCCTTCAACCTGAAAGCATTTTCTTGTAGATCCGCCGGTGCTCCCCAGAGCCGGAAAAGAAAAGAGGACTATATACCATATTATATGTATATATTGTAGATGGATTCGGCTGTGTTCTCAACCAAACAAACTTATCATAAGTTTAATACGGCCAGTAGTTTGACTATGTACCAATTACTTTGGTAAAATGGATCACTTTGGAAAAATGGGAATAATAAGATTTCAGAACCTCCTAGACCTCTACACCATAAATTTGTGGCTAGATATTTTCTCCTTGTATATTTTTCTGATCTGCTTTAGTTTTGCATAAAACGGTAACCAAAATAAAGGGTGGCAAATTAAGAAGGTCCATAACGGGCGATTTAGAGTTCTAGGAATTACCACCTGTCAGTAAGGATAATATATTTTACCTTTGTCTTTAAATACTTTGACTTATTACTATTTTTTTTTTCATATTCTTGGGGTGCTTTTAGATTATTTGCTACTTAGATTCTTTACTTCTCATATCATATATTGCAGGTGCTATGTATTGTAAAGACCGCCGGTGGTATTCATTTAATTATTTTAAAGGTATAAATAAATAAATATCATAAGTGGCCAAATCTGGCGCTACCTGAGCGAGGGTAACGACCCGCAAGCCCAACCTTTTGTAAGTGGTAATAAAAACCTTTAAGAACCACCGACCACGACCGACAACTGAGTGTTTAAACAGGATCCCGAAAGACCTTTTCACACCTTCCAGAAATACGTAAATCTGTACCTGCTGCTTTACCTTGGCCTGGGGGAGAGGGCGTGGTCATCCCTTAGGCTAGGATTATTCTTCAGCCAATCAGAGAAGACTACCAAAAGAGAAGGGGATGAAGAAAGGTGGGAAATAGAGGACTAGGACTAAGGACTTCTTTTGGGGATTCAGCGGAGGAGACTTCAAGCGGTGGAGTCGAGGGAGGAAGACGAAGACAGCCGGAGAGAGCAGATGGACGGACTAGACGCTGAAGGAGAGCAGAGACAGGGAATCCAGATATGACGGCTAGAAACACCTGCAACCCTCCCTCACTATGAAGGACCAGCTAAGTGGTAACAAGCATTTAGTTATACTAATGTAAACTTGTGTTGGCAACCATAAACCATTAATTAATATAATCAATATAACACATATAACTTTAATCAAACATCAAGCATTCTCCTCCAGTATGATTCTCAACTATTCATTATGTATATAGGTTTTGTTATTATTTTGTATATAGATGTTTTTGGTTTTATTTAAGCTTATAAATATAATAGTTAGTAAACCATCGTAGTACTTTTACATTCTACCGTGCATGCCACCAATTAGTAATAGAAACAAATAGTAAATTTATAAACATGATACCTTTAGAAAGGAAATCCAATAAAAATTATATGGTTCAATCTAGGATACTACAGTAGGGGGTCTTTGGTATCTAACATTTCAATACAAATATAAGTATGAAATACATTTTAATACAAATAAATGCGATTCCTGGAACCCCTTACTCGCCGTAGAAACGCGAGGCCAGGAACATAGCACAGGGTAGTCTTTAACTGCTTTAACAAAGGTCACATTGAAGTTTTCTGTATCGGGTAACAACATAGTTGAAGGGTGGATGGAAGTTCCGTAGTTGAGCACAATGCATAATTGCAGTATGAAAAGAAACTGTGGGAATTGGGTTTTAAAAGTCACTAGATTCTAGGAGCTTGTGGTTTTTAGCACAGGCGGATCCACGGGAAGGGGGGCTTTCGGGCTGGAAACGTTGATGATACACGAAGTAATAAAAACAAATGGATGATAAAGTACACAATATGATGAACTTGATTTATATTTTTTACTAACGATTTGCTGCAATTTTGGCCTACAACTTTTAATCTTCCATGGTAATAACAAGAAAAATAGGTAAAACATATGGAGCAATATTTGAAAATCAGAACAATTGATAAAAAATGTTCATGAAATGTTCATCCGGATGGTTCCCAAGAGGCACTAGCGGATCCAGGATTTATTTTGGGGGGGAGCTTCAGCCCGAAAGTTTTTTTTTCATAAAAATAACGATAATTACTTTGGAAAAGAAAGAAACTAACTACCTGTATGAAACGGTGTTTAAGTTATTCCTAAAGCCCTTTTAAATCTAATTACACGAATAATAATACTTTAAGAGATACTTTTTTAATATTTTTGTCGATAAAACATGGTTATATTTTACCATTTTGGGGGGGAAGGCTTCAGCCCGAAAGCCCCCCCCCCGTAGATCCGCCCGTGCCAAGAGGCAAGTGACTCTTCCAAGCTGCAAGACGCACTTGCAGACTTGGGCACTCTTGAAATAATTTATTTCCGAAATAAATCATATGATTATTTCATGAATGAATTATTTCCGAAATAATGGTTACTAGTTGGCCCGTGCGAAAAATTCGCAGACAATTTTGTTTAGTGAAGAAATAGCTAAACAATATGGAAATAAGGAGTTCCTATTTATTATGTAAGGAATGAATTAATATTTTTTCCTTGGTTGATTACAATATTCCATTAAACATTTTTTTTTTTCGTCCTTCCCTTCCTCGCCGTTAAGGCTATACGGGGTTTTCCCGGGCCATGGAGTGTGGGCGGGGATTTAAAAGACTCCCTCGGTACCGGGACGCGAACTCGTGACTATTTTATATCATTTGATTGATATATCAGGTTGCTGGGCAACGGTTGTGCTGTGCACACGCGTTAGCCCATTCGGCCACCCCGCCCACAAATTCCATTAAACATAAAAGAACAAAATATTTGTAAAAATTGCTTTGCTAGAATCTATTTTTAAACGCTGGCTGGAAAGATAATAAGACTAATAAAGCCCCGATCATAGGATATTATAAATTATTTTAAAAAATAAAATGTAAGAACAATCAAATGTCTTTAAGAAATAATAAAGTTAATAGATCAGCCATGAAGAAAAATGTAGTTGACTATTCTACTCCTAAATGCTTTTTTAAACAGGAAGACATTATTAAGTATACCAAAACTAATGGACTGTATCTTTGTTAATAATTGTCCGATTTTTACGAATTTTTTGTTTGTTTTGTAGGTAATTTATTAATCTTTCTAATTGTCTTGGGTACAATCGAGAAAAAAACATTCATAACTCCTCAGGATTTTATCCCAATTAAGTGTTTCTACAACCATTGGAAAGCTGAATTATCGCTCTCCCACACCGTATAAATAACTCTTTGATTTAACACGACTATAAAGAGAAAATAAATAAAAACTCTTAATAGGTATTTATTTTATAACTAGAGTTTTAAATTATTTTGGAAGATACAGTTTGTGTCATTTCATGTAGTTCATAAGGCTCTATATTTCTGCAACATTTCGTGAGAATAGTTGGAAGAATATTGAAGTTATAACACTTTTTGTGATTTTTGAAATAAAATCAAAATTTTTCGATCGGGATGAAAATTCGTATATGAGGGTCTTACGAGCTGCGAAATACAAATCTCAACTCTGTTTCTCCTTTAAAAATATGTCAACACACCCTACTCCTTCATTAGTTCGAATTGTTTAAATCATACATATTTCTAATCGATTTTTACGATTTTTTGTTTGTTTTGTAGGTAATTTAGAAATCTTTCTATCATGGGTACAAAAAAAAAACAAAAAAACATGCATACTTTTAGAGTTATTCGCAAATAAAGTTTCTTTTCCTTCATAATTTTTTCCCAGAAATTTCGGGGAGATAGGAGTATTTTTCGCATGTGAAGGAGAAGAATATCTTCAAAATGAGTGGTCAATCATTTGATTTGATGAAGAATTAACAAAGTTGTGGCGTACCGACATAAAAACACCTTTTAGAAATAATATATAGGATTTTTGAAATAATATTTCAGATTTCCAATGAAATAACTACTAAATTTATTTCTGAAATAATTATTTCAATATTTTAACATTCGTTGAAATAAAGTAATTTATTTCGAAATCAGTTATTTCCGTAATTATTTCGAAAATAACTCTGTACAGATTAAAAAAAAAAAAAAATCCACCAATATAACAAATACATAATATAATCCCACCCGATCAACCTCTAACCCGCCGGTGACAATGACTATAGGGTGCATATCTCACCCAATACCTACAGGTATCCAGCTCAAATGGGCCGATTGTGACCACCTTCATTTTATATTTACTCAATATATTTTCCCCTGTTTGGGACACTTTAACTTTTGTCGAGGCTGAGTGTGCCCAACACAACAGTTTTTCCTATGCCCCTTTTCGTTTTTTTTACAATTAGATAGACTTGAGGCATTATATTTACTCCTGTTTGAGACACTTTAATCCCTATAGAACCCGAGTGTGCCCGATAGAAATTTCATTTTTTCTTATGTTCCGTTTTATTCTCTGCAATTAGACGGACTTGGGACATTACATAAAATAACCATGTATTTTATGTAATGCCCCAAGTCAGTCTAATTGCCGTAAATAAAAAGGGAACATAAGAAAAAATGAAATTTCTATCGGGCACACTCAGCCGAAATATTGATATTTTTGTTGGGCATACTCGGGTTCTATAGAGATTAAAGTTTCTCAAACAGCAGTAAATATAATGCCTCAAGTCTGTCAAACTACAGGAAATAAAAAGGGAACATAAGAAAATATCTCGTGCCCACCGCACATTCTTATGTTCCGTTTGATCCCTGCAAATAGACGGACTTGGGACATTACATAAAATAACCTTAAAATAAATAAGTATTAAATAATCTAAAAATAAATAAATAAAAAAGAACACATACATACCTATATAAATTATTTACAATCAAGGGAGAGAACTCCAAGCCAGACTTCTCCCTGCACTTCTCTCTCAACCGCTTCACTGGGGCTAAACCAGTGGAGATTGAGCGAGAGTGCTTTACCCACATACATTCATACAGTGAGTGGAGGATTGCCAGAGCTCCAATATTTACAAACTATAAAAGGTCGCGAGGCCACTGCCGTTTTAATCTTCTTGGAGAATTATAGGGATGGGTGGTGCTGGTTAGGGATTGTGCAAAGGGGTTCGGATGAATGGTAAGGTTCTGGTGAAATTTGGACAATTTTGCTGGTATAAGGTCTAGGATAAATGGGATATTAAGGTCATGGTGTAAGGTTTTGTTGGTTACATAGGAAGGGGCATCGACTATTGTTCGAAGGAATTTGGACTAGAAGGATTGGATGCGTTTGATGTTAAAAATTTTTGTTATTCCCCACAGTTCAAGTCCGTAAGTCCGTAAGTGAAAGTAGGTTTCATTATTGTCTTGTAGATAAGTATTTTATTTTTAATAGAAAGTTTAGATTTTCTATTTAGTAGTCTGTATAATTGGTCGTATCGTCGGTTAAGTTCCTGTCATTTAAGTCTAGTATGAGGGTTCCACGTTAGTCGTCTGTCTAAGAGAAAGCCAAGATACCGGACTGTGTCTTAGAAAGGAAGCTGGATGGAATTAAAGTGTACTGGTGGAGAGGAACTGCGTAGGAGTGTGAAGGTAATGTGTTGGCATTTGGATTCATTTACTTTAATACGCCATTTATTACACCAGTGTTCAATTAGAGAGAGGTGTCTTTAAAGGTTTAAGGATGCTATATCAGGATCTGAGTCGGATGGTAGAATGGCGGTGTCATCAGCAAATGTTGCCAGAAAGGTATCTGGATGGACAGGGATATAGGCGGTAAAGAGGATGTAAAGGACGCGACCCAATATGCTACCTTGCCTCGAAGAACAACAGCCTCAATTGGATAGCAATTGGAAAATTCAGTGCCGCCGCGAACTCGGAAGGTACGATCAGAGAGTTAGGAGCGGAGGACAATGTATAATGACTGAGGAAGATGGGTTTTAAGTTTGAAAAGAAGCCCTGAATGAAAATGCATCCGAGCAATATTGCTTGCTTTCCAGGGCTGCGGAAATATGATAGACTACTCGAAGTCTTTCTTGGTCTGTAGAGTGTTGGGAACGAAATCCGAACTGATGTGAAGGAAGGTTTTGAGAATCTATAAAGGATACGATTCGTTTCAAGAGGACTTTCCAAGGATTAGAAGTAGGCTAATGGGTCTGTAGGAAGTTAAGCTGTTGGAAGGTTTGCCTGGAAATAGGATAATAGTAGAATGTTTCCATAAAAGAGGAAAGTGGGTGAAATCAAGGATATCGGGATTGCGGTTAGGATCTGTGGGCCAGTAAGTAGATGAGTTAGGAGGAAGAAGACTGAAACGTTGGGAATCGATTGCAGATAGCAATGTTCTATTACAAGAATTCGTGGTTCTAGAGCCCTATTGATGATGTTCGGTGTTTAAATCTCCATCCAAGATGAAGTGATGTCCTAAGGAGTTGAGAAGGGAACTGAACTGGACATTGGATATGGATCTGTTAGGAGGGCAATATGCTGATGCTATGGTGACGGGAAAGGACAAGGTTTGTTAACCGACTTCTGCTCTACCTAATCCATAGGCACTGTAGAGCCTTATTGATTAACTTATTTTAAAATGTTAAAATATGAAATTCATTGAGGATAAATATGTATAAATGAAATGCCGAACAGCAGAAATTTTGTATATATATTGAAAATAATAACAAATGAAAGAATAAATTAATAATATTTCTCCTAATACAAAACAATAAACTGATGAGAGAAATAAAATATTACTTTGAACATTAAACATAAAAAGGAAAACTTAGAATTAGAAATTTACTTTGGATTTCTATGAGGATTTATTAGTAATTATTATTTATTAAAAATTAATTTAAATTAAATGATTTGAAATAATACAGACAAATTTATATAAATTTAAATTAATAATTTTATATAATAAAAAGAAAAAAAAAGATATATAGTGGATACCCGTTACTGAACTAGGTTCCTTCACAATCATATCACAGAATGCTAGCCACTAGACTATAGAGACAATTAGAAGTTGATATGGTAAATTTAATCAAAATCGTTTAAGCCGTTTTCGAGAAAATCGTAAAAATGTGTTTAGTCCATTATTTAAACCCGGTTAGCCGATTTTGACGGGAAAGTTGCTCTAACATCCCTAGCATATAAAAATTTGTAATATGCAATTTCACTTTCATACGACTTTTCATTTTTGAGCTTGACTGTTGCTAAATATAACTGTTGAAAGAATTGGATTATAGGAGAAAAAAATATGGTGCGCAGAACACACAACTTTCACTTACTGCTCAACTTAGAATAGAAATTATTTTCTGGCCATGTTGGGCTATTATAAAATTTTTGAATTGCATTTTTAACTGAGCTAAAGCTTAATGATTATGGATTTTACGATTTGTTGATTATGAATTGTAGGACTATTAGTTATTAAACTGTTATTTTCCATTGCAAAGTTTACTAAAACGGAATTAAGAGATTTGCAGTGTCTGTCATAGACAGGTCAAAAGTTGTCAAATTATTCACTAATTTAATTTTCTAAAAAGTTACATAATGATTTTTCAGAATAAACGGACTATAGATATCTAATTATTTAAATATAATATCAGATCTAGAATTATTAAACTACAGTAAATATAGTTAAGGTTCTTTCACACAAGTACAATGAAATAGTATCTTAAACAATGTCATTGGCTTGAATTCATGTGTTTTAAATACTTTTTCAAACTTGAATAAAAAATTTTAAAGTTTACATTTAGTAAGAAAATTTCATTTAATTTCCTTGAAAACACCTGATTTATGTTAAATAATGTTAGTTTTTAGAATTTATCATTTACATTTTATTCGTCACTCTCCGCTTCTATAACTTTCTCTGTTAAATGTTGTTTTTTTTTTAATTCTCTGCTTTCCAACTTTCAATAGGAAATCTTTTGATCAATAGGAAGCGATAAGGAAAACATACTTTAATATATTTAATTAGAAATTGATTCACTGTAAACTAGACAATATTTACTTCAAACAAGAGTTTGTCACTGTTAAAAACATTGAATGAAGACTTTTGAGAGGACACAATAAGCTAAGTTCTGTTTTTAAAAAATCATGAATTACTCGTGATTTTTATTTTTTAATCCTCCAACTATACTTCAAAATTAAACTAGTTAATAATTTGATGAATTTTTCCTTTGTGATATTCCAACAATATCCATTTCCAATTAGCGTGACAACTTTTGACCGGTCTATGACAGAGAATGCAAATCTCTTGATTCCATTTTAGTAAACTTTGTAATGGAAAATAACAGTTTAATAACTAATAGTCGTAAAATCCATAATCAACGGATCGTACAATCCATAATCAACCTGTGATACAATAAATAGGACTTTTGTTATTTTAATGGTATTTATGATTTGTTAGCTGTAAGCTTTATAACAAAACATTGATTGAACATTGAATGTTGTAAGCTTTATAACGAAAACATACTTTAATATTAAAAATTTTATTAATTAAAAATTGATATTTAATTCAAAATTGATTCAAAACTAGACAAAATTTACTTTAAAAAAAAAATGGAGTTTGTTAAAAACATTTAAAGAGGACTTTTGAGCGGACACAATATGATAAGTTCTGTTTTTAAAAATTCATGAATTACTTGCGATTTTTATTTTTCAACCTCCAACAATACTACAAACACCTCACTTTTAGAAAAAACATTCTTGTTTAGTAAGCTTTAAGCCCATATTAATTAAGTTGAGGGTTTATCACAATAAATTATTGCAAAACTTTAATTTATTTTCACATTACCTGGGGTGTACAATATAAACATAAATTTGTAAATACGCCTTTTATTTATTACAAAAAAATGGTAAAAATAATGAATTTTCAACATTTATCATTTAAAGTGGTAATGAACTGTATTTTTATTAAGCTTTGTATTATAGAAATTGGTCTCTATTTATAAGTGATCAATTAAATATTTCCAATCCTAATATTCTTCGGCAAGATTCTTTAATTTACACGTAGATATTAGGATTGGAAACGTTTAATTGGTCACTTATAAATATATTTATAAGTATTTAGTTTGATGCTGTTAAAAAAGAATCGCGAATAATTCATAATTTTTTTTAACTTCACCATATAACTTTGTTATTCTTTAAATGGTTTTAACAATAACAAACTCTACTTCATTTCAAGAAAATGATGTCTGTTTTACAGTGAAGTAGTTATTAATTAATTATGTTAACTAATGTTTTAGTTATCACTTCCTATTCATCAAAAACCACGATTTAATTAAAAAAACACGGAACTTAAATTGCCTACTGCTCAGCCAAAATCAGACTATTGTTTATATGAAGTTTATGCCGGCTCCTGTTTAAATATTTCCCTCTACTTAGGAGAAACTCAATATATTATTATTTTAAATATAAATGTCAATTTAAATAAAAGTAATATTTAGGTATCAACAAAATCGTTACATACATACCTAATACTAGTTCCTAGCCTTGCTAGCTAATCGACTTTTTTTAATCGATAGTTAGTTTACACATTTTATTCATTCATTTAGCTTATTCATTATTGATTTTATTGTTTTGTCTCAAATTGTTGGGTGGACCAAATATTCCTGCTCCTTAATATTTTTACTGGAGTGGGGGGATCGGCTCTCTCGCCCTCTCTCCCTCCCTAGTTTGCGCCTATGATTAAAACCATTTAAAGAGAACTTTTGAATGGCAAAACTAAACTAAGTTCTGTTTTTAAAAAAATCAAAAAAATATTTGCGATTATCTTACGACTATGCTATATATACTCCACTTTTAGAAAAACTTCCTCATTTAATAAACTGTAAATCCAGATTAATTAAGCTGATGTTCATTAGGCAAACATTTGAAATTCACCTCAGTCATGTAACAAAATTATGTGATTTTTAATCCTCTCTCCTACAAGTACCCATGTTTTGAGTAAAAATAACTATAATTAACTGTTGAAAAGCTTGTCTTACTTGTTTTTCCATAATCTAAGATGTATTATAATAAACATAATTGCTCAATTACATTTTTCTTTTATAAAAAAAATTGAAAATATTGTTTTTTCAAATATATTCTATAGTCCTAAAATTTACATTTAAAATAAATAAACCTGTTGTTTATTTATGTAACTATTTTCAATAAAACGTAAATTTTACGACTAGAAACATTTAATTTTTTATTCATAAATACAGATTAGTTCGTATAATAGAGAAATTGGTGAAAAACACACTTTCATGACCAATTTACCTGAAAATTCATTATTTTAAAATTCTTTTTTCTAATTAATATAAGTATTATGTTTATTATAATGCATCCAAGATCATGGAAAAACATGAAATGAAAGCTTTTCAACAATTACTTGTAGTAATTTTTGCTGAAAACGCTGGAATTTTTAGTGGGCAGGATAGAAAATCACATAATTTTGTATTTTCTATACAACTTGTACTTTATACTTTTCTTCTGAAAGTTGGTCCATTGTTTATATGAACTTTTTTGTAGCTCTTTAGGTCTGCTATCACTCCTATAAAAATTTCCCTCGACTTACATGTTACCCTGAAAATAATTTTTTTTTCGTGATAATAGATATGGACCTTATGTGAGTTCAACTTTATGATAATAAACTGTGTCTATAGAAAGAAAATTAAAAATTAAATTTTCCTTTAAGACTCAATACCTTCGTTTTGTAATGTGTTAATCTACTTTTTTTTTTTCATCTTTTGATGTTATATGATAAATGTAAGTAAAAAAAGTGCAAGAGAAATGGGTAAAAATAAAGAAAAATTCTCATTTCCAAGGCAATTTATTCCAGCTCTGTGAGCAGCATTTTCACGTCTCACTCCATGTTCATTTAAACTATTCTTAAACAGATATACACAAAGATCCATACTTGAATATCATACATTTAAATCTATAAATTCTGAGATTAAAATAAAAAAAAAACTACTAAACACAACTGTTTTACAAATAGCCTTTTTAAGTAAATTAAAAAAAAAAATATATATATAAAGAAAATCATTGTGTTTAATTAAAAATAATTTGACATTGCAAATAAAATGCATTAACTTAAATATATGTACAAAAATCTCAATATACCCTAAATTTCTTTATAGTTCCAAATAATGTGGATTAAAAAAAGAAAATGGAATGTAATTTTTTAAAGTAAAGTTGTAATAAATAACAACAAAACTATAAAATTTAATATATCAGATAAAACAACTCTTTTCAAACCAACCTTGAATTAAAGATTTTTTTTTTTTTTTATGAATCAACGGTAAGATAAATTTGGCTTTCTAAAGGTACCAGAAAGGAATTAATTTTCTTAGGTCTACCTCTTGCTTCAGATTTCACTAAGAAGGCTTTAGCAAATCAACTGAGTGATATAGTGTAGGATTATAAATTGACATAATTTAACATAATTTTTAACTGGAACTTAGAAAGTAAATGGTTCATTGTTGTGACCGTAATTTAATTGTAGACTTTGCTCTTTATTTTACATTGAGCAAACTATGCATGCGTTGTTTTCCTAAGCTTAATTATTACACTATTTAAAGGTTAATTGTGGAGGTTAGCTCCAAAAAAGAACTATACACGTCCAGAATAGTAAATCAGAAACATTTTGCCAAATGTTTGTTGAGTATTGTTTTTTAAGGAAAATTGATATGGATATTTTTTTTATTTTACAAAATTGATGTAAAGTTCTGATTTTAGGTAACAAAGAATAAAACAAAAAAAAAATGTTTATATAACAATACAAAAACTTCAATTTCAATTTTGAAAGAAATGTGTTTAATACTACGAAATTCTCCAAAGTTCCAATTTAAAAATATGTGTATGCATAATTAAAATAACAAATCAGAAGAATAGAAAGTGGTAATGTGTTGTCTACAAAATTATGAAAAATACACAGCATGATATCTAGTTTTTTTTTTCATCTTGCCTAATTGAACAATAGATATTTTGGAAAGGTGTTAGGCAATATTTATATGTATATATATATATTTAGTTACAAGAAATGTGAGTAAAATTGGAACATCATTCTACATTAACTAGAATTTTTTTTTCTTTTTTTGTGGAAAATTGAAATAAATAATTAAAGTACTCAATTTCTTATGGATAAAAAAATAAATGAAACACAGTATTTTTTTTTCATTTTTCTTTTTTACATACATCTCAAAAAGTATTGTAATTATTTTTCTTACATTTCCTATTACATACTGATATTATGTATAATTAAAAATATTTAATAAATGAAACAGAAACTACATCAATACAAATAAAATTTTACTATATCATAGCAACGCTTAATATTATATATATATTAAAAAGTTTAAAGATATGTATATGGGAAAATTTCATAACGTGAATTACCTCTAATGAAAAGAGTATTTATTTATTTCAGCCAGGAAAAAGTGGTAAAGCAATAATTATTTAAATTACTTACAGAGGAGCGATGGCATATTTACAACTATCTGCTCTTTGGTTTCACTGCTTGATGAGCAAATGAAAATCAATGATTTTCTTTTAAGTTGTCGTGCTCTACGTTTGGCTAGTTTTATAATTTTAGTTTTTAAAAAGTAAAGTCCTTCCTATAATATTTCATTGAAATACGCGAACAGTATCTATAAAAAAAAATAAAAAACTAGCAGCGATTGCCTATGAACAAAGTTCTGACTTAAAATAAAAATAAATAAATATATAAAATAATTAAATAAATTTCCTAACACTAATTTTACAGTTTTCTTCTTTTCAGTTGTATACAAATATTAAATTTACTTATAAATATCAAAATCACTAGTCATTTTCAAAACAACTAACCATGGGTTATGGAAAGTATAAACATAATTAATTATATAAAGCTGACCCTTATTATTGGATGGCTAATTATCATATGCTAACAGTAAACAGTAAGTCTCGGCAGTTTTAAATTTTATAATCCATTGTTTAGAATAATTGTATGTACATGCTTATTTGCCTGTCCAACTTGTCAATACTATCTAAACTTTTTCGAAAAATGTCTTGACTATTTTAGCCATTCATACATATTTCATGTCATATATACTTACTATACACTCCTTTGAATAAAATCAATCTAATTGTATATAATATAATAACTAGATATATCTATTTACTTATATTATCAGATAAAAAGTTTTATTAGGTAAAACATTTTTCATAACTTTTCATAAAAAAGAAAATTATTCACAAAAATAAAATCATTCAAAATAATAACTAATTTGGGAAATTAATCAATAGAACCATTCAAGAACAACAAAGTCATTTATTTTTAAAAAGTAAGGATTAAAAATTGTTAAAATTAAGCAAAGGCGTTATTTAAAAGTTAAATTAAAACATTTATTTCAAAATAATTGAATTTTAACTTAATTATTAAATTTAAAAAAGTCTAATTATTTTATAGGTATAATTAAAATTCAATAGTGGTTCAGATCTTAAAGGCACCAATTCCTAAATAAGAATGAAGTAGAATCAAACGTCAAATGGTTGTTGTAAGAAATGGTTTTTGTACATGATTCTAAATTTACTTTAATTTTTTTTTACTTGAAAGTAAATAATAAAACTTTTATTTTAATGTTTGATGAGTAAAATTGTTATTTTACAACAAAAATGGAAATAATATTTTTTTTTTGTCTAACGGTTAGTTTTGGTTCCTATAATAATTCATTAAAATCAGATGATAATTTATAATCTATACAATATACAACAATAATCACTTAAAAAGTGTCAAGCAAATAGGTTAGTAAGTTACGCTAGGGTTAAGACAAAACAAACTTAAATATATTAATGAACTAAACCTAACGTTTATTAAAAATTATAAGGGTTTTGCTAATGTCTTTTTTTAAGGTTCGAAATAAGGTTTTAGGCCTTTAAAAAGAATGAAGTTATACCTTTTAAGGGAAATTTTTACAAACTTACAAATAATGGTAATACCATATAATGTTCTCATGTTTGAGAAATAATTTAAAGCTTTATTCTGAACAGGCAAACATTTGTTTAATTATCACAGATTGTCAATGGCAAAATTTAAAACCAGCTGAGACTAACTGATATATTTTTTATTTTAATTTTTAGACTAAAATAATATTTATTATTTTTTGTTTTGCTTCTCTTAGAGATGGAATAGATCCTGTACAAAAATCTTATAATAAATTTTAAATTCTATCACTTCAATGACTTTACTAAAACTTTTACTCAAATTTAATTTCTTCAACACTCAATTAAGGATCTTCTCTGAAAGAATACAATTTACAGGTATGGGTAGCAGTGGCGCAAGGTGTACAAGCTGGCAGCACATATTACACATCACTTTTTTATTACAAAAAAGGAAATATTGCTAAACCATTCCGTGATATAAAATGAAATATTCAGACTAGAAAGCAATGCCTCATAGTTTTCATCAAAACCTGCCTTGTAACAATCCTACATGAGTAAAAAAATAATTAGAAAATCTGTGTTTCAATAATATATTTTAAGAAGGCAGTTTGTGAAAAGCTAAATCTTAAGGCTTTCTATGTATTACAAAAACTGAGTTTTAATGAGGACTTTTGAGCATTAACTCAGTTCATTCACCAAACACATTCTTGTCATCCATAGTATAAATATTTGATTTTTATAATCTTAATATTATTATTTTTTCTAAAGCATCCTAGGAAATTTGGACCATTTAAAACCTCAAAACACAATCTGAAGTAGGATATTGCACTAGTGATAAAACTTATTTCTATTGATTCTGTAAAGTTTTAATTTTTTTTTTTTTAAATCATTACTCACTTTCCATCATTAATATTTTTAAAAGCAATTTTTATTACATAGGCATGTTACATTTTATTATCATGCAAATTGTGCCTTGATAAAATTTTAAAAAGGAGAAACTATATATGCATACATACAACATATATATGTATGTATATATTGTTTTGCCATATCTATTGTACAGCAAAAAATAAATATGTAAAAATGCAAAATGTTTCTCATATAAATGAACATGAAAAATATAAATTTAAAAAAAGATAAAACAAATATAAATGCAATAAACTTTTTTTTTTTTTTAATAAATCATTAGTTTATAACTGAATCAGAGTTCATTTTTCTTTTCCCTTAAATTTTAAATTCATTAGCATTGATTAAAATCAATTGATAGTTAATGTTTAAATGTATTTTAACAAAAATCATATTTAATTAATAGTTATTACACTGGCATATTGAAAAATAAATTTAAAGTCAACTATCCGTTTATAACAGGCAGTGCTAAGATTTTAAAATATTTGTTAATAGAAATGATCAAATTCTGAAAATTCTAACCATAGCAATATCACTATAAGATTAATAGAAATACTTTTTTTTTTTTTAAATGATTTTGACAGCAACACTGATTTCATCTATTCACAATGAGACATGGAAATCGATTATGGTTTGGATTTAATTGATTATTCACATCAGTAAACTAATAATTTAGTTAGTTCCTAAGTTATTTAACTCTCATTTATGCTAAGTAGTGTAAGATTATAGCACAAGAAGTCTTTTAAAGTTAATTTTAAACTAATGCTAAGACAATTTTTAGCTGTGAAGTGTCAACTCTTTTTGTTTGTGTAAAGTATAATAAGATTAAAAATTATTTTTGAAGATTTGTAGATAATCTTTTAACAAGCATATTAAAGAACTCTATACTTCAATTGCTGGAAAGCCTCTTAGATAATAAAATTATGATTATTAAACATTCCAATTATATAAACAAATACAACTTCCTAGTCTCAATGTGATGGAATGGCGCCACTGCTGCCTTTAGCAAATTACTGTTCTTCTTCTTGTTTGGATTCATTCGATTCGTTATTAGGCTCAATATTACCCTCAGGAGCCTCAGATTCTGAAGGAGGGTGAAGGATAGCGCGGACTGTTGGATAACTTCTCTTGAATCCGAGTTTGTTGTATAAGCTGAGAGAAGCATCATTCTCTGGCCTGATGACCACAAACGGTATGTAACCCCTATTTCTAACACTTCTTGTGAGGCATTGTGCAAGATGTATACCAAAGCCCTTACGACGGAATTCAGGTCTAGTCTGCATAGAGAACATTGCACCATAATAAGATTGGACCATCCATGCTGCTAGCTGGCCACCTGAGAAGACTCCATAAGCTGGAAGGGCTCGGATCAAACGTTCAAATACTTTTACTGACTCCATATCGTTGGCAGGGTAGAGATCATGAATAGCTTTGGCATGCTCTTCTCTCAGCTCCAGAACCTCGCAGTCCTCCCCCTGCAATCTGAAATCAAAGTTTAATCTATTAATTTAATAATATTTACTTAAGTAAAAATAATTTAATCAAGACAATTTGATACATAAAAGGATTGGTGTCATTTTGGTGCACTTACTGGGTTTTGTATCAATAAATAAGGTTGAAATATACAAAAATATACTTAAAAGTTTAGTTCCACCAAAAATGTATTTACTGATTTTTTGCAATAAACCGTTGATATATTAATTTCAATACTATTTCTGATAGCAATAAGATAAAAAAAAAAAAAGTCTACCAAGTAAGGTCAGTATAGCTTCCTCATCGTTTTCATTGGCTAAAATGAATTTCATTGGCTGTATTACACGATATACAATTTTCCGTATGAGAATAAAATCTGAAGGAGAAGCCGATTCGGAAATACCGTTACTCTTCAACATTTGATTTCCAGGAATAGGGTTTGATATCCACGAATTTCGTTTATCAGCTAATATTAAAATGAGAAAGAGTGCCGTATTTGAAGATTCCACGTTGATTATTCTTAATTAAAAAAAAATACCAATGCATAATGAACATGCATTTCACTACTGATAGTGCAAAAGGTCGTATGTAAAAACTCATTATTTCTTTATGCTTTATTGGTATAATTTCATATTTTTTTGCCGTCTGCTATTTTCCATAGTACCAGACTACTTATATCAGTTGCTGACTACAAAATGTCACCTTTAGTACAAATACAATAAAAATTGAAAATTTTTTCATACGATCTTTTGCACTATTAGCAATGATATAAACATAATAGGTACGTTTTCAGTTGGTAAAATAGATGGAACCAGAAAATACATAGGAAAAATTTAACTTGTTGTTTGTTCGGAGTTAACGAGACCAATACTTTTCTTTAGTCAGAACAAAACTAATTAAGCTTGAATATAAAAATATGGGTGAAGTTCAAACAACTTCGACACTTAAGGAGGAAATCGAGACCAAGACGAACTGGTTGAACTTCAATGGAAATAAACACAATCACAAATAACACGTTTTTTCTGTTTAAAAATTCAAAGTAAAAATTACTTTAAATTTACTGAAAATTACACGAAATCTATGTAATGATAGTAAGTGTCATGCCAGTAACGTTTGGAATCGACCAAACAATACAGTATCAATTAATATTTTGAATAAAATCTAAAATTTTATAATCCCACAACAGTATTGTACTAACCTAACTCCCAATCCATATAATCAGTGCCTTCAACATTTTGCAGCCATTATATTGTTAACAATTATTCGCATTAATTTTAATTATTAAATGGAATTCAATGAAATTGATACTAAGTAATTTCTATACTGTTCTCCAAGTTTAGGTGAAATCGAATGCGCCGTTTTCAAACTATAGGCGTACCAAATAACACATTTCCTGATCTGAAAATGGTATTTTTTTTTTTTTTTGGAATAGTAGATAGAATTTGATAAAATTGATGCCTATTTTATTTTACGTTTACCAATTTCTAAATTCTCTTAAAATTTGAGCCAAATCGAACTTGCAGTTTTAGATATATAGACGTATCAAGGAAAACAATTTTGCGCATATATAAGAGAAAAGAACGGACAGAATTCGATAAAATTGACCCTACATCATTTTTTCACAAATACCTACTTATTATCCAATTTTTTGCCAAATCGAACGAGCCATTTCTGAAACATTGGCATATCTACGAAAATGGGTTTTCGCGTGCGTGCGCGGAAGTGCTGGTTAGAATTTAATAAAATTGATATGGGACCATATAGACATCAACCCGCACAATTCCTGAAAATTGGATGAACGGTAGTAAGTGATATGTCCGTTAAATCGATTTGACTACAGACAGACAGACAGACACCAAACCAGATTTGATCTTTGATGTCTGAAACGTAAAACGCGAGTGGAAATTTTCGATTCTGAGCACAAACATTTTTTTAACCTCTAGCACGAATACAATGCTTCCCTACCTTCGGTAGCGAGGAAGCAAAATGGTGCATACAATACAGTGGAGAAAACGACAAGTGAAAATAAAAAGGAACATAAAAAACTTCTTAATCAAGCTCCAGAAAATCAGTATGGATGAAAATATGGACGTTTTGTGGGGAGAAATAAAAAAATGCAATAATGGATTTAGCAACCACGACTTGCGGGATCACACAAAATTCACCGAAAAGTAAATGATCTGAATGACGGAATGAAAGGATGAAGGCAGCAATTGGAAGGAAGAAAACGGCTTGGAAGAATTATATTAGAAATAAGACTTCAGTAAATTGGTAACTTTCTGTACGTAGAAGAAATGATTCGAAATTAGTTGTTAGAGTGGCAAAAACTAAGAGTTGGGAGGAGCTTACCGAACAATTACCATGAAAAGGTTAAGGTTTTCTGGAAAAAAAATTAAAGTTATAAAAAAAAGGAAACGTAAGCCCATAGGATTTATAAAGGATAAAAGAGGCAGACTAATCACCTGAGATTCAGAAATTAGGGAGAGATGGAAATGTCACTATGCGGACGTTATCTGAAGCAATGATGCAGAAAATACTTTAAATATGTTTAAAACTCCCCCCGAAGAATTCGAAGAGTTAATCTGGGAGGAGGAGGTCGAAAGTGCAGTAGAGAAACTAAAGAATGGCAACGCAGCCGGTAGGGAAGGTATCGTGCAAAAATTGAGCAAATATGGGGAACCTAAACTGATGAAAGCTTCGTGGACATAAAGGCTGCATTCGATTCCGTTCCTATACAAGAACTGCGGAAAGCCTTATTGGACGAAGATATCCCACCAGGATTGATTGATGCTATAAGTTCCACGATCCAGGACTCCAAAGACGTAGTAAGAATAAATGTATAATGTCTTTTATTTTTGCCATTAGTAAAGCTGTCAAGCAAGAGGACAACTTGAGATCCCTACTATTCATTATATAAATAAACGAAATTTTGAAGATCTATAAACGACGACACACAACGTGAAAAATAGAATATAAGGACGATTTTGACGCAAGTAATTGTCAAAAGCTTGGCAGACATCATTCTTACTAATATCATTCTCAATAATATCAGACTCAAACCCAAGACCACATCTATTCTCTAAGAACAATAATTATTAAAGAGAAAGGTTATGGCAATTATTGTTGGAAAGTGCACAGCATCGAGCAAAGCCCGGCAACCTGATAACCGAAGTTATGAGTGATGAAATAGTTACGATTTCGCGTCTCGGTGCCGAGAAGAGCTTTTAACTCTGGCATTAATCCCCTGCCCTCACCCCCTGGTCCAGGAAAATCCCGTATAGAAAAAAAAAAAAAAAACGAGCAAAGTAATGCATATCGGACAGAATAAGGATATAGTTGAAATTCACTGCAAAGGAGAAGTACTTGAGACGGTGGAAGACAACACATAACTAGGTGCAGTAATTAACAAGAATGGAAGGGTCGACCATGAAATTTCTAACAGAATTAAAAAGGCCAATGATGTGTGGAGGGGGACTTCAGCCTTGAAGACAAAGAAGGACGTGGAAGGACTAACTCTCTTGATGACGATGCTCTTCGAGCTGCGGTGAGAGAAAATCCCAGAACAACTGTTCGACAACTTGTAGAGGAACAACTTTAGCAAATCAACCGTCGAAGACCACCTCAAAGCAATTGGGAAGGTAAAAAAGATTGAAAGTGGGGTTCCATACACATTAAAAGACGGCCAAAAAAAGAAAAAGAAAAAAAGCAACAAAAAAAAAACAGCGCCTTGAAGTTTGTGCTATACTTCTTTGTCGAAACAAAAACGACCCTTTTCTGTCAAGAATTGCCAACTGTGATGAAAATTGGATATTTTCGATAACAGTAGAAGTTCTGGACAGTGGCTCGACAAATCAGAAGCAGCAGAAACAATCAAGGCCGAATCGCATTGTAACCAAATTAATACATTTCTCATGTGTGACGTCACAAAAATTCTGGAGTTTGGATATGAAACTCTGCCACATCCGCTCTACTCTCCGGACCTCTTGCCTACGGATTATTATTTTTTTAGACACCTGGATCATTACTTACGTGACAAAAAATTTAATAGACAAAGGAAATTAGAAAATGTGTTTTTTGAGTTTATCAATTCTAAAGATCGGAAATTCTATTCCGAGGGAATGGAAAAGTTGCCAACAATTTGGCAGAAATGTATTGATAGTAGTGGAGACTATTTTGATTAAATAAAACAGTTGTAAATCTTTCTTTTCTATTTTGTTCTTTTCAAACCAGAATCCTGCATTATTTACCGAACAACCCAATATTAAAATATACCAAAAATTTACTTAATCTTTTTTATTGTTTGTTAAATCGATCATACTTTTTTCGAAATTTACAATATAATACTTCTTAATAATAATGAATAATTAAGTGCTATCATATTATTAGCAAGCTTTGGGTCCCCCACTTACTCTTCCAGCTTGATCTCATCAGGAGGCGGTCCATCGAGGACGTAGATGTCGCCGGCGACCTTCTCCATAGTGCCGCCCATGGCCTGGTAGAACTCCTCTATCCTGTCCATTATGGCCTGGTGGGTGAAGTTCATGTACAGCGGTTTGCTCCAGTCGATCAAGATGGTTTCAGATTGCAGAAGCTCTATCAGTTCTAGCCGATCCGTCGGGCAGAACACCGTGAAGCTCTCGTACAGTTCTCCATTCGGCTGTCGGAAGACAAAATATAATATCAGAAAAAATACGGAGAAAAAGAATCATGAAAAAGATAGAAAAAATAAACAATTTTATTAAGTTTAAATTAATTTAAGTTACATGAATGACACAGTAGCGTAAAAAATTGCGCCATGGATAAATAACATAAATGTTTTCTTCGTTAAATAATAAAAACTAAATAATTGAGATATGATAATGATATAACTCAATTAGCATTTACTAAGACTCAGGACAAACATTTATTCATGGCAAAGAAAATAATTATTCATTATTGAGAAAATATACATGTAGAAAAGAAGAATTATGTAGAAAAAAACAAGTATCTTTAGTCTAAAAATAGCTTAATAAAACGAAAATCAAAAGGAAATAAAAAGGTTCTATTATATTAGGCTACCTCTCAGTTGCAAATTGCTGAGTTTATGATTACTTACTAAAAATCTACATAACTATTATTTCTCTGATTGTTATTGGGGATACGACACACTCAAAAATAAAAATGCCTTACGGTCTAAATTGAGTTATTTCACCCAATATATTTAGATGAGAAATAGGAGATTTTAGGAGACTATACAACATAATTGTAGGTTTTTGGTATATTACTGTAAAGCAATTCACTTTGAACCCAATACGCTGTTAGATTTGTCTTAAGTTTGATCATACTAAAATAGTATGCTATAAAGAACTTTTTTTTTTTAGGCTTTTCATTCTGGAGATAGGCAAACTTTGTCCATTTAATGAGGTACTAAAAACTAGTAAATACCCATTTCCTTACCACTTGGATCGTAAGGTAATTTGATCACAAAATTGCAAAAGTGATCGCCTACAAAAATATTGGGCCGTTTGGCATATATGATGAGAGTGTAGGTCATGCCAAACGGTCCGATATTTTTGAATGCCACCTTTTGCTTCCTCACTACCGAAGGTAGGGAAGCATTGTGTTTTTCTTGATTTTGTGCTCCAATTATCTAACGATTAAAGAGAAAAACAAATGCATATTGACGTGTTTTTGGCGACTAATTAAATAAACAAAGTTTGGCGATCTCCAGATTGAAAATGTCTCAATTCCTAGAATTTTCGTATATAAAATAGTTGTAGGTTATGACGCGATGAAGCTATTCAAGAAGTTTCAGGTGGATGTTAATAATTTGATAAAAAAGGACGATGGAGTACTTTGTATAGATTATAGAAAAATGAACATAAAGGATCAAAATGTAATAGTTCTTTGAAATATGAAAACTGCATCTTCTATCAGAAAGAAAAAGAAATTAGAGGTACGCAAGAAACAAAAACACAACTTATGTAGCTTGTAATAAAAAATACGAATTAATACACCCGCTATAAACACAAATCATTTTTTCTGATATTGTAACAAACAAAAATCAATAAGTGCACAAACAGATGATTTTAATGATAAGTCTTTTGTTTTTAAAAACCAGTAGAGCCATTAGCAGGTAAGTGCCTTCACAAATCAGCTGCTGCAGTATTAATAATAGAGCAAGCGCTTCCCCTCCCACTCCCTGACCCTCCTCCCCACTCACTTTACAATCAACACCGCAATCTGCTACTTAACCCTCCTCCCCTTCTGATATCTTCTTTACAACCATGCAACCAACGCGGTCTTCAACTCGGAATCCAGTCAAAATTAAGGAAGACACGGCCTATAAGCTTACTTAAATTTGAAAAATTTATTGTTTGAAATCCAACTTCTAAGAATTGGAGAGAAGGGTTCTCCCCTATAGATTAATCGCTGTGTATAAAAATATAGTATTGGAATTGATAAAAATAAATACTTCATTACAGGCAATAGTCGTTAAAGCTTCAATTCTCTCTCTCTCACTCTCTCTCTCTCTCTCTCTCTCTATATATATATATATATATATATATATATATATATATATATATATAAAATAGTAAAATCCTCCTGATAATTAAAAAAAAAATCTGTCGCGTTGTGCGCATTACACAGAGTTCACACGCCGCACTCTTCTTAGCAGAAATAAGTACTTTCAGACAAAGGGGGAAGTAAAAGTTAAAATTATAGACACTAAATTTATTTAAACTACATTGTGGTTATTTTTATTAGTTTAAGTAGCCCTATATATACACATTTTTTGATTATTATATCGCTGTAATCTATACAATTAAATATTAAATAATACTAACGATGGCATTTATGAAAACTGCACATGTATACATAATATTGTCGGAGTCCGTATCATATTAAGCTCATGTTACGAGTGGAAGACTGCTGTAATCTTTCGGGCGAGCTCGAGTGAACACGGGCGCGCTCGTATTCCTTTGGTTCCTCCATTACAACTATTCTCCGTTACGATCTTCCTATTTCTCCTTTAGTTAATTATAAAGTTCATTCATATTTTATATTTATCTATTTTTTGTATTAGAGATCAATGTGAAGTGGTTAATTATTTCAAATAAAAAAAAAATAAAGGTACTTAAGAAGAAGCTAATATTGAAAAATAGCCATTTAAGCCCTACTAGAGAACACCAATGAGAATAAAACTTACATTATATTAAATACAGTTCAATTTTATCCTCATATAATAAATTCAATCAAAATTGTTAAAGCCGTTTTCGAGAAAATCGTAAAAATTAGTTAAATCGATTTCATAAAGTGTCGCTTCCAGTAAGCCGATTTTGACGAAAAAGTTGCTGTAACATCTTAGGCACACACACACGCACGCACGCACGCACGCACACATAGATCATTTCGTGGGATTTGTACTCAGGTTACCTCAAAACGTATATTTCCGTTGAAAACTGAGATTCGAAAATTTTCACGATCACAATACTTTCCTTTACAATATATTTCATATGTTGTGAAAGAAAAAAAAAAACTTGAATAATCTCACAATGGGTATTCCCTCTCCGTCATGAGTAACGTTATTGACCATCACACCTCCTGGGGTTCCTCTTATTGATCGACGTGAGGAAATATTATTAGGAGACTAATTGACAACATTGACTTTATAATTCAAAATACTGAACAACCTACATATTTAATTCCGGCTTACAATATTTTCTCCTCCATGGATCTTACCTGGTGTTCTAAGTAGTTTCACGCATTTAAATTGGCAACTCTCCAAAGATCAATATTATAGATTTCGTTTTTCCAATAATCAGCGGATTCTTACGGTTACGGAATGCACTTAATGAAGAATTATGTAGAAAAAAACAAGTATCTTTAGTCTAAAAATAGCTAATAATAATATTAATTTAATCTTTATGTAAATAATTGAGTTCATTAATTGTACCAATTGGTGAATCATATATTGGCAATCCTCGTAACTCAAAGGACAAAAGGACAAAGCTCTAGCTAGGTAACTAAGACAAGCTATCTCTGATAGCATAGAAATAGTTATATAAAAGGCACCGATTGGACAGAACAAGACCCATTATCAAGACTTAGAAAACAATAACAGATTTGAGCAAAAGGTCCCTTTCTCACAGACCTCATTTTAAGAATATTAATTATTGATAACTTCCTTTGAAACCCTCTTCCGAGTTCTCTTATCCCCTCTACTTTTCCTGGGTATATAACTCCCACCGTCCTCAGAACAAATCATCCATGCTGTTATGTTCTTGAAGTCACACACTTGCTAGGAGACTTAGATCCATGATCTTCAAGTCAGATTCTTGAAAGAGACCAGGAGTGAACTCATGCAGTGAACCCATAAAGTTTTAGAATAATTCAATTGTTAAGATGCTATTTGTAACAGACATTAAAAATCAAAATCTATTTCTATAGTCCTCACTGCCTGTTACGTTAGCTGTATGACTTTCCATTTTAGAGATCGATTGTTAGCATACAGTGTTGCACACTGATGCAACTGAAATCATTTTCTTACCTATCGCCGGATGAAAATTGCAGCATTTATTTTTTATTTTTTGGAATTTTTGATGAAGATATTCGTCAATAGTGCTGGATTGAATTAAAATGGGTGAACACGGGAAAATGTTAGGCTTTCATGTATAAGTAATCCATTCAATGATATAAAGATCAATTGCATTGGCTGGTTTTAATCTTGGATGATTAATAATAAGAGTTTTCAGTCCAAAATATGTTTTTTACAATAATAATTATATTTTAGACTGAAAACGCTGATTATTAATCATTAAATACAACATTTAATGCTGAACGCCCTCAAAACCTAAATCCTTATTTATTTTGCTATAAGGATATATCTCCAAAATAATAGTTGTCTAAAATAATTTGATTGGTAAGAAAGATAATACTGCTCTTCAAATGGTTAGATTATCTCGTCAGTGTTTAAAAAGTGGAATAGTTAATGAATTGAATAGTGGCAAAGATTTATCAATGATGCGTATGTGTTCGGCTGTAGATTAAAATAAATAAACACATACTTTTACATAATGTTTTGAATAATTTTATTTATGATTGATAGGGACGGAAGAAACACGATGTGAATAAACCTTTTTAACTAATCTAGTAATATTTCGGTATTTTTAAACAACATTTAATTAATACGGATTAGAATATACAATACTTATTTTATGTAAAATAAGATAATTTTTGTTAAAATTTTTTAAAATGGATTTTTAATTTTTTAAATATGAATTACATATAACTTGAAGTAATAAGCAGAATCCAAATAATATTTAATTATATTATAGAATAAAGGTGATGATGAGCTAGATAAATATATTTTATCTTTATTTTTAGTAAATATATAATAAATAAAATTAACAATGTTATATGATATTTCTAATTTTCATATTTTGCATACTATGGACCATTAAAGATCACAACTTACTTTTCCCTATAATGAAAGTGTATTAGATACTTAAATGACAATAGCTATTGTTGTAATTCTCAACTGTTTTGAATTATTTTTGGATTACTTATCGAATAAATAATACCGTAATTAATACATATTAATTATTAATCAGTCTTAAAGGAATTAACTATTATTTTTTATGCATATTGCATGAATATATTACAATTAAATGGATCATAAAGATTAAAAGATGAATAAAAGGTTATGTTTTTGAACTGAACAGTAGAGCCGTCGTATCGTGTGGTGACTGATCCAGTGTAACCAAGGCCTTAGTTTTATTTAAAAATTTTGGTAAGAATTTTAAAATATATATAGTATATTTTATATAAAAATAATTACAATGACGTTGACAATGATAAAATTTTCATATACAGTGATTTTTTATTTCAACATAATCATACATTTTAATAAAGAGAAGAATAGTTGGGGTAGTCAGTCAAAAAGGAAGGCAAAAAATATATGATAATATTTATTTTTTACATATGCCGACGTTTCGACCTGAAGTTCAGGCCTTCATCAGGGCTAAGAAAATAACCAGATAACAAGGTATGAGAAACATAAGTAGTGATGGTAAAAAAAAATATTAAAAAAAAAAAATAAAAAAAAAAATAAAATTAATAAATATAAAGTAAAATGAAATTGTTTTCTATTATTTTACTTTATATTTTTTTATTTTATTTTTTTTATTTTTTTTTAAATTTTTTAATATTTTTTTTTTACCATCACTACTTATGTTTCTCATACCTTGTTATCTGGTTATTTTCTTAGCCCTGATGAAGGCCTGAACTTCAGATCGAAACGTCGGCATATGTAAAAAATAAATATTATCATTTATTTTTTTCCTTCCTTTTTTACTGACCATCCCAACTATTCTTCTCTTCATTATCCACGATAGTCAACCAATTACCAATTATACATTTTAATAGGTTAAAGAGTTATCACAGAAGCCGAAAGGTCGGAAATAGTCGCTTCAAAGACAGAAATAAAATTTAAAAATCCATCTTCAAACCAATGTTGTTATACAATATAAACATTTATCGTGCAGAATAACAGTTCACCTTTGAATTTTTTAGTACAATATAATCTTATAGTAGTCGAAGTTGAAAAGCGAATAGGTATTTCTTTCTTTTATTTTAAAAACTATAATAGAAAGAAGTGTATTTCAAATTGTTGCACCATTTCAATTGAAATTAATAAAGGCTGACTTCTACGATGGAAGGCTATCTTTAATATTTCCAATATTCTTCCAAGAAGCAATAGTAGAGTAATTCCTTTTATATCAGTAATGAGAGAATTAATCGAATTGTAAATTCTTCTATCATTGTCAGAAACTGGATAAAGAGTTTTCAGAACCTATTCATGCTGCGAAAGAATTTCCCTATTATGAATCCTCTTGTACAACCAACGTGTTTGACAAAGAGACCATGTCCTCAAAAAAGTATCTATACGTTGTGCTTGATTTATATTCTCAAATTTAGAGATTGGTAATACAAACTTTCTACATCGTCTAGATCTAGCATCATTACAAAAAGCACCTTGACACCATATTATTGATATTTTTAATATCATATGATATTTGCTTTAAACTACTTTTATTTAAAAAACCAGCAGGACAGGGAGAGTGTCAAGGGGAAGCCGTGCTAAGCCCAACTATACTTTTACACTCCTTCTCGCTATGGTTTAGGTAATGAGTAAATCCTGATTAGAAGAAAACACTACACGCCGAGAATAACAATAGCGATCTAATTTAATCTTATGCATTTGTTAATAAAAATTTCAGTTACTTTATTTAGTTATTCTCTAGTACGGGACCACATTAACATTGAGAGGACTCGTCCCCACCGTTACATGCGGATCAACACCTATGCTTATTTATAATGGTTTTACGATGTAAATATGACAACAATTTTTTAATTCTAATATTATTTATTCATTAATTTTTATTATTCATAGCTTTATTTCGTGTTAAACAGTTTTGGAATAACGATTATCTCAATCTGGTCAGTTTGAATAGAGGTTTTTTAGTTTTGAAGATGTATCAATAATGGAAACGAAGACGTCAGTTATTAACGGCTCTTCGGTATATTGCATTATTGGATTTTGATTCTATAATGATATAATTAACTTTTTTTTTTTTTTATATACATTAAATTTATACATGGAACTGCTGATAGAAGATAAGTATAGCTATACAGAGTATAACGATATAAAAAAAAGGGAACCAGTGCGAAATTATAACATGGAGGGAGGGACTATGAAAGCATATTTTGAAGTGACTCATAGCAGAAAGATGAGAAACAACTCTATGAATCGAGGTCAAAGATCAGTAATACTGCACCAGCCTGCAATGTACTCTATAGTCTACTGCAGTGCGAGGTCAGCGCCGATCCTTATCCGGCTAATATAATGAACACGGCAAAGTACAAGAAAAGGATCATAGTCTGAGAGATATTATCACGTTTGAAAGGGAGTTTACAGAAACATATTTAAGGGAAGAAAAGTTCAAAAATATGTTTCATGTGTTTTTACTTCTATTCCAATAAAAAAAAAAAATATTATTAAAAATGAAATCATAGAAATTAATAATTCAGATATCTCATTAGTTAATCATCTGCTCCGTCTTTCACCAGTCACAAAGCGAATGAAAAACTAAAGTTTTATTTACAATATGCAATTGTATACTGAGGACATCTAAATTTCTCATCCTATAGAAATATTCGTACATTGAAATACGCGCAAGACGTATATAATCCTTTATTTTGCAAACCACCATTCTCTGAACTTATTGACTAAATATGTATTTTCAATCTTAATCCGACTTTTAAATAAATATCTCCGTTATAAAATAAACTTGGTTACCATTCATTCCTCCATTACATAATTACTTCTTCAAGTTCTATGATTTTTTTGTTTGGGAAATAAAATTTGCAGAAGCCGGTTTTTAAATTGGATACAAATGAAACATTATTGATCATAATTGTTCAGTGATTAATCAAACAAGCCGTTTTTTAAATAGATTCAAGGGTGCGAAAGCGAAAGTAGTAGAAGGATTCGTACAATCGTTACGGAACCACATTTTAATCAACCAGCTAAATCTCTCAAAATGTCTAGAAAACTAAATTTGGAAACGCAAAAGAATTGGACTTCGTCTTCTTATGAACATTTGGTGAGGAAAATGGCATTACATTTATATTTAATGCCATATTCCTCATCAAATGTTTTCACAACCATTCAAGCCATAACAATATATTTTTACTTTAACTTACATATTTATGGAATATATAGTAAGGTTAACTATCGCATTCGTGAAAATATTCGAATCTGAGTTTTCAACGGAAATACACGTTTTGAGGTTGCCAAGTCCAAATAACCAAGTCCCACAAAACGGTCTATATTAACAGCCTAGCTTAAAAATGAAAAGTCGTACGAAACTGAAATTGTGTATGTAAGGTTTTTATAAAACCGGAATTGATACTTTATATCACCGATATAACACATTACGATTTTCTCAAAAACGATTTTGATTAAACCCAGTATATTAGTGTTGTTGGAAACAGTAGGAATTATCTAGGAGGCTGTAGCGAGATGCTACATTAATCACATATGTTATGATTGAAACATATGATATAATTAAAAAAAAGTTTATTAATTTGTAAAAATTTGAATTGTGTTTTGCGTTTATAAAAATAATATTGTTAATAAAAGAATATCAGTGCTGTGTATTTGCTTTGTTCTGTTACTTTGTGCGTGCGAATAACATTTTTTTGGCGACCGTGACAGGGCTTTGTGCTGCTTTCCTATTGTTAATAATTATGGTTCAATTAAAGAATAAAAAGAAACATATTCGAATTTCTTTCACAAAATTAGCTGATAAGTTGGATCATGAACTTAATTCGGAGCTGGTAAATATTAAAAATATTAAAATTTATTTACAACAATTAATTGAAGAGAATAAAAAAATAAGCGAAGTTTAAGATGAATTAATAATTTCTGATGCTGATATAATAGAACAAATTTATAATCAATAATCTGAGGGTGCAGATGCATATAATAGCAGATGAATAGAGCTAAGTGTTAAAGTAGAAGTTTTAATACAAAGTAAAGTTGGTTCGGGTCATGAAACCACTGCTGAAATTTGTTTTGTTGCAGGTTCTAAATTCTGTAAATAGCTCAAATAACTCACCTAAACTTAAAATTTGTAAATTTGATCGAGATTTAAAGAATTGGTTGAGCTTTTGGGGACAGTTCAAACAATACATTTAGATGATAAATTGATTCCAAAGAATAAATTTCAATATTTAATTCAGAGTATTGTACCTGACTCAAAAGCTGGAATATTAGTTAATAGTTATCCAGCACGGAAAACTATCCCAAAGTCATTGCACAATTACAAGATCGTTATGGACGCTCAGGTTTACTAGTTCAGGTGTATGTACGTGAATTGATAGCTTGATAGCTATGAATATGGAAAATGCAGTTAAAGGCGAGGTATATAAGGACTTATCTACTTTATATGAGAAGTTAGAGAGCCATTAAAAGCATTAGAGAGTTTAGGTCGTACGAAAGAGAAATTTATTGATTTTTTGAGCCCATTGGTAGAGTCATGTTTGCCTAGAGAATTATTGCGCTTGTGGGGAAGAAGTCTTAGTCAACTTCAAAAAGGTTTTGGACAGGGAAAATCCGAAAAGTCATTTTGAAAAATTAATGGATTTTCTTAGAAATGAGAAGTACACAGAAGAACGTATTAATTTAGCTCAGAAGAATTTTGGGTTCCAAGAAGGAAATAAAACTAAAGAGAAAAGAAATAAAGGTTTGAAAATTACAACTATTACTTCAAATTTCAACAGGAAACTATTACTTTTTTGATACATTCAAATAAAGATCAGTCAGTAAAGCCTTGAAAATCTAATTCAAATTTTTTTTTTTTTTTTTAAAACACATGATAGTCATTCTTGTTATGAATCATACAAGATGCTGCCTGGAGATAAACTTTTATTTTGTGCGTGGGAATAACAAGTGTATTATTAAGCAGTTTTTAATATAACGTAGGGTTTACTATCATTAATGTTCTCTAACTTAACTCTGAAAATGGCTAATTTTCAATATTAGCTCAATATTCCTCTAAAGTACCTTTAATTTATTTTTATTTTAAATAATTAACCATTTCACATTAATATGTGGTATATAAAATATTTAAATATAGAATATGAAAAAATTTGATGATTAACTCTTGGAGAAATAAGAGTTCGTAACGGATAATAGTTATAATGCAGGAACCAACGGAATACGAGCGCGCCTGAGATTAATATATTACGGATTCCGATAATATTATGTACGTATACAATTGCGGTTTTCATTAATGATATCGTTGGTATTATTTAATTGTATAGATTACAGTGATAAAAAAAATTAAAATTTATATATACATATAAGGATAATTAAACAAATAAAAATATCCACAATGATATGTAAATAAATATAGCGTCTCTAATTTTACTTTCACTTTGTCTGAAAATACTTATTTCTGGTAAGAATATGGTTGCAAGTGAAAGTCGTGTGATGCACGTACCATATTTATTGTTATGAAAAGAATTTAACAAAAACACTAAATCCTTTAATTCTAGCACAGAAGGAATGGCAAAAGAGTGATATTAACTTAAAAAAATAAATTAAGTGATTAAAAGATAAGTAAAGAAACAAATTAACTGAACACCACAGAGGAAAATAATAATTATCAGAACACAAAAAGTATAATAAAATCATATGTATTTGCATAAATTACTCAAAAAAATATTTGTCACGAAAAAAACTGTAGGTTGTGGGATGATAAAAAGTAATACATAAACTATCACCTTTTGCGGATCACCTTCATTTGAAAGCTATTATACTGAAATTTAGGCGATAAAAAGTTCTAAGTGTTTTTCAGTTCTAACAGTGTTTTCACTATAAGCGGATCTGTGGGAGAGAAAAGGGAGTTCTTTCTGGCTGAAGAACCTTCCTAACATGGTAAAATATAAAAAAAAAAACTATCTCTAAAAGTATTATTGTTCGTACATTACATTTAATATGACTTCAAGAATCGCTTAAACACAATTACATATAGCTAGCTAGTTTCTTTGTTCATTTTCCAAAGTGATAATCATTATATATATTTTTTATAAAAAGTTTTCGGGTTGAAGGCCCAACAAAATTAAATCCTGAATCCATAAGTGGTTTCCTCCACATTTTTTTAATATCTCTCTTTGTCAGCCAGATTTTTCTTTTGTTTCCTTAAAAATTCCTTGCGTCCTAATATACAAACAACAATACGCAATATTATATGAAACCAATCGTTTTATCTATGTTTTAATTAGAGTTTCAACAAAGTAGACTAAACTATAATCAGACTAGGGTTTAATTAAAATAATTATATGATGTAAACACAGAGTAATTATATTATGTAAATATTTTCCGCTCTATTATTTCTTCATGAGCTACAATTTATTCCCTTTTATATTACAGCTTATAAATAATAATAGTTTCATTTATTTATTTTTAATTATATATATCGTCGGTTTATCGAAAAAAGACATTAAGTGACATTTCATAACGTCAAATCATCAAGAACTTCGATGAATTTTCTCTTTATGAAATCAAATCATTTTGTTCTTGTTGCTTATATTTTAAATATGAAAAAGGTTTGTGCCATTTTAGTGCACTTATTGTGTTTTGTTTTTGTATTGATTAATAAAGTCTAAATCCATAAAAAAAGTTTTTAAAAGTTCAGCTCTATCGAAAATGTATTTAATGACTTTTTGCATTAACCCGATGAAATATTTCCAAATAAATTTTGATTCGTTATATTTCTTCTATAATTAATTACAATGGTTCATAAAATAAATTTAACTGTCAGTTACAGAATCAGTTTCTCATTTTATTATTTTTTAATTTGAGTTCTACCAATGGGTAGTTTCTCTTCATATTTTACATGTCATGTTACCAATGTCACATTTACCTGTTTTATTTTTAATGTAATACAGTTGTAAATTTCAATAAAATTATAAAAAGAAAAAAAAAATTACTTTTGAAGTGAAAACTTCTTTATGCCCGTTCTGGCCTAGTTTGGGGATAGTGAATTAGATTGAGCCGTCAGATTTCCGATGTGTAAAGCTCCGGTAAAGTGATTCGGAGTCGAGTAATTGACGTGTTTTTGCATATCGATTAAAATATCTCAACAACTAAAAATCGGACATGCATATCGTTAGCAAGGGAAATGTTTATCTATTCATCCTCTTTGCAATGATCTATTATTCAAAATTGTACCTTAACGCGACGCAGTGATATAGAAACGAAAAGAGAAATAACAGTGTCGAAAACCTAATGATAACGAGTTTTATGGAAGATATAGATTAAAATATCTTACAAACTAAAATCGGACCTGCATACTGTAAGCCAGGGAATTGTCCAGCACCTCATCCTCTTTATAATGAGCTATTATTTATAATTTTTATTTCATATCATTAATCTCGCCTGGTTGATATTTTAACTTCTATCGTGTGGTATAAAGCACACACTGAACCTTTCAGAGCGAGGAACACCTACCATAGTTAATGACAAATATAAATAGGGAAATATCAGATCAGAGGTGCCCAAATGGGGGGTTTCATGGCGCAAGTTGCAACACCAAAATTTTTGAGGGGGCATATTTTTACGGGTTTTTGAATCTTTGAAGAGGGCAAATTTCGAAGGATTTATGACTTTTCGGACTAAGGGACAAGGGGAAAACCATGGAACATACCGCAGCAAGTGTAATTGTATGTGATCTACGATTTTTCTAATTCTACCTTAGCTTGCTCTGTTTTTAAGAAAAGGTGAGCAATAAAATAATTTGAGAGGAGAGGGGGGGGGGCTGGGTTCATTGACCTTGGGTGGGATGGTCGCCTGCATCAGGTATAACTTTGGAAGTAGCAGGTGAAGGAGGAGCAGTAAGTTTTTATTTTAATGACGTCACCCAGCTGAGGCGCTATAATCAACAGTCCCGCATTACCGTTTGGTATTGAAGTATAGTAGGATTTGTATTGTGTATATCTGGAACACCACACTTATATGAATGAATGAATAAGAGTGTATTTTCTTCCGGAATACTTAATCCCCTAACAATGGTCTAGGATTACAGGTTCATTTGTCTGGCATAGAATAAAGATTAAAGGCGAGCACAAATTAATAAATGAAATTGATGAATTATGGGTTAATAAAGTCGGTATGTTTACTGATACACGCTTGTAAGCAATTTATATGGCACCTGTAAAATAATATGGTAGCTCTGTAATATCAATATGACATCATTATTCTTATATACATCCGGGAGATTGATTGTTGAAGAGATGAAGAAACAGTTGGTGTTTAAATGAGGTTAAAGATGAGATTTACGTATGGAAATGGGTATGAAGTTCCAGAATAAGGTAGAGGGCGTAGTAAAGGATTTTTTGATGGAAGAAGTTCGATGAGAAGGAATATAAACGTTTGTAAGTCGGGTTTTAAGAGCGAACTTAAGAAAAAGGCGGAACAATGCAAGAATGTAATGAAAATCCTTGGCATCTTTAAATATATAAGCCAAGGAAATATCAACGTCGAAAATCAGCAACAATAGGAGATAAGAGGTAAAATAAGAGGTTATTTTTCATCCTTGTAAAAGCCAAAGCTATCTACATTACTAAATTATTTAAATATTAGAATCCATCATAAACGTAAAAAAAAAAAAATTAAATTTACATTCCAATGTTAGTTTTTATATAAGTATGTTACTAACGTTAATTTTAAAAATATAAAACTTCGGTACCTATTTTATTTATTTATTTATTTTTTTTTTTTTGGTCCATCGCTCTCTCTAATCAAAATTTTCTAACAAGGAAAAGTTTTAGGATCTGTATTATTAGGGTTCATGGAGCTTTAAAAAAATGCAAATATGAAAAAAACAAATTCATTGAAAAATCGGATTCGATTTTTTTTTTTCACGATCGCAATACCTTTCGCCTTTCTTTATAAAAGCGAATAACGAATACATAACAATTATATTTGCCGAATGATAGTTTGAATCATTATTGACACTGACTAAAAGATGCTCATAGATTCTAGAATGTAGGAAATCGTTATTTTTTTAACCCAAATATTATGCTTAGTCTGTTATGAATGATCTTTCATCGAAGTCATTTCAGTTGTTCTAGTATATATAATAAAAAAAATATTATTCACCGAAAACGGAAACTATGCGAATAAAATACAAATGAGTAATTAATATTACACAAGATGTAAAATTATCATAAAACTTTGATTAAAACCATAATTGCTTATCATCATTCTCGAGTAAGGGAGTATCATGATAAATAATTTATTAGATAAGTTATTGCTTACAGCAACGCTGAGGAATTGTTATGGGTTGAACTTCATACTACAGGAAACAGCGGCACTGATAATGATAGCATTTGTCATCTGTTATCGCAGAACATTGAATAAGATTATCATGCTTTGTGTCCCATTTTAGCAAGCAATATATTGTTAGGAATAGTAGGAATTAAAGTAATTTATTTCATGATTATTCATTAATTAATATTACTTTATTTCTGGATTAGAATGCTTTCACTTTTACTTTCAGCTACATAAAATGTGTGTGAGCAGCTAAACTCAAAAACAAAAAGCCTTAAGAAACTGAAATTACGTATTTCAGGTGAGTATTTGGAGATTTGGAGGAATCTTCTTAGCTCATCTCCAAATTTAACGGATGTGATATAATTAGCAAACCAAGAAACTAACGGCCTAAGAGCGACTCAATGGACAAGAATCCAAACAATTATAGTTTGAAAAAGAAGTCAAACGAAGTGATAGCCTAAACATAAGTCTCTTAGTTTATTTCATAAGCGTACGTTCATGGCGTAAAGAAAAGATAAACTGTAGTGGCCTTTTTTTTTACTTCAAGAGGCAGATGTGAAGTCAGACCCTGTTTAAAGATAAAAAGCTGGCAAGACATTGGTTAAGTCGATTCCGATCCCTCGTTGAAATAAGAGCAATCTCAGTTTCAATGGTTATTCATCTGTTTTTAGAGAATAGAAAGTTCCTCATACTCCACCACCAAATGAAAACTACGCAATCATCGATGAGGTTCTCGGAGTTTTCGGTCTTCAGCAATAAATTTCACTAATTCGGTTTTGAAATGATCCTTTCCTTACGAATTTCTAAAATTAGATAGCCTAAATATTAGTGATCCCTTTATAGTAAAAATATCTAATGTGATTACCCCTAGCCTTCGTGTCTCATTCTATCAATATACAATTGTTGATGACATAAGTGAGCTATAAGCGAGTAAGTTTTTATATTTTTAGTTTTAGTTATATATATATATATATATATATATATATATATATATATATATATATATATATATATATATATATATATATATATATATATATATAGTTGACTGGTGGATATTGTTTAGGGTTATTATGGTTTTAAAAATGGCCAAATGTCTAATAGTAAATCCTCTGAAAGATTTTTGTAAATTTTTTTCAGATAACAGTGGGTGGTTAATTTGTGAAGGTGATTACGCTCCACTCTAGTTTGAAGAATTTCTATTGCCAGAGAAATTCAAAAACTGAGAATGAAACTGAATATAACATTGAACAAGAAAAACAATGATTCCCCAGATGACATGGATAAGTGAAATGTTTTCACCTCACTTTTAACAATTTTTATAAACGGGTTTATAATAAATTGGAAATGTGATAGAAATGTCAAGTGTCGTTTTTGTTAATATAAAAGTCATCTCTGTAGTTTTTTTATTAAATATTTTATACACTATAGAGTACATAATGTATTGTTACATTACAGGCATGATATACATATTTCTTTAGATGGTTCTTATCAATTGACATAGATAACTAAATCATATATATAAATAGATAACTAGTATTTTATGAAATGTAAAAAAAAAAAAAAAAAAAATACATTGTCTTAACACATAGTATGGTTAATGGTTAAATAATAAAATGGTGTGTTTTGTGTGTCCTTTACACTATTTTGGATTATTTGCACTTTTTTTGATCAGATTGACCAACTTTTTAGATGAATATAATAATAGAAAGATTGAAATAGGTAGCAGATAAAATTCTTGGACCAACGGATTCCAAGTTTTTGTCATGTCGCCCCCCAAGTAATATGTGCTACAATCTCGAAACGTTTTTTAGTATTAGTCAGATATCATTAAATCAGATTCCTACAAACTAGTCTGAAACTATTTGCTTCTCAAATTCGTGAAAAGTTTCCAAAATTTTGTCAGATTTTATTAAATTAGTTACCTATAAAGTGGTATAAAACCATTCCAACCGTTTTTGGCCTGCTGCTGATCGCATGATTGTTGGTACATTTTCCAATTTCGCATGTCGTATTCGTGAAAATCTTCCTTAAAATGTATTCAGATTTCATAAAATAACAACAATAAAATTACTGTGCTCTGATAGTTAGGGTTCGGAGACATGTGCAGAATGCCTGAAAAACCAAACTGTACATGAAATTCAAGACCTACAGGGAGTATTCGGAAGGTTTAGGGAGAAGAAGTGGAAATACCTGGTCCCAGTTGCGCCAAACGGCCAGAGATATCATTGAGAAGCAAAAGTAGACCGAGATTCGTGCTCAAGCCTGAGAGGCAATAGAAGCAAGAGAAAGATGAAGAGGGAGGCAGGCCGTATGGGCCCGTCACCTCCCTGCAGAACCGTTGGCCTTGTAACAGCTCTTCCTCATATTGTACTGCACCCAAGACCCTTCATGGGTTGTCAGTGGTAAAAGTTTTTTTTCTTTCTTTTTGTTAAAAATAAATATTTTATTAACCTGACACCCATTTCATGTGATCAATGCATTACCTATTTCACAGCCATTATATTGTTAACAGTGATATATATTAATTTCAATTATAAAATGGAATTAAATGAAATTGTACTAGACAATTTCTAAACTATTCTCCAAATATCCTTCAAGTTTGGGTTAAATCAAAGAAGCCGTTTTCAAACTATAGGGGTGTCAAATAATACATTTACTGATCCAAAAGCGGAAGTAATTTTTTTGAGAGTAGTGGATAGAATTTGATATTCACTCCATTGTCTGTTAACCAAGCCCTCACTTCCCTCCAGATTTAAGCAAAATCGAACGTGGGGTATTAGAGATATAGACGTATCAAAGAAACATATTTGCGCATATATAAGAGAAAGTAGAGGGCGGAATTCAATCAATTTGATACAGCATTATTTTATTACTAATATATACCTCTTATCCAACTTTGAGCCAAATCGTACGAGCTATTTCTGAAATATTGGACTGAAATATAGATATTGGCATATCTAAAAAATAAGTTTGCGCTTGCGTAAGCGGAAGTGATGGATGGAATTTGGGGAATATTGGAATATTAGTGGAATTATTAAAATATGGGGCTATCCAGGCACCTCATATGGGGCAACCCTCATGCATGACCCCTGAAAATTTCTTGAAAATTAGATAAACAGTAGTAGGTGATATGCCCGTTACATCGATTTGACTACAGGCAGACAGACAGACACCGAACCGAATTTGATCTTTGATCTCTGAAACGTAAAACGCTAGTGGAAAATTTCAATTCTGAGCTCAAATTTTTTTTTAACCTCTCGCATGAATACAATGCTTCCCTACCTTCGGTAGTGAGGAAGCAAAATGGGGAAAAAGGAAAAAAAAACTTTTTTTCTTAAAAAAGCCTGTTTTTTCCTGTTACATGTTATAACCAAGAATGATCGTTCAGGGAAACCGAATAACAAATCACGAGTAAAAACACACCTACTAAATATATATCACAACTGTTAGTGCAAAAGGTCGTATGTAAATGTTGAACTCTTTCACATTTTAGTATTCGCTGATGGAACAATAGTCGTGGATGTCAAACCCATATATGTTAAGGCCTTACTCAATTTCCGAAAACGGCTTCTCTCAGAGATTTTATTCTCATCTGAACAATTTTAGAACTTGTAATATAGAAATATTTTACCTAACGGAAATTGGGAGGAAGCTATACTAGCCTTACTTGGCAGACGTTTTTTGTATAAGTTGTACTGACGGAAGCTTTGTTGAATTATAATTTAATGAACAATGATTCGGATGTTCAGGGCTAATCCGATGTTGGTGAACACTCTGAGCGATGTTTACCTTGTGTTCCGGGCAGACATGAAGCCATTAATGTGGGCTTTCTGCAAACAATACGACCAGCTCGAAGACAAACACAACCGCCAAAGCGAGGTCAGGACGTGGAAATATGTGGGTAAATTAAGCACCACTGCTTTTCCCAATTTTCAGTCAACTGAGCTTAGTGGGTTCTTCGGCAGGAGATCAAAGGCTGATGCCACTAAACAGAAGTAATATAATACATATTCATATACAGAGGATTAGAGAAAGACTAACCAGTTTTATTGGACAGATTTTTATTTATAAACTAATTGATCAGGATTTTCAATCGTAGGAGTAATCGTAATTGTTGATTATGATTATGTCCATGAATAGTTCAGAATTTTGTATAACTCAATAACTAAATCGTATCGTATTTTTTTTGTAAACCATATAACTCCAGCCTCTGAGCTATAAACGCCTAATTATTATTTATAATTTATTCGTCACTTTCCACAACCTTCTACGACTTTGTATATTAGATATTGTTTTTATTAAATTCTTAGCTTTATATTGTACGTACCATCTGACTATTATCGAAATTAATTTTCGACCTAATAAAACCTTTTTCATTTTTTTTCCTTTAGTCAATTATCAAATTCTTCCATAGTTTATATTGAGCCTTTTTTTATTCCTAATAAAAATGATAGACAGTTAATTATTTCAAATAAACCCGATTAAAGGTACTTTAATAGCGCCAAGCGTCATTAATAGGGACAAAACCTAAATGATATTAAAGACTGTTTAATTGTACAATGATAAACTGAGTATATTCAAAATTGTTTATTATATTGCTTATTTCTAAAAAATTTATGATAGTCATAAGATTCAAGCAGCGGACAGAAGTCAAGAGGTTGTGCCTTAATGGCTTTGGATTGAATGAAGGAGGCTCTCGTCAAATATTCAGTAGAGCACAAGACTAAGTTGGAAAGTTGTTAGTACTCCGGTCGTCAGCAAAACAGGCCAAATGGTTTTATAATCCCAGTAATTAATAAAAGAATTATTTTTAGGATAATATACCTATAATCCTTTATCCAATAATCCTTTTTAGGGTAATATACCTTAAGAGATACAAACAATTTCTGTTTTATTTAGCAGATATTTAACATTTGGCTAATTTCCAGCAGATTGTTTTTTTTAAGCAAGTCATGCGTTTTGTTGAATAGGAAGCGATAACTTCAGAAATATTTAATTTAAGTAATAACCAACTAATTAACAACATTTACTTTAAATCAAGATAGAATTTGTTATTGTCGAACCCATTTAAAGAGGACTTTTGTGTGTTTAAACAAAGCTAATTACTGTTTTTTAAAAAATCTAAATTATTCCAGATTTTTTTATCATCGTCCGACTATAATACATTTACCCCACTTTTACAAAAATGTCCATGTTTATTTAGCTTGGAGTCTATATTAATTGAGTGGAGATCTATCTCAAGATGTATGAAAAAATGATGTGATTTGTTATTCTGTCCCCTACATAAGTACACGTGTTTTCAGCAAAAATACGACAATCGATCATTACAAAGCTTTTATTTCATGTTTTTCCATTATCTTAGATGCAGGATAATAAACATTATTTCCTAAATATACTTTTTATCTAAAAAAAAAAACTCATAATATTAATTATTTAAATATTTTCAGTTAAAATGGTTAGGAAACTGTTTTATATCCAGCTCTCTATTATAGGAATTGGTCCGTATTTATAAGTGAAAAGCTAAATGTTTCTAGTTCTAAAAATTTAGGTATGACTGTGTTTTTATGTTTTTAATTTACTTATTTTTAGGTTATTTTATCTTTTATTGTCCATAGGTTTTGATTATTATTTTACTTTTGTTAATTTTACATTTTCTGTATATCTGGTGTGAATGTGTTCATATATCACTATAATTATTGTACACGTGACAGATATATTTCTAAATAAATAAAAAGAGTCATAAAATTTTCATTTAAAATGAATAAACTTGTTGCTTCAGTTATTTTCAGTAATACGTAATTTTTAGGACTATATATAGCAATTCGTATAATAGAGACCTGGGTGAAAAACACAGTTCATAGTCAATTTACCTAATAAATATTTGAAAAATCATTTTTTTTTTACCTTTTAATTCATATTAATAATGAAGTAATAGTGTACTTGGCTGATTATGTTTATTATAATGCACCCAAGATCATAGAAAAACCAAAAGTAAAAACTTTACAACAGTTAACTATAGGCATTTTTACTGAAAACTGGTGACAGTTTATAAAAAATCCCAACTTGAGGAAAATCTCACGATTTTCCCTAATAAATCTTAATTTAATTAATATAGACTTAAAGCTTATTAAACGAGGAAGTTTTTCTAAAAGTGGGATATCTGCAGTATAGTTGGATAATGATAAAAACAAATCGCGAATAATTTGTAATCATTTTATAAACAGAATTTAGCTTAGTTTAGCCGCTCAAACGTCCCTCAAACGTTTTAACAATGACAAAATCTCCTTTCATTTAAATTAAACTTTATCTACTTTACAATAAATCAATTTTTAATTACTTCAATTAAATATTTTTAAGTTATCGCTTCATATTCAACAAAAACCATGAATTGCTTTAAAAAACACAAAACTTATTTTAAGTATTTTAAACTTTTCTGCTGACTTAAAACTTTCTAATTGTATATATTATATATAGGTATGGCTGTGTTTTTATGTTTTTTAATTTACTTATCTTTAGTTATTATATTTTTGTATTGTACATAGTTTTTAATCATTATTTTACTTTTGTTAATTTTATATTTTATGTATATATGGTATGAATGTGTTCATATATCACTATAATTATTGTCCAAGTGACAGATTATTATATTTCTAAATAAATAAATTTTAAAAAATCTGCTGAAAATTGCTCCTTGTTTATATGAATTTATTTGTAGCTGTTGAGGTCTGCTATTTTTCCAATAAAAATATTCCTCTGCTAACGGGACGCCCTGTATATTAACACGCAAAATGCTGCAAGTAATTTTATATACTAAAAAAAAAAATACAGCAATAAAATTTAGAGAATTGTTTAGTTTATTTACCAAGCAATTGGCTTTAATGAAACCTTATGTCGATATTTTAACAAAGTTAGCTCTTGGGGCTTAATCACAAGAATAAATTTATAACAAACTACTCATGCAAACCAATACAGGTACGACTTGTTTTAAAATTTTTATCTAAATCAAAATATATTTGATTTCAAAGAATACCAAAGAGGGAAACATTCCGGTAAAGAGACGAGGTCTCATTGAACATTGATACCAATCTTCATTTATTATTTATAAATAGTTCGGTTATTACTTTGTCGGTGTGCCATATCTTCGTTAATTCTTCATCAAATCAAAGGATTCTGTCATCATTTCGTAGATTTTCTCCTCCTTCAGGTGGGGAAAATAGGCACATCCTCCGGAAATATCGCGAAAACTTATAAATCCAATGTACAATTTGTGTATTGATAAATTAAGATGCAATTCAATGTTGTAATTTTATATTTGTGATACTGACAACATTGCTTTAATATCTGCCAGACCTCAGTAACTGAAATATAAAAGATGATGTATTAAAAAAGTATGGTATCTATATCTATAAAACATTATATATTGCATATGGTCCATGGCAATAACAGATTATGGATGGAAGTCTGTATTTATCATGATTGAGGTCATTAAAATCAAATCCGGCTTAATCCAGTTTCCAGTAATGTTTTAAAATGTTTTTCAAGAGATTCGGAATTATATGAATAATTACAATTAAACAAAAGACATTTTATGAATACAGTAAACTTTTGTTTTGTTTTCCGAACTGCCAATTTGAATTAAATGTAAAAAGTATATATTATATAGGAGTTTTAGCTTTTTTCTAAAATGTGGATTCATTTTAAAGCTATTTTGAGGTTGGTTGGTGTGGCAGTCTTAAATTTCAAGGACTAAAATATTATAGTAAAAATGCCTAATATGCATCAATACCTTTTTATATTATGATTAAGCGGGTTTTGATTCCATGGGACTCTGCAGCCTTACAGATAATAAGGAGTCAATATGACTTAAAAAAAAGTGGATTTTAATTACAAGCTGTTGTGCTGTCGTCCTAGCCTAGATAAATTATTTACTTTTAATCTGGAGATCCCAGCAGAACAACGTGAAGTTTAATCTATTTCAAATTATTACATTATAGCGTCGTAGAATAGCTAACCAATATACTGGCATTAATCCACCGGATTAAAAAAATACATCAAATTCCGCGTCGAAAGAAAATCAAGTCATTCCTAATCTTTGAAATATTAAGAAAATTTTCATTGCAATCGAAAAATGAAAATATTTGTCTCAATATTTCGCTGTGTTTAACAAAATTTAGAATGAAGTTATAAACTCAGATGGATCTCATAAAAAACTATTATTACAAGGCGAAATATCTATTCACATTTGGATATTTGATGTCTGTATCATTAGGGTAAATTTATATCTTTCATTCTGTTCTTGTAGTGTTTTTATTTTAAAACTCTCTAAACTCTCTACGAAACAATGTTGGAATGAAAAAAAAACCTGTGTCGGTATCGATTACTAAACTCCGTCAGTGGAACTCGGATCAATAGTGGTGTAACAAGGAAATTAGATACAGCTGAGATTTCGGATGGGGGATGTAGCAGGATTAAAAAGGAAAAGAAAGGCTAAACAGCGAAAGACCATCCATTAAGAACGAAACTTAAGCTCCAACATCCCGCACTGCACCATCTGTTTTCTGTCTTCACATCTATTAACAGCCTTTCATCTCTGAATGTAGGTTTATGTTCAAGACGAGACAAGAATAAATCCTGTTTTCGAGAATCAAGTTGTCAAAACACAAAACAATAAACTTATTTCTTTCTTTGGGACATTTCTACAACACGCTACTACTCGTATTCCAAATTAGGGAGAAATTTCAATTTTATGTCTTTCTTTTTTTTTTTTCTTTCTTGTTGGCAATAAAAACTTCCAAGCATAAAACAAATGGCTTATTTGTTATAATAATTTTTAGTTGACGTTTCGGGAAATTATTCCCATATTCATAACTTTATTCCCATTCTTCATAGCAATAAATGGCTGAAAAAGACATACAATTAAAATGAATGTGTGTTACAAGCTTGTCAGTGTAATGTTGTTACATAATATGCTATATTTACCTGAAAACTTGTGTGCTCCTTAATTTAAAGTTTTTTTATTATATATAATAATAAAATAATATCTGGATCATCACATTGATGGGACTAATCACATGGGTGTATGCGAGCTACTTGGGGATGTTATTGACCTTCTATCTGATTATTTACTATTCTTCTATTGATATTTGTATGACTTGGTTACATGACAACATTATATTTTTACTACATTTTAATTTTGTTTAAAATGTCTGCATGTGTTCCTAAATATTTCGTATCGGTTTTGTAATTTACTGTTACTCTATTGTTTTTTGTGATGTGGATGTCTTCGAGTAATTTTCTATTGTTATTTTTAGGTTCCGTTCCTGTTATTTCTGTATCTATATTAAAATTGAATGTGTGTTATAGTTTTATACTAAGGTATGCTAATGCTATGGAGTTTATGTTTTTTTATACTTTTGCAATTGAAAATGAGCTGTGAAATTGTTGTTTTGAGTTGTTTCACTAATGTAAATTTTAGGGCAATTTTGACATTTCAATTTATAAACTACATTTTTCTTATCAATTAAATCTATTTTACTTTTTGTGTTGGTAATGTATATGCTAAGTTTTTTGTTATTGTACTGTCCAAGTTTGATTTTAGGTAAATCATAATTTTTGAAAACGTCCTTAATTTTGTTTGTAAGTTGAGATATGTCATTTTGGAGCAGGTGTCTTGATTGTTCTCGTGTGTTATATTTGTTTTTCCAAAGAATTGGGTAATGAATTGTTGTGTTGGTTTCTTTGTTGTATAGTTTTGGTGTGTTTCTTTTCTTTGGTGTTTTTTTTGTTTTATTATCGATTTAATGTTGAGGTTTTGTAAGCGACTGCACCATAACTTGTTTATTAGGTTTGCAGGGTAAAAATTCTCAATTAGTATTTTATAAATTTCTATTTTTATTTGTGGAATGAAAGGTTTGTCAGTTTGTTCTATTGCTTTGTGTATTAGGTTTTTGACTGTGTTAATTATTTTATATCTTGGGTGGTTTCAGATGAAATTAAGAATTATATTGCTAGTTTTTTCTTTTTTGGTCCATTTAGTAAGTAACTATCCTTCGTCCAAAAGTATGTCCATGTCCAGAAATTTGAGTATGTTGTTTGTAGCTTTTTCTATTGTAAATTTGATTCTCTTGTTGTACTGGTTGAAGCACTTTAATATTTCATCTTCTGATTCTTTTCATTTAGATCCCACTACACCAAAGATTCATGGCCTCATCAAATTACGCAAAGCCAATAATAGCTTACGATAATAAACAATATAGACGGACCAACTGAACCTCTTTCAAAATTCGAGACTACCTAGCCGATTTCTTTCAGATTTGGAACCTATTAATTAATTATATATCAATAAATAATTAATTATTTAATTAAGAAATAATTAATTATCTAATGTCAGCAAAAACGGAATAAGTGAATTCACTGCTATTAGATTATTGGAAGTATTTTTTTTCTTGGCTAGTAAATATATAGTGTGCCGTGGAAAAGTGTTGGCTTATTTCTCTCCCTCTCCCCAAGGTCGCATGACGAGCCTTCAACATTGTTCCTTTGCACGAAAGGGCGACTTCGCTTTAGCTGCAGTGAGATCAGGTCACGTGCGGCCTCTTTTAATCTGTGGTAATGTTAGATTACAGCTTCAATTACATTCTTTTTTTACGTCATTTTTAGTATTCTTTTTTATTTATCAGAAACATTACTTTCCAATTATTACATTAAATTATGCTCATCACCTTTGATACTGTTGATAATCAGGACAAAGGTTCTATAAAATCTACATACATATCAAGATTAAAACAATATATTGTTGTCAATGTTTATAATTCTCTTTGATTATTATGATATTATTAAAAGTTTTCTTGTTCAATGTATAATGGAGGGCGCTCACTTGTCCGCTCCATATTTCCCTGCCCTCATCCGCATTTAGCATAAAAACACCCGCTCACTTGGCTTTCTCTCCGGATTTTTGTTGTTGTAACGAAAAATGAAATACAAAAAAATTCATTCATTCATGTATGGCACAACATCCCGTTACCGAGACTGGGCCTCCTCCAAGAGCCTCCGCCAGTTGGCTCTGTCTTCTGCTGCAGCTCTCCAGTTCCGCACACCAAGCAGGGTTCTCACATCATAGGCCACGTTGTCCAACCATCTCGTCCTCGGCCTTCCTACCCGTCTTACGAGGTGCAGCTCCTCCATCATTATTTTTTTTGGTATTTCAAGGGTGCTCATTCTGGCCACATGCCCTGCCCACCTTAGTCTGGCCAGTTTAATATACGTGACTACGTCGATGTCTGCATAGAGAGAACTGAGCTCCCTATTTTTTCTTTTCCTCCAGACATCACCCTCCTTTACTGGACCATAAATCCTTCTGAGGACTCCTCGCTCAAAGACACTCAGCTTCATCTCATCCTTTTTAGTCATCGTCCAAGCTGTTGTATATGATTAGCTTGGTCTTCTTTGAGAGGTACCTACTTCTTAAGTGTCGGCCAAGTCCAAAGACACATCTATTGGCAGCCGTGATCCTTCTTTGTATTTCTTGAGCCATGTCATTCTTGCTATTAATTTCAGACCCAAGGTATATAAAACTTTTCACTCTCTCAAACTTAAAAGAACCTACCTCAAATGGAGAGTTCAGATCCACCTCACCGCCAACTCTCATATACTTAGTTTTCCTCTCGTTGACTTCTAGACCAAGTGGTCTTGCAGCTGCTTCAAGGCTTATAAACGCTTCTCTGAGAGCCCATTCAGACCTACATATTATGTCAATATCATCAGCAAAACCAAGAAGCTGTGTCAGGCGATTGAAGATTATATCTTTGGTCTGAATACCGGAGTCTCTTACAGCTTTCTCCTCTGCCAAATTGAACAATAGACAGGCGAGGGCATCCCCTTGCCTAACCCCACTGCTCACTTTAAACTCTTCGGAGTCGTCAGAACCGACGCGTATTCTGCATCTCGAGCTGTCCATGGTCATCTTGATTAGGCGTACGAGCTTCTGAGGGATGCTTAGCTCCTCCAAGGCACAGTATAGTTGCGTTCTATCAACGCTGTCGTATGCTGCTTTAAAGTCCAGGAATAAATGGTGGGTGACTACCTTACGCTCCATAGTCTTTTCTAGGATCATCCTCAGAGAGAACAGTTGATCAGTCGTTGAGCGTCCTCTTCGAAATCCAGCCTGATATTTCCCCAGTTCCTTTTCAGAATACGGGAGGATCCTCTCAAAAAGAATGTTAGAGAGCAGCTTATAAGCACACGAAAGGAGTGAGATTCCTCGATAGTTAGCGCATTCTGTTTGATCTCCTTTCTTATGTATTGGGCAGATAATGGCTGTTGCCCATTCCGTAGGCATAGCTTCCTTCTCCCAGATGGTCAGCATTAAATCATGCAGAGCTTTCTTGAGTTCTTCACCTCCACATTTCAACAGCTCTGACTGGATTCCGTCCGGGCCTGGCGCCTTTCCATTTTTCAATTTCCTCAGCGCGTTTTCCATTTCCTCCTCATCCGGGGGTTCAATAGAATTCAGGGAGTCTTCCTTCATTACACCTACTTCTCCAGGCACCGTTCCTCTGTTTAATGCGCCTTTGAAATGTTGTACCCATCTCCTTAGTACGTCATCTTTGTGGCTTAAAAGAGTTCCATTTGTGTCTTTGCATGCCTAAAAGCTGCCCTACCCTCGTTTATTCTCTGAAAGAACAGGCGACTTTCATTTTGGCCTCGCAATGTCTCTGTGTCCTCCATGTTCTTATTTTCCCAAGCTCTTCTCTTTCCGCGGAATAATCTCTTCTCTTCGCGTCTTTTTCTTCTATATGTTTCTTGGGAGAGCCTTGTGGGACGCTGAACCTTCTTTCTGTAGGCTTCATTTTTCACTTTTACTGCTTGAAGGCACTCAGCATCAAACCATGGGGGCCTTCTAGATTTAGTCTCGTAGCCAAGAGCTTCTTCTGCTGCCTGTTTCATTGCGTTGCTGCATCTCTTCCCCTGTGCATCGACCATAGAGCTGTCCTTAATTACTTCTTCATTAAGTTTCGTCTCCACAGCTTGTTGATACGAATATTGGTGGTCTGAGTCCTTAAGTTTAACCACATCATTCTTCTTCTTTGGTCGTTGGTAGTGGTTTTTAATCAGCGAAATTCGTGATCTGACCTCGGCAATGCTCAAATAGTGATCCGTGTCCATATTTGCACCTCTATAAGATCTTGCATTTATCATGTTGGACTTGTGACGGGCACTAATGAGTACATGGTCTATCTGTGATGCTGTTTGCCCATTTGGAGAGATCCATGTTGCTTTGTGGATATTCTTTCGAGGAAAAAGAGTTGTTCCAACAACCAGTCCGTGCAATGTAGCAAAGTTCACCATCCGTAGCCCATTATCATTACTGGTCTCATGCAAGCTGTGGGTTCCTATGGTCGGCATGAGTGCCACCTCCTTACCAACTTGTGCGTTAAAGTCACCAAGAATGATTTTAACATCATTTTTGGGGCAGCTTTCTGTCACGCGTCCAAGTTCTTCATAAAATGCTTCCTTATCCTCCTCAGGTGACACCTCTGTTGGGGCATGGCAGTTGATTAGAGAGAAATTAAAAAATTTTCCTCTAAGCCGAATGTAGCATAACCTTTGGTTAATGGGAGTAAATCGCATCACTAACTGTCGAGCTCTGCCTCTCACAACAAATCCGGTACCGAAGATGTGATGCTTTTCATGGCAGCTATAGTAGAGTGTATGGTACTTCTTCTCCATAATTCCCTGTCCTATCCATCGGACCTCTTGGATAGCTGCTATGTCGATTCTGTATGTGTCCACTTCTGCAAGGAGCGCACGAAGTGCTCCTAGTCTATGTAATGATAAAATGTTCCAAAATCCAATTCTTAGGTCATTTAGGCGTTTCCTGGGTCTGTTACCGTAATTCAGTCCGGCTTCTTCTCTTTGAGGTTTCGTGATAAGGTACTTTAGGGGGGGGTGGGTTATCAGCCCACTGCCCCCGAGTCAGGTAGAGGGGCTGCCTCCTCCGAGCATCCTGACTAGCTCCCCCATCCGGGGCGGCTACCTAAGGAAGGTGACCCTAGGGTGTGTACTGTAGGTGACCTTTGTCTGTAGTGTTTAGGTGTTGTAGTGTGCTGTCTAAAGTGTACTTGGTGTGTGAGTGTTCGTGTAAGTGTTCCTCCAACCTGGAGGGCCAGTGGCTGGTTGCGGTACAATGACCGGGCGATGGGACCGCCACCTCCCTACGCCACAAAAAAATTAGTTCGTAAAATAATTTTTAGATTTTTATAAATAATAATAAGTTTTTTTATTAACTCGAAGAGGGTTAAATATAAAATTAAGTATTTAGTAATAGTTTTAATAATAAGTAATTGTTTATAATAAGTCTTAGTTGTAAGTATTAGTTGTAAATATTATTTTTAAGTCAGTGTAACAGCCAACAGCTGATTGGGAGGAAAAACAAAAGAGAGTTGAGAGAGAGATGGCGGTACCTCGCGAGTGTTGAGGTACGCTAAGGATTTGGTTGTGTGAAATACTTTAGTTTTACGGTATACACCGGATTTTCTTTTCCTATCCATGAACCTGTGATTATCAGCGACGAGTGCCGTTTGATTTTACAAGTTGATGATTGAACATTTGACAGCTTGAGGAGATAGACTCGGGAGACCTTGACGACGCTAGTTCGAATAAGCTCCCGCTTCTTCAGATAACCCAATGTGCCAATTGAACAGAGTTCAACCAGCGGGATATTGTAAGTATGTACATGTAAGTTTTTTTAATCTATTTTTATTTATCTTTTTTTATTCTAGGTTTATTGTATAGTCGCAAATTAATGTTTAGTTCTATAATAATTTTATAATCTTTTCTTTGATAATTAAAGTTAATTGTATTTTCTTTGTTTTCTTATTAATCTAATTTCTTGTTCATAATTATCATTTCCTTTAACTGTTATTTAAATCAATAGAAATAAGTAAATTCATCATTAGTATTAATAATATCCAGTTTTATTTTCTTATCTTTTTCAGTTCATTTTCACGTTTTATGTTTATATTATATTGTTTTTCTTTTTTAAGGTTTAATAAGGAATTGTAAAAACCCTATTCGAGGGATTAGGGAAACCAAGTAAGAAGGTTCGATAGGTTATGAGGTTAATTAACATATGTTTTTAAACCCAAAGGTTCCAAGTTCGTAGCTCACTCCGCGTCCTAATCTTTTTTTTTATAATTAAAATAATTATATTCATTTTTATTCTTATGCTTTTTGCTTTTTTCCAAATTCAACAAATTAAATAGCGTGGCGCCTGTTAGATAGTTATTAATATTTAATTGACTCTTGATTTTTTTTTTTTTTTTACGAACCGTGTCGTCTCCACTGAGCATCCGGCAAGTTTGTTGCGGAAACGATTTTTCCAAATTAAAGATTGTAACAAAATGGCGCCCTGAACAGGGATTTGAGTAAATAAAGTGGATATATAATCAAAATTTAATTTTTTTTTTCAATTTACGAATTTTTTTAAAATATTATTATTATTTTAAAGAAAAATTGAAATCGGATTAAAATGAATGTCGATAGACTATTCAAAGAGGAGCTGGAGTATGAATTAAAGATTCGTGGAATTACTGGAATAAATACAGTGGACAAAATGAGGAAAAAATTAAGAACTATTTTGAAATTAGAGACTAAGGGGAAGTATATCCCTCCTACCGTAGAACTTTCTGCCGCTTCTGAATTATTTGTCTGTGAAGAAAAACTCAAAATAATTGAGAAAAAAATATTTTATATGTCACCCACTAGCTCAGCTGATGAAATCGATAATACCGACACCGGATTGCAACATCTAATTAATAGACTGAATCGAATCACGACCACAGATGCTACTGAAATTGGGAAAACATCGGAGGCTGTTTCAAAGTGTCTAGATCTCTTTGAAGAATTTGAAAAGAAATTAGAAGAACATAACACGAATGGTGAAGTACAGAATATTGATGAAATAATACATGAAATACAAAAATAAATGACATTATGATATATAATATGATATAACTTACTATTAAATTCAATATTTTTTCTTTCGAGCATTGGAAATTCTCGTTTTAAGTTCTAAAGAAATTATCAATTCATGAATATTAAGATAACAAAATATTGACAGATTTTAGATAAAAGAGTAGTAGCTATACAAAATGATTGAAAAATATTTATTTATTATTATGTATTTATATATACTAGTGTTCGCCCAGAGATATAAATTCCACCGTAATCGTTGTTGGACATTTATTATATGTACTAAGTAAAACAGTGCTGCTACTGAATTGAGGAAATAGAAATGTGAATCCACCATTATTTAAAAAAAAAATATTTGGACATACTTTACTCACTCTGTGAACATTTGAGATTCTCTCTTTCTCCTTTTATTCTTTTTTTTTTTTTTTTTTTTGTTACTTGCTATGAAAATTCGTATTTGATGGATTTTCCAATCTCTATTTGGTTTCTCCCTAATTTAGACTTACGGTATAGAACTGTGGGATTCAGATGAACCCTCAAATATTAAAAAAATTGAGACTTTTTGGTCCAAAGTGTTGCGAAGGATAAACGCACCGATTTATGTCGCAATTGAAATAATCCATAAAGGCTTGAACATCCCAACAATTCAAGACGCCGCAAAAGAAAAATGTAATAACTTTCATTAAACGCATAGGTACTTACAACATGAATCCACTGACATAAATTCATTATCGCACACCCCTAGAGCCCCCAACGACGACGAAGTAGCTAAGAGGTACATATGCTGAGCTGATCTATATCCCGCTATGGGACGCGATGGGACAAAATTTGCCCATTGCAAAGAAATTAACAGATCGCAAATTTAATTTTATATTCGAATTATATTTTAGGTTGATGAGTAAATAGACATTCGTTACGTAGATAATGTAGAGTATGTTTAGTAGTTTATATTTTTTTTTATCTTATTCATTAATCGTCAGCTTATTTAGTGGCGATAGTATAAAGTGAAGAAGTAATGAAATCCCATAAAAAATAACGGAGTTATGGGATTGTAAACAGAAATATCGAGAATGGCAATTCAGTACGGCCTTCAGGCTTCAGTCCGTATTTGTAGTAAAAAGGCGAATCCCCATAGCTTCGAAAAGCGCGGAGCGGACAAGTGAGCGGACTCACTATTTATTCAGTCAAAGTCGATTAGTCGATATATAATATTAATTAGAATGCCAATACCTATTATCCTTGATCGTAGCAGCTTGTATTATTACTCAGTAAAATGTTAAAAATGTAATAAATTTTTATTCGATTTTTTATTTCTTAATGATATTTACAACTGTATTATATAAATACATCTTGTAAATTTGAACATATGGATATAATGACATTAAACACTTGCTGAGTAACTACCTAATGGTAGCGCTTTAATGGTATGTCTACATTAGGAGATCACGGGGCCATCTTCTTTTCAGACGCCTTGGAGGGTTATGAGGAATTGAAGAGAAAGCAAGGTTACGAACGAGAGGATTGGGATGATTCTGAAGTTTATTATGGAAGGATATGTATCTGGATAGGGCCAGATCTGAAACAAAAGAAACATTAAGGTCATTATGGATGGTTTTATTTGTAACAAAGTAGGGAGCATTCAGGATTTTACGAAGGATTTAGGATTGTAAGGATTGGATACGAGAGGAATTCGATGGTTTAGTGGAATCCCATAGCTCAACCCCGTAAGTCCAAATAGGCCTTATTATAGTCATATATATGAGTCTTTTGTAATTAATTGGAAGTTTTTGATCGTTTGCCTATTATTGCTGAAGTAATCGGGATCGTCGAGCGGTTTATTGTCGTTTCAGTCTGGTGTGTTATTAGATTTAAAAATTACGAGAATCGAAGATGAAGCAATAAATTATAGACATAACTTATGTTAGAATTATTACTGCTAAATTTTGTTTTAATATTCGGGTTGAGAAAGGGTCGTTTGGAATAAGGTAAGTGCCTTACCATAGCGTGCCAGATAAATCATTTGCATTATTCAAGTTTGCGCTTGAAGCCATACAAAAATAGTCTCTAAGAAAACCTCTGTATAATGATAGTCTTAGAGCTAATTAATACTTCATTATGAATTTTAAGTATCCGTGGTCTGTAATAAAAGGAAAGAAATAATCAAGATTAAATAAAGACAAGGTTAAACGTAGATGACATAGCTATTTATCAGTTGCAAAATTAATCAGTTCACATATTCTCTCCAAAAACATAAAAAAAGGAATCTATCAAGCTATCATCCTTCCTACTATACCTCACATTAAACGAAAATCAACGCCTTAAAGACTCTAAAAGTAAAGTATCACTATAGTCCGGGATCTACCTAAGATTCAACCATGTAATCAGCGGCCGAAGGTTTGAAACTTGAAAACAATAGAGATAACAACATTAATAGTCAGATGGCAAATTGGAAGCGTATGGCTATGTTAGAATTTCAAAAACTGCCAAAAATTACTTGATCAGCATCAAGAAAAAAAAACGATTGGAATTCTTTCAGAGCACAGTACTTTCATTATGGTTATTTTATAAAATCTGAATACATTTTTTTTTTTTTTAAGCTTTTCACGAATCTGACGCCCAAATTTGAAAAATGTACCAAAATTATGCGATCAGCAGCAGATCAAAAACGGTTGGAATAGTTTTATACCACTTATTAGTTAACTAATTTGATAATCATGACAACATTTTGAAAACTTTTCACGAATTTGAGAAGCAAAAGGTTTTAGACTACTTTGTAGGAATCAGATGTAGCACTTATTACGTGCGGGGCAGTTTAACACAAAAATGGGATCCGTTGGTCCAAGAGTTTTCTCTGTTGTCTATTTCAGCCTATTAGGTTTATGAAGAATGTTGTTACAACAAAAATAAAAATTAATGACACATAAATCCATTTTAATTTAACCATTAACTATGCTATGTGTTAAGAAAATGTAGTTTTTTTATATTTATTATTGTATAATATGCATGTGTTTTAGTTGTTATTTTTATTAGCTTAGTTCTTTTGTTTATATACCCATACTTTTATTATTATTAGTTTCTATATTATTTATTGTAAATAGAGTGTGAATGTGCTCTCTGAACACTATTATTATAAATATCCTTAATTGTGACAGATTGTAATATTTTTGAATAAATATATATATATATATATATATATATATATTTCATAAAATGCTAGTTATCTATTTATATATTGTATATGATATAGTTATCTATGTCATCGACTAAGCAGCATCTAAAGAAATTAATGTATACGCACATAATCATGCCGTTAATTTACCATTTTATGTACACTAGTTTGTATAAGATATTCAATAAAGAAACAAAAGAGGTTACGTTTATATTAAGAAAAATGACATTAAACATTTCTATCACATTTCCAATTTATTATAAATTCGATCATAAAAATTAATAGAAGTAACCAGAAAAATCTCAGTTGTCCTCTTCATCTGCGGAATCATAGTCTGTTTCTTGTTCAATCTCATATTGAGTTTCATCCTCAGTTTTTATGTCATCGAAGTTTTTTATTTCCACTGGCAATAGGAAGCTATCAAACCAGAGTGGAGCGTGATCACCTACACGAATTATCCATCTACTATCTAAAAAAATTAAAACAATAAATTCAATACAATTTTCCAGACTAACACGTTAAATATACCAAATAAGTTATCTTTTCAGGAAAAAAATTGTCCTAGTTTTATTTATATTAGTGCAACCTTATTGTCCGTACAATAGGCATGCGTATTTTTCTAGTTCCAAGATATTTTCTTCTAAAATCCTTTAAAATTAGTTTTTTAAAATATTTCTACAAATATTTAGTTTTTATTTTCATAAACGTACGTTTATGGCGTAAAGAGAAGATAAACTGTAATGGCCTTTGTCTTTTCTTTACGCCAAAAGGCAGATGTGAAGTCAGACCCTGTCTAAAGATGGAAAGCTGGCAAGGCTTTGGCTAAGTCGATATCTACCCCACGAGTAATCTATTGAAATACGAGTAATCTAAGTTTCAATGGTTATGCATTTGTTTTTGGAGAATAGCAAGCTCCTCATAAGCCACCAAAAAATTAAAATTACCCAATTATCAATGACGTTCTTGGGGTTTTTGGTCTTCAGTAATAAATTTCACAAACTCGGCTATGAAATAATGCTTTCCTTTCGAATTTCTAAAATCAGATAGTCTAGAAATTTGTGATTTATAGCAAAATATCTGATGTGGTTACTCCTAGCCTTCGTGTCTCATTCTTTTAATATACAATTGTTCATGACATGTTTTTCTGCATACTCTCTCTCAAGATGATCTATCAACTTTTAGACCTCAAAGGTTAAGATCAATCAAATCATCCTCAAGATATAATATTTGATAGATAAGTAAAGTTATCCTAAAACAGTGCAAAAGAATGAGAGACCAGGGTAAGGGAAACCACGTCAGACATTTATACTAAAAAGGGATCACACAATTTTAAACCATCTAATTTTAGAAACTCATTAGGAGAGGATCATTTTCATTTGGTGTTGCCGTATGAGGAATCCTACTATTCTCTAAAATATGGATGCATAACCATAGAAACTGAAGTTGAATGCACGTATGACGTATGTATGTATGTATGTATGCACGATGACGGATCCACTTAGTGGACGGCTACCCCCACCCGCTGCACCAGGTTCACTTCACCTCACATCTCACCTAGCGCCATTTTTTTTATATCAGCTGTTCGGCGCATCGGCAGTCGTCGATCGGAATCGATAGCCTATCGATCTCGATACTTTCTCACCATCGACTGTGAAACATCGTAGAAGGTAACCGGGTTGGAAGCAGAACCTCCAACTGGCTCGTTTTTTTTATTATTCTCCACCGCACGAAAGACAATAAATTACTTCGCTAAAATTAGTTTTGTTCTTTTGGACAGTTATTTTTCTTTCTCTTGATTTTGTTTATAATTTTAGAAGTTGGTTTTATTTATATATGTTTTCCCTAATGTTTAATTTGTTTTTATTTTCTCTGAATATTGTATTTTATGTTCTATTTTATTTCAGTGCATTTGAATAATTTTTTTTCTTCTCATTTGTTTGTTTTGAATTTTACATAAATATTTTATCTCAATAAATATTGTAAGCACTTAGAAGGGGATTTTTCATTTTCCATTTTTTGATTTATTGAATATTTCTATTTAATATTATTTTCTTGTGCATGCATTTGTTTTGTTTTTTCTTTAATGTTTTACAGGTATCATTTTTACTCTTTTTATTTTTTCCTTCATTCCAAACATTTTTTAATTTACTCGAAACTTACCGGGGAAAGATATGTACTTCGATTTTGAACCCCTGGCCCCAACAGATAACTTATATCATATATTTAACATGTTAATGTAGTAAATTGTATTGAATGGTGAATTATTTGTTTCTATTTAGGTAAGATTGCAGCGATTTTTTTTAACTATGTGAGTAACACATATAAAAATGACATGTCTTCCACATGTCACACATGTCTTCCACTATGCAAGAGAGAATTACTCCGAAAAATTAAAATATGATATTATATGTATTTTATGTGGAAAATGGCTGACATTCCACGGCCAGAAGTAGTAGCCACAATGAGACTAGATAACAGCGGGGGGCTGATGAACCCAAGACCAACTACGCTTTTATATGACACTAATTAGACCAGAACTAACCTGCGGTTCAGAATGCTGGACTATATCGAAAACCATTGAGAAGGTCTTACTTGGATACGAACGCCAAATCTTTCACGAAATATTTGGCCCAGTTTGTGCAAATCAAGAGTGGAGACAGAGAACCAATGCAGAACTGCATGAACTTTCCCAGGATAGTAACGTGGTTAGATTTATTAGGATTAGTCGACTTCGCTGGGCAGGCCATGTGGTTAGGGTGCTTGATTGGATGCTTGATAGCTAAATTCCAAAGAAGCTCCTCACTAAACAGCTATTCGGAAGAAGGCCAATTGGAAGACCCAAATTTCGTTGGGCTAATGATGTGGTGGCTGACGCATGATCTATCCTTAATACAAGATAAGAAATCGGCTGCTTTAAATAAAAATGGCTGGTGGCTGCTGTTAAAGGAGGCCTTGATCCCATGTGGGTTGTAGCGCCAAAGAAGAAGAAACAATTTATTATACGAAAATAATTATTGAAGAGAAGAATAATTGGGGTAATCAGTCAGAAATAAGAAGGCGATGACTGATCACCCCAACTATTCTTCTCTTCATTACTCACGACAGTCAACCATTTACCCACAATTGGAAATAATTATTGAGGTAGTGTAACATATATATTACACTACCTACTGACTTTTTTTATCAGTTCTAACGCTAGAAAAGCTGCTTTTACTTCACTGCCAAAGTTACTTGCTAGCTTTCCCACAGGCTCTGACATTTGGAAACGTTCTGCATAAACACCAGCTCCCCCATCCTTTCTTGCTCTATTCGCAGAACCATCTGTATACATGTGTAAACATGGGGGACTTGGGTACCTTTCCCTAATGGTTTTAAGTGCTAAATTCCGTAGTTATATCTTAGAGCAACTTTTTTTGTTGATTCGTTGCAGGAGCTGTAAATTGGTTTGTGCTGACTTTGTAGAAACCTTTGGTGAAATCGTCATGAAATTTTCTCTTGAAGAAATAACAAGTCCTTTAATTTCTCCAATTGTCTCCAATTTCTTCTTGAACGTGACTTGGGTTTTAAGCCTCGTTGTGGCAGGTTTACATTCCTTTCAGTAGCCAGTTTCCAAACGCATCAGTTACTCACTCATTGTTAGCGCAGCGAACTCACTTCCTACCTTGATGGGTTTTATACACGTTTGAAGCTCTTTATATCTTGAGGTTCCGCAAAAGGCTTAAACATGTAGTTTTTATACGAAAAAATTAAATTAAAAAAAAAAATGTTTTTTACTTTGGTAATACATTATTTGAAAAAAAAATCGGTTTTAATATCTATCAATAGATTCTTCTATACTACAAAAACAATTATATGAAATTTGGGTGCTTTAAATTTATACTTAGATTTTTCGAAAGACTTTAAAAAATGGCCTCTTTTCACATAATGTTAATTCCGAATGAAATTACTCTATTATAATTAATCTTTTACTTTCGAGTTATTCTTAAAAATCGTTTTCGAACTAATAATGTATAAAACAACAATTAAAAAATCAGGAATAACAAAATGAACTTACCCGTTATTTTGAGTGTTCCGCTTTTAAATAAAGGGATAAAAAATAAAATTTCATCTAAACAATAACAAAATACCTATAATTAAAGCTTAATTAGTACATACATTGTAACAAGTGTCAAACAATAATTTAAACATTAACATATAATTTTTTTATTCGATCAGTATTACATTTATCTGATTTCAATTTCGGGTTGAACCTGATACGGAATGTTTTTACTCCCATATTTCGGCATGGTCTTTATCGTTATATGATAAAAAATTTAAGCACAGACCAGAAATATTTCCTTGAAACGTGCATAGCAATCTCAATTGGAGTATGTTCTTCCGATCTGTTCTTTAAAAAAAAACCAGTAAAAATGGCCCATTCGCGATGGCTAACGTTAGCAAGTCGCACCCTTCGATTTTATGATGAAAAACAAGATCTTTCAGAAAACCTGAACACAGTACGTTATGAAGGTGTAAAATAAGGTAACCTGACAATATTCCCCTTTAAATGGTTCCATATTAAGCTTGGACCATCCAGACATTTTTGGGGTCATCGAGTTTTCAGATACCTTGATATAAAGTATATAAAAATAAAATCGTCCAGAAAACTTGCTGCTATGTAAGCAATTTGAGTGAACTCGGTTATTAACTATGTACTGATCGTTCTTTAATTATAAGGATTTGGTGACTTTTCTTGGTGAACTTTATTTTTAAACCTTTCTAAAATATCATTAAAAGTAAAACATTCAAAACGACGGGCAGGTTCATTATTGTTATTAATAATTTTTTAATGCATTTGTATATGTTATTTTTCAAAAAAACTGTGCTCAAACGGTAATTTGAAAGTAAGAGATTAATTATAATAGATTAATTTCATTCAAAATTAAAATTTCAAATTTTAGGTGAAAAGGCTATATTTAAAACTATTTCGAAAATTATAAATTAAAATCACCAAAACTATATATCATTGTTCTTATAGTTGTTATAGTTTTAGATGAAATCATACAAATAGGATAATTGTTTCTTTATGATCTATTAGTGTAATTTCATATTTTATTTTCCTCTGATATTTTCCATAGTACAAGACTATCTATGTCAGTTGCATAATACGAAATCACCTTTAGTCAAATTGAAAATTTTTACAAACAATTTTTAGCACTAACTGTACCGACATGTACTTAATAGGTGTGTTTTCACGAGTAAAGTGCATAAAACAAAATATCTATTGGAAAAATTCAACTTTTTGTTTGTTCGGAAATAACAAGATCAATATATTCCTTCAGTCAGAACAAAACTAATTTAACCTGAAATAAAAAAATATGATTATTAAAGTTCATAAAACTTTTATAATTAAAGAGGAAATCGAGGCCAGGACGAACTGGTTAAACTAATAGAAACAAATAAGACTTTATTTCACAAACTCCAAGTAAAAATTAATTAAGTTGCACTGAAAATTACTTGAAATCTAAGTAAAGGTAGTAAGTTTCATACTAGTAACGTTTGGAATCGACCAAACAATATAGTATAGATTAACCTTATCAATAAAACCTAAAATTTTATAACCGTATAAAAATATTGTATTAACCTGACACCCATTCTATGTGATCAATGCCTTCCATATTTCACAACCACTATATTGTTAACAGTTATTTATATCAATTTTCAATTATGAACTGGAATTAAATGAAATTGGTCCTAGACAAACTATTCTCCGAATTTCCTTCAAGTATGGATTAAATCGAAGAAGCCGACTTCAAAGTATAGGCGTGTCAAATAATACATTTACTGATCCGAAAGTGGAAGTAATGTTTTGAGAGTAGTGGATAGAATTTGATAAAATTGATATTCAATTAATTTTCTGTTAACTAAGCCCTAACTTTCATCCACATTTAAGCCAAATTGAACGTGGGGTTTTAGAGAAATAGAAGTATCAAAGAAAACAAGTTTGCGCATATATAACAGGAAGTAAAGGACGGAATTCAATACAATTGATACATCATTATGTTACCAAAACCTAACTTTCTTTCAGCTTTGAGCCAAATCGAACGAGCCGTTTCTGAAATATTGGCATTTATGAGAGAAAACATTTACGCGTGCGCAAGTGGAAGTAATGTAATTTGATAAAATTTATATGGACTATCGGACCCGCATATCCAACCGCACAATCTCTCAAAATTCATGAAAATCGGATAAACGGTAGGAAGTGATAGTCACATCACGAACCAAATTTGACCGTTGATGTTTGAAACGTAAAACGCTAGTTTTAATTTTCGATTCTGAGCACAAAATTGTTTTTCACCTCTCCCACAAATACAAAGCTTCCGTACCTTCGGTAGAGAGGAAGCAAAAAATAATAAATAAAAATATTTCAGGAGTTTAGAAACTTTTCAAATTATTATAACTATAATCAACCATAAGTAGTATACTTTTTTGGTTATGCACCAATATAATTTTCATTCCCAAACAGTTTTTTTTCTTATACATGATCTTGATTTATATTGTTATCTTCTGGGTAATGTGCTTATTTTTCGGCAATGAAGGGAAAAACGAAAACATTCTTTAAAATAATTCAGCCATTGTAATTCATAAAATATTAAAGAAACTTCGGCATATTTACTTTATAAAAACATTAAATAAGATTTTAAAAAATGTTTTATATAACGCAAAATCTACTAAAAAGAATAGAATGATCTTTTCTCTTTAAGTATTAGTATAACATTAATTTATAAGAACATTAATAAGATTTTATTTATTGTTTTAATAATATTTAACATTATATTTCTAACTAAATAATAATTAAGAAAGGCAATATGGTATAACGATTCAAAGAAAAGTATCACATTTACATAAGTACTTTTAATCTATTCAAGTTAAAAAATATATTAATTGTTTCATAATTAATAGGCATCGTTTGGTATATTTGTTATTGGGAATCACCATTTGTTACAGCATGTGCTACCTCAAAGAGTATTTCAAAATGGAAAATGAAAATAATTAATGATAACAGAAAATAAAATAAGGAGAAAAAAAAGTGGAAATTGAAAAACAAGTCAGTTAGAAACTAAAAATTTAGGTGTTGGAAAAGGTTCTGGAAGGAATAGAGTGAAGGGCATGTGTGGGGAGGGAAGACATAGGAAATGGATCTGGAATGGATTGTAAAGGAGAGGTCAGGGCACAGACCTGGAGCACCAAGAAAGGGAGGTCCCACCCACTTACTGAGATTTACAAAATTGTATGGGATAAGTAATTTCAGACTACTAATAAAGTAACTCAATTAGAGGTATACTGAAAGACGTACAATTCAAATATAAAGTAATATACAAGAGGTTAAGAAATTCATTTTAACTTTGAGACATAGGGCATTGGCTAAGGGATTTGATATTTGGTTGAAGAGGGAAGGAGAAAAGGGTTAGGCTTATAAGCAGAATAGATGCAAATATAAAAAGCTCTTCTGGATCGTAAAACTTGAAATAAGGAGGATCCGAGGAAATACTGAACAGAGCAGGATTATAGGGGTCTCTACGCCCCGATGCAATTTTCTGCTAGGCGCCCCCATAATTTTTTTTTTAAAGAAAAATATTTGTAATAGACGTATATATATGTAGGATTATGGTAAAAATGAAACAATTATATTCGTATATTTAAAGTTTTTTACGTTATATTTATATATAATAAAGATACATACCCAGAAGTTTCCGGTGTCTGAGTTACACGAAATGGACGAATGAGAAAAACAATCATTGAGGTATTATAGGACAAATATCATAAAACGCTTAAGGGGTCATAACTATTTATTTTTTTTTAGCTAAACATAATAAAATGATCTGGTGCCGCATCACACAACTTTCACTTACCGCTCTATTTCGAAAAGCAATTCTTGTCTGACAAAATTTGGCTACTGCAAGAAGTTTTTGAAGCGCAATTTTAATGCAGCTAAATTTTAAACAATATATTTTTGAATTTAGGTCATATTCATAAATACAAAAACTAATCAAGACCGTCAGACGAACATAAACCCTATTTATTATATCCGTTATAGGCAATAAAAACCTTATAACTGCATAAGTCTATTTGAGTCACATAACTCCAGTCTCTGAGCTTTATAGACTAAGTGAGATTTGAAAGTACGTATATTTAATTATGAATAATTCAGGATCGTACAACATAGTACAAATTATAGTTACTAAATATCTACCACTTTTTACATGTATTCTTATTTTTTACCCTTGGAAAATATACTAAAATACATTTGCTTGATTTTAAATATAGCATCGATAGGTCAAACTCTAATTGTAAGTGTATAAAGTGATTTCATATAGGAATTTATTTTGGAATAAATCGACGATTTATACCTAATTATTTGTCCATAATATCGGTTCTAGAGTTATCAAACTACAGTATATGTATTTAAGGTTATAAGCATATGTCTACACGAACCAAGAAATATTTTTAAATTTCACTTCTTCTTTCACACAAGTACAATGAAATAGTTTTTTAAACAATGGCATTGGCTTCCTCCGGTTAAATACTCCGGTTTAAATACTTTTTTCTCAAACTTAAATTTTTTTATTAAATTTTACATTTAGTAAGTAATTTTCGTTTTATTTCCTGTGACTTCCTTTTAATAATATTAGTTCTCACAAATTATTATTTATAATTGTTCGTCACTCTTCATTACCTACTATGCCTTTCTATACTAGATATTGCTTTTTATAAAATTCTCAGCTTTCAAAGATATATTATAGATAGAAATAGATAGAAAAATAACTTTATTCTGGGACACAGTCCCTTGAGAATAACAAATTAGAACAAAATTAAAATATTACATCTGGCCAAAACAAAATAAATCGAAAAAAATAAATAATGTAAAAAAAATATAAGGTAAAAACTCTATATACAAAACAAACTAAACTATATACAAAACCATTAATTAATTAATTAATTAATTGACAAGAAACTTAAAGCTATTTAAACCAGTATACACTTTTCCGAAAAAAATAAAGAATTAAAAAATAAAAATATATCAAATTCTATATTAAAATCCGCTCGAATGGTTAGCAAGTATCTGACTGTTTTTGTGCTAGGAATTGGAATAGGAGGGATTTGAATGTGGATATGGAGGGGGAATGTCGAATTTTGATAGGGAGGGAATTCCAGAAATTGACAGAGCGAACAATAAAGGAATTTTGGAATGAGGCAGATCTGTGAGAAGGCATGTAAAGGTCAGAAGGTCGAGATCTTGTGGACAGGGAATGGACTGAGGATTTGAACTGGAGAAGGTTGTAGGCGTAAGAAGGACGATGGTTGTTGATGATTTGGTAGAGGAACGTACCTAGAAAGTATTGTCTTCGGAAGGAGGGGTAGAGCCACCTTAACTCAGTGTAGTGGTGAGAGACATGGGAGTACCTCGGGGCACCAATAACAAATCTTACGCAGCTATTCATTAATCTTTTCAGTCTATCACGGAGCTCCACCGAGAGGCCATCATACACCACACAGCTGTAGTCAAAGTGGGGGAAGATGAGAGAGGAAATTAGGAGTCTACGGATATGTTGAGGTAGGAGATGGCGGAAGCGATGAAATAGTTTAAGGGTAGAGATTGTCCGACGGGAAATGTGAGAAATATGGTTGGTCCAGGAGAGGGTTTGATCTATGAAAAATCCTAAATTTTTAACAGAGCAGTAGAAGGAAATTGGCTGGTCATTAAGGTGTAATATGGGAAAGTCAGTATGGGATCTAATGAGGGGCTTGGAACCAATGACGATGGCCTGAGTTTTGGCAGCATTCAACTTTAATCCATTTACATTTGCCCAGGCATTGATTCGATCAAGATCTTCTTGAATCTTGACAAATGCCCCCAGTAACTCAGAGGGAGAAAAGGATAGGTAGATCTGGGAATCATCTGCATAAAGGTGATGGGAACAATGGAGAATTGATTTAGGTAGGTCGTTAATGTAGGAGCTGAAAAGGAGAGGAGATATGCTTGAACCCTGGGCAACTCCAGAGGATAAAGAAAGGAAAGCAGATAGTGGTTGGTTGGGTATGGAGACTGCTTGGGTGCGTTGGGAGAGGAAAGATTGGAACCAAGAGATGGAACTATTGGAGAAAGATAATGATTTTAGTTTGTTGAAGAGGATGGAATGGTTGATGGAATCGAAAGCTTTGGAGAAGTCTAGAAGAATAAGGACAGTTAATTTTCTATCATCTATTGCAGATTGAATGTCGTTGGTAATTTTAATTAAGGCAGATTGTGTGGAATAGCCGGGACGGAAACCAGATTGGAGAGGATCAAATTGGTTGGAATTTTCGAGAAACTTGGAGACTTGGGATTGCACCAGTCTTTCAAGAGGCTTTGAGAGGTTAGAAAGAATTGAAATTGGACGGAAATCTTCGGGTGAGGATGGATTAGGCTTTTTATTTAAAGGAAGGACAATGGCTTTTTTCCAAGAGGTAGGGAATACTGAATTCTGAAGGGAGAAATTGTAGATAAAAAGGAGAGCTGGGAGGATTTCAGGTAGACATATTTTTATTAATTTGACAGGAATGCCGTCTGGCCCTATGGAATTGGTGTGGGATTTCATTAACGCGGTTAACAAGTCTGTGGGAGAAATGTCGGAAAAATAAAAGTTATTGTCGTTAAAGGATATCTCTGGAGCAAAGCCAGAAGAGGAAGGTAGAGAAGAGGTATTAGCGACAGATATAAAATAAGAGTTTAAATCATCGGAGGATACAGGATAGGCTGCGGTAGGGGATCTGGAAGGATTACCAATGGAAAGTTTACGAAGCAGTAGCCATTTCGATTTGATATCAGGAGCTGAGGAAAGGGTTTCATGGAAGTAGGAAGTTTTCGCACGCCGGATCCTTGTCTGTGCCAAGTTGCGAAGCACCTTGAACGCTTGGTAGTCATCTGCAAGCCTCGTACGTCTAAAACGTATTATACGTATATCTTCTGACTAATATTTCCGGAGATTCATTTTCGACCTACATAAACACTTTTCCTTTTTTCTCCATTTTTCCAATGATCAAGTTTTTATAGTTACTGTCAATAAAAGACATTTAAAAAGGGCATTTAAGCCCTCTTAGTGACATCAATGTGGATAAGACCTAGCTGATATTAAAAATAATTTAATAATACACTAATACAGCGAGTTTAATTCAAATAGAGCCGTTTCCGAGAATGTGTTACAACGATGGTATTAAGTTCCACTACCGGTTAGCCGATTTTGACGAAACCGTTGCTGTAACATTTTAGGCATATAAAAACCTTAAATATGCAATTTTACTTTCTTTCTTCGACTTTTCGTTTTTGAGCTAGACTGCTAACACAGAAACCATTTTGCGGGGCTTGGTATTCCTTAATACATTAAAATAGGTTGTTCCATAAATAAGGTAATTAGAGTTTGTTATTAACATTTGGTTATTATTGATAAAATTCCTAACCACACAGCCTTATGTCTCCAAAGTGCAAGCAAAGAAAAACTCGTCAACGTATCGCCAATTCAGGCATCATCAGAACAGAAAAACAGCTAATAGAACATCACTCCATGAAATGCAAATGCATACTGATTTATTGATACTAACATATTAAATGGCAAAGGTGATTAATAAAAAAATTTATTTGAAAGGATCATTTATTGTAGTCAACAGAAATTTGAGAACGTTTTTTTAATATTTACATTTTCTTTTCAATATAAATAATTTTTCTTTTCGTACAGTAAGATCAGTTTCTGATTTTCTTTACAGATTTACTGATTATTGTGAAATATACCGTTTAGAAAATCACCAATCATTATAGAGAAAATATTTGTAATTTAGAAAGCACAATTCTATTCCTTAACGACAAACGACTTGAACAAAAACGTATTACTCCTTTGGCCTTCATCGCACGTAGGAATCAAACAAAACGTAGTGGCCAACCAAGCAGCAAAGGCAACAGCATCATCCTCACTTGAAGTATATAAATTCTGTACGTCATCAGATATATGCAAATATTTAAAATACCAAAGATGAATTGGATTCAGCTATGGGGGTCTACCGAGCAACATAATGAATTTTAAGAAAGAAGTAAATCTAAAGAAAGCTCCAGCCTCAATAGCAGAAGAGAAGAAGTTATCATAAGATTAAGAATTTGTCACACACGGATTTTATGTCAATAAGGAAACAACACCAAATGTGTTAGATGTTGTATGCAGCTGATCAACAGCCATATCCTAGAAGAATGCCCCCTACACCAAAGCTATTTACAGAGTTTAGAAACCGAAAGAATCAATATAAACCGTAATTTGGGAATAATACAAATATAAATTGGGAAACAATATAAATTCTAAAAAATAGCAATATTTTTAACAAAATTAAAAATAAAATAAAAACATAAAAATAAAAGGACACTCATGACCCATTATCTTGAGTGCCCCCCCCCCTCCCAAAAAAATAACCTAATCCACCGAATATTTATTTCAAAATGTATTTAAATATTTATTCAAGTTTCCCTTTGCCTCGAAATATTACTTTAATTCGTATATTACTTCGTAAAATAATGAATTACAACCATCTGATATAAAAATATAAACAATATTTTTGGCCTGTTGTTTAGATCAAATTAAATACCACTGTGCATTGCATGAATCCATCGTCTCTGCTCCTTTGCATTTGATTGCCCAGATCTATCCTGAGCACTTGAGATCACTTTCGTTTTATTAAGCTTATAAATTATTAAAAAAATCTTGTACGGTGCGCATCACATAACCTTCAACCAGAGAATATTTTAGAATTTGGTAAGAGGTTCGAAGTCAAAATTATATATTCTCAGCTTGATATTAGTAGCCTTAATAGAGCTCGGTCTCCAACGATACAGCTCAACTATTGGCCAGTTCTAGGACGTTGGGGTCACGGCATTTCGCGTGCTAAACTTCATGGTACCAATACATCTAAATTGTTTCCCATTTTTTGTTTTCTTTATGTGCCAATTCACGCCATACAATTATAGCATTCACAAAATCTTCCTTGATACATAATTTGTCTCATTTATTTACTAATAATAAAATAAAAATTGACAATTTCCTATCACAGGAATGGTCGTATATCGTTTGCGACGTAGAATGGTGAGGCCGCTATTTTATCACCACTGAAATCATCAAGTACTTCACATTCACATTGATATGACTGTATTTTTCGCATCATTGTAATTGTGGTTTGTTTCTCTAAACCAGAGCAGTATCGTATAGATTTTAAAATAATAACTATAACAAAGTTACACATAAAATATTAAATATATAATTACAGAAGCTTTCAGTGCTTGGCACTCTATTCTTCTAAAAAAATCACGAGACATATACATACAATATACACCATACACTTAAAATTCATCATTATCACCAAGATTTCGCACAATGTATATGCCTATTCTAATTAACATTCATCCACATAAATGTCGATTTTCTTCCAGATTTCTTTGCCCTTTCCAATCATATATAGTGATATTGTTTTTAAAAAATATGTGTAGGTTAAAATGCAAAATCAAATAAAAAAAGGATAGTAGAAATATGTTTATAGTGATAATCAATCAGAAATGAAATTATTTACAATACTACTGACCGTTGAAGGGAAATGGCCTTTTCCATCTATACCGGATCTACTCTGCCTTTGAGCGTGTATTATTATCCACACTCTACCCCAACCATTTTCGTAACACCCACCCTCCCCTCAAAAAAGTTAAGGTCCTTTTAATGTTTGCAAATTTATATATATAAATTAAAATAAGTGTCCATGTACTGTTTTTTTTTAAATTTATACATTAATATTTCACTGATGATTTGTCTTAACTGCTTTAATAATAAAGATTGGCTAATTGTAGTTTAGAATTCATAATTCTTATTATGTATTAATTGAAGTAATCTTCACTGCCTGCAATGCAAATTACTTCAATGAATTTTCTTTTTGGGGCTTAAATAGATTTATGAAAAATCTTGGTATTTTTAAAATTAATTTCAAGGGTATTATTTTTTGCGTGGTTTCATAAAGCACATTCATTATTTGTTTTAAATTTTGGTTTTAGATTTTTTTATGGACATATATCAGAGTTTTCAGGTTGGTAGATGTAACTCCAATATATTTTTAACAGTTATGGAAGGAAATTTCATATATTAATTTCCGATGATCCAGAATCTCCTTTATTTTCGACAATAATGTTCAAATTAGATATTGCGGGTTTAAGCCAAATTTAAATTCGTTCCTATCAATATCTTTAAATATTTTAATAATGCTATGTGTTAAGTCTTTTATGTATGTCATATATTTATATTTTTGTACAGATATATTATTAACCTCTTTTGTCACTTTTCATTTCTTTCTAGAAATATATATTTTACTTAATTATTAAATTATATGGATTACCAGTGAGAACGGAGGCCGCTATTTTTAGTTTTATTTCACTACAGGTTACCAGTTTTATTTTTTACTATTCAGATCATAGTTAATAATAGTAAATGGAAAATTTGTTTTCAGATTTAAAAATGGCTTGATGAGCCAAAACGTCGTCATTCCAAAATAAAAATTGGAAATAAAAACATTATTGGTGTACTTTTGGATTAATGAAATATTATATGACAGTGAAATAAAAGAAAATTATATTAATAACAGATTCATTACATTATTTAGCGTGACAAGTGTTTGTAAGCTAAGGGAGAAAATAAAAAATGCGAAGCAGAGCTTTATTTGCAATTGAATTTAATTTCATTCCAGCAATTATTGGGCAATTTTGGATTTTCACTCAGAAAAAAATAGTGACTTATTCATATTTTACATAATGTAATTTAATAAGTATTCGGTTCCTATTTATAACCAACAAACCAAATACGAGGATCTGCCAACACAGTGATAGTGCTGAGATTGTATGTGTTTCAAGATTTTGACAATAAATACGCAGTTATAAGATTGCATAGAAAGTGCGACATCTTGTTCGAATTTTCAGATTTACCATGGAACAGGAACTATCAAATTACCTAGTTCATATGCAGGACCACCACACAGTGATCAAAATTTATAAAAGGCGGCATTTTGTTCTTCCAGGAAAAATTTTTATATTTCCTTCATATGAACTTTGACATGAGAATTCGTAAAGAGGATTTAAGTACCTAATGGGGCAAAAAAAGGAATAAAAAAATTACGTATTTTCCAAGCTAAAGAAAATTTCAAAATTTGTTTATGCCATCTTATAGAAAATGTAATTATGAGAAGAAAATATCCTATTAATTTTTTGCGGAAAACACTTCTGAAGAAAGCCATGATGGAAAATAATAAAAAAAACTTTCATATTTACGATTTTAAAATTGCAATATCTTTTAAGAGGGAACGGGTCATAGAATGGGACCTATGTTATTTTGTTGCACATAAAACATTGAACAAAACCTACTAATCCGGTTAGGTTCTAGTTGTATCCGGCTGACATTCAAAGTTTTGCATTTATTACTCAACATAATTTTTTAATGATCCACCTAAAAGCGCCAATAATTTATACATATATTTGATTGATTTAATTAATTCAAATACATTTCTTATTATGTTTATTTATGTACACAACTTTTAGTAGAGTTCGGCGCGTTAAATTTCAGTAATATTCCCAGAAGGCATCATCCACTATTTTCTATTTCTTCATTAGTTCAAATATATCTACAATAAATTTCAATTAGTATTGACCTCAGAGATATTTAAAAGATCTAATGCTTCAGGACTTTTTTGGAAGTTTTGTTTCTCTTGCTATATCTGTATATTTTTTACTAAGGAAAGATAGATATGGTATCAGAAAATAAAAATAAGCAATGTGTTACGTCATTGTTTGCTGCTGATTTGTCTTGTTTCGTTTTTCATCATATTTTTTTAAAGATATTTTTTTATTTAATTTTACTTTATAGCATTATTAATACTATTTTTTTTCTCCTAAATATATTCTTTTTGTTTTTCCTATATTTTAATTGAAATATGAGTGAGTCCTCGGAACATTCCTAACTCTCTAGCTCTTTATCTAAAAAAAATAATAATAAAGCAAATGGGTTCGTAGTCGAATTAAATTCCCTCCTGATAAAATGTTTCTTCAAAAGACGTATAATATAATACCTACTTATTCAGTAGCGAAAAAGTGAGATACAGAGGATTTAAAAAAAAAAACATTTTTTATACAGGAAACGATTACAGGTTTAGTGGAAATGTTAGAATATTAAGAGGCGGATCTTTATTGATCGAAACAATAAGCGGACATCAAACAAACAATTATCCTTAACGACTTTCGGTCCCTACCCAGTTGAGATAACACCGCACAATGCTCAGAACTTTAGCAAAGGCGTAATCCGGTGTTTTAATTTTCAATATATATCCTCCCCCTTCCCACTACCACCTCCTTCTCCCTCCCCACTTCCTCCACGTTCTACCCCTACTGAACTCCCGCCGTCTCATCCGTCTTCCTCAACTTACTCAACAACTTACCGCTTACTCCTGACCTCCCTCCGACTGATCTGATCGTCAATAACATAATAGGTGATGAGGGATTCCAAATCCATGGCAAATCAAAAAGAGGCAGACCAATAAAACAAACCCACAGTAAAAGTTAAGTTATTAATTTATTTAAAATATTTTTAGTTATCATAGGGGGCGGGGTGGCCGAATAGGCTAAAGCGTGTGCACTGCACCGCGAGTCGCCTGGCAACCAGATATATGAAGATTTGAGAGACAAGAAAAGTACGAGTTCGCATCCCGGTGCCAGAGGGGATTTTAAATTCCCTGCCCCCACCCTCCAGCCCGGGAAAATCCCTTATAGCCTAAACGGCGAGGTAGGGAAGAACAAAAAAAAAAAAAAAAAAAAAAGAATTTAGTTATCTGACGTTATGTCTTTTTTAATTGTTATTAAATTTATTTCTTCTTATTCTGTTAAATAAATATTACAATATGTCGTTGTTGGAATGGAATTGTAATGGTATAAAGACTCGTTTTTGTGATTTAAAAATACTATTACGTAACACAGAGCCATTTTGCCTGGCTCTTCAAGAGACGCATCTTATAACAAAAGAAAACTCTACAATAAAAAATTTCGAAATTTAAGGGAGATAGCCCAAATCCTAATCATAGGATCACACTCACCACGGAGTCTTAATAGCTGTACACAGATCTGTATATACCGAACCCATAGCAATCAACTCCCACCTTCAAACCGTTGCTGTCCGAGTCCACCGAGATATCACATTCTCAATTTGCAATATATACCTGCCTCAAGATCATACAATAGATACCCTGCACCTCTTAGACATTTAAACCACCTTCCTCGTCCTGTTCTTTATGTTGGGGACCTAAACGGGCATAATCCTTCACGGGAATTCCAGAGTATTAACATGCGAGGTAGAATAACAGAGAGCTTTATAGATTTGTCTAGTCTTCTACTCAATTCCGGAGAACCCACTTTCCTCAGTTCGAGTTATTGTAGTTAACCGGCCCTTGACGTTTTTCTCTGTAGCCCCGCCTTGTACAGTAAGACTATTGACGCCTTGTTACTAAGACTATTGACTTGACAGTTCTAGATGATTTGGATAGTAGCGATCACTTTTTACTTCTTATCAAATTTATAAATATAAACTCTACCCGCGTAAAACCGACATGGATACTTAGTAGAGCTGATTGGTCTCTTTTTACTTCATTAACGACACCTCTGCATCAGAAATGAATACTGAAACAGGTTGTGAAATTATTTCAAATATATTCATATAAGCGTCTACGGCATCGATACCAATGACCAGCTACCAGCTATACCAAGAAGACCGCTTGTTCCATGGTTCAACGATGCTGTAAAAAAGCAATTACGGATCGGCGTAGAGCCTGTAAAAAATTTCAGAAATCCATGACGTCTGAGAGTCTAATTGAATATAAAAAGCAGCGAGCTATGTGCAGAAAAATGTTCAATCAATGTAAGTCCGAGTCATGGAAGAAGTTTGTTAGCTCCATAAATGCCTCAGTAACATCAGCCGACGTATGGCACTTTGTACCTACTTAAATCCTCTTTACTAACTCTTATGTCAAAGTTCATATGAAGGAAATATAAAAAATGAGCCTGGAAGAACCAAAAGGCGACTTTAATAAGTTTTGACCACTGTGCGCCGGAGTCGAAGAACGAACCTTCCCAACTGTCCATTTACAAAATCGATATCAAAGAGCTCTAATGTGTAACTGAGAATGATTGGAGATAATAGGGGACATTGTTTAAGGTTTGGATAATATATATTCATACAGTTATTGATCAAGCAATCAAGACTCACGAATTTGAATAAATTCCACATGCTATGGCATGCAAGGAGAAACTAACACGAAGAAACCTAAAACTGTGACCTTTTCGTCCCGTTCTGGCAATTATGTGTCAAAGGATGATTAGTAAAAATAAATGAATATTTATTTATTCAAATAAAAATTTATTCAAATTCACATTTGAATATTATTGTGAATATAAAAAGTCATTAATTATTGTTATAAAATTTTTTTTAAATTAATTAGGATAAACAATTATAAAAATAACATGTATGCATGTACATGCATGTATTTTCCCATTTCGTAGGATTATATAGATTCAAATTTCTCAAACAAAAATAAAAGTAATGTATAAACAGTAATTTTTTTGATAATTCACTTCAAGGTAGGATTAAAACGGTAATAGCTAAAAATCTCTTCATAGATATCAACATAAACAGTAGCATCTGATTAAGATTGAATTAAAACCATGAAGGTAAGGAAAATAAAATGCTAATCAAGAAAATAAAGAGAAAATACTTCAATTCAATCTATGATAAGTTTTATTATAAATTACAAATGATTTACTGACGAGAGGGAGACCTATCAGTTGAGCTGAAAAATAATTACTAATATAAAAATTATGAAAGATGAAAACAAAAACAATTTTTAATTTCAAAATTTGAAAGAAAGAATAGAACACTGACTACTTGTTTGAAGATCAAGTGATATTTTGGTCTCTGATCAATTATTTTTCTTTAGATAGAGACGGAAAATTTTAAAATATCAAATTTCAGAGAGAATTCAAAATAAAATTTTAGGTTAAATTTTGGAAAAACACTTATACAGTGTAATATATCAAATACTGTAAACTTATATTAATCTCAGACCTCTAACCAAATAAGAAAAGATTCTAAAGAAATTTTTAATCCTGCTTTTAAATCTATTAATGAATTATTTTCACTTGTCTTGTTACTAAATTATTTCACTTATCTAAAAAAAAAATTAATACTTTTCCATGTCTCTACAAATAGTACCACTGTGCCGAATTATAAGAAATCTGAGATGGTGAGGCTCAGACCTTGTGTTGAATTGAAATGAACACATACAGATCGTGTCGGACACTGGATTGTTTTAACTAAAATAGCAGTAACGATAACTGATAGCAGAAAACATACAAATACAAATTATACTGAAAGCATTTACTATGAAGTTGGCAATACTCCCATCAACTCTATCCTGCAGAAATGTCTACTTATTGATTCTCATACAATCTGAATTATCGATTTCCAGGACCGGAACGGCGAACTATTTATAAGGCAGTTGGAGAGTGGGCAATGGCCAGACTGAGCGATGACATCAGTTAGCCCTGGACTAGTGAAGGGTGGTTAGTGAAGGGTGAGCGGGTCAATTAATCAAATTCGACCTGCTCAATGACTTACGGCTACTATGTTACTTACAAACACCCTATACCGAATAGAAAATACAAGGTAACTGCCAACAATAATGTTACTATATAAATAAAGGCTGTATTTTTCACCACATTTATTTTCATCTCTCCTCCACAGTGGCTACGTTTTGGCTATGATGCAATTTCCAAGCCATCTAGTTAATAATGCTCACTCTATTCAGTTCATAATTGGATTATAATTTATATAGTAAAATATAATTTCATCTAAAATATAAACATACATAAACAATAATGTTGTTCTTGCTAAACGCAGAAATGATGCTATAAATTGCAACACATTTGGCACCAGTTGATTTACCAGGATAAAATATTTGTTAACAATTTTGCCAATTATTTCTATTGAATAAATAAGGAAAAACAGATTTGTTCTTTTATATATTTATTTCAACACGTTTCGGAAAATGTATTCTCCTCTTAAACCTCTTTAGCGCCACTCCGTTTAATATAAACTTTGGAGGGCACATTTCCATCTCTTTTTAGCATACATGTGAGATGTTGGAAATTTTAAAAGAAACCTTAATTAAAAAACGCCTAATAAATGAAGGATAAAAACGTATGAGGAAGAAGAGCTTACTTTCAAACGGCGAAAAATCCAAATCAATTTTTTTCCAATTAAAAACAAATTAAATCATTAGATAACATCGTGCAAATAACAAATTTTTTATAAAAAAATTAGAATACGCAGCCAAATTTATTTGTAATACTGCTAGATATGGAACGATGGTGATTTTATTACCCGACTACGTCGAAGAGCACGAGGAAGATTATGTGTAAGAGCTTAGGGATGTAGTTATGTGAGGATCTTTTGAACGAGCCGAGTTTTAAGTTCACTGGCTAAAATTATTCAGTGAGATCCCGTGAGTGGTTTGAAACAATTTGAGCTCAAAACACGAACAAATTATTGTATAAAATATGTTTAATATGTCTCCATAAAGCTAAAGGGTCATTTTCAAAATAAATGAACAAACTGCGAATTTAATATTAGTTTGTTCCGCCAAAATTTAATGCGAGAAATTAATAGCAACTGCAATGTTATCTCCATCCAAGACATATATATTAAGAAATATTCATCAGTTAGCTGTTTTTATTTTGTATTGACCATGCTCCAAATTTAGGACTTAACTATAAATTTTTAGTCAAGTTTTATATTATTCTCTCTTGCAGTGACGATTATGATATATTACCAGATTTTGAAAATAATAAAAAAATAGACATTAATATATTTAGCACAAATGAAAAACTGTTTTTGATAACAGGAAACTGCATAGCTGTAGCTGTAGTTGTAATATTATTGATAATAATTGTCTAAATAATGATATAAATACTACGAAGAAGAATCCTATAAATAATATAGATAGAAATATTAAATATAATAATACAATTAACCTCATAAGACATGAATATATAGAAAAAAATTGTCTGAATAAATTATTAAATAAATGCCCAGAAATGATTAAAGACGAAAATGACTCGCTTAAATCAACCAAACTATTAAAACACAAAATAAAAACCGATGAAGTAATTTGCAGTAGAAACTATAGATATCCTCATCAATTTAAGGAAGAGATTTCACAAGAAATTCAAAAATTATTAAAATCCAATATTATATGAGAAAGCAAATCTCCATATAATTCACCCGTTGGGTTTTACCAAAAAAAAAAAAAAATAGATGCTAGCGGTAAACGAAAAATTAGGATGATAATTGACTACCGAAAACTAAATCAGGAGAGTACCCGAGATAAGTTTCCATTACCAAATATCGAAGATCTTCTTCGTCAATTAAATAAAGCCCAGATCTTTTCCAGCCTAGATTTGGCATCTCGTTTGAAATGGATGAAGAATTCATTGAGAAAACAGCTTTCTTCACAGAATCTGATTATAACGAATTTCTTAGAACGCCATCCGAACTTTGTATCAACTTTTCAGAGGGGAATGAACACAATGTAAAGCAATACTCCGAAATGTTTAGTCTATATTATATAATATTTTCAAAAAATATTGAAAAACACTTATAACACCTAGAAACCGTCTTTGAAACTAATTATTCAACTTGACAAAACCGAGTTCCATTTAACAAAACTACCATTTTTAGGCTATATAGTATCCAAAAAAGGTCTAAAAACTAATCCGTCTAAAACTAAAGCCATTGAAAAATTCCCTTTATCTACAACAAACAAATAGTCTGTGGGCCAGACCCCCTTACCGTGCACCCCCTTCCACCACACGTCCCTATAAATTGAATACCGTTGTATTCCTTGTAACTACTTATTAAAAAAAAGCCAATGTTCCGACAAAAAAAAAGTGAACGCACTGCCCCAAAATGGCGTCCAAACATGGCGGATTGACGACTTTGACTTTAGTTAGTTTTTTGGTCACTGAGAATCAGCATTTGGCTTAATTTCCTCATAGTTGGTCTTTTATTAAAGCTGAATAGTCATAGAATAATAAAACATGAAGAAATATTAAAAAATAATTGGCATAGGCTATGAAAAATACCAGTAAAGTCAATTTTTTTAACAAAATCAAGCGTCGTTTGAAAATAAACGGCCGACAATAACGTAAACGTGCTGAAATAAAACATCTGGAGAATATATTTATCTTTCCAAAACGCTGATTATTTTTTAAAAAATTTTAAGCAGTTTCGTAGAAAATGCACTCATGTGGCAGAAAAGCTGTACTGGCGTGGGTGCCTACAGGCCTCTACCACACCATTCAGTACACATAAATGGCTTAGTTATAGCGATATAATAACGTTTTTGGTACATTATATTGGTTTTATTAACGAACAAAATCAACCAGTGATATAATAAATAAGACTTTTGGTATTTTAATAGTATTTCAGATTTGTTAGCTGTAATCGTTTAGCTATAGCTCAGTTAAAAAGGCAATTAAAAAATTTTATAATAGCTCAACATGGCCAGAAAATAATTTCTATTCAAAGTTGAGCGGTAAGTGAAAATTTTGTGTTGCGCGTACCAGATTTTTAAAACAATTGTCCTCATTAAGATTTGTGCTGACTATATCCTTAGATACTACTTATATGTATCTGCTAAAGACCAACCCATAATAAAACAGTAAAATATATAAAATTACTAATTAGTACAGCAAAATATACTAGAGCCATGAAGAGTATCGTTGCGGGTGGCTAGAAGCGGGTTAGGACTGGGGTAGTCCGCAATGCAGTCGGCTCTTCCGTTACCTTGGCCCAGTTAAAGGAGAGTGAGGACCAAAGCACGTCGCTGAGTGCACCAATCACAGCAAGGTAGAAGACTTATTTTTACCAATCAAATTAAAGATTCTTGGAGCCAAATATCTGCTCGATAACAGAACGAATGAAAAACATCAGTTGAGTTCGTTTTTAATGGCAACCAAAATCAGTAACGCATAGATCTTATTAAAAAGAAGTGTTTTCATTTTTTCCAACATTGCTTAAAACTTTTGTGGTATGTATACAATTTAATGATAATCTCAAGAAACATGTTCTGGCCTGTTAATAACTTTATGACAGCTATACCTCGTATTTGCTTCCAATATGAGTATATTAACAGCCATCCGAAGACTTTGATCTTCACTAAATTTCATACAATAATTTCATCAAGACTTATCTACGAAACTGGCCGATCACAGAATAAAATAAATAAGGTGCAATATGTATAACTATTGTTCAATCTTGTTGTTTTATTAAAAACCTAATTGTTTTCAGCCCTAATACTTTTCTTAACAACCCAAAAATGTATAATAAAAATGAAATAGAGATGGAACGACTCATATTTTTTTAAATCTATAATAATCTTGGTGAAGTGTTACAAATTTAACTTAAACTCTGCTGATCTGGCAACGTGTTTGATACTTGCAGGGTTCTAAGAAAGTACCTAAATTCTTTTGAATTATCTTCAAGAAAGTAGATATTATACCAGAAATCTGAGGAGACTAGTAACAAACTTATGTTTGTTTTTACATTATGAAAATATTTTTGACCATTTTTTATCCTTACAACTTCAACAGTAAACTATACAGGGTATCCCGTAAGTACAGTAAAATATTAACAAGATTGATAGTAGAGACATCAAGATCTAAAAAAAAGTCAATATAAATAATTGCCCAAATTCCAGCAGAAAAGTAGGAAATTTAAGATTTGTGCTTTTTTAAGCGAGTCAGGTCTTTTGTTGAATAGGAAGCGATAACTAAATAACTATTTGATTTAAGTAATTAAACGTTGTTTCATAATAAAATAAACAAATTTTACTTCAAAGGAAAATATATTTTGTCATTTTTAAAACAATTTGAACTTCCACATTTAATTAGCTTCTAGTCCATATTATTTAAGTTGAGGTTTATTAAGAAAAATTTTGAGATTCACATCCATTTGTGTAAACAAATAAATTATATGATTTTCTATCCAGTCCACCTAAAAGTACTCTTGTTTTCAGCAAAAATTACTACAATTAACTGTTGCAAAATTTTTATTTCTTATATTACAGTGATGTGGGATGTATTTTAACAAAAATAATTTCATAAAATAAAATTTTATTTATAAAAATAAAAACTTTTAAAATAATGATTTTTCAAACATTGTTCAAATAAGGTGATATGAAAATGTGTTTTCCTGCCAGATTGCTGTCATAGAAATTAATGCGTATTTATATGTGACTAAAATTAATGTTTCTGGCCCTAATATTTACGTCTTCACGGAAATAATTGGAGAAATCATTAGATGTTTTATAGTTAAAATTTAAATTTTGGCAAGAAACATTAAGTTTGTCACCGATCAATATAGAACAATTCCTATAACAAAGACCTGTGAGAAAAACACAGTTTCATAACCACTTTACATGGAAAATATTAGAAAACCCGTTATTTTTATTTTGTTTTTTATTTTTTCAATAAAATGTGATTTTAGGCAATTATATTTATTATAATTCATTCCAGATCATGGGGGAAACAGAAATTAAAGTTTTTCATTCATTTTAAGTCATTTTTGGTGAAAACATGGTTACTTTTATGTGATAGGATATAAAATCACATAGCTTTTCTTACACAAATTTTGGTGAATCTCAAAATTTCCCCAAATAAACCTTCAACTTAATCAACTCAACTTAATTAATAAATATTTAAAGTTTATTAAACGAAGAAGTTTTTCTAAAATTAGTGTATCTGTAGTATATTTAAATGATGCTAAAAAAATCGCAAATAATTTATATATTTTTTAAACGGGACTTACCTGAGTTCAGCAGCAAAAGCATTCTTTAAATGGTCTTAACAATCACAAACTTTAGTTTCATTTGATGTAAATTTTATCTAGTTTACTATTAAGCAATTATGAATTCCTTAAATGAAATATTATTTCATTCGTTTTCTTTTAAACAAACAACGTGACTCGCATAAAAATCTTGAATTTCCTAGTTTTCTGCTGGGTATTGGGCAATTGTTTAAATAACTTTTTTTTCAGATTTTATTGTCAATTATCACCATTTTAAATATTTCCCTCTTCTTAAGAGCCACCCTGTATAATTAGGCAAAGAAAAAACGGTCCAGTCCCTTTCCTCCTTTGTTTCTCAAACTATCTTCATTTTTTGATTTAGCATTAGTGCTATCAATAAATAAAAATATGAAATAGTTTATATAAATAAGAATATAAATGTTAGTCGTTCAAAACCGCTAGGTAATCTCCGAAAGTTCTCCCCCGATTTCTTTGAAATTTTTGGACAACATTTTTTTTGACCAAACGTTGGAATCAAATTTAGGAGTGGTTTTATATACATTTCATATTCACCCGGCCTTTATTATCAAAATGGCGGCCAAAAAACATGATTTACTTTTAGACTGTAGCGCCAAAACTGCTGTAACGATTTTAAGGAAACTTAGCAGAAGTCTGTCCCTTAAAGCCTTTACAAGTGATGTATATTACATACTTTCAAGAAAACAAGCTGCATTAATTATTACTATAAATTTTTTTTAAGTTACAATATATCCGCATTTTTATTTTCACATAACTCAAAAAGTAAACAAATGGTACTGCACTTTTCGTTTTGTGAGTATATATAAAAGTGAATGTACGAATACATTAGAGTAGAAATTCATTTGTTTTTCTCAAACGTTCATTAATGATTATGATCTAATTTCGACAACTGGACAGACACTAGTTAATTTAAATAATAATAATTAAATAGAATAATAATAATAAGTCTATCGTGGTTAGTAAATAGGATAAATATTATTACAGGCTCAATATAACTGTGAAAGAATTTAAAAGTTAAATAAACAATTTTCCATTATATTTACATATTATATACTCTATTTAAATATAACGTATACATTTTTGAGGGGAATTCGGTATAGTATTAATATACATATGAAGAATGTATTGTTAGAAAAAATATTTCTGAAAAAGTAATATTTAACACCTTAAGTCGCAAAAGGAAATGGAATGTGACAAAAAATTATTACATTTTTATAAAATTATTACAAATTTATAAATTTATTTTTTTAAATGAATTTATAAATTTATTTTTTTAAATGAATTTATAAACTTTTTTCAAAATGTATTTACAATTTTTTAAAAAAAATATTGTATAATTTATTAAAAATAACTAAATATAAATTACAAATTCATTTTTTTAAAATGATTTATAAACTTTTTCAAAATTTATTCATATATTTTTTTAAACATTGTATAATTTATTAAAAATAACCAAAATATAAATTAAAAATTTATTTTTTTAAATGAATTAATAAATTTTTTTTAAATTAATTTATAAATTTATTTTCAAAAAATTGTATAATTTATTAAAAATAAAGAACCAAATCATTAACTAATCACTACAACTAATTTTGTATTTATCCATTAATATAATAGCAATATTTTGGGTTAGATAAAGTGTAAATTAAAATAAGGTTAGTGATAAAAAATAAAACATCAACGCAAGACAATGAAAACCTGATAACAACTGTGATATTTAATCACATTTTAATAAAATCAGTGCAATTACTTGAATATTATTTGCTGTATCCAGTAGTTTATATTACCCTCCTAGATTTATTGAAATGGATGTCGAGTTAACCTAAAATACCAACTGAGCTAGACCAGGAAAGTAAGGCGGAATGTGTTCTCAATATCGTAGTCAGTCAGGCGATAGTCCTCTTAAAATAAATAACTGTTTTTCTTCAGTATTTGTAGAAACAGTATTTGGGATGTCATTCTCCTTATAGCAGCCCGAGGGAATCATAAATCATTACTCAAATCAAACAAGCTTACTTTGATTGAGTAGTATGATCAGAAATAACGTATCTCTATAGTTTTAGCAATAAAGCTTGTCCTCTGTTTTATTCATCGGTAAGATAACGGCAATCTTCCATTCTTTTTTTATTTCTTCTTTCATCAAAAAGGAGTCTACAATATTATCTCATATATTTCCTAGTGCTGTGCCTCTCTTTATAATTTAAGTGTTTCTGGTGGGATTCCATCAATTTTCTCTGTTTTTTTATTTTCACGATTTCTTCTTCTACTTCATCAGAATCTGAAGTTTCCAGCTCTATTTTTTCCTCCATTGTTTCTAGTTCTAGCTGTTTCTTCCTGATTTTGATTAGAGATTAGAATATTTCGGAAGTAATCCCTCCATCTGTCCAACATATCATCCTTAACTCGATTTTACATATCTTTACAAAAACAGATCCGAGGTTAAAATCCTTTTTATATTGCCGTCACTTTGCAATAGAAAGCTCTGCTAATTTTTTTTTGTTTAAAATCCTCATTAAAACCTACAGTTCTCCGTTTTCCTTTCTTTACTTTTTATTCCTATAGAACTGTTTCACTGAATTCCTTTTCTGTTTGTAATCTTAACTGGCCTGTATTGTTTTTCTTTTTTAGAAACATCCTCTAAATGCTTTTGTCTTCTCTTGTATTGCTATTGTACGTTCATCACCAAACCGTTCTTTTTCCCTTCTTTTTCTTTCCCAACACCACATCTCTTGTTTTGATCCATTTGTTTTGGACACTGTACCCCTGCAGCGCCTCACATCTAAAAGGTTTAACCATCTAGGAAGAACCAAGTTTATTAACAGATACCTTTAAGCTGAAAGACTGTACTTGAGATTTTTAGATTCTTACTTGAACAAAGTCTGACATATCATTGTTGTATTTATGAAGATTAAATTTTCCCACTCCACCCACTAATTGCAAGCTTTCTTCTTTCCCTATTTTGCTATTAAAATCTCTCAGGAAATTGTACTTTGAGATTTATTCAAATGTTCATCCCAATTTTTCAAAACAGACATCTTTTTTCTTATCTATCTTATCCTCTAGGGGTGCATGTACACATATCAGAGAAACATTAAAAAACTTTCCTCCCAATTTTAAGGAGAATATTCTTTCATTGATTGTCTTATATCCCAAAATATCTTGTTTCATATTCCTAGTTATCATGAAGCCAGTGCAACCACATTTTCTGCGTATCAACTATTGATCGGAATATATTCATTTAGTTCTGTTATAGCTGATTATTTTTCCACCTTATTTTCTTCAAGGCCACAGCATCGATCTTATTCAACTAAGGCAATTTTCTAAGAGCTGACTCTTTCCAGAAGCCTAAAGATATTCCATGACTCTATTGATAATCATTTAGTTCTTTTATCTACAGTTTTCGGATGATGCAGTGACTACAGGAAGTACATCCAGCGTATTCTAAGGAGCCTTTGAGTAGCGTGACGAAGCTACCTTAGTAAGCCTTATCAAAAATAAATAAACAACTAAATACAATACATGATGACCGAGATAAAAGGCAATAGATATATCGGGCGGGGGAGAGACAGGATATCATTTCGAAAGAGTACCATAATTTAAGTAGTTTGGCTCTATTATCTCAGAGGATAATAATATAACAGAACAAATAAAGGTAAAGATACCAGTTGGTAATAGGTACTATTTTCACTCACCAACATCTTTTGAAATAAAGATAAACCAAGATCTCTCAAAATAAGAGTATACGTATGGAAGCGAGTCCTGGATACACACTCCATGAAGAAAGGCTATTGAACATGTGGGAAAGAAAAATCCTTCGCACAATCTATGGTCTGACCCAAGAAGGAAATGCAACAATACTATATTCACCATAAAAAAGTGGCTGGTTCGCGGACAAAGAATGGAATATAGCAGGATTCGATATGGCTGGATGACGTAGAGAACGATCTTTATAGTCCGAATATTGTGAGATGGACGGCCGAAGAAATGTCGGTTTGGAGGAGGATAATTAAGAAGGCCAAGGGTCCGCAAGGACCATAGTGCCATCGGATGATGATGATGTAGAAAAACAATAATTGTTTATAACTTATTTCATTAATATAATTATTAAACGAAACAGTCAGCTTTCAAACATTAATTTGTTATTGGTGATATGCAGTTAGTTTATTAAGTTTTGAAAAATAAGTTATATAGAAAAGCTGCAGTAAATTCTGTATAGTTTAATATTCTACGGTTGTTTGGAGCACTGCGCCGAATCCACAAGTATTTCAATGTCGAAAACTTGTATTTTTATAATCGCCACACACTAAGCAGTGTAAGAAATCATCGAATTATTCCCCGTTTTTTGGGCTAATTTAACTGGGTTGTAATATGAAACACGTGAAAAATATGCGCTCTCCGAAGCCCAACCCGAAAACTCAACAATGTTCTTCTCCAACTACAATTGAATCGATCGAACATTGATTGAGCCTCGAACATCGAACATTGAAGGACTGAATATTGTTTTTCCAGTAAAGAGCACAGATACTAGATTCAATATATCAAAAAATTGTCCCGGCTGGGGCTGGCTGGATCCAGTCTTGACGAGTTCCCAACAATGGAGGACATTGGTCTCGGTTAAAAATACATCTTGAACGGTGGGATCGATTTGGTTTATGGTTTCGTGTAAAGTAATATTTCGAGGCTGAATATGAGATTTAATATCTTGTTACAGTATTCTGCACAAGTGCCACTCCAATTTAATAGATGGCACAAGATCTCATGATCACACCATAAATGGAATCCAAAGAATGGCCGAGTGTATCTGAAAGTAGACGGATGTGACTGATCTTTCTAGTAAGGCACCCAACTTATCTGAAAAAGCTCCGATGGAGGTTTGTTTATCCCTTGAGAACGAGCGTAGCGATAAAGAGTCGCAAACAGCGGTGTAATTAAAGATAGTAATCGCCCTGATATTAAATGAAAGGAACCAGTTGGGAGTACCCGTAAATCGTGATCTAAATGAAGAAAAGTTATAATGTGGGAATGTCAATCTTCGGCTATTCTCGAAATCCCATTCACAGATAACATGATCATGGAACATCATCATGCTCAAAATTGGAGTGGCACTTGTAAAGTGGTAGCCTTGTTATTGATTTCTCTCAGTATATGACGGAAGGGGTGAACTAATTATACTAACAGTATCCATCAAATTAATCATTCTGAATTTCTATGAGCCTAGAAATTTGGTTTTTCCGGCATGAATTTTTTTCTCTCTTGGTTTTTCTTTCCTTTAAAATTCGTAGAAGGTGAAGCTCTCTTAGGTGAATTGTTTTATCTTGTGCGATGGCCAACGACTGTGGTAAAATTGTATCAGAGATTGTATTAATTGATCCATAAGTTTTGGCCGTCTATAATGCATTTACTTGTTCTAATACTAAATCACAACGGCATGAATAACTTATACAAATACTATTTTGTCAAGTAGGAACATTCCCAATCAAACGCTGTCTAAGAGTTCTTTTAGCAGTTGTCAACCAACATAAAATAATTAAAACGAATAACAACTTAGTATACGGCTGAAATTAGATGAACTGTGAATTATTTCTCCCTTCTCATCCCATAATGTGTTGAGAGAAATCAGAATCATGATAATAAATCACATATTCACCATAGCTCAGTCCCTAATTTGAATATGATAATGAACAAATTGATTGGCAATGTCTACCGTCAACAAGATTTCTGATTTTCAGCTGAAAATAACTAATACAATGGAGGGAATCCACAACATTTTCGAGGAATTTTCTCTGTCCTGTAAAGTAATCTTTCACTTACCTATATATATTTTTTTTGGGTCCTCCCCTTCCTCGCCGTTAAGGCTATACAGGGTTTTACCGGGCCAAGGGGTGTGGGCGGGGATTTAAAAAACTCCCTCGGCACCGGGAGGCGAACTCTTGACTATTTTTATATCATTTGATTCATGTATCAGGTTGCCGGGCAACGGCGGTGCTGAGCACAGGCGTTAGCCCATCCGGCTACCCCGCCCACACTAGCCTATATATGTAATGTATAGTAAGAGAAAGTACTGCGATTGTGATAATTTTCGAATCTCAGATTTCAACCCCAATACACGTTTTGAGGTCTCCTGAGTCGAAATAACCAAGTTCCACAAAATGGTCAGTGTGTCTGTGTGGGCAGTCTAGCTCAAAAACGAAAAGTCGTAACTGGTATTACGTATTAAAGGTTTGCATGTGGCTCAGATGTGAGAGCAACTTTTTCCTTAAAATTGGCTAACCGGAAATGCCACTTTTATAACTTTAAATACATTTACTGTATTTTAATAACTCTAGATCCAATAATATATTTAAACGATTAGCTATACGTCGTTGATTTATTAAAAAAAAAAGTACCCTTTGTGAAATAACATTATACACTTACAATCAGTATTACGATTATCGACTTATCGATGCTGTATTTAAAAACAAACAATTCTTTTTTGGTAAATATTCCAAGGGTAAAAATAAAAATTTAAATACATTTAAAAAGTGATAGAGATTCTATAGACTATAGAGATCCTATAGTTTTTGTTGTGCATTATTACCATACTTATTAATAATTAAATAAACGTACGTTCAAAGCTCTCTTTGTCTCTGGGGATGAAATTATGTGAATCAAATAGACTTATGCAGTTATAACGTTTTTACTGACTATAACGGATACAATAAATAGATTTTATGTTATTTTGACAGTCTTAAAGATTTTTTGTGTTGATGAATACGTCCAAAAATGAAAAATATAATGTTCGAAGTTTGGCTCCGTTAAAAATGCGCATCAAAAACTTCAATTTCTTTTTGAAGCAGAGCAGTAAATGAAATTTGTGTGTTGCGAGCACCAGATTTTTTAAAATATAAAAATGAAAACAATTTCCGCATAACATATGATTTAGTTTGAAGCATTTCAAACAATAAAAAATAATTTAAAACAAATAAACTGAACTAACCGTATTTAACCTAAAGGGAATGGACTTCTATATCAATTAAAACAATTAATAGATCAGTGAAATTGAGGTATATGAATATTTCAATTTGAGTAGTGGGCGGGGCATTCTTAAGGTGACATTTAAGTGAAGTAGATAGGCAACTGCAATATTTTTTATTATTAGAAAAATACTCCCATAATAGAAAAAATAAAATTACATTGCTGACACTTCAGTCATAAATTAGTTTTTGCGATAAGCTTCATAATATCAAGAAGTTAGTGCTAGTTTTCTTATACTATTTATAAATGGAATATTATTAATAATATTGAAAATTGTATTTAATTCTGGGAATATTTTATTCCTTTCAAGGAATTTCCACCGACCAAGGAATTACCACCTATGAGACGCTCCTCTACGCGGTAATCAGTCCGCGCCAGGGAATGTTTTGTTTATTTAATATTTAGGGTGAACACGCCAGTGATGAACGGGATAGACTTTAAATGTAAATAATAAGCTTCCATGTTGATTGAAAGGTTCCAGTTTTTTCTAGATTGAAAAACAATGCTTTCTATTGACAACTATATTAACAAATTTCTCAAAAGAAAATTTTAAAATGCCTATAATTGTTTTTTTTACAGTGCTCTTGAGATCAGTACGTCAAAATTTTTGGCAAGAGTAAATGGAACATCTTATCTTATCTGTACAGTTAATAGAGATTTTAGACGATTTTCTGTGATATGTGTTTTACTGGTACCGACCATCTGTCCATCAGTAGAAATATTAAATTTCGGGGTGTCCATCTAGTGCAAAAAGGTGTATTTTTCTAATAGATATTATATCTACACAACTGAATATTTTTTTCAATTTTAAAGTATTAAATATAAAAAGAAGACCCTAGAGATTCTAATTGTCCAACGCAGAAGTTTATAACTATAATAATTAAGGCAGTATAAGCCAAAAAAGACAAAAATTTCCTCAGCTATGTCCATCACTGGTGTGCTTACCCTATTTATTTTATTCACCTTTATTCTTCAGTGTGTACCTCTCAATTACAGTTATCAACAATCATTAGGCATAGCAAAAAGGAGAGAAAAGGGTACTAAAATAATTTAATTTTCGTTTAATTATTCATAAGTAACAAGTTATAAAAATAAATTTCACATTCAAAACTCAACTTATGTTTAATTTTAGAGAGTTTTTCGTACAAAAGAACTTATTTTAAAATTAGCCAACAGATTTTATATGTCGGACAGTAAAAATGAAAAGTATTTAAGAAAATAGAATAAATAGTACAAGAGAATATTTTTCGAAGGTAAACATAGAAGCCTTATATCGTGTTAGATAAAGTAAAAGACGAAACCCTAGCAGTGCGGGCAGACTGTGCCTTAGTTGGAGCATATCCAAGAACAACCAGTACTTTCATATCGATTCTTTCACATATTCACTGATGATTCTCTAAGGATATGATGATATTCATCAATAAGGATCAAATATCTATCAGTAAAGGTTATATTTAGAATAATACAGAATTAATTTTTATCATTAGCGCTAAGCATGAAGAATTGTTCCCAATTGATTATTGTTTACTGTCTTAGTGCAGTAAATCACACGAATTTCACTTACTACCGCACTTTCAGTAAAAATTATTTTTAATTAAGTTTAATGAACATTAAGTAAAGTTAATAAAGTTTAGGAATATTAATTAGTTATAGATACAAACTTACGAAGATTAACATAAAATATGACTATTCTGTGCAACTTACACTTCTCGTATTTAAAAAAAATAAAATAAATTTTGAATTTTCCATTTCTAATACGTTGAAACATAAACTTTCCAATTTAAAAAAAAACTATACAAATAAAATTCATAATTGTTTTATCACTCTCCATTACCTTCTAGAAAGTTATATTTCTATTTGCATTAGTTAGATAAGTCAACTCAAACAGTAAATCAGATGAAATACATTTCTGAGTATATACTTCACTCTATAAGAACTAGGATTACAAAGAACAAACGCACTTACGCTCTCATTTATGAATAAATACCTGCACAGTTTACAAGCAACGTAGGCTGTTTGAAAACAATGCTTTCGGGTGTCAGAGACAAATTAACGTAAATGGATGAAGATAAGAATTTCGAAGCTAAACAAATTTTTGAAAGAACATTCCTTGAACACCAAGCCTAAAGAAGTAATGGTGATAGGAATAATCTTGTAAATCAACAGTATTTTTCCACTCCAAATGAAAATAATAAACCAATGAACTGTTACGGATTTTTTCCGATACCTAGAATTACCTATATATGTAATGTATAGTAAGTGTAAGTATTGCGATCAGGAAATTCTTCTAGGTAATTCTTCTAGTTCCAAGAAATTTTCATACAATCATTTTTTTAGATGCTGCTTATCAATCGATGACATAGATAACTATATCATATACAATATATAAATAGGTAACTAGCATTTTATGAAATATAAAATAAAAAACTACATTTTCTTAACACATAGCGTAGTTGATGGTTAAATAATAACATGGATTTGTGTGTCATTAATTTGAGATTTTTGTTTATCTAATTGACCAACCTTTTTTTATAAACCCAATAGATAGATTGAAATAGGTAGCAGGAAAAACTCTTGGACCAACGGATTCCAATTTTTTGGTCATGTCGTCACGCACGTAGTAAGTGCTACCATCTCGAAAAGTTTCTAAATATCGGTCAGAATTTATTAAATCAGATTCCTACAAAGCAGTCTGAAACAATTTGGTTTTCAGATTCGTGAAATGTTCCCGAAATTTTGTCATATTTTATCAAATTCAAATGGTATAAAACTATTGCAACTGTTTTATGTCTGATGCTGATCGCATATTTTTTGGTAAATTTTTCAAATTTGTATGTCAGATTCGGAAAAACTTACGAAATAATTATTCAGGTTTTATAAAATAACAATAATAAAATTACTGTGCTCTGAAAGTATTCTAACTGATTTTTCCTGCTGCTGACCACCGAATTTATGGGACTTTTTGAGATTTTTAAAGCTGTGAGATTCGTATAAAGCTTCCAAAATTTTGTCGGACTTAATTAAATCTGTTACCTAAAAAGCCGTCTGAAACTATTCCAATTAGTTTTTCCTTGCTGCTGATCACTTTTTTTTCAGTTTTTGCTATTTTTGGAATTCTACCACAGCCAAACGCTTCCAGTATGCCGTCTGACTTTGGCCTTAGGATTATAAATTCTACTGTTTTCAGTTTTCAAACCTCCCCCGCTGATCACGTGGTTTAATCTTCGACAGACTATACGGGTCGAAACTTCAATTCCCAAACTCCTCAGCATATATGTTGAGGTAGTCAACTCTCCTTGTGCACTCCGTCTTCGAATTTCCTGTTTACCCTCACCTCCGCTCGTTTAGTTATAATATTCTTCCTACATCTCTTATTTTTTGCTCGTCCACAATTCCTTTTAAATATTTTTCATACTGACGAACAGGGAATTTCATATTTTCTTCCAGCATCAAGTTAGCTCATTTTCCAGCCATCACGTTTTACTCTTGGATTAATGTCTTCGGAGTACACGTTTTCAACACAAAATCTCAATACACACTGACTCATTTATGAATGATATAGGTGTGTACTTTTATTTGTCCGTAAATATTAAATATTAAAAGAATATTAGTTAATTCTCTACACAGTTTCAAAACAAACACAAACATTATCAGTGTAAACAACAGTCATATCCCCTCTATAATGTATAGTGCTAAACTATAACTACTGTTTAGAACTATAGCGGATCTTAATTAAAACAGAAAGCAGTGAGCACTTTTTCTTTGTCTAATACTGTAATTAATAATAGGGTTATGAAAAGATTTATGTTTTTATATGAACGAAAGTTACTATTATATTATAATAACAAGTGTTCATTGTTGATTTTGTTTTCTGTTTCCGTTACACACCATATAGATCTTTCATCACTTTAACTAGCCTTCTGCATCTCTGCCATCAGAGAATTAATGATAAGACACGGCTATACCTATGAAGATAATTATCATAAACTACTTTTTAGCGCATTCTATCAGCTTCAATTTGAGCTCTTTGCGTTCTACAGTTCCAAAAGGCTTTTCAAAAAACTAAATGTTTTTTTTTTTTTAAAACACGATAAGATTTGGACTTTATTTCAGTAACTTTCATAAGAACTGCTAATCTTATTTTAGCAATTTAAAACTGCCAAAACGAAGATAATTATTATAAACTACTCATAAGAGAAGCGGTTTCCATAATATTTCCTAAAATAAAATCCCAAAATGGTGATTTAATGAGTTAAAAAAAAAACTCATATTATCTGAACTACTGTTTCTCTGGAATTCTCTAAAGTAAATAACTCTAACACAGCTCAAATTGAAGCTGATAGAATGCACTAAAACGTAGTTAATGATTAATATTATCTTGAAAATAACAGTTTCTTTTATATTTTGCAAAAGTGCAATATTTTCAATCAAAAAGGAATATCAGGAGATGAAAGAATGGAATAACTATGCATAAAAATGAATTACAGTAGAGCAATCGGTATAGCAAGGAGAACTGCCACTTTTTCCAAACGTGAATTGTCTATTGCCAAGGTAAAAGGAAAAAATAAGTAATTAAAGAATATTTCAGACAACTGCTGCCATATTGTGAAAATAATTCATTTTCATCATAACAAAGTAAATAGATAAAATAAAAATTCACAAATTATATATAATAAATTTATTCAAACAAATAGTCAGAGATAAGAAAATATTGTGCTGGGGTGTAAGCTTTCTACACTTAAAGAAAATAATCTTGTGTTCGGAAAAAAATAAATTTGTAATGATAAAAAGTGATGAATAAATTTAATCACTCACCGTAGATGTCATTCCAGGGAAATGGAGGATGATAGGATCGTCTGGCCATTCCTTTGCAACATAGAAATGGAACTCCCAAACCCGGTCCTTCAGATACGTTTGTATAGTTTGATGGAACTGTAAAATAAAACGGGAAGATTAAAAATCAATAATTAATAAACTATTAATTATTATATCTATCAAATCAGAAGTTATAAAGAAATGAGAAGGAGATAAAATAACAGATATTAGTAAAAGTTAAAAAAAAAAAAAAGTCTTCTAAGTTATTACAAAACCAATAAGAAAAATACGACAAAAAGTAACTAAACAACTATAAAACACAACAAGCTGAGAAAAACTGATCAACTTTTACTTAATTTAAACTGCCGTCCTCCATTCATCAGTCAATATATCAAACTCAATTTTATAAATAAAATTCAAGAATTATTTTTTAATTTTGTCATCGGTCTCGGTTCTGTTTCTGGTCATGTTACTTGTTTTAATGTAACGTTTCCTAACAGTCTAGTTCGAATGTTGTTTATTTAATTGCGTAGCTGTCTCTCGTGTGGGCACAAATGACCCAATATATATATATATATATATATATATATATATATATATATATATAAGTTAAACGTTGTGGGCTTTAAACACTTAAAAAAAAAGAGTAAAGGTTCAACAAATAACACGCATGAAGTCAGAAACAAGACTGCTTTATTCCTCCTTATAATCCTCTATATATACATTCTAAGTTGTTTACATAAATGCTTTTGGTATTAAAGCTAATACTGTCCCGCTCCGTACCTTAACTCCCCCCCACCAGTTTACGGATACTCTCCGTAAACATAAAAAAAATGAAAAGACATAAAACAAAAAGAAACACTCTTATATATACAACGACAAGATTCTCTTGCCCATATTATAATACAGGTACGGAGTGTTCAGTACTTACAACCTAATTCAATGAAACACAAACAAAAATATTCCTTATACATCAAAATATTAAATAAAAAAAAAATACACTTTCCTCAAAATAACCTTCTCACAAATGAAAGGCGTATTTCACTGCTTTCAAAATCTACACCAAGTTATGTAAGCGCACTATATACAAAACAAACAAACAACAAACAAAAAAAAAAATCTTCCTTCGGGAGACGAGGGCACTCCAGTTCTAAGGTTGCTGTGACACTGTAATCGGAAATTTTAATTGTTCTATATGAACCGTCCTTCGTTTTTTTGGTTCGTTAACACTCTCAATCGTCACCACATTGTGCTCTCTAATGACTATCATACTGAATGGACCCTCGTATCTCCGCACTTCCTTTCCCCTATTCGAGCCTAATTTGCGATACACTATGGACCCTATTTTCAACCCCCCTGTTACTTCCTTCACTTTGAGATTTTCCCGCGCTACCCTTTTCCGCTTTTCCTCCTCTATTTTATCCTTAACCTTCCCCCAGAGATTTCCCAGTTCCATTTTGTTACAAACCATTCTTTCTGTCATTTGCTCGTCCGTAGCTGTACCTCCCCAGTCCCGTTGCCGTCCGCGTAATCCGAAGAGAATTTCAAATGGAGAGAACCCTGTTGTCGTATGTATAGAATGGTTGTACGCTGCCACCGCCTTCCGCATTGCCGCATCCGATTCCAAACCTTTCTCCACCTGATACACCCTTAGATGGTCACTAAGAGTGCTGTGCAGCCTCTCTATACTTCCTCTGCTCTTGGGGTGCCCTGGAGTATTAAGATGCCAGCTGACACCTACGTTCTTCATCTCCGCTCTGATTTTGGCATTGTCGAACTCTCTGCCCCCGTCGGAGGTGATGCGATCGGGTACACCGTATTATTGGAACCACGTCTGGAGGGCTCCTAAGACTGCCTCTGCTGACCGCTCCTGTACCAGGTACGCCATTGCCGCTTTACTGAAGAGATCTATGAGCGTGACCCACTTATACCCTCTCCATGTGAACGTATCCACTTGCAAGTCGCTTAGTGGTGCATCGACCGTGGGTGTCTCCTCTTGCATCGTTTTCGGGGGGTGCCGATCGTTCTTTGTGCTCGCGCACACCCTGCAGGACCCTATGAGCTCTGTGATCATTTTCTTCATCCCCCACCAAAAATATTTCCGACGCAACGCTTGAAACGTCTCCTGCGCCCCACGGTGGTTGGTCTTGCCCTGGTGGTGAGCAAGCGTTATGTCCTTCTGCTGCTCTTCATCCCGCACTGTATCCACCATCAGTTTGCACCGAATGAACGTCCTATCCATCCCTAATCGTTCATCCCGCCATAGCCTCTTTATCTTCTCCCAAATGGTTTCATTTCCTACATATAAGTGGTGAATTTTCCCTGTTTTCGACTTTGAGAGCTCTGCAGATCTGGTCCACGCTGGCCCCTGGTTGTGACCAAATGGTTGTTATTCGGCTGTTGCCGTACTTACTATATAATATCTTCATCAGACCCGACGTCCTGGTTTTCCAGATGATCTGGCGGTTCTTATCGTTGACGATTTCCTCCCGTTCTTCCATGTCCACTGGCCTCTCTTCCGCTGGACTTTCTTCTTGTTGGGTATCAACATTTTCTTCCACCACTTGTACCCCCTCTCCCTCTGGCGTCCAGTCCCTCAGGAATTGTCTCACGCCTCCCGATGATTCAGCTGTATCCTCCTCTATGGCATTTATAGTTAGCGCTCTCGATAGCCAATCCGCCACCACATTCTCTCTTCCGGGCTTGTACACAATGTCCATGTTGTACTGGTTAAGAATCTCCTTCCAGCGTGTGACTCTAGCCGAAGATTCCTTTAGCTTGCCTACCCATTGTAGGGGTCTATGGTCCGTCTGCACGCGGAATTTCCTCCCAAAAACATATGGTCTAAAATGGTCGATAGCCCATACGATCGCTAACAGTTCTCTCTCCAGCGCACTGTATCGCGACTCTGCCTCCGTAAGTCGCCTGCTGGCATATGCTACGGGACGGTCCCCCCCCATTTCCATCCTGGGATAACACAGCCCCCAACGCGTATTCGCTAGCGTCCGTTGTGATCGTAAACACTTTCGTAAAATCCGGAATGCTAATACTGGCTCCTCTTGCAGCCTCGCCATGCATTTCCGAATGTTGTCTTCCATTATGGGGGTTACTATCACCTTGCTGCCTTTCTTTAATAAATTGTTGAGGGGTACGAGGTATTCCGCCATTTCGGGCACAAATCGTCGATAATAATTAATTAAGGGTTCCCGACAATCTGCGGATCCCTTTTACATCCCGAGGTATTGCCATCTTCTGAATCGCCTCCACTTTCCGCGCGTCAGGTTTTACTCCTTCACTCGATATCGTGTGTCCTAAAAAATTTATGTGGTCCTGCCCTAACAGACATTTCTCGCTGGACAGTTTCAGCCCAAATTGTCTGACTCTCTCAAATACCCTACGTAGATGCTCTACGTGTTCCGCCTCGTTTTTGCTAAATACCAACAGGTCGTCCATGTAAATTTGGCACATCCCTTCGTCAATTCCCCTTAGGAACTCGTCCATTAGCCGCTGGAATGTTATAGGGGCATTCTTGAGACCAAATGGCATTCTCGTAAATTCGTAATGCCCCCTCTCGAACGTGAATGCTGTCTTCAATTGATCCTCCGGAAGCATCCTAATCTGATGATATCCCGCTATCAGGTCAAGAGTACTGAATACCGTTGCCCCGCTTAACCGATCTAAAATGTCCTCAAACTTCGGGATTGGGTATTTTTCATCCACAGTATTCTCATTAAGTTTGCGGTAATCGATTACCACGCGGTACTTATCCTCTCCGGGCGCGCTTTTCTTCTTAACTGCCCATAGCGGGCTATTATATGGCGACGTGCTATCGACAATTATCCCCTGCTTCTTTAGACTCTCCAACTCTTCCCTAATGTATTGGCTAAGTGCCTGCGGATACCTCCTCTCTTTCACGTAGCTCACCTTTTCGCGCTTCAGCGGGATCTCGTGCACCGTTTTGCCCGTCACCCCCAACGTATCTCCCTCCTTGAAAAAGATGTCTTCGAATTCCCTTCTCACGACTACTCTCCAATCCTCCGCCCGACTTATAGCTCCCACACGTGCTCTCCGGTCCTCATGACCCTCTATTGCCATCGTACTCGTATACCTGATTCTCCCCATCTTTATTTTCCACTCCTCCCTTCTATATGCGATTCGCACGCCCACCTTCCCCAACATGTTACATCCTATGATTACCTGGTATTCCCGCGGCATTTCTCCCACTACATGCACCGTAAGTTTACCTCCCTTGGCTGCCCACCTCCTCAAACCTATCTCCACTTTCCCTTCTACCCCACACGGGCCACCCAGGGTGATTAACTTACAATTACATACCTTGACTTGGAGTGTCCTCTCTCCATCGTACAGCTTCTTCAACACTCCCCGTGTCATGATGGTATTGGAACTCCCGGTGTCTACCAGGCATCGCACTCCTCCCACCTCTTTCCACAACCGTGGCATTTCCTGTCCTCTCTCCGTTGGCTACCTCTTGCTCTACCTTGCCCTGGTCTTCGTTCGGCTACGGTGGTCTTTTCTCTCCCGTTGTGTGCGGGCTGCTCTCTCCTTCTCCAGGTCGTTGGTGAACTCCTAGGTCTCCTATAGATCACTCTATTCCTTCCTGGTTCCTCCCCCTCTAACCGGGCTTCTTTATCTCGAGCGCTGGAATCTACCATTTCTTGGGCGCATTCAATAAACGAACGTTCCCGGGGTAGGCCATCTTTCTTCCCCGTTTCCTTCGCCAATTTCACCTTCAGTATGGTGGACAAGAAGGCCATCTTCGCTTCGACCTCTGGAGCTCCAGCTGTCTCCCGCGTCTTCTCGGTGATCCGGTTGTAGTGAGCTACTAATGTTGCCGCATACTGTCCGTTGGACTGCCGTGACTTCACCTCGCGAAACATCTGATAGATGTCTTCTTCCGTAGTCCATCTGCCACCACCGTAGGCCTTCTTCAGTCTCTCCTTGACAATTTCCCACGGCGTCTCTTCGTCTGCCTGAATGTGGTTCAGGATGCTCCGTTTTACCCTGCACACAAGGGCCGCCTTAAGGGCCTCCGCATCTCCAGCGTTGACGAGGTTCTCGCCAATCTTCGCGTTAATTCTCGCCAGGAGCCGATCTCCACCCTTTAAAAAATGGTTGAGCTCACCTATTTCTCCAGTGAAGCGCTCGAGATCAGATATAGCCTCCCTGAGGTCCTGTGCAGTGGCTACCCGGATTTTCATCCACTCTATCGCATTCGCATGAGCCGCGGCAAAGGTTCCCTGCGGTAACGGAGGGATCTCTGGCACATTCATGGTAGCCGGCTGCCCTAAGGCAAATTCAGGCATGCTCGTAACGGTTCTTCTCTGGTTTTAAAAAAAACGTACCTCTGCACTCTCATCTTCCCGGGTTTCGGCACCAGTTAAACACGCATGAAGTCAGAAACAAGACTGCTTTATTCCTCCTTATAATCCTCTATATATACATTCTAAGTTGTTTACATAAATGCTTTTGGTATTAAAGCTAATACTGTCCCGCTCCGTACCTTAACTTATATATATATATATATATATATATATATATATATATATATATATATATATATATATATATATATATAACTTATATGTAATATTTTATCTTTTTTTTTATAATATTAATAGACTTTCTCACCATTGTTATCTTAGTTCTAAGGTTCAGCGTGTGGAAACACAACCTAATTCTTTAAACTGTTAACTCATGCATCTACCTCTCTGGAAATATCCTATGGCTATATATCCTTCAGGAAAAACTGTAATTTGTTGTAAGTACATCTAGACCCGACTCCACGCCACTCTCCTTTCTGATATTTTTATTTAGACTTTATTTACATTATTTTTTTAAATAAACCTTTTAGTCTTTAATTTCAGTAATTAACTTAAATACTTAATTTATCATTTCATAATTATTACAAGCCAGACAAAATTACAGTTTACATTTCTATTAATCTTGATAGGTGAAAAGACGTACCAGAATACAATTTACTTTCATTCATTCATTCAGTACAAATAACATATCTTCGGATTATGCACAACGATGCTAAGTAGAACTTATAAATCAGTTGAGGCACCAGCGCCATTGAACTGGTAAACCACAGCTTTGTCAAAATAAGAATCGAATTCTGGTTTTAATTAAAGGACTGGAGGAACAGTGAAGGGAAACTATTTTAATAAACAATAAACGGAATGCGATGAAGAAGAATACCGCAGAAAAGGAAGGGTCTATTATTTTTCTGTATAAACACAACTGGAAGGACATTTCTGATTCAAAGGATTCTGCATTATGGAGAAATATTCATGGCTCTATTGGCATCACTGTGTCCATATATGAATAGATCAATTCCATCCAAACAATTTCAATACAAATATTGGAGGATTCAACCTTACAAACAAAGCTTCGAGTATCTCATATATTAGCCAATAAACTAATAGTCACCGATTCAGATATAGTGAGGACGGCAAAAACATGAAATTATTCAATTCTGTAATTAGATCTTTAAACAAAAGAGTATTTGCAAAATTCATTTTCTTTTAGTATTTAATATTTTACATATCTGCTTAATATTGTTGGGAAGTTCTGGTTTTCAATAGACCAATTAGGAAATGAATTTTTCATTATCACATTATGTCGTTTACATTTCGAGGAATATTTTCCTCATTTTCAGAACTTAATTGTATAGTTGTTATTTTGCTAATACTTATGAATGTAATAACTATATAGTTGCGGAACGAACAAATGTATATGAGATAGTATAGAAGATGCATGACGGTTAGATACTATTCAGTTGCAAATTCTGTTTTAAATATTCGTTAATGATCACCGATTTAAATGAAACTTTTTGTGAAACCACTCTCTTTTTGTGAAATAATTTTCTATCAAAATCGGACAATTGTAAAATGTCGCTGAGATTCACTTTTATAGGAGCTAAACTTTAACGAACTATAAAATTTAAATTTCATTCATATTTATCAACGCTAAAACGAGACTATTTAATTAATCTAATCATATCTAAAATTATAAAGTGACCAATGTTGAGATTTTACAGATTACTTGCTTTATTTTTTGTTATTTATTTGTTGAATAATATAACATTCTGTCAAGTGGATAACAGTTACAGTGAGATAAGACCACATTCACACTATATATACAAACAAATATAAAATAAAGAGATGCAAAATAATCACCAAATAATAATCATAAATTATATTTTAAAAACCTGTACCGCTATAACCCATTAAGGGTCTTTGGTTCAGTACTATTTAGGGAAAGCACTGTTTCTAGGTCAACGGTTGTGCAAGGAGGTGATTGGACCGAGATCACGAACAACCGTCAGATTTCCTCCTTAATTAATTATTTAATTAAGGGCACCCACTTTATAGAGGCTGGGTGTGAACCAGGAGGGTCTCTCGACCCAGGATCGTCCCACGGCCAATGAAACAGATAAATAAATTTTGTGCCATGAGCCGGGTTTCGAACCTGGAACCTTTAGCATTGGAAGCACAGTACCCTGAGCTTCATAAAGCATATAAAAATAAAATAACAACGTAAACGTACCTATACATACAACTATAAAAATTAAAATTATTTACTGAATTGATTTTCAAAATTATTTCATAATGAATTTCGTAATAAATCGACGATATACAGAGTGTCCTTTGAGAAAAATGAAATATTTACAGGAATGTTGAATTTCAACATCGATAAAGAAGTTCATAAAAACCGTGGTCCGATTTTTCATAGAAATACAAAAAATTAAAAGTTTCGTGTTTTTTTTTTTTTAAAGAAAGTCACGATTTTTTAAAAATGTTTTCTAGGAAAAGATAACAAAAAATGCAATTTAATTTCCTTCAAATGCCAGCAGAGTTTGTATTTGATTATATCATTAAAAAAAGGACTTTTAAGCTGCTAATTAAACTATACTGGATCAATCCATTTGAAATCATCCAGAGCATGTTGCTCGACAGTTTTTACATTTTTTTTTTTACAAGTTATTCCATATTTAGTTGAGAGTTCGAAACCGTAGTTAATTTTGACAAAGTATCATGTTTTTTTTACACCTTCGTGTAAAATTAAATGTTTTAATTTCGTGGATAGATATCGTGAGTATCTTATCCGATTAGGGAGAAGACAATGAGGGTATATCTTTGAGTTTACCATTTGTATATATATAACGCATTTTTGAGAGAACAGCTGGATCGATTTGAGCTTCTGTCTATCTACGTGGCGGCACAACCCTGGGTGGGTCTCATTGGCCTCCTCAATGAGCCGCCGCCGTTCGTCCCGATTTAGTGCAGTCGCTCTCCAGCTTCTGATCCGCAGCAGCCTCCGTGCGCCCGCTGCCACTTCATCAACCCATCGAAGCCTTGGCCTGCCAGGACGTCGTGTACCGTGAAGGGCGGTGTCCACGATTTTTCTAGGGATTTCTTCCTCTTCCATCGTTGCGACATGACCAGCCCAACTGAGCATCCCCAGTTTTGTAAACTTTACCACGTCCTTATCTCCCTGAAGGTCATAAAGCTCCCTGTTCCCCCTAATCCTCCATCCATCTCTATCTCTCACTGTGCCAAATATTCGACGTAAGATTTTTCTTTCGAAAATCAAAACAAAGCATATCTAAGAATAGGGAGTGTAAGAGTCTTGATATGACCAGTATAATACCCCTGGTAATTGATCTGCTGCAGAGAGTTTTCAGTAAGGCAAAATATGCCCTATTTAATGCCGCTAGAGATCCAAAAAATTTAAGGCTCATAGTTTTTTCTCAGCGGGCATTTTTAATTTTTGTTTGGTTTGGGAAAACTGAAAAAATGTTTTGGGAAAATGCTTGTAACTCCAGATATTTTGTCAGATATCCAACATAAAAACTGAAATAATTTAGAGTATTTTTTCTATATTTCTATTGATCAATATATCACCTAAAAAGAAAGAAAATTTGTATTAAGAAATCATGAAAATAGACAAAAAAGGTGACTTTTAATGCTGCAAAAGTGTAATAAAGAAAAGAGTCTCAACTTTAATTTTTTCTTCATATGTAGTTCTACCACTATTCTTTAGTAACGAATAAAATCTTTTTATGTTATAATAATCGATTATATCTAAATTTATATTTTGTATTAAATAGTTTTCATTATGTAATGAAGAATTTAATAACAAATAATCGTTGAATAGCAACAATTTCAGGTTCAGAAATAAACATCAATACACATATCAATGAATTTTAAAACAATGTTCCCTCTCAATCACAAATGCATTTGTTAAGGTGACACTTCCTTTGTTGAGGCGCTTACCTTTATCATTTGATGTGTTAGTAGCTATCTATGCAGCGAAAACTTATGTACCCACCATAGAATTGGTGCAATGATATACTAAAATTCAATTCAGTACCCCAATTTCATATACTGATTGATCGTTTTATTCTTACAAGTAATTTACAACCATGTTTATTCCATTTGTGGCAAAGGTGAACATTTGTAATCTGCAGCTGCAATATTATTAGTATATTGCAATAGTAGCCCTAGTTACAGAAACTCGAATGACCAGAAAAAAGATTTTAAACATTCCACAGTACATAACATTCCGTACTGACCATCTTGTCGGTAGAGCACATGCCAGTACTGCTGTCATCGTACACCAATACCTCTCTCATAACTTACTTCCATTACCTACTCAAGCTTTCCTACAATCAACCGCTATCCTATTGCCCTCCTAACAGACAATTACTTAGGTTATCACTTCATCCTACTTAAATGCCAAGCATCAAGAATGGGGTTCAAGAACCACGAAGTCTCGTGACAGGACATTGCTTTCTGCACTAAATTCACAACGGTTCAGCGTTCTTCCATCCTACTCACCTACCTACTGGCCCACTGGTCCTAACCGCAATCCTCGATTTTTTCATCCATAGTGGTTTAGGTCCCCTCAATCATTATCTTAGCCGTCTTGACGAACTTTCCTCAGATCAAAGTCCATTAACACTTGCATTGTCAATAGCTCCTATTTCTAAACCACCTACACCGTCCTTCATCACAGGCCCAGTTAGCTGGAAACTCATTCATCAAATCCTTTCAGAAATTCCTCTAAATTAACCTCAGAATAACCCTGAAAACCCCGGAAGAGCTTGATAATGCCATACAAATAATACTATAAATGAATAAATTATATTATAAATAATATAATACATTACTTCCCTCTCTGTTCATGACAATTCCCTATGAATGATCACCAACAAAATCCTATCATATTTCCCATTGACTCCATCGATAAGATAGCTTCTGTGCAGCTCCCTTTTCAAAATCGTTGAAAAGATCCTTCTGAAACGAATTCTACCCTTTATAGAATCCCAAAATCTTCCTTCCTATCAGTTCGGATTTCGTTTACAACACTCCACAGTTCAACAAGGATTCCGAGTGGTCGATCATATTTCCGTAGCACTAGAAGGCAAGCAATATTGCTCGTGTGCATTTCCGGTAATATCTCAGGTTTTTTACCGGGGCTGGAACGCCGGGCTTCTTTCCAAGCTGAAAACCCATCTACTCCAGTCCTGGTATGAGGGTTCCACGTTAGTCTTCGGTCTAAGAGAAAGCCGGACTGTATCTGAAAAAGGAAGCTGGATGGAATTAAAGTGCACTGGTGGACAGGATCTGTGCTAGAGCGTAACTCATAACTAATCCTCCGCTCCTACCACTCTGACCGCAGCTTTCGATTTCGCTGTGGTACAGAATTTTCCAATTCCTATCCCGTTGAAGCCGGTGTTCCTCAAGTCTAGAGCCCCTTCCTTTACATCTTTTATAACACTGGTATCCCTGTCCATCCCGATACCTTCCTGGCATCATTTTCTGATGAAACCACCATCCTATCATCCAACTCAGATCTCGAAAAAGCATCCTTAAATCAACAAACACACGTCTCCATGATTGAGGACTGGTGTAATAAATGGCGCATCAAAGTAATCGAATCCAAATGCAAATACATTACCTTCACGCTCCGGCAGCGTTTCTTCGGTCAATAAATAAAAATAACGCCAGTGATCTGGTAAAGTTTTTGAATGACATATAAAAGTCGCCTTTTATTCTCATTTGATTGTTATGAAACTACTGTTACATCAGTTTTTAACTACTAGTCTTTCAAGTTTTAAGTTCTATATAAGTTACATTCAAGAGTTAGCTACATTCCATAATCATATATCCAGAAATTCTTAATAAATATCCAGGGTAATTTCATTTTACAGTGATAATTAAAATATTTTATTGGCAATATAGGACTTGCTTTGACAACTCTTGAAACCAAAAAATAACAAAAGAAACCTGGTGTGTCCACTCACACGAATTTTCTACCTATTTCAGAAAAGTTGTTATATGTTTAAAGATGTCCAATAAGAAAAAGAAAAAAAATTAATTAGATTTATTTTTCTGCAAATTGATCAAAGAAAAGATTTGAGTAAGATTTCTTTAATAAACTAAACCAATGTAAACCGGCTTGTAGAGGATTAGCGTAAAAAATTCAATACACTCTAATATTGGTAATCCAAAACGTTTTTGCCATTGCCTGATTTTGTAAGACAATAATTTCTGTTAAAAGTAGAGGGGGAAGTGAAACTTGAGTGATGGTTAACACAATTTTCAACAATTTTTTTTACTTTCACTTAATTTTAATTTTCTCTCTCTTTCACCCATTTCTGGAACCGTGGTTTGAACTCGTAATCTTACATACGAAATTAAATAGCTGTAATTTTGTTAATAGAAGTCCGAAATGAAAAAAATTTATATAGTTTTGTAGGAAATTACACCACATTTCAAAAAAAAAATCTGGTGCGCGCAACACACAACTTTCACTTAACGCTCAACTTAGAATAGAAATTATTTTATGGCCAATTTGGGCTATTATTACTTTCACTTACCTATATATGTAATATATAGTAAGGGTAAGTATTGCGATTGTGAAAATTTTCGAGATTGAGTTTTGATACACGTTTTGAGGTTTTGAGTCCAAATAACCAAGTCTCGAAAAATGGTCTGTGAACACTCTTGCACGAAAACGAAAAATCGTTCGAAACTGATATTACGTATTTAAGATAGGTCCTAAGATGTTCTAGCAACTTTTCCATTAAAATAGGCTAACCGGAAGTGTTACTTTATATCAACGCTAAAACACATTTTTACAATTTTCTCAAAAATGATTTTGATTAGACGCAGTGTATCATTGTATAATTAAAATGCTAAATATAACTTTTGAAATAATTTGATAAGTAAATAAAGGAGAATAAAATAGAAATGCTTATCCCGGTCGAAAATACTAGTCAGAAGGTATACGTATAATATATCGTTGGAAAGCGGAGAATTTTAGGAGAAAAAAATCTAATATAGAAAGTTGTGGAAGGTAACGGAGAGTGGCGAAAAAAATATAAATAATAATCTCTTAAAACTAATATTATTTAACGTAAATCACATGTTTTCAAGGAAATAAAATGAAATTTATTAACTAAATGTATACTTTTAAAAATATTTTTAAGTTTGAAAAAAGTATTTAAAATTCACCTAACCAAGGCAATGACATTGATATAAAAAACTATTTCATTGTACTTGTGTGAAAGAATAAGTAAAATATAAAATCATTTCATGGATGTATAAAGCATATGTTTATAGTCTTAAATACATTTACTTTAGTTTAGCGATTATAGATCTGATATTATATTTAAATAATTAGATATCAACGTCATCCTAGAAACTCAACATTACCTTCCGCCGATTCATTTTAAAATGGCGCCTGAGAAACCTGTCATGTTTACGAACTATAGATCTATTGTACTAATCATTGCTCAAATTGTGTAATTGTCATTTAAATATATTTTATATTTAATAGTTGACCGTTGCATTATAAAGAAATTAGATGGTACGGGGTGGCGGCCATAAATAGGCTAAATAGTGGCAAATCTATTTTATTATTAAAAACCAACGTTTCGACTGAGGAGTTTCAGTTCTAAGTGAAACTCCAAGCTGAACACACCCCCTTGCAAAGTCGGGTCGAAACGTTGGCTTTTAAAAATAAAATAGTTTTGTCACTATTTAGTCTACTTATGACTGCTACCCCGGACCATCTCTTTCCTTTAAATATGTTTTGTATTGAAGATTGTATTATTTATTATCAACACCAAATAAACGAAACGAAACCACAGTTTGCACAAATTTTTAATCTATATTATACATGGCGCCTGATTGTCAATTTATATTATTATATAATTATAGTTATTATTCTTGCCAATTTGTAACCATAATAAGGGAGAAATAATTCTGGGAATAAGCAGTGTGGTGTCTTCGTTACGGTCCGTCCGGATGCAGTTTGAATTAAATTTTGTCTAGTTTACTATGGAGCAATGTTTAACTATTTTTTTTTAGTCATCGTTATCTATTCCACAAAGGACTCACTTATAAAAACACAAATCTGAAATTTCCTACTTTTCTGCTAAAGGTCGAGCAATTGTTTTATATTAACTTTTTTCAAGATATTGATGTCTACTATTAACCTTTTAAATATTTCCCTGTACTGTATATACAGCTTCAAGAACAAGACTTAAGTCAAGTTTCATCATAATCGTGTTACTGCTGTTTTGTGGTAGCTCTATTTAGAAACACAGGTTTTTCGGTCGCCATTTCGAAATGAAACGACAGATGGTAATGTTGAGTTCCTGGGATCATTCTACGGTCGGCTGTAAATTTCTTGTTAAATCCTAAAAACAAAAACATCAGTTCAATGTTTTCGTAGAAAATCCAGGGACGAATACATTTTTAAAAATTCAATTTTCGGATGCTACGTATCCTTGAAAAGTAAAACCCCAAATATTGACAGGTTGTTTCCTCATCGGTTACAAAGGCTAATTATTAAAAATAATAAACCAAAAATATTTATTAATATTTATATTTAATTCATCCAATGGAATTCAGCATGCAACAGTTATAATAAATTGCACTTGACCTTGCGTAGTTAAAAGGTTACATAAATATTTTACGGTTTTGTATTTAACATTTGTACTACCCTAATTGAAGTTTGTAGCATAGTAAGTTTAAAACTTTAAAAGAAAACTAACAATAAAAATAATAGTGTTAAAAGTGACAATTGGTCGTTTTGGCGGCCTTTTTAGATTTTAGTGCCATATTTGAGCTTGTTCAGAAATATCAGGGAGCTACTAGGATAACATTTATTAGTATATCCTTAGGTACCTTCAAATCAAATTTGGTGCTTTTTTTCCGCAATGTAACGGTAATTCCGATAAGGCACTTCACTAATAAGAGGGCAACTGAAGGGGATAACAAGATACAATTTATGCCAGTAAAATTTTTGAGTGAGGAACATTATTGTGAAGTCGTGGATTTTTTAGGAGGACCTATATTTACGGATCATGAGTTTTTGGATGGAACCAAAGTTCTGTGATATTTCAATGGAAGAGAACTCAAATCAAGTAAACAAAGGAAAACAATTAATATAAAATATGAATTGGTTAATAAAACTTTGTTTTACATACACAACACCTATTTGTGTATAACCGTCGCTCATCATTTAAAATTTGAAGAAAAATCTATCGATGAACAATTGACAGTCTGTCCTCATTTTATCTGTAGTCGAAACTATCGACTGTCGTTCATTTCTGTAATCTAAGACTAAGAAAAGTAAACATAAATATGAATAATTGAGGTGATTCTATAATAACAAACAATAATAAACTTACCTTAAGTGAGGAAGGGAGATATTTTGCCAAGACATTAAGAATCTTCGGCAGTTCATCGATAGACACAAGTCGAAAATTGTTTCCTTCCTGTATTACTTCCATAACTGAAATTAAAAAATAAATAAATAAATATACAAACATATATTAGTGTGTGTAATAAAATATATTTCTACATATATTTACAGTAACAAAATTAAAATAACCACGTCACATATATGGCGGCGAAATTTAACTGTTTCACATTTCAGCCTGAACCGATCTGTTTAACAGATTTTATTTTATATTTTGTAGTCCGGAAAATAATGCAGGATTTTGGTTTAAAAAGAAAAAAAGAAAGATATACAACTGTTTTGTTTAATCAATATCCTCTATTACTATCAATTCATTTTACCTACTTGTTGACAACCTATCCATTCTCTCGGAATAGAATTTCCCATCCTTAGAATTGATGAATTCAAAAAATCCATTTTCTAATTCCCTTTGTCCATTAAATTTTTTGTAACGTGAGTAGTGGTTCAGGTGTCGAAAAAAATGATAATCCGCAGGCGAGCGGTCCGGAGAGTAGGGCGGTTGTGGCAGAGTTTCATATCCAAGCTCTAACAGTTTTTGTGACGTCACACGTGAGACATGTGGCCGCACCTTGCCATGCAACAAAATGGGCCACTTCCGATTGACGAAAGATGGCTCCATCAATGCCAATTTCTGATGAATTTCATTGATTTGGTTACAATACGATTCGGCATTGATGGTTTTCCATCAATCCAGTATTTAAGAAGCAGTGTTAAGCAGGAATAGATGTATTAAACCAAATTAAGCCCATCTAGCAGTAAGCATCACCTTTTTTTCATGAGTTGGGGGCATTGGAAAATGGTCTGCTGCTTCTCATTAATCGAGCCACTGTCTAGATCGTCTACTGTTATTGTAAAGTATCCACTTTTCATCACAAGTAACAATTCAGGACAGAAAAGTCGTTTTTGTTCTGGCAAAGAAGTGTAGCACAAACTTCATAACACTGTTTTGTTTACGGTCGTTTAATGTGGGGAGAATCCAACTTTCAAGCTTTTTTACCTTTCCAATCGCCTTGAGGTGGTCATCGACGGTTGATTTGCTAAGATTGTTTCCCTGCAAGTTTTCGAACAGTTTTGTTCAGGGGTTTTCTTCCACAAAGCCCGGAGAACATCGCCATCAATAGAGGAAGTCCCTCCACGACCTTCTTTGTCTTCAACGCTGAAGTCTTCCTCCCGAAGTCTCTGACCCTCTGGTTGAACAGTACAATAAAGAATAATGCTCAGGTCTCAGACTCGATTGACGTTTCTGGCAGTCTAGGTCTCATTCCGGCCGACTTTAAACTCGAAAAACAAAATTATACGAAAATCGCGCGTTGCTATCTTAATAAAGGCTAAATTATTTCTTTGCTGTGAAATGCTACAGAGGTAAACAAACAATATCCTTTGGAAGATGATTAATAAGTGTTGACATCATACAAATGAATAATCCAGTAAACATAAACAGTTTGTTACACAGATGGGTATTTTAAAGATAATTCAAAATCCTGAAGGGTCATCTATGGCAAATCATTCTGAAAAATGTCAATTTGTAACCCACTCCCCTTAGATCTTAATGAAAATTTGTAAATATTAAATAAATATAGATGTAATTAAAATTTCCAAATTTTAGCTTATGGACTTTTAAACTTTTGGAATAGTTGAAGTTGGGGAGACATTTTGGGCTCAAAAGCCGCATTTACCTATTTGGTTTTCATTTGTAAAACCAATATTTATTGATCAAGAGTTTTCAAAATTTATTCATTTCTCATAAATTTAATGTAGAATCTGCTGAGATCATAAGTTTGAGCATCACAATTTTTCTTTATGTATAACAAAATTATTAAACATAAATTTTCAAAATAGTGATACAAATATGTAAAACTACCTGCAGCTAAAATCTCTCTCTAAATACCCCAATACAACCATATTTTAGTGAAAACAGCATAAAATTCTCTTCCAAATGTAAAGATAATATTCGGGAGCTTTTGAGTTTGAAGAGTTTTATTACACTTTAAATCTAATACAGTAAATTTTAATTTATCAGCTATATGGTTGTATTCGGCGAGAGATTATAGCAACTTTTACTTAAATAAATTAATATAATCTCTCTCCGAATGCAACCATATATCACTTGAAACAACATGCAATACTCTTCCAAATGATAAAATGACATTTGAGGGCCCGATTGAGTTTAATGAGATTTATTATAATATAAGTAAATATAATAATTTTTTTTGCATTGGGGTGTCGGTATGGTCAACAAAATAATGTTTGTATTTATTAAATTGACCGGAGTCAGCTAGTAAGACTAAAAGAATTGTAGAAATAAATTATTATTGTTATTAATATTCGTAACTTCATGTGATTAATAGTGAAAATCACTCCAGTATCTAATTTTAATATAGTTTTGACTTCTACTTCCTTACCTTCTACCTATCTTAAATACTTAAGAAGTCATTCACTCTCCAAATAAATAAATACAAACATTATTTTGTTGAACATACCGACACTGCAATACACATATTTTTGAATACTTAATAGTTGACAGTTGCATTATTAAGGAAGGAGATGGTGCGGGGTGGCGGTCACAAATACGGACAATATACGAAAAGATAATAGAGGATTGTGGAAGATACATCATATTTAAATAAAAAATTATAACCAATGTGAATAAACTTATTAAAATTATAAACATTAAGTATATTAAAATATTAAGAACACTAAGTTGTATAAACAGAGTAAGCTAAGTAATCAGATCCTAAACTGAAATGAATAGATGGTAACAATTGTTGTAGTATAATAGGATATAATACATGAAATTGTGAATATACTCCTACAGATCTATAGGAGAGATTGAAACAAAAAGAAAAGCGATATAATATGAAATAATGGACATCAGGGATGTGGAGAAAGAGAAAAAAAATAAAAAATTAAGTATTACGGTAAGGGTAAGCATTGGGGAAATTTGTTGACCTGGTTGGCTAATGGTGAGGGGGTATGTAGTAAAAGTAAAAAAATCTGGAAAATTACAGTATCTAAAATTTGAAGATATGGATGGATACAAGGGAAAATACTATATCTATGAAATTATAAATTATAAATATATACATATAACATAGAATTAAGAAATTATAGATAGGAGTTCAATGTGAATAAAAACAAAAATTGAAGAAGTAAAACGTTCATAGAAGAAGAATATAAATATAGAAATAAGAGACATACATTGCATAACTAATTTAGAAGTATAGAGAGGAAACAAATATGAATAATTATAATTATACTTTGTTGTACATATGTAAGAAAATTACATTTAAATATTAGATAATATTGAGACATATTGGTTAAAAAGTAAAATGAATATAAAGTAAAAACAGATGATCGTACATTGATGTAGAATGTAGAGAGAGAGAATCACTTTATTATCATAAAATAAAATAAAATGGTGCTGCCCAATTACATTGGGTTGCTAACAACACAGCATACTTATTAATCACTACAGACATTATTTAAAATTATTATACAATTATATAGGATTAACAATATGTATGAGCATAGTATACTATAATATTTTATACATATATATATATATATATATATATATATATATATATATATTATTATTATTTTTTTTTTTTTTTCCTTTTTTTATCCTTTTTTTTATATAATTTTTACTATTTCTTTCATTCATTTATTATCATTCTGTACCCTTTCTCTTCCTTCTCTCCCCCTATACTTGTTCCCACTCCTCACATTCTCTCCTATCTCTTTCTAACCTAATACATAAAAAATACATAAAGTACAGTGGACGTGTTCAATAAATAATAATATAAAAATGCTGTAACACACGCATGCCTCTCCCCTCCCGCGAGCAAACTCTCTCCCTATCCGCTCCCATGCACATGGTGGATAAAATAATAAAAGAGATCATACAAAGTGAAAACACTTAAAATAATGAACAATTAAATTGAATTAATCAATAAAAATTGAAAATAAATAAAAATCATAAAATGTAATAAATAAGTTATTTTTCGCTTATAAGATTTAAAATGTGCCTATATGTTAAAGAAATGCAGTTTTTATCTACTTTATGATTAACATGTTCCATGTGAATGTGGATGGATACGGAAATGAGTCTTTTTTCATGGTTAGGGACCGTGGCAAGAATAAAGGTTGTTTCAAAATGAAATAAATGGTTGAGGTTTAATGCATGTTCTGATAGTTTGGAGGCGGAAGGGTTCCGGGAAGTTAGGAATGTTTAATATTGGGAAAGCCTGGTTTTGATGTGGTTTTTGGTTTCACCAATATAGGAGCTATTACCAAGCCAATTAGGAATGGAGCAAGGTATCCGGTAAACTACGATGGACCGGTGTTGTAAAAGTATGGGATCCTTCAAGTTGGCGAAAAGGAAAGGAAGTTTGTTATGGGACTTAAGGCCAAGACGCAAGTTGTTTATAGTCGATTTAAGGATTTTTTTTATATTATCTGAGAGATTGGAATATAGGAGAAAGATTTATATATGAAAGGAGTGGTAGGTGATTGTGGGGAATCGAGAGGAGAGGTGATTGTACTCTTTTTGGTTGTAACAGCTGTTTAAAAGTCTAAGTATAGTGTTGAGAGGGAAATTATTGGAAAGGAGTTTATTTTTGACACGCTGAGTGTTGGCTTGGTGATATTGTGGATCAGATAAAGAGAGATATCGATGAATAAAATATTTGGCAGTATTGATTTTTTGGTGATATAGGTGTTGAGAATAAAAGTTAAGTAGTCTGCTTTAGTACGTGGGTTTAGTATACCAGTCAATAGAAATCGTCAGTGTTTTTTTTATTAGGAGATCTAAGAAGGGGAGTGAATTGTTAACTTCTTTCTCTATAGTAAAACGAATATGGGGGTGGTAACAGTTGAATGAGGAAAGAATTTGAGGAATGCTGTCAGGGTTAAGAACAAGGAGGAGGTCATCGACATATTTTTTAATGAAAATGATGTCTTAATGGAAAGAAGGGATAACGGAGTCTAAAGTAAAGAAGGTCATTAAGAACAATATTGGAAATATCCGGTGCTAAAGAATTTCCCAGGCCTAGGCCTGAAATCTGGTTAAAGAATTTTCCTTGGAAAGTGAGGTATCCGAGTCTGCAACAAAGATCAAGGGATTCGAGGTAAGAGGAGAGGTTGAGGGTGGTGTAAAGTTCGATGATTGTCCAGTTTTTCTGTACAATGTGGAAGGCTTTGTCTATTGAGATGTTGGTAAATAAGCTTTCGGCGCCTAGGGAAACTAGGATAAAGGGAGGTGGAATGAATTATTAATGTCATAAGGATTATTGTGGTTAAGTTTTTGGAGAGAGGGTAAAAGGAATTTGCTGAGTTTACATTGGAGTTAATATGAGTTATATTGGAGAAGATAGGGCGGAGGGGATTTCCAGGTTTGTGAATTTTCGAGAGTCCATAGAAGCGGGGTGCTAAGCAGTTTAGGATATGTGGTTGTAGTAAGTGGGAGGGTTAATTTGTTTGGTCTAAAGTAAGTTTCTAATGTTTTGGTTGAATTTTAACGTTAGTGTACGGGTTGGGTCACGGGGGCAGCGTGCCTCAGTAGTTTGATCTGAAAGTAGTTGATGGACTTCATGTGAGTATTCGGTCTTGTCCATAATAACTGTTGGATTTCCCTTATCAGCCTTAGTAATAATGAGGTGGTCGTTTGTTTTGAGGAAAGAGCGAGTTAAGGATAAATCCTTAAAAAAATAGGGGAGAGAAAGGAGACGAACGGGATGGAGGGTGTTGGAGGTGGTTGAAAATCATGTTACTGATCCGAATGCGGGATAATTCTTTCTACTCTTCGTTAACTCCGAATTGGTTATCTCTGCACATGCCTTATAGATCTGTAATTAGGCTAGAGATGAGATAGGAGCATTTGGAAGATAAATTGGGACTCAAACTTATAATATTGGTTACCTGAGGGGGTATATTGGTGAAGGAAATATTGTTAAGCCATTTTTCACTGCCTTTGGGATAAATTTTAGAGCCTGTTGATATGTTTCATTAAATTTAGATTGGAGAGAACGCTTTCTAATGGTTTTAATAGAGGAACAAATTAGTGATATCTTGCACTTCAGTTTTGTAATATTTTCTTCACCAATAACAGCTGTAAGAAATGCGGTGAAGGAGGAAATTTTTGAATTAAGAGAATCTATTTGCTGCATGATCTCACTTATTTTTAAATTTAACAAAGTTTTTAATTTTAATTAGGTGGCAACATGAAAATTATTAAACCGGTACTCGATACATGTAGGGAAGACTTGGTTTGATCTGCACTTCAAGAGGAAAATCCGTTGCTCAGTTTTTACAGTGAGCTGTTTGTGGAGGTTGCAAAAATTATTAAATTTGGATTTATATGAATAGAAGTAAGACATAAGAAAATTGAAAATGCCTAGACAACTGGATTCGGTAAAGTCAATGTGATGCCTCGTATTTGGTAGACCAGGAGATGACGGTGATGAAGACGGAATAGGCGAATGAAGTGAAGCGATCTGTAGAGAGTCTTTTTTTTACTTCGACTTAACTGCTTTTCAATTTTTTAGAGGATAGAAATACGCCTCGATTGAGCAAAATAACATTTATTTTGTTCATCGAGAACCATTTTGAATTTTAGGTAATTTTGGAAGTTCCAGAGCAATCTGTGCATTTTCTACACTGTCATTACGATAGAAATACGCGCCGATTGAGCAAAAAAATATTTATTTTGCTCATCGGGATCAACTGCAAATTTTAGATTTACTGCAAATAAATCTTATTTATTAGATAATTTTGGAAGTTCTAAAGCAATCTTGTGCATTTGCTCCACTGAAAATATTTCACTTCCTTCCAGCTGTTTGAAAATGTCTCGAAATCCTTCATTGAGATGTCTATATCAACAATGATGAAACGATAGCTGCCACAGTTGACTTAAGGCTCATTGGAATTGATATTTGTCAACATTTCTCAACACCTGTGGAGCAGAAGTAAACATGATAATAACTATTCTGACTAGATTAACAATAAACGTTAATATAATTCTGTTTAATGCGGTATATATTAGAGAAGATAAAAAGGGATGGATAAAAAAATGTGTCGGATGTGCACTCAAAATATTATAAGAATGAAGAAAATAGGCAAAATGAAGAACAATTTATGGACGAGAATTAACAGGTATGTTTTAAAAAAACGTTTAAAATATAAACCAAAATATAATAATTTTCAACTGAATTTGATATTAAACTCCTGAATCCTGTTTCTATTACAATTATTAAAAAAATGAAAATATTATTTTGCTCGCGGAAAGTCTAAAATTGAAATTTACAATATTACCAAAAGAAAAATAAATATAAGTTTTCGAGAAACTAGTTTTAAAGTTCGAAAAAAAAAAATGTATAGTATGATATCTCACGTTCTCTACTACCATAGTCTTATTTATTTTGGTATTTTCATATATAATTTCTGATAATATTTTATATTCCATTGCACAGAGTATATTTAGTAGTGATGCTATAAAACAAAGAAACAAGGAAATCTGTTAAAAAATAACGGAGTTATAGAATTATGTCCAAAAATATCGAGTTTGGGACCACTGTGTGACCGTAGTTATATGTATCAACTAAAAATATAAAGTAAAATAAAATTTAAATAATATATGGGTAGCGATAGTTTGCCAATATTAAACTTCACTCCCCAATCTTACTATTAAATTCATATTTCTGTCTAGTACTGTAATAAGAATATGGAAGAGCAATATACAAAATACTGCCGAGTAGAGAGGGTAGAGTCCAATAGTAGCCTGGCTCAAGAATTAAATATACGTCTTTCAACAATTTGAAAAAAATCGAAGTCTATTCGAGTGACTGATTTCATGAAATTCATCAGATTCTTGTCGAGTTCGTTTTGAGTCTGACCAGAAACAGTCACATCGTCCGAAATCAAAATAGACTTCGATGCCTAACACGTTTTCACTATTCACAATGGAGGCTAGTGAGAGCTGAAATCCGGGTAATACCATTTCAGATTCTAAAAAGGATGCGATTAAATTGGTACAATTTTTCATCAACTTCGAAAGCAGTGTAAGGTCTATTCTTCTCAGGAATCCAATTCTGTTTATCTGTTTGTTTGTGAAAAATCAACAACCATCCGACGGCGGTGATTTGGAGTGGACACAATTAAAACTTGGGCTTCCCAAGAAGATATGCCCTCTTCTATGATTTCATCATTCAACAGTTGCCGTATTGTATTAATTTAAATAATTAATGATAGCTTCACTGTAAACTAGTCAAAATTTACTCTAAATAAAAATAGAGTTTGATCTTGTTAAAACAATTTAAATAGGACTTTTGAGCGGCTAAGAAGTGGGGGGAATGAGTTGTGGTGGGAGAATGGGTAGGGGTGAGGGAAGCACGTGGTACAGAGGTGCGCTCCCCCTCCCTGAGACAATTCCTAGACCCGCCACTGTTAGCACCAGTACAACAAATGAATAGAAGAGTCTCTTTTTCGTTTGAAGCATGACCTCCTAATTCCGGAGAACAGAATTTAAAGTCGGTCTGAGCAAGCAGCTCTTGCTTGAGGCATTTGGTGATTAAAAATTCTTTTGTTAGGCTATATTTGAGCTTGACCCTTCCTGTTGCATATACATTGAATATAGGCATTTTATTGCTCAGATCATATACTGGATTAACCCTGTGGTTTCTAAGGCTCTCTATAGTTTACTAAGAGGCACTGTGTCTAATGATTTCTGTAAATTAACAAATATTTAATTTGTATCATTATATTGAGTTTTAAATAATTCAATTTCCTTTGTACAACAATGTTTGCAAGAACATTTCAAATGATATGTATTGTTATTGGTATCCATTTTTTGAATGAAATTATAAAATAAACTTTTAATGGCTGAAGAAGTGAACAAAGTACAAATAAAAATAATAAACGGTGCCACTATAAATTGAGAGTATAATTTATTAAAATTGACCTATAGGCAAGGATTAAAGAGAAAATAATTAATGAAAAAAGTTCTACCATGGAATTAATAATGTATAAATCATTTATAAGTATTGTTAAATTATTATTATTATTAAATAATATAACATGTATTATCAATTATTGTAATTGTAATATTACCATTTAATAACATACTGACACGATATTAAAGGCCGTGCTCTAGTCTTTCTTGCTAAAATAATTGAACCTCTAACTCAGCTATTAAAGAAGGGTAGGTCATTTTTCCTTACCGATGAACATTTGCAAAGTTTTAAGAAGTGTAAGACGGCGCTTACACAAGAGCCGGTTTTGGCATTAAAAAAAAAATTATTGTGACTACCGATGCAAACGATAAAGCACCATCTCAAGAGACAGTTAGCGGTGATATTCCAGTGGTTTTTGCTAGCAGACAGTTGTCAGACGCAGAGTCGCGATATAGCGCTTTGGATCGTGAACTATTAGCCGATGTGTGGGCGATAGATCACTTCCGCTCCTATTTGTTTGGATGACGGTTCACCATCCACACAGATCATAAACCGTTACTGTGGACAAGTGGGCTGAAGGAATCATCAGCACGGGTAGGGCGGTGGAAAGAAAAATTGCGGTCCTACGCCTTCGATATCGTGCACCGAAAAGGCTCACTAAATATCGTCGATGATTGGCTATCCAGGGCTCTTTATGCCACCCCTTCTCAAAAATCAGGTCCTTCTAGGGTACGTCCATGGGGAAATACATCCATGGGAGAGGAGGATACAAAGAATGTAGACGAAGTCCCCGAAAGTATAGGACCCTCGACCCTCATTGAAACTGACGCAGTTGTGAATGAATCATCATTCACGTCAAATCATTTGGGAGACACGCACTGCGGGCACAACGTCATAACAATGTGGACAGTTCCCTCGATATCACCAGAAGATATTACGAGCTAAGATATTACGTGTTAGGTAGGATGTTTAACTAGCCTGTGAATAACTAGGAGCTCAATTACACGGTGCCAGTTGGCGCGCTAGTCACTGAATGCCAGCGAATGGCAGCGTTTAAACGGCCAGGAGAGGCCAGCGAGGCACTGGCAACAAAAATTTGAGACTGGCGTACTGGCAAGCGCCTACTCGGAATTATATATGACTAACCAGCAAAACAAAACATTATTTTTGATTTTTGATTTATGATTTTTTTTTTTTGGCTGATAAAAATGTATGCTAACTTACATTTTAGCTGAAGAAAATTTTCGCAAAATTTTAATACAATGTATCCTTCACCATCACCTATATCTCTAATATAATTGTGGAAATTGATGATCAATTGCAATGTAGCATGGTGTTTTATTTTAATTATAAAGTTGTTATAATTAATATATATGTATTCGTACTTATAGTATGTTTTTAACATAAGTGAATAAACATCAATGATTTTTTCTTATTTTTATAGCACGTATGTCCCAGCTCGAAATCTAATATCTATATATATAATCTTTTAGTATCCTTTAAATGGCCGTTTTAAATTAACAAGAACAAGTAAGTAGGAAAGTGGATGAGTGATCAATTCTATATTTAAGCATTAATTTAGTTTTAAGTTTTTGAACTTATTTACCATCTGAAGTAATATTGCTTACTAAAATATTTGTACATCTTCTCTTACTGTCTTTGAGGAGGATTTTTGGGTTGTAGATTGAAGTTATTTCGGAGCGGACCCATAGAATAAACTCGACCTTCCCACTGTGCACAGTGGGATGAGTCAATCAAATCTCGCGGCATTGACCAAATTTCATAATTTCAATACAACTTAAAAATGGGTGCATATTTTAGTAATTTTTTAAGCGATTCCTAAAGGTAAAATTTTAATAAGTATCTTCAAAAGTTGACCGCTTTAATTTATGTGGCGCAAAATTCAATGTTTTTAATAATTTTGGCTACTCAATCCCAATGAAATTTATGTTATCTTTTAAATATTATATAATAAGAACAATGTATTCAGAATGCTTTAAAACAAAAACGAATCACGATGACCAGTCGTATTACGTAATTTATTTTCGGATTTAAAATTTCATTTTTATATATTTTCATAAATTCAACAATTACAAAAATGTATTTAACTTCGTTGAAAAGAAATTGTAGTAAGATATTATTTGCATGTGAATTTCAAAAGTGTCATCCGATCTCAGCCCACTTTAGAAGTTATTAATATTTGAATATAATTGTTTTAGTGTTTGTAAAATATATATAGGATTAGTTTTTGGCTCTATAAGATTGATTGTATTAATGTTATGTTATAATAAAATGAATAATTGTTATTGAAATATTAAGAAGTTATTGAAATTCTTCCATTAACCTTTGAAACGTCAATGGAGCATTTTCAAGCCCAAATGGCATTCTTGTGAATTCGTAGTGACCACGCCCAAAAGTAAATGCTGTCTTCGTAATATCATGTTTCTTCATCCGTACTTGATGGTACATCAACTTTGAGTCCAGTGTGGAAAAAACACTTGCTCCGGCAAGGCGGTCTAGTATGTCCTCCAGTCTGGAAAGAGGATTACGTTCTTCAACAGTATTCTCATTGAGTTTTCTGTAGTCTATCACAAGAAGGTATGAGAGGCCTGCTTGCAGATCCTGCCTCTTTTTTTTCTACTACCCGTAACAGGCTATTAAATGGTGACATGCTACGTCTAATAATTCCTTGTTTTAAGAAGTAGCGTATTTGAGCTTCCATGACCGCTACCATGGCCTGTGGGTACGTACGACCTTTTGTAAACGAGACCTTATATTATTTTAACACTATCTCGTGCGTGATTTTTCCGGTCGCGGGTAGCAAATCCCCATCCTTATAAAATACGTCCTAACATCCACGTATTTTTTTTTTTTTTTTTTTTTTTTTTTTTTTTTTTTTTTTTTTTTTTTTTTTTTTTTTTTTTTTTTTTTTTTGTTCTTCCCTACCTCGCCTTTTAGGCTATACGGGATTTTCCCGGGCCGGGGGTGAGGGTGGGGAATTTAAAATCCTCTCCGGCACCGGGACGCGAACTCGTACTTTTTATATCATCTAAATCTCTGTTATCCGGTTGCCAGGCAACTAGCCGTGTTGTGCACACGCTTTAGCCTATTCGGCCACCCCGCCCCCTAACATCCACGTAATGGTAACTCTACTTCCATCCGGGTTACATCCACCCGATGCTCGCTCTGTTTAGTAATTAGTTTTCCGCGGTACGATCGTTATTTCCCACTTTTCACTCCTTCACTTCATATGGAACCCTACTCTGTCTAAAATGTCGCACCCTATTAGCGCCTCGTATTGGTCAGTCAGCTTTTCTAACACATGGATCACAACTATCGTTTTTATCCCAGCGAGTTTTTCAAGATCCCACATATATTCCCCAACTTTTCTACAAGAACCTCAGAGTGATAATCGAGCATGAACATACCTTAATTTGATGCTACTTAACTCCTTCAACATCTCTCTGCTGACAAAGGTACTGGTACTCCCAATATAAATCAACGCTCTCATCTGAATACTAACCCCTACACTATGGGCAACCTCTCCATCGCTCCACATGCAGTATTCGCTTTCTGCTCCCTTGGATTGCCCTCGTCTCCTCAGATAAATTATTTTTCTGTACGTCCGTGTTCTTGGTTTTCTGCCTCTGGATTATCTGCTTGTTTGGTCTTACTACCTTCTTCGTCCATCTAGGTGCCTGCTATTCCTCGTCAGCGCTAGAGCTCTCGTCAGGATAGCTCACAGACCTCGAAGTTGAGATTTCAGTGCCTCGAGGGCGTCTTACTCTATGATGATTTACCTCCAATAGTTCATCTTGGTTGGCTGGACTCCTATAGATCCAGGGATACTTCTTGGCTATATGACCTTTGCCACCACATTCAAAACACTTGATAGCTGGGCAATTCGCTGCTATGTGTCCTGAGCGGTTACATTCGTAACACCTGCTGTTCTCTTCTCTTTTAGACCCTCGTAAGTTAGTGCAACCATCTCTACTTTTTTTATGTCTTCTTCCTAGCTCGACTCTGGGTGGTTTAAATGGAATCGCAAGTATCCAGAATGGCTTTCCCCTTCGTCTTCTTCTTCTCTCGCGCTTTTATACATCACCCCTCTGACACATCCAATACAGGCTTTCTCATCATTGAATTTTTCCTTTGTTGACATATTTCTGGTTAGTTGCACCTTCAGCACTCTATCAAAAAATGTTAACTGCTAAACTACTTCTGCGTGTCCTGCCATCAGCTTCTCCGAGATACCTGTATATTGTTTTGACGTGTTCTCAGAAAAAGGAATAATTTGACTGACCCGTGTTTCTGATTTCCGTGAAAAGACGGTAAAGGTCTTCCTCTGGAATCCAACGCCCTCCTACATAAGCCCTCTTTAGCCTTTTCGTGACTTCTTCCCATGGCGTCAGCTCATCTGTATGTATTTCATTTAGAACCAACCTTCGAATTCTTCCTATTAGGGAGGAATTCAGCTCTGTAGCGTCTAGTGGGTCTATTAATCCTCCTGCGTCGATTAAATAGTGTATTTGGTCACCTCGTTGAATAAAGTGATTGAGATGTCCTAATTCTCCACCGAAACGGTCTAACTCTTACCCATTCCAACTGTATCAACTCAGATTTGTTGGTATTGATTACTCATACTACCTCCGGAGAGTTGGGGTTGACGCTAATGCCATCCTGCGTAACTTTTATTATTACAAATTAGAGATTTTACAAAACGTTGAAAAACAGATAACAAACAACTAACATATGTTTTTTTATTTTAAAATACATGAAAATGATACCAAGCCTAATCTTATTTATTCACAAGCTAATTAAACAACCTACTTAACATATATATATATATATATATATATATATATATATATATATATATATATATATATATATTTAATTTCAGTTGCGAAACATGAGAATAAATTCAGTAACCGCTGTATATTGCACCAAATAGTAATTAATGAATCAGGAATGCTGTGAACATATATACAACAAGAATATATATAAAATAAATTGAACCTTCATAATTCTAATAAATTCCTGAAAAAAATTGAATTTCCAGAGGTCTTTTTATAATCACTCTGACATTAAGTCCAAATTATTTTAATATCCTCCGAATCTTATCTGGTTCAGCTCGTTTTCCTAATCACTCTCATTTATTTCTGGTGGAATTGAGCTCTAATGCAAGTGCTGTAAAAATGAGTTTAATACATACAATTTAATACATTTTACCAGATTAATTATCCTTGGCCCAAGATCACCTCTCACGACAATGGCTGGTATATAATTTTATAAGTGAACATGAAGCTCCTCTCCAAAGTCTAAATTTAAATCCCATCGAACATTTATGGCCTTACAAATCAAAATATAATGTCAGTAGAATATCTTATAACTAAATTGTTTGTAGAATGAGGGAAAATAACCTCCAAATTTTACATCAAAGTTAATCCTATCAATGCCTAAATGCTACTAAAAAAAATGTTGATGGCTGCATGAAAAATATTGATTCAAAAATTTAGAGTAAAATAAATGAATAAATTACTGTTCAATATATAACTTTGTATACAACTTTTTGCTCCAATAAAATTCTAATTTAACATTTAAATTTGTATCAAAATTATATGTTTTCACTATTAGATACATATTTTTGGGGAAAGTGGTATTGAAGTTATAATTAAGCATTGAAAAAAAAAATGTAGGAAAGCATTGTTTTGTTGACTTATTTACTTTCTATCACTCCATGACTGAAAACTTTTGCTAGCCACTTTATATAGCTACATGCGATGTTTTATTATGCAGTTTCTTCTTGTTTCATTTTGCCATTCTTCTCATTCCCCTTGGCTGCATTTGTACGGCGACCAATAAATTATCATTTCGGTGGGATTTGTAACGACATCTAAATGCAATTCCAAAAACAATGTATATGGCACAGATGTGACATACTTTTTTGTTAAAATCGGCTAACCGGAAGTGCCATTTTATATCAACGGTTATACACATTTTTACAATTTTCTCTAAAATGGCTCTAACGATTTTGATTAAACTAGGTGTATTATTGTATAATTAAGTGGTCTTTAATATCATGTAGGTCTTATAGCCATTGATGTCACTTTATAGAGCTTAAATTCCCAATGTTCAACATGTTTTCCTCTAAGGTACCTTAATTTGGTTCATTTTAAATAATTAACTATCTCTCATTGTAAAGAGTTACGAAAAAATGCTAAGTATGACTTTTTAAAGAATGTGATATTTTTTAAATTAAATAGTCTTTATTGAGATATATTACAATCTGTCACATTCAAGGACAATGAATAAAAATATATAAACTAAAAGATACTAAACTAATATAATAAAATAAATACTTAAATACACACATGCTTCTATACAATATTTACAATATTTAGTCACTCAAAATCTCCGAACCAAGCCTTTCCCCTCGTGGAGGGAAAGGCAGGACTCTAGGAGATTCCAGCGTCTTTCACTCAGCCGCATCAATGGTATTACCAATGGAGGCTGAGCAGAGACACTATAACCAGACATACATGGCTTGAGAGGAGAATCTGGCCATTGCCAGATTGACTCCAATATATTTTTACAAGTCTCCGGGCCAGTTCAACCTTCGAGAGGGATTGTGCAATTGGATGATATGTAAGGTTTTGGTGGAATTTGGAAAAATTTTGAGGGATAACGTCTTGGACAAATGGGATATTAAGGTCATGGTGTAGGGTTTGATTGGTTCCATAGAACGAAGCATCAACTATTATTCGAAGGACTTTAGACTGAAAGGATTTAATGCGTTTGATGTTAGAAAATTTTGCTGTCCCCCACAGTTCCAGTCCGTAGGTCCAAATAGGTTTCAGTATTGTCTTGTAGATTAGTAGTTTATTGTCAATTGAAAGGTGAGATTTTCTGTTCAGTAGTCTATATAGCTGGCCATATCGTCGGATGAGTTCTTGTCTTTTGAGTCTTGTATGTGGGTTCCATGTCAGTCTTCGGTCTAAGAGAAACCCAAGATACCAGACTGTGTCTGAAGAAGGAAGCTGGATGGAATTATTAAAGTGTATTGGTGGACAGGAATTGTGTCGGAGAGTAAAGGTAATATGCATTTCGACTCATTCACTTTAATACGCCATTCATCACACCAGTGCTCAATAAGAAAGGAAGACTATATATTTTATTGAGAAATGATACATTTTGCCACACTTAAGGGCACTGAGTACTAAAGCAGAGTGAAGAACATTCATACTATATATACAACACAATTTAAAAAAAAATAATAATAATAAAAAAAATATACATCTATATAACAAAGGCAAAAATATAATAAAACAAGGAAATGTAACTTAAGAGTTAAAATTAAATAAAATACGGAAATTCGTAACAAAATTACATAAATTATAAGTGAAATAAATAAATAGAAAAACATCCATACTTAATTACAATATTTATAATCAGGCAAGAGTCCTGCATATTAATAGTTTGTTTTCTATTGAGAGATCGGATTTTCTATTAAGTAGTCTGTATAGCTGGCTAAATCGTGGGTTAAGTTCTTGTCTTTTAAGTCTGGTATGTGGGTTCCAAGTTAGTATTTTGTCTAAAAGGAATCCAAGATACCGAACTGTGTCTGAGACGGGGAGAGGTACAGAGTTGAAAAGGATAGGTGGACAGCATCTGCGTCGAAGAGTGCTCATTAAGGGAGAGGTGCCTTTGTAGATTTAAGGATGCTATTTCAGGATCTGTGTTGGATAATAGGATTGCGGTGACATCAGGAAATGTTGCAAGGAAGGTATCGGAATGAGCAGGGATGTCAGCGGTAAAGAGGATGTAAAGCACGAGACCCAAGACGCTGCCCCGGGGAACACCTGCTTTAATTGGATAAATATCGGAAAATGCCGTTCCGTAGCGTACTCGAAAGGAGCGGTCAGAGAGACAGGATCGAAGGATTAGGTATAAGGACTGAGGGAGATGAATTTTAAGCTTGTAGAGCAGCGTGGGGTGCCATACCCGGTCAAAAGCCTGTGCTATATCCAGAAATGCACCCGAACAGTATTGCTTGTTTTCTAGGGCTGCTGATATATGATCAACGACTCAAAGTCCTTGTTGAACAGTGGAATGTTTTGAGCGAACTAAATTGATAGGAAGGAAGATTTTGGGTTTCTATAAGTGGTAGGAGTCGTTTCACAAGGATCTTTTCAAATATTTTTGAAAGGATTGGGAGTAGATTAATTGGTCTATAGGATGTCAATCTGTTGAGAGGTTTGCCTGGTTTTGGAAAAAGGATAATGGTGGAGTGTTTCCATAATAGAGGAAAGTGAGTGGTATGTACTATGCAATTGTAGTTATATGTAAGGAATATGACTGCTTTGGATAGAAGTTGTCGAAGGATCTGAGTGGTAAGGAGATCATATCCAGGAGATTTACGGGCGATTAGCTTTTGTAATTGAAATTTCACTTCGGAAGGATGAATTGCTTAATTAAGCAAGGAAAGTGGGATAGGTGATGTAAGGAATTCTTTTACTATTACGGTGTGGGCAGAATGGGATTTCGGATGGGGAATAAATGTATTGGAGAGATGTTTGGCGAACTCTTCGACTTTATCTTCGTCAGATGCTGCCCAGGAGCCGTCATCTCGTCGGAGTGGATGGGAAATGTGGTGAGGGTTTATGATTTTCGTTGAGGTTTTCCAAAGAGAATTGTCACGAACAGAGAGGGAGGATAGGTAGGAGTTAAAGGATTGTGATCTGAAGGTGGCTAATTCATGTTTTGTTTTTTACAGTAATAATTAGAATAGAATAGAAAATAACTTTATTCTGGGACAAAGTCCCTATAGAATAACAAAATAGAACACAATTAAAAGATTAAATCTGGCCAAAATAAAACAAAAATAAAAAAAGAGAAAGTAAAGAAAATATTAGTTAAACAAGCTATATACAAAAAAAAATTATATAAAAAACACTTAAAACTACGTACAGTAGGAAAAAGTATAATTATACTCTTTTGAAAAATAAAATAATAAAAAATACGTTAAGTTCTTCTTTAAAATGAGGTGTGTTTCTGCTAACAATGAAAAGACAAAGCTGACAATATAAAATGTCAGTGTATTTAATTAATGAATAATATGTAGACTCATCATTGTTTAATTCTAGCTATAGGTACAGATTTAATTATATAAGAACAAAAAATAATAAGAAAAACAAACAAACAATAGATGCATTCAGTGGCATTAAGAGCAGGAAGATATTGTAATATCCCTAGTGAAGTTCACAGAATGGAATAGTACTATCGTTTGATGGTGAATAAAAATGTATAATATCAAAAGTTTAGCAAGTATCTGACTGTTTTTGGGATAGGAATTGGAATAGGAATTTCGAATGTGGATATGGAGGGAGAATGCCGAATTTTGAAATGAGGCTGATCCGTGAGAAGGAATGTAGAGGCCAGAAGGTCGAGATCTTGTTGAAAGGGAATGGACTGAGGACTTGAATTGGAGAAGGTTGTAGGCATTAGAAGGACGATGGTTGTTGATGATTTGATAAAGGAACGTACCTAGGAAATAGGAAATTGTCTTCGAAAGGAGGGGAAGAGCCATCTTAACTCAGTGTAGTGGTGAGAGACATGGGTTATAGGAACTGCGGTCGGCAGGATGTCGAGTACGTTGCCACAATAATCTGGTACGGCGTTTGGTGTGGTGTTGATTATAGTTTCGGCGTTTAGGTCAAGGTGATGTTGGGGTAGAATGGTCTTTTTAGGCATTCTAGAGGAGTCTTTTGGGAAGGAGGCAGTCCAGGCGGCTTGTTGGATTGTGGTAGTAAAGGAATTTACGGCGTTATCTAGGTCATCGGAATTTTTTAAGCATATGGATATGGATCGGTTAGGAGGGCAATACGCTGACGCGAGGGTAACCGGAAAGGAGGTTTTTATTACGATAGCGATGGACTGTAGGAAATCGTGTTTAGGTAAGGGGAGTAGGTGATGGGAGCAGGATTGGTGTACAATGACAGCAGTACCGGCATGTGCTCTTCCGTCAGGGTGGTCAGTACGATATGTAAGGTATTGCGGTATTTTGAAGTGCTGTTTAGTGGTTAGTCGAGTTTCAGTCAATTTGATAATTAATGTCGAAATTGAATATCCGGAAATAATAGTCAGAGGGTATACGTATAATATATCATTGGAAAGTGGGAATTTTAGAAAAAAAAAAAATATATTTAATTAATAAAGTTGTAGAAGGTAACGGAGAGCGACGAAATAAAAATAAATAATAATTTCTGAAAATTAACATTCTTTAACGTAAATCAAATATTTCCAAGAAAATTAAATGAGAATTTCTTACTAAATGTAAACTTTTTTTAAAAAATTTCAGTTTGAAAAAAGTATTTAAAATCCACCGGATCAAGGCAATGGCATTCTTTAAAATACTATTTCATTGTACTTGTGTAAAAGTGAAATATAAAAATATTTCATGGATATGCGTAGAACAATAAATACATTTACTCTTGTTTAATTTATCTCGATATACTCTATAATCTGGATCTGATATTATATTTAAAGAATTAGGTATCTATAGTCAGTTTATTCCGAAAAATCATCTTGTAAACTTTTATTAAATTAAATTAGTTAATTGTTTGATGAATTTTCCATTTGTAACATCCCAACAGAATTCACCCACAAAGAGTGTAACAACTTTTGACCTATCTATGACAGGTAATGCAAATATCGTTATTCCATTTTAGTAAACTTTGCAATGAAAAATGACAGTTTATAATCTAATAGTCGTACAATACATAATCAACGGATCGTAGAATCTATAATCAACCGCTGATATAATAAATAGGGTATTCTTATTATAACAGTGTTAATGATTATCTGTAAGCTTTATGCTTTAGTTCGGTTAAAAATGCACTTAAAAAATTTTATAATAGCCCAACATTTCCAGAAAATAATTTCTATTCAAAGTTGAGCGATAAGTGAATGTTTTGTGTTGCGCGCACCAGATTTTCTAATTATAATTCTTGTTGGTCTAAGCGAATAATTTACATGACGTATTGGTCAGTTACCATGTGGTAAAATAATATGGAAATAAGTAAATGCAAGTATTTACTAATGAAATTTATATATTTTATTTTGAAATGAATATTAGTCTTATTGATATGCTATTAGTTTCTGTATGTTGCATAGTAAAATATTAAAATATAATGTGACCTACAACAAAATCAAGAGATTGGATTTAAATATCGCAGGTGCACGGTAGGACCAGAAAGGGAAAACTCGCGACAACGGCTAAATCCATTTATTTTATTTTTTCAATTAAAGTATTCATTAAAAACAGTGAAAATGTATATTCTGTCAATTGGAAATGTTCTCAGGAACTCCACAAGGTATCAATTTATCTAGTTTTTGGAGTTCTAAAAAAAAAATTTTAAAAAGATTAAGCCGTTGTCACGGTGATATAAATGACAATATTAATTATATATTTTAAACTGCATATAATAGATATAAAATATATTCTAACGAAACTAGAAAACTACAAAAAAAAAATGTCCTAATTCATCTAATTATAATTTCAAGTTACAAAACTATATATATTTGAGATAAGAGTAGTTAATACATGTGATGGAGGCTGAACTTGAATGAAAAAGAAAAAAAAATGTTGGAATATAATCAATCATCATATAGAATTTAATAAAAAATAAATAAAATAATTCGTAGTGTCGAGCAAGCACATTCAATTATAATCAATATGGATGAGAAATAATATTAGTTTAAAATTAATGGGTATTTCCAACTAGTTAAATACATAAGACTATAAATTACTTAATAGTAGGAAAAATAATTGTGCAATTAATAATAAATGACCGTGTTAGAATTACCCTTTATTTTTCCGGTTATGAATATGCAGACTGATTCACTCTAGTATAAATGCAATTGATTTAAGTTGCAATATCATGGATAGAATGCAATTCTGTGATATGTGGTAGAAACCGTTATATGAAAGTGGTGGATTGTTGAGTTTTAATAAAATTCTACAATGATGTTACATTACATATTAATTGAATTACCTGTACTGTAGACGAGGCCGAGAATACAGCCCCTCAGGGGGCCTTAGACCTCGAGTCTACTTCACGGTTTTCGCTAGAACACACGCAATTGGAGGAGGTAATGGCACTGGGGGGAGACTGGTTGGGGACTCAATACCCGGCCGCCGCGCAGTGTTGTCCCCGCCCACACCGCAACACGAAATTTCTCGACTAAATCAATTTCTAGGAGCCATTCTGGGCAAACTGCTATACTACTGTATTTCAGCTAAAATTTTCTTCTATTAGTAGGTGTTTTTTATGTTAGGTACTATAATACAATAAAATCCCGCCTTTTTTATTGAATGGTAATAATAAAACTTATCATCGATCGCGTACGTTTCCTGCCCATTAGAGGTACAGAAATCTATTAAAAACAAATAAGTGTAAAATTTAAATTCAATTGCTATCACCTACAATAAACTCTACATTCTATTCAGTTTCCATGTTTTTAAAACTACTAAATATTACCTAAAATTTAAAATACTATATTGAATATGTTATTTAAAATATTTAAGCCAGTATTCTAAGATACCCAAAAGTTAAATTCTCCATGATTTTTTTAATATCTAAGTAGGTATTATATTTTTTCTTTTTCATTCTATGAAGAACCTCTTAACAGTACTTTTACAGTACCAACTTAATGAATTTTAATTTTTTCCATGTGTTTACAGAACAAATTATATACATTTTAAAATTTAAATTACGCTATTACATTTATTAAACAACTTTGATAAAGATGGTGAAAACTTCATTCAATTTTTTAAGTGTGATTGATACTAACTTTTTTTTAGTAGAGCTAGATTTTCAATTCTTTTTTAAGAGTTAATTTATTTTTTATTTGTTAGGTCTAGAATTTATGTGTTGCTAGAATCCTCTCTTGCCTTTGTGGATCCCATTCCTAGCACATGCATTTTACCTGTACCACTATAACCCAAGAAGGGTCTTAGATTCAGTACTATTTAGGGAAAGAACTGTTTCTAAGTCAATGGTTGTGCAAAGAGGTGATTTGATTGAGATCATGCTCAACTGCCAGGTTTTCTACCTTAATAAACTAATTAAGAGTACCCACTTTTTAGAGGCTGAGAGTGTGCCCCAAGAGGATCTCCTGATCCCAGGGTCAATTGCGGCTGATGAAACACAATAACTAATTTATCTGCTATGCATTTTAAACTGTATGTTAATAACCAGCAAAGTTATGAAAAATAGTAAAACAAAATTACTATGCATAATTTGTATTAAATGAGTTATTTGAATAACAAGAATGAAGAAATGTAAAGTTAATCTCAAAATAGTTTCCTGGAAATGTCTAGGAGGACCTCCAGGATTCCAATGCCCACTCCTTAAGAACCTTAGTATTAGCTCTATAGAAGTATAGGATGAATAGAGTTGGTAAAAAATATTGAAACAAACTCTCAGTAGTTACGGGAAAAATATTTACTTTAATGACTTTCTGGTAAGAAAGTCTGACTCATTAAGATGTTTAAAGATCCTAAATATTTTTATTTATTTAATCTTTATTTGTTTTCAGGGAAGACCCCCATACAAATAGAGTCTATCTCTATATTTTAAACATTATTAACCCTATTGTATTACAATATATTTTTTCCTTTTGATGGTACATTATTAATATAACAATCTATAGGATAACTTAAAAATCACATTTATTAAAAAGTCAGATAGTTAAAAAAATAGCAATTATCAACATCAGTATAAAATCTAAAATTATAAATAGAAACATAACAATAAAAAAATGTATGCTTTAAATATTAGTATCAAATATTAAAATTAAATTACCAGATCATTCATATAACAAAAAAACAAACAAGAGAGCAAGACCCAAACAAATCCATTCAACATTTATTGTAATCCATGCAGACATCCAATTTACATTTTTACCACAAAACTCAGAGGACCATATTTTATTACCCCACTAATTCCCTATAGTTAGATATATTAGAGATGAAAAAATATAATTTTCTCATATCTTCTATAGTGGTTGGCTTGAATATTTCGATCCCATTAAGATTTCCCATACCATGGTAAGTTCTAATTCTCAAATTATTATATATTGGGCATTTAAATAATAAATAATAAAGTGTTTCTTTTTCAATTGTATTGCACATTTTGCTCTCAAGTTGTGGATTTATTTTTTAAATTTGATTGGTGACTGAAATTTCAAGTATTTTCCCGAGAGGCGGATCTAATTTCAAATATACCGGATTATTGAGTAATACTCTTGTATATTTGAAATTAGCCGGCACCAACAGGTACTGGGAGATCCTACTATTGTAAAAAAAAAAAATTCAAATATTCACTATAAGCTGAACAATGCAATGCTTTCTTGTCACCCTGCTGCAAATGTCGTTTATATTTGTTTAATATCCTGTTAATATTAGATCTAATTATTGAGTCAGTTTCATAAACTAAATCGCCTTCCTCTGAAGAATCTAACAAAACTTTCGGCTGAGCACACGAATTATATTTCGAACAGAATTAGATTGGTAACATTTGGTTCTTTGCTTTTCGAAACATATCTTAGGACAATAGGCACCATACTAACCATTGGTTCAAGTCAAAATGAACTCATGGAAGGCGAGAGATAAGTTTCAAAAAGGCCATCATTAATACAGCTTTGCTATATTGTGCTCAGGTATGGAGTCTTAGACCTCTTACAAATCAACATAATTTTTTATAAAAAGTAATTTTCTCTTTGTAAATCCACCCCAGACTTTTTAATACATTTAGGAACTGGTTCTATTCATATTGGTTTCGATGCTATGAAGTATTCCTTGAATTGGTTGGTTAGGCTTGCAGAAATGGAGGAATGTAGATATCCTAAAATAAAAATCATAAACAATTTTTATCACTTAAGTAATTGAGTTCAAATTCAATTAGCAAGAAGCATGTGGGTATGGAAGAAATGAAAAAATTCAAAGAAAAAAACCATTAAAAAAAATGTTTTTTTTAATTTAGTAAAATGGGTTAAAACAAAACGTGGAATTGAATCATTAATTGGCCATTATGCTAAAATATGGTATAAATCATAAGTGGGGAACCTTTTTATCATCAGAGTCCACAGTGAAACACAGTATTAATGGAGCCCCCAATTTGTTGCTAGTTTTATTTACCACTGACACCCATATACAGATATTCAACTTAATTCCATTATTTTCAATAACTAAATATTAATTAAATCTGGTGCTAGATAAATAAATATCACACAAAAATGTTTGGAAGCCACATGGAGCCTCGAAGCTGTAGGTTTGCCACCTATGGTATCTTTGTTTACATTCTTTCAATCTTCTGATTGAACATGCTTCTTTTAATTTACAGAAATGTTCCCTAACTGCTTTGTTCAAATCGCACTTTTAGAAGCTGTTCAACTTTTAAAAACCAGTTATATTTATTTTTAGTTTAATTTGAATGGTTCACAATTCAATTAGTGTCTTGAAGCATTCATTTAGCAAATGATTGTTACTGAACAAAGATTGTATAAATTTCTATTTTATTTCTTTTTTTATAAAATATATTTATTATAAATTAATTTATGAAGTTTTTCAAGCAGTGAAATCTTTTTAATCTTAGCATCCAATTCTTTTTAGGATTACATTTTTTTAAATTCTTCATTTAATAATGTAATGTATTCTTAATTTTTTGAGGCTCATTACTAGCTTTTTCTATTTTCTATTGTACTTGAATAATAAAACCTTGATAATTTTATATATTTGTATTTATTTCAAGACTTTCCATTCCTCCTGCGGCCTACACTCCATTATAGATGTAACATTCAAGTGGGCAGAATAATTGTTTTTCTCAATACCTAGCATCTCAGCATTAACTGATAATCCTCATTCAACTAAAGTATTCTTTGGCTAAAATTAAGCTGTTAAATAAATATGAGGATTTAATTCAAAAATCCGGCTAAAATATCTGAGCTGTAATTAGTAAGAAGCACTGTTGACATTTAACCCACTACCTTACAAAAATGATCTAGTCTTCACTCAAATCTTTTGTATATTTTGCATATCTTGGATTAAATATTGAAGAACACTCCAATTAGAAGGAGATGGTCCGGCGTGGAAGTCATAAAAATAATAATTCTAAATATTATATTCATAATTAAGTATATTATCCATCCATTCTCATTATTACATTAAATTTTTTCCCCATTTACTAGTAATTGTTACCATTTATTTACAACAGTTAAGGATCTTGTTACTTAGTTATACCAAGTTTACTCTGTTTATGTAGATTATTTCTACATACTTTCTATCCACAGTTTATAAGTTTATTCACATTGTTTATAATTTGTATCTAAATATTATGTAACTTCCACATATTCTATATCCTTTTGTATCTTATTCATTCTAGCCCTGAAGAAGAACTGCAAAGTCGGATCGAAATGTTGGCTTGAAATAAAATAGTTTTCTTTAATTTATTTTTAGTCTTTTTATACCACCTTAATTTCTCTCTAAAAGATAGAACAGTCAACCATCAATTATTCAATACTCTAATACTCTAACGGAAGTCAACTTGGCAACACGCATTTCTGCTTGTGATTCATTTTGGAAATGGCAACATAACAACCCATTTTTGGAAAGGTTGGTAACAGAAGATGAAAAATGGATATTTTACGATAATGTAGTCTGTAAAAAATCTTGGGGAGCCTAGTAGTGAGGCTCGGAGAAGAATGTCAAAACCCGGATTGCATCTAAAGAAGTTAATGAAAAATATTTCCATATGGTGGAATTATTTCATGGGTGCTATTTTCTGTGAGCTATTGCCATCAGAACAAACAATTGATTCAACTCTATACTTTTCACAATTAACAAAATTAGATCAATAAATTAAAAATAAACATCCAGAACTGGCAAATCGAAAGGATGTTGTTTTCCAACAAGACAAAACTAGGCCCCACACTTCATTGGTCACCCGCAATAAATTATTGAGCCTTGGATGAGATCTTTTGCCCCATTCTCCCTATTCACCAGACATAGCTCAAAGTTACTACCACTTATTCCGGTCTCTGCAGAACTCCATGAATGGAAAGAAATTCCAAAAGGAAAAGTATATCAAAAACCACTTGGATCAGTCGATGGTCAAATGACATACATCAATCAAAAAAATAGTTATTCTGACAGAATCAGCAACTGCATGTAAACACCTAAAATTACTCTATCAAAATAAAGCACTTACACACATTTCCTTTAAAATCATATCACTAATACACAATGCCAGCAACAATTACATTATCTAGTGGGTGCTTGGACACATAGAAATATCAGGAAATGAAATGACAGAAAACAGCGAATCAAAACCAACTAAATCGGATAAATGCTATGGTTCCTTTACTGAATTTGATAAGAGTAGTGAGAGAGAAAATAATGAAAAACTGGCAGCATTTCTTCGACTGGGAATGTGCCTAAAATGGTAAGGACCATCATACAGTTCAACAGAAGACAGCACTGGTCCCATGGTTTGCGACTCTTAAATTTCATCTTGACCTCTCCAGCTTAGTAAAGATCACCAGGCTTAGGATAAATCATGGTAGAACTAATAAATATCTACATCTAATGAGTATAGCTGAGAGCCGTCACTGTCCAACATGCCAATGCTTGGAGGATCCAAGACAAATTGCCTTCAAGTGCAAAAGGTTCAAGAAGTGAAGAAGAATTAGTTTAGGATCGCAAACTACGAATGATGAAGCTAACTTTCTTCGGTCGATGAATAAAGACAACGCCCGTGATTCGATAGTTTTTGAATGACATAACAGCAGTTATATAATAAAAGTCGCCTTTTATTCTTATTTAATTGTTATGAAAATACTGTTACTTCAGTTTTTAACTATCAGTCTTTCTTGTTCAAGTTCTATATAGGTTATATTCAATAATCATATACCTAGAAATATCCAGTAGATACCCAGTTTAATTTCATCTTACTTTCATGAATGATGTCATTTCTGGATCCTTGGTTTTTAGTTTTTCTATCACATGCTATTATTAGAGCATTAGATGCTGTATTAAGTCCAAAAACAAGCCCTACCGAGATTCGAAAGGAAAGTGCTTCACAGAAAAAATGGAGGTGTGTGAGAGCAGAACTCCTATCTTGGAGATGTACTACATAGCACTATGTATAAATACTTAATGTCATTACTTTCATCAAATTCATATGACTCCGCTGGACTGGTCATGTTATTAGTATGAACCAGGATGAGAACCCACTAAAAATTTTGTCCGTCTTTATGGTACAAGGCGAGCAGGATGTCCGTAGCTTCATTGGGAGCATTGTGTGGCTACAAACTCTATAAAACTGCTTGGTTAAAGGAATTGGCAGGCAGTGCCATGCAATAGGGAGATCTGGCAATATTGTTGAAGCAGGCTATGACTCATCAATTGGGTCCTGATGGCAGATATGAAGGGCTGCAGAGTACGAACACCTTCCCTCACTGAGCACTTCAACCAAGGGATGTTAGTATCAAGAAAGGTCTGGAGTGAGGCTATTTCTCGGAAGAGAGAGTTGACACAGGCCTTCACCCCATCCAGTTGTCCCAGTTGTTTTTGTGATAAGTAGTTACAAGTCTGTCCTTTAATTTAATTGTATGATTTTTCATGTTTAGAAAGTTTATAGAACAATTTTGTTAATAACCAACTTCTTTACCTTCGCTTGCATATATATAATAAAGGGGAGTATAGTGATAATATAATCATAATCAGTAGTGAATCCAGGATTTAATTGACAGATGAGGATTTTAAATAAAAATCTTAAAATATAAAAATTAAGAAAAATTTTATATCAAATAAATTCTTAATATCAACATTCACTGTTAATATAAACAACAGTGTTATAAAAATAATAAGGTTTTTCATAAACACCATGAAATAAAATAATTAACTTCCTTAAAACTAGAATAGATAGAAAAATAACCATTAAAAATATTGAAATAAAAGCAAAATTACAAAAAAATAAATAAATAAAACAAGTAAATAAAAATTTAACCACATTTGTTAAAAAAATAGAAAAAAAAAATGTACTCCTCACTAAACTTTGATCTTATTAAGGAAGTTTTGAAAGGATAAAGGATCGATAGAAAAGGTATCTTTCTTTATTTGTTTAAATTTCAAATGAAGTCTCTTTAAGACAGATTCCAATCTTTTAAATGCTCCAGGGAGAGTCTGATCAACTTCTTTTAAGAGGGCTGGAATACCTAAGTCCTTATTGTCGAGGTAATCTTCTAATACTGCATCCTGAACCAAGCATTTCACAAACACATAACTAATAAATGATATTTGAAGATGATTGAAATATTTAACAAACAAAATTTAATTTTATGAATTCTTGAATAATCAATTAACAGTAAATTTACAGACAAAATGACCAACAATATTTTCTGAAATTACTGAAGTTGTATAAAATAAAAACAAATAAGAAATCATATTGATAAATCAGTAAAATTCAAAGCGAATTAAGATAAAATTCCAAAGGTGTGTTATTAATTATAGATTTAAAAACAAAAAAAAATTTCAAAGTAATTAACAGAACAAAAATGATAAAATGTGGCTGAAAACTGGATGAAGTAGTTCATCATGGCCTACAGCATTGATCATTAACTATTAAAGAGTTAAAAATAAATAAAGGAAGTATCTTTAAAAATCATAACTTAAATTGAAGGACCTGACAAAGATTATCATACCAATCAATAACTACCATATGATAGGAAAAGTCCAAAAGTATTTTTTATCTACATTTTTCAGTTAATATAATAATAAATATGAAATTAAATTAGAATAATAAATATGAAATAATCAGGCTGGGTAAATCAAGTACTAAAGTCTTTTTTCATAATACTGCCACAAAGTACGATATAATTATTCAAATCTTTTACATTTATAAATAAACATATATATTACCTTGAACCTAATTTTAATTTGATAGTTGCTAGAATCAGATATTTTCTCCTTAAATCTTGCCACCCATTCTAAGATATATACAATTATTTCTTCTTCAGTATGAGACCTCAAAAGTATTATTACATTTTCATTTGCCTGAAATAATGGTAAACTTGAAATTATTAAAAATATATATTTCATACAATATAAAATTGATATTTAAAGTTAAAACATTGTTTTTAAAGTTAAAACATTGTTTTTAAAGAAAATAGTATCAACTATTTTGTCTAAAACGGCATTAATATAAATGATTTTGTGTTAGACTTAATTTTTATGTATAATCTTATATTAGTAATAAGAAATTTCCTGTGTTTTAGATTAATTATAATAATAACCTTTATTTATACATACAGTTAAAAATATATATATATACTTAAACTTAACATTTTGATTTATACCTAATATTCACATATGTACAAAATCAACATTTTAAGACCCTTCTGCAGACCCCATATCAGAAAAAGAACTATTGTATTTTATATTCTGTAAATGCACTACAGATGAAATAGTATTTTAAACAATGTCATTGTCTTGATTAGGTGGATTTTAAATACTTTTTCAAAATAAAAAAAAAAATTAAAGTTTACATTTAGTTAGAAAATTTCACTTAATTTCCTTAGAAACATATGATTTACATTAAATAATGTTAGTTTTCAAAAATTATTATTTATATTTGTTTGTCACTATACGTTACCTTCTACAACTTTATTAATTAAATATTAATTTTTCTAAAATTCCCCGCTTTCCAACGATGTATTATACCTATACCTTCTATTATTTCTGGAGATTCATTTTCTACCTGGATAAGCATTTTTCTTTTTTTCTCCTTTATTCAATTATCAAATTCTTATTCTTATTCAATATTTAGCATTTTTCCGTAACTTCAAACAATGAGAGATAATTAATTATTTTAAATAAACCAAATTACAGGTACTTTAGAGGAAGACATGTTGAACATTAGGAATTTAAGCCCTATAAAGTGATATCAATGTGTATAAGACCTAAATGATTTTAAAGACCACTTAATTATACAAAGCTACACCTAGTTTAATCAAAATCGTTGGAGCCATTTTAGAGAAAATTGTAAAAATGTGTATGGCCGTTGATATAAAATAGCACTTCTGGTTAGCCGATTTAACAAAAAAGTTGTTGTCACATCTCAGCCATATACAAACCTTAAATATGTAATATCAGTTTCGTAACACTTTTCGTTTTCGAGCTAGACTGTTCACATACACACTCACAGACTATTTTGCGAGACTTGGTTATTTGGACTCAGGGAACCTCAAAATGTGTATTTCTGTTGAAAAATAAGATTCAAAAATGTTTACGACCACAATACGTTTCCCTTACAATATATTACGTATATAGGAAAGTGACAGTAAAAATGTATAATTTATAACTAAATTTATTTATTATACATGAAAGATAATAGATTACAAAATGATTTGAATAAAAAAATCAACAATATATTACAATAAATTACATATATAGGTAAGTGATAGTAAAAATGTATAATTTATAACTAAATTTACTTATTATACATGAAAGAAAATTGATTACAAAATGAGACAAAGTGAGAACACCAATTATATTGCTCTATCGAAATATAATTGGTGTTCTCAGCTAAAAGTTTGTTAGATACTACTGGGGAAAAACAATTTTAAAAAAACTCCATGCAGAATAAAGGAAGTAAAAAAAAAATTGTTTAATTTTTTTTTTGACAGTTAAATGATTGCATCAATATTTTTTTGTTAATAAGATCAATATAATGTACCATAATGCCCTTAATGCACTATAATTATGCCATGTATGAGTACTGAAAGATGTGGCAAAGGTCTGTAGGCACCTACACCAGAACCGCTTTTCCGCCAATTAAGTACATTTTCTACAAAACTGCTTCAAATATTTTAAAAAGTTATCAGTGTTTTAGAAAGAGTTTTTGTGAGAACATTGGCTTTTTTTAATAAACAGTTACAAGGAACACAACAATATGCAATTTATAGGGATGTAGGAGGAGTGCACTGTAGGGGGTCTGACCCACCGTGTACAAGAAGTGGAAGGAGTAAAGGCAGGGCTGAAAAATAATAATAATAATGAAAAATAAAAATTATATAATCGTTTCTGGTAGTTAAATTATTGCATTAATATAGACTTGTTAAGACTTTCAAAATAATACACCAAAAACGTTTCTGTACCACCACACATAAGTTTCTATTTAGTTGCTTAAACATTCTCTGTTGATAATTATAATTATTAATTTTAATTCTAAATTATTAATCCTGCAAGGTTAATTAATTAACTACTAGGAACTCCTGGAACCTACACTTATATGTTATATAGGCAAGACTAAAAGTTCCACAAAAAACAGTAAATACAAGAATCAAAATGTGATCTAAAATCAATAAAAATTTGTTTCTAAAACTTAGTAGTAGGTCCACAAGTCCCCGAATTCTGTATATTTTTATCCTTTTTTGGATTTATAATATTTATTTCTTTTGTATTTTTTCAAACATTTCAAACATCTAATTTTAGATTTTCAAGATGTAAAAAAAAGTTTCTTAAACTTCTAAATGACCCGACCCTTAATGATCATATTATCCCGATAATGATAATGATCATAATATCCCCGATAATGATCATATTATCCCGACCCTTAATGACCATTTTATGATACACTACTAGTGACTAATCTTAATTTATATTGATAAATATATACAAAAAATGTATATAAAATAATACAAAACCCAAAATTAAATTAAATTTGAGGATGTTTACTGAATGGAATTCTCTGCAAAATATTTTAAAGGAATAGGCTTTTATTCCTGCCCTCATAACAGTGGGTGGAAATTCTACAGATATAAATTAATGTTGGTCTAAGACAAAGAAATACATTTTATACAAACTTTTTTCCCTTCCTTTGCCATTTAGGCTATACGGGATTTCCCCGGGCCGGAGGGTGAGGGCAGGGAATTTAAAATCTCATCCGGCACCGGGACACAAACTCGTACTTATTTTTGTTTCTCAAAACTTCGTATAGCTGGTTGCCGGGCAACTCACAGTGCTGTGCACACGCTTTATCCCATTCGGCCACCCCGCCCCCAGACATTTTATTCAACCAACTTAAATGCTTTGCTATCACGATAATGAATAATAAATAATGTTATAATATATTATATAGCTCCGTAAGATTTGTAATTGGGACCCCGAGATGCTCCCGTGTCTCCGACCACTACACTGAGTTAGGGGTGGCTCTTTCCCTCCTTAATATTTTCTAGGCACATTCCTATATCAAACCATTAACAATCATGGTCCTTCTAATGCCTACAATCATCGTCCTTCTTATACCTACAACCTTCTCCAATTTAAGTCATCAATCCATTCCCTCACCACAAGATTTCGACCTTCTGGCCTATACATCTCTTCTCATAGATCTGCCTCATTCCAAAATTCCTTTGTAGCCCTTTCTATCAACTTCTGGAATTCCCTCCTTATCGAAATTCCGCATGCTACCTCCGTATCCACTTTCAAAAACCTCCTATTCCAACAATTTCCAAAAACAGTCAGATACCTGCTAACTAATGGCATTATTTATGTATTGCATAGAGATGACATAATGATACTCTATTTGGTAGGCATAATGCATGTATTTCCTACTTTCCACGCCACTCACTACATCTATTTTTAATTTTTTTTTTCAATTATCACTAATTTTTTTTATATATACAATTAAAGTTTTTTTTTATGAAAAGAACTTATTCTATTTTGTCTCTTTTTTGTTCTTCATTTCTTTAACTGTATATTTATGCTTTTCAACCGTTATATATAGTTTTAAATGTTTTGTTCATAGTTTTAAGTTTTTTGCTCATTGTTTTAATTAAGTGTTTTGTTCATAGTTTTAAGTGTTTTGGACATAGTTTGGTATATAGCTTGTTCACTTAAGGTTTTCATCATTACTTTTTAGTTTTTTTTTTTTTAATTTTATTTATTGTTTCAAACTTTTAGGTCAGTAGTAGTCTTTTCTTTTTGTGCAATTTTGTTATTTTAAAGGGACTTTGTCCCAGAATAAAGTTTTTCTCTATCTATCTATCTATCTATATGGGGGAATAAATGGCTAAATAAAATAAATTTATTATTTTTTCTTTCCTTGAAAAGTTTCTTCTTTTATTTATATATATATATATATATATATATATATATATATATATATATATATATATATATATATATATATATATTATGTAACTTCCTTATGACTGGAGTTTATTTTTTTATTTCTTATATCTGCTGGAAATTTCAAGTTCTACCCATCATCAGGAACATATTATCTATAGTCGCAGCTTTGTCTCTTTCCTTTTTTTTTTGTAGTAGTTGACTAATAATAATAAACTGAATGAATAGTTCCTCACTATGTATCATTATAGAAAAAAAATAAATCAGTTTTACCTACATAACTTCAAAAAGAGCACAGCAAAAAAAATTCCCTGTAAATTAAATTATTGAAAAATCCCAAAAAAAATTATTGAAAAATCCCTGTAAATTTCTCGTTTTTTTTCTGTACATGAGGAATTCCTGTACAGTTCCCAGTTTTCTTGATGAAATTCCCATATGCAGGACACCGTGTACTTTGAGGTTGCTACCACGTATTAACCAGAGTGTGATTATCAAATCAAGATTCATTTGTCAAGGCCAATGATAAATAAACATTAACTGACCCAGATGGAAATCACACAGCATTCAGAAACGGGGACTCTTCTTGCCCCAACCAACTCAGCCATTATGTCCTGAATCCTCATATCTAAAAAAATGAATGGACAATTGAACAAATTGATTTAAAACTAATCTCACCTCTATAATTGGATAAACATATTCATTTATGGCTTTATAAAAGATGTCTTTTATAATAGCACGTTTGTGAGTTCTATATGCAAGAATAATCAATGCTCTATAGGTAAGACCACACAAAGTCACGTTATTATCCTTTGCCATTACACGCATATACAATTTCACTGCTGTCTCAGGATATTCTTCAGTCTGTTCGAATAGCTTGTATAACAATACCTCAAAAAAGTTACCAATTTCTGAAAATTAATCAAAAGATTATTGAATAAGGAGATGATTTAAATTAAACAATTTTTAACAATTATTAAAAAATAAGGATGATTTTCTAAAAATGGGTACATTGTCTCTAACATCTCTAGAGACAAAATTTTAAAATCAAAAGTTTTAGCCTTTAACAATTTTTTGAATTCCATGAAAGTAATAGGCTACAATTTCATTAATATTTTATTTTTGAAAGAACTAAATATTAGCATTTTAATTGATCTTATACCACCTATTTTTTCATATCTTCGGCTATTCCAACATTGCAATTTTTTACATTAAACAATTTATGTAAGGATAATGACAAGTGTAAGCAAGAAGAGCCAACCAATCACAGCTTGTATTTGATGCAGAAATAATATTGCACCAATGCAGAAATATGAGCTCTTCACTTCCATATATAATGGATGTCTGGCTGAATTTCATGACCTAAGAACCATTCTTCTACACATTAAAAATGATGGACAATAATTTTCACGATGCGTGCAGCAGTAGGAGCCATTACTACATTACAGAGAGAACTTCTAGGACTTTTGGCGGATTGGTGGGGTCATTCATTTTCAAGCAAGTGGGCTAATAACAATATTATGTCATAGAGACATTTATAGGGTGATCTGTGCTAAACCACAGTAGTAGTTTTATCCTTACTGGAGCAATCAAAGATTGAATTATTGGGAATTCAGTGGGTATTCAGCAGAAACATTTTGACAAAAAAGATTTTTTGATGACCTCTTATATCTTAGCACCAGTAGTAAACTCAAAAACAATCTTAAAGGTACAATAGATTCATGAAAATTTAAAGTATAAAACGGCTCCATAAGTTTAGTGGTTCCTAAAATACTTGTCAAAAAAAAAAATCACTTTTTTGGGCTTGTACTCCGCCAAAATCCAACAGTCTCCTTCTCATGACTTTCCTCACGTGGAATACATGTTCGTTGAAATTTTCTCTATTACCTCTCCTCTGTTATATGCCGTAGTTTACCGCCCTCTATTCAACAAATTCTTTGAATCATCCCTTGTCAACTGGTTTCCCATTACAACAATATTATTATCACCGACGATTTTAATGTGAGTATGCTTTCATAATTACCTGAAAAACACTTTCTAACTGACCTACTGTTTTTCCTTTAATCTTTATCTTGTTCCTTATTCACCTACCCATCACACTCAATTTTCCAACACTGGGTTAGACCTCTACATCTTTGACTCTCACATTAAAATCATCTCCTCTTCTTGCTTGAAAATGAATGAACCCACCGATCCGCCAAAAGTTCTAGAAGTTCTCTCTGTAATATAGTAATGGCTTCTGCTGCTTCATGCATCGTGAAAATTATTCACTTATAATAAATATATACTTTATTATAAATAAAGTATTATTATTATTATCACTGCCTAAAATTTTAAAATGTAATCATTTCAACCTAAGCCCATATAGAGAGCCTTATTTGACCAATGGAGCTTAGTTAGGACACTCTTGGTCCAGGACATAGTTGCTTTATCTAAATATATATTATCTATATATTTAGATAAAGCAAAAATTGATATGGAATAAAATTTCAAAATTCTCAAATAATTGTGTAATTCGTAATGGAGTTTAATAAAATAAGTGGGCATTAATCAAGTATATTACCTATTGGTTCAGTTAAACTGTTTTGAACTTCGAGGACAGCTTTGAATAACATAGTAGCAATATTGATAATTTTCTTATTTATAAGTTCATTTAATAAAAATACTATCATAACACCTATTATTTGGAAATCATCTTTACTTCCACCTGGAATAATCCACTGTACTGAGTCAGGATCTATTAACCTTGTATCTGAAAAAAATTAAAACAGATTAAACTATATGGTTTTTACCTAAATATACACCATGGTAACTTATTGGGTAGGTAAATAAAAAGTATTAATGTTCCATCACAAGAAAATTTTCTTGACATATCAATAAGCTTTTTATTTGTTTATTTTATAATTTATTTATGGTTAGCTTCAGTGATGTTTGAAGTGCAAATTTTATAGTTTGAAGTAAAAAAAAAAAAACTTTAAAGCTTGATTGTATCCTGTAATTCCTTATTTATTAATTCTCAATAGTTCTTGGCATATTTGTGGAACGTAATTAATGTCCACTAAAAGCATGTGTGTAGACCTAGATTTGACATTTTCAAACAGTTTCCAATCCTTTTATAAACTGTTACACATAACATTTCTGAAGTTAACCATTGATACAACCTTTCCAACTATTTAGTGTTATATAACAAGGAACCGAAAATATTCAAATAATTAAAATACTTCATTGTAGAATATTTAACTTATTTTTATAGTCATTAGTACTTGTATGAAAACTTACATTGTAATAGAAATTTTGTTGTCCTCAGTATGGCATAGAATAAGGTAGTTCGAAAAACTACAGCTTTTTTGGGCAAATAGTGGAATAGCCCAGCAGTAATCTGATCATTTCCAATGGATAATTTTGAATAATATCCAGATTTCTTGTAAATAAGGTAAAAACAGGAGGTTTAAGTCAGTGGTAGGGGGGTCTCGAGAGAATCTAGTAATTTTCAAAGCTTAGTTAATCTGTATGTGGTGTAAAAACAGCCAATCAGTGGTCTGCAAAGAGTTTAAATCTTTAGTCTAAGATCCGTTGTGGTACAACCACCTCACAATGCTTTAGTAGCTCTTAAGTTTATCTCCATAAGCTTTCATCATGTGGACTGAGGTTATTTATAAATGTAACGTAGTTTGAATTTCTGTATTTGTCTTTTTAGTTCATTACTTTTTTGGTAACAGGTAGGGATGGTGTGGGTATGGGTGTTTGTGTGTGTGTGTGTGTTTACAGCCTAGCTCAAAAATGATAAGTTGCACATAACTGAAATTACACAATTAAGGTAGGTATAAGACTGGGATGTTACAGCAAATTATTACTTAAAATCAGTGAACTGGAAGTACCACATTATATCATCAATTTTACAATTTTCTTGAAAACGGCTCTAATGATTTGCATTAAAATCTATATATCAATGTAAAATGGTCTTTAATATCAGATAGGTCTTATCCTTCTTGGTGTCGCTCAACAGGGCTTAAATGCCTAATATTCAAAATTTCTTCTTCCAAAGTACCTTTAATTTGTTTTATTTTAATTAATTAATAGTCTCTCATGGTTATTAATAATTCACTATGAATTTCTAGAAATAATAGGCAGAAGGTATGTTATATGTGTAAAATCTGAGGATTCAGAAAAAAATAATATCTAACATACTAAGTTATAGAAGATAATGGAGAGCAATGTAAAAATTAGAAATAATAATTTCTGAAAATTAATACTATTTAAATCTGTTTGCTATTAATTAAAAACCTATGGCAAATTTCGAATTAAAAAAAAACTTAATTTATTCAGTGATTTCACCGATTTTTCTTGGTGAATTCACTGCATTATCGCCTATGGGAGAATCAATTCTCAACCAGCCACACAATCCAAGACGAAAAATGTTGCTCAAGCGGCTCAGAAAATCAATACATCCGAAACCGCTAAGTCTGTACCTATTAATAATGCGTCCAGTAATCCGAAGAAATCAATTAGTGAGGCTGGATCTAATAATGAAGATGAATGGCATCAAGTTCCATGTAAGTCTCCGAGGCCTGCCTCATCTTCAGCATAAACCAGACAGATAAGTTTTGAATCAAAAGCTCAAGTCATTTGGGCAGGACAGGCAAAAGAGAATCATCTTGTTTTAAGCCCGAATGAACCTCAAACTTTTCGGATAAATTATTTAAAGAGGAGCAAATGGACAGGATAATGGGAGGTCTAGTGAGGGAGATGGGTGCGGGAATCTTCCCTACTCTTTGCGTCAGTGCCATACCCACTGCTTGTGAGTTCCCAGATCTTATCCCTACCAATGCTTACTGTCACCTCCATGTTGTGCTCCCCCCGGGAAGTCTGATGGGACTCGCGAACTATAGAGGCAGGGTTAGTCGATTCTATCCATATATATGTAAATATATTGTAACATTTCTCTTATATTTTTTAACTAGTAATATGACCTCGTGGAAGATCACTATGTAATGTTGGATACTCCCTAAATAAATAAGAGGTCACTAAATAATAAACAAAATTATAAGAGTATTAATATAATATATTAAATTGAAATTTATAATTATTTTATCTCAGGTGTGGGTTACTGACAATCAGATCAAAACACTCAGACTAACTATTATTATTTACACTATTAATACTAAAATTAAACACTGATTTTAAAATAAAGTCAAGTATGGATTGACAAGCTATAGATTCTCTTGCAGAGCCACGATATCCAAATTGTAACCATTTAACCTCAATCGCAACCGATTTTAACCCACCTGCTGAATTCAAACTCCTTACGTTCCATGTACCAATATCTAAATCTCTATTTTTCAACTTGCATTATGAATCCCCTAAAGCAGTCCTCACCCGGACCTAAACAGGGGACTAGCTTACCGCTGGATAATGAGTGTTTTACCTTAGGAAGATCCATGACTATTTGTGTTTATGATGAATTAAAGATATGTAAGTAGGGCATTCAATCCTACGTCACACCCTTCAGTAAGTCTGGAGAGCCCCTCTCATTGTTGGTCAGCGAGTCATTCGAAGTTAGCCGGGAGGAACTTCCAAGGAATTTCCACCGACCATCCCCCCATTCGCTGCCCGTGGGACGCTCTCCACACGAGGAGCCCACATGAGGTGATACTACAATAACTACAGTCATATTGTATGGCTGTTCAACTGTGTTGACTTGCTGAATCACACAGTATTCTCATCTATTTTCTTTGTACAGAAATTTTGGCCTTAGTTTCAGGCCTTTATTATTAGGGCTAAGCAAAGATAAGATATCAAATAAATACTGTGAAAATAATAATAATATTTAAGTAAAATAATAAAGTGAAATAATATGTAGGTAGTGGAATGGGAAACATAAGATGTATAAATTTAAGAAGTTATAAAGTAACTGCAACAAGGTTGGGACTTATAAAATATTATGAGATACCAATTGTAAATGGTAAAAAATGAATAAATAAAATGTCGTAGTTACTAAAATTTATATGTTCAGAGGAAGTGAGATAAACATGGAATAATAATGAAAAACAAAGAAAAGGAATATGAAGTTGTATGAAAAAAATAATTAATGTAAATAGAAAATAATAAGTGAAGAGAAGGATGGTTGGGGTGATCAGTCAAAATAAAAATAGCAAAAATAAATAATATTTATTTTCACATATAAACTTCAATTTTATTTTTAAAATTAAAATAAAAAGTGTTTTTAGTATATTAGTAGTGAAATCTATCAAACCATACCATAGACATAGAAATGAATTGAAATATTAAGTTGTATAAATTAAGAGAATAAGATACAAAGAATAAATGTACAATAATAAACAAAATAGTGGTATAGATATGGAATAGAATAAAGAGACAAAGGTAAGTGGAGTGAATAAGAAAACTAAATGAAAAATAATAGGGCCTGCTCATACAAAGGGATTTGGATGAGTAGCGACAATAGGGAACAACAGTGGTCTGCAACAGCTGATGCTAAAACTCATAAACTAAAGCACAGAAAGATGTGTAATGGTTCAGAGGTGGACTAATTTCATACTTGACTATTATATAAATTGTGGATTGATAATGGTTGACTGTAGGAAATAATTGAAGAGAAGAATGGTTTGGGGTGATCAGTCAAAAAAATAGTTAAAATGAATAATTGTATTTATTTTTACATTTGCAGACGTATCGGCCCAAAGTTCAGGCCTTCATCAGGGCTGATCAAGTGAAGAGCTGTCACGAGACCCTTGGTCTGTGATGAAGGCCTGAATTTTGGGAAGAAACGTCGACAAATGTAACAATAAATATAATTATTTATTTTAACTATTTTTTTTTATTAATAACCCCAACTATTCTTCTCTTCGACTATTATTTAATATTTATTGTAAAATAATACATTGTATGTTTGAAATTTTAATGGTATATGGTACACAGTAGTCCAAATTAATGTTTTAAAACCAATATATTTTTGAAGATAACAAGAATAAAAACAATTATAATATATTAAACTAATTAGATTAAATTGTGGTATTTTAACCAATAATATAACTTACTGATAAAGACACCAATAGATTCCTTGTATCTTCCATTGTAGTAGTGAATTTCAGAATAGACAACAGCAAGCCTAACGGGACGCAAAGTTCCATCAGTTAAAGACTATAAAATGAAATACATATAAGAGAACTATTAATTTTAACATAAGCCTAATAAATTCTTAAAATATAATAATCAATATACAATTCCATCATAAGTGTGTAAAAATAAAGGCTGTATGGGATGTCAACTAGACCTGATTCCAGCAGCTATGCTGATTACATCGTTAAATTAATAGCTGTTTTATAGTAATATTAGGGGAACCAGAAAGTATTGTCGTTTTCTTACATTAAATTCAAATACATAAATTTCAAACAAGTTTTTTTTTTTAAATTATTTATGAACAATGCCTCATCTGTTTGACAATTGCAGGCCACTTTTTAATTAAAGATTGATTTACACGATCTAACTGTTCACAATAAAGGTCTGCAATCACAGTTTGTCCAGGTTTCAGCACTTCAAAATGTGCAATGCCGGGAATACTCTAGCAAACACAAAAGGGTCTTTTGGAAGTGTAAATCTGGCTTAGCAGTACTTGTTGGTGATTCTTTTGGAGAGAGCCACTTGCCTTAAGCACTTAAGATTATCATACAGGACCCATTTTTCATCTCCAGTGATCAAGTAGTCAAACAACGCTTCTGCACTGTACCGTTGAAGCAATAAGTTGCATATGGTGGTTTCCCAATCCACTCCAAATGTTTTTGGATGGTCGACCAAGGTTGGTTAAGACTTAGACAATTCCTCTATCCTCTGACATGAATTTGCTTTGACTTCCACCCTTAATACGCCATTATCTTTTGTTTTCATCCTGATCGATATAAGTCGGAAAGATCAAAATTACTGGATTTGAATTTGAAAAACCACCTTTGGCATTTACGAACATCTAATGCATTTAGATAAAAATAACAAATGTTTTTGGTAGCAACTGTTGAGTTACTATCCTTACGAAACTCAAAAAACATGCCATGCCAGATATGTACCTCTTCTGGTATTTGGCTAGCCATAACACCAAAAAAAAAAAAATTTAATTTAATCATTTGCAACTAAAGATGACACCATAACCTTAGAATGTTTTTGCCATAACATAGACGTAGGTACACAATGAGCTGTCAAACGAAAATCAAATAGTGAATGCTCAGAAACGACATTATTTTCCTGTCCTCCTAATACAACTACAATTATTAATCTTGCCATTCAATGATAAGAACACCTCGATAATTATAATAAGCTATGGTTATAAATTTTCACCTTCAATTTGTACTTGTTAACATGGTTCTCTTCTAACAAATTAAAATAATTATTTGCCTCCTTCCAATTAAATTGCTTCACAGAATCCAACATCAAAGTGACAACAATATTTCCAATTAGGTCTTTTGCTTCGTCAACATATTGTGCAAAGCCTAAAGAGAAAAACATATTTTAAACTTATATTTTTCTTAAGTAGAAAATTTTTTAGATAAAAAAATCTTTTTCCTAATAGAAAATTAATTTTAAATCCATAAAATTGATCTTTCCCCTCTGGCTTGAATAGGTCAGTACCATCCATAAAAGTGGTTTTTTAGCTAGTGTTTTGTGGAACAGAGGTATTCTAAGAACCACTGCCAGGTCTTCCAAAAAATAATTTATTAATTTATGAAGAAGAAATAATCCACATAAAACTAATTTTAAGATTTATATTAAATAAACTACACATTTTTTATTTCATGAACTGGATTTTCAGTTTCATTTTTAATGCTTAAGATATAAATATTATGTTTTACAAGAACTTTTTGTATTTATAAGGCCAGGATTGAGCAAAAAACGTCAAAACTACACTTTCTAATAAACTTCAACTTGAATGCTGCTGTCAAGATGGTAATACCTACTTCCACTTTAAGTACAAAATATTTTGTAATATTTTTAAGTTTAAAGTATGCAAACAAAATCAATACTTTAAGTCATATCAGTGGTATTTTTTTTGTTTCTAACAAGGGCAGATTGCGGATGTGGAGTCACCAATTTCAATGAAACTTTTTTGGGTGATACTAGGTCAAAAACTATTTGATCCATGTTTGAGAGTTTTTGCAAATGCACCCTAGGAGCCAAGAAATTTTTTTTTTTTATAAAATTTATTTATTTTTTTATATTATTGTTTCCTGACTTTGCCATGCATAGATTTCTAAGTTATTTATATATCAATCAATTTGTTTTTTTGTTTTGTTTTTTTTGTAAAAGAAGAAAAACATATTGTTAATTGTATTAATTAATTTTAATGTATAATAAATTACAAAAACCCAAAGATACTTCCAGTAAAGTAAAAAAAAAATTCAGATTCGTTTTTAGCATCTACTAAAACTCTTAAATACGAGAATGTTTTAAAATAAAATATATAAATTTTTGGACTTAATTTTCTGGGAGGATTTTTTTTCATACTGCTTACTAAAATGAAATTGCTCAATTCGCTTTATCTTCAGGATCTCAAGGGATATGCATATTACCCAGTTCTACACCAAGTTGAATTGGCTCTATCCGTCCTACCGCCCTCAATATTTTCTGGCTACCTTCCCACACCGAGCTATTACAACATGGCGACCTGCCTATATTCCTATAATACAGATCCTACAATTCGATCGCTCCTTTCAATCCCATCCCACCAGATCCCGTGCGTTCAACCTCTATCCTGCCCTCACTAAACTGCTGCATTTGATAAATCCTTTTTAATAAAAGTTGTCTCCCTCTGGAACTCTATACCTTCAGATATTCAACACGCAAAATCGATATCCTTTTTCAAATCTCTCCTCTTCAAACACCTACTCCATTCCCAATCCGATTGATCACAAAATGCACTTAAAAACCTAAGCTGTAAAAACCTCAAAGTACACCCAGATACTCTGATTATTTTGTAATTCATCAATACTTCGTTCACTTAATTACTTTCTCTGTATATTTTATATTTACACGTATTTATATCTTTTTATCATTTATAACTTTATTGTACTCCGAATCAACCTGTAAATATTAAATTGTATTTCATGGACACACCAAAATATTGATATATATTCTGTATTTGTGACTTGTTCTAAAGGCACAATAGTCCCAGAATAATAAAATTATTTTCATTCATTCGAAAAATATTCATAACTCCTCAGGATTTTCTCATAAGTCAATCCAATCGTGAGAAAGATAAATTATTGCTCTTCAAAACCATATCAATAACTTCTGTTCATTTTTCCTACTTTTGGTGTCTTGAAGTTTTTTTATTTGTTACAATAAACTAAGCCATTTTTCACTAAAATTTTATTATTACGCATCAATTTGACATTTCGACCATATTAGGGTCATTTTCAAAACTTGATGAGTCCTCCTAATATGTTCATCATTAATGTTCTAATTAATATGTTCAGTGGACATTAACTTGTCATGCTATATAGGAGCTTCGCCCACGTCATTTCTGGAGGGACTCTATAATGAGTCCCTCCAGATGTTATGAAATACAAATCTCAATGTTGTTTTTCCTTTAAAAAATATTTGAACCCAATTTACTCCTAGGGTCAGTACTAATTGTTTTCATATTGTACTCACACTATAACTGTATTCCAAATATATATTTTTTTCTAGACCGGAGGGGTATCAAAAGTAAGATGAAATATATTTTTTTTTTATTAAATAAAGATGATATTCATTTTTCGCACACCATTAAAATCCTTGAATGTGAATTTTTGTTGCAATCAAAAATGTAAATAGTTTGCTCAATATTCTAGCTTCTATTAATAGCTCTTATCAGATCCCTCTATGTTAATAGCTTTATAGTAGATATTAAAACTTTTAACTACATATTTAAATATGAAGGAAATTTTCATTGCAATAGAAAAATACATGTATTTTGCTTTACTAATAGCTACTATAAATCTATAAACATAGATGGATCTCATAAGAGCTATAGCAGGGTGGTTACCAGACAGTTTAAGTAAAATTCCCTGACCAATATGTCTTGAGACAAAAATATTAAAAATGTATAATTTATAAATAAATTTATGTAATATACATAAAAAAAAAATTACTATTACTCTTGTTTGATTTCAGTATAATGACCAGTGCTGTTATTGACAGTCAAAGGTGAATGAATATAGCGCCCGTGGTTGTTTTATAAACACTATATTTATTTCCAATTTGAAAAAAAACATTTACGTACTAAAAAAATTCTCTGACTTCAACAACTTTTCTCATTTTTCAGGCCAGTCACTGCTCTGTATTAATAGAAGACGGAATATTGAGCAAAAAATTTACAATTTTAGATTTCAACGAAAATTCAAAATTTAAGGATTTTAAGGGGGTGCGAAAAATTAATATCATCTTTTTATTATCCAAAAAATATATACTTCATGGTGTAATAAGTATAATTCATGCTCTATTCTTATTTTCAGATCGAATTTTGACAATATACAAGATTTTGTGCATGTAATCTTATTTTCGATACCTGTCCGGTTTAGAAAAAGATATATATTTGACATATAGCTATAAAAATGTAGGATATACAGTCATGGTTTTTAAGTTTGCTGACATTTCAACCCAAGTATATGGGTCAGTCATCAACTGGACTAAAAAAAAAAAAAAAAAAAATTAGAACAAATAAAAAATTATTTAGTTGCTTGGCAATAATAACCTCCAATTATTAACAATACGAGTATATTTTTAACATTACATGTTAACAGTCTAATTTACGTTTCGGGACCTTTTATTCCCATCTTCAGAACTGCAATTCCAATACTCTTGTGGATGCAAGGCTTAATTCTAATGATAATAATAATGTGCTCCATCGTCAATTTTCTAATTTATGTTCTAAAATTTTATCATCTAGAGCAACATTCTCCTTTTGACCAATAATTGGGTTTCTGCCATAGTGAAAAATTGACCTTTGGATCTAACTGTTAGATAGACTATGGCAGAAACCCAATTATTGGTCAAAAGGAGAATGTTGCTCTAGATGATAAAATTTTAGAACATAAATTAGAAAATTGACGATGGAGCACATTATTATTATCATTAGAATTAAGCCTTGCATCCACAAGAGTATTGGAATTGCAGTTCTGAAGATGGGAATAAAAGGTCCCGAAACGTAAACTAGACTGTAACATGTAATGTTAAAAATATACTCGTATTGTTAATAATTGGAAGTTATTATTGCCAAGCAACTAAATAATTTTTTATTTATTCTAATTTTTTTTTTTTTTTTTTTTTAGTCCAGTTGATGACTGACCCATATACTTGGGTTGAAATGTCGGCAAACTTAAAAACCATGACTGCATATCCTACATTTTTATAGCTATATGTCAAATATATATCTTTTTCTAAACCGGACAGGTATCGAAAATAAGATTACATGCACAAAATCTTGTATATTGTCAAAATTCGATCTGAAAATAAGAATAGAGCATGAATTATACTTATTACACCATGAAGTATATATTTTTTGGATAATAAAAAGATGATATTAATTTTTCGCACCCCCTTAAAATCCTTAAATTTTGAATTTTCGTTGAAATCTAAAATTGTAAATTTTTTGCTCAATATTCCGTCTTCTATTAATACAGGGCAGTGACTGGCCTGAAAAATGAGAAAAGTTGTTGAAGTCAGAGAATTTTTTTAGTACGTAAATGTTTTTTTTCAAATTGGAAATAAATATAGTGTTTATAAAACAACCACGGGCGCTATATTCATTCACCTTTGACTGTCAATAACAGCACTGGTCATTATACTGAAATCAAACAAGAGTAATAGTAATTTTTTTTTTTATGTATATTACATAAATTTATTTATAAATTATACATTTTTAATATTTTTGTCTCAAGACATATTGGTCAGGGAATTTTACTTAAACTGTCTGGTAACCACCCTGCTATAGCTCTTATGAGATCCATCTATGTTTATAGATTTATAGTAGCTATTAGTAAAGCAAAATACATGTATTTTTCTATTGCAATGAAAATTTCCTTCATATTTAAATATGTAGTTAAAAGTTTTAATATCTACTATAAAGCTATTAACATAGAGGGATCTGATAAGAGCTATTAATAGAAGCTAGAATATTGAGCAAACTATTTACATTTTTGATTGCAACAAAAATTCACATTCAAGGATTTTAAGGGGGTGCGAAAAATTAATATCATCTTTTTATTATCCAAAAAATATATACTTCATGGTGTAATAAGTATAATTCATGCTCTATTCTTATTTTCAGATCGAATTTTGACAATATACAAGATTTTGTGCATGTAATCTTATTTTCGATACCTGTCCGGTTTAGAAAAAGATATATATTTGACATATAGCTATAAAAATGTAGGATATGCAGTCATGGTTTTTAAGTTTGCCGACATTTCAACCCAAGTATATGGGTCAGTCATCAACTGGACTAAAAAAAAAAAAAAAAAAATTAGAACAAATAAAAAATTATTTAGTTGCTTGGCAATAATAACTTCCAATTATTAACAATACGAGTATATTTTTAACATTACATGTTAACAGTCTAGTTTACGTTTCGGGACCTTTTATTCCCATCTTCAGAACTGCAATTCCAATACTCTTGTGGATGCAAGGCTTAATTCTAATGATAATAATAATGTGCTCCATCGTCAATTTTCTAATTTATGTTCTAAAATTTTATCATCTAGAGCAACATTCTCCTTTTGACCAATAATTGGGTTTCTGCCATAGTCGATCTAACAGTTGATCCATAGGTCTAACTTTTCACTATGGCAGAAACCCAATTATTGGTCAAAAGGAGAATGTTGCTCTAGATGATAAAATTTTAGAACATAAATTAGAAAATTGACGATGGAGCACATTATTATTATCATTAGAATTAAGCCTTGCATCCACAAGAGTATTGGAATTGCAGTTCTGAAGATGGGAATAAAAGGTCCCGAAACGTAAACTAGACTGTTAACATGTAATGTTAAAAATATACTCGTATTGTTAATAATTGGAAGTTATTATTGCCAAGCAACTAAATAAATTGACAACTACCCAGGAAAAAAATAAAAAATTATATCAGAAAAATGATACAAAAAAAAAACAAAAAAAAACCTGTACCTCTACAACCCATGAAGGGTCTGGGGTTCAGTACTATTTAGGGAAAGCACTGTTTCTAGGTCAACGCTTATGTAAGGAGGTGATTTGACCGATATTACGCTCAACCGCCAGGTTTTCCCCCTTAATTAATATTTTAATTAAGGATACCGACTTTATAGAGGCTGGGTGTGCCCCAGGAGGGTCTTTCGACGCAAGATCGCCCCACTGCCAATAAAACAGATAAATAAATTTTCTGCCATGAGCCAGGGTTCGAACCTAGGACCTTTAGCATTGGAAGCTCAGTACCCGACCACTGAGCTACCCCACTCCCTCCAGAAAAACGATACACAATAGATAAAAGCTCCTATCACAAGCAGAGAGGTGAATCTATTTTAGAGCATTTAGTAGCCTCAACATTGAGATTCCAAATATCTAAATTTCTAAATTTTGTCATAACTAAAAAATGTTTAATTTAGCTTACAACAAATTACTTCATAATAAACTAGAATAAATCTACATTGAATACAAGTAAATGTTGTCTATTTTAAAACCCTTAAAAGGGGACTTTTAAGCAGTTAAACTACCGTAAGTTCGGTTTTTCATAAAATCAAGGATTCTTCGAGATTTTTTTCATAACTTCCCAACTGGACTTAAGATACCACACTTTCAGAAAAACTTTCTTGTTTGATGAGCTTGAAATAATTATGAAAAAATATTATTAGTAAGGTAATATTAGGGATTGATCCCAATATTTTTACATCTTTCAACACAATTAGGGATGAATCTCAACTTACTCTGTAACAAACCGCTACTTAATTAATATATACACAAAGCTCATAACAAGGAAGTTTTTCTAGAAGTGTGGTATCTTCAGCCCACTTGGGAGATTATAAAAAAAATTGAGAAGATTTATTGATTTTATGAAAAACCGAACTTACCGTAGTTTAACTGCTTCAAAGTCCACTTTAAATGGTTTTAAAATAGACAAGATTTACTTTTATTTAATTTAAATTTAATCTAGTTCACTATGAAGTAATTTTTTGTAACCTAAATTAAACATTTTTTTTAGTTATTCCTTTTTATTTATGATAAAACGTGGTTGGCTTAAAAAATACTAAATTTAAGTTTTCTGGTTCTCTGTAAGTAATCAGACTTATGGTAATTTTTTATAAGTTTTAATGCATTCTGTTACATATTACGAGTTATATGAAATTAATGTCAATCTAAACTTCACATCATCATCTCAAAATTCCCCACTGATTGATATTGAATATAATTATGTTGTCAATGACTTTTTAGAATCATTCAAAAAAGAAATTTTGAATAATAATTTGGAGGATCTAAAATGTTAAAAAATTAATTAAACTTCAAAAAGGTATCGTCTACTATGAAAACATCAATTTTATGGTTTGAAGCAATTTTTGCAGTGGAAATACAATAAATATAATCTTATAAACATCTCCGTAACCATTGATTTTATCAGAAAATGTACAGGACTATTTTTGTAGAGATTTTAATATTATGCTGACCAATCTTTGCAAAAAACCTGACAGTTTTTGAGATATTCTTTTAAAAATATCATTTTTCTGTACTTCTTCCCCTCCCCCTATCAAAACCCAACACAGAATTTTTCGGGACTTTTTACTAGTTATTAAGGTGAAGGTAATAAATAATTTCTGATAAGTTTCATCTTTATTTTTTTAAGGCTGGGGTAAGGTTGATTTTTCCCGTAACTTTACTGGACTATTAATACATATGCATTTTCCTTTCCCATTTTTTTGGTTTGTCACATTATGTTCTAGTTATTTTGGTTTACGAAAAAATAAAATTAAATTTTTTTATTTCCCTCCATTAATATATTAGATTATTTAAGCTGTTTTATTGTATATTTGGAAATCAGGGTAACTCAGTGGGTAGGGCACTAACTTCCAAAGCTCAAGGTCCCGGGTTCGAATCCAACTGATGGCCGATTTCATTCATTCTGCTTCATCGGCCATGGATCGATCCTGGGTTCATGAGACATTCTTGGGGTACATTCAGCCTCTATAAAAATGAGTACTCTTAATCAAGAGGAAAAACCAGGTAGCTGAGCGAGATCTCAGCCAAATCACCTTTTTAACATTTTTTTTTAATTTTTATGAAATTGAATGATGAATCAGTCTTGATAGTTTCATTGTTTTTATGATCAATAGACGTGTAACATTGGTAGTTTCCATGAAAATTGGGTATAATCATCCATAAATTGTGGGAATTGTCTCTTTTATAGCACGTTCTAGCAGTTTTGGACAATTTTACTTAATTTAATTATGTATACAAGTCTTTTAAAAAAAAACTAATAGTTTTCTAAGAAAAGGTGAACAATAAAAAGAAAGTGTCAAAATTACTGTCATCAAATCTCAGATCTGTGTTCAGTGACCCGAAAAACAGACCATACCAAAATTTAAGACTACAACAAAACTTTCCTATATTTTTCCTACAAGGCCAACACTATACAGAAGCTTAAATTAAACATTCATATATTCATCAAGATGAATTTTAAATAATTAATAGAATAGTCACTTACTTGTCTTAAGTTTGGCAAAAATATTTTTCAATATGATAAATGAATTTTTATCCATAGCATAGTTGAAGACCAACAGCAAAACTTTGTTGATAAATACTTTGTTATATGAAGCGATTATTACTTTAACAATAGAATCATAATTTGAACATTGTAAGGCTCTTTGCATTGCAGCTTCCATTTTTTCCTCTTCATGGACTGTCGCATTAATATGAAATTTATTGTCTGAGCTAATGCTGCTTAAGTTAGTCAATGACCTGCATCTACGTAACGATGAAGAATTGGTAACAGTAGGCGACTGTTGTGGAAAAAAGGGGCTATAATATGATGTTTTCATTATTTCTCTCAACACTTTTTCTTCACTATGTAATCCTTCTTGTGAAACTTTTCTAAGGAAGTCATTCAATAACCGATAACTTATTTGAATGAAGTTATCGTTTGTTAAAGATGTTAACTGTTGGACTAAAAGTCGATAAATATTTACTTTATCTTTAGGTTCCACAGCAATTATTTCACCCATTAATTTAGATAAAATTAACGGATGCAAAACAATTATTTTCCCAGTTACTAAAGGTTCTACAATCTGCCAAGTATTTGAAAAAGATGATTGATGCACATTCCATATCTTCAGCAACTTATGAAAAACCTGAAAAGAAGAAAGAAGAAAATAAATCTATTCACTCTCAGCTCTCAAGTAGAAATATCAATATCACATAATTTATAAATTAATTCATTAGTAAATTAATCCAGAAGCACTGGCTAAGCCTTTTCTGTATTTAACACATCACCATATAAGTTCTAATGCCAATTTAGCTCAAATATTTCAACTTTACACGAGAAACAACAAAAAAAAAAGCCTACGTTCATGGGTAATTGTTTATTTTATGCTAATTAACCTTCTTATAATTTATATCATATTTCAATCCCATAATGTCTCACAACAACAATGAGTTACAACATAAAATAAATTTTGTGAATTAAAAAATCAACAACTACTGTCGGAAAAATAAATCAAACATTCATTTTGCATGAGAGAGAAAGATAGGAAGACAAAAATTAAGAGAAGGATGGTTGGGGTGATCAGTCAAAATAAAAAATATCAAAAATAAATAATATTTATTTTTATATTTGCCGACGTTTCGGCCTGAAGTTCAGGCCTTCATCAGGGCTAAGAAAAGAATCAGATAACAATAGATATGAGAAACTATAAACATTGAATAATAAAGAATTAAAATGAAAAAGTGAAAGGTATAGACTAAAAAATATAGGTAGAAAAAAACATAAAGTAAAATGAAGTAGATAGAGTGAACATTAAAGTAAAATAAAGTAGCTAGAATAATGACAATAACAGAGAAATAAGAAATAAATAATAATAACGGCAAATAAGTATGGATTAATGAAGTAAACTTAGTCAAAATAAGGTAACATAGGAAATAAAAAATGGTAATCTTAGAATAAAATATAAAGCAGAGAAAAGGAATATGAAATTGCATAAGGAAATAATAGATATAAATAGAAAATTGAAGTATTGTAAAATCTATCAAAATATAATTACTACGTATAAGAGAATAAATCGAATAAGATTATTATTAGGTTCCACAGCAATTATTCATTCATTATTTATTCTCAAATAAGAGAATAAATGAATCGACATACATGGAGCCAAACGATCAGATAACAACCTCCTTCCTACTCACCACCAAACCAAATCTCAAAATCGCTCTAGACCTCTTCAGTTTCCAGCAGCAACCTCTTTGCCACGCTCTCCTGGTCACTCTCCGGCTATCACCAACTCTCGCCCCAACTCTTCTTCTTTATCTACAGCTCCTCAAGCACTCAATGCACAACCTTCCACCCAACCTCCTATATCCTTCTCCTACTTTAAGTCTTCCTACCCTTACTTTAAATCAACAACCTGCGTCACCTTCACCAATGCCTCATAAATAGCAGCAAACAACAAATATTTCTTCTCAAATGCCGCTCTAATTCCATTTTTCGAAAATTTATTGAAAACTCTTGCAACCATATTTCAATATCACCTCCGTTCAACTCAAAATTGTTAACTTGCACTCTTAAATTCAAAAAATCTCTACTCAACTTAAAAATCCACAAAACTATTCAAAACATTCATTTTCTCAATAAAAAAATTTCATTTCTCACCAAATTTTTAGATCATAACATCAATCAATAATCTTTCTGTTTGTATCTCAAATATTTTCAATTCCACTAAAGCACAGAAGAAACTACTACTGATTTCCAAATTCAAAAATCTGTACCAAGCTACTCTCAAATATAATTTTTATGCTGCAGGAAAAGAAGTATGGGTAGACAATATCTCATCCATAGACATCCCCTCCAAAGTTATAAAAATTTTAAGTTTAGGACTAAATTTTTCCACACCTAATACGTCTGTCAAAATCATTCCACAACTCATTAGAGACCTAGAATATATTTACTCAGACGATCTTTTCACCGCTTCAAAATAAAATAAGGAGTTGTCAGGTGTTTCCATTTGTAACATTATTTCCGATTATCTTTTACACCCACCATTCTCCTCTTCTTCTTTTTCTCCTGAATTTTTCAAAGACCTCTTTTTAACCGGATCCTTGTTAAAATACCATGACAATATCATCATAACCAGAGCTGATAAAGGTAACAAAACTGTAATTATGGACCATGCAGAATATACTGACAAAATGACTTTCAGACTGTTCCACTTACCCTACCACATCCCGTGAACACACCCCACCACTAAAAAATCAGGTGCACTTAACACACAACTTTCATTTACCGCTCAACTTTGAATAGTAATTATTTTTTAGCCACGTTGGGCTATTAAAAAATTTTTTAATTACATTTTTAACTGAGCTAAAGCTAAATTATTTTTTGGCCACATTGGGCTACTATAAATTTTTATAATTACATTTTTAACTGAGCTAAAGCTAAAAAATTACAGCTAACAAATTATAAATACCATTCAAATAATAAAAGTCCTATTTCTTATATCACCGGTTGATTATGGAGTGTACGATCCGTTGATTATGGGTTGTACGATCCGTTGATTATGGATTGCACGATCCGTTGATTATGGATTGTACGACTATTAGTTATTAAACTGTTATTTTCCATTGCAAAGTTAACTAAAATGGAATTAAGAGATTTTTCATTGTCTGTCATAGACAGGTCAAAAGTTGTCACACTAATTGTAAGTGGATACTGTTATTACGGAATATCACAAAAGGAAATTTCATCAAAATATTCACTAATTTGAAGAGAAGGATGGTTGGGGTGATCAGTGAGAAATTCATTAATTTAATTTTCTACATGGTTACATGATGATTTTTCAGAGTTGACCAGAACTCACAGAGTAACACGGCTGGCTTTTGCTCGAGAATACAGCCATTGGACCATGGACGAATGGAGTGCTGTACTTTTTACAGATGAGTCAAGATTCCCTCTTCGATCTCCAGACGGGCATGAAAGGGTGTGGAGAAGAAGAAACGAAAGATATGCAGCCGCTAATTTTTCCCAGAGCCAACTTTTCCAACGTGGTTCCTTAATTGTGTGGGCTGGGATTTCAATGGAGCGCTGCACAGAATTGGTTGTTGTTAGTGGAGGGTCTTTGATGGCCATTCGCTATGTAGATGAGATTTTGGAACCTCATGTGTTGCCTATCCTCAACGAAATCGGCGATTGTTCTATTCTAATGCATGATAATGCACGCCCACATGTCGCCCGCATAGTGCAGACGTTCCTTCAACAGAACAATATTGAGGTTTTAGCCTGGCCAGCACGTTCTCCAGATTTGAACCCCATTGAGCATTTATGGGATAACCTCGGAAGACAAATAAGAGCGTGTGCAACACTTTCTGATACACTGCAGGATCTTGAAAGGGCTCTTAAGGAGGAATGGGCTATCGTCCAGCAAAGGGACATTTCCCGACTGGTGGAAAGTATGCCGAGGCGTCTTCAAGAAGTAGTGAAGGCAAGAGGAGGAAACACGCGCTACTAAACGATGATGTAATTAATTTCTTTTAGAATAATAATGGTTCGTTTTTCAATTTTTTTTTCTCTAATCTTTTTTACCCAATCACATTTTGATTATTAAAGGTAAACAATATTATAAAATTACATAAATACTGAGTATTATCTACAAATACCATGACCAATCCAAAGCAGAAATATTTTTAGATGAAAACATGAAAAAATCAAGTGGGTGGAATTTTTTGCCTGTCAGTGAATTTTGTAAAGACAAGTTTGTACCTGGTTGTGGCATCTGTTTCTATGACCGCGTGGGTCCTGTTGTACCATTTATTCTTTAAAAATATCACTGGTTGTATGGATTTGGGCTTAATTCTTAGAGCTGTATTCTGGTTCAGATGGTCAACAATGTTTTCTGTCATGATGCCTACCTCTATAACAGGCATGATATATGATAGATCGTAGTTTTTCCCTTGTGGCTGGGTATAGGCTGGGTCTCTAATTTTTTAAAAAATATTTTTCTTTCTGATTCCGTATAGATTTCTACCACGAGGGTTTCTTTTTTTGACCATTATTTTATTTTTATAGATTTTTAGATCTTTTTTAGTTTTATTCTTGTCTTGAAATCGTTTTTTATGACTTTGGTGTCTTTAGTTTCTTATCTTTTAAGAATTATATTGTATGATCCAGAGCTGCTTTTTTGTTTTGAAGTAGGTAAAGTAATTTTAGAAAAAGAGGGTTGCGTATTAGGAAAGTTTCAATTACTCATGTGTTCTGTATTTTTATATATAATTGGCGTATTTTGAAAGTACTCCCATATTTTTTCTGTTGTATCACATAATTTATTTTTTAATTTTAGAAGGAGATGGTCTGGGGTGGCGGTCATAAAGAAACTAAAATAGTGAAAAACTAATTTATTTCAAGTCAAAGTTTGACCCGACTTGCAGGTCTTCTTCAGGGAGGTGCGTACAGAAAGTAGTTTCAGTTACTCTGGGTTTTAACTTAAACTCCTTGCTGAACGCACCTCCCTGAAGAAGACCTGCAGCAAAGTGGTGTCGAAACTTTGGCTTGAAATAAAATAGTTTTTCCACTATTTTAGTCTCTTTATGACCGCCAACCCAGACCATCTCCTTCTTTTAAAATATACAACAGTCAACCATTAAGTATTCATTATTTTTTAATTCTGTTTTAAGAATTTTAAAATTCGTTATCTCAAGTAACACACTTAGAACATGATGTAGTCGAAATTCGGATGTCATATCGACCGGTTTGAAGATTACGGAAATCTGAGAAAGTACACTGTTGTAATATTGAAAGGGCCTGCTGTGAACTTCTAAGAATTATTTTGACTGATCACCCCAACCATCCTTCTCTTCAAAAATAAAAATAGTTTGGACTAAGAGAACAATTAAAACAATTGTTACTAGTATTGTATCTCGCTAACCTGTAAACAGGTATGAGGGCTGGTTATTAGTTTAAATAAGATCCTGGTCCCTAGGGCAGGCACTTTTATTCCTCTGGGCAAAGAAAGGTATTCTGATATCAAGTGTATATAGTTGTATTTATATAATTGTATATTGTATAAAGGACAGGCACTCTCTTCCGAGTCACAGCCTCTTCCTCCACTAAGGCTCCTGGGATCTCTATCTGATAGTTTGATACCAAACCATTGTGTTGTTCTTTTACCTTATCTGCTCTCCCTCCTCTCACTCTCTACTCTCTCCTAACCTACCTCCTCTCCTTTCTCCTTTGATAGGATTGACGTGGTTGTCCCACGTTTCGTTTCCTCCAGTCCCTCTTGTGCCTTCCCAGGTTTTCCCTGGGAGTGTGAGGTCACCCATCCTAGCAAAGTATGTGGATTTCCTCCTTGAGTTGCTGAGTCCTGGATGTTATAGGAGCTATCCCATCATTCTCGGCGGTCTTACCTCACCTTCCCTTATACTGAGACCCGCTCTCTCCTAACCTATCTCATTTATCCTTTCGTAGGATTAACGTAGTTGTCCCCGGAAGTGTGAGGTCATCCATCCTTGCAACATCTGTGGATTGCCTACTCAGGTTGTTGAGACCAGGATGTTATAGGAGTTGTATCCCTATCATTCTTGGAGGTTTAAACTTATACACCCCATCTCTTTTTTTAATAAGGGTGAATAGATACACAAAGATCAGGTTATTTGACAGTCAGAGAGAGAAAGTAAATTTAGAAGGAAAGATTAGGTGTTTTGAAAAAGATTAATAGATATAGTCAGAGATAGATATTACAACATATTGTAACATCTCTCTTATATTTGACAAATAATAATAATATAACCTCGGAAGCTCACTTATTACCATTGGGATACTTCCTAAATAAATAAGAGGTTGTTTGATAATAAACAAAATTATAAGAGAATTAATATATTTATTTATCTCAGGTGTGGATTACTAACAATCAGATCAACTCAGACAAACTATTATTATTTACACTATTTATACTACAATTAAACACTGATTTTAAAATAAAGTCAAGTATGAATTGGCAAGCTAACCTTTTTTCTATATACACTGTTTCTTCCTTTGTTGCACTAAATTCATTTGTCTTCAAATGCTTTCCAATGTTCTGCCCAACACAACTTCCAAAATGGTAATACTATTACTGGGGTTTTCCCACTGGAACCAGGATTTAATTGGTTTATTTAATTATAGACATACCTCACTTGGGAAAATGTTTAAAGTTCACCAACCAAAACTGCGTTCTTTAGACCATTTTAAATAGAGAACGTATAAGACATGATATAGGTATGTATAGGACATATTTCATAAGTTTTTCATCATATATCGTCATTGTATTTCTATTGGGATGAGAACTGGAGTTGTCAAAGTAGTAGTTTTATTGGATTGTCAGATCGAGAATAGTTTTCAACAATACCAAACAATATTACTTTTAGAGAAATAGAAATGTGCCTCAAAATATAGTATATAATACAAATAACTTATTTAAGTGCTACTTATAAATACAATATATATTATTTATATATAAATATAAATAAAGATTTAGAGCAGTGTAATAATGAAAAATAAAAAAGTTAGGTTTTTTTGGGTAAAATCTCAGAATTTACTCCTCAAAATATAATTGCTCTACTTTTGAAGGGTTGAAGATGAGATAGTAAAATTACATATATTTAATGAAAATTTAATGCTCAACAATTTTATTCGGCATGACTTTTTGTAGAATGAATAGAAATAAAAAGAGTTAAATAGAAAGAAAAAGAGTTGAATAGAAAAACAAAGATAAAAACGTGAGACAAAAATAATACTGAAATTCCTGACAACTTTTTTAACCTTATAATTGATCAGTTGACTAATTAGCCATCTCTAAAGTTTTTGGTTAATAGATTACTATAAGAAATCTATCAGCCAATATATTACCATGAAAAGTTTATTGGCTAATGGATCATTATAAGAAATTTTTTGGTTTAAAAAAGTTTTAAATTATAGAAAAAATGTAACTAAGGTCACATACCACCGCCTTCAAAGATGAATGTGTATCTATAATGAATTGAATCACAGACCTTATTCCTTCCCATCTGCAAATTATAAAACAAACAATGACTAATAAAATTGAATTTGATAAAGTTTAAAGTAAATAATTTTTACCTCTGAAGTCCACAGCATTCTAGAGCTATTAATATATCTTCCCAGTAAGATTTCAGAATGGGATAGTTGTTTTGTTGACTTTGGAAAATATGTCTAGAAACTAAAAGAATTTTTCTTCTTGCCTTATGCTTAGATAAGAACTCTAGGATAGCTGTTAAGATGTTTTCCGATAGACAGTTAGAAATTCTTAATATAAATGCAACTATCAACCAAGCATCGTGTTTATCCATAATACTGAAAAAATCATTAGATACCTGAAATTAAAAATGACAACATTTTAATGAAGCTTTACTACAACAGTTAAAGCAATTTGTATTGAAATTACCCACATCAAATTTATTATTGATTAAAATCTGTATGTAACAATTTTTTACATTAAAATAATAAATAATATATAAAATAAAATTATGATTGAGTAAAACTTATGTATGGATTTGCTGTGTTTATATGGGAATGTTATTTTAGGGATCTGAAGGACAATTACCTAGAAATATTTAGCAACAGTAAACAAAAATTAAATAAAAGAAATTTAATTATCCCCCATATATGATTACAGTAAGGCTCGAAATCGATTTTGTAACAAATATAAGCTCCTTTCATGCTCAAATACCATGAATGGGGTGCTGTTGGATTTAGAATTTCACGGGGGGTTAGCGAATCGTGTTCTCCACTTTTGTTTTTCATTCTAAAATAAATAAAGTCGATACAAACACTTTGCTAGGCTTCAATACTGGAACAGTGGTAGGTCTGTAGATAGATACGGGATAAATTGGATCTTGAAGATTTTGATGCGTACAGCAAGACCCGGATAGTTCGTTTGGAACTACGGGATCTTGCGTTTTTAAGCCCAAAAACGTACTATTTTTGAGATAACGCAAGGCATAGGGTTCGCATCAACACAACCTTATATTAATTGTAGTACTGTCATTGAATACAAGTCTCATTTCGTCGACTTGAGATCTCTATGATCGAGAGAGGAGGAGTTTATATTATTTATCGATAGTGTTTTTCAAATCTCAAGATTGAGCCACCAATTTCGAAGGCTTCCTTCTCCTTTAGGCGGGCAAAATAGTCCCATCACCCCGAAAATTCAGGCAAACAAGTTATAAAAGAAAACAAATTTTATTTGTGAATAACTAAAAAAGTACACATTTTTCCCTTGGTTATGCCCATGATTATATAAAAGATTACTAAATTCCCCACAAAAGGAAAAAAAATCATCAAAATCGGACAATTTTTAGAAAAGATACAGCTTAGTGAAATTTGTAAACATGTTAGTTCCAAATATTAATGAAGATTTACATTAATTTTTGTTTCCTTTGTCAATTATATTTATCGATAAAGTAACAATTGAATTCTTTAGCTTTTGATACGTTGCATTGTCTTATTTTCTTTCTAATTTGGCATTTGATAACAATATGCTGTGTGAATTTTTCGCACGGGCCTATTAGTATAATATATTAATTGGTCTAGAATTAATTGAATTTCCTTTAATTATGATATATCACCTTCATCACAGGCTTAAAAAACTATGCTGTATTAGTATCATATCAATAAACAAACACAGGTCCAACAAACTCATTTTTATAAAAATCAACATCCAAGTGAATGTTTACCCTGAGACACCAAACAACTACCGAAAACTAGTTAGTTGTCTGAGAAACAGTGGGGCACAATTTCATATGTTTCAACTGCCTGAAGATAGGAATCCACGAATTGTAATTAAATACTAACATCACAACACTTCAATGGAAGAAATAAAAAGAGAGGACATCCCTTCCTACAGCTAACCTTCAAGATTGCCTGTCTCTTCCACAACCATCTAATTTGAATGTACATCAAGTGCAGAAGTAGAAGCTATCTCAGCAGCAACTCCCTACGCAGCAGCAGAAACTAGCACACCAGCATCGCATTGCGCAGACGCAACCGTCAGCTCATAAACAGTCCGAAACAGTACATACCTCAAAACATTTAACCTTTGGCAGCCATTAGGAAATACACCACAACTGTTTCAGTTATTAAATGTCTGAACATTCTCATCCATTCTCATCCAGCCCGTCTCTAGCCTTTTCCAACAGCTCGTGCATGTGACTCAAGGGGCTATATATCTTCCAAATGGCCATTTATCAGCTTACTGTAGGCTCCTTGTCTATCATTTTATATCATTCTCCTGCAAACGGACTAATACAACATAGAAAAGAATTGGACTTATATTTAAACGAAAAGAGGACATAGATCGTGTTGATAACAGGAACACATTTAACACCATGAACTAAATTTCATATTTCAGGATACATTGCGCACAGATAGGATCATCCAGACAAGACCGCTCATGGTGGTACATCTATACTAATAAAGACATCACTCTCACATAATCCCTTATACTTACATCTGACATACAAACCATGGGCTTAACACTACATACCAAGTATAACACAATAACTATAAGTTCAGTATATTACCCTCCGAGATACGTACTGACACCTTCAGTGTTTTACAATTATTTTCAAAGTCTTGGACGTTGCTTCACAACACAAACAAAAATATTTCATAGATACGTTTTAAATATATTTACTATAGTTTAATAAATCTAGATATGATATATTTAAATATTTAGGTATCTATCGCCCGTTTATGCCGAAAAATCATCATATAACCTATTAAAAAATTAATTTCAAACTAAAATGTAACCTTTCAAACTAATTAATTAATAGTTTGATGAAATTTCCTTTTGTGATATTCCAACAGTATCCACTTACAATTAGTGTGACAACTTTTGACCTATCTATGACAGATAATGCAAATCTCTTAATTTCGTTTTAGTAAACTTTTCAACGGAAAATAAAAGTTTAATAACTAATAGTCGTACAATCTGTAATCAACAGATCGTGCAATCCATAATCAACGGATGATACAATCCATAATCAACCGGTGATATAATAAATAGGACTTCTGTTATTTTGATGGTATTTATGATTTGTTAGCTGTAATTTTAGCTTTAGCTCGGTTAAAAATTCATTTCAATTATTTTATTTTATAATAGCCAATCATGGCCAGAAAATAATTTCTATTCAAAGTTGAGCAGTAAGTGAAAGTTGGGTGTTGTGCGCACTGGATTTTTTAATTTAAAACAATTGACCATTTCACATTCAAGATTTTTATCGTTGAAGACATTTCAGCCCAAGCATGTGGGTAATTATCAGGAGACGTTACCAGTAAAATGTTACTAGCACTGAAGGTGTCCAAGTACTGAACACTGTGTGAGTACTAATATCTATCTGTACCCCGGAGGTAAAGAACACTACATCCATTTTTATATTTGTTCAGGGGAAACAATGTTCCAAAATTTTAAGCTATTATAATTTTTCTCTCAGTTACTAAATCTGTACTCCGGAGGAATAGTTCACCATGTCACAAATTTTGTGTTCGTTCAGTGTCCTTTACCTCCGAGGCACAGATATAGATATATATATATATATATATATATATATATATATATATATATATATATATATATAAGTTAAGCGTCTCCGGGCTTTGTAAATAAAAAAAAAGAAGGAAAGAGGAACGAGAAACAATACTCACGGCTTCTGAATTAACACTGCTTTATTCGTTCAATAATCTGCCTTATATACAATTGCTATGTTTATTTACATTACAAGATGGTATTAAGGCTGATATCGCCAGTCTCCGGTCTTTATCTCCCCCCCACCAGTTTACGAATAGGATTTTCGGAAACTTATAAATTCCTAGATCGGAGCCACCGATATCAGCCTTAACCCTTTACAATTTATTCGTACCAGTATAAACTTAAAGTACACCAAACCTCACTTCCACTCCGCTGGAACGAGAAATAAATAAAAAGAAATAAACCACAGAAAGTAAACACACAACGTCTTATTAACAATGGACAGAACTCTTAATCCTATAAAAATTACAATCACCTCTATTATGCTGCCATATCTTTATTTACAAGAACAACAAAAATAATGAGAGAAAAAAAAAATGACATCATCAACAGTAATAATAATAAAAAAAACATATTTTTTTATAATACGCGATAAGGGTACTACGAATCAGTTGGTTTCTGTACCGGTTCTAACATTGGGAGCTTCAATTGTTCAATATGAACAGTTCTCCTCTTCTTAGGTTCGTTAATGCTTTCAATGGTTACTAGATTATGCTCCCTAATAGCAACCACTCTGAATGGGCCCTCGTACCGTAACAATTGTTTCCCTCTGTTGGTTCCAATTCTACGATACACTATTGTTCCGATTTTTAATTCTCCCATTCGGTCACGTACCTGCACATTCTGCCGCGCTACCCGCTTCTCCTTTTCCCGCTGAATTCTCCCCGCTACCTTTCCCCACGTCTTTCCTACCTCTACCCTAGTACTCTGGATTTGCTCTACGAGATGTTCATCGGTCGTTGTTTCCCCCCAATCTCTCCTTGGCCTGCGCATCCCGAATAGTATTTCCACAGGTGAAAACCCCGTTACGGAGTGGATCGAATGGTTGTAAGCTGTTACGGCTTTCTTCATCGCGACATCCGGCTCCAACCCTTTCTCTCCCTGATATACACGGATGTGGTCACTCAGCGTGCTGTGCAAACGTTCGATTCCTCCTCTACTCTTAGGGTGTCCCGGTGTGTTATAATGCCACACAACCTCTAACCTTTTCACCTCCTCCCTAATCGCGGTATTGTCGAATTCTCTGCCACCGTCTGATGTGATCCTCTCGGGAACTCCGTAAAACTGTATCCAGATTTGTAGGGCTTCCGCAACTGCATTGGCAGACTTGTCGATGACCTGATGTGCCATAGCTACTTTACTAAAGGTGTCGATGATCGTGACCCACTTGAACCCTTTCCAGGTGAATGTATCGATCTGGAGGTCTTGTAGCGGCATATTCCCTGTAGGTGTCTCTTCCTGAACTCCTCTGGGGGGGTGTCGATCATACTTTGTGCGCATACATACCTCGCATTTCCCGATGATTCCTTGGATAGATTTTTTCATTCCCCACCAGAAATACTTTCGCCGTAATGCCTGCAACGTCTCGTTGACGCCACGGTGGTTGGTCTTCCCCTGGTGGTATGCCAATGTAATTGCTTGTTGCTGCTCCTCATCCTGTACGGTTTCCACTGCATACTTGCACCGGATGATCGTTCTATCCATGCCTATTCGCTCGGATCTCCACATCCGCTTTATTTTCTCCCATACCGTGTTGTTCCCAACATAGAGATGGTGTGTCTTTCCCGGTTCCGTGGCGTCCTTCAGTGCCGTACGGATTTGCTCCTCGCTCACCCCGGGTTGCGACCAAATGACGCGAATCCTACTTTTCCCGTATCTTCGGTAATCTATTTTCATGATCCCTGTTGTCCTGGTTTTCCAGATTACCTGTCTATGCTTGTCGTTGATGATTTCGTCTATTTCCTCCATCGCCACTGGTCTTTCCTCCGCTGAGCTATCTTCTTCCGGGGACCCCTCCCTGTCCTCTATACTGACGGTATCATCTGCCCCTTCACCCTCAGGAGTCCATTCCCTCAAGAATTGGCGCACGTCCCGCGATGGACCTCCCCCGTCCTCTTCTACCGCGTTGATCATGATGGCCCTAGAGAGCCAGTCTGCCACCACGTTTTCCTTTCCCGGCTTATACACCACCTCCATGTTGTACTGGCTAAGGAATTCTTTCCATCTCGTGACCCTCGCAGAGGTTTCCTTAAGTTTTCCTACCCACTGAAGGGGTTTGTGATCGGTGTGGACTCGAAACTTCCTCCCAAATATATATGGCCTGAAATGGTCGATGGCCCACACTATCGCGAGTAGCTCCCTCTCTAACGCGCTGTACCGTGATTCCGCGCTCGTAAGTCGTCGGCTCGCGTATGCTATCGGACGTTCACCCTCACTTCTGCCCTGGGATAAAACGGCCCCCAACGCGTATTCGCTCGCATCGGTGGTGACGTTGAACTGCTTCTCAAAATCCGGGAACGCCAATACGGGTTCTGCCTGCAACCTATCCATGCATTTCCGAATATTATTTTCCATTTCCGGTGTCACCACGATCTTCGCGCCTTTCTTCAGCAAGTTATTGATAGGTACCAAGTATTCTGCCATCTCAGGTACGAATCTTCTATAATAATTCAGCGTCCCGAGAAGCCTACGAATCCCTTTAACGTCCCGTGGCACCGCCATTCGTGTGATAGCCTCCACCTTTGCCGCATCCGGTCTGACCCCCTCGCTAGAAATAGTGTGGCCTAAAAAATTGATCCGCGTTTGTCCCAACAGGGACTTCTCACTGGACAGTTTCAGCCCGAATTGTCGCAGCCTTTCGAATACCGACCTCAAATGCCCCACGTGTTCGGCTTCCGTTCTGCTAAAAATCAGCAGGTCGTCCATGTATACTTGACATACGGAGTCGTCGATCCCCCTCAGAAATTCGTCCATCAGGCGTTGAAACGTTATGGGCGCATTCTTCAGACCAAACGGCATTCTGGTGAATTCGTAATGCCCCCTTTCGAATGTAAACGCCGTCTTATGTTGGTCCTTCGGGTGCATCCGTATTTGGTGGTATCCCGCCTTGAGGTCCAACGTGCTAAACACCACGGCCCCACTCAACCTATCAAGTATATCCTCGAATCTAGGGATCGGGTACTTTTCGTCTACCGTGTTGTCGTTCAACCTACGATAGTCCACTACCACTCTGTATCTTTCCTTATTATCCCCCGGCGCTGCCTTCTTTTTCACTGCCCACAGGGGACTATTAAATGGCGAGGTGCTATCGACTATGATCCCTTGCTCCTTTAGGCTTTCCAATTCCTCCCGAATATGCTGCCTCAGCGCCTGCGGGTATCTCCTTTCCTTTACGTAGGTCACCCTATCTTGCTTCAGTGGAACTTCGTGTACCGTCTTCCCTGTTACCCCCAATACCTCGCCCTCCCTGAAGAAAATATCTACGAACTCCGCTTGTAACGCCTTTCTCCAGTCCTCCACCCTGTTCACCGCTCCTATCCGCACCCTTCTTTCTCTCGCGACCCCTATACATCCAAATTTCCTCTTTCCCAGCCTGATACTCCAAGCTCCTCTACGGTTTCTAATGCTTACCCCTACCTGTCCTAACAGATCACACCCTATTATGACTTGGTACTCCCGCGTCATGCTCTCTACCACATGCACCTTTAGCTCCCCCTTTTTCCCTGCCCACCGATCAAGCGTAATTGACGCTTCCCCTTCTACTTTACAGGGACCACCCAGAGTGATTAGCTGGCAGCCACAGTTTTGTATCCGGAGTACCCTCTCGCTCCCGCACACTCTCCCCAACGCCCCCCGAGTCAAGATAGTACTCGAGCTCCCTGTGTCCACGAGACACTTCACTCCCCCGTCTACCTCAATAATCGGCAACCAGCATGGCTTACCTCTAATATTGTTGCAGGTTGCTGTGCGGTCGCCTCTCTGCTGACACCCTTCTCAGATGCCACCTCGCTTCCTCCTTACCACCGTCGCTCGTCGTTGCTCGCTCCGTTGGCTGCTCCTGCCTCCTTCGCCTCCACTGCTGGCTGGCTCGTCAGTCTCCGTTCCCGACGTCCCCGACTCCTCGGTTGCCTCTTCCGAAGTTCCGTCTCTCTGCTGCATCCTAGCTCGTTTTTTCAACTTTTGAGCGTTCACCTCCATTGGCTCGTCTAGAGGTCTCTCTCTCCTGCGAAACATGTACGGGCACTGTCTGGCAATATGCCCTTCCGTCCCGCACTCGAAACATCTAGTGCGCGGACATTGTGCTACCAAATGTCCCGGTTTCCCGCACCCGTGACATTTTCTGTCTTCCCTCCGGGGTCCATTCCTAGGCCTGGACTGTCCGGATCTTCTCTCGCCCGTCGTGGCTTTTTCTCCGTTCGGGTGTTTCATTTCCCTCTTCCTCCACCCGATCTGGGCTGTCCGGGGTCGTCTGTCACTCACCCGGGTCCACCCTGGTTCTTCTACTTCCATCCGCGTCTCTTCCTCTCTTGCACTCAGATCTATCATTTCTTGGGCACACTCGAGGAACGATCGCTCTCTAGGCAGTCCGTCCCTTCTCCCAGTCTCCTTAGCCAACTGAACCTTGAGTATTGTCGAAAGGAATTCCATCCTAGCTTCGACCTCTCCCACACTCATGGTTTCCCGCATTTTCTCAGTTATGCGGTTGTACTTCGCCACTAGTACCCCCGCATACTGTCCTCTTGATTGGCGTTGGGACCGACACTCCCTAAACATTTGGAAGATATCTTCTTCCGGCGTCCATCGGCCCCCTCCGAAAGCCTTCTTCAAACGCTCCTTAATCACTGGCCATGGTGTCTCCTCGTCCGCTTGGATTTGGTTGAGGATGTTCCTCCTCACTCGGCACACGAGAGCTGCCTTCAGTGCTTCTGCGTCTCCCAGGTTCACGAGGTCCTCCGCCACCTTTGCTTCGATTCTTGATATGAGGCGGTCTCCACCTTTCAGGAAGTGATTAAGTTCACCTATCTCGCCCCCGAATCGCTCCAGGTCTGCGATTGCTCTCCGTAGATCCTGCGTGGTCGCTGCCCTTATCTTCATCCACTCCAATGCATTGGCGTGCGCCTCTGCCAATGTGTCCCTAGGTAAGGGAGGGATCTCTTGTATCTGCGGTACTTGAGGTATCTGAGGTATCTGCGGAATCTGCGGAACCTGAGGGGCGATCTGAGGAATCTGCGCTATCGGCATTTCCTGAGGTTGCGGCATTTCAGGTGCGTTCAACACTCCTGGTCGAATTATGCCCTCTGTCGGCATCTCGTCTTTTCCTTATGACTAGGAGAAGAGAAAAAAAAATTAAAATAAAGAAAGGAAAAAAAAAATTTTACTTCCGTGTTCTCCTGACGTTCTCCCGGGTTTCGGCACCAGTTAAGCGTCTCCGGGCTTTGTAAATAAAAAAAAAGAAGGAAAGAGGAACGAGAAACAATACTCACGGCTTCTGAATTAACACTCCTTTATTCGTTCAATAATCTGCCTTATATACAATTGCTATGTTTATTTACATTACAAGATGGTATTAAGGCTGATATCGCCAGTCTCCGGTCTTTATCTTATATATATATATATATATAAGATAAATAATATATAATATATAAGATAAATAAGATATAATATATAAGATAAATCCGGAGGAATAGTTCACCATGTCACAAATTTTGTGTTCGTTCAGTGTCCTTTACCTCCGAGGCACAGATATATATATATATATATATATATATATATATATATATATATATATATATATATATATATATATATATATATATATATATATATATATAAATATATATACCTCCGAGGCACAGATATATATATATATATATATATATATATATATATATATATATATATATATATATATATATTATATATATATATATATATATATATATATATATATATATATATATATATATATATATATATATATATATATATATATATATATATCTGTGCCTCGGAGGTAAAGGACACTGAACGAACACAAAATTTGTGACATGGTGAACTATTCCTCCGGAGTACAGATTTAGTAACTGAGAGAAAAATTATAATAGCTTAAAATTTTGGAACATTGTTTCCCCTGAACAAATATAAAAATGGATGTAGTGTTCTTTACCTCCGGGGTAATATATATATATATATATATATATATATATATATATATATATATATATACTTTTGAAATAGATAGGTCAAAAGTTGTCACACTAATTGTAAGTGGATACTGTTGGAATATCACAAAAGGAAATTTCATCAAACTATTAATTAATTAGTTTGAAAGGTTACATTTTAGTTTGAAATTAATTTTTTAATAGGTTATATGATGATTTTTCGGCATAAACGGGCGATAGATACCTAAATATTTAAATATATCATATCTAGATTTATTAAACTATAGTAAATATATTTAATATAAACGTATCTATGAAATATTTTTATATTTCACTTCTTCTTTCACACAAGTACAATAAAATATTAGTGGATACTGTTGGAATATCACAAAGGGAACATTCATCAAATTATTCACTAATTTAATTTTCTTACATGGCAATATTTCGGAGTAACGGGCGTTGATACCTAATTATTTAAATATAATATCAGATCTAGAATTATTAAACTACAGTAAATGTATTTAAGGTTATAAACAAATGCCTTATACATCCATGAAATGATTTGATATTTCACTTCTTCTTTCACACAAATACAATGTAATAGTTTTTTAAATAATGGCATTGCCTTGATTAGGTGGAGTTTGAATAATTTTTCCAAACTTAAAAATATTTTAAAAGTTCACATACATTTAGTTAATAAATTTCATTTAATTTCCTTTAAAACATGTGATTTATGTTAAATATTATTAGTTTTCAAAAATTATTATTTGAATTGGCACTTCCGATTTTAAAAAAAAAGTTGCCGTCTCATCTAAGGCATATAGCTATCTTAAATATGTAATATCTGTTTCATACGACTTTTCGTTTTTGAGCTAGACTGCTAACATACACACATACACACACCATTTTTCGGGACTTGGTTATTTGGACTTAGGGTATCCCAAAACGTGTATTTCCATTGAAAACTCAGATTCAAAAATTATTATGATCGCATTACTTACCCTTACTATTGTAATGTACACCTTTATTGGAAGTGAGTAAAAAGGGTTTAATAAATTAATATTGAACAGTTAAAAGGCAAGCTAGTTCTACTAGTGCAGGGAAAAGAAAATGGCTGCTCTGTAGTTTACCAAGAAGGAAAATCCCAAAGATGAGAGGGACAAAAGTTTTTGTTTTGGCAAGCAGTTGCTGCAGTGAAGAGAGGATAGAAGAAGAGATTCTGGCTCCAATGGGTAAAATCCATTAATAGTATTACCATTTTGGAAGTTGTGTTTGGCAGAACATTGGAAAGCATTTGAAGACAAATGAATTTATTGCAATAAAGGAAGAAACAGTGTATATAGAAAAAAGGTTAGCTTGCCAATTCATACTTGACTTTATTTTAAAATCAGTGTTTAATTTTAGTATAAATAGTGTAAATAATAATAGTTTGTCTGAGTTGATTTGATAGTCAGTAACCCACACCTGAGATAAATAAATATATTAATGCTCTTATAATTTTGTTTTTTATTAAAAAACCTCTTATTTATTTAGGAAGTACCCCAAAGGTAAGAAGTGAGCTTCCGAAGTTATATTATTATTTGTAAAAAATAAGAGAGATGTTACACTAAATATTACATACATACATAAGTGAAAGTAAAAAATTAATGGTACTTTTTGGGAAGCTAATATTGAAAATTAGCCATTTAAGCCCAGTTAGAGAACATCAATCAGAGTAAAACCTACCTTTTATTTAAAACCGCTTAATTTTATACTGATATAATGAATCTAATCAAAATCGTTAGTCGTTTTCGAGAAAATTGTAGAAATGTGTTTAATCCATTATATAAAGTGCCACTTCCGGTTAGCTGATTTTGATGAAATGGTTGCTGTAACATCCACAGCATACGAAAACCTTGAATATGCAATTTCACATTCATACGACTTTTCGTTTTTGAGCTGGACTGGACAAACGAGTTCAGCAACGCAACAAGCATATTCCAGTTCATTGAAGCTGTAGGAATTACGCTCAAAAAAATAGGAATGACTTTAATAGGGGTGTACAACAGACCTTCATGGCCGCTGTGCATTCATGCCACCTATAAAAATAAAAAAATGATGCTTATTGAAAAGTCTATCGATTGACGTACGGAAGTTTGTGGAAGCATACCAAGAATTTATTAAAACATCAAGAGGTGTCAGTATCTCTCCGAAAAGAGGATGGTTCATGGGCTTTGTCGAATAGAGAAAAATCTAAACTATTTGCTGACCATCTATCATCTGTATTCACACCATGTACTGACTTCATGAACACAGAACATGAAATCTTAATACTGAATACTCTAGTTATATATACTACTATCGTTGACACCACTCCCTCTTTCGTTCACTCCTCCACAGGTTGCACAACAAATCAAACAATTACCTAAAAGAAAATACCCAGGTTATGACTTAATAACTGCCGAGGCGCTCCATCAAATACTCAGGAAAGCACTAAGGTAGTATTCCTTATGACAATATACAACTGTATCCTGAGGACAACTAAAGTCCCACTACAATGGAAATATTCACATATTAAAATGATATACAAAAGGGATAAAGATATTTATAATCCTTCATCCTACTGACCTGTCAGTCTTCTTCCAATATGTTCCAAAGTTTAAAAAAAATTAATATACAAAAGATTAGTTGACATATTAATGGACCAAAAAATAATTCCTGACTATCAATTCGGATTTGGTACATTTCATTTAACCATACATCAATTACACAGAGTTACTGACCATTGCTGGAGAGAAATAATATGCAACTGGCATGTTTCTGAATGTTCTCCAGGCATTTGATTTGATAAAGTCTGGCACCAGAGACTTCTCTTTAAACTCAAAAATATACTATTTCATTCTTCAGTCTTTCCTTTTCGACAGATTTTTCTCTGTCCGACTGGGCTTAGAAACGTCCTCAATTTGACCAGTGCCAGCAGAAATTCCTTAAGGATCAATATTGGCTCCTTTACTTTACATTGCATGTAAGTGCAAGTAAATGCATGGCAAGCTACCACCTCCAAAACATTGACTGCTACTTACGCTGATGATACAACAATTTTAACAAAACATCCGGACCACAGATATGCCTTACTGAATTTACAAAATCACCTACTAAAATTACAAAACTGGTATTCACTTTGGAAAATTAGATTTAATTATGACAAATCGCAACATATAATATTTACGCTTTGATGAGACACATGCCCATCTATTTATATTGGTGACAACCAAATCCCTCAGACGGACACTGAATGTTATCTTAAGCTAATATTCGACAGAAAGATGACCTAGGGCCGTCTAAATGAAACAAAAGACTTTGAACAAGCGACTGTGATGGGCGAGCACATCGGGGCCTAGGTCCCAAAGTGCCTAGTTCTGAATGTTGTGGGTTCAAATCCCCCCTGGATCTGTTACTATTTATTTCTTAGTGGCCCCAGAAAATGAATCCTGACATTCCCACACCAGTACGTCTACTATAAGGTAGACATGAAGGATTGGCAAAAAGAACCACACAGCGCACTTACCAGATGTGTTTTTAAAATAAGATGTAATTAGTTAACGTTAAAGTTCAATTAATTTTTCCAAAAGAATTTCTAATGGATACCTCTGTGTTTAATTAAATGTTAAAAAACAGATGAATAATATGTAACTAAATAATAGGTATTTGGAAATGGAAAATATTTCAAAAACATCAAAATAAATAAAGTATTTGGAAGTGTGGAGGTTATAATCTAAAAATTCTTTATCATGATAAAAATTAAACTACATACAAATTTAACCTTCAATAACAAGAAATAATTAAACAATATTATTTAATACTTTAAAAATTTTCAATAATACAAAGAATATGTTATTTGCTTATAGCATAATTTCTTTTCAGAAATTTCAGTTTTCTGGAATGACTTTAACTATTATTTATTCTGAACAATTTTCTACTGTAATAAAGATAATGAAATAAACATTTTCCCACCCTCTGAATTCTTTACATGTTTTTTTTTTGTAATCTTATTTCAATATCTAGCATGACCGCTCTTATTAACCTAGTAGGAATACGTAACAACATTAAATCCAAATAAACAAGAAGCTATAGAATTACCATGTGTCCTTTCCTGCAGTTCTGGATGTTCTTGCAAGAACATTCTCTCACCATTTCAGAGCACAGTGGGCGCAGTGATTGTATTAAAATTTCTGTAATAGATATTAAAAATAATTATATAACATCATTTAACTCATAAATAAATATAATATATATTTTAATCTGAGACAATATAAATATTCCCGCAATTTACAACCTATTTTAATTTTTCAAAAGTAGTAATCTGGAAAATAAAATCATTATTAAAGTTAAAATAATTTTGTGTGGTAAACATACATGAACATCAATATATCTACTTTGGAAACATTGAAAATGGAAACAATTTAGTTTACAAGCCTTTTCTATTTCGTAACTTCAGTCTTACCTAGATCCAAAAATTGGTTAAAGTGAAGTAACCATAAGAAAATAAATGGCATATTCATGGCTCCGTATATTGGATGGATGCACAACAGTTACACTTTACTTAAAACTCAATTTAGTGATTTGAGTCATTGAATTTATCTAGGAAATGATAAACGTAAGAAGGCCAGTCAAAAATTAAAGAGGATTTTGAATTTTCTTGGAATCGCATGTATGACAGCACTGATTTTTCTATTGTAACTCATAACATCTATCAGCTGTTCATTGAAAATATTGTTTCATTGATAGCTATTTGTGTTTAAAAGTCTGTTCAAAATAAGTTCTCCTTAACTGATTGCACCAAGTAAGAAATGAGAGTAGTGATACATTATATATTCATATTATTGGCAAGCAGTTGTGCCATGCCACCCCTTTCAGGGCACCAATGAATAACCAATTATGAAGATAAAAAATCTGGTGCACAAAACATACAACTTTCACTTACCTCTCTACTTTGAATAGAAATTATTTTCTGGCAATGTTGATCAATTATAAACATTTTGAAGTGCATTTTTAACAGTGCTATAGTTTAAAGCTTACAGCTAACAAATCATTAAGACCACTAACATAAAAAAACCCTATTAATTATATCAATGGTAGACAATAAAACCTTGGTATTCCATTTATACTAAATGTATCCATTTACTAAAATGAGTTGAGAAAACAGAAAGCTGAATCTGACAATATTAAGTGCCTGATTAATATATAAATACATTATCATTTAGCATTGATATTTGACAATGAATAGCATGAAATAAATGTATGTTGTCAAATGGTTAGCAAATATCTGACTGTTTTGGGATAGGAATTGGAATAGGAGGGTTTTGAATATGGATATGGATGGTGAATGTCGAATTTTGATAGGGAGGGAATTCCAGAAATTGACAGAGCGAGCAATAAAGGAGTTGTGGAATGAAGCAGATCTGTGAGAAGACATGCAAAGGTTAGAAGGTCAAGACCTTATGGGCAGGGAATGGACTGAGGATTTGAACTGGAGAAGGTTGTAGGCCTAAGGACAGTGGTTGTTGATGATTAGGTAGAGGAACGTACTTTCTATATTATATATTGTTTTTCTAAAATTCTGAGCTTTCCAACAATATATTATTCATATACCTTCCGACAATTATTTTCTGAAATTCATTTTTAACCTAAATAAACATTTTCCCTTTTTTATTCATTTTTTAATTATCAAATTCTTTCAAAAGTTATATTTAGCATTTTTTCGTAACTCTTAATAATGAGTGTTAATTAATTATTTACAATATAACAAATAAAGGTGTTTTAGAGGAAGACATGTTGAACATTTAAGTCCTGTAAAGTGACATCATACGACTTTTCATTTTTGAGTTAAGACTTACCACATAACATAAACACAGACCATTTTGTACGACTTGGTTATTTAGATTCCGGAGACCTCAAAACGTATATTTCCATTGAAAACTCAGATTTGACAATTTTCACGATGGCAATACTTTCCCTTACATATATAGGAAAGTGAAATTAAAAAAAGAAAAATATCTGAGGATGATATCTCATTTATTTGTCAGTTGTGTCTCTTTCAAAATAAAAATAAAGAACAAAAATGAACAAGTTTTTATTCTTACGTCCTAAGTAAGATTTTTTGTAATGAGATATATGAAAATCTGAAAGCCTTTTTCTCCCAAAATTCGTTTTATTTATTTATATGTAATGTTTCGGGATTTTACATCCTATCTTCAGACTATTACCTTTATATCGTCTCATTCATCCATAACATTTGTCATTATTTTTAGTGTGTTGAGTAGGCTCTTCCTAAGAGAAAAGAGTTCACTCTATTTAATTTATATTAAATGACTAATCTTATTCATAAATAAGAGGATTTAAGATCATAGTCTGAGGATGGGATCTAAAATCCCAAATCATTAAATATAAATAAATAAAAGGAACTTTGGGAGAGAAATGTTGTCAGATTTTCATATACCTCATCAAAAGTGAACAAGCTTAGATTGGAATGAAACATGACTAGACCAAAAAAGTGTAGCATATTTCGACAAAAACCGTGGAATGCTCCATTCCAAGTCTATATGCCTATTTATATAAAATGATAGAAATACAACTGTACCTTAAATTTTATATAATCTGCAACTAACCTTGAGCATGAATGCTACTAAGTATGTTTTCATTTCTTTGCTTCTCCTTATTCAATCTGAACTTGGTCAAAAAATCAATACTATTCACACTACCAAGAATGCCATGCAATGATTCTCCTTTGTAAGAAACTTCAACAACTGGTAGATCTGTTTCTAAAATACTTCAAAAGCAATCTAACATTAGATTAATAAACATTGAAAATTTTTATCAATATTTATATGTCCTTAACTTATAAGTTACTAATAAAGAGACTTAATAAAATTAGCACACATCAGAAATGTTGTAAAGTACTCCAAAAATACTTTTTTAAAACTATAATTGTTTATAATACGCCTTTGAAATCTAAGTATCCTCAGGTCTTCCAGCCACCGCAATCTAGGACACTCTTTTATTCGTTCTCCATCAGGGTATTCATCCAGAAGCTTCTTCGGGATACGCAGCTCATCCATACTCTGTAAACCATCTGATTCTACTCTTGATGCAGGTGACAATATCCGGGGATTTGTATAAATTCACTTGTTCTCGGAGTCCTGGCTCCATCTGTTTATCCTAGATTCCTCAGATAAACTCCTTGCCACATCTCAGCATCCGGTCCCATTCTTATCTTTCCATGATCTTATCCAGATTTCCTACAATATCCCAGTCCCATTTTTCTCTTTCTAAACTATTTTTTTTCCGAAAACTCAATTCCCTAATATATGAAACTCTCTCACATGATCTCGACATTATCCAATGGGACTAAATTGATCACTTAAACGCCATTGATAAAATGGCAGAAACCCTTGTCACTCACCTCCATACCACCCTAGACCATCATGCTCCTCTTATAACAAAAACAATCCGACATCCCCCACTCCTTGGCTAACACTCACTCTGAGAGAATGTATGAGAAGAGATGCTGCGAGACAGCGGTTCAAAATAACTGGCCTTTCTGAATTATCTCTCCTTCAAAGAACTACGAATCAGCACTCAATCTGCAATGCACTGCACCAAATCCCTTTATTTCCATCAATCCCTGTCCAGCACTCCGAATTCCAAAGCCAAGTGGACTATTCTCCATAAATTGTCCTTAGGTAAACCCACCCAAACCCACTCTATCCCTATTTCAGCTGACTTACTCAATATTTACTTTGTCTCCTCCTCTTCCTCCCATTCTTATTTCCTAGTACCAGCTCCGGCTCCCATTTTTCCCTCCTTTAATCCCGATCATTTCTTCTTTTCCCATATTACTCCTGATTACCTCCTTAATTCCATTCGTGAATCCCTAACTAACGATTTTGGACCAGATGACATCCCGATTAAATCCTCACTTCCCTCCATTCTTCCTATCCTTTATCATATTTATAACTTCCTCGGAGCAAAGTTCCGCTTTCCCCAGCACCTGGAAAACTGCTCTTATTCGTCCGCTATATAAAACCGCTATATAAAACCTCCACTCCTGCAATCCCTAACGATTTGTGCCCAATTTCCCTACTACCTAACCTTTCCAAACCTCTAGAACCATTAGTTCAACCCAAATTATCCCACTATATAGAGCAAAATAACCTTCTGAACTACCTCTCCTTCGATCCCATTATACTTATCTTTTTAAATAAAACTTCGACAGTGCTAGCTAATTTTGAGACCTGTTCAACTAAAGCCTCTGTCAAAGATGTTTATTCACCCCATTTATTCTATGTCCTACATTTTTATATCATAATGTTCCATTACATTTCTTTGTTAATTTTTTTTTTTTATTCCTTTTGTTACCTAATTTCATAATGATTATTTCATTAGTCTCCAACTTTGTTGCCGTTATTATTTATTTCATAAGTTCTCGCTGTTACTGTTATTATTTTTTCATAAGTTTCTAACTTTTTTATCATTGTTTATACCCAACTTAGCTTCAGCTACTTTCTATTCGTAGTTTTGTTATCGTTATTTTATTTTTACTTTATTTATATTTCATCTTTCTGCCTATCCACCTATTTATTAATGTTAAGTTTATTCTACCTACATGTTATTAGACTGACTATACCTAAAAATTATTATTTTCTTTTTAATGTTAATAGTTTCTTATACCTATTGTTATCTGGTCTTTTGTTAGCCCTAATGAAGGCCTGAACTTTGAACCAAAACATCGGCAAAAATAAAAATAAATATCATTCAATTATTTTTATTTTGAATTTTTGACTGAACATCCTGACCAACTTCTTTTCAAAAACTAAAACAAATCATTGAAGATAAAATTCCATTTTACAATCATTAGTTTGTTCACAATAAACAAAACAAGAATAGATAAACACCAGTTTTTGTTTACCATTCCTAGAGTGAACATCATGAGTGAGGATTACCAGTACTGTTTACATCTCTTCTCACTGTCTACAGGGAGTGCCTTTTTCATTTATTTTTCATCTATTCTTATTTCATTTTATTTATATAATTCTTCAGATTTGTTTTAATAATTTTTCTTTTTTTATCTTTAATTCGTCTAACAGCCATAGATCAACAGAAACTCATCATCCTGATCCTTATTGATTTCTCTAAAGCATTCGACTCAGTTGACCATAATATCCTCCTATCCAAACTTAAAAATATATCCTTATCATCCAGTATCCTTAAGTGGTTCCAATCCTTTCTCACCGATCGCTCCCAGTACGTTGAAGTTCCTAATAACCCTCAATCAATGTCTCTACCTCTGTCCAGAGGCGTCCCACAAGATTCCTCATTATCCCCCACACTCGTTTCCATCTACATTAATGACCTCCCTTCCTCTATCATACACTGTCAATATCACCTATACACCGATGACGTCCAAATTTATCTTTCCTTCAACCCGACAGATTCTTCTAATGCTATCCTGAAACTGCAACAAGGCATCAATAGAATATGCGAGTGGGCAAATCTTAATAAGCTGACATTGAATACGGAGAAGACAAAAGCCATCCTGATCCGATCCACATGACTCCTCAAATCCATTTCAACACCTCCTAATCTTCTTCTGAACAACTCATCTATCTCCTTCCATACCACCGTTAAAAACCTAGGCGTTACCCACAATCAAAGCCTCTCCTGGAAACCACACATCTCCCACATTTCCCGCCGTACTATATCCACCCTGAAACAGTTTAACCATCTACGTTATCTTCTTCCGTTCAAAACCCGTCAATTCCTGGTCTCCTCTCTTGTTTTCCACCACTTCGACTATGGCTGCATGGTGTATGGTGGACTCTCGGGAGAACTCGAAGCCAAACTTAAACGTTTAATGAATTGCTCAATCCGCTTATCTTCGGGATCTCAAGGGATACCCATATTACCCAGTTCTACACCAAGTTGAAGTGGCTTTATCCGTCCTACTGCCGTCAATATTTTCTGTCTACCTTCCTATACCGAGCCATTACAACACGGCGACCTGCTTATATTCCACAGATCCTACAATTCAAATGCTCCTTTCAATCCCATCCCACCAGATCCCGTGCGTCCGACGTCTATCCTCCTCCTCACCGAACTGCTGAATTTGATAAATCCTTTTTAACACAACTTGTCTCCCTCTGGAACTCTATACCTTCAGATATTCGACACGCAAAATCGATATCCTCTTTCAAATCTCTCCTCTTCGAACACCTACTCCATTCCCAATTCGATTGATCACGAAATGCACTTAAAAACCTAAGCTGTAAAAACCTCAAAGTACACCCAGATACTCAGATTATTTTATAATTCATCGATATTTTGTTCACTTAATTACTTTCTCTGTATATTTTATATTTACACGTATTTATATCTTTTTATCATTTATAACTTTATTGTACGCCGAATCAACCTGTAAATATTAAATTGTATTTCATGGACACACCAAAATATTAATATATATTCTGTATTTGTGACTTGTTCTAAAGGGACACTAGTCCCAGAATAATAAAATTATTTTCATTCATTCATTCAAAATAAAGTCAACATTAGTGTTGAAGAAAAAAAGATAATAAATGAAAATAAAAATAAACCGGATACTGTATCAAATATACCTATGTTAAATTATAACATGAAAAGAAATTGCCCATTGTCTCAAAATTCCTCTTTGAGTGATCAAAGTGTTTCTTCGAAAAATACATAAGTTACAAAACAAAAAACAAAGTAAAATCAATCAGAATAGCCATGTGGAGTGTAAGAAGCCTATTTGGGCCGGGAACAAGTAGGATTTTGGAAGATAAGCTGACACAATACAGGATAGAGCTTGAAGCAATACAAAAAATTAGTTTGGTTGCTTGGCAATGATAACTTCCAGATATTAACAATTCGAGTATATTTTTAACGTTACATGTTAACAGGCTAGTTTACGTTTCGGGGCCTTTATTCCCATCTTCAGAACTGCAATTCCAATACTTTTGTGGATGCAAGGCTAAAATTTTTTTTTTTTTTTATGTTACAATATTGTGCTTGTTACATTACATATTTGTATAATGTTTGTTACAATAAATTTGTAATTACCTTAATTTTAATGATAATAATAATGTGCTTCATCGTCAATTTTCTAATTTATGTTCTAAAATTTATCATCTAGAGCAACATCCTCCTTTTGACCAATAATTGGGTTTCTGCCATAGTGAAAAATTGACCTTTGGATCTAACTGTTTTATCTGACTATTTTGATTGTTGTTGTTAGTGTTTATTTTATGATTTCACTTCTATTAAATTTTAATTTTGTTTAATATGTCTGTATAATGGGTTCCTAAATGTTTAGTGTCTGTTTTGTAGTTGACTGTTGTTCTGTTGTTTTTTGTAATGTGTATTGCTTCAAGTAATTTCCTATTGGTGTTTTTTGGTTCTGTGCCTATTATCTGTGGTTTGTTAAAGTTAAATTTATGCTGTAGTTTTATACTGTGATGTCCTAAGGCTGTTGTGTTTATGTTTTTTGGATTTTTACAGTTGGTGATGTGTTGTGAGATTCTAGTTCCTAATTGTTTGGATGTTTCACCAATGTAGATTTTGGGGCAGTTTTGACAGTTTAATGTATATATTGCATTTTTCTTGTTTATTGGTTCTATTTTATCTTTTGTGTTGGTGATACACAACTCATCACCCAGTTTTTTGAAAAAACAAATCCAACAAACGAAAAAAATCAGGATAACATAGCACAAACAAACAAAATGGACTTCAACTACTACTACAAAATGACACACATACCTGGACTCACTAACAAAATTAAAAACGTGTTCAAAGATTATGACTTGACAGAAATTAAACTTGGACAATACAATAACAAGAAACTAAGCAGGCACATCACGAACACAAAAGATAAAATAGAACCAATAAACAAGAAAAATGCAATATATAAATTAAACTGTCAAAACTGCCCCAAAATCTACATTGTAAGACAAAATTTCATCAAGTAAGACAGTTGTGATTTTTTTTAGCAAAAGACAGCCAAACTTATTACCATCACTGACCATAAACAATCAATCATCATCCACCAACATGTCGTACGGTACTTAGAAATGCCCTTTGATAGAACGCTCGGATGGACTTAGCATGTTAAACAATTAAAAGCAAATTACCTCCGCTCCCTGAATCTTTTAAGAATGGTCAGTAATACTAGCTGGGGTGCCGATCGAAAAAGCATGCTAACCCTGTATAGGATAAATAAGATCGAAATTTGACTATGGCTGTAATGCTACAACTTGGCATCGAATACCATTTTAAAAATTCTAGATCCTGTGCAACACGCCGCCCCCAAAATGGCTACTGGTACTTTCCGATCAAGCCCTGCAAATAGCCTATGTGTCGAAGCTGGCGAGCTTCCGCTTGACATACGGAGACAACAACTTGACCTCATTTACTTTGTTAAGATCCGTTCTGCTTCTAATCATCCACTGACTGATTTATTTTCAAATATACAATACATAAATCAACAACAAACTGAATTACCAAATAGAAAACCCTTTACAATCAGAGTTTCAACTTTACTAAATAATATAAATATTGAACAGTTTCGCCAATTTATCCTTGGGGACTTCCCTCTCCAAAAATTCTTCTTTCTTTCACCAAATTTATTAAAAAAACAATGCCTTATATATATAAACAGGAATTTCTCAAACATCAAGAAAGATACATTTCATTTTACAGAACAATACAGATGAAATTGATAAAACTATTTTCTTTTCTGAAATGTTCTAAACTTGAAAATACAATCTAATTCTCAATGAAAATAAGACAATAATGACCCTAGTGGTTGAAGCCTTAAAAAAAAAAATTGACTTTTGAGTATGGATTTTTCTTTTTTTAATTTCTTTTCTTTTGATCTCCATTTTGATAATTTTTAAATACCACATTCAGTTTTAAATCCAATGTGTTGTTTATTTTCTTTACAAGCAGTAATATTTATCATTATTTAAAATGCCAAGTAAGTTTGTACCATTCTTCAAATGTAAAATCTTGAATGAACTTAAATACTTAGGATTTTATACTTGAATACTTAGGATGGAACAGGTTTTTACCTGATGGAAAAGTTTCATTCCTTATCACGTCAGTTGAAGAGAAAAATCATTTCCTAATTATAAAATATTTTAAATGATTATGTTTTACAAGTAAAAATGTAAAGGAATGTTCTACGGATTTTAACTGTATAACAATCCGGGCTCTAATTATAAAATACCATAGGTTTTGAACTATGGTAATAAAATTAAGTTACTTTCTTGGTACATCAAATGTAAAAATATGATAACTATAATGTCTTCATCCTGAAATTTCAAGAGTAAACATTTTTTTTATTTTTACAGCACTAAATTCTGATCATTTATTAAAATGTAAATATGATAATTATACAGATCGTTATTATTGATAAGTAATAGGTTTAATTACCATCTATTGCCATTTTTCAGTTGTTTCTTCACTTTTTTAAGCATAGATTCATACGAAATATCACATTCATTTTTAATCTGAAGATCTTCTACATCAACTCTGCGATTTGAAGACTTTTTTGATTTAGGAGATCTCACCTTACTTTTCATCTGGTTTTTACTTTTAGAACTAATTTTAGTAATCTTATCCTTTTCCATCATATTATATTTATTCCTCCGAGAACTACCACATAAAGGATCAGTACTTTTTTTCTCTTTCCATTCTTTATTAACTTCTTTATGGGATGCATTTACATTTTCAACATTAGTAGATTCTTTTAAGAATTCAGGACAAACATAAAAATTACCATCTTTAAGAGAGTAGTTATTCTTTATACTGTTCGATTTTTCAATAATCTTTTTATCTAAATCAGATTTTGAGGTATTTTTTTTTGTTTTATGGCTTAAATTTTCTTTAAATTTTGTGAGATCTGCTGACTTAGAAATGTTATAAGTAATATGGTCATCATTAAAATTATTTTTTTCTTCATCAGAATAAATAAGTTCTTCGAAAAACGAATTTGATTCCTCAGTGTTCCATTTATTAAAAGGAGGTTCAGATGAAGTTATATCATGGTTAAGTTGTTCAAATTTTGCATCATTCAATCTTGTAACAAGTTTTGTTCTTTTGGAACAGTCATTTTTTTCATCGCTAATTCTTCTCTTCCTTTTCCACACAATATCATTTTCTGAATCTCCCTCAGCCACGGTGACATTACTGACTATGAGAACAGCTGATGTGTTAGTTTTCTCTTTGTTCTCACTATCAAAATGCTGCAATTCTTCAAATATATTATTTTCAATATTAGGTATAGATGAACAAGACTGGGATTTGGATTTCAAATTAGGCAGAGAACCATCAAACTTAGAATCTAAATGCTTATCACCAATATGTAGTTTAATTGCATCATTTTTTGAGAGATCATTTACAGCTACCTCTGAAAAAGAATCCTTAATACAGGGATTATTACTCAATAGCTCATTAGGACAATTTACTCCTTCATTTTCCTTACTTTCATCAGCAAGGTTACTGATAATATTACTATTATTCTTTTCACCATTTTTCTGAATTGTTTCTGAAAATAAATTATCAGAATCAAGATAATCTAATAAATTATCATTTCCACAGATTTCTGATTTTTTATCTTCATCTTCATGAACTAAATCTTTTTTATCCAAATCGACAATAACATTATTAACTTCTTCATTATTCAAGTTAATTTCATTTTCTGAATCAGATTTTCCTATTAAATTTATAACTTTGGTTGTAATTTCAGGAACTATATATGGATCTTCATCAGACACTTCAACTTGTTTTGAGCCACTGATTTCAGATTTTGTAGTAATCGGATGTTTACTACTATCTTTAAAATCTGCATCAACAACTTTGACCTGAGTATTAATAGGATTCAGACTCTTAGTTATCTCTTCTTTAGGTAACTCTTCAGGCTTCTCGTTCTCATGTTTCATGACATTACTGATGCCTCTCAGACTTTTACTTTTAACTTTTGAGTAAACAGTATTAGGTTTCATATCTATATTGACATCTTTACAGCAGTCAGCAATATCTTCAGCCATCACTTTTGAGTGTTTGTCCACAGTTTTGGTATCACTCAAATGTCCGATTGTCTTATTAGAATCTACACTTTTTATCTCAATATTGGAATCCTCCATGCCCACAGAACTAGAACTTTCAGTATTCTTGATATTCTTGATTTCATTCTCAGAACTAGAACTTTCAGTATTCTTGATTTCATTCTCAGAACTAGAACTTTCAGTATTCTTGATATTCTTGATTTCATTCTCAGAACTAGAACTTTCAGTATTCTTGATTTCATTCTCAGAAGAGTCAGGTTGTTTCAAACCTTCCTGGTTAGGAACAGAACTATAAAAAGAAAATATTTTAATGAAGGAAAATTATTACAAATTAAAATTTTTAGAATTTGCAACCAATAATTCCATACAATTAGCAAAAGTAAAAACATCAAACAATTTATGTTTTACTTTCAGATAAGTCTGCTTTTCCTTTCACTAAATTATATATGTAATTTATGGTAAGGGAAAGTATTACGAGCATGAAAATTTTCAAATCTGAGTTTTCAACAGAAATGCATGTTTTTATGTCACCTGAGCCCAAACAACCAAGTCCCCCATAATGATATGTGTGTGTGTGTTTGTGTGAATAATCTAACTCAAAATGAAATGTTGCGCGCAACTGAAATTGCGTATTTAAGTTTTGTATATGTCTGGAATGTTACAGTAACATTAGTTTACCAGAAATGGCAATTTATATCATCAATTTTACAAATTTCTCGAAAACTGTCCTAATGATTTTAATTAAATTTATTATATCAATGTAAAATTAAGCAATATAAAGTATAATGTAGGTTTTATTCTCATTGATGTTCTCTAACAGGATATAAATGCCAAATTGTCAAAATTTCTTCCTCTAAAGTACCTTTAATTTTTTTTATTTGAAGTAATTAACCATGTCACATAGGGGGGCAAATGGGTAGGATAACAGGAGGGCTGGAGAGGGAGATGGGTGCGGAGATCTCCCCCACTCCTTGTGGAATGATCCAGCAATAGTGCCCAACCCACTTCTTGTGACTTCCCACCAGTCCTCCCTATCTCTATCAATGCCTACTGTCACCTTGTCGTGGTGCCCCCCAGGGATTCAGATGGGATTCGCGAACAACAGAGGTAGGGATCCACAATTCTGCCCTCTAGCTGAGAGGACAATTGTGTGGATCCTTCTATGACACCCAGATGGAGGACGCTAAAAATACACTGTCAATTCGACCCACTTGGAGCACCTGTGATAGGATAGCACCTGTAGCGACCTTTCAGTCACTCCCATAATCGTGGGAACGAAACAAAAAATTTGAACAAACGGACAGACAGGACAGACAACACTGGTAAAGACATGGCTATGGACCTGGAATTACTTTCGGAAATGGAATTGTTGGAGAAGGAAGTGGCTGGGGATACTTAGAGGGGCCATCGATGGACCCTCGTGAGGAAAATTCAAGAAGCTCCACTGAGACTATCTCTGCTGAGGTTCCTAAGCTCTCTATGATAACAGGCTGATGGAACTGGTGTCCCACTAAAACTTCAAGTTCTCTGGTGCACAGAGAAGAAAATATAAAAGGATGAAGAGGCTCGAGGCTATGAACTGAGCTACCGGTTACAGCAGCTCTGGCTGCAATGGCACCGATTAGTGAGAGCCCGGGCCAGTCACGAAGCGTATCAGATCCTTGCCAGGGAACTCAACGCCTGTGGCAAAGAGGGCCAGAAGCGGGGAAGCTGGTGCAATTTCTTATGCTCTGGCAGCTGGGGGCAGTAGGGTGGCAATTATCCCTTGTGGATATCCATCAGTACAGCTTTCTAGGGAACAGAGCGAGGAAGTTAAAACCCAGGTAATCAAATTTGCTGATCGTCTGGAGTTCGGTGACGTTATCCCTGAATTTAATGGCTTCAGCCACCATCTGGGGAGATGTATCATCGTCAGCAATGACCAAGCCACCAAACACTGGAGTTATAGTGTAGTGGACGGCTTCAAAATCAGTGGGGGTATCTAACTCCCTGCTGGTAATGTAGAGGAACTCAAAAAAGCTACTTATTAGGAGACTCCACATTCAAAATGGTAGGATCTCAGATATTGATAGTTGGCAGATATTGGGAACCAAGTCTAACTGACTCTATGGAATCCTTAGGATCCCTGAAACAAGTATCAAACACTATAGTGAAGTAAAACATCTTGGGATTACTTTAGATAGTAAGTTAAATTGGCTAATACATATTGAAAAGATTAGTGGTAAGGCTATACACTGTCGTGGGCGTGTAAAAGAGTTGTTGGCAAAACGTGGGAACTGAAACCCAGCATGGCCTTATGGCTATATAGAACTGTGATTAGACCTATAATCCTCTATGCAACTGTGGTGTGGTGGCATAGGACAGCTGCTGGCAGGCCTAGAGTACTGCTTGTGTAGTAGATAGCCCCCTGAATTACTCCTTTATGTGACATTGTGTGAGAGAATGAGAAGGAATATATAGGAATGTGAGGTTGCGATAGTTAGGAATGAATTGTACTCAATTATGCAGTGGACAAATTATTCATTGAGAAGTCTCATATCGATAAACCATCGATAAAGAAGAAAGAAGGAAAAAGACAGCTGGAGAAGGACGCTGGAGAGGAGAGAAGGCACTTGAGGCTGTGACATTGGGGTGGAACGACGACATGAGGTGAGATGAGAAGCCTACTACATTGAAGACCAAGAATATCAAGCCTACAGTTATAAGACTATAATAGATTCACTTATTACAGTTGTAAAATAAATTGTTTTGTTACACAGGAGTGAAAAGTCATTTATTTATTTAGTTGTCCCATAGGCCTCACAATTGAAGAATAATAAACCAGGTGAGTCAATTCATTCAAAGTGTATTTACTAAGTCCTACATTTCATATATATATATTCTTATTGTTTCTTCTCACTCAGTGTCATAAAAGTATTAGGTTCCCAAATTCTTAACAACAGTTAAACACCCTAAAAAAACCTATATCCAGTGCCGCGGGGTTTTGTTTTAATATTCACGAGTGTAAATAACCTAGTCCCCCCATAAAAGCAGAAGGCTATTCGCAATTCCCACCAAAACAAGTTATTTACAATTAACTTTTAATAGGTTATTTACAGTTGGCAAGCTTCAAAGGCTTGCATGCCTTATGACGACGGGAGCTATGAGCACTACCCCCACTACTGCAATGTAGGTTCTTTTGAATCTGACACCATTGCATTTAGAGGTGGAAGCACCTGCTCTTATAACTGCCTATAGGATAGATCAACTGGGAACGAGATCAAAATTCCTGACGTTTCAGGACGATGGGATCGTTTTTGATAGGATTGATGGAAATGAGGTACTTGCAATGATCTTTGACTTTCAAGTTGATATTTATAGAGGCATATTATATAATCTGAATATAAGCAGGAGTAACTCACATCGACGATGTAATAGAGTTAACTGTTATACCGACGGCTCCTTAATGGAGCAGTGATCAGGGGCTGGTATCTGGAGAAAGGATAAGCCTAACGAGGGAATATTCGTGTCTCTAGGTAAATAGGTCCGTCTTTCAAGCTGAGATTTTAGCCATCGATTTCTGTGCCCAATCACTTATTAAGGAGGGCATTATGAATAGATTGATAAAAATATATACGGATAGTCAAGTGGCAATTGGGGCCCTGAATAGTTATGCAAGTCTCTCAAAGTTTGTGGAAGAATGCAAAGGCAATCTTAATCTTCTTTGTAATACTAAGGTGAGAGTAGAATGGGTACTTGGGCACTCAGGAATTCCAGGAAATGAGAAAGCCGATTATCTTTCTAGGAAAGGCTCTGCACAGGTGCCGATTGGAGCAGAGTCTATTTGTGGGATCAGCCTTGGCTTTGCCAAAAGATATATTAAGACAATTGTATGCAATAAATTTATGCTACATTGGGCACAGACTAGAAAACAGATTCATTCTAAATTATTTTGTAGGGCCTTGCCATAAAAGAAGCAATTCACTTCTTCTAATGGGCAGGAATACCATTAGGCGGGTGACAGGACTGTATACTGGTCATTGTCAATTAAATAAGATTCTTTTCAATTTGGGTGTAAGTGAAACCTCCACCTGCAGGCTATGTAGCATGCAGAATGAAATGGCCTACCACATTATTTGCAGATGTGATAATTTGGTTAGACTGCGATACTTTCACTTTGGATGTGATCGTATCACTGACCCCAAGCACTGTGAATTGAATGATCCCATCAGTATCAATAGGTTCGCAAAGGTATTTGGCCTATTTTAACTGAGTTTAGTACGACGCACAATAGGGCTTTTTGAGGCCACCGTGCACCACCTACATGTCGGAGTAAAAAAAAAAAAACACCAAGTCACATTGGTAACTGATATAAAAAATGTTTAAATATGATGAATGAAGAAAATTGATTAGTAACTAAAGGAGAAATAAGGGTAGGAAGCTATACAGAAACAGCCGAGAGCACCCAACCTTTGCTGCTCCTCATCCTTAACAGATACCCGATACCCCTTTGTACAGGGCTTTAATATTGTTAGTTTGATACCCCTTTGTACAGGGCTTTAACATTGTTAGTTTAACTTTTATATCTCATATATCCATAATTTTTTTTAAATGTTTTCACAGGAAATGTTGATAACCTACTAATATAAACCTAACTATATACAATATTCACTAAAATTAAGTTATTATTTTGATGAATTTAATGATATATATTTCCAATAAAATTCAGATTTGTTGCAAAAGATCTGTTTTTCCACACAATTATCAGTATTGTTTAGTACTATACATAGTTGTAAAATAAAATGGAAAGTGATGTAAAATTATAAATTTAACAGATTCGTTGGACGGAAAAACATGGTAATTAATTGTTTTAAATGAAGTTATACTGTCGTTTCCACTTTGACTTCCCTATATATATATATGAAAATACCTATCTACCCTGAGGTTGGTAAGTGAAAGTTGTGTGATGCGTGCACCGCACCAGATTTTTTTTTGTGACACTACATCAAAAAATTGAGACACATGTCTAAGGCATTAAGAGCCGAGAAAAAAAAATATTGTATTTAATTTCAAACAAAATTTATGTTATTTTTGTCAGAATTTTTAAGTTATTATTGGTTGTATGAATAAGTTTTCACTGTTTGTTATCTTGAGAATTTGTATTTACCTACATCCATCTGGCAACACTAAAACCAATTATATTATATTCTCCGGTTATCAGTCTACTTTAAATCCTCAGTGTATATGTTTTTCATATCTCTTCAAACATAACAAATTTCATACACTCAAAACAGTTTTTATAGAGAATTTTATTATTCTTACATAAAAAAAACTGCTGCTGAAGGTCTTAGAATTCTTGTGGAAACTTTCAGCAATCATAATCATGCTGTATCAGAAAAAATATACAGAGAAATGTTTCAATGCTTTAAAAACAATGATTTTGATCTCGGAGATGACGAATGTCATGGTGCCTCAAAAAAGTTTGAAGATTAAGATTTAGAGGTGTTACTTCGCGAAGATCTATGCAGATCCACGAACTTTGAGAATCATTTGGAGTTGATCAAACAAGAGCTGCTTAGTGATTGAAAGCTTTAGGAATTGTTCAAAAGCAAGGAAATTGGGTAATGTATCAATTAAAGGAAAGGGATGTCAAATGACAAATTTATTTACCTGTGAATAACTAGTTCAACGAGAAAAAAGAAAAGATTTTCTGTACATCATCGTAACAAACAAAATTGTGGGGACTGCCTGGAAACGCCTCAATATCGACAGCAAAGCCAAACATTTATGGTTCCAAGCTTACGTTTTGTTGCATTTGGTAGGATTAGCTTGATGTCATTTATTACGAGTTGCTTCAGCCCAATAAAACCATCACAGAAGATTGATAAAGACTACAACCAGTGCGTTTTAGTCAAGCCTTGAAACAAAAGCCAACGCAATATGAACAGATAAATGATAAGATAATTTTACTGCATGATCCCGCTCCACCTGATGTTGCGAATCTGGTTAAAACGTGTTTGGAAATGCTGAAATAGGAAGTTCTACCCCATCTACCATATTTACCAGACACTGCTCCTTCCGACTACCACTTGTTATGTTATGATATTAAAGACCATTTAATTATACAATGATACACCGAGTTTAATCAAAATTATTATAGCCGTTTTTGAGAAAATTGTAAAAATGTGTTTCAGCGTTGATATAAAGTGGAACTTCCAGTTAGTTGATATTAAGGAAAAATTTGCTGTTACATCTAAGGCATATACCTATCTTAAATACGTAATATCAGTTTCTTACGACTTTTCATTTTTGAGCTCGACTGCTAACATACACACACACAGACCATTTTTCGGGACTTGGTTATTTGGATTCTGGGTACCCCAAAACGTTTATTTCCATTGAAAACTCAGATTCAAAAATTTTCATGATCGCAATACTTACCCTTACTATAAATTACATATATGCGTAAGTGAAAGTAAAAATAAATTAAATAAATTCAAATATTCTCTGCAGGAATGTATACAGAAACCAAGGGATCTCAGAAATATTTTCTCCTATCAAACATAAAATTTATCAATGGAAAAAAAAAATCTATTTTAATTTTAATATAAGTTTAAGCAGGTTACCTATGATTTCACAGTTACGCTTTCACCAAGAAGCCATGTGATTTGTCACAGTGATTTTACCTGAGCTGTGATGGAAAATCTCTGTCACACCCCATCACTACACTAAGCTAATCTAGTTCTACTAGTTCAGGGGAAAGAAAATAGCTGCTCTTTAGAAAAATCACAAAGAGGGGAAAGGACAAAGGATTTTGTTTTGAAAAGCAGTTGGTGTTTGGCTCAGGGGGCGGGGTGCCCGAATGGGCTAACGTGTGTGCACAGCACTGCACGTTGCCTGGCAACCTGATAACCAAAGTTGGAGACAAAAATTACGAGTTCGAGTCCCGGTGCCTTGGAGGGTCTTTTAAATTCCCCACCCTCACCCTCTGGCCTGGGAAAAAACCCTATGTAGCCTAAAAAGGCGAGGTTGGGGAGAACAAAAATAAAAAATGTTGGTGTTTGGCTGGTGTGAAGAGATGATGAGAGACAATCTCCCAGAGAGCTTCAGTTGAGTAGATGAAAGTGTTACCATTTTGGAAGATGTGTTTGGCAGAACATAGGAAAATGTTAGAAGACAAATGAATTCAGTGACAAAAAGGAAGAAACAGTGAATATAGAAAAAAGGTTAGCTTGCCAATTCATACTTGACATTATTTTAAAATCAAACAGTGTTTAATGTAGTTAATTTTTGTCTGAGTCTTTTGATCTAATTGTCAGTAACCAATACCTGAGATAAATTCATTATAAAGTTTAAATATGTCAATATTATAATAATTTTGTTATTATTTAACAACCTCTTATTTCTTTTGGAATCATCCCAACTGTATTACGTGATCTTCCGGGATCATATTACTATTTGTAAAATATAAGAATTGTTACAATATATTATAGGTAACTGAAAGCAATAACATATATTAGTTATTTAGGTTAGTATGGAGTGTTATTTGAATAAATTTTTGTGTATATTAAATAATTAGAATAATTATATATTTTAACTAGCTGATGCGCCCGTCGTTGACGACTGTATAATTAAAATTTGAGAATCTTTTTTTGAGATGGATTTGGTATTATTGGGAGAGAGGAGGGGAGTCGTTTTGAATTTTTTTATGGCGAGGCTTATGGAAGTCAAGGTTTTGCATTAGTCATAACAAAAACTTTGTTATTTGGCTATTTTTTAGGTATGACAAAACTAAACCGACCCACCACCAATCCATTAAAATTAGTTAAGTGTTTAATTGTCAGTTATGATGAAGCGAGGAGATTGTGGAGTCAATTGAAATAATTAAAAAGAGTTATAGTCTCTCCACTTCTTTAAACTTTGCTGAGATTATCGCTGGCAAAATAACCAAAATAACACTGGACATTGAGTCACCTACACCTGTGTAAAATTAGAACTTGATCTGAATGTTGGGCGGGTGGGGTGTATTTTAGGCTAATCCGTTAATCTTAAAAATGTATATGACATTTGTGAAGCTCGGGAAGTTTAATCGAATGACACCTTCAACGGGAAGATCGGACAAAGTTGGAAAATGAATGTGTTTTACCCATTTTATGCGACAACACATTACAGATGTTCGGTATTCCGGATTTTTCCCGTTGAGTTGTGATAATTTTTTCCTTCAGTTGAGTAGTACAAATTTTAAATGTGGCTCGCGATAGAGTATGTTATGATGGGAATCGAAGTAAGTAACTGCCTAACCAGGATCTCTAGACAAATTACTCAAGAATTCATAACTTTGGTTCAACTCAATATTTTGTTTTCATTTGAAGCCTATATTTTAAGTTGAGCAAACCGAAATATAATATCAAAATTTCAAAAGTCTACCATTAGCCATTGCCGAGCTTATCTCTGACAATATTTTGTTGGATAATGGGAATATCCAGACAGACAAAAAATTTTTGAAAAGTGGATTTGGTGTCTGTAATGTATAAAACGGAAAGATATCATGAACCGCGTTGATTCTATTCAATGTACAGACAAAACCTACATTTTATTTATATAGATGTTCTTTCACCTATAAACATATGTTTATTATTAACATTTATTATCAACATTAACTGATATCTTTAGACAAATTATTCAATAATTCATAACTTTGGTTCTACTCAATATTTTGTTTTCATTTAAAGCTTATGTTTTAAGTCAAGCAAACCTTAAAATAATGTTAAAATTTTCAAAAGTGTAAAATAAGCCATTGCTGAGCTTACCCCTGACAAAATTTCGTTTCGATCCGGATATAAAGACAGACAAAATATTTTTTAAAAGTGGATTTGGTGTCTGCAATGTATGAAACAGAAATATATCATAAAACGGGTTGATTCTATTCAATGTACAGACAAAATCTTTATTTTATTTATATAGATAGATAATTAGAATTATCTATTATATTTATTTATAAGTGACGAACTAAAGGTTCCTGATCCTAATATTAACGTTTTAATTAAAATAATTGAAGCAATCAGAGGATTTTTTTTTATTTTGTCACTCACAAATACAAATCAATGAGGATGAAAAACACAGTTAATAATCAATTTATCTGAAAAACATTGAAAAATCAATATTTTTCTAATTAACTTTTTTATAAATAAAAAGTGTGTTTAGGCAATCAGGTTTATTAAAAGACATCCCAGATCATGGAAAAACAAGAAATAAAAGCTTTGCAACAATTAATTGTAGTCATTTTTGATGAAAATACTTACTTTTATTTGGTACGGGTACTTTTACTTGACAGGATAAAAAATATCATTTTTTTACAAAACTTGAGCTGAATCTCTAATTTTTTCCAAATAAACCTAAACTTAATTAAAACAAACTTAAAGCTTATTGAACAAAGAAGTTTTTGTAAAAGTGGGGAAACTATAATATATTTGAATGATGATAAAAAAAAATGGCGAATAATTTATGATTTTTTTAAAACAGAATTTAGCTTGGTTTAGCCCCTCAAAAGTCTTCTGGAAATGGTTTTAACAATAATAAACTCTATGTTCATTTAAAGTAAATTTCATCTTGTTTACAATGAAGCAATTACTAATTACTTAAATTAAATATTTCTTTAGTTATTGCTTCCAATTCAATAAAAAACATGACTCACTTAAAAAAACACAAAACTTGATTTCCTACTTTTTTGCTCAATATTGACCCATTGTTTATATGAACTTTTTTGTAGCTCTTCATCAGGTCTGCTATCACTCCTACAAAAATTTGTCTCTATTTACGGGAAACCCTGTAGACAATTTATATATATCTATAAATGTCCCGGATGTCCCGTAAGTAGAGGAAAATATGTATGTAAGAGCTTGATAGTAGGCATCAAGATCTACAAAAAAGTTCATATAAACAATTGCTCAATTTCTAGCAAAAAAGTAGAAAATTTAAGATTTGTGTTTTTTTAAGTAAGTTAAGTGTTTTGTTGAATAAGAAGAGATAACTTAAATAACATTTTATTCAAATAATTAAACATTGATTCATAGTAATTAAGATAATATTTATTTTAAATTAAAGTAGTTTGTCATTGTTAAAACTATATGAAGAGGACTTTTTTGAGTGGCTAAATACAACCATGTTCCGTTAAAAAAGTTATAAATTTGTGATTTTTTTCTTAACCACCTATCGACTGTACTACATTTATCTCACTTTTACAAAAACTTCCTTCCTAATAAGCTTTCATTCCATATTAATTAGGTTAAGGTTTATTAGGAAAAATTTTGAGATTCAACTCAAGTTGAGATAAAAAACTATGTGATACCCAGCCATCTGAAAGAATCCGTTTTCTGCAAAAATAACTACAATTAACTGCTGCAAAGCTTTTATTTCTTGTTTTTCTGTGAAATGGTTTATATTGTAATGAACATAATTGCCTAAAACCCCATTTTATTTATAAAAATAAAAAATTTCAAAATAATTTTTTTAAAAATATTATTATAAAAAATATTTTTTATGTAACGTGGTTATGAAATCGTATTTTCCCCTAGATTTCCATCCCAAATATCAATGCAGTTTGTATGGGATTAGATTGTAGAGGATATAAGGTCGATTCGTGAAATGAAGGAGAAGTAGAAATTATCACTGTTAAATGAGGTTGAGAAGGAAAACTGGTAATAGGAGGGAGAGCTGTTGCTGGTGGAGGAAGATATAAAGTGGGAATTTAATTCATCAAGTGAAACCGGGTAGACCGATGAGGAAGAGGATTTACAAAGGGAGAGCTTTGTGAAAGAAGTTTGATTTTGCTTTACTAGTCATTTTTTGTGTCAAGTTAAGGAGTACCCTGTACGCTTGATAATCATCTGCTAATGGAGTTCGTCTAAAGCGTCTACGGGCTACCTCACATCTCTTTTGCATGTTCTTGACACATCCAAGGAGCAGGTTGGCGACGAAAGGTAGAGGTTTTAATAGGAACATGAATATCAAGGATATGGATAAGATGAGAAGTGAGGATGTCTACCATATGATCATTAGAGGTGCAGTAATAGATATCGTTCCAATTTAGGGTTTCAAGGTCAGGTAGTATTTTATCTTTACATAAAGAAGCTCTTTACACAGACCACTTTGTGGGGTTTGATTATTTGGACTCAAGAGACCTCAAAACTTGTATTTCCGTTGAAAACCGAAAGCATGGAGCTCCAACAAAGTTTTTTCTACAGTATAATCAAATATTTTAAAAGTAGAAACATGTAAAACAAATTGGCATATGAGAAAGTAAGGAATTTACAATAGATATCGCTGTGTTTGAAAGGATATTATAGACCATTCTCAAGATTTGTTCAATTAAAACTATTGAAAACTATTTTATTTTTACTTCATGACAAAATTTAATTTAAAAATGCCAAAAAGTCGGAGAGTACCCCCTTACAAATGTCACTCCGCATTGTCCAGTGGCCCGAGGGGTTTGCGGTATAAATGGAGTTCCAAGAATAGACTAGAATTGGCGTGTTCACATTATAATCTCAGTTAATAAAGATTGATTTAAAACTTCTGCAAAAGCCCTACTAAGAACCAAATTACCATCTTTCCTTGACTATTTTTGTATATAAATAAATACACATAATCTATTTATCCTAAAAAATAACCTACCTCCTATTGTTAGAATCTTTGATCACTTTTTTAGAATTGGTTTTTTTGGTTAGTTTTATTAAAGGTGTGGCAGCTATAGCTTTGGATTTCATAGGCTTTTGAAGTACCTGAGTTGATTTAGCAACATTCTTTTTGGTCCTAAGAGGTTTACCATTATTCGACTGAGATTGTTGCCATATTGTGTACTGTTTAATAAAGGTATCAATATCACCTTCTTTTCCACTCAGTATACTTAAAAGTTCAGAATACTTGTCACTATTGATTTTAGTTTGGCTTTCTTTACCATCAGGAATTCTCTCTTGAAAATGATTTTCAATCGGATCTCCAGAAGAGTGTTCTGGCATATTCCTATTTTTATCATTTGATGCAATTTCTTCATGTTTTGCTAAATTACATTCTGAAAATAATAAAAACAAACCAAAATTACTTAGGCTTAAAAGAGACAGGAGTAAACCCTATGCCAAATTAGACATTCGAATATTTGATCCTATGTAAGACAATGAAGTTAATGATTAAATTAAAGAGAAGGATGGTTGGTGTGATCAGTCAGAAATAAAAAGGCAAAAATAAATAATAATATTTATTTTAACATTTGCCGACGTTTCGATCTGAAGTTCAAGCCTTTATCAGAGCTGTTCGAAGAGATAGTTGTAGTAAATATAATAGATAGTTGTAAAAAGATAATGGCTACACTCAATTCAAACTATCTCTTCGAACCCTGATGAAGGCCTGAACTTCAGGTCGAAACGTAGGCAAATATTACAATAAATATTATTATTAATTTTGGTCTTTCTATTTCTGACTGATCACCCCAACCATCCTTCTCTTCATTATTCATGACAGTCAACCATCAACCCACAATTAATAATGAAATTCATCATTAATGTCCAAAACATCCATCATTAATCAAAAGTAAAAACACTGTTAAGCCTAGAAATTATAAGAAAAAAGAAATTGAGTGTCCTTATAAGATCTAGGCATGAGACAGATTTCAAGCCAATTATTTATGAATTAATGAAAAAAATAAAATAAAACAGTTACTACTTTATAAATCATAAAAACTGCAAGGCAATACAAACCTTCATTTACCATAGAATCACAAGATGATTCACTAAGATGTTTTGATTTAGAGCTTGTTTTTAGTTTTAAAATACTGGCTGTTTTATTGGAACCTTGTGCTTTGCACTTCCTAGATTTATTATTTTTGGTACCATTATTAATTGGATTTTCTAAAACACTTCCATCTGAAGACGATTCCCTACGACTTCTATCCGGTTCTTTATCAACTGTTGCTTTCACATTTCTCTTCGTCATGGTGGCGAAAACCAGAAAGCAAATGAAAATTGCTTACAAGATTTGGTCCAGTAAAACTTAATTAACTATCTGTAATTTCACTTTTTCTTGTAATGAAAAAATGTATTATAAAGCCGCACTATTCTATAATTTCCAATTCCTCCCAAACTTAGAATTAAAACTTCATTGGTTGTACCCTGACAGAAGCTAATGATAAACCTAGGAATATAAACCTAACGGAACTACCTGGAGTACAAGACCAGTAACTTCAACAGTAACAACATTACAACAATTTTGTTTTATTAAAAAAAAAAGTTCATTTTATACTATTATTTTTTTGGATTCTTTAAAATATGAAAATAATACCTTAAACACGTTTCCTTCCATTAATAATCGGATTCATTAGGTTTACCCATACAGATAACATAGGATACACATAACTACAAGTTGATTCGTTGATGAAATTTAAATTCATAAATATTTAATTTTTTATGAAAATTAATAATCAAATGAGTTTATAAACATTTATATTTTGGAAGGATATTTTTTGAGGAAGTAGAGAGGGGGGGCGGTGTTTGTTTGGAAAATTCCAGTCATTCTTGAACCATGAAAAGTGAGATAATCATTCATTTTTACATAATAACATTTATGAAGGTTCAAAAACTCGAACTCATTTATATCAGAAAAACTAAACTGAAAGATTACAACTATACCTTAGCTGGTTCCAGTATTGTCTTCCAAGCGCCAATCGCCACTAAGGTTCCCTAATGATTACTTTTGTTTATAAAACATTTAGGTCTAATTAATGTTGTTACGAAATGAAAAATCATTTTTCTACAAATAATATGCCAATGCCATGAAATCTGTAAAATCTAGAAATACAATCCATTCCTCAAACAGTACTAGGAAACACTAGCGGATCCAGGATTTATTTTTGGGGGGGGGGACTTAAGCCCGAAAGTTGTTTTTTTCATAAAAATAACTATAATTAGTTTGGAAAAAAAGAAAGAAACTAACTACCTATATGAAATGGTGTTTAAGTGATCCCTGAAGCCCTTTTAAATGTAGTTACACCAAAAATAATACTTTAGGAGACACTTTTTTAATATTTTTTTCGATAAAACATGGTTATATTTTACCACTTTGGGGGGGCTTCAGCCCGAAAGCCTCCCCCTCCCCCCGTGCTAGGAAAGAGAGAGGGAGAGAGAAAACAAAGGATTGCCATCCATGATCAATGATTATTTAAGGAGTTTAACTGATTACAAGTAACGGCACGGGCGAATCTACGGGGGGGAGGGGCTTTCGGGCTGAAGCCTTCCCCCCCCCCCCAAAATGGTAAAATATAACCATGTTTTATGGAAAAATATATTAAAAAATTATCTCTTAAAGTATTATCGTTCGTGTAATTACATTTAAAAGGACTGAAGGAATCACTTAAACACTATTTCATATAGATAGTTAGTTTCTTTCTTTTTTTCCAAAGTAATTATCGTCATTTTTATGAAAAAAAAAATCTTTCGGGCTGAAGCCCCACCCCAAAATTAAATCCTGGATCCGCTAGTGAGTAACGGTAAGTAGCACAAAATCCCAAGTTAGGTAATAATTTGAAGACTTAGATTTGAAACAAATACTGCAGAAGAAAAAGATAATGGCTACCTGATTGAATTTAAGCATTAGAAAATACACTGCCTCAAAAAAGTTTAACTGTATGGAAACTTGATCTTTATCATTGCTAATAATCTATTTATTATATTATTTTTATTAATCAAGAAGGGTAGTAGAGGAAAAGGTGTATTAACATGATAACAAGTTCATGCTGGATCATTAATCCCATAGCAAGAAGAGATATAACTTTAATTCAAATGTCAACAAAGTTTCCATACATCTATAATATCTTTATTCTATTTCTATTTATATATTTCCTTTTATATTCGTTGTTAATCTTAGTTTTACAAATATAAGTGCCAAAATTCTTAATTTTGTTCAACCAACCGTGTTTCGTTTAACCAATTTTGTTTGTTAGTTTTATTATTATTATTTTATTATTGTTCTTTTCTATTATATTTACAAGTACCATTAATTTCTTTAATTAATCTTGATTGCTTATTTTAATTTCATCAAAAGAGATGACAATTTTGGAGTCTTTTGCAATTACTTGAAAGTTTAGAGAGTTTGTCTAGCAAGTGTCGGAAACGTCGAGCAGTTTCTTGTCGTTTCAGTTTGCAATGCAGATCCCAATTGAGACGTTTGTCCAAGTGGAGTCCTAGGTAGCGGATTTGTTCAACAGGAACAAGTGGAATATCATTGAAGGACAATGTAGGACAAGAAGTTGTAGGTTTACGACGAAGGGTAAAGGTAATTTGATGGAATTAATTTTTACTCTCCAGTTATGACACCATTTTTAAAGTTTTGTGATGTGATTCGAGGGTTTGGGATGCAATTAAAGGGTCATTATTAACAGATAGGGTACAAGTGTCATCTGCATAGGTGATGATGACCGTGTTGGGATATCAGCTGGATAAACTGTATAAAAGGAAGGACCGAGGATGATCCTTTGAGGAACACCAGCATAATGGGAAAAGAGGGAAGAACATGCATTATTATGATTTACTTTGAAGTATCGATCAGTAAGGTATGAACGGATAATGAGGAAGTATGTAGGTGGTAGGAATTCACGGAGTTTGTACAGCAGTTCCGGGTGCCAGACTCTATCAAACGCCGGTTCAGCATCGAGAAAGACTCCCTTACAATACATTTTGCGCTCCAATGCACAGAAGACTACGTCTACCACAAGATGACATTGCTGGATAGTGGCATGGGATGTGTGGAATCCAAATTGATCAGAGATTATATTATTATAATCTAGGATGGGGTACAGGCGTAATATAAATGTTAATTATTATTAAGTTTATGCAGCAAATTAAAGTAAATAATTTAAGAATACCGCGAAAATAAATCCTCTTTAAGTCTGTGTCAGGAAGTTACTGAACTATCGATAGTTTTTAACGAAACTATCGATAATGTAAAACTATCGACTATCCCCCATCACTACCTTAAACACACATTTGACTTTGAAAACCCCAATCTACTTGCCACAGTTCCTAATCACCAAAAACGACTACTTTCAGAAGTTATATTCAATAATTTAATAATAAATAATCCGGTAAACCACAAAGTAGACCAAGAAAATATCTGCATTACATATTCGAATATTTTCCGCCTCCTAGTGTATAATTTTTTTTTTTTTTAATTATTGAAATTTACATAAAGAGAAACTACCCATTGGTAGCACTCCAATTACATAACATTAGAACTTTGTGATTCTTAATATATATTTTTTTTTTGATTAATATTGTTATTCTTAAAATATTGTATGATATATTCTCCTACTTATAATTTCAAACCATTACGATTGTCTGTATTATAAACATTGTTTGGCTAACTACTGTATATCTTCAAACTATGTTATGTTTATATTGATTGGTATCTCTTGCATATGAGCACTACTAGCCAATTGTCACAATTTTGTTACTATAAGAAACAACACAATTCTTGTATAGATCTTAAATAATTTAGTCAGAAAATTATTAGTATTCTACTAAGAGAAATGTTACCCACCTTCCCCTCTGACTATGTTTACCTACCTTTTGCTATCTGAAAAAGCACATCTAGGAAATCTTCCCTTGACCATTTTACTTACCTACCAGTGTTAGTACTTGAATACCTTCAGTGTTCAAAATCCGGTAAGAGAAAATATTACATGTTTTATAAATTGATTATATACATTATTTTTAGTTTGTATAACTTTTTACATATTTCATTTGTCATCAGTCACTATATTTTTATTATTAACCATTATCTGTCGTATAATACTATATCTCTGATTGTATTAAAAATTTTCAGCCCTGATGATGACCCATGTTTGGGTTGAAACTTCGGCACTAATAAAAAATGTATGACTGCATCCTGAATATTTATCACTCATGATATGTAGAACAGTCGACTAACTTCCTCCAATAATGTTACTTTAGATGTATAATTGTTTGGAAATAGTAAACTATTGTGAAATAATTTGCAGTTTTTTCTACTTTATTTAAAGTGTGGCCACATATACTACAAGCCAAACGAACAAAACTTGTGAGTTAAGAATATAATAAAAACAAATTTTGCTGAAAATAAGAAAATTTTAAAATAGCTGTAACTGTAGACTGATTGGAGATTACTTTTCTTATCTATACATATAAAAAATCGTAAATACCCATTTGCTTTCCACTTGGATCTTAAGATAAATTGATCACAAAATCAGGAAAAAAGAGGGGCTACAAAAATATTGGCCCGCTCGGCCAATACAACCTTGTTATTTTGAAATGTTGGAGATGTAGGTCATGCCAAACGGTCCAATATCTTTGTAGACCACCTTTTTTCATGATTTTGTGATCAAATTATCTCACAATTCAAATGGAAAGCAAATGAGTACGAGTTTATAGTACCTAATTAAGTAGACAAAGTTTGCTGATCTCAAAATTGAAAATGTCCCAATCTGCTTCATCTGTCACTCCTTGGATGGCCTGGCACTGCCTCCTAGTGTAGCATCCTGTCTCCCGGTAATTCTGGACTACCGGCAGAACTTATTTTTAGGCAGATCATGAACTCAGGCCACTTATCACTGATTTCAGTACTTTTCAATCAACGCAGTAATCTGAGCGATCCAAAACCATTTTACACTCCTAAAATATTTAATACAAATGAAATATTGTTTTTCAAGAAACACAAAAGCAAAACCGGATTGAACAGGCAACTGGAGACAAACTTGCCAAAATATGAAATCCACGTTTTATTTTAATACTTTTATCATTAATCCTAGAGACAATCATGAGATTTTAAAGGATTAATGCATGATAATCCCCTTTGACCTATTATTACTTCAGGCTCATAAATATTTCTGTAATATGAGATTTTTATATAAAATTCAAGGTTCAAGCTGTTTTTTTTCTTAACAACTAGTTTATATATGTGTGTTTTTTGTTGGCATTACTGACCTTATAGACCTCTTGCCGCCTTAATCAACTTTCTCTATCTATCAATTTCCATTCATGCTTATCTTGGACAATTCCTTTCCAGTTGTCTGCATGCAGCTCTGTTTATTCTATCTTCATTTGGTTTTTAGTTTTCCACATGATTCCCTCCCCCCCCCCTATTATTGAGGCATTCATGGTTGTGTAGAGGCTTCCAGATGGATTGCTCTGGGTTATATGCCCCACCCATCTTAATCTTCTAGCCTCCATATCATATGATATCGATTGACCAGGTTCTGTAAGCAGCTTTATTGGTCTGTTTCCTCCATGCGTTATTATTCTGTTCCAATTATTTCGCTGAGGTTTTTCTCTCAAGTCTCAATACTTTGTGTGTGTGTGTGCGCTTGTGTTTGTAAATCAATTATGTGTAAAAAAAATATAGGGTGTAATATTACTAATATAATTCAATTTTTAGATTTTTATAAGTAATTATTCTAGAAAAACATCCTGAAGATAGGAGAAACTCTGAAAAGTTTATGTGATAAAAATATGTGTATAAGGAATTAAAACAAAATAAAGCTTTTTTTTCATAAACAGATAAAAAATTTATTATTATTATTATTATAGCTTTTGGTCATTTCTATTGATTAAAAAACAGGCATCATCTTCAACTTTCTAAAAAGACAAATTCACTAGAAGATACTTCTTTTCACGATTTGAAATAGCTTGAATAGCAGTTCATAACTTGTATTGATTAGTGAGTTAGAGGAATTTAAAAATGTGACAAGTTTTTCATTTAATATATGTTAGTATGAAGTTATAGGAGTAAAATTATACTCAACAATTTCTTTTTAGTCAGACAAAATGCTAATAAGAACTGAGTTGATACATGGTTAACAGAATAATTAAAATAAATAATTTAAAATGACATAATTATATTTCTAAAACAATGTTGCTATCACACTTTATAAGTTTATTATTCCTTAATTTATCTTCCAACATATAAGAAATGTATTTCCAGTAGTTTTGGCGAATTTTATCATGAGTAGTGATCAAATCATTACACATCTGTAACAAAACGTAAATAAAAAGACAGTTTAATAGAATCCTGAAATATAGTTCATTATAACATTTAAAATCTGGTCCAATGCATCACAAAATTTTCACTTATTACTCTACTTTCAGTAGAAATTAACTTCATAAAAAGTTAATAAATCTTAAGAATATTGCTTTAATTTTAAATACAAACAATATAAATTATGAAAACTCTGTACACTATATCAGCCGTTTATTTTGAAAGTGGCCTACCTCCATTTGTCTTTGAATCGAGATATTTAAGGGTTTGCGTTTCAATGAATTTAAAAATATACTAATGAGTCATACTGCTTAAGTGTATCTAAGGGTGTTAAATTTATGGTTTCTATTAAAATAGTAACAATTATTAAGTGAATAATGTGCGTTTTCTTAACAAGAATGGAGTTAGGCCACTTTCAAAATTAACAACCAGATTCATTATAAATTTGAAGGCACCCAAGTCCATTCAACATAATTTAAGATGCTTCAAATTGAAAAACACAATACTCAATTTATTTTACATATCTTTAAAATACTTCGGAAACACAATTTATGCGATTCAAAACATTTTTTTAATTTTCAGAACATATAAAATTACAAACATTTTATTAACAAACAATTTCCTATTCATCTACATTTTGCGCGTTGTGAAAGGATTTGGAGTAGTCATGATGTTCCGGTGGTATATATCGCAATAAGTCAATCATGTCCTTAAATTTTGTTGTTGTAATTTGTCTGATATTTTTATAGAGTGGTGTCAATACAATATTTTCTAATTTTCTTGGTCTACTCCGACGTGGTAATAAATTCAAGACTTCAAAATTTTCATTGTTGTCTTATAGAAAATTGTATACGGTTCATTTCTGATAAAACGCATCCAAATTATTGTACCAGTTACTGATTCTCCATCACAATTCTTTACCCTTTTAAAAATTGCGTCTTTTAATAATTTTGTTGATACAAAATCTTTTTGTCTCATTTCATTTACAATAAAATTTTCATTTTCAACATTATCAATAGTAAATATCTTGATGTAAGCATAAAATAAATGAAGTTAGGCCACTTTCAAACTAAACGGTTCAGTTATTGAACTAATTCTGAAAACTTATGTGTCAAAAAATTATCGTATTTGCTCGGAATATAAATCCGACTATAAAAATATGAACAACCTGAAATGTTTTACTGATATATAGTATGAAGTTGTACATGTAACCATGGTAACTGGCAAAAAATTTAAAAACGGAGTTAGGCCACTTTCAAAATAAGCGGCTCATATAGTTTTAGATAACAAACTGAAGAAAATTTAGTTTTCCTTTACAATTCCCTTTAATTTCTGTGGAAATGTTTATTTCCGACTCAATAATATATGTGTGCAAAATATTAACTCATCATCAATTAATGAATGTAATTAGTTTTTTGCCATTCTCCGTTACCATTTATACACATAACAAAATAGTCAGAGCAACGCTAAAAAGTTCAATCTTGTCACCTTTTCGGAAAAATATTAACAACACTATTTCCGAGATAATCAGAAATGGCCTTTGATGAAATTAAGCTACTGGATCAGGAGCAAGTACCAAAAATCGCGCAGGAAAAACTGGATCTATCGTGCTTCAAAATAAGAGATTCCAAAGCTCCCGACTTAGATTTACTTGTTTTCCTCTCCTTTGTTTTTCAACAATATGGAATTCTAATTTTATTGTATCATAAATAAAATTATGAAACACATCCTTATCTCTTAGGTAGTCTGGAATTGTTTTCATTTCTATCCAAGAATCATAAGGGATAGAAAAGTATTTATTGCCTTCTTCACTTTTTACACCCTAATCAAAATGGGCTACAACTAAAATTTCCTTTCAATGAAAGTTTCATAGCAAGGGTAGTTCTCATAAGTGGTTCACAATGGATGAAACAGTGAAACACACATTCTTCAGCTGCACGATTTTCTTCAAAGAGAAGGAGGAGCTAATCTGTCTGATAATGACAAAATAGGAGATATGAAGTGCAGTTGCAGACTATGGAGCGCAAATAGGAAGAAAATCCATAGAAAAGAAACAAGAGAGGAGAGGCCATATGGTAATAAAAAAGCAGGTTTAATAAAATGTCTGAAGACCTAGACACAGAGTAACGAAGTAACGCCTGACAGTGGCTTCACAGAGTGGTAACGAACAGAATGGAGGTAGTTTTTTAGTGAGTAGGAATCTCACACTGTTGCAGACTTATAATCACACTTCATAGTATGAAAGACTTTTCCCTAACCTCATTCAAAAAAACATACACAGAATTTATTGAAACAGTTATTTACAGTATGAATATGAAACAAAATTATATGCAGGTACTTTATTCATATAATAATCAAAATGGTATAACCATCAATATAATATTAATAAATATACCCTTATAGCTCGATTTAATAACTCTCCTGTTTCTGGTTTATGAGGGTGCGATTCTCCTTTTTCATAGGCTACGTCTATTAGATATGCTAAAAGATGAGGAGATCTATTACCTTGAGAGTAATGTTTTTCACAGAATTGTATAACTTGTGGATCAAGTATACCATTACTTGTATGAATTAGCAGCCTGAAAGTTAAGTATTTATCCATTAATATAGCACTGTAATAAAAATAATAAAATAAAAGAAAATAAATAAAAAAACTATTATTTTTCATAAAAATGGGCCAATTAAAATTTAATTGAACAAAAATCAATATCAATGCTTGGATTATGCTTTTTCTCTTAACACGTTTTAAACACTTTCTCACGTTCTAAACACATGTTAGTTAATTTATGTGTATAAATATCATCTATCATAGACAGTTTCATATCTCATCAATACCTGTTGACATAGTAGTATAACATAACATAACAGTAGTATTTCACTATCATCACTTCAATTTCCAGAGCTACAAGGATGTTCTATCTTTTTTTATTTAAGACTCTAAGTAAAAAAGCTTTCATCTCCTGCTTTGGGAGAATTCAAATAAGTCACACAGAGAGGTGAGATCCACACAATTCAACAGAAAGGTAAAAGATGCAATTTAAAGGGGATAAAAGGAAAAACACTAAATACTTACCCACGTAGATAGTTCCAGGGACTTTCATTTTTTGTAGCCTTTTCAATAGCATTGAGTGTGAACGAGATTTCTTTTAAGACAGCAGATTCAGCAAAATCAGTCGTATGATTGATAATGAAATATCTGTGATTCCATGCAGAATTATTTCTTATATCATCTTCTAAAAGTTGGGAAGTATACTGAAGTTCATTGTCATACAACCTAAAACAAGTTTTGTAGTCCATCCAAAATAAGTTTTTTAGTTTTAATTATAAAACATTTGAAATAACTCATGACTCTAATAATAAAATTACTTTTATAATTTCTAATAACAATAAATAAGATATGTTTTCGCCTTGCCTTGGCTTATAGGTAATACAGTCCAGAATCTACGGAAGATTTAACCACATAATCAGCGGCAGAAAGTTTGAAAATTGAAAACGGTAGAGATGACAACCCTAATGCCAAAACCCCTAGAGTCAGACGGCTAAGTGGAAGTGTTTGGCTCTGGTAGAATTTCAAAATTTGCCAAAAATTACATGATCAACAGCAGAAAAAAAAATCTGCTCGAATAGTTTCAGATAACTCAGTAGATGACAGATTTAAAAAAGTCAGACAAAATTTTGGAAGCTTTATACGAATCTGACAGCTTTAAAAATCTCAAAAAGTCCTAGAAATTATGTGTTCAGCAGCAGGAAAATATCTGTTAGGATACTTTCAGAGCATAGTAATTTTATTATTGTTATTTTATAAAACCTGAATAATTATTTTGGAAGCTTAAATATGCGAAAAACCAAAAAATATGCGATCAGCACCATGCAAAAAACAGTTGGAGTAGTTTTATACCACTTAGTAGGTAATGAATTTGATAAAATCTGACATTTCGGACACTTTTCATTTATTTGAGGATCAAATAGTTTCAGGATATTTTGTAGGAATCTGATTTAATAAAATTTGACCAATATTTAGAAACTTTTTGAGATGGCAGCACTTATATTACGTGCGGGGCGACATGACAAAAAATTGGAATCTGTTGGCCTAGGACTTTTTCCTGTTGCCTATTTCAGTCTCTCTATTAGGTTTATAAAAAATGTTGGTCAATTTGATAAACAAAAATCCCAAATTAATGACACACAAATCCATGTTATTATTTAACCATTAACTATGCTATGTGTTAAGAAATGCTATGTGTTATCCATCCACTATCTAAATAGAAAACAATAATGAACACTATATATTCAATGCAATAACATATTAAATATAGGAAATAATATATATTCAATGCAATAACATATTAAATATAGGAAATAAGTTATCTGTTCAGGAAAAAATTTTCCTAGCTTTATTTATATTTTTGCAACCTTGTTGTCCGTACAGTGTAGGTAGTATATTCTTTATATAGTGTAGGAAGTATATTCTTCAAGTTCCAAGATATTTTCTTCTGGAATCCTCCCAAATTAGCCAAGTTTTAAAAATACTTCTATTAATCTTTAGTTTTTTTTATATTTAATTTTATATTTTTTTTATAAATGTACGTTCATGGCGTAAAGAAAAGATAAACTGTAGTAGCCTTTGTCTTTTCTTTATGCCAAGAGGCAGATGTGAAGTCAAACCCAGTCTAAAGATGGAAAGCTGCCAAGGCTTTAGCTAAGTCGATACCAATCTCTCGTTGAAATACGAGTAATCTCAGTTTCAATGGTTATGCAGCTATTTTTAGAGAATAGCAAGTTCCAATTTATTGATGACGTTCTTGGGATTTTCGTCTTCAGCAATAAATTTCACAAACTCTGCTTCGAAATGATTCTTTCCTTAGGAATTTCTAAAATTAGATAGTCTAAAAATTTTTGATCCCTTTATAGCAAAAATATCTGATGTAGTTATTCCTAGCCTTCGTGTCTCATTCTTTCAATTCTGTTTTTCTGCATACTCTCCCTCAAGATGATCTATCAATTTTTATAATTCAAAAGTTAAGATCAATCAGATCATCCTCACTAGATATAGTATTTGATGGATATGTAAAGTTATCCTAAAACATTGCAAAAGAAGGAGAGACCAGGGTAAGGAGAATGATATCAGATATTTATACTATAAAGGGACTACACAATTTTAAACCATCTAATTATAGAAACTGCTTAGGAAAGGATCATTTTCATTTGGTGTTGCCTTATGAGGAATCCTTCTATTCTTTAAAAGATGGATGCATAACCATAGAAACTGAGGTGGAATGCATGTATTTCAATAAAGGAATGGTACCGACTTAGCCAAAGGCTAACCAGCTGTTCATCTTTAGACAGGGTCTGACTTCACATCTGCCTCTGAGAGTACAGAAAACATAAGGCCACTACAGTTTATGAAAAAACTAAAGATTTAGAGAAATATATTCAAAACTCGGCCTATTTGAAAAGATTCCAGAAGAAAATATCTTGGAACTTGAAAAATATTCCTTCCTTCTTTACAGACAAAAATGTTGCAAAAATATCCAATGCACAAATATGGCCAAAGCCAGGTCATTTCCTTTTCATGAAGAGATAACTTATATCGTATATTTAACAGATTAGAGTAGTAAATTGTATTGAATATACAGTATTCATTATTTGTTTCTATTTAGGTACGATTGCAGCAATTTTTTATAAAACTATTCCAACTGTTTTTTCCCTGCTGCTGATCACATAATTTTTGGGACTTTTTGTGATTTTTAAAGCTGTCAGATTCGTATAAAGCTTCCAAAATTTTGTCTAACTTTTTTAAATCTGTCATCTACAGAGTTGTCTGAAACTATTCCAGTCGGCTTTTTTCCTGCTGCTGATCATGTAATTTATGGCAGTTTTTACGATTTTTGAAATTCTACCACAGCCAAACGCTTCCAGTTAACCGTCTGACTTGAGGGGTTTTGGCATTAGGGTTGTCATCCCTACTGTTTCTGCTGCTGATCATGTGGTTAAATCTTCGGTAGTTCTCGGACTACAAGGGGTAACCACATCAGATATTTTTACTATAAAAGGATCATTTCAAAGCAGAGTTTGTGAACTTTATTGCTGAAGACCGAAAACCCCAAGATCGTCATCAATAAATTGGGTAATTTTCATTTGGTGGTGGCTTAGAGGAACCTGCTATTCTCTAAAAACAGATGAAGAACCATTGAAACTGAGATTGCTCGTATTTCCATGAGAGATTGATATCGACTAATAGCCAAAGCCTTGCCATATTTTCATCTTTAGACAGGATCTGACTTCAAATCTGGCTCTTGGTGTAAAAAAAAGACAAAGGCCACTACAGTTTATCTTTTATTTATGCTATGAATGTACATTTATGAAAACAAACTAAAGATTAAACTATTCGAACTGTTTTTTGCCTAATGCTGACCGCATATTCTTTGTTAAATTTTTCAAATTTGCATGTCAGATTCGTGAAAAGCTTATAAATTAATTATTCAGATTTTATACATTAACAATAATAAAATCACTGTGCTCTGAAAGTATTCTAACAGATTTTTTCTGCTGCTGGCCACGTAATTTCTGGAACTTTTTGAGATTTTTAGCACTGTCAGATTCATATGAAGCTTCCAAAATTTTGTCTGACTTTATTAAATCCGTTATCTACAATGTGGTCTGAAACTATTCCAATTGTTTTTTCCTGCTCCTGATCACCAATTTTTGGCAGTTTTTGTGATTTTTTAAATTCTATCGCAGCCAAACGCTTCCAGTTAGCTGTCTGACTCGAGGTGTTTTGGCATTAGGGTTGTCATCTCTACTCTTTTCAATTTTCAAACCTTCTGTCGCTGATTATGTGGTCACGCTGATCATAAATCTTTGGTAGATCCTGGACTAATACCAGTTGTGACAGCAGTGGGGTACTACACACGATGTATGTATGCTTATGTCATTGCTCACAGTAAAGCTCTTTATTTTTATAAACATGTTATTTTACATTTTTAAAGGTATTTTAGCAGCTCTCTTTAATTTAAAACTAAACCATCAAGCTTAGGCATAATTATAGAAATAATCAGTAAACATCTTTGATGAAGTTAAGAATCAAGAGCTTACTCTTAAATGCAACTCAAACTGAAAAAAGCCACATTTAACAGATCAGCACAAAGATGTTTTGATCCCTTTGGGTTTGTAAAAAAGCTGTTGATAAAATCTGAGATTAAAATACAATAGACAAATTCAAAAATGCTCCTATAAGGACTGAATAAAATGAAATCTAATACATCTACTAATGGACATGATTACTATCAGGCATAACAGGACTGTATACAGGTCATTGTTGGCTGGAAAACACCTCTCTAATTTGAGTTTACCCGAGTCACCCATTTACAGGTAAAGCTGTATGGAGGGCAAGACTGCCTGTCACATAATATGCAAATGTTATGTTCTAACAAGAAAGTGGTGCTTCTATTCTTGCTTTGACCGCATTGTTGATTCCAAGCTATATGAATCGATTAACCCTAATAATATATACAAAGTCACTAAGACTATCGCCCTGTTTTAAAAGAGAAGAGGATAACACACAATAGGTCTCAAAGATATGCGTTGATACTAAAAAAAACATTATTTTTTATATGAATCTGGAAATACTATTAATGTTCTGTTAAGTCTTAAAATTTAAATGTCAAATATACATACTTAAACGTGCTAAGAATCCACTGTCTATATTGCCAAGCATGATAATTTTTTGGATCTTCACTCAACATCTGAGATACGAAATTTAGTTCATTTCCGGCATCATTAAGCCATTGAATAATAACCATTCTATGGTGCCTGGCAAGGAAAAAAACAACATAAATAGAACAAATATTATGAACAAATCAATAAAAATATTAAATAACGGATATACTATTTGTAATACTGGACTTAATTGTATAAGTTAGTTCAAGGAATGAGGAAATAGAACAAGATTGGCCTATAAGTGGAACGCCTAGTAGACTGATTGATTATAATGAATTTCTTCGAGAAATGTACAGATTATGAGTTTTGGAGGAAAACTAATAAAAACAGATATTTCTAGTGAAATAAGCAAACAGTTAATATTTGTTAACTCCTCACCCGTTGGACCTATGTCAAGGTATAAAAGCTGTGCATAAAATTGATAGTAAATTGTATCATCTGTATGATTTTCCGTTAAATGAACTGACAAATTTCGCCGCTTTAATTTAAATGTTTGCATAGAAAGCAACAGCTTTTAATCGACTGATTGAAGTTGTGTGTTCAGATGAGGTTTATCTAGAATTTAAAATGGTTACTAGCATCAAGTCCTTCCTTAAATGAAATGGATGGTAACTCCTAGTCTATAAGGTGAGTACTGTTAGTGACCTTTTTCTGTGTAGTCTGCTGGGTGAATGTTAGTATAATTGTTCCCTAAACCTAGAGGACAAGTGACTGATTGTGGTACATGGCAATAGGGCAGTTATAGTAATTCCTATGCCAAGATCTAAGAAAATTCTTCCCAAAACCTAGAAATCCTGCTGTACTTCAACCAGGCCATAATAGTCTATGATCTAGGAGTTTTGATTCATGAAAAAAAGTGAGATGATTGGAAGATGGGTCTAATTTAATTTCACAGTTGTATAATTACTTAGAGCTAACTCTAATTGCTTCTTTCTTGAAATATCTAGTGTGTCCGATTACACAACTTTCCTTACTGATATAAGGTGCCAAGTCCAATACAGAAATTATTATTATATCTTCAGTGATATTGGTCTGATCAAGATTTTTTTTCTCTTTCTTTTTAACTTAAAAGTTTGGATTAATAGACAATGTAATCATCTTTAAAATAAACATTCAGAATGTTCATTACTAAACTTATTCGAAAAATAAAGAAAAGTGATCCCCAGTTTCCACGGCAACTTTAAAATACTTAGTTTTAAAAATATGGATTCAATTTACATTAGCTGTATATTTACTAACACAGATCCAATTTAGATGATTTATTTTTTTGATTTGTAGAGAATTTAATTAATTTTCAAGTGATTCTATATATAATTGTTAATAAATTTCTAAAACCAATGGCCAAAAATTGTTTTTTTGTTGGACTTATGTGGTTCTAAAACATAAAGATCTGTAGAAAACCTAATACCCAAAATTTTATCCTATAACAACACCTTCCTTACTTTTTAGTGCTAAGGAAGAAAAAATAATAATAAACTGAATAATTCTAACCTACCATACTTGATAATTCTTCTGGTGATCAACTATCATTGACTTGGAGAACAATAGTTCTTTTTCCAGGTGATTCTTATCCAGGTGTTGTAATATCATCCTCCTAAATCAAACAACAATCATAATATTATATAAAATATGTAAACATTAGTTTACATTATATAAAATAAATCATTAGTTTATTGCAAAAGTAACTATGTTCATTTTTGATGGAACTGCGTCTCATTTTAAAAAACGTCTTTGTGAATTATGTAGTATACAACTCATACTTCAAGTATCTGATTGCTTCTTCAGATTCACATTGTTGCAGAGAAATATTTTGAGCTAATTAATTAATAGTAATAACTAGACAGAGGATTTCCATGTTATTGTACATTTTATTCGCTTAGGTGTAAAAACCACGGACTCAAATATCTATTAATTTCAGGATCTGTAGAATAACATATTTAAATTTTATATTGCGCAATTTTGATTGCATTAAATTGCAAATTTTGAGCTAGATTAAATGATTTATATACATACACACACACACACACACACACACACACACACACATATATATATATATATATATATATATAAACATATACATATACATGTATATATATACATATAAGTGAGTGTGTGTGTGTAAATATTTACTTTTTTATTTTACTATCTTGTCCATATTAAATTTATAATATAAGAAAGAAAATTATGAATAAGATAAATGATTCTATGACTGGTAAAGATTCAAATTTAACGTTACAAAAGGACGAAGTAAACACATGTGCAGACAGACTATTCAAGTAATAGAACTTGCCTTGAGGTAATTCAATAAAAAAGCTGCCTTCCTAATTCTGATTTGAATTCTTACTCTTTCAGTATCCCTTCCGGCTTTGAAGTGAATCATAGACCATCAATAATATCCGATTTGACATTCATAAAATTACATTTGTCAAATTTCTGTAAACATTAACTCAGTAGGAATCTCGAACTTTGTCACTTAATAAACAAATTGAAATTATAAAAACTGTAGAAGAAAATTTTTAAAAATCAATAGTGAAATAGGACAAATTATATTTAAAAATTTTTACTCCGTAATAGAAACAAATACAGGTTACGCTCTTATAGAAAAATATAATGACTGCATTAAGGGTATGAATGTCAATGTTGACAAAGAACCAGCAGTAATTGCTTATTACAAAATGAGTCTCCTTACATCAGTTCATATTAAACGCTCTTTTTCTCAATTAAAGGACTTACCTATTAAGTTATAGGAGGAATAATTTTTCAGAAACAAATTTCGAAATGTATAACATTGTAAATTTCAACTTGATTAAAAAATAAAGTTTTCATTGTAACGTAGACAATTTATATTACTTATGGACTTATATGATTTTTAATTAAATTAAATATCTGAATTAATTGGTCTGGTCTATATAATATATACTTATCCTTCATATCTTTAAATTTTTTAAGTTCCTCTACATTAGTTCATTCCTTGTATAAGCCAATCAATTAAACAATTTACAGGAATTTAAACAAATATATTTAATTATTTGTCTGTTAATTGTTGAGACCTTTTTTTATATGTTTTGTGAATTATCTTTATATTTTCTATTATTTATATTAGTCTTTATTTTTTTCTTTTTCTTTCTTGAAGATTTAGGTTAATCGCAATTTAGTGTTGTATTACACTATGTATTGTCGTTAGTTGATTATAATGTGGATTTAAATTCAGAAGGCTTAACATAAGGTTTGATTGGATTTCGATGTATTAATATTATAAATTAAACAAAGTGGATGATCTTTGCACATTTTTAGGTGTAAATTAGACAATTTTTGCATATTATAGATTTTTACTACACAATTTTTGTTTTTACACACAAGAAAATAATATAAATAGTTTTTCTTTAACATGGGCTCTATTGTTACATTTTAATTATTTTTTAAAACTTTTTTTGAGGCAATTTATTTTCAATTTGCATTGAGCGAATTATAAACTAAAAATAAAAATAGTAAAAATATTTAATTAAGTAAACTGTTGGTGAGTGACGACACTCCATCAATGACATTCCCATTTTTAATGTTTTTCAATACATAATTTACTTCAAAAATTGGTGTTAATATATTTAAAAAAAACTTACAAACACACAAACAACCAATCCATAATTTATTGCTCTGAAAATTGGTGTGTTTAATATTATAAAATATCTATGTATACTGAAAAACTTACAAACACTTAAACAACTTTGAATCAAGACTAGTTTTAGCTGTTTATCCAAATAAATAATACTGGGCATAGTCCATAAAAAAGGTTCTTACAATTACAAATTGACATAATCCAGTTTATTATTATTTATAGGGTAAATTTTGTTTGAATAAATGAATATTCTTTATTGTTTAGGGGAAAGGCCCTTTATAAATTCAGTTAGCTACAAGAATCATGATAGATAAATATCAAACAATTAAAATTATTGTTAATCATACATCATACCACAACATTCACTTAGTACCATACTTAGAGTAGAAATAAGTATTTTCATATATAGGGGAGTAAAAGTAAAAAATATTGGATGTACAACATACTTTTCCACCTGTCCAAAGTATTAAATTTGTTTTTTTATTAAATGGTTGTTGTCACTAACCATTTTTTTCTATAGTGCTGGATAATCCTTAGGGAAGGATAATTCAGGGAAACTTATAGGTGTGCTTACCTCACGTTGGATATTATCAAAAAATTAGAAGTAATGAAGGGGTGATATAGGTGGAGCTGTGACGGGAAGCGGGGTGGCCGAATAGGCTAAAGCGTGTGCACAACACCGCTAGTTGCCTGGCAACCGGATAACAGAGATTTGAGATGATAGCAACCGGATAACAGAAATTTGAGATGATATAAAAAGTACGAGTTCGCGTCCCGGTGCCGGAGGGGATTTTAAATTTCCCGCCCTCACCCCCCGGCCTGGGAAAATCCCGTATAGCCTAAAAGGCGAGGTAGGGAAGAACAAAAAAAAAAAAAAAAAGTGGAACTGTGATTCTGTTACAGCGATCAGTGACAGCTGCACCGAAATGATAGTGACAGTCACTGTAAGAATTTCGGAATCACATCTCTGTTTACATTGCTCAAATTATTACAGTTACCATAGTCGCTATGAAATCACAACTCTGTTCACAGCGCTCCAACTGAGACAGTCACTGTAGGCACTGTGAAATCACACCTCTATTCACAGAGCTCAATCATTACTCCAACTCCTATGAGTCCAATGCTCCAGCAATCTGGGCACATCATTTATTTAATAAATGAATTAAAGGAATAATTCATGAAATAATTTTATTCAAAATAATGGTTATTCCCCAAATTTTATTAAATACATATAGTTACCTACTTCTTTAACTTTGGATGATTTAAAAATTTATTAAAATAAAGTTATTTATTTCTGAAATATTCATCGGAAAGTTTTTCTTTCATTGCTTCATTATCGTTTATTTTTTAAACTAAATTATTTTTCAAAAATGAAAATAATTGTTCCCGAAATAACTCGTTTTGAAATGAGTTTGAAAACTATGAATAGTGAAAATATATGATTATATAAAATTATGACTATCCTTACCCTACCTTCTTATTATCACTACTGCACTTTAATCAGCCAATCATAATTGAATAAAATTCTAAAAATCATCTCATAATATAAATTAAAAATGAATTTGAAATTAAGTAAACTTAAATACTCCCTGAAAGACCCAGGAGTCCCAGGAACAATTTTTATCGGCTCTCATCAAATATTAAATTTATTATTCAAACCCTATCTCCTCATTAATGATGAATGTAACTAAAATATAGTTTAATGATATTACATAATTATTCTATAATATATGAAAGATTATTTATATTTTATTTCTATAGAAGTAAACAGTGATGCTTTGAAGCCGTGACATACTTATCACCACTATTAGCTTCAAGCACCAAGAGGGAAAAAAATCAGAGTTGTGACAAATCAGTGATTTTCCTGGAGCTTTCACAATCGGAGCTGAGATGAAAAATCTCTGTCACACCACATCACTAATTAGGAGATCTTTTAATAAAGCAATTGGATAAGAGATATATTAAAAGAAATACAATTCAAATAGGAAGAAATCTGTTCTCCTTCTAAACAATATTTTAAAATTTGCAGAGAGAGAGAGAGAGATTGACAGGGAGGAGCTCGTGATATAATTGTCCTGGGGGTGCCAGATGTTTCAGGACACCACTGCTTCTCTGACTGTAAATTCTAAAGTTTAATTAGCAACTTTAAGATTAAATCACTGATTCTACGACTGTATCAGCAACAGTAAGATTAAGGACTTTCCCAGGTATGTAAGCCTAATATGTAATATAGCGATGTAATAGAACCTTAGTTTTGTTTTTATGCAAATTGTTAAACAAAAAAAAATAGAAAAACATATAGAGAAACAATCACCACCTGTATTGCCAAACAGTATAATTTGCAGCGTTGAGGATAAGGGCATCCTTAGTTAATTCTAGAGTTCTCTCAGAAAACTCATTATTATATAAACATGCTCGAAGATAATCATAAACATCCTTAACTGAAATGAAATAGAAACGGTTATTTAATAATGTTAGGAGTAATTTCAAGTAGTTTGCCTACAAAAATAGGAATATTAGGAATCATACATTTGGCTGAGTAAGCGATAGCAACGATTGGCTGTGAGCCCTCTTCCTGAAGAATAGGCTTGACATCTTTCCATTCCTCTCTTTCACTATAAAATACCCAACCTACATTATCCATTTCTTCTGAACTAGTTTCAGACATACTGTATTTGATATTCCTAAACTCAAATTATCCTAATCCTGGAGCGGAAAAGGGTTTTAAAATGTTATAACAAGGAGGTCATTTTTTAGGTTAAACACATTGTATAAGGGACAAGTTCATTTCAGAAGGGAAATGGTAGAGAGGAATCGAGCAGTGACGTAACACAGGCCACTATTTCTCCTCCTACCCTCCTTTATGAACATTTTAAGATTATTATTTAGTTAGGTTTATAATAATAATAATAATATTTAAAAAAAGCACAGCGACATTGCCGACACCACTAATCGCTGTCATATTACCTTCTCCCTCCACCAGTTGCAGTGCAAACCCAGTCATTTCAGATCGGCCTTAACGCAATCTTCCCATCTTCGCTTCGGTCTACCCCTCGGACATTCACCAGCCAGCATGGCAAATATTAACCTTTTAGGAATTTTTTCGTTATTAAGTCCAATAATTTTACGAGCCTATTTAATTCGCCGCTATATAATAACCTCAATTATATATACCAGATGCAATTCGGCGTTGTATAACCGTCTGAGCTCTCGGGTAAACTCATCCTTCGGTCTGAATATTCCACGCAATATTTCATTTTCAAAAACCTTAAGACGTTATTCATTCACTTTTCGCATCCATAAAGAACCAAGGCAGGATAATAGTTTTATAGATTCTAATTTTTAAGTTCCGGAACAGGAGGCTAAGTAATTTTGTCACTGAACAATAACAAGCATTTCTCGCCTTAAGCCTAATCTTCATCTCCGCTTTAATTTCGATTTTTTCTAATTATCGTGGATCTTAGATACCTGAAATTCTCTACCTGCACAAAAATACAACCTTTTATATCGATAACACCGGAATAATTGCCATTTTTGCAGCTATCCATATAATTTGTCTTGTCCGATTTTATTTCTAGTTCTTGGTCTTTACCGGCTTTCATTAATGTTGCCATATTTAGTTTTATAGTTTCCTTGTCTTCGCTTTACAGGACCCGATCATCCACATAGCCAAGCACGGGTGTTGTCCCACCCAGATCCAACCTTTTTCGGTAGGCATTACTTCCCTAATGGTATGTTCTAATGACAAATTGAACATGACAAGTGAAAGGGAATCACCTAGCTTTAAGCCTGAACGCACCTCAAACTTTTTGGATAAATAATTACTGATTAAATTAATAACTAATTACCGATTAACTTTATTGAGAGTTTCCGTCAAGCACATCCTAACTAGGTTTACTATTTTTTTAGGAATCCCCTCCTCGATTAAAATATTATACAGCTTCTGGCGGTCAATAGAATCGGATGGCTCTGCTTTGAGTCTCCAGACCATTCAGGACGGTGTCTTATGAGGCGGAGCAGGTCTTGGCTTGCTACGAGGTACATGCCCCGTCCATCTTAACCTCCGTGCGTTCATATCAAGTCATATTGATTGACAAGTTTCTGTAAGCAGTTCTTTAATGGTCTTTCTTTCCCATGTGTTAGTACTCTGATCCCAGATCGCTCCGTACGGAGGGTTTTTCTCTCAAATCTTTCAACACTGTTTTCTAGGGTGCTGTTTGGTGTCCAGGTCTCATATATATATATATATATTAGAACTGGCTTTATTATAGCATTGTACACCTTTAATTTGAGATTTTTTTGAATTTCAATACCTTTGAGAAGGTGAATAAAACTCTGTCTGCGTTAGTTATACGCTGTCTATGTCTGCCCGTTGGTCATTCATTGAGATTATTTTGCAGCCGAGGTATTTGAATTTTTCTATTCTCGTTAATGATTTTCCTTTTACGCATATATTATTATTGGCTATTTTCGGCTTATTATCATATATTTTGTTTTGTCTTCATTTACTTGCTAGCCGATATGCTCTGTCTCTCTTATCAGCGAGTTTCTCAATGTCCTCTTGATTACTTCTCAGTACAGCTATATCATCTGCGTATCCAAGGATTTTATGACTCATTCCGTCGTGGACTCCTCCATTTTTCTGTACTCTTATTACTTTCTCCAGGGCTAAGTTGAAAAACATTGGTGATAAGCCACCTTCCTGCCGTAAGCCCGTTCGACCTTTGAAGGCTTCAGATACTTTTGAAATTAGAACTTTACATTTGGGCTCATTTGTACACATCTTTGTCAATCTCATCAACTTACCGGAAATTCCCAGTTGTCATGATTTTCCAAAGACAGCTCCTATCTACAGAATCATAGGCTGCTTTGAAATCGACAAATATGGAGTGGAAATCCTGAGCTACTTCCCATCGTTTTTCGAGTACTTATTTTAGGATGAAGACTTGGTCTAGCGTGCTCCTCCCTTTTTTGAATCCAGCTTGGTGGTCACCTGTTATATTCTTGTATTACGGATATACCCGGTTTAGTAGGATATTGATCATTATCTTGTAGACAACTGGAAAGAGTGCTGTGCCTCTATAATTTCTATACTGATACATGAAGCCTTTCTTTAGGATAGGACAGATTAGGCCTCTATTCCAAGCCTCAGGTATCCTTTCCTCTTCCTATATTTTCTGGATTAGTTTTAGTAGGTAGGCTGTTAAGTCGCCTCCTCCATTTTTAAACAGTTCTGAAAATTGGTTGTCTGTCGCTGGAGCCTTTCTTGTATTGAGCCTTACGAAAGCTATTCCTACATCCAGTATATCTGGTTTTTCAACCTCTTCTGGATCATCTTTCTCAATGTGGTCCACATCTTCTTCGTTCGTGGTGTTCCTTTGATTGAGAAGTTCCTGAAAAAGTTCTTTCCAGATGTTCAATATACTTTCTTCAGATGCCGTCAGAAAGCATCTTCTCTTCGCATTTGCGTTTTTCTTGCTTTATATCCAACCCTTTCTTTCCGAATGCAGCCATTAAATAATATGTAACAAATACAATTAAATTTATTTAAATTATCTTATTTAGATAGATTTATTCATGAAGTTCATTTTTTAAATAAAATTATTTATTGGACCGTCTAAATATATACTTAAATAACTTTCCATTTCCGCTTCAAGCATAGACCCAGAAAGTGAAGTTGAAGAAGAATCCCTAATATATCCAATTCTTATTAAATTTACCTAAAAATTTATATGTAAATAAAAATTTATGTATCCAAAATTGCTATTACTTAAGAAATTCACTTATGTTGATTATTACAAAAAAATAGTTTAAACAAATATTTAAAAAAGATATTATATTTTTACAACACTTTTTTTTTTATAAAAGGTTTAGTAAAGAGATAAATTAGATGTTTTTATTTTATGAATTAACTGAATATTAGCTGTGGTCTTAATGTTAAATAAATATTTAAAGACAATTGGTGTTCATTAAAAGATGACAAAACAAAATATTAGTGATATTTTCGGATTGGAAGTTGTCTTCAGTAAATAAACAAAGTAGAATTATAAAAAACATTATTATCATAAAAATCACATGGTATTTAAAAATAGAGAACGAACAAAGTTAAATTTTCAGTGGATCAATCTAGTATTCGCACACCTTCGATCTTTGTAAATACTATTTTTAATCTTTTTTTTATTTATCGAATGTAGAAAATAGATAAATAACTTGTTACATTTTTATAACCAACATCTCACGGGGCATCTTATATTTTGAAACACGCAGCTAGTTCGTAGTAAAACGAAACATGACAATGATAGTGCGTAAAATTCCTGTCCGTTCCATAAAGTTTTATACAGAGATGGGCAAAATCGGAATCAATGATTACATGATTAAACCTGAATATAAAACTTAGTGACCATGCAAATTTTATACTCAATTCGATATAGAAAAAATGTGACACGATTACCTGATTACAATCGTAATCTATGACCAAATTACTGTAACTACTTAATCAGGATCGCTGTAATCCTAATCATTGATTATGATTATGTCCATCTAGGGTTTCATAACATTTATCATTTGCCAATAAGCAACTTGTTGATTGGAAAATGTTAAGGATATTAATTCTTTTAGAACATTTCTAAATTCGTAAAAATTTAAAACTTGTTTTCGTTTTTGTTACTGCTGACTTGCACAAAATTTTTTTTTGTCATCTTGTTCTCTTTTTTTATCTTTCGCATCCAATTCCAGTTTCACACTAAAAAAATATATTTAGCACGGCTTAAAATGTATTTGAGATTAGATAAAAAAAAATTGAAAAGAAAAGTATCCATTAGGCTGTTTTCAGGTAAGAATATTTACAGTACAGTCTTCTCACATTCCTATTTCTATAAATCCCATTCTGAAATATAGGTTGATTGTCAATAATGTCTTTATATCTTCATGATGATAAATGTTTTAAAAATAATAGTAGTTTGTTTAAAGGGGCATTTATTAAACATACTGTACCTGATTGCGGTAATTGAGCTTAATATTTCCTAGTTATATTTCTGAGTGCTTGAATATATTGCATGTAATGTTACCATCTAATGTTTTAGCTAATCATACATATCTAATCAATAAAATATTTAAACTTTTTTCCTTAAATAAGTCAAACAATAATATGAGAAACATTTAATTCATTTAAATTTTGTTTAGTATATTATTAGGATAACGATAGTAAAAGTAAAGTCATCAAGTATTTGATTTATTTATTAGAGTAATAAGTTGCAATGAAATATCTTAAACGTTGTTTGTTGAAATATCTCAAATCCTGTTCAATCAATCCAATTTATTATTAAAAAGAAAGTTGTGATACAGATAAGGGCGCATCTTCTATACATAAAAAATATTACCTCCTTGTAAGATACCATCTGTTGATCCTGTTACCGGGAAAGTTGTCCCTCCAAAAATTGAAGAAGGATCAATTGTTAGTTTTTGTGCTGTACTATACAGGTTTGTTTGTGTTAGTAAATTAAGTTACCTGAATATTTTTGTATAATGGAAACCACTATTCGAGATGAGGAGATGATTGCTCTTTCTTGTAAGTATTAAATTGTATCCGTTTTTAATTGTTTGATTGGACTTAAGTTCCATATCATTTCTTTCTATTATAATGTCAAATCTTTTAATTATGTGATTTTTTAAAACATATTTATTGAGAGATATTACAATCTGTCACAATTAAGGACATTTGTAATAGTGTTCAAAGTGCACATTCATTCTCTATTCACAGTAAATAAAAATAAATAATACAGAAAAATAATAACTAAAATTAAATGTATATAAACTAAACTAAACAAAAAGAAAATAGCTACTCAAATACATACATGCTTTATGATTATTAAAAAGTTAACTGATTTTAGATGTTTTATCTTTCATTCATTATTTTAGTTGCTGATTAGTAGAGTGTCCTATTTTGATTTATTATTTAGGTTTTATTGCATTGTTTCTTTTAAAATTAAGTAATTTTACAGTTAAGATAACTGGTCCAGAATTATTTACCATTGAAAGATGTGAGCACATATTTAAAAAGATCTCAAGATTCTATAATTGTTCCACATAAATCACTTATAAATTTTGTAATGTTATACATTCCCCACCAGCAAATTTAATTTAAGAAATTCAGGCCTAAAATTAATTTTTCAAAAGTCGATAACTTTAATTTGAGAAATTTCTTATTCCTTAAATATATGTTTTTTGCTTTAGTATATAATATTAACAGAATAATCAAAGAAATTTGTATGTTTAGCGGATTCTGGAATTGATGAAAATTCAGTTGATAATTCGATAATCACCCCTGAAATGATTGAAGAGGAACAAAAACTTCATGAAGACAATGAGAAAGAAGCCCAGAAATTACGGAGGTTGTATGAGGTATGGTTTGATTTATTCAGTAATCATTAATTCTTATTCAATTTTATTTGCTTGTTTTTTAGATGGAAGGTTAATGTTTATATTTATTTCATATTTAAGAAATGGTGCATTTCAGTTCACTTTTAAGCTTTATGTTTATTAATGTTTCTGTAAAGCTTTAGAAGTGTCTTTTGTTATTTGTTACTATTTAACAAATTTCCCACGATCATCCTGTTTGCTTAATGCTAAAACTAGCCAAATGTTTTCAAAAGCATGACATAAGAAGACGACTTACGTCTTAACCTTTCTGTTTGAATAGTTTGGAAGTTTGTTGGGAGTTTAATCAGGGAGAACACACAAATAGCATTAAAGATTTTATTTTTTTTAAATTTATTATCATTGTTACTAATTTTAAAAATGATTTTGATTATTTTTTATTTTCTACATTAGGCAGAAAATAAAATAAAAATCTTTTATTTTTATTTTATGTTCTTTCTAACTGTAACCCCCAACCAACTTCCGAATCTTTCTATTTATAAATAATTGTGTGTATTAACTTCCCAAATACTCGGGTCATATTAGATGCTTAATAACCACAATTTTATGTTTCTGATTTAAGGAAATCCACAGTTCCTTGCACTATTTTGAATTATTAACTTATGTATTGGTGATACACCAAATATCGAAATGAACACTATGTTTATGTTTCTGCCTGACAATGATTAGAATTTCTTGTACTTATTTTTTGATTATTTAGCACAATAACTTTATAGTGACAATAATTATGAATCTTATAATTCAATTAAATTTTGTTAAATAAAAGGAAATGGAAAAAATGGTTCAACAATACCTAAAGGCTAACTTAATAATGAACCAGTTATCAAGATAACATTAAAGTAATAAATTTTATTTGGTCTCTATCCACTTGTTAGTATAATCAGTATTTATTTTACAAACATATTGTTAAAGAATGTTGTGTATATATTGCTATACAAATTTCAGTGATATTTGGTGTACAAATTTCAGATACCTTACTCCTAAAAGATTTATAACAGATGATTGTTAAAAAAAAAAATTAAATTATTTTGTTGGTTTACTACAGAAAGTCGTTAAATACATTTTTGTTGCAACCAAACTTTTAAGTACATTTTTGTGGATTTAGGCCTTATTTATTGAGGCAAAAACAGAGTAAGTGTATCTTATATTGAAAACAGAGTAAATTTAAATTATTTCGATTTCACAGAGAGAATATTCTTCAAAGTACTTTTAAATTAATAAAATTTTACTCAGTCACTGGCTTATTGCTATGATTTTATAAACATATGATTTCGAACAATTCAAATGTTTATAAAAATGATAAACCTTACAATTTAAAAATGTGTTTACCTTCTTAATAGGAGACTGATTTAACCATGCAGACATTGTTGATGTAATATATATTTAAATTAGCATTAATTTCAATTAGCAATAAGCCAAGGGACCAATCCGTTGTGTTGGTAATTTTTGTCCTCTGAATAATTCAACTTTATTGTTCATATTTCACTACTTTGTTATCCACATCAGTCTTAACTCTTTATTGTTTAGATCAAGAGCCATTGTTTAAACTCTAGAAAGCAACATTTATCTGAGAAAATTGTTCTAATATTGGAGTTATTCACTTTTTCCCCGATAATTTAATTTAAATTCCGTATGTCATAATTTCTTTTAAAGAAACCAAAATTAAAATTATTGTTTTCGGATAGGGCAAGGAATTATATATAAATCTGATCGTTAGAATAAAAATTATACTCATCTTGTCTGTTTCATATAGAATGTAGTGCATAATATAGGAAAATATCGATATTTCGATAATTTAGACTATCAATGGCCATATCTAAGCAAATTTGAATAGCACGTTTAGGACCTTTTTCACTCAGTAAACTCAATTTATCTGAATTTATTAATCAGAATATACTTAAACCAAGGCCATGGATTGTCAAAGAAATCTATGTAGGATGCAAATAAATTAGCATTTGGCTGAATCTGATCTGTGAGTAAATAGGAGGCATAATTGTTTGAATGGAAAAAAGCTGGGAATGAGGAAGATGAACAAGAACTAGAAAATTAATTTTACTATGGAGGGTTAGAAGAATTGATATTTCCATTAATTAATTTAAACAGGAAAATCTGTTTTGATGCTCCTATGTGCTAGAGAATTAATATTTATATTTCAAAGTTGTTCATAATATCGATGGAAATATTGACTATCGATATTCCAACTCTGATATTTTGATGATATTGATAGTTACAGGCTGATATTAATATTTATGAAAATATCGTAATTGGTCCTTCTGTATCCTATCCCTAATGCAAGCATATTTTCATTCACTCCCACTTTTGTCACATTATGTCAACTTCATGTAATATGATTATATATTCTGCATTTTATTTATTACTGACCTGCTGTTTTCTTGAAAAATTTGATTTTATCAATATTTATAGAATTGGATTTGCATCATTTCTAGTTCTGAATAGGATATTAGCCATATTAAAAGTTCTGAGGAGTTTTATGAATTTTATTTATGTAAGTAATTTATAGTTATTTTATTAACATTTAAGTGCTTGGGATGTTAATATTTTTTTTTTTTTTCAGAAAGAAAAACATGCCGAAGAAATGAAACAATTACGATACAAGCGGCTGATTCATTTACTCGAGAAAAGTCAATTTTATGCAAACTTTATGCATGAAAAGGTTGCTACACTTTTGGCTGAAAGTAATAACAGGTGATTAAAATATTATCATTGCCCATGAATCATTGATTAAATTAATAGTTAGTTAAATTAATAGTTAAATTAATTAGACGCAGTCATTTTAAGATTTTAATTGTTGCTGACGTTTTAACCCAGGCATGTCACTCATCATCAGGGCTGAACATTTTTTTAAATTACAGAGATAAAATATATATAAATAGATAAAAGTCAGTAATGGTAAAAAGTGACGGATGATACATGAGATAAACCAATGAGAAACAAGAGACACAACATTAAAAGAACTAAGTTTATAAGTTTTTTGTACGAACTATTTTTTATATACTGATAAGTAATTTTGAAATAACATACCATTTTCTTAACTTTATATTATGTATATTATATTGTGGGTATGTTCGAAATGAAAAATACTAAAAAAGTTATGAAGAAAAGAAAACTATGTATAACCTGAAAAGTGTATATTTTATGATCATTTATATCTGTGAGTGAGTGTTTGTGGCAATTTAGTTTATTTAAAGTTTTTGCCCTGCAATTCTCTTCAACAAAATAATTGCTCAACTTATATTCGAATTTGATTTATGTTTGGATTCGATCTATGAAAATTCGTGTTTGACCCAACTCGTCACTTTTTAAATCATTTCATAGTTTATTTTTATTTATAATTCTGTGATAGAAGACAGTATAGTATATGAGAAGGAGTTAGTCGAGGGTGCGGTCAAATAAGTAATAAATTAAAATATATTAATTATTTTAATTAAATAATTAATAATTAAAATAATTAATATATTTTAATTTATTACTTATTTGACCGCACCCTCGACTAACTCCTTCTCATATTATATCAACGGTCAACCATCTCTACATCACAGTATAGTATAGTTTGTGTTAATAATAATTAATACTCTTTCATTTATTTCTATACATTTTGGGGAGAGAAAATAAAGTTTTAAAATAATGCACTTATGATTTGTGATGTTCTAGAATGCCATGATTAGTTCTATTTATGTTTAATGCTACTGTCTATGAATTCATATAATTTTTTTTTTCAGTAAGAAAAAAGGAAGAGGAAAAAATACAGCCAAAAGAAAACATGATGAACTAGCTGAAAATTATTCTAATGTAACTTTTTATATTTTTAATATATTTTGTGTAATTGAATGTTTCTCACAATTTAAATTTATGTATTTTCTTTGTTTTAGGAAATGATTGATGTTTGTAAAAAATTTAAACGTAATGATGGGAGTGAAAAAATTGAACCTTTAAGTATAGTTTCAGAGGTAACATTTTGCCTTAAATTTTAACTTTGAATTATCACTGACAACCAAATCATCTTATATATATATTTTTTTCTTCCAGAATACAGATACAAATTTAGAATCTAAAGCAGAAAATAAAAACGAAGAAGTTGTCATAGAAAAGAAATGTGATATAAATGAAACAAGAATAACCTCTCTTGGAATTGAAGTACCCGCTGATCAGCCTGTCCTTTTGGAAGGTGCTGCTTTAAGAGATTATCAAAAGGCGGGCCTTGAATGGTTACGGGTTAGTTGTTTTGCTTTTTACTTTTGTGATCCTCTGTTTATACAATAATTTTACAAAGTATTGTCATAAATTTTTAACTATTTATGGAATTATTTATTTATTATTTTTATCATCATGTTACAGCTCTTGTTTGAAACTGGCTTGAATGGTATACTGGCTGATGAAATGGGCCTTGGTAAAACAGTTCAGATTATTGCTCTCATCTGCCATCTTTATGAAAAAAATGTTCAGGGACCATTCTTAATTGTTGGTCCTCTTTCAACTTTGCCAAATTGGTCCTTAGAATTTTCCAATTTTGCCCCTCAGGTATTTCTTATATTTATCCTATTTACGTGATTTATGATTAGCAATAACAAATAAGATCATAAAAATTCTGCTTTTATAAAAATTGTAGAAACAGTCAAATTTCACTATGTTTTTATTACAAAACGCTCATTGGTTTACAATCAGTTGTACTGGAGTTATCTTTGAGAGGTACTTTGTGTCCAGGGGGCCGCTCCTGACTGCTATCTGCCAATGTTTATAACCTGAACACTGATAACTCCCGTAAAGCAGTGATAAGCCTCCTCCTACTTCTTATCTTCGTATTAAATTCGTATTATTGAAAGTGTTAACAGATACAAAAACAAATGTAATAACAAAAAAAATACTTTTATTTGACGACACATATATTAATGAAATAATAAAAAAACACTTTAAGAAGATATGTACATATAAAACATCAAAATGAAATAATAAAAAAACACATTTAACTTTTTTATCCTAACCACCCCATAGTCGTTTTATGTGTTGAGTATGAACCCCAGTTGATGGGTCTACAAAATTATACCGGTGATTCACTTGGAAATGGTCATAGTTTGCTTCGTTCAGTTGTTGGATGTTGTATCCTTTCCAACAGTCCGAATAAATAGTTGTTCCCTCTTCTATATTTTCTTTAATGGCTTGTAATAAGGTTGTTGCCTTTCTGTCAATTATTAGATTCCTCGTCAATAATTCGATGACCTCGTTCACACAATTTCACGTCGGCAAGTACCCCAACATTTTGAAAATACTGAATTGCCTGTTCTTCTGAAGATGGTAAATCCCATATTCTAAGAAGATCCGTAATATGACGAAAATAAACGGAAAAAAAAATGAAAATAAACACAAAGAGGCCACAAACTAAAAAAAAATTTAAAATAAACACAAACGGGCCAAAAACTAAAAATAATGAAAAATAAACACAAACGGGCCAAAAGTAAACAATTTAATAAGTGAACGTAATAAGGGAATAACTGAAAACTAAACAATGCAATAACTCAAAAGTTTGGCGGGACAAGAAGAGGGAGGTTATGTGACGTGGCGTTAGATAAGATAGATAAGAACTGAGGTTTCAAAACAGACCTCTAGACACAAAGTACCCTTTGAGACTTTTAAAGCTATTGAGGCCATGATGGCCAAGCATATTAGAATGTCTGTTTTAACATTCCTGAGTTTAGTTATGACAGTTTGAATTTGGCCTGGGCAGGTTTGGTTGTCCCTCTAAAACAAATAATGAGTGTGTAACTGAGATATTAAGCCAATGGAATTTCCCCAGAATAGGACATTTTTTATTTTTATTTTTTAAATTGTATTTTATTTAATTATTTTAACTAAATATTTTTGTATGGATTTTAGTTCTGGGGAAAATTATCAATTATGTGTTATAATTATTAAAGAATAGAACTATTGTTGGAGGAGATCTCTGAAATGTCAGTTCGTGAATGCTTTATTAATGTAATTACATTATATTAATGAAAATAAATGTTCACTATATATACTAACTACTTTATTCAAACATGACAACAAAAATAATAGCAAAATTAGAAAATAAGGCACATTAAATTCAACATGTGTTGGCATTATTGTCTAAAGTCTGGTTATGGACTGGTATGATGACTTATACCGTTGAATTCCGGTCCATAACTCTCCTCTCCCTACCCCTCCCTCTGCCAGTTTACAAACGTTTTTATAAATTTTATATCAATAATATTACTTATAATAGAAAATAGTCATGTTCTCTACAGTTACTCTGACTATGATTAGGAGTTTTACCTGTTCAGTATGAACCATTGTCCTTCTTTTCCTCGGTACTTTCATACTTTCAATGATTACAATATTATACTGCCTTAATATTATCACTTTGAATGGGCCCTTTTACCGCAGCAATTCTATACTCCTGTTAGACCCTATCTTGTGATGTAAGATTGATCCGATTTTTATTTTTCCTATTAAATCTTTCACTTTCAGGTTTTCCCATGCAATTTCTATTTTTTTACTAATTAATTTCTCGCCACCGTATCCCAACAATCTTGTTGCTGCATAACCCAAAAATGACTTTAAATGGTGAGAACCCTGTACTGAGTGTATAGAGTAATTATTATATGTTGCCACTGCCATCCGCATTGTCATATCCAGATCCAGTCCTTTCTCTACCGTATATACCTTCAGGTGATCACTGAGGGTGTTGTGTAGTCTCTCTATACTCTCTTTGCTCTTGGGGTGTAAGGTGTGGGGTGTTTATTGTATATATATTGATAAGGAAAACCTTAATCTTGGGCATCTACAAATTAACTTCATGTGCTACTTCAGTTGCCAAAATTTGTCACCTTCAATAATTTTTACAGCAAATTGCTACTTGATTGTGTACAAACTGCTGGCACAAAACATCTAAGTCTTAAAAATTGTTATTTTTGAAGTCATAAATTAGATATAAAATAAATCATCAAGTTATTCACTTTCAAAAATATGCCTTTAGTTTACTAAATTCTCAACCTTATTTCAGCTGAATACTATGTCATCTGATTAACAATTTCACCAGATTATCATTATGTAAAATTAATTATTGTTGAACATCTCTGGATTTTTTCCCTTCTCCCCTTCAATGGCATTTACAGCTAAAGCCCTGGACAGCCATTCGGCTACCACTTTCTCTTTCCCTGGCTTGTATATTATATCCATGTTAAACTGGTTAACATGTGAACCTTGCTGAGGAATCCTTCAACTTACCTACCCATTGTAAGGGTGATCAGTGTTGACTTGGAACCTTCTTCCTAACACATAGGTCCTAAAATGGTCTAAGGACTTTCTTTAGTCCAAATGGCTTCCTAGTGAATTCATAATGTGAATGTGAACACTGTTTTATGCTGGTCTGTTTTGTTGGATGCATTTTTAGTTTATGGCATCCCACTTTTAAGTCAAATGTGCTAAATATCGTTGTTCCACTCAGCTTACCAGCTTACTCAAGATGTCTTCAAACCAGAGGATTGGATACTTGTTGTCAACTGCATTTTCATTTAGCTTGCGGTAATCTATCACTACACTCTATTTTTCCTAGTTTTCTCCTGTCACACTCTTTTTCCTTATTGTCCAAAGAGAACTATTGTAATGTGATGTAATATCTATCTTTCTTCTTAATCTATCTTACTGTGTATCTACTTTCTTTATAATATCTAATCTCTCTGTCTACTACTGACTTTATTATCTCTCTCTAATCTTCAAATTCTCCCTAACCAGATCTGTTTACCTCTTTTAAAGAATCTGGTGGAATTTAGATAGGATGAACTGAATAATGGGGCACTGAAGACTAAATGGAAATGAAATAGCCGAACAACTGGCAAAGGAAGGAGCTGCATTCCCTCAAACTCTTCAGTAGGCCATTTCCATAAATAGGTCTACTATACGATAAAGATAGAATGATGCCCATCCCCATTATAATCATGAAGACGGTTATTATAGGTTGAGCAAGTTTTTTTTCTTTAGACTTAGAACGTGCCACTTTATATAATGGACAACATTTTTTTATGATTTTTTCTAACGATTTTGGTTAAATTTCTTTATGCCAGTATAAAATTAAGCAATTTTAAATAAAATGTAGTTTTTATTCTGATTGATTTTCTCTAACGCGGCTTAAATGGCTAATTTTCAATATTAGCTTCCTCTAAAGTACTTTAAATTTTTTTATTTGAAACAATTGGTCATTTCGCATTAATCTGTAATATAAAAGATAGTTAAATATAGAATATGAAAGGATTTGATAATTAACTAAAGGTGAAATAAGAGATCGTAACAGAGAATAATTGTAACTGAGGAACCAAAGGAATACGAGCGCACCTGAATTCGCCCGAAAGATTAGAAGTTTTCATAAATAACATGAGTTTAATATAATATTAACTCTAACAATATTATATAAATATAAATATGCGTTTTTCATAAACTTCCCCTTTCTCTGAAAATACTTATTTCTGCTAAGAGGGTGGTAAGTGAAAGTTGTGTGATGCGCGCAACTCACCAGATTATTTAAAATAATATACCTACTATCTATGATTTTTACTTTCAGTTCTTACCAGCTAAATATTTTAATAGTTGTATTACTTTATTAATCGGGCAGTAATGACTTGATGTTTTGAGCTTAAAACAGTAAATGATGAAAAGATCTGTTTTTACTCAAAGTAGGATGATAAGTGAAAGTTGGGTGATGCGCACTCCGCACCAGATTTTTTTTCTATTTTGCATGGCAGAACAAGTTTTAAATACAAAAACAATTATTTTGTTGGTGACATGTTATGACAAAATTTTTTATATTGATAAATTTTTAGTTTACAATATTATATCATATTTCTTCAATGAACCATTCATTCTAGTTATCATGTCTTTTTACAAATTAATTCAACTTAATTGTTGTGAAATACATTTTGCTTCTTCTTCAGATTCCTGTGATTCTCTATCATGGGACAGAAAGTGATAGAATAGCTTTACGAAGGGATATAAAGAAAAAATCTTACATAAATGGCAAAAAAGCCTATCCTGTTGTTTTGACTTCATACGAAATTCCTACTAGAGATCATTACCATATGAAAGAAATTCGTTGGCGGTATATAATTGTTGATGAAGGACATCGGCTTAAAAATTATAAGTCACAACTTGCCAGGTAATTTGGACTATCTTGTTAATTCCATTGATTTTAGTTACAATCAAATTAATCAAATCAAGAAAATTTAATTCTTGACTGCATTCAATTCAGCAAGATATATATTTATGATAAAGTTAAAATCAATTGCGAATAAGGATACTATCCATTATGAAGATGTTTGGAAAAATCCTTCCATGACAATGAATGAATTTGTGTCATTTTTATTTAAGACTGGGATGAGAGTCTAGTATTGATTGGAATTTGTTCATCACTGTCAGCATCTGTTTCTTAAAATTTTATTGTATTATGTATTTGTTTATATATGTAATTGCGTATTTTTTTTTTTTTTTTTTTTTTTTTTTTTAGTAGAATATAACCTATAATGTAAGTATAAAAAATTGAGAAAAATGGTAAATGGCTGACACTGAAGGCTTTAGCATTACCCATTTGCCATTTTTAAACATTATAAAAGGAAAGAGTTCATCATAACTAACATTTTTAGTCTGTGAAAACTCTTTTTTTATATAATTGTAGGTTATGTTTTGGCGGTTCTTGAGGCTTCGATCCCATGTCTTTTTTAAATATTGTAGAATCTTCTTTTTCTGTGGTTTCTAGATTTTTTGTACACTCGCTGTTTTTATTACTTGCAAAGTATGAAATAATTTTATTATGAAATTTTAATGTTATAATTTTTTTTTTTAGATTTCGTTAATTTATATTGATACTTAGAAATAAATGTTGCAGATAATTAATTTTCAATCAGCCTAGATCAAATCACTACAAAACAAAGAAAAAGCATTGAGATTATAACAAGTTTATATAATATTTATATTGTAAATTAGTAGTTAAGGAATAATATTTTAATAATTTAAATAATATTTTCTAGAACTTTAAGTGAATTTAGTACTGTCAATCGTCTACTTCTCACTGGAACTCCTTTGCAAAACAATTTGATGGAATTATGGTCTCTTCTTCATTTTTTGTTACCTGAAGTTTTTGATTCCCTGGATGCCTTTCAAAGTTGGTTCCAGGTTGAAGACATAGAAAAAGGTGATACTGCTGAAAAGCTGATAGAACAGGAGAAAAAAGATCATATATTAGCTGTTCTTCATAAGGTATTTTATGACAATGTGAATATTTATTTGATTGAATAATCATAGTGAAATTTTAATATATAATAATGTGTTTTATTTCGATTACCAAAATAAATTACATTATAACAATATGCCTTACTAAAGGCTAAGATAAAATTTTTTTTTGTGACTTTAGAGGATAACTTACAAACATTTTAATAAAAATCATAATATGTAATATTACAAGATTTGCTTCTCAGAACGGGAGACAAAAATTATACCTAAATATAAATATTATATAAATTGCAAGGCATTATGAGCATACATATACGTAGTTCCCATTTTCTAAAGACCAAATTCATATAAAATTCGAATACATATAATATAACAACAATACAGCAATATAAATAATAATAGATCACAATATATAAACAATAATTGTAATCAATAATAATATTAATGTAAATTGTAATAATAATTCAACATCATCCAGTCCATAAATATTTACATAAACGTAAGTTCTGTTTATTATAAATGCACAAATATTAATAGTTGAATTCATTTATCATTTGTTTTCTATATTTGAATGCAATAGTCAAGTATTTATGTAAACTGTCCCAGTCCTTTTCATTAGAATAATTCATTACTTCAGAGCTATTAAGTAATTTTTTTCCCAAATAGATATTTCGGAATTCTTTTAACACAGGGAATTTACCAATGAAAGGTATAATATCTTCTATTTCTTTTAAGTTGCACATAGAGCAGAACACTTGATATTCAGATCTATCAATGGAATAATTTAATCCTAAATGCTCACTTCGGAGTCTAATTATGGTATTCATAAAATGTTGTTTTCGGTGGTCGTAAATATAATGTGTGTCACCAAGTTGGAAATTTAATTATTTATATATAAGATGAAATTTTGCAGAACCTACTTTATTTATAATTTGTTTCTTGAAATCATTTTGCATTGCCACTAATAGTTTATATATTTGTTAATGGCTGTAATTAAAGTGGTTTTGCCGGGTTAATATTTGATAAATATCTATATTTTCTTTATGCTAAAGTAAATTATTTTTGATTATATAGTCAGCTATTATTTTCAGAAAATGATTGTTTGAGAATGTTAGAATTTTATTTATGTATCGTAGATGTAGTCTGTATGTAAAATGTTTTAGTGGTTCGTTATCTGTCTCTAAATACAACACATAGTCCGGACAGTTGTATGGAGGTGAAAACAGCCTTTTTAAGAAAACTTTTGAAATCTTTCCATTTCTTTTGGGAACTCAAAACCCCATGTTTCTGCCAAATAACTTACAATAGCTCTGGATATTGAATTATACACATTGAATTTAGAATTAAGTGGAATGTTATTATTATTTAGTAGTTTTTCCATGTACTTAAAACACTAAATTCTACCAAATGCTTTTGTATGGATAATTGCAGAGTAATCTTAAATCTAAGATATTTATAGGCTTTTACTATTAGAATTTTTAGGTGTTTATAATTCCAAGTTTCTATTTTCGATAGTTTACCCCCTTTCCGGAATATCATTATTTTAGATTTTTCCAAAGTAACGTTTAGTCCCCATATATCACAATAGCTTTCTACTTTATTAAGCGTTTGTTGAATTGTTGATGGTTCATTGGCATGTAATACTTTGTCATCTGCGAACATAAGACAATTTATCGATTCTCCCTCCAATATCAAACCCCTTCCCATACACTTTGGGAAATCATTAATAAATAAACTGAGTAACATTGGTGAAAGGAGAGATTCTTGTCTTCGACCAGATTTAACCTCAAATGATATGGTCAAGCCCTCTTTTGTCCAAATCGTGGCTTCAATGTTTTTATATAACCCTTCCAATATTCGAATAATTTTATTTCCAAAGCCAATTTCATTTAATTTATAAAATATTGCGTTTCTATCTGAGGAGTCAAATGCTCAACTAAAATCAATAAAAAAATATTTTGCTTCTTTTCTTCACAATTTCAGTTTTTATTATATTTATTAGGTTGAAAATATTATCTATTGTACTATACCCATTTCTAAAACCAGCTTGATTCTTGCACAATATATTATTAGTATTTGACCATGTTGTTATTCTTTGAAGTAACATTGCAGTGAATAATTTTGATATTGTATTTAAAAATGAAATTCCATAATTTTGTGCATTATTTATATCATTTTTCTTAAACAGTGGAAAAATTATAGATTTCTGGTATATATCCAGATTCATATATATTATTATACAATGATATTAGTTCTTCCAAGTAGTTATCTGAACTATATTTATAAAATTTGTATGGAATTCTGACAATGTCACGTGCTTTGCCACGTTTTTGCAGTGCTTGTAACTTTGACAATTCATATGGTTTATCTAAATATTCGTTAGTAATTATATTAGGAATGTAATTAATTTAGTAAAATTATAATAAAAAAATCAATTGGAAATATATGGTCTGGTTTTGATTAATTTATTTTTATATATTTTTAGATACTCAATCCATTTTTGCTTCGCCGGGTAAAGTCTGAAGTTAATCTCTCTCTTCCGCCTAAAAAAGAAGTTGTAGTTTATTGTCCATTAACCACAGTTCAAAGGAAACTTTATGAAGCCCTCCTGGACCGAAGTATTCTGAAAATGATGGAATTAAATAATGTAAGTATTTTGAACAAGTTGATTTTAACATTGTACTGATCTAATTTTTGTTATAATGAAAAACAATTTCATGACCTTAAAATAAATTTTGAAACTAAAATAATTAGAGTTTGTATTCTCTTTCAAATGCATTATTTTTCCTCTGGCTTAGGATAGATTAATTTTCACTAACTAAGGCATCCTGATTTATATATTTATATTTTTGCTGCACAAAATTACATATTTTATTGTAATTAAATATTTAATTTGTAAGTAAGTTTGAAAATTTAAGCATTAAAACAAAGTTACAAAGGACTAATTCATAAATTAATACTTGGCTGTATGGAACACAGTGTATAACATCCAATTTTCTTAGAAATTCTTAAAACTTTTTCAAATTTGTTTTTATTCTCTTTCTATTAATGGAAAAGCAAGTTAACCCCTCAAAATTCTACTCTCTTCCATATATGCTCCTTAGTTGGTTTAAATTTTTTGTTAAATGTGATTTAACTAAAAAAAAGAAGTCATATCAAAGGTGGAGATTTAAGTTACACTTTCATAGTAAAAGGCTTTATAATTAATGATATTACATATACATTTACTTAATGCTCTAAATTGCTGTGGTCAGTTGGAAGGATATTTCTTGCAATTATGTTTTCCTGCTGAGAAAAGACTGCCGAACATAGCTATGGAGGTAATTGGGGACTGTGTGATGTCATGCTGATAAAAGTTTAAGAGGATGGATGAAAGAACTGAAGCTTGTAGAGGCCCGGCATAAATTTGTCTTGTGGTTGAAGTTATATTATTTATTTTGACAGTGAAGGTTCAGTCATTCAGAAAGAATATCGTATGAGTATTTTGGAGTATTTACTTGCTTCAATTTATGCAGAAAACCTTGATGCCAGACCTTGTTGAAAATCAAGGAATATAACCATAGTATTTTTTTTTCATTTCAAATCTGTTCACCACAAATTATGACAGTCTTGACATTTTGTGCAATGTGGAATGACTAAAGTAGAAACCAAATTGAAAGTTGGAAAAATTTTTGATAAATAGATAAAAGGAAGAAAGGCGCTTTTTTATTACTAATTCTAATAGTTTACAAGGGGATCAGTATTAAGCTTATGGACCTACAATTGCTTACTTGTTTGGCTTATGCATAACTACTAGTTTGGCGTTCTTCCATGAATTAGGAAAATAATCATTGCGTAGACAACTTTTAAAAATTGAAGTTATTAGTACAACAGCTTTCCTAGATTATTTTTTAATATAAATGACTTGGATCCAATCATAACCAGGACTTTTCCTTATTTTAAGTCTCCCAATTAGTGCATGAATTTCTTTTGGAGTTGTGTATTCCATTGCAAGTTGCGTTGTTGATGAGTTGATTCTAAGAACTCATGAATATTGTTATTTGCTGCATTACTCCCTGATTGTTCTCTATCATTTACAGTATAGGAAATGAAAGTCAGCAAATATTTTCACTTTTTTTATCTGGTAATGTATCTTCCATTCTCTATCAGGCAAGGAATTTTTTTTTTTTTCTTTAAAAGATGTCTTGTAGCTTTCCATAATGATTGGTCTTTTGGGTTCAGATCAGCGACGTAATTTTTATACTGAGAAAATGTGAACTCCTCAAGCTTGTTTTTGATAATGCACCCTCGTATGTTCAAATGGGGCATCGTTGAATTCAAAATTTCATGGTGGGTTAGCGAATCGCACTCTCAGAATTTGTTTTGTGTAAAAAATAAATGAAATCGGTCTAAAAATTTCATTATGCCTCAAAACTGGAACAGTGGTTGTTTTGTGAATACGCACTTGCACGCTACCTTGTGACAGGTTGCAAAATTACATATAACCAACCACCTCCCTATAGAACTTTAGATCACCCATTTGGCAGCTTGATACATGGAAGGAAGACATCAGAGACAGGGCTCTGGACAATGTATGTAAGAAATTGCCTTATGCCAAGAGAAAGGGTGATTGTAGTTTTTACATTACATATGCCTCTCCTGCTTTAATACAGTCCACAGAAAAATTACTTCATACTTTGCCTCATATTTAACTTAATAAAGTTTTCTTTTCTCTAAAACTTAGTTTATTGCCTACACAGAGGTAATTCAATAGATCGAGACAGGACAAATTGGGTTTTAAAGTTTTTTATTTGAACTTAAAGACCTGGTATGATTATTTCACAACAGCATTTTAATGCCATAAAGACTAGTTTTTATTATTTGAAAAGCTAATTAAAAGTGAATAGGTTTCCTTAAGAACCAGAGCAGTATACTAGTATCTATTATGTATTATTTTTCAACGGTCTTTTTTGTTGAAACATGGTTACTTCATTAATGGTTCAACAAATCATATGATTGAACCATCATTTCTATTCAGAAAATTATATTTTTCATTGCTGAAAAATAAGCACTTTCCCCAGAAAAAAATTTGTTTGGAAATGAACACTGTGTTTGTGCTCAACTTAAAAAGTATAAAATTGAAGGTTGATTATACCCATAATAATGACAAAGGTTTCTAAATTCTCTCCAAAAAATAAATAAATAATAAAATAAAGAAATACAGATTTATTTATTTTTAGTTGTTTATGATTAAAGTCAGCGTTATTTCTTATACTAACTTCAGGTTACCCAATTGTGATCTTCCATATTTTATTCTGATATTCTAGATCCAGAGAGGAGATGAGAGACCGGTTTTCTGTGACAGTGTTAATAAATTGCTTCACATCTTGTATGATTCCATTTGCAATTAATTGACAAATTTATTAATTTTCAGGACAATAATGTGGTGATACCAGATAACCCAGATGGCACTAAAGTTAAGCGGAGATCTGCTCTGAGAAAAAATAATCATTTCTATAAGGCCCAGTCAGAAGTTCAAGAAAAAGACAGGTATAACCTTAGTTGATTCTAATCAGATTTTTGTTATAATGTTCAGTTACTTGTGGATAGTTTAAATATGAAATTAACAATGTTGTTTTAAAACATTAAGTTTTATGAACATTGGAATTTATATACATACATAAACAACTTAAGGAAAGGATCTTTAACAAAATTCAACCAACCGATTAATTGAATGCTATTGCTGGAACAACAAAAGAAACTTTATTTTTACACATACAAAATAAATTAATTTAAATTTAAATTACTGAAACAATAAGTATGAATAAAATTTTATGTTTGTTTGTTACTAATCTCTGATTTTCAGAAGTTTTTCACTGTTTGTTTTGAAAGTTTGATATGAAGTTCCAATCGATTCCGGAGTGTTTTTATATACATACCATTACTATCCGGGCTTTCGTTTCCAAAAGGTGATAAAATGGACTGTAGTGCTAAAAAGGTTGTTGCAGTTGTAATAAAATTCCTTAGAGTTGTCTCCTTGAAGCCCTTTAAATTTATGTATATTACATACTTACCCAGAAAAAAACTGCAAAAAAATGTTATGATGAATGCAGAATTTTATTTGTTAATAACTCAAAAAGTACACAAATTTTATTTGGATAAACCTGTGATTATTTGAAAGGGAGAGGAGGGAGACCTGATGATACTCATGAAACAAACTCTAAAGTAAACAGCACAGCTCAATTCCAATGAGGAGATGGTGTGGCTGAGCAGGCCAACTGGTTTGCAATACACAAGTTTTATATCCTCCCCTTCCTCGTCTTTTAGTCTACACTACAGGGTTTTCCCCGGTCATGGTGTGAGAGGGGGGATTAATGCCAGAGATAAAATCCCCCAGGCATTGCTACACGAACTCATAATTATTTTTATCTAATTACTTTTGACCCGAATCAGCAGGCAATGTACGTTGCTGTGCACCACATGCATTAGCCCGCTCAGCCATTTTGCCCCTTCCATTCTGGCAAGTTTGGCTATCTCATAACTAAAATATTCATCACTCCTGTGCCATCCCTGTACTTAGCTTACCTCCCTCTCTTTGGGGAAAATCCCTTTTAGCCAGAAAGGTGAGCTAGGTGAGAAAAACAAAGGAGAGAAGAACTAAGTTCCAATACAATGGCATCTGAAATAATTGTAAATGAATCGTAAATTGGTGGGAGAAAAAGTCACAACTTTTGGATTTTCGCTTATATCTTGAAAATGGTGCATCACTGGCGGTATTTGTTGTGTAATAAATTAAAGTTCATAAAATTATCTGAAACTTTTATTCTATAGGTTTTTCTCTGAATTCGAAATCGTTTTCAAGCTACACGCTCGGAAATAACTGACGTTTTCTAAAAAAATCAATTTGCCTCACATTTTCCATCTAATATTCCTTCATATTGTCTGTCTAAGCCATTCATTAGAGAAAGAAATTCATTTGAAAGAAGTTGTAGAGACTTAAATTTCCTATTGCAATATTTATACACTAGTAGGCCCTGTGCGAAAAATTCGCACAGCATATTGTTATCAAATACCAAATTAATAAGAAAATAAAATAATGCAACGTATCAAAAGATTGTTATTTTATCGATAAATATAAGGAAACAAAAATTAATTTAAATCTTATTAATGTTTGGATCCAACATGTTTACAAATTTCAATAAGCTGTATCTTTGCTAAAAATTGTCCGATTTCGATGATTTTTTTTTCCTTTTGCAGGAAACTTAGTAATCTTTTATATAATCATAGGCATAACCGAGGTAAAAGAGTGTAATTTTTTAGTTATTCGCAAATAAAGTTCCTTTTCTTTCATAACTTGTTTGCCTGAATTTTCGGGGTGATTAGACTACCTTGCCCGCCTGAAGGAGAAGGAATCCTTCGAAATTGGTGGCTCAATCTTGAGATTTGGTGAAAAATTGACGATGATATGGCTTGCCGATCAAAAATACCATTGATATACAATATAAACTCATCCTGTCTCGATCATAGAGACCTCAAGTCGACGAAATGAGACATGTATTCAATGACAGTACTACAATTAATGTAATGTTGTGTGGATGCGAACCCTATGCCTTGCGTTACGAGGGGTGATTGGACTATTTGGCCTGCCTCAAGGAGAAGGAAGCCTTCGAAATTGGTCGAAGAATTAACGATGATATGGCTTGCCGATCAAAAACACCATCGATAAATAATATAAACTCCTCCTCTCTCGATCATAGAGGCCTCAAGTCGACGAAATGAGACATGTTTTCAATGACAGTACTACAATTAACGTAAGGTTGTGTGGATGCGACCCCTATGTGTTATCTCGAAAATAGGTTTTTGGGCTTAAAAACGCAGGGTCTTGCTGTACGCATCAAAATCTTCAAGATCCAATTTGCCCTGCATCGATCTACAGACCTACCACCGTTCCAGTATTGAAGCCTAGCAAAATGTTTGTATCGACTTTATTTAGTTTAGAAAGAAAAACAAAAAAAAAAAAAAAACGTGGAGAATACGATTCGCTAACTCCCCGTGGAATTCTGAATCCAACGGTTTCCTTTATACCCAGTTTTTATAGTCGGGACTCATAAAATTTCACAAACAATAACATGCATGGTAAACTTTAATTAGTTTTAAAACTTTCTCGTTAGACTACATATTTTCAAAAGATCTGTAAAACTTTTTAAAATCTGTAAAAAGTCAAGCCACACCACTCGGAAGCTGAAGCCAGACTGGAACGTTTTAGGGATGGCTATTGATATTTGATAATATTGAATCATCGATATTTGATATTTTACCACTGTACTTGGTTTTATCAACTATTTAGAAATAGAAAATAACTTTATTCTGGAACAAAGTACCTTTAGAATAACAAAATATTCAAAATTAAATTAAATTAGTACAAAATAGGGACTATTGATATTTTCCCTACGATATTTTAATTTAAAAATAATAATTAGAACTATAGTTTTCGGAAAGCTCTAGGGATTGACGTTCACACTGTCTAAATGTTTTGCAACATGTCTAACGTTGCATAATGTCTCCCATTCCGATTGGGAGACATTAGACCTGTGATTTTTGGTCTCGCAATAGGCCTATAGATGGAGATTTGTCTATAGACATGTCTACATAGACAAAACTGAGACATGTCTCAGAGACCAAAATCGCGCAATACGTCTACTAGTTTGGACTAGACTTAGTGCTTCTTATTTGTGAAATTTCATTATTTGCAGTTCTACTATTTCTTATTATTATTTAAAATAATTATGAGTTTCCTGATAACAATGCTTTATAATTTAGAGGACACTGTTATCACAATTTGTATCTAATTTCCTTGATTTTTAAAATAATAATTGATTATTATTGTAATTATTAATTTTCAAAAAGTAGCTTTTGGAATTCATAGAAAAAAAAAATTGATGTTTATTGTTATGGTAATCTTTGTTTATGATTTTTCCCCTTCAAATTAAGTTATTTTTTAATACTTTTCATGAATTTCAGTGATATGTTGGTCGTTGATGCTGGACCAGACCAATTTAGATTCAATGTGAAGATACAGAATATCCCCATGATGTTAAGGAAAGTAGTCAATCATCCTTACCTTATTCAGATGCCGGTTCTACCTGGATCAACTATTCTAAGGGTTGATGAAGGTCTCATTGATACCAGTGGAAAACTTATAATGTTAGATGGACTTTTGAAAAGGTTGAAGAAAAATGATCATAAGGTATGATTTTTTTTCAATGCTATCATGTAAATTATTACCAAAAAATATTAATATAAAACATTAATGTATGTGTCATTATTCATGGGTGATAAATAATCAGAACACAGTCTTTCTTTTTTTTAATTAATTTTTTTATTTATGCCAACGTTTCAACCCAAACATCTTCAGTGCTCAAACCACGCCCTGAAGATGACCCACATGCTTGGGTTGAAACCTTGGCATAAATAAAAAAATAAAAAATAAAAGTTTTTTTTAAAAAAGACTGCGTCTATCACCCATGATATGTAGAACAGTCGATTAACTTCTTTCAATATGTCATTATTTATGTTTGTGAGTGTAGTGTTAAATCTTCTTAGAACTTTCTTGAAAACTGGAACAGCTTGCTTCCCCTATTCTGAGCTGTTGCTTTGTTTGTTTGACATGTCATAACACATGTTTAAAAATTTTGCTCCAAAGTTTTGGTCATACCAACTTGCACTGATTCTTTATGACTAATAAGGGGGCTTTACTCAGGGAATCATCGAATTTCATCAAATCTTTTTCAGTGATGTCCTAGCATTTGTTCCAAAGCCCTCATAAGCTGAGAAAAAGAAATTTTTATAATTTCAAACAAAATTTATGTTATTTATTTTTATCTTTGCTTTGCTTTTTCAGATTCAATTGATTTCTTTTTTTTTTAATTGATTTCTTCTCTAAATCGATTCTAACTTGCTTTTACATTACAAAAATTTACTTTACTGGAAATACCTTTTTGTTTTTTTTTAATTTATGATACATTATAACTCATATAATACTATGGTCAACATATTTTCCTTATTCGGCCCAAAAAAAAGAGAAATCAATTGAAATAAATAAATAAATAATCTAAAAATCCAGGACCTAAGCAAAAGCAAAAATAAATAACAGAAATTTTGTTTAAAATTATATAAAATATTTTTTCTCTGCTATCTATTTAGATACAGATATATAGATGAATGAAATCACAAAGAATGTTAAATGTAGGCGAGTATTTACCATCTCACCGCACATGCTATTGCTTGTATAAAAAAAAAAAAAAAATATGAGGATTAAAGTTATAGAGATTTATCTTCTCTTTTTGAATGAATGAAGTAAGCAAGCATTTTCGGATGATCAACAACAAAACATCAAGTTACCAAGATATTTTAAATATAATATAAAAGTCCTTAACTTTGAAGGTTTTTAGGCCATAAATTGTTCTTCCAAAAGTAATTTTATTGAAAAACTGTTTTCTCTTGCTTTTCTTAGTATTTTTTTTTTCTGTTGGCTTTACAGACTAAGTAAAATTTAGCCTCCTGAACCAGCCTTCTTCACATCTGTCTATCTAGTTCTATTTTGTTCCCAGTTATTTGCATGTTGCTCTGCAGAATCTTTGTTGATTCAATCCATCAATCTGGTTTTTTTTGCCTCATGTGGTCTTTTCCAACTATTGAGGCATTCATTTTTGTGAATCTTCTTGATGGATTGCTCTGAACTGTAGTTCAGAAATGTATTTCTTGCTCATATTAACTTTCTTTCCTTCATATCATGGAATATTGATTGACCAGTTTCTGCAAGCAGTTCTTTATTGATCTTGTCCTCCATGCATTGTAGCTCTGATCTCTGATGATACCAGTTGTCAGAAGATTTTTCTCTATGTTTTTATATTTATTAATATTAATATTGTATGCAGTAAACTTGTGTTTTCTCTGCCAAAAAGTCTGGTTTTATATTTACACATCTGGAATATATTTAGCAGTCATTTAACATCTGCTGTTACATGAATTTTTCCTGATTCTGCAGTCTTCTATTACATTGGTTGCGTTTTTTCTTGACTAGACTATATGCACAGTAATCCTTTATAGAGTGGGTTATGTTCTAAAAAAATTACGTGAATCTCAAATTTGCTAATATTGTCATTGTTATTTGGTAAGGGGAGATACATTTTATGAAGGTCAATAAAGATGAAAACACAGATTTTTTAAAAAGATGTATGTATCGTAATTTCTCTCCCTCTGTCAATATAATTGATCTTCTTCAAAATTTGTAATCTTTTCTTCTAACTTTACTCTCTCTGTCTGACTGTCCAGTAACCTATCTTTGTGTATCTATTTACCCTTGTAAACGAAAAGAATGTGGTCTATGAGCTTAGATAAAATGAAATGGACAAATTATATAAGGTAAGACCGCCAAAAATTATAGGGGGACAACCCCTATAACATCCAGGGTGCACGAGCATGTGTGTGTGTTTATGATTTTCTCACAAAGGACTAACGGTTTTGATTATACTCAGTATATCAGTGTATTATTAAGCAGTTTTTAATATAATGTAGGCTTTATTCTCATTACTGTTTTCTAAAAGAGCATAAGTGGCTAATTTTTAATATTAGCTTCCTCTAAAGAACCTTTACCTTTTTTTATTTGAAATAATTGACCATTCCAAATTAATCTTTGATGTAAAAAATAGTTAAATATAAAATATAAAAGAATTTGATAATTAACTAAAGGAGGAATAAGAGACCATAATGGATAGTAGTTGAAATGGAGGCACCAAAGGAATATGAGCTCACCCTTGCTTGCCTGAAAGATTATAACAGGCTTCAATATCATACAGACAATATTATGTATTTATACATATGAGGTTTTCATAAATGCTATCGTTGGTATTATTTAATATTTAATTGTATAGATTACACTGATATAAAAATTAAAATTTGTATATATAAGGATAATTAAACAAATAAAAAACCCACAATGAAATGTAAATAAATATAGAGTCTATGATTTTTACTTTCACTTCCTCTTTGTCTTGAAATACTTATTTCTGCTAAGTAGAGGGTGGAAAGTGAAAGTCGTGTGATGCCCGCACCAGTTTTTTAAAAATTATAACTAAAAATAATGGATAGATTTTTTAAAATTATAACTAAAATAATGATTGGGTTGGTATTTTATTGGTATTGGTAAATTCAGTGAATTTTATTTCCTTTTTTTTCAAACTTGAAGTTAATCTTAAAAGTTTACATTTCGATAGGAAATTTTGTTTAATTCCCTTGAAAACATGTGGTTTCTGTTAAATAATTTTGTGTTTTCTGAAATTATTAATATATTAGATAACGTTTTTTCTAAAATTCTCAGCTTTCCAACGATATATTATACTTATATTTTCTGACTATTATTTCCGAAAGTTCATTTTCAATCTAAATTAACATTTTTCCTTTTTTCTTCTTTATTCAATTATCAAATTATTTCAAAAGTTATATTTAGCTTTTTTTTTTCATAACTAACTCTGATAATAACGAGAGATATTTAATTATTTAAAATAAACCAAATTAAAGGTACCTTAAGGATTAAATTTTGAACAATGGGAATTTATGCCCTATTAAGCAGCGTCAATGAGGATGACACCTAAATGATATTAAAGACCACTTAATTACACATTGATACACCGAGTTTAATCAAAATCGTTGAAGCCATTTTTTAGACAATTTGAAAAATGATGATATAAAGTGCCACTTCCGGTTAGCCGATATTAAGGGGAAAGTTGGCATAGCATCTTAGGTCTAAACTTAACTTTAAATAGGTATTTCAGTACAACTTTTCGTTTTTTAATTAGACTGTGAACAAATACATGCACACCGTTTTGTGGGACTTCGTTATTTGGACTCAAGGGACCTCAAAACGTGTATTTCCATTGAAAACTGAGATTAAAAAATTTTCACGATCGCAATTCTTTCCTTTACTATGTATTTCATACATAGGTAAGTGAAAGTAAAAATAGGCTCAATAAAAAGTATAAAAATATTTGATAATTGACAATGGAAGGAAAAATGAAAAATGTTTTTTTAGATTAAAAATGAACTTCGGGTAATAATAGTCAGATGATATGTGTATAATATATATCGTTGGAAAGCTGAGAATTTTAGAAAAAACAATATCTGACATCCAAATTCTTAAAAGGGAATGGGGAGTGACGAAAAAATTATAAATGATAATTTATGAAAACTAATATTATTTAATGAAAACCACATGTTTCCAAGAGAATCAATCAAATTTCTTAACAAAATGTAAACTTTTAAAATTATTTTTAAGTTTGAAAAAATATATATAAAATCCATCAAATCGATACCATGACATTATCTACTTAGGTGAAAGAAGAAGTGAAATATAAAAATATTTCATAGATATGTAAAACTACGTTTATAATCTTGAATTCATTGGTGAAAGAAGAAGTGAAATATAAAAATATTTCATAGATATGTAAAACTACGTTTATAATCTTGAATTCATTGGTGAAAGAAGAAGTGAAATATAAAAATATTTCATAGATATGTAAAACTACGTTTATAATCTTGAATTCATTGGTGAAAGAAGAAGTGAAATATAAAAATATTTCATAGATATGTAAAACTACGTTTATAATCTTGAATTCATTTACTGTTGTTTAATAACTCTAGATCTCTAGCAAACACATGTTTATTCTTTATTATTTACTTAACTGCCCAACTGTTATAAGTATTAGACACGGGAAGGAGGGGGAGGAGGGGGGATACTGCTGACATGGTGGTGATGCCTCGAAGTGGCACTCATGGAAGCGATTCATCCCTTAGATGTGTAAATCATAACGCTCATATAATTTATGACTGTGCATTTTAAAATGTTTACAGGGTGAATAGGAAATAATAATAATGCATTGGGATGAATAGGATCACAAGATAATTGTAAAATAATTTTATTTTATTTTACAAAAGAATTTTTTTTCTCAAAATAACCATTAAAATGCATGATATGTTTGAAAGTTTTTCCATACACTCTGTCTAAAAAAATCTCTTCACTTAAATGAGTTGGTTGCAACCATGGATGAAACAGAATATCATTTTGGCTGTTTTCCGATCCACTCCTTAAATGTCAAAATCATCTCATGGTCTTAACACTAAAATTCATAAAATGAAATATTTTAAAAGTTGGTTAAATTATGCATGACAGGCTGTAATGAATGTTTATACATATCATTATTATGTTTTAAATTTATAATGATATATATATCATATAAGTATTACATAATATATGATGATAGAATATTGAAATTTCTTTTATTAATTTTTTTGAATTCTGACCTTATATTTAATTATTATTAGATTTCATATAATTTATAATTATTTTAATATATTTTCGATATGATTGCCGCAGGTGTTGATTTTCTCTACTATGACAACAATACTAGATTTTTTGGAAGAATACATGATAATGAGAGATTACAAGTATGAACGGCTAGATGGAAGTAGTAAACTAGAAGATAGAAAAGATGCAATATGCAGGTATATCTAATTATTTTAAATTAAGTTTCTTAACAAAATATTTGGACATTGTGTGGCTATAAAACTGTATTAATGTTATAAATTCCTTTCTTTGTTACCTTTCCAAATTGTAACCTTATTCTCTTTTAAATACTTGCTCTACTTTATCTGAATTTTCTGATGGTCATAGCCCCGCTGAAAATAAAAGAGCAGACCAGCCTAGTGTCTTTTCTTCAACTGTAGTCTAATCCTAGAAGAGGAGGAAACGCTAAATAAAGGTGCACCATTGACACCATGACCCCAGAGATAATGTCCACAAACACACTACATCCTCATCTTCCGCTTGTGAATGTGACATAATAGGATCAGTGCTCATATGTTCTTATGTTAGCATAGCACGTTATAAAGCATGATATCCATATACTTAAGTTTCAGGATGTATTCTATGTTCCTTGTCCTTTGATATGTTCTTTACTATTGAAATCCTGTCCCTAAGACATGCAATAATTAAATAGTGGTTTGAGTCCACGTTAGCTTCTTTCCAGAATCTGATATCCAGTATGTTAAAATTATTTCGGGAGCTGTTCAAAATATAGTCGATCTGATTTATTGCTTTTCCATCTGTAGGTCTCTAGCTACTCTTATGTATGTTTTTATGAAGATACAGCTAAGTCTATTAGTCTCTGTCCATTGTAATAGTGTTAATGCATCATATGAGCTTATAACTTGAGGGTCATAAAGTCTTTATTAATCTTTGCATTCATATTAGCAGTAATTTTTTTTTGTATCATGTTTGGGAAAATGATTCTTTCAAGTTGGTCAAAGGATTCCTCTTCATCAGCCTCGTCCGTCTTCTCTGTTGGTGCAAGGACTCTCAGAAGGCTGTAGTTCTTTAATGTTCCATTAACTGTTAATATTTATACTCACTTCATCCAGTGAAATAAACTAAAATAGATATTTTGTTGAAATTTTTGACTAATATGCGAGTGTACGTGCATGTATTATATTTTTTATAAGGGATTAATTATTTTTCTTACTTGATCTTTATTTTCTCAATGTTATCTAATCTCTCTGTCTACTACTGTCTTTATTGTTTCTGATTCTAAATTATCTCTCTTACTATATCTATTCACACTTATTTAAAGAATGGAAAGGATTTAGATAGGATGAACCGGACAATGGGGGTAGAGTATGACCGCCAAGAATGATAGGGGGATTACCCCTATAACATCCAGGGCTCAGCAAGCTGAGGAGACCATCCACAGATCTTGCAAGGATAGGTAACTTTACACTCATCCTGACCAAGGAAGTACGCAAAGGGGTAAGTATGCAACAAGGGACCACCAAGTTAAACGTTCGAAAGGAGGTAGGGTGGGAGAGATTATAGAAGAAGGGTGAGCAGGTAGGGTAAAAGAATAACACAATCGATCTGATATCAAACTGTTGGACAGAGATTTCAGAAGCCTTTGTGCTATGACTTAAAGAGTGCCAGCCCTAGCTATCAGGCCACTATTTAAACTAATAACTAGCCTTCAGATCTGTTCACAGGTTAGTGAGAGGCAACAACAGAAACAATTGTTTTATTTGGGCCCTGAAATCTCTTAGTCCAAACTCCTTTTATTTTTTATTAAATCACAAACCAGAAATACTTATATTAAAAACAGTTTAAACATCAATTGTTCTGAAAAAGAATTATTACAGTAAGGGTATTTATTTAGTAGCGGGTAACGTCAAAACCTCCCTTCTTATCTAATCTCATTTCACATAACCTCCATTATCTCATCTAACCTAAGTTATTCCCTTGTTTAATTAACAAGTTATTTACAATTCTACCTTCTTTGGAGAAACAACTCCATCTGCACTGATACATGGTACCTTTTACTTTTTAATAGTTATTTATATGATAATATCGTTCTTACAATTTTTTAAATTACAACTAAAATAATAAGACCTATTATTTTAATACATAACTTTAAATTGAATTTATAAATATCCTATCTATATAAATATGAATTTTAACTTAGTTAAAATTTTAAAATAAAGTCTGTAAAATTACAATAATTAAATTATATATTCATATATCTTACATATTTTACAAAGTTGAAGATAATAAAAGAACAAAACATGAAATAAGTTAATATTTACAATTGTAAAGGTCCTACCAAAATATGTAACAGTATATATAAAGAAAGTGTATAAGGATCATGATTTTGTAGTTTTCTCCAATAATTTGTTCCATGAATCTCATTATTTTCATCAGTCCTGACCAATTCAATATTTATTTCACTGAATTTCAAAATTTTTCGCAAGTCCTTCCATAATTTTTCAAATCATGGTAGTGTTAGACATTCATGATTTTTGATATATGAGGATAATAGTCGATGTTTTTTTACATTGATATTCTGATACAGTGCGTCCAAGATGAGTTTGCCTATAAGAGAAGGGAGGTCGTGCAGCCTTCCCTCTCTCAAGTTCCACCTTCCCAAAATCCTTCTCAAGCTCCACTGCCCCTCACCACAGCAATCACCTCATACAGGGAACATGTTTGATTTACTTTAAATTTTACACAAATTTTAATTAAAAATAGGGATTTTAATTAAAAAATAAAATAAAACAGTGGCAAGGATTGTCAAATCATCAAAATAAGAAGAAAAAAAAAAAGTGAATTCACGAGGTCTACTGTTCACTGAACTCGATGTTATTACTATTGGGTCTAGATCTGTAAAGTGTGGTGGTTAGATATTGGTTGGATCAGCGGGCAAATATTTTACTACTCTCCCCCTCTACCCACCAGCAAACTCATGTTGAATGGACTCGACTTGGGACATGATCAAGTTAGGTTGTTATTATATTTTACCATTTTCTTCATTTCTTGGTTTTACATTATTTATTGGGACTCTGAATAAGTTCTCGGTTTTTAGTGAAAATTAATGCTGTTTCTTTTTCTGCAAATGTGGCCGTTTTCCGCAAGTTCTGCCTTCAGCGTGTCAAGTAATAATGCGTAGTATGCTCCTGTAATGGTTTTTCCTTTTTGAAGGTAGTCAATTAAAATAACTTCATGACTATCCTAAAAAACAGTCGCCATCACTTTCCTAGCCGAGAAAACTGTTTTTGCTTTTTTTGGAGCCGGTTCCCCCTTTGCAGTCCACTGTTTAGACTGTATTTTTGTTTCAGGCGTATAATGGTGTATCCAAATTTCATCTTCAGTAATTAATCGGCACCAAAACTCTGATTTATTGCGCCATCAGAGCGTTGGAAATGTTCATTCGAACACATTTTTAAACTAACATGAGCATAGGTGACACCCAACGTGCAGGCAGCTTTCTCATATCTAAATGTTGATTTAATATGTAACAAACAGGTTCTTTTGACATGTTCATAACCTCTGCTCTCTCTCTCACTTTAATTCGGCGGTCATCTAGCACCATTTGGTGGACTTTGGCGATGTTTTCGAAGATAGTTGCAATTTTTGGACTTCCCGAATGTTCATCGTCTCCCAAGCTCTTACGGCCACATTTAAATTCAGCTGCCCAAAATTTCACTGTGGCAAATGATGCTTCAGAGTCCCATACTCAGAATTCAGCTCATCTTTGATATGCATACGCATATTGCCTTTCCAAAACAAATATTTAATGACAGCTAGATAATCGATTTTGTCCATTTTCACAAAAACACTCACATCAACTCACTTAAACGACTGTTACATAAAAACTGACTGAAAACAAAATGTCTGAAACTTTGGTGGGTAACTGTTAACAAATGAACAACGAAATTCACTTGCTTTTATTTATGAGTGCTGCCATCTTCATGTTGCGGTTGTATACTTTTCAGACCACTCTTGCATAATAGTTTTTCACCATTTTCATTAATAAAAAAAAATTAACAGCAGTAATGCATAAAATAAATGTTAATAAATATAATAACATTGAGCAAAATCCTCTGACAATTGGTGTGATCATAGAGAAAAATCCTGTGACAACTGGTGTGATCGGGGATAAGAAATTCTAATGCATGAAGAATAAGGTCAATAAACAACTTCTTACAGAAACTGGTCAATCAATATATCATGATATGAAGGCAAGGAGGTTAAAATGGGTTAGGCATGTAGCTCGGTGCAATCCATCTGGAAGACTACATAATAATGAATGCCTTAATAGAAGGCAAAAGATCATATGGAATGTAAAAAAAAAAACAGATAGATGGATACAATCAATAAAGATGCAATAGAGCTATATGTAGATAACTGGAAAGAAATAGCCCAAGATAGGCAGAGATGGAGCAGGCTTGTTAAGGTGGCAACAGATCTACAAGGTCTGATATGCCCAAAAAAGAAATCTTTCCCCTATGTGTTTCCAAAATTCAGCTAGTATTCCATCCTCTAGTGCTTTAGTATTCTTGAGCCGTTCTATGGCGTCCCTAATATCTTCTTCATCTGGTGATTCCAACTCTTCACCACTGATATTGGTCCTATGTGGCGTTCGTTCTTCTATGAACTCTCCATTTAAGAGGTTTTCAAAGTGATTCCTCCAAGCTAGTCTGCCTTGTCAGATTGACTATGAAGGTCACTCAATGCTTTGTGAGAGTGTCTTGAGATACTTGTGATTTTTTCCATAGCCACAAGGAATTCAGACTAGGTGATTGGTGATTGTTTAGCATGTCTGCTGTTTGATGTTGCATTGGAATATGCCATAAGAGAGTTTGGAATTCTTATGAGAGAAACGATTTTCAACATATCATGCCAAATTCTGGCCTATGTCCTAAAACGCAGTTTTCTGAGTATGGAGAGAGCCTTCCTAAATCTGCAAAAAGCAACCGATAAATCTGGATTGCAGGTCAATGAGTCCAAAACAAAGTATATACTCTGTAATTCTAAAAGAGGAGAATATCTAGGAGGAAGAGTAAAAATTGGAGACTTCAACTTAAAAACTGTCGAGGAATTTATCTACCTTGGGACACTGTTAAATTCAACTAATAATATCCACCTACAGATTCAGCGGCAGATTATAGCAGCTAACCAATGCTATTATGGGCTCCAGAGGCATCTTAAAAGCACATCTCTCTCTAGGACCACCAAGATTTGTATCCATAAAACCTTCCTAGGCCCTATAGACCCGTCCTCACGTGTTCATCTGAGTGCTGGACGATGAGGAAAGCACTAGAATCATCTCTATTCAGATTGGAAAGAAAGATTTTGAGAAGGATTATGGGGTGGGCCTATGTATATCAACATTGTATGGAGATCCATTTAATAAAGGCTGCACGTCTTTGATAGTCAAGGTCTCTTGCATGCATGAATAATATTGAAGTGCCCAAGTCATTCCTACAAGAAAAATTTTCAAATGAAGAGTTTGAAGACCTCGCTTGCGTTGGGTAGATTGCGTAATGGTAGATGCTCAGAATCTGTTGGAATAAGAAATCGGAAGGCAGCAGCACAGAACAGAAAGACAAGCGGCTCTGACTGAGGGAAGCCTAGAGCTGCCAAAGAAGAATTGCTTGCTGGGTTTGTGCCTCTCTAAAATCATGTGGGTCGGACCTTGGTCCTGAGTTCTGTAGGCCCAGATTTTTAAGATGACAAGCTACTGTTGTATTGGAAGCCTCTACTACACCCGATAAATCATAATCTTTTCATCTGCAAGGCTCATATTCCTATTGTTAAAAGCAGGGCTTGAAACAGAAAAAAAACTTTTATTTTAAAAAGTTATTAAAAAATCATTGGAATTTTATTTGTCGATATTTTTTTAATTCTTTTAGAACTACAACTTTTTTCCCTTTCAACTTTTCAAGTAAAGGTTTACATATGTTTTATTTAAAAGTTCTGTCGATTTCGCTAAAAAGTCTATTGAAAAAATGACTTATTCCTAGCTACTAAAACGACACATTAAGAATCATGTTTAATTCATTTGGAATAGAATAGAATAGAAAATAATTTTATTCGGGGACAAAGTCCCTTTAAAATAACAAAAAATTATAAAATTAAAATATTATGTCTGGCCTAAATAAAAACAAACACAAAAAATAAAAAGAAAGAGATATAAGTAAAGAAAACAGTTAAACATGCTATATACAAAATAAATAAAAAAAATCTATATGCAAATCACTTGAAATAATACCAAGACACTTAAAACTATGTACAGTGGTTAAACATAAATATACACTTTTAGAAAAAATATAATAAAAAATACATTAAATTCTTCTTAGAAATAAACTGTTTCTGTAGAAAAAAAAAAAGAAAAAATAAAGCCGAATCTGATAGTAAAAATTGTCTGAATATTTAAATGATGAATTATATGTAAATACATCATTATGTAAATCATTATGAATAATATGTAATTTTACAGAAAAGGTTACCGGGTATCTGACTGTTTTTGGGACAGGAATTGGAATAGGATGGTTTTAAATGTAGATAGGAAGGGGCAATGCTGAATTTTGATAGGAAGGGAATTCCATAAATTAACAGAGCCAGCAATAAAGGAGTTTGGAATGAGGCAGATCTGTGAGAAAGAATGATAAGGTCGGAAGATCGAGATCTTGTGGAAAGGGAATGGACTGAGGACTTGAATTGGAGAAGGTTGTAGGCGTTAGGACAATGATTGTTGATGGTGTGATAGAGGGGAAGAGGCACTTTAACTCAGTGTAATGGTGAGAGACATGGGAGTATCGCGGGGCACCAATTACAAATCTTACGCAGCTGTTCATTAATGTTTCCAGTCTGTCACGGAGCTCCACCGGGAGGACCACTCATTTATGACAAATTATAACTCGAATCTAGTGGTACTCGTGGGGAAAACTAGTTCAGCAAAGTGGGCTTTATTGTGGTCCTTTTTGACAAGCCCTGGTTACCTTAAGGTTGTGCAGTCGTGTACTTACCAGTGGGAATGTCAAGTTTCATTTGCCGGGGCTGCCGAGAAATGTAAATTAACCAATCAGGTTAAGTTGTTTAAACTGTGACAAACTTCCAAATCCTAATACTAATTTATATTAATGCGATTAAATCTAGTTAAAATAACCACATTTTTATTTTTTCAGGTTTAATCAAGATAAAGATTGTTTTGTATTCCTCATTTCTACAAGAGCTGGTGGCCTAGGAATTAATCTGACTTCTGCCGACACTGTTGTAATTTATGATAGTGATTGGGTATGTATTTTTAAACTAAAAATACTTAACAAAAAAAACTTTCCCTAGTAATTAATATTTAATGACCTTTTTTTTTTCTTTGGTAAAAATGAAATTTTCTTCTGATTTTGACTTGTGAATGTTTGCTGATTTTAAATTTCAGTTATAATAATTGTTATGTGTTAAATCATATTACAACATTTACCAAAGTATCCCTCCAGAAGCAGATTGGAACGATGAGTTAATTGTAAAGAATGTTCAGTACATATTCTTGCCATCCTATCCTTTTTGTTGCTTATGTTCCTGAATGATCAGGCACCCACTCATTTGTCTGTTTCAGGTTGAGAGGGTATAAAAAGTATCAATCTTAATAATCCTCTTTACGACTACTCTTAATTCAGTAGTATAACCACTGAAAGCACCAAACCTGTGGGTGCTTTCAGTACTATAACCACTGAAAGCACCAAACCTGTGGGTGCACTATTCTATGGGTGCACTATTCATTCTATGGGTGCAAATGTCAATTACTATTTTGTGTGAGCATACACTAACCACTATTCTGTGACTGAAAGAATGAGGTCTAGGGTCAGGCTTTATAGACAGGAAAAACTTGGAATAGTCAATGAATTTTATTTTTCGGGCAAGATCAGAGAAAAATCAAGGGTTTTTCAGCAGAAATTCAGAGAATTTTTTGAAAATGTAATGTTACTAAATGGAAACATAGTAATAAAAAGTAGATACCAAAGTAAAAACAATATTTTACTTCATCACTACCCAAAAATAAGCCTTGAGTGCTTGCAGAAGGTTAAAAAACTTTTTGTGTTTAAATCAAAGCATTCCATAGAGAAGATTCCTGCACTCATCTCCCTCTCCAGCTCTACCCATTTTATAATAGTCTAATGCCTGAAAATAATTTCTATTCAAAGTTGAGCGGTAAGTGAAAGTTGTGTTGCGCACACCAGATTTTTATTTTCCATATTATCTATTGTACTCTTCAATTCCTACTAATAATTCCTTTGCTTTTTACTGTAAAACATCCTTCTTTTTCCTTGCATGATAAATATCCTTTAATTGTAAATGATAAGAATCACTTTAACTCTCATTCCCTACCATTACATTTTGATAAATTTCTAGGTTATTTCCTCCAAAATTTTAATGATATTACTGCTTTTTCTAAAATCTGGCTCAAGCCTGTTATTCCATCTTTTTCCTTATACATTCCTCATTGTACTTGCATAAGTCAATGGGTGGAAGTTTTTGTATTTTCGTCAAATCTCCTTTTCCATGTATTACTTTTCTCTTAACCTATAATATCTACCTCATATTGCCTCCTCAGATTCGTTTTCATCTTACTTTAGAATCTTTCCTTTTTACCTACATCTCATTAGCCAATAACATTACATTAGCCAGTAATTTCAACACTTAATTTATCCTTTGGATCTGCTGACTAATTACTAATGACTGATTTCCATTTTCTAGATCTTTTTATTGTTTACTTTCAATCCACCTGCCTTAACTAGTTCTCAAGAACATAGCTTTTAACCTCATTATAATATTTTCCTCCCAAAACATATCTCCCTCCTTTGATTTCTTTCCTTTTATACTATGATCTAATGAAGATCTCCTTTAGTTTCTTTCCTTTCATACCATGATCTAATGAAGATTTCCTATAATTTTCTTACTCTTAAGGTCATTCCTTAGCAAATTTCCTGTTATGATCTCGACTCTGCGTTGAGCTTGACCACTGGTGGGGTTCAAGCTGAGGGAGCGATATTAGTTTGACAATTGACAGTTCAGCAATATAACAGTTCATTTTTAAGGTGGCATTTATGCATCTGAATTTTTGAACCTTAAGACGTGATTTGGCCCCTTTTTTTTAACTACTTGGTTGACTAAATCTAGTAGAACCACTTTCAAATATTCATCTCATATCAGCAAAGAACATTTTATAAGAAATTATTTTAATATTTTCTAGTTATAATTCAACCTGAAAAGAGAGACTAAAAAAATTAATGAATTGTTATATTTCAATCATTTTGGGTGATTCCAGTTGTTCTGAAATCTGTAACTAGGATTCTGGTATTAGGTTAGCTTTATTTTAGTCCCCAACAAAATCTTGTTCCTTTTCAATCCTTGTGATACTAAAAGTCATTGCATACTCTTAATATCTTCACTCTGCTTTCTTCTAGCCACCCTTTAAATAAAATATCTCAATCAACCAATTTGTATATCCCTTCTCATAGAACTCTTATACCTCCCTCACTAATTTCATTCATCACCATTGACTTCTGCACTTCCTCTATTATCAATCTTCCGGATTCATGTTAAGGATAAATGTCTATTAAGTTAAGTTCTAATTAATGCAAACAGATAAATTCTGCTTGAAATTGACATTTATGTTATTCTGAAGGGAGGTAATATCCCAGAATAAACATAAATTTTTCATTCATTCAACATCTCTTTTTTGCTCTTCTATGACACCGATGTTTTGACAATGATTAAATAACCTATCCCACTTAATTATTTCTAATACTAGGCACTTCCTTTTGATAAACTAAAACAATTTCATCAAAATGCCTTTGTTTAACATATCTTCGTACATAAATATTTTAAAACTCTGCCTTTGCCATGTTATGATTGTTATAGATAAAGTTAAACATTATTATTTTTTATTCATTGTCTATTATTAGACTATATGATCGATCATAAGTAGTTTAAAAATTTGAAGACATGACATTGTTGTTATGTACTAATACATTCATTAAACTTAAATTTATTTTACGATTCATTTTAATCAATATAACTTGTTTTAGAATCCACAAGCCGATTTACAAGCACAAGACAGGTGTCACAGGATTGGCCAGATTCGTCCAGTTATTGTGTATCGTTTGGTTTCCAAAGGGACAATTGATGAAAAAATTGTTTCTAGAGCTGCTGCCAAGCGGAAATTAGAAAAAATAATCATACATGGTGGTAAGTGTGTATTTAAGTTTAAGGCTCAGCACTGTGTATTTAAATTAAGTTTTGGGTTGTTTTTTACTTGAGTTTAACTATTTGAGAAAACAGTTTTGTTATATTAGCAGATTACAAAACGTTTCAATACAGTAAATTCTCTTCACAAAGGGCCCTATTCCTTTTTAGCTTATTGGCTATAGTTTTGGAGATAAAGCCAAGATTGTTTTAAAAAACCTAAGAAATAATGTTTTTGCTGTTTCTCATTGGGTTTTGATGACATTGTTAGTTACTATTGGTAGTCCTGCTATTGGCAATATTAGCAGGTAGACATTCTCACTAGCTGTATGGTGTAGTGTTAGGTGTCAAAATCCTCGTTAAAATGCCACAAGCTCAGTGGAGAATGACAGGTTATCATTTAAGGAAAGAGAAAACATTGAGATTATTTTACTATTCCGAACAAATCAACTATTAAATAAAAAGAAAATCGGAGGCAAAGCTGTTTTTCTGTAGATTAACAAAACCACATGTAAATAAAAGAGGATTTAGAATTTCTGAAATTATTATGGAAGGAGGAAACAGAAACTGCAGGTTTCATCATTTACATACACATACAAGTGCTACATGTTAAAAAACAAGTGCAGTTAAACTAGTTATGCTTAAATGAATTTTTCATAGCTGATGAAAAACAAATATTAAAATTTTTATTTAAGCTGTTCAATTCAATAAATTTTTTTTATTTGATCAAAAATCTATCATCATATTATGTTTTCTAATGATGAAAGAATTAAAAAAATAAGTAATATAAAATGCATTAAGCAGTTTTAGCATAAATTCCTAAAACACAATATCAGTATACTAAATAGATTTTTGTGCAAAGATTGTTTTATTTTTTTATGGTTTTAACATTTTAGGAAATTTCTCACATTCTAAGCAGGCTGAATGTAAGAATGTTATGGATTATGAAGAACTAAAAGAACTCTTAAACAATAAACAACAGAGTATGGAGATACATTCAGATGGATCAGGTATAGTAATTATAATTATTTAACTTGTTATTTATAAACTTTCTTATGTTTTTATTTATTCTTTGGTTGAATTTTTGCAGAATTGTGTTATAAATGAATAGAAATTTGAATAACTAATCCTTTTAAATTTATAGAAATAAGATTCAGCTTATAAACTGAAATAGAGGTAGATAATATGATGAGAGTGTAATTTTCTTTATTATTATTATGCAATAGTATTTCTCATATTATTCAGTGACAAATCCATTAGTAATCTCTCACCGGCTGTAGTAGTTCTGTGTTGGCCAGTAAGGAGTTTGTTTTCTTTATTTTATTCATTGTTTTCTATTGTTATTATTACGGCTACCACCTGGAATTTGTATTTGCATCTCCTACTTCAGATATTTGAATTAGTGATAAAGCAAAGCTATTGGAGGAAAATTTATTTATGTATTTTCTACTGCATAATCACTAAAAGATGCTTATAAATGAGGTTACTGTTAAACCTAGCATGGTTTTATTTTGTTATTTAAGAAAAACAAAATGGTTTATATACAGGAAACAAATTTTACTTTCCTATAATTTAAGTTTATCCTTTTCACAATATTTTATTGATAACATTTTAAACAATCTATTTATTATAATTATTGAGTAGAAAAAGAAATTGGCCCAAACTTAGATTAGAAATTTTTCAAGAACTGATACCTATTTATGAAATATAGAGGTAATTAAAAGTAAATAATTCAAAACGATATATGACTTTCTTAGGTACCTAAATTAATGTTCATACCTGATCTCTATAAACTATACCTCCTAAAGTATGTGAAATCTATAACATCGAGTGCAAAACTTCTCGGGCCTCATTCTGAATGTAATGTCATAGGTTGAAAATTATTTTGATTAAATACATTTTTGTTTCAATAAAATTATTTTACTACTTTCCATTCCCCAAAACAAGTAGTTGATCTAGTTGTTATGTAAGAACCAGCATAAAGCCGAAATAAGTTGTAATTATATGTTTATAAACAAAATATGTATATCAACAAACATTTTAGTTTAAATCATTGAAATTTAATTAATTGATTTTTAATGTATTTCAGTGCTGACTGAAGAACAGTGGGAGTCTCTTTTGGACCGTACTTCTACCATGAATCGACAATAACCATTTTGATTGGATTAAGCATTGTACCTGGTCGGAATTAATGTTCAAACCTAACTTATGTTCGATATTTCCTGTGAAAAAGCATGCTGATTGATATTTTACTCATTTATATTATTAGGTAATGTATATTTAAAAAAAAAAAATTGTATAAAACAAATAAATCGACATTGTAAATATTTTTTTATTAATTGAAATATCAACGACCGTATTGTATATATTTTTTATTGTTTTGTTTATATTGTTGGAAATAAAATCAATTCTGCACTTCATGTTCCACTGTATTAAAGCTGCAGGTTTTTTAATGTATTTTTTGTTATAAAGCTTGTAAAACAAGAAACTTTTTGTATTTCAATCTTAACTATTGAGAAATAAATGACTAAAAATTGGTTGATCTATTTTCCTAAGTATTAGAAACTCCTGTCAACTTTACCTATCAGGCTATACGGCTGTTTGCTGTAGTGGGATGTTACACATTACTGCATAATAACACACTAGCACTAATAAAACAATAACATAAGTTTCCACTACTTGTTAAATCTTCGATAGTTAATCTGATTCTGTCTTCCGACGGTCTTGTTAACACTGGTTCTCTTCTCGGAGCTTTGATGTTGAGTTGGGCTGGCGCTTTCCAGTCATAAATGAATTTCTTGGATCGAGGGAAGTAATAACTCACCAACCATGGAAATCCATCCTCAGTGAGACATAAATTCCTATGGTTTTTATCATTTATGCATTGAATGTAGTGCTATAATATAATAGATATGATAGATAGCTATAATAGATATGATCACATGCATGACAGTCACCTAAACCAGATAAGCGGGCCATCGGGGATCTATGTTCTGACCAAGGCTATGTACAGTGGGAAAGTATTTTTCCTTAGGTTAATCCCTTTTGGATCAATATTCACCGATGGCTCCAATTGTATCCTAACAGATTATCTTTTTCCATTTATTGGGGTCTTCGAAATCCTCCCCAATAGATTTCTTGGAACTCCGGCCAAGCCTTCTTTCTTGAACTTTTGTTTGGTAACAACTCTCAGGAGGAGGTTGAGAGGTACCATTCCCGTTAAAACCTGTACTATTCCATGTGAGTTTGTTCTATATGGTCTGGTGGTATGCAGCAGGGTCCTACTCTGGATCGATGCCAACATTTTTCTCTGGTGCTATGCAAAATTCTGGTACCAGGAGGGGGATGTATACATTAGTATACCAGTACAACCCCTTTATAAATTGTCATTTTTGCTGGGTATCTTAGTGCCCAGAATTCTCTCCCAACATGATTGAGTTCGTTCAAAGCTTGAGTCATCTTAGTTGCCATATAATCTTAGAGATGTGCCGTTGTAGAGGACAAGCTGAAAAATTCATAGAATCTTTTTTCCACGCTCGATGAATATATCTCCATCAATGGAGCGCAATTCAGCCACGGTCTATCCCTGAGGAAGTGAATTTTTCTTCGTAGCACCACTAGTACAGGAAGCAGCATCCCAAAGAAAATATTTTTTCCTCCATGAAGAATATCTATTAAAGAGGCTAGTGGTTCCGAGCATTGTAAATATTCATTGAGGTATAAGAAGTCCTCTTCCATCAGTTGTTGGCAGCTTTTAATTTTTAAATGTATGTTGAGATGATGAATTTTATCTTTTATTTTGCATATCTGCTTTAGAGAATCGAATAATGAATTCCATCTTGTTTTACCTGGTCTTGATAGAATGTGACCTAATGTTTCTTGAATTATTTCAGCCGTCTTGGACCTGGATGCAAAATGCCATAAGACAGTGCATTTATTCAATACACGCCTGTGGCATTCAGCTGACGTTGAATGATTTTTAAGTCCATTATATACATCAAAAGTTGCACACATGTGCAATGTGTGTGACATGCAACGATAATGATTTGGTAAAGTTTCCATCATTTCTTGAATAAAATACGTGTTTGTTAATAATTTTGGGGTAGAACCACTGCCGATATCTTCGATAATATCATCATTCTCAGAATCTGTTGAGCTTTGGTCAATGTTGTCATTGTCAGACAAATGATGTGGTTCATTTTCACAGGTCGAATCGATTACATTTGGGTCTACACCGAAAGTTTTAAATGCCTAAACAAAATTTGAGGCATTGTCTGTAACGGTTGCCACTATCTTTGGACATGTTAAGCCGAAATCACAATGAATGTTTTGGAGCAGAGAGTTGTCATAGGAATGGGTTTTCGTAAGTCCTTTGCATGCCAAAGCAGCGGATTTTCTGTGGTAATCACGATCTATTCAGTGGGCGGTAACACCGAAGAAATTTATGCGCCTACAATACCATATATCTGCAGACGTACAAGTGTAATCGATTTTTTCCAATTGAGCCCTAATATTGTTGTTATTTTGTTCAAATAACTCTTCTACTTTTTTTTACAATAGATCGCCGGGAAGGAAGTCTAACTCCAATGTGTTCTATGTCAAGGTCTTGCATAATTTCTTTTAAATATTTATCTTCAATGGATCGAAAGGGTATCATTAATCTTCTAAATCTTCTTGGGTAAGATTTTTTTCTTCTGAAAAACTATTATTTCTTTGTTCTTCCGGTAAGTTAAAATTATTTATCTTTTTATCACACCGCTGCCGTTTTTCTTCTAAATATCTTTTGTAGTTTGTAAAGGTTTCCTCACCATGTTTCCTTTTCAAATGAGATATAAAATTATGGCTAGATTGATGAGCTCCTTTGACTTCTGTTTTACATATTTGGCAAGCAGCGGTATAATTATATTATTATTTTGTAGACTTACTTTGAATGAACTTATAAAACTTTCTAATCTAAGATGGTCAACGATGGCTTGAGTTCAGAAGTAACTATTTGATCACTTCCACTTTCAATCGTACCAACTATATCTTAATGCTCAATCACACAACCAAATGAGAGCCCTCCGGTTTTTGACGATGAAGACACATTATGCAATCCATCATATGTATTCGATAAATCAACCTTCTTCTGAACAATGTATTCCCCCATGGTGGATATAAAATATATGAAAGAGTTACACAATCCTGGAAATCACGCCTTATAATTAAAAACAATTAACAAAGAGTAACTAAAAACAAAATTTTAACAATAACTCACAAATTAATATATAATAACTTTAGAAACATCCAAATAACAAAGTAATCAGTTACAGGTTGTTAACGATAGCTAAAACTAAAGTTTGTTAGTTCCATTGCTGCCACGCGCTCGATGGCCAATCCTCATGACAGTGTTGCCGCACGCTCTTTGAAAATTCGTACTATTATTGGCTAAATGTTATTGTTTTCTCTTAGACACATTAGATCAGATCTTTGATTATTTGTTCACCACTTATGTTTTAAAAACTACTAACATTCCTTTATTTTGTTAATGGATCAAGGATTAAAATTAGTTTAATTTAATTTACGAAATAAGTTTAATAAAACACATATAAATGTACTTATATTTTTAGAAATTATTGGAAAACTTTCTATAAAAATTAAAATAGTAAAATAAACCTTTTAAAGGATTCAATATTCCTATGATCATTAAAAATGAATGTAAAAGCATTAGTAATTACGTATTTACATTTTTTACTTTACTAACCAAAAATTGAAAATATTTTTTTAAAATGACGCTAACAATTTTTTTTTTTAATTTTATTGATCCGGAAAATTAAATTATGAAGGAAATAAAATCATACTCTATATTTTCTTATATTTTTTGTATACTCGATTAAAATCTAAAATATTTTTAAAAATTACGCTAACAATATTTTTTTAAATTTTCTATGTAGAAAATTATTATATTTAGAAAATTATAATTATTATTATTATTATAGCGAAACTTGGCCGCTTACATTAAGGGATGAGCAGCGTCTTAAGGTTTTTGAAAATAAAGTATTGCGTAGAATATTCGGACCGAAGAAGGATGAGTTAACCGGAGAGTTCAGACAGTTACACAACGCCGAATTGCGCGAACTGTATTAGGGTAATATAATTGAGCTAATTTCATCGCGGCGAATCAAATGGGCTTGTAAAGTTGTTGGGCTTAGTAGCGAGAGAATTCCTAAAAGGTTAATATTTGCTGTGCCGAATGGTAAGCGTCCGAGGGGTAGACCGAAGCGAAGGTGGGAAGATTGCATTAAAGCCGATCTGAAGGGACTGGGTTTGGACGGCGATCGGTGGAGGGAGGTGTGTAATAAGCGATTGGTGGTGTCGGCATCGAACCTTCGGGTTCGCTAAGCCTTTTATTATTATTATTATTATTTATGTAGAAAATTAAAAAAAAAATGTAAATACACAGTTTTATGAATGAAATAACAACCATACAGTAATCATCTATAAACCAACAAAAGTATTACATATTAATATAAATAATAACACAGTAAAAATAATTGTAAGCAAATCTAAACTTTATTCATAAAAATATAACTTTGCAAAACTAAGAAAACATCATGTAAGAGCATGTCCGGTTAGCTAGTCGATCGCTGTGAATTCCCGCACTAGGGGAGCCCCGGGAGAGGGGACTCTAAAACTATTGGTCTATATTTTTCTAGTACCCCAAAAATAAATATCTTGTATTCATTTATTTCCGCAAATGTTTAGGACCCCTCCGATGGTTTCCCAACATTAATGTTTCGTGCTTTTTATCGTCTCTATGACTAGAGACTCTAATATCAATTATATCCGAAAAGTTAAGTAAACATCATACACGATGAAGGAATCCCAAATCCGACATTATATTCATAAAAAGCGCCTCAAAACATCAAATTCTACCCTAACATCATTTAAATCAGAAAAATTAAAAAACATCATACGCAATGGCGGAATCCCAAATCCGACATTATTTTCATAGAGACCGCCCCGACAATATTAAATTTGACCCTAATATCAATTAAATCCGTAAAGTTGAAAAAAACACGATACGGGATGGCGGAATTCCTAATCCGACATTATTCTCATTAAAGGCACCCCCGACAAGAATTAAATTCGACCTTAATATCAATTAAATCCGAAAAGTTAAAAAACATCATACGCGTTGGCCGAATCCCTAATCCGACATTTTTTTTTCATAAAAAGTGCTCCCCAAACCCTCATAGTCGACCCATATATCGATTAAATAAAAAAAGTTAGAAAAAGTCGGTGCCCGGGGGCACTATCTAAAATCTTACATTTTTTTTTTTCATAAAAAGTGCCCCCAATACCTAATAGTCGACTCATATATCGATTAAATCAGAAAAGTTACAAAATGTCCGGGGGCATTATCGAAAATCCGACATTATTTTCATAAAACGCGCTCCCAAAACCTAATAGTCGACCTTAATATCAATTAAATCCGAAAAGTTAAAAAACATCATACGCGATAGCCGAATCCCTCCAAATCCGACATTATTTTCGTAAAAAGCGCCCCAAAAAACCTAATAGTCGACCAATATATCAATTAAATCAGAAAAGTTACAATAAGTTCGTGCCTGGGGGCACTATCTAAAGTCGGACTTTTTTTTTCATAAAAAGCGCCCCCCAGAACCTAATAGTCGACCCATATATCGATTAAATAAGAAAAGCTACAAAAAGTCGGTGCCCGGGGCACTATCTAAAATCCGACATCTTTTTCATAAAAAGAGCCCCCAAAACATCAAATTCTACCCTAACATCATTTAAATCAGAAAAATTAAAAAACATCATACGCAATGGCGGAATCCCAAATCCGACATTATTTTCATAGAGACCGCCCCGACAATATTAAATTTGACCCTAATATCAATTAAATCCGTAAAGTTGAAAAAAAACACGATACGGGATGGCGGAATTCCTAATCCGACATTATTTTCATTAAAGGCACCCCCGACAAGAATTAAATTCGACCTTAATATCAATTAAATCCGAAAAGTTAAAAAACATCATACGCGTTGGCCGAATCCCTAATCCGACATTTTTTTTCATAAAAAGCGCTCCCCAAACCCTCATAGTCGACCCATATATCAATTAAATAAAAAAAGTTAGAAAAAGTCGGTGCCCGGGGGCACTATCTAAAATCTTACATTTTTTTTTCATAAAAAGTGCCCCCAATACCTAATAGTCGACTCATATATCGATTCAATCAGAAAAGTTACAAAATGTCCGGGGGCACTATCGAAAATCCGACATTATTTTCATAAAACGCGCTCCCAAAACCTAATAGTCGACCTTAATATCAATTAAATCCGAAAAGTTAAAAAACATCATACGCGATAGCCGAATCCCTCCAAATCCGACATTATTTTCGTAAAAAGCGCCCCAAAAAACCTAATAGTCGACCAATATATCAATTAAATCAGAAAAGTTACAATAAGTTCGTGCCTGGGGGCACTATCTAAAGTCGGACTTTTTTTTTCATAAAAAGCGCCCCCCAGAACCTAATAGTCGACCCATATATCGATTAAATAAGAAAAGCTACAAAAAGTCGGTGCCCGGGGCACTATCTAAAATCCGACATCTTTTTCATAAAAAGCGCCCCCAAAACATCAAATTCTACCCTAACATCATTTAAATCAGAAAAATTAAAAAACATCATACGCAATGGCGGATCCCAAATCCGACATTATTTTCATAGAGACCGCCCCGACAATATTAAATTTGACCCTAATATCAATTAAATCCGTAAAGTTGAAAAAAACACGATACGGGATTGCAGAATTCCTAATCAGACATTATTCTCATTAAAGGCACCCCCGACAAGTATTAAATTCGACCTTAATATCAATTAAATCCGAAAAGTTAAAAAACATCATACGCGTTGGCCGAATCCCTATTCCGACATTTTTTTTTCATAAAAAGCGCTCCCCAAACCCTCTTAGTCGACCCATATATCGATTAAATAAGAAAATCTATCTAAAATCCGACATCTTTTTCATAAAAAGCTCCCCCAAAACATAATAGGTGACCCTGATATTGGTTAAAACCGTAAAGTTACAAAAAGTCGGTGCCCGGGGGCACTATCTCAAATCTGACATTATTTTTATAAAAAGCTCTCCCCAAAACCTAATAGTCGACCCATATTATATATTAAATCAGAAAAGTTACAAAAAGATGCTAGGGGGAGGGAAGGGGTTGGGGAGGGATTTAGCTTAAGCTAAAAGTTAGCTGTTCGTTTCCGCTAAAAGCTAATTTAGCTGTAAAGTTGAGTTGAGATTTGGTGGTCCACAAAGCCATCGAATTCCTCACGCATCCATTCCTTACAATCCAAAATCCTTCGTAAAATCCTCAATGCTCCTTACTTTGTCACTAATAAAATCATCCATAAAGACCTTAATGTTTCTTATATTTCCGAATTGGCCCAATCCAGATACCTATCCTTCCATAATAAACTTCAGAACCATCCGAACCCTCTCGCTTCCTATTCGATCCCTGATAACCCTCCGAGGTGTCTGAAAAGAAGATGGCCTCGAGATCTTCTATTGTAAATTCATTTTTTTTTAGTGTGCTACCAGTGGGTAATTTCTCAACAAGTGTTTTCATGTTTTTATTTTCTGTTATCACATTTACATGATGTATTCTTTCTTAATACAGTTGTAAATATCGTAGATAAAAAAAAATAATAATACAATAAAGCTGAAAAGTTAACTGCGCTAAAACTGTTAGAAGCTAAATCAACTTCATATTTAGCACCGCTAGTTTTAGCTTTTTAGTGGTACGTTAGCTAGTTAAAAATTTGCTTGCTAACACCCAACTCTGATCTATGGTACAGACCCCTTTCTACTAAATTATGAACATCTGCCTAAAACTTCGCGAATAGCTCCATCGCATCGTAATCTAAAACTTTTTCATTTACGAAAATAATCAGAATTGGGGCGTTTTCAATCTGAAGATAGGCAAACTTTTGTCTATTTAATTAGGTATTAAAAATTGATTAACATCCATTTGCTTTTTAGCCCGGTAAATTTATGATTTGATATATAGAGAATTCATAATTGGCGCCTAAATGTGAGGATCAGTTCTTTATCAGATGCAATACAAACATGAAAAGTCACCCCATTTTCCGTGTCCACTCCTATGCAAAATGGAGGGTGAAAGATGGCTACCTTGAACTTCCTTTCTTATGTTATGTTTTTCCTTATATCTCCATCAAAAGCCACCGTTCTTGAATTTTGCAGGTACTAATATAATCAGCAAGGATCTTCATTTTTTATTCCATCGAAGTTTACCCGATTAAAAAAAATACAAAAAGCTATAGATTGATTCATTTGGCGTCAAAAAAAGCTATATTTTCTTGATTCTAATTCTGTCACCCTTCTTAACTTTGAAACTATTGACATATAGAAAACAATATTTCTTATGTTTTTTGTTGTCTCAAGCAAGTGGAATGTTCATAAAATTGTTTTTTAATATTTTCTTAAAAATGGTGGAGATATGTTATTTTTTAAAATAAAAATCACGATCTCAAAGATGAATTCCATCGCGAACTCCTCCGACTGGATAGGTAGACTAGAAGCTACCGCTCATTTAATTTAACTGAAGGATTTACAGTCAGTAACCATTTTAATTTTAGATAAACCTCATCTGAGAACACAACTTCTGTCAGTCGGTGGAAAGCCATTGCTTTCCATACTGAAATTTAAATAAAAGTGGCGAAAATAGACGTTTCATTTAAGGTAGAACTGAAGGCTGAAATTTTGATACGATGGAAAGAATATTTCCCTAAAAGAGAATTCACCTTGACTGACGATGTACTCGGTTGCTTTTTGAAAACTGACGGCATCAAATATATCAAATTAGTCCAGTAACTGGACTAATTGGACTGTAGTTGACTGGACTAACTGGACAGTAACTGGACTCCAGTTGAACGTGGAAAAAAGTCAAATTGTTTCTCTTCCGGTTTCACTTCTGTTTTATATGTCTTTAGGATGTTAAATTTGATTTCGAAGTTTAAAAACTAAATTTTCCATTGTGTTCTGACATATATGGCAAAAACACCGAAATTTCCGCTCTTTTTTTTTGTTTTTGTAGCCATGATTCCGAAACTATGAATTTGATCGAAATTGTAAACTCTATACAAAGTTAAAGGACATAAAATCTCCTATAGATTTTATCATTTACTTTTTAATGTTATATGACCAACAAGTGAAGAGTTAGAGGAAGTTGACTGCTTAATTCACAAAAAATAGCTGTTTTCGTCATTGTTTCCCCCCATCTCATAATCTAGCATCTCTCGAAGAAATTCATTATAATTATTTTGAAAGAGCATGACATTTCCCATATACCATATATGGATACGTTATTACCTGAGAAGCTAAGTGGGGTGGTTGTGGATGTGGTCAAGCATACGAAATTGAAGGCTTATTTCAGTCGTACTTAAATTAAGCTCTTCACTTTTTTTTTATTGTACTAAACGATACAATGAAAAGCCATTAGGGTGCTCAAACTTTGGAGCGCATTTTGAGATTAATTTGATTGCGGCAGATGCTTCGACTGAAATACGCCAATTCCGTTCGCTTTAACAGCAGCTTTCTACCTTCTCACATAGTAACGTATCTATATGAGGTATATAGGAAATGCAATGCTTTTTCAAAATGATTATAATGGATTTCTTTGAGAGATGCGTAGATTATGAGTTTGGAGGAAAACAACGACGATATCAGCCATTTTTTGTGAAATAAGCAGTGAACTTCCTATAACTCCTTACTTATAGGTTAAAAAGTTATTGAACTTTGTACAGAGTAGCAATTTCAATAAAATTCATATTTTCGGAGAGATGGCTGAAAAAACTAAAAACAGTGCGAAAGTTTTGCTGTTTTTTGCATACATTCCGGAACGCAATGTAAAATTTAGTTTTGAAACTTCGAATTCAGATTTAACATCCTAAAAAACATATACAGAAGAAAGAGTATTTGAATTTTGTTTACATTTAAGTAGTTCGTGGTAAGTTTATCATAAACCCTTCGAGTTTATCGTACAAATTCCACTTTGAACTTCATCATCACTGTCTTCGGTCGGACAATGTATGTTTTTAATGGCGATTTTAAACCACGTCCCTGAAATGTACTACCGACATCTGTCACTAAAAGGAATTTACGTCCCCAAAGCGGATATAATCTTACCCTAATTAGAAACCGGTACCTAAACAATGATTCCGCTTCCTCCGTACCAAATAGTGGTACTTCCCCTTCCCTCATCGAGCCCTCCCCTGGCCAGCGAACCTCTGCAGAGCCACGACCATCCAAATTGACCCATTTACCTCATTCGCGACCGAATTTTTAAGCCCCCCTGCTGTTTAAACTCCTTACCGTTCCACGTACCAATATTTAAATCCCTATACTTCAACTTGCGCCATGAATCCCCTAAATGCAATTTGTTGCGCCTCTTGTCCCGAAACTTAAAAATTAGAATCTATAAAACAATTATCTGCCTACAGTTCTTTATGATGCGAAACTTGCCGCTACATTAAGGGATGACAGCGTCTTTAAGGTTTTTGAAAATAAAGTATTGCGTAGAAATATTCGGAACCGAAAAAGGATGAGTAACCGGAGAGTTCAGACGGTTTACACAACGCCGAATTGCGTGAGATGTATCCGGGTAATATAAATTGACGTAATTTTCATCGCGGCGAATCAAATGGGCTTGTAAAAGTTGTTGGCCTAGTAACGCGAGAAATCCTAAAAGGTTAAATTTGCTGTTCCGAATGGTAAGCGTCCTAGGGGTAGACCGAAGCGAAGATGGGAAGATTGCATTAAAGCCGATCTGAAGGGACTGGTTTGGACGGCAGAACGGGGAGGGAGGTGTGTAACAAGCGATTGGAGGTGATCGGCAATCGAACCTTCGGGTCGCTAAGCCTTATTATTATTATTATTACATTTAAGTACCATTCAACTGCACTAGTTTGATATCTTTGACGTCCGTCGTCAGTTTTCAAAATCCAACTGATTACATCGTCAGTCGAGGTGAATTCTCTTATAGGGAAATATTCTTTACATCATATCCAAATTTAAGCCGTCAGTTCTACCGTTAAATGAAACGTCAAATTTCGCAACTTTAATTTAAATTTTCGTATGGAAGGCAACGGGTACGCATATATACATCTGAGCACACGATCACATTTCCTGTGCATGCTTAGATGGTTTATTACATTTTATTGCCTTATATCAGGGGTCTCCAAACTACAGCCTGCGAAAGCTTTGGTTTAGTGGCAAAATTTTAAAAACTATTAAATTAATATAGAAATATAAAATATAGTAAATCACCCACACACAAGGTACTACAACATTTATTGCATGTTTGTTTTTTTTCATAGAAAACTCATATCACAACGGAAGTGTCTTTTATAGAAAGTATTTTTTTCTGTTCACCACAATCCATGCAGCATCACAATCAAGGCCCGCGGTTCTTATTGGATGTCTCAATGACACCCGCAAGTCTTAGTTGAGTTCTCTATGTGGCCCGCGGAACAAAAACTTTGGAGACCTCCGCCTTATATTCTCAGATATTTCATTGATCTCTTCACAATGTTTCCCAATACTGAGCGATAATGGAAATATATAAATAAACAAAAAAATTAAAACTGACATTGGAAACGGCATAAAATAATATATAAATAACATATAGATAACACATAGATTATAGAAAAGATTTTATTATTTGATTAATGAAAATATTAATTCAATAATTTATTATTTGATCCTGAGGTGAAATGGGCAGACTTCAACGTTTTTGAAACTATTATTAAGGCCATGGTCAAATCATTTGCGGATTAAGTTGCTCCTTCCAGGTATGTAATACTCCACACCGTTGGATAAAAATAACTTTCAAATCATTTTTCAACGAGTTGACCTGGAAAAATATTTTGAACTGTTAAAACTCTTAACTTATTTAATCTTATTATTGCCGTTCCAGAAATATAATTATAACCAAGGTTGGGTGTTAGTCGAATGATCATTTATTCGACTAAAAAAACGACTAGATTTTTACCACGAATAAACATATGTTAAAAAGGATTAAAATTTTATCCAAATGAAGTTTTAGTCGTTTATATACGAGCAAAATTTCAATCAGTTGAAAAATTATTCGAATAAAAATTTAGTCGAATAAAAACTGAGTAATAATACATTTAAAGTTGTCATTATCCTTATAAAAAAATGTGAATGTTTTCCACTACTGCTGCCGTACCACTCACGGATTTCCGTTTAAATCATCTTAAATTAAATTCCATTCTTATAAAAAAAAGGCTAAAAAACACTAAACTGACAATAGTGATTAACCATAAAACTAATAAATCAATAATTTTTTAATGTGATCGATCAGACAAATTTTCCCAAACTTATGTTATTGAAATGTCCTTCATTTTTTAAATATACTAGGTTTTTAGACTTTAACGGTCTGGTTTTTTTATTATTATTTTTTATGGATATTTGATCCATTTCATATATTAAAAAAATGTTTACGTATTCTTCCTGAAAATATAACCTTTAATAAAATCAAGATAATATCTGTTATTTTTAATACGGTGCCCAATTTTTATTCAGTCGTATTTGACTTAATTCTCATTGTCAATCGAAAAAGCGAGAGCTAAATATGAGAAGTCTGAGATAAATTTATTGAAATATGTAACCATATTGTAATATTAAATAGCTATTAATTACATCAATAATTATTTTTTTTTTAAATAATTAAAACCAAAACAGTTTTCAAAAAATTAAAAACATTCTAAGGAAAAATCCTTATCACACCTAAAGACCGAATATAATTGCATATCTACTTTAACAGATTCGTGGATTGTTAAGTAAAAAAAAAATGCTGCAATTTCACAATGGTTTATTATTTTCAAACAATTATACATGTAAAGTAACATTACCTTCCTAGTAACTAAGAAAAAGAAATAAATGATGATTTATATTATTGGCCTAAACAACTTTTTCTCCATCATTAGTTATTTGCTTTGCAGTAGAACATACAAAAAATATCTAGAGACCATATCTTTGCTCCAAATTATCCGATTTTAAAGGAAAATTCGTAAACTTTTAAATAACCAAAAACGGCGTACGCCGGACGGACGAAAAATTTCTATTCGATTTTCGTATTCTACTGTCCTGAAGCGTAAAACTTCAAATTTTGAAGGGGGGTTAAGTTATTGAATTTTTTGGTTAATTGCACTGGTTCATTATTGAAAATAATAAACCAAAAATATTTTAAAATCGCGATATCTTTACTAATAGTGCTTTGATTTCGGTGAAACTTTCTTCCTTTTTTAGGAAATATAAAAACCTTTGAAACATTTAATCACAATATCAACAAAAAAGTGTGTAGTTTTTGAGTTATTTGGAATCTGATTTTACCACCCCTCGTAACTTTTTTCCAGCTTCTTTTCGTTGAAGTATGTTATATAGTTATATATGTTATGTTATATTTTAGGAAGGGAAGAGCGTGCTTTTTATAAAAATACTGTAGAGTTAGCACCAATAACTGAAAATTTGATAACCACAGAAACTAGGTTAGGTTGGACAGTTATTGGGAAAACTAAATCGCAGACCTGTCCTATGCCAAGAACACAAACGAGAGGAAGTTCTTTACGATTCGACTCTTTAGTGCAAGTAAGTCTCACCATTCAGGGCAACCTGGAGTCTCTTGGGCCCATTACAATAGTTTACTAAGGAGTCGACTAGATGATGGCACTACCAAGAAGACCGGATCGGTACCAGTTAAAACCGTAATTCCACACATTGTATTAACCCCTGCAGTAAAAATATCTGTCACGCCTGCATCTCGAAACAGTCTTCCCAAGAGCATCACAAGATATAATATCAGGTCTGTCTTCAGCCAAAGATCCCCTTCAGAACGAGATCTTAGTAAGAAAAGTACAAGGAGAGGAATACAAGTAACAACTGGTGTCACGATTAATTCTTCATTGTTCTCTAAAGAAGTTTTCCAAAACTGGAAGAGAAGAAAAAAAAAAAACACATCTAAGAAGAGTAGTGTATCTCGGAATGTTATTAGCCAGTGATCTTATGAGAACTAAAAAAAGGAGCATAACACATTTGTTGAAGTAGTTTATTAAGCGTTATTAAATTAAAGATTTAACCTGTAAATTTTTGTACCGAATATTTTAAATTTTGTTTTGCTATTTTAAATCAGTTTATAATTTAAAGCATAAATTGTAAAGGTGGGAGTGTGTAGAGTTAATGCACATTATAAGGCAGCACTGCTAATCTGCTGTAAACAAAGGCAGGTTGGCTTAGGTGAGGTTACCAAGACAGTAATAGTCCTTTGCTCCTGATAGAGTGATGTGTATGCAGAGGCATAAAGCTGTTTTGTGCATTTATGACTTAACTTTATCAACACAGCCTGCCTCATTTGTTTCCTGATATCACGCAATGAACGTAAATATTGTATCTTCTGTCCAGCTGGGGTGGTTATAAAATAAATCGTAAATATTGTATCTTCTGTCCAGTTGGAGGGTTACAAAATAAATCGCGAAGAACACTTAATTTTATGAAAACCGGAACTTACCGTAATTTAACTGCTTAAAAGTCCCCTTTATATGGTTTTAAAAAAGACAAGATTTGCTTGCATTTAATGTAAATTTAATTTAGTTTACTTTGAAGTAATTGGTTGTAACCTAAATAAAACATCTTTTTGACTATCGCTTTTTATTCAAAACATAAAACGTGGTTGGCTTAATAATTATGAAATTACGAAATACAAGGGGTACTTGTGAACAACGTGGTCTCTGGTAAATCTCCCTTCTTATCTTATCTTACGTCACCTTCTTATCTTATGTTACATCACATAACCTGGTGTGTTAAGTAGTAAGTAGTGTATTAAGTGAAAGTGTCTTGTTATTTATATTTCTTTTCATTTATATTTCTTGGTACTTTTTTTTTGTTCTTCCATACCTCGCCTTTTAGGCTATACGGGATTTTCCCGGGCCGGAGGGTGAGGACAGGGAATTTAAAATCCCCTCCGGCACCGGGACGCGAACTCGAAACTTTTTTTTCATCTTCTCAAATCTGTTATCCGGTTGCCGGGAACTCGGGAACTGTGCTCACGTTTTAGCCCATTCGGCCACTCCGAAAACATGCGATTTACCTTAAATATTAGTAGTTTTAAAAACTTATTATTTATAATTTTTTCGCCACTCTCCGTTACCTTCTACAACTTTCTGCATTAGATATTGTTTTTTCTAAAATTCTCCGCTTTCCAACGATATATTATACGTTTACCTCCTGACTGTTATTTCCTAAGATTCATTTTCGACCTGGGTAAACATTTTTATTTTTTTCTCATTTATTCAAATACCAAATTCTTTCAAAAGTTATATTTAGCAATTTTTCGTAACTTTTAATAATGAAAGATAGTTAATTATTTGAAATGAACCCTATTAACGGTACTTTAGAAGAAGACACGTATGAACAATGGGCATTTAAGCTCCGTAAAGTGGCTTCAACGGGGATAAGACTTAAATGGTATTAAAGACCACTTAATTATACAATGATACACCGAGTTTAATCAAAAACGTTAGTGCCGTTTTTGAAAAAATTGTAAACTTTGTGTTCGATATAAAGTTGCACTTCCGGTTAGCCGATCTTAAATACGTAATATCATTTTCGTACGACTTTTTTATTTTCGAGATAGAATGTTCACATACACACAGACCATTTTTCGGGACTTGGTTATTTGGACTCAGGGTACCTCAAAACGAGTATTTTCGTTCAAAACTCAGACTCAAATTTTCACGATCGCAATACTTACCCTTACTATATACTACATATATTGGTAAGTGAAAGTAAAAAAGTAATATATCATTTAGTTATTAAATTAATTACCTTCACAATGTCATTATCTGATTGACTTTCATCCGCAGATTCTGTGGCAGGATTAATTCCTTCCACATCTCTGGTTACTTCAAAGAACTTACTGGAGCTAATTTCATCTAAATCACTTGGAGAATCAGTTACTTTTATTGCTTCTTCAGTGACCATTGATTTTATTTTTGGTTCAATTTTGTTTGATTCAATTACAACCTGAATTCTTTCACTTGTTTTTTTATCTTCCTTAAGTTCTTCACTTAATCTTTTTTCACATAATTCTGCTCTTTCTAATTTTGTCCTCAATCTCTAAAAAATAAATAAAAATAGTTTAATAAATGTTGTGTATGAAAACATTTTTATTTATTAAGGAAGGAGATGGTCCGGGGTGGCGGTCATACATTGACTTAATAGTGGCTAAACTATTTTATTAAAAGCCAACGTTTCGACCCGACTTTGCAGGTCTTCTTCAGCCCTAGAACGGACAAAATACAAAAAGATATGGGGAATTGTGGAAGTTACATCACATTTAGATAAAAAATTATAAACAGTGTGAATAAACTCATAAAAAATATAAACCGTAAGTACATTAAAATATTAAGAACAATAGGTTGTTAAACAGAGTAAGCTAAATAACAAGATCCTAAACTGAAGTAAATAGATGGTAACAATTGTTGTAGTATAATATATGAAATTGTGAATACACTCCTACATATCTACAGTAAAGATTGGAAGAAAAGTAAAAAGGATACGAAATGAAATATTGGGCCTTAAAGGGATGTGAAGAAAAAGAAGAAAAACAAAAAATAAATAAATAAGTAAATAAAATTAGAAGAAAAGAAATAGAGACTTACAGGTGTGTTCAGCAAGTATCGGTAAGTATTGGGGAAATTTGCCGACCTAGTTGAAGAATGGTGAGGGGGTAAGTAGTAAAAGTAAAACAAAATCTGGAATATTTGCAGTATCTAAAATTTGAAGAAATTATAGATAGAAGTACGATGTGAATAAAAACAAAAATGAAAGAAGTAAACCGTACATAGAAGTAAAATACAAATATAAAAAGAAGAGGCCATAAATATAATAGATACAAAAAGATATAGAGAATTGTGGAAGTTACATCACGTTTAGATGAAAACATAAGCAATGTGAATAAACTTATTAAAATTATAAACTTAAAGTACATTAAAATATTAAGAACAATAAGTTGTATAAGTAACGACTACCTTTAGACCAAATAACTTACGCACCCTCCTCCCGTGACCCAACCCGTACACTAATGTTAAAATTCAATCAACACATTAAAACGTACTTGAGACGAAACAAATAAACCTTTTTTTTTTTTATTTTTATTATTATTTGTCCTCCTCTTCCTCGCCTTGAGGAAACAAATTAACCGTCCCACTTACTACAACCTCATATCCTACAACTCCTTAGTACCCCGCTTATATGGACTCCCGAAAATTCACAAACCTGGAAATCCCCTCCGCATTTTCATCTCCAATATAAACACCCCCTCAGCTAAACTCAGCAACTTTCTTTTACCCTCTCCCCAAAAACTTAGTCACAATAATCCTTATGACATTAATAATTCATTTCAACTCAAAGGAGAGTTGTCTTCTCTCCATATTCCTGACAACTTTATCCTACTCAGTCAGGCTACAAAACTATTTCATTGTACCTGTGTGAAAGAAGAAGTTAAATGTAAAAATATTTCACACGCATATAGAGACCATTTGAACACCAATCTTTCTGTTCCAGGTTCAATTAAAAATCATGAAGAATCTGTTGAAAGATTCACAAAAAGCATACAAGATGCAGTATGGGCCTCATCAACATCCAGGCCACAAAAAGCAGCGAACTTGCCCCATTATCCTATGTACATAAGGTACTTGATTAGAGCAAAGAGAAGAGCACGTTAAGTATGGCAGACTAATAGACTTCCTTTTAACAGATTGAAAAACGAACTTAAAAGACATATTCAAAAATTCAAAAGCACAAACTACGACAATTTTATTAACAACCTTTCGACGGACGATGGAAGTGTATGGAGATATACAAGGAATCTTTTAAAGTATCATGAGGTAGCATCCCTACGAAGCACCCCTACGAAGAGAGGATGGTTCTTGGGCTGTTTCGGACGAGGAAAGATCTGAACTCTTTGCTAGCCCCCATTCCGCTGTTTTTAAACCACATACAGACTTAATTAATACAGAACATGATATTTTTGTGGATAATAACTTAGACATACCGTTACAGCTCACACTACCACCACCTCCTTTCACACCATCACAAGAAATTAGACAATTGCCCAATAGAAAAACCTCTGGTCATGACTTGATAACTGTTGAGGCGCTCCAGCAAATGCCAAGGAAAGCTCTAGTGTTTCTTACCACAATCTTCAATTGCATTCTCAGGACCACCAAATTTCCAATACAGTGGAAATTACTCACACATAACTATGATTAAAAAGCCAGACAAAGACAATAACAATCCTTCTTCATATCGACCCATTAGTTTGTTTCCAGTATGTTCTATGTTATTCGAAAAACTATTGTACCCACGGGACTAGAACTGTAGGGGACAGTAAAATTTTCCATTCAGCTTCAGGAGGCAAGGAGAGGGGAATCGGCAAAAAATGGAATTCTTTATTTTCTGTAGTGTTGGTGGTATGGAGTTCGGAAAGGAGAGTAAGTGAATTGGATAGATGTTTAGCGAATTCATGAGTAAACGCCGTGGGACGTTGTGAAAGAACGTCCCAGCGCTCGGTTGAAGAAGGAGTTCGGAGGCGGCCGGTGGTCCACGAAGGGGAATATATTACAGATGTTTCGAGAAAAGAGACAGCCCCACAAGACAAACGGGCAATATACGGGCATGAAGCTAGCCCCCCTATGAAATAAATTAACAGAAAAGATGAGGAAAACCATAGCCGAATTTGAGGTAGAAGCCAGTAACGTAGAGGAAGAAGAGATGGGATGGAGCAGGGTGAACTACAGAAGGACCACGACCAAGTCCATTGCGTGGAGGAGAAGAAAAACTGAAGTTGGCGGACGTGAGAGAGCGATACAGATGGAAAGAAGACAAGGGAAGAAAAGATAGAATTGGAAGAAAGAAGAGAAGGAGGTGCTATGGGTGCGAGAAGACGGGACATTTAGTTGCACAGTGCCCACGTACAAGATGTTCCGAATGTGGAACCACATGGCACCAAGACAGTGCCCCTAAATGAGCAGGCGCAAAGAAATCAACCGACTGTAACCCATTAAATTAAATTCAACCCCGGAAATTAACGCTCAGAGAGTAAGGAGGTGGACCAGGCCACCACCCGATTCGGCTGAATCTACTGAAGATTCAGAAGCCGAGGAAGATGTAAGTGAACCAGAGAACCGAAAAGCTGAAGGTGGAAGGACTATAGGAAATTAAATGAAAATACCTTGGACGAGAAATATCCTGATAGAATAGAAAAAAATAATTTTGAATTTTGATGATGAACTGATACTAAGGTTCGAAGATATATTAGATTGGTTAGGCGGAGCGACGGTGTTTAGTGCACGGTGCTGGATCTGAAGGTCGGATACCACCAGATAAGAATGCATCCCAAGGACCAGCACAAAACGGCATTTACGTTCGAGAGAGGTCACTTCGAGTTTACGAGGATGCCATTCAGATTAAAGGATGTGCCCATTACCTTCTAGAGGATCATGGATGAGTTCCTACGAGGAATAGGTTTGCCATACTGCCAGATATAGATGGACGAAAATGAGGCTCAACACGTAGAAAATCTAAAAAAACGTCTTTGAACCTACTGGAACAATTTGGATTGAAGCTGTCTATAAAAAAAACAATTTTCGGACAGGGACAAATCTATTTTTTAGGCCATACAATGTCCATGAAAGGGGTTAAACCTGACATACAAAAGGTGGAAGCAATCCGAAAGTTGGCAATTCCGAGAGATGTAAAAAGGATACGTTGGTTACTCGAGACATTGAACTATTATCGGAGGTTCGTTCCGGAGATGTCATATTTAGTGCTGCCTAACGATCTCCTGAAGAAAGGATGAAAAATAATGATTACTCCCATTATAGAGGACAATATCCGTAAATGTATGGCATGATTGCAGGATGACCCTGTACTAGCGTTTCCCGACTTTACAACGCAATTCACTATTACCACAGACGCCAGTGATTACGCACTGGGGGCGTACTTTTATAGGAAGGGGGTGAGGGAGGAAGGCCAGTGGCGTAAACGTCTCACAGAAACAGAAACGCTATATAGCGCTTCAGAATGCGAATTGTTGGGTATAGTGTGGGCTATAGAGCTCTTCAGGCAGTATGTTTTTGGGCAGAAGTTCAAGGTACACACGGTTCATAGACCATTTTTGTGGGTAGGGAAACTAAAAGAATCATCAGCGAGAGTTACCCGGTGGAAGTTGTTTCTCAACCAATTTAGTACGAAGATAGCTTACAAACTTGGAAAGGAAAACATTGTAGCAGATTGGCTATCGCGGGCGATGCAGACAATACAATAAAACAGAACAAGGGAGAATATTCCGGCGAAGTACAACAATTTTTAAGAGAATAGATGCCAGAAGGAGAAGATAAACGAGGGACGGTGGATACAGAAGACGACTGGGAACTAACGGGGAAAGAGAGCTCTGGGGAAGATAGACTAGCTGACATGAAAGTGAGAGAGGAGATTTTCAACGACAAGATATTTCAAATTATTTGGAAGACCAAGACGTCAGGACCGATGAAGATGGATTATGGTAAATTACGGTATGTTCCCAACCTGGGGTAAGAGAAGAGCAGATCTGCAGTGTACTGGAAGATTCTTCCGAACCCGGAAAAACCCAAAATCTGTACGTAGGTAATGCGTCTATATTAAATAAAAGATTAAACGATTGTGGCGTACCGAAAAAATTGGGATCGATCGGACATTCGTGCGGTGTAACCTCATGGTAGAGACGTTAAAGAACAAAAAATGTCATGGCAATACCCGGTACAGGAGCGAGAGGCTGAATTAGTACTCGGAGCACTACGTAGATGGTTCCAGTTTTACGGAATACCAGATCGAATCTCTTCAGATAAAGGACAGAATTCGATAATATCAGAATCAGAGCAGAGATGAAGGACCTGGATATACAGTGACATCTGAACACGCTTGGGCACCCCAAGAGTAAAGGGGGGGGTTAAAAGACTGCACAGTACGCTGGGAGATCATTTGCGTCTGTATCACACAGATAAGGGCCTGGAACCGTAAGTGGCAATGCCCTAAGCAATAACTGGGTACAACCATTCCATCCACGCGGTTATGGGGTTCTCCCCATTCGAGGTACTATTTGGGCTCAGAGAACGGCGTTGGGATATCGGAGGCATAGCCGCTAAAGAAGCTATGTCGTACAAAATTATCAATAACATCATTGGGCTGTGATAGAGCGCTCAAAAGGATAGAGACGGAAAAATGTAAGAGAGAGGCGAGAGAAAATATTAGCATTCGAGACAGGATGGAGAAAATTAGCATAGGGACCATAGTGTACCGGAAATTTGGGTCGAACAGGGGAAATGAGATGGCTAGATTTGATTGACCATTAAAAGTGATTGTGATTCGAGAACACAACATTGTAATGATCCAAAGTATTGAAAACCTCGAAAACAAAGGATGGTTCACATTCATCAACAAATGAAAATTCGGTTGAGAGAGCCCGAGCAAGAACGTGATAAGAGGTAAGACTGGAATATTCTTCTCTTCCGTAATACAAAGGATTGTTCTCGTTTTGTTGCAATTTTCTTTTTCCCTAATAAGCTGCCTATTTTTACGTTCCTACCTATACTAGGTAAGGAAAGTATTGCGATCGAGTCAAATTTCCGATATGCGGTTTTTGACCGATCTATACGTATCAAAGCCCCATGAGTCCGAAAAATCCTTTTTCTATGCCAAGATTTTCTCGGAACTACTGAACCGATTTTATTGCTTCTTTTTTTTATTTTGTAGGATTTTGACTACTGATGCCTGTGAGAAATTGGGTGTTATATGCAAAATAAATGAACATAAAACATGTTTTTCTATAGACTGTAGTGTGAAAACGGCTCTAACAATTTTGATGAAACTCTCCAATAATGTTCTAATAATTGTCCTTTCAATTTTCGTATATGGACTAAATTCCCGAGAAAATTCAGGGAAAAAAAGTATAAAGAAAACAAAAATATTTTGAGGCCTAACTCGCTAAGTATATATTATATGGTAAAATTTATAATAAAACTTTTGAAATGCAATTAAATTACCAACAAAACAAAAAAAAATCTGGTGCGCCCAACACATAACTTTCACTTACTGCTCAACTTTGAATAGAAATTATTTTCTGGTCATGTTCGGCTGTTATAAAATTTTTTAATTGAATTTTTATAAAGCTAAAAGATTACAGCTAACAAATCTATTAGTTATTAAACTATTATTTTCCATTGCAAAGTTTACTAAAACGGAATTAAGAGATTTGCATTGCTTGTCATAGACAGGTCAAAGGTTGTCACACTTATTGATAGTAGTCACTGTTGTGTTATCGCAAAGGGAAAATTCATCAAATTATTCACTAATTTAATTTTCTAAAATGTTACATGACAATTATTTGGAATAAACGGACGGTGATACCTAATTATTTAAATATAATATCAAATCTAGAATTATAAGACAACCGTGAATGTATGTAAGGTTAGAAACACATGCTTTATACATCCATGAAATATAATTGGTAAATGGTTGACTGTCGTGGATAATGAAGAGAAGAATAGTTGGGGTGGTCAGTCAAAAAAGAAGGCAAAAATAAATGATAATATATATTTTTACATATGCCGACGTTTCGACCTGAAGTTCAGGGCCTTCATCAGGGCTATCTCCTTAAGTGTTGCAGGGAGAATATTTTGCAGGTTTTTTTGGTATGATGAATATTTCTTTAGCCTATCTACCTTTTAGTTGATCAACATTTGTCTTCCAATGAGGTAGATTGTAGTATTCTATTTTACTCATTAAGTGTTCGGCTGTGAACCGACATTCCTCGCTATTGGTCTCATGATAGCTGTATATTGGTTGCAATCGGGCTTTGACGGACGATGAAGGCCGGTCGACAAGTATGTTGGTAGGGAATGAGGGTTTCGAACTCAAGAGATAAATGATATAAGTATATAAGCTAGTGAGGTAAGAAGAGCTGTTAAGAGGAGGAATGTAGAAGATTTGATGGTGGACTAATAGGTATTAACGCTTCTCAATAATTACACGCATGTAATAATAGCATTGTAAAGTTCTTCAATCACAGGCGTTTACTCTAAATCGACAAAAAATTAAGCATTAAGATATTTTGCTTTTCCCGCCTTGGTCATTTCTAGCCGAAACATTTCTAATTTCGTAGAATTTTTCGTTTTTGAGCTAGGCTCATCTCACACACACCGAAAATTTTGCGGGATTTGGTAATTTGGATTAAGAGGACCTCAAAACATGTATTTTTGTTGAAAACTCATATTCGAAAATTTTCACGATCGCAATACTGTCCTCGTCAAACACTATATTGTATATACAGGTAAGTCAAAATAACAAACACATTACCTTTACGCTCCGACGCATATCCATTCCATCAGTCCACTTTAATTCCATCCACCTTTTTCATTTTTCAGACACTATACAGAATCTTGGCTTTCTCTTAGATGGAAGACTAACGTGGAACTCAAATAGTAGACTTCAAAGACAAGAACTCAATCGACGATATGACCAGCTATATGGACTTGAATAGAAATTCTTAACTTTCTATTAGCAACAAATAACTGATCTACAAAACAATTCTGAAACCTATTTGGACCTGCGAACTGGAACTGTGGGAGATTACAAAATTTTCTATTATCAAACACATCCAATCCTTATATTCCAAATTCATTCGAACAATATCCGATAAGGTTGAAGTGGCAGTGGCTCCGAGAAATTTTGTAAAGATTGGAATTCAAATTGGCAATGGTCAGATTCTTCACTACGCCATATAGGTCTATAGTCTGTGGCGGCCTTAGAGTAGGGCAACCAGGCACTTGCCCCGGTGCGCTTATCTGGAAGAGCACCTGTTGGGGCGCCATGCGATCTTCCTTTCCACTAGTTAGGAATAAAAAAAATACAATACCGACACTGGAATATGTGTATTAATGATGCATGCATGCAACACCACGTCGTATCCAAAGCAAATTCCTGGATTGTATGTAATAATATTAACCATATGCTCTCCTTCATCTCCTACAGAGTTATGGAAATAATATAAATCTCACATAGGCTAAAGATATTTTCCGTTGAATATGCAAGGAAAATTCAACATGAACATGGATTTAACATGGGAAGTCTACAAATGTGTTTTCGGTAATACAAGAAAACTTCTCAATTAATTAGGAATTCGATCACCGAATCAATCTCCTGCTGCTTCGTTCGATGTAGAATTGCTTCGTGAACGCAATAACGATGATCTTTTGGCATATGTGCAATCAAACATTCCTATGCTAATTCTCGTGCAAAAAGGAATTTATGATAAAATTTTCAGTAATGAGACAGAAATCTTCTTCTTAGAAGCATCAGAAGAAACTAGTTAAACGTTACTAGTTAATGGATTCTGGCAATAAATCGATCCAAAAATGACTTCGTTATTTCAGATAAAGAAGAAATGCTCATTCCGTTTTGAAACTGACACGAATCATGCAACTCATTGAAACTCCCTCATTCAACGCTACCAAAGACTGCGGCATGTAAAAGTATTGCAGAAAGTCAAACTTATTATTTGGGATGAATGCTCAATGACGCACTAAAAATCGCTCGAGGTTTCGCTCTTGATCGATCACATAATGATGAAATAATCGTCTTGGGGATTGTGATTTGGGTGACTTGCTTTCCACCTTTGGGTTATGGCTGCTTTATTAATAGTTTAGCACGCCTCCTACCAAGGTAGGCTGCTAATTTCGGGGAGCAGTGTTCCTTCCTTGACCAATCGATCTGCGATTTCATTCCCCACAACCCCACTGTGCCATAGAATCCATTGTAGAACTATCTCTAGGTACTATGCTCCTAGATCTTCCAGCTCCTCAGCCAATGTGCCCAATGAACCCTTCCATTTATTTTTTAGGCATTCATGAACGGATTCTGCATCTGCCAGGAATACAATGACAATCTTGGGCATTAACGTATTATTTATATTTTTTTTCTCTTAATCCTATTATGAAATGCGGTTCTATCACAAAGTGATGTCCAGTAAGGTGCCTACTAAGAGATCTCGGTTAGATGGTTCTACCTATCTAACTGTTGTGGTTTGTGGAAAACAAACTTCCTATAACCACAGTGAATTCTTCAGAACCAGAATTTCAGTCACAACCAGATAAAACTTAGCAAGAAATGATAGAAGAATCCTCTTTCTTTACCAAGTGCTTCAAAGTGACATAGAAGTAATGAAGTCAACAATAATACCTAGAGAACTAATGCCCCCTCCGATATTTGTTAAAAATATAAAAAACTTTCAGTTATTGTGTACTCAACTAAATGAAATCTGCTCTGGCAGTTATTGATGCATCAACAAGACCGAAGGCACTAAAATAACATTTACATAAATAACAACAAATGATACTGCTGAAACCTACCGAATACCTACCTATACCTATACCTAACAGAAACGAATGCGAATTTTCACACGTACCAGCTGAGACTGGAGACAGCTTTATGAGTGGTGATAAGAAATTGGCACCCCTCAACCCTAAGTGAAATGATAAAAAAAAAAAAAACTAGCGACGTTAGACTTTAAAGTACGCCAGGTAATCTTCGTTTTGAAGGAGAATTCAGGAGGATCATCCAGGGGTAAGAAAGTCGCCTCTATATCTGTTGTTCGTAGACTTAGTGTCATCACCAGTTATTGAAGAAGTATATGAATACACAAGTTTATACTACACAAGGGTGAAAGTAGAGATACCATATCCCATGAGAGAAACCGTACAGTGCTACAATTGTGAGGCGTACGGACAGAGGAACACATATTGTCACTACTTGCCGCGGTGTGTGAAATGCGGAGAACAGCACAAATCTGTCGACTACACCAAAACCGATCCAAGTTTCTGCAGTTTGTGCTCGATGTCTGAAAACTTTGCGTGCTCCCTTCCAATTTCGGCAGATAACGTTTTTCGGCATCTTGGGGAGGGAGGCATCATGTGCAGTTTCACAGTAATTTAAAAAAAAAAATCATCTTCAAATAATGGAATTTTCACGAAGTTGGATCCCCCCTTTTAATGAATGAATCAAATGAATAAATGAATGAAAAAATAATTTTATACTGAGACTACAGTCCCCAAGAATAATAACAGATTCTCCCTGCAACACTTAAGGAGACAGTCCTGATGAAGGCCTGAACTTCAGGTCGAAACGTCGGCATATGTAAAAAATAAATATTATCATTTATTTTTGCCTTCCTTTTTGACTGACCACCCCAACTATTCTTCTCTTCATTATCCACGACAGTCAACCAATTACCAATTAAGAATATTAACAGTGTTACAATTTCATGGGCATTAGTCTTAAAATAATAAAAAATACAAACTAATTAACTGCTTATTATTATTGCAATAATAGGTTCTATTTTTAAAAATTCTCGCTTTGAGTTGGCAAACTGGTACAAATTGAATATTGAGGATGGAGTTTATAAAGGCGTATGGCTAAATAAGTCAGACAATTTACCGCTCGGCTCTTGACTTTTGTATAAGAACCTTTAGAATGGTTTAATCAGTACCTCTAATGACATTTCCAACTTTTCTGAGGTTCGTCTTTGCACTTTCATTGAACTCACCAGTTTATTTAAATTGTCATTTTTGGTTTTCTCAAAACGAAGATTAGTTCTGAAATGCAAAAAATTATGATTAGAAAAAAAATCTTTTTTGTTAGTGTCCAAAAATTTATTCTCAAATATTTAAAGATATCTCTATGACGGGGAACGTTTGTGATACAATAATAAAACCTACAATGATACAACGATATAATTCACTTTTGAAAAAAAGGTAACAGATTAAAATTAAATTAAAGATTTTAATTACTAATATTTCTTATATATATTTATAAATTTCTTATACTAAAGACGTTTATGTGGTTTATTTTTTAAATTAATTCATTAGCGAATTTTAAGGTATATTTATTCCTACCATTTTTTTGTTTTTTACATAATTACTCTTGTATTTATATCAGGGAAATTTGTGACAGCACACACTGGGTTTGGAAAAATAGTTTTTATCCGTTTTGGTGCGCTATACCGTAGAATTTCGTATCAATATTTCGCCAAATGTGTCATAACTTATTAAACATTAGGATATATCGGTTTATTACAAAACGTCAGTAAGTATATTTTTAATGAAACCGTAGGCACTAGATGGAACTAGACTTTTTATTCTGGTTGGGAGAGATGGACACCTTAAGAAAGTTTCGGAAGTTTATATTATGTTTAAAAATTATGAGTGGCAATTACCATAAACAACATAACGATTGTAAAACGAACGAGATAATGTCATTTATGAAAAAAAAATATATCTATATATATATTTCTTAAAATATTATCATTTTTGTTTTTATGGGTTATGGGTATATTTGAAAATATGTTATGAATGGCATTGTTAACATATTTACAAAACACAAAATATTACATATTTTTAAGTAAAGGGATTTTTTCCATTTTCCTAATTGATTTTAGTATTATTCATTCATGTCGATTAATTGTTGGTAATTTTGATTTTTTTTTTTGTTGTTCGAAATATTGAGGGGAGGAGCGAAACAATATTCTCACCCTCTCTTTATTTATATTGGGGGAGGGGCACCGCCTTTCCATATATATATATATATATTATACCTAAAAAAGACGATCCTAGATCACCACCCGTTATAGCTCGCTTTGTGAGGCAGGCAGTACGAGACGAGCTGGTACAAAGAAGAAAAATCAAAAGGGACATTGGCTGGCAGGAAAACGACTCCCACCGGATATATCTGGGTGAAGAAATGACCCCTGCTAATAGACGGCTGTATTGGCTCGCACGTCAGAAGAGAGTGGCAGGTAAGCTAAAATACGTATGGTTTTCGGCGGGTAGACTGCGCTGCAGAAAAGGAGATGGCCATCCAGTGATATACATCGACCAACCAGATGATCTAGATGTTTTCTGCTGACCTTCTGATTTACGTCAACGTACAGAATGTATCCGTAAACTCCCAATCTTCTATTGTATAATACAGCACCGTGCTGGGTTGCCCATCTATTACTACTATCATTGTTATGATTTCTCTATTTTAACCAATGTAATATTTTTTTTTCTCCTTTATATTTTTAAACCTAACTCTATTTTCTTTGTATTTTTTTCTCTTCTCTTACAGCCATTATTTACTTCTTTTCAAATTTATTTTCACAGTTTTTTCTTACTTTCAGCGTCATCCATCATATATATACTTTTCTCCTTTCTGTTATGTCTAGCGTCTTACCTACTTGCCATGTTAATTCACAATCCCTTCCTGCTCACTATGACGAATTTCTCCAATATTTCACCCATAATTTCTACCACATTATTGCAGTCTCTGAAACATGGCTTAAGCCCTATATCCCTTCCTTCTCCGTTTTCTTACCTGATTATACCTTCATCCGTCATGACCAGGTTTCCCGGAATGGCGGAGATGTTGGTCTCTATGTTCACAATAGCCTGAAACCCCGTATTCTAGATATTTCATCATCTTCCAACCATCCTCACATTGAATTCCTCTTCGCTGAAATTTCTTGTAAAGCACATCCTCTCCTTTATGTGGTCTTATGTCCCTCCTTTGACTCCTTTTGACCCATCCTTTGAATCAACCTTGTACAATTATGTCCCTTTCTATAATAACATTATAATTTCCGGTGATCTTGATATCAACCTCCTCACAGAATCCAACAACAAACGCTACTTCGAAAACCTCTTCTTCTCCCTCAACCTTTTCATTGTCCCTTTCTCTCCTACACACCATACTTGTTGGTCTGACACCTGGCTGGACTTGCATATGATCGATTCAGAGCAGAAACTCAAGTCCTGTTCTCAATTACCCGTTCCTATCCTTTCTTCTCATGATCTCATCCAATTATCGTACGATATCCAAACTCCCACGTCTCTTCCTAAAACCATAACTTTCCGCAATCTTGACAACCTTACCCGTGACAAAATCCTGCCTGACCTTGAAACCTAAACTGGAATGATATTTATTCCTGCACCTCTATTGATCATATGGTAGACATCCTCACTTCTAATCCTATCCATATTCTTGACATACATGCTCCTATCAAAACTTCAACCTTTCGTCGCCAACCTGCTCCTTGGATGTGTCAAGAAATCCGTGACATGCAAAAGAGACGTGAGGCAGCCCGCAGACACTTCAGACGAACTCGACCAGCAGATGGCTATCAAGTCTATAGAGTACTCCGTAACTTGACACAAACAACGATCAGGAAAGCGAAATCAAACTTCTTTTACGAAACCTTCTCTTCTGCTCCTGATTCTAAATCAATATGGCTAACCCTTCGTAAACTCTCTCTTTGTAAATCCTCTTCCTCACCGATCTACCCGGTTTCACCTGATGATCTAAATTCCTACTTTATATTTTCTACCACCAGCAACAGCTCAAACACCTCTTACCAGTTTTCCTTATCATCCTCATTTAACAGTGATAATTTCTATTTCTCCAACATTTCACCAACCGACCTTATTTCCTCTATAATGAACAAACTCCTTCGGAATTGATGGAATACCAGTCAAACTGTTAAAATTATGCCTTCCCGAAGTCGTTCCAGTTCTCCTTTTCATCTATAATTTTTCCCTCCAGAACTCAGTTTTTCCTACTGCTTGGAAAAAAGCATCAGTCAGACCTATTAACAAAATCCCCAATCCTACTTCTCCTAAAGACTACCACCCAATCTCCATTCTTTCTAACCTTTCTAAGCCTCTGGAAAGAACAGCTCAATCCCAAATCTCTAAATTCCTTGAAAACTCAAAACTACTCGATCCTCTCCAATCTGGTTTCCGACCTGGCTTCTCCACACAATCCGCCCTAGTAAAAATTACCAATGACTTACATACCGCAATGGACGAAAAAATGTTAACTGTGTTAATACTTCTCGACTTTTCCAAAGCTTTTGACTCCTTAGACCACTCTAAACTCTACACTAAATTAAAATCTCTATCCTTCTCCAACAGCTCTATCCTCTGGTTGCAGTCTTTCCTATCCGACAGAACTCAAGCAGTCAGAATTCCAAACCAACCCCTATCTTCCTTCCTTACACTGTCCTCAGGAGTGGCCAGGTGGATTCGAGCATTTCCCCTCTCCTTTTTAATTCCTACATAAATGATCTTTCCAAATCCATCTACCACTGTTCACATCATTTATACGCTTATGACTCCCAAATTTATTTTTCCTTTCATCCTTCTGAGCTACTAGTTGCGTTCGCCAATATTCAGGCAGACCTACATAGAATCAGTGCCTGGGCAAGTCTGAATAATTTAAATCTAAACGCGATGAAAACTCAGGCCATTATTATAGGTTCCAGTTCTATTCTTAAATCCATTTCCTTCCTTCCTCCTTTAGTCATCAACGATCATTCTATTACATTCAGCACCTCCGTTAAAAACTTAGGAATTACCATAGACGAAAACCTCTCCTGGAAACCCCATATCGCACTCATCTCCCGTAAGTCAATAGGTACCCTTAAGCTATTTCATCGCTCCTGCCACCTACTCCCACAACCCATCCGCAAGCTCCTTGTATCCTCTCTAATTTTCCCCCAATTTGACTACGGCTGTGTGGTGTACGGAGGCATCCCGATGGTAATTATGGATAGATTGAAGCGACTCATGAATACGTGCTTAAGATTTGTCTTCGGAACATCGAGGCAGTCTCATGTGTCCCACCTTTACGACGAGTTAAAGTGGCTCTTCCCTTCTTTTCACAGACAATATTTCCTTGGATCTTTCCTATTCCAAACGATCAACACCCGACACCCTTCCTACACCTACAGTCTCCTACAGTTTAAACCCGTGGTCCACTCCCAGAAAACAAGATCCTGTGTTTCCGACTTTTATATCCCTTCCCATAGAACTAAGACGCTTGAATATTCCTTTATTGCCCGATCCACTGCCTTCTGGAATTCCTTGCCTTCTGATATCCTCCATGCCTCTTCCTTATCCTCATTTTTTTTTTTTTTTTTTAACTTTTATTATGATATTTACAACTGTATTAGTATGAATACATCAAGTAAATGTGTACAGAGGAATATTATCACATGAAACACGCTTGTTGAGAAACTACCCATTGGTAGCACTCTAATTCCTCATTTAAATATCATCTTTACCAATTCCTTCTCACATCGCAAAATGACGTTATGCAATGAAATAAATATTGCGAAACAGATTTTGACTGAGGTGAATGGTTGTTAAAATTGATAGAGTTTTAATTTTAAAAATCAACCCATGTTTATTTTATTTTGTTCTCTTTTCATTTAAATAATGTTTTTTTTTTTATTATGTTTTCTTTTCAAAATGTTTCAAAATATTTTTACTTATTTTTAATATAATTTTACTGAAGATACTATATATTCTTTAATATGACTAATGTAATTTTTGGCCAGATGTAGTTTTTATTTTTTTGTTCATATCTGTTATTCATAAGGGACCTTGTCCCAGAATAAAGTTTACTTTCTATCTATCTATCTATCTATATACATATTTTTTTTTTCGGTTGGCGCTAGAAACCTTGTAGATATTTGACCGCGAGATGTGGTCTTCTAGGTGTGGGAGGGTCATCAGTCCTAGCCCGGTCGGTGTGAGTTGCCTCCAGTAGGCTTATGGGTCTCACGAACCCGGGGGGATCTCGGGCAGCGTGGCTTTCCCTGATGGACGGTCCCCCAAATCGGGCGGTCATATACGGTGAAGTGTAACCACGCTCGGCGTAGCTTAACTTGGTTACCTATTGCAAGCGCCTTAGCCCGCACGGCTGCCCCCATATACACACACACACACACACACACACATATGCCATACATTGGTTTCTAAGTTATTATATATCAATCGGTTTGTAATTTCGTCTAAAATGAAAAAAAAAAAATTGTTTATTGTATCGAACGAACCCAAAGACGCCTCCAATAAAGTAGACCAAGTTAATATTTGTCATAAAAGAACGATTCAGATTCCTTTTTAACGTCCACATAAATTCTGAAATACGAGATTGTTTTTAAATAAACAATATATATTGATGGACTTGCTTTTATGGAAGAATTTGTTTTCATGCTGTTTACTAAAATATAAAAGTTTGCATGCTAAATTATTTTCTTCAAAACCAAATCAATAACTTTTAGATTTTACGCCTTTATAAGGAATCAATAAATAAAAAATCCTCTAACGTTTTTACTTTTTATCTTCATGCGTAAAGTATAGGGCCTTAAGTTTATACTAATTTTCGTGTGGATAAGTGGAACTATATCGAAACTATCACAAGTTTTGTGATTTTCGAAAAAAAAAGAAACTAAGGCTCCTACGACTAGGCGGAAATTTTGAACTAAAAATATTTATTTTTCAATTGTTATGAAAATCGCATTTAAGGGTTCTACGAGGTGAGAAATACAAATATCAAATTTATTTCTCCTCAAAAAGAGAACCACAGAGACGCCCTATGAGTAAATATTCTTACACTTCGGTCTACGTTAAAATAAAAAAAAAAAAACAACGAATCAAGGTGCTCATTCCCATAAATTAAGATCAACTGTGTGTCTGATGGGAAAATGAAAATCCAAATGAAATACGAGGATAGTTTGAAGGCATCGCCAGATGTAAATGGTGGTAGTAAAATTTGTTGAGACAAAGGCTTCTATTAATCCGTCATTAATATTCGGTGTTTAACCAGCCATGATTATCTACGGACCCATCTTTTTTTTATTTTTTTTTTTATAATAATATAATCTGCTACTTTTGAAGGGCAAAAAGTAATAAGGCTAAATTTTTTCATTCATACAACATATACAAATAATAGAGAAATGACTATAAGTATTTAAATAATAACAATAAAAAAGTAAACAAGTGAGAAAAAAATAATAAAATTAATAAATCTTCTTAAACACATTATACCTAAGTACAATATTTACATTCGCCATGGAAACTCCGAGCCAACCTTTGTCCGCCATATGTGAAAGGCAAAGAAAGACTCCAGGAGATCCCAAGGTCACTTTTGCAGCCATGTGGAAACTGAAAGAGGGCACAAGAGCCACAGACGCTCAGGACTTGAGTGGAGTAGTTGACCATTGCTAGGATTCCAAAAGTATACTTACAAGAGATCTCGGGGCCACCGCCGTTTTAACTTTGGAGAAGGATGGTATGTATTCTCGAAGGTGGATAAGGATTAGACTATGATGATGAATAAGCTTCAGGTGAAAATTTGAAAATCTGGATGGAATGTTGTTGAGGTCATGATGTAGGGTCTTGTTTGTAAAATAATTGGTGGTATGCATAGTCGTCACTTAAACCCCACTATTCCCTTATCGTCCTTATGGTCCGAGTCCACCCCTTCAAGTTCCCTTCTACTCTAGGGGACATTTAGGGGAGGTAGACTAATATTTAACTGATAGAAAATGTAATTATCGTGTTATTATTATTATTTTTGGTATTATTATACTTCTAAAATTATTATTTCTATTATTATTATGCTTCTACCAAAATAAAATCTAGTGAAATGAAACTTCTTGTTCAAACTATTTATTCTGAGTATTTAAGAGGCAGGTTAAAAGCTAAAAAAGAAAATTTTTATTAAGAACGTTATTTTCTCCACTCCATTTCATAGAATCAGTTTGATATTAGCCATATAATGATACATAACTGTTCAAATACATAATAAACTATTGTTGTATTTTTGTTTACTATATACATGATTATTATATACATGAGTGATATAAAAAGAAAAACATTTTGGGGAGAGGAGTTACAGTTCCTCACATCTCTAGTTCTCGAAAAAGCTGATGTAGAAAATAAAGATATAGATAATGTTTCAGATAAAAAAAAAAAAAGGCTTGGGAGGAAATTCTTGGTGAATTCAATATTTTAATATTTTAATAGGGCTGACATTGCTGAACATTTTTGCTTATAATTGATTTATTTATTTAACAAAAATATATCTGTTACTTATAGGCTGAAACATCGATGAGACCAAGGAGAAAACATTAGATTAAGTTATCAATATTTCTTATATCCTTGGGTCTAGTTTATTTAAATTGAATACTTGTAGCCGTAATACTTATTACTCCTTAATGGTGCAGATTGTTTTGTCATTAAATTTTAAAAAAATTAAAAAAAGCTTTCTTTAAATATGATTAATTTATCAAAACAATAAAAAAAAAAAAAGGTTTTTAGCACGATATCACACATGTAAGTCTCAGTGTGTACCAGTAGTTCCTTGAGATCTAGTTAGTTTAGAGATCTTCAAAATAAGATATATTTGATAAAAAACAATATTATCTTATACTTGTTTTCAATGATTAATTGAGTTTTTAGAAAAACATATTGAGTACCAATAAATATTTTTAGCAACCATGATATAAAAATGATATGGAAGATTCCTTTGACAGTTGGAAGGGTTTTAGGATTAGAGAAGTACCTTTTTTTATAGAAAGTTAATTTCACTGTCCACTACATTTGTGCCACATTAACTTTAATTGTACATACTCCAAATTTGCTAGTTGTTTTTTTAATTTGAACACTTCATTGCTCAATTCATCTCTCTGGTTTCTAAGTTTTTCTGCTCTATCAAACTCTAATTCGAGTCTGTGCTGTAAATAACAGTAATTATTACTTCTGTTAGAGATATCTCTAATTTCCTGAAATATGGCATTTTCTTTGGTAGCACGTTTTTCAAACTTGGACACTGTAATATAATAAAAATATTGAAACAATTAATGAATAACTATTGTTGAAATTGATAAAGAAAAGTGTAATGAAGTTATTACTGCATTTCTTGAAGTATAAAAGCTATGTATTAGTATTGGTATTCTACCACAGTATTAAGACCATAACAGTGAGTAAGACACTAGAGGTTCTAATTTTCCAGGTCTCGGGTTCGAATCCGGCTGTGTCAGATAATTTTTTTTTCATAAGCCAAAGGTCGGCTCTTCTATGGTCACACACAACCTCTATAAAATTGTTAATGTTACTTAAATAACTAATCAAGGAGAAAAATTTGGCCGTAGCTCTTAATATCGATCAATTCTTCTCCTTATACAACCGTTGACTGAGAAACATTAATTCCTTACAAAGTACTGAACCCAAGACCTATAATGGTTTGTAGAGATACAGGTAATACCCAAGTCTAAAAAATGAAAATAACGAAACAGGCTAGAAAAGAGCGTTGGAATATTTTAGTTTTGCAGTAAAGAGTATAAGATATGGGGCTTTCGTGACTGCTGCAGAGTCAATATATAAAATTAAATTACCGAGGATACTGTTGGGGTGATACGTGATATGTAGCTCTTATTGCGATACTCCCGAATAATCTTGGAATACCCAAGCTTTGGTGGGGTGCCCTTTCTAAAAGTTTGAATCGCTTGAGTGTCCCATGTCTGGAATCATCCAAACTTGGAAGACTTGCGTTAAACGGAAGCTTCACTGTGTAGTAATCAGTTTCATCTGTTGAATGAGTATTAATAAAATGCTGCTCGCATTGAGCAGATTTTTTAACATCGCCGACGTGTAACATCGGTCTCCCAAAATGTATTTGGTCCAGAGAGTGTTCATTGTTGGGGTCCATTAGAATACAACCGTAAATTGTCTCCAGTGTACTAGGAGCCCCTTGTTCCTGTTTCATATTACCTATGCGGAAAATTTCATCTAACATGTCTACCCAGAGAAGAAAATCAACAGATCGAGGCCGATGAAAATCGGGATTAGCTAGATCCAAGATGCGTAACTTTTCTACGATTTTGTTAGGAACAACAGTGGGCATATCCTCACAAATGCGTTCTATGACCATGACCACAATGTTTAACCCAAGAAACAATGACTCCCGGAGAGCTATAACGAGTGGCGCTGCGAATTTTATCTTGGGGATTGTTTGATTGCTCCGCGCGAGGGTCAAACATATTAATTAGTATACAGTTTTTAATAATATTAAAGTATCTGGTTACAGATAAGAAACAGCTATCTAAATGAATAATAAAAAAAATTTTTTTTTTTCTAAATCAACAAATAATCCTTCTATATATAATACACACATTCATTCATAAACAATATACGCTCTTACATGGTGATAAACATATAAAGCGGAAACCCAAGTCACCTAATTTTTTTCTTCTCACCACACATTCCTTTATAACAATGAGACTATGCTGATCATTAACCCTGTTATATTCTTCACCTTAATGCAGTGGCGGATCCAGGAATTTTCTCAGAGGGGGAGCGCATCTCTGCACCAGGTGCTTGCCTTACCCCTATCCGTTCCCCGCCACTACCCATCTCCCCCCACTCCTAAGTTTAGCCGCTCAAAAGTCCTATTTAAATGGTTTTAACAAAAGTAAACTCTTTTTTATTTAAAGTAAATTGTGTCTAGTTTACGGTGAATCAATCGTTAATAACTTAAATTAAATAGTTTTTTTTTGTTATCACTTCCAATGTAACAAAAAATTTGGCTTACATGAAAAATCGCAAAACTTTAATTCTATACTTTTCTGCTGAAAATCAAACCATTGTTTATATAAGCTTTTTTGTATTTATTAAGTTCGGCTGTCACTCCTTTAAATATTTACCTCTACTTACGAGACACCCTGTACATGGGTTTAGACATGTAAAAAACTGAATTGCTGACACGGGTCACTAAGAGAAAACTTTTGAAACAAAAAATATAGATTTATCTGATCTTTTTTTTCATGTTTTACAACTAAACCTAAGAGAAATTAGGTACGAACGAGTACCTAAACTTAATAATTTTATTAAGTAATATGATCTATAATCACGGTCAATGAACGTTAATTTTTACCGACATGTTCGAAATCTGAGAAAGATTACAATAAATGTCCTAACAGTTTGGAAATGAGTTCTCTAAGAAAAAAAATTCAGAATAATTTCTGATTACGATCATAATCAGATTCCGATCAAATCGGAGATCAAATAATTAGTATCTTGCCTCATGCAAAGGTTCCCAAAAGCAGCTATTTTAAGAAAAGAACAACACTTAGAGTCGGTTAGATAAAGAAAACTGGACCGATCGAAACTGAGATGGAAAATGGAGTAAGTGCTGATGCCAGAATCCATGGAATCAGAAACTGGTGGAGGCTACTCAAGACAGGGATTATGAAGTAAAACTCTCGAGGCAGCCAAGATCCAGTAATGCAGTTTCGAGCTGAAGATAATGATATTGATAACATTAGAATATTCATCTTAGAGGATGATATATTTCTCTTTTCTTTAAATAGCTGTTTATGGATAATTTTTTTCAGAATTATTTTTTTACCATCCAGAGGGGAACGCTCCCTAGCAGAAATTACTAGTGCTGATCACGATAATAACTTTTTTTATATATTACATTAGAATTTTGTCTATGAGGATGAATTTTTCCTATATTTCTTTTTTTTTTTTAAATTGCTGATTTTTGGAACTTTTCCCCAACCATCCAGGGGAGAGAGGTTTTTTTTTTAAATCATAGACAATTTGTCTCAGAAGAGGAATTTATCTTATATTTCCCTTTTCTTTAATTAGGTGTTTTTTTTTTTTTTTCAAATCCAACATACAAGGGGTCACACCCCCTGGCTGAATCCGATTATAATTATAATGTTCCGATGATGGCTGATTATAACGTTTTTTTTTATATTACATTAGAATATTCATCGTCTATGAGGATAAATTTTCCCTATATTTCGCTTTTCTTTAAATAGCTGCTTTTTGGAATCTTTTTTGGATTTTTCCAGCTCCTAGGGGGAGAGGGGAAGGGGCGCGAGCCTCCCGGCTGGATCCGCTAGTGCCTTAATGTGATTTTTTTGGTGTTAAAATTACATCCTAAGTTCTACTAAAATGCGTACTTAAACAACACACTTACAAGTTTTAAGCATATCTTGGCAATCGACCTCTATTTCATCTGTACCAGTTTTAAGTATTTCTGACACTATTTGTTTTTCAGTTGATGGATCTGTTTTATCTTTTATGCATAAATTTAGGGCAGTGTTCAATATTTTGGTTGATGGTCTGAGGGCATTTAAAATATTAAATATTTCTTTAGGGATCATACCATTTGCTTCCTAGAATAATAAATGAGTGAAGCAGAAGAAAAAACCAACATGAAAAAAAAAAGTCTACCAAGTAAGGTCAGTATAGCTTCCTCACCGTTTTCATTAGCTAAAAAATATCTATATCAAAAGGTCTAAAAAATTTCTTATAAGAATAAAATCTCTGGAAGAAGCCGTTTTCGAAAATTCAATAATCCCTCAACATATACGTTCTTGATATTCATGAGTCTAGCTTATCAGCAAATACTAAAATGCGAAAAAGTTCCACATTTGTAGATTGCATATTTGATAATCCGTAAAAAAAAAAAAATTCAGTGCATACTGAATATATATCCCGCTAGCTACTGTTAGTGCAAATGACATATATAAAAATTGAATGTTTTACAGGAAAGCATAAAAACTATTTATTTCTTCACGATTTATTAGTATAACTTTATATATTTATTGCTCTCTGCTATTTTTCATAGTATTAGACTACTTATATCAATTGCAGACTACATAATGTCAAAATAGAATAAAAATTGAAAACTTTTACATAAGACCTTTGTACTAACAGTAGTGATATATACTTAATAGGTATGTTGCACTTTTGCAAGACCAAGACCAATACCAGACCCTGAAAGTCAAACTGAGAATATTTTCAGATATAGTACGATGCTTAAACATGTTAATCATCTAATCTAAACAGCGTCGTTTTTCCTTGTGTAAGTGTATATTTGAGTATAGCTTTCCAAATAATAATAATAAATTAACCTTTTCTTTTGTTCTCCCCCTACCACGCGTTTAGGTTATACGGGGGTTTTCGCGGGCCAAGGGGTGAGGGCTGGGATTAATGCCAGAGTTAAAAGACCCCCAGTGGGTACAATAATTATTTTATTGTCTCTAACTTGGGTTATCACGTTGCCGGGCAACGCACACTGCTGTACGCACTCAGTCCGCTCGACCACCCTGCCCCTAAAAATTAATCATTCGCCAGGACCGGAACAAGCTAAGAAAACAAAACAAAAAACGCGTTCATTACTAAAAAATTAAGCTAAATGGTTACTAATACTAGACCATTTTATGTACAATAATGAAACTTCTCCTCAAAAGAAACGGACACTCACGGGAAATCAAAAATTGTCCGCTATAGAGACATGTCCGTTTTAGAAGAATAGGAAAAAAAAACATGTTAAAAAATAACAACTAGAAAAATTAAATTGTATTTTAAAATTCATATCGAGAAAATAAAATCGATTATTCGATTAAATACATTTTTCTTTTTAAATTTACAATTTATTAATATTTTCATGAGAAATTTAATAATATATTTTGCATAATAAAATTGCACATAACATTCGTAATTTTTTTTTTATATAGGAAAAAAAAGAATAGTAATTTGTAATTTTATTTGGACTAGCATAACCACTTTGTTTTCCAAATTGTTATGGATATATAAAATTGTTGCAATTAATCCACTTCCTCCTTCAAAATGAGATTGTTTCTCAGCCAACTAATTTGTGAGAGAACTTCTTCAATATTCACTCGGAGAACACGGAAATGTATTATCACCTCAAAGGTCCACCACGAGCGTAATTGTTCGAAATGATAAGACACAAGCCTCGCGAAATCATTCATGTTACTGTAACAATGGCATAACTTGAAAGAAATTATTTCTTTGCATTGACATTTCTGTGTTTGGCCCGCTGGTCACAGTATTCGTTATTTCTTTAAATTGTCTAACCACCAAGTTTTAATCGAGTGGCTAAATTGCTCTGAATTACTGTACACTTTCCTGATACACTCATTAATTACACAAATTTGAAATTTAAACGGAAACATGTTGACATATTACAATCAAATCTGTGTAAATTACAACACAGGGTTAAGACTCTTAATTCTATTTCAAAAACCGGATTCCTTGGTATACATAATGGAATTAACCGACAGTAAAGTGGATTAATGTTAGCTTCACAATTTCCATAGAATGATCCTTAACTGGATATTTTTGGCTACCAATCCGCCATAACTGCATCACTGCGTCACTGCATCGACAGTAAAGGTTCTACAAGAAATGCGAATTTTGTTGCATTCCACAAGACAGAAAGGACAGCACCGATCTTCTATCCAACTGTCCGCTTTGAAAGAAGTGACTTCGATCAGGCAGGCGAAGTGGAAACGGGAAAGAAGAACACATATGATAAATGTATCTCTTTCCTAAAAGATAAATTCCGTGAGAACTTCAGAGAGAGAATTCAAAGCCTCTGGTTTGGGTCTAGCGAAACGATTGCAAAAGGAACAAGGAGCTTGCTCGAAGAACAGGGTGTCGACATTAAGGACGTAGCAAGGTTGGCTGAAAACATAGTCCTCGACTATTTATGAATCATTCAACACCACGTGCATAGAAATGTTGAGAGTTTTAATTTATTTATTTAGTTATTGAAAATGTTTATTGTATAATTGTTAATATAAAATCGTATTTAATGCTTATTGTATATACACACTTTTTTTGTTAATATTTATATGGTATAATTTTAAGCATGTGAATACTTGTAGAATATAAGAGAGATTTATAAAGAGAGAGGCGCGAGACAAAGGGAAATGAAATGTTTAAAAAAAATGCATGAACAAGAAACACATTTATAATACTCGTATATTTTCAGCTAGTTCTGTATATTTATATATGTAGTTTTAATAATTGTCCAAATCGATTAACGACTATGCTATGTATCTAGCAACCCATTATTAATTGGGTAGCACGCTTTTATATGAAAATTAAGTGTTTCTATTTTTTCCTGTTTTATGTTTTAAAGAATAATAATATATATTTCGAATACACACAGTAAAATCGGCTCTGTGGTTTCAGGGTACGCCAAAACAAAGTAATTGGGAAGAATTAAAAAAAAAAAAAAGCTGAAACAAGGGTATAATTAAATATAAAAAATTACCTTGATTGAACATTTTATACTCTCCTTGAAGTTTATATCAATCTTTTTTTTGTGGTACATATTATTAATATTGTAATCTAAACATTCTTTGGTTGCTTGGCATTCTGGAACAATATGTTTAAACATTATCAATATCTATAAAATTTATAAAGAATAGAACGGCGGTTCTTTTGAAATTACCTATTTGTTCTGTAAGTGGCTGGGAGGTATTATTTAATTTTCTTTCATCAAAATCTAATGTTTGACAACCAACAGTTAATTTTGCATTATTGGTTATTTCAGTTTGACACAGCACACTTAATTTTGCATTGAGCCTATCAGCATTTTGACACTCAATGCAATAACGTGCACTATTCCCTTCACTAATTTTTTTCATGCTTTCATTATACTTATTGTTCAATTGTAAAACCTCAGCTTCATGGGCCTTTTTTAAGCGTTTGTATTGCTTCTTAAATTTTGTTTTTAGATTTATTAATTGTATCTTAATTTTGTCATTGAAAGTAGAATCATCCTTTTGCTTCTGAGTTATAATCTTGCCAACTTCTTCTTTTAGTTCTTTTATTTCTCTGTTTAGTTCATCTTCTTCCGTTTCTTTTGTCTTCAATAAAGCTTCATAATGTGATTTTTGTTTTTCTATTTCCTGCTGGTGAACTTCTTCTAGTTCATATTTGTTAATGTGATACTTGCATTTTTCCTTATGAGAAACGTTTAGTTTTTCTAATTCCGTATCGTGAAGTAATTGTTTATTTTTCAAATCTTTTTCATACCCCTCGGTTATTTTATGTAAAATATTCTTAAATTGTTTTTCGCTCTCTTCCTTCTCTAAAGCTTTGTCCTTCTGCAAAATTTGTATAATGTTTTCATAATGATTTCGTATATCACTCAAAGTACCATCGTCCTGTATTATATCTGTTTGAGAATCGATCGATAAAGTCTGAGGTGGATGACTATCTTTTTCTGGAATGTATAATATGTTCGCTAATCGTTCTTTCAGATTTTCTATAATGCTTGAAAGAGAATCATTTTCAGTTTTAAGTTCTTTGTTTTTTATTTTTAAAACTGAAATTTCCTTTTCTTTGTCTCTAAATGTGGAATTTGTTTGTATGCTAACAGAACTAAATTTTCCTCTTCTTTCAAACTGCTTTATTATTCTCATAAGAATACATTCTACTTTTTTTGATTTATTTCTTTGATCATACTGTTCCATAGTCTTAATTTCCAAGGACATTTCTAAGTTTTTGTTTTTCAATTTTTCCTTTTGGAGTTGATCTTTCATATATACTACTTCCTTTTTAACTTCCATATTAAAAGTTTTCAGTTTTGACAGTTCTGAACTATATTCATTATTTAGTCTTTCAGATAATTTCAGTTTATTTCGTAGTTTAAGTAAAGCAAATTTGATTCTGATAATATTACTTTTGAGCTGACTAATGATTTTCTTCAAATTCCTTCTCTTAGAATTATTTCTTTGCATTAGATTTGAAACATATTCCCTGGAAACTGTCTCCCGAAGTAGTTTTTCCTTTAAATCCTTTTCTTCTTTCAAATGTGACTCGAGCCTCTCACTATGAGATAATATTTTGTTCGATGCTGAAACTACTATTTCTTCAGTTGGTATTGTTGATTCTTCTAGATGATTACCTTTCAGCATACATTGATTTTCTATATTATTTAAATGTTCAAAAATTTTTTCAGCTCTCAGAAGCTTCTCTTGTACAATCTTAAAATGGTCCATTTTCTCAGTCAAAGCTCCTTGTAACTTGGAAACTTGGATGTTTAAAGTGTTTACAGTTTGTTTCTCTTTTAGGTACTTATCTGATATATATTTTAATTCATTTTCTAATATCGTAATATGTTCATTGTCAACTGTTTCATCTTTCTGTGTTTCATTACAGAGGTAGTCTTCTAGTACGTTAATTTTTTCTTCTTTATATTTTAGAAGAGACTCAAGAACGTTCACATACATGTTATACTCATAGGTAGTTGAATCTAAGGTAGCTATAAATATCTCGCTGGTCGATTCCTGCACTACTCTTTCTATTTCTATTTCACATAAAGATTTATTTAGCAGTGCATAGTTATGTTCTATTTCATTTCTTAGAAATTTCATTTCCTCATTTACAGCAATTAACTGTTGTTGCAAAGAGCAAATCTCTCTTTCTCTTGCGCCCTTTTCTGCCAATGAAGTAATAATCTTTTTTTCAAGTGTGTGGTTAGCTGAATCTACTCGAAGGAAAGAATCCTTCAAGGCCACTATGACTGCATTTAGCTTAGCTACTTCAGTCTGTGATTTTTCATAAGCAAAGTAGTATCTATCTGGAAGACAAACATCAACAGATTTATGCTCAATGTAAAATAGTTCGTTTTGGACGCACTTATCCATACCTTTAAAGTCGGTCTGTGAATGGGAATCATAGATTTCATAGAGTGGATACTGTATTCTATCTCCAATTATTTCTGCTTTTAATTGCTCTACAATTCTTCTCATCGTTGGAATGAAAGAAATTGCACCTTGCTTATCCGTATCTATCAGGCCTTCACTCGATTTTAAAATATTTAACAACTGAGCAAATTGCACTATAGAGGAAGCGGATTGAGGAAAAATGGATAGCTTACGGATGAGAAGATCTTTGTCATCTATCTCCAATTTACATACTTCTAATTGGGATAGAAGTTTCTTGGAGCAAGAGACAACTATGTTGAATTGTTTTTTGTAATTTTGCATATTTTCAGTTAAAGCACAATTTGAAAGGCGAAAATGATCTCTAATGTTTTCTAATTCACGAATAAGTAATTCTGAAGCGTGTAGTTTATCTTCCAATTCTTCAATCTTAGTTGCCTTTTCATGTAATGCTATTTTAAGAGAATTTACCTGTTTCCCTGTAGTGCCCTAGAAAATATAGGAAGGTGGTGAGTAAAATGAAGCATTTAATTCAGGTATTAATACACTGATTATCTCTACTTATTCCACACTAAAATTGGATACGGTAGTGACAATTTTCATTTAATCGTCCTCAATTATGTTAGTATATCAATTTATATAAATGTGACTACATTTAAATACAAAAATTTGATCCGTAAATACACTTACAGGCAAAAAAATTCTATCCATTTGAATTTTTCATGTTTTAATCTAAAAATATTTCTGCTTTGGATTGGTCTATTGTTTTTAATGAATAAATTTGTTTGTTTTCAATTAGGAATGTTAATATAGAGGACAATAACCCTTTTTTACTTTTAATAATCAAAATGTGATTGGGTAAGAAAGATTAGAGAAAAAAAAATTGAAAAACAAACCATTATTATTCTGAAAGAAATTAATTACATCATCGTTTAGTAGCGTGTGTTTCCTCCTCTTGCCTTCACTACTTCTTGAAGACGCCTCGGCATACTTTCCACCAGTCGGGAAATGTCCCTTTGCTGGAGGATAGCCCATTCCTCCCGAAGAGGCCTTTTAAGGTCCTGCAGTGTATCAGGAAGTGTTGCACGCGCTCTTATTCGTCTTCCGAGGTTATCCCATAAATGCTCAATGGGGTTTAAATCTGGAGAACGTGCTGGCCAGACTAAAACCCCAATATTGTTCTGTTGAAGGAACGTCTGCACTATGCGGGCGACATTTGGGCATGCACTAACGTGCATTAGAATAGAACAATCACTGATTTCGTTGAGGATAGGCAACACATGCGGTTTCAAAATCTCATCTACAAAGCGAATGGCCGTCAAAGACCCTCCACGAACAACAGCCAATTCTGTGCGGCGCTCCATCGAAATCCCAGCTCACACCATTAAGGAACCACGTTGGAAAGGCTGACTCTGGGAAAAATAACAGGCTGCATATCTTTCGTTTCTTCTTCTCTACACCCTTTCACGCCCGTGTGTAGATCGAAGAGCGAATCTTGACTCATCTGTAAAAAGTAAAGCACTCCATTCGTCCATAGTCCGATGGCTGTGTTCTCGAGCAAAAGACAGCCGTGTTACTCTGTGAGTTCTGGTCAACTCTGGCTCTCTTACTGGACGAAAAGCCATTAATCCATACTCATTTAATCTTCTCCGAGCAGTACGTACAGAAATTTGCACACCTCGAACTTCTTCGAGCTGATGAATCGCTTGAACAACGGTAAGGTGCCGGTTTCGAAAAATTCTCATATTCAAAAACCGGTCATCCCGTGGTTCTGTTACCCTAGGCCGTCCAGAACCGGGCCTTCTATTGTAAGAACCAGTTTCCCGAAAACGCCTGACGGCGTCTCGTAAAGTTTCATATGGAACTCCGATGGCATTAGCTGCATATCTAACGGAACGTCCATCATCAATAAGTGCCACACCACGCGCAACATCCTCAGCACTAAGAGGCATTTTAAAACTTAATATTGAAAAAATTAAAAGCCGGAGACTAAGAAATGTGCTGCAAGAAACGGCACTGAACTAATGATACTGAAAAAACATTTTGATTCCATAGAAAGTAAACATTGGAATCTAGAATCATTTCATTGAATTAAGGATTAAGGGTTATTGTCCTCTATATTAACATTCCTAATTGAAAACCAACAAAAAGATTACCTATTTATTCATTAAAAACAATCGACCAATCCAAAGCAGAAATATTTTTAGATGAAAACATGAAAAAAATCAAGTGGGTGGAATTTTTTGCCTGTCAGTGTATAATGACAGTCGTCACGACAATATAACATTATCTACGTACCTTAACCTCTGCAAATTAACAACTAATGCTTAAGATGTGACAAGAAAAACATTCATTACTCTATCTGTACATATATAAGAACAATTATTTAACAAAATAGAACAAAAATATTTAGTTTTCTATGTTAAAAAGTTAATGGCGATAACGTGAATTGCGAATGGCTAGAGAAGGATAAATCACAGCACGAGTACCGAGTCTGGAGTATTTTACTCAAAAGTGAACTTCCCGTTTTCGAGTATTATAGTCACGGCATTCCTTCATGATTGACAAGAATCAAATTTAATCTTCGCTTTTTCTATTGCTCTACATTCTACTTACATTTGGTTTGGTCTACCCCTCGCAGGTTTACCAGTCGGCATAGCAAATATCAACCTTTAAGGAATTCTTACGTTACTTTAGTTCAACGATTTTACAAGCCCATTTAATTCGCCGCGGTGTAATAGCCTAAATTATATTAACCGGATACATTTCACGCACGGTTAATTCATCCTTCTTTGGTCCGAATATTCTGCGCAATTCTTTATTTTCAAAAATCTTGAGACGTTGCCCATCCCTTAACGTAAGCGGCCACATTTGGCATCCATAAAGAACCGTATGTAGGAAAATCGTATTATAGATTCCACTTTTTAAGTTCTAAGATAGGCGGCGCGAGCTAAGTATTTGGCTTTTGTCATAGAAAAATAACAAGCATTTCTCGCCTTCAGCCTAACCTTAATCTCGTGTTCAATTTCGTTTTTTCTAGTTATAGTAGACCTTAGATACCTAAACTTCTCTGTATAACCTAACATATTACCTTCTAAACCGATATCACCGGCATTACCGCCATTTTTGCAGCTAACCATATATTTTGCCTAATTTTTTGTTTATTTCGAGCACCGTTTCTTTACTTAATTTCATTAACATTGTCACATTTAGTTTTATAGTTTCAGTGTCTTCGCTTAACAGGAACAAATCATCCGCATAGACAAGAACGGGTGTTGTCCCATCCAGATCAAACCCTTTTTCAATACGCATTAACTCCTTAATGGCATGTTCTAATGACAAATCAAACACGATAGGTGAAAGGGAATCAATTTTTTTTAAACCCGAACGAACTTCAAACTTTTCGGATAAATAATTACCGATTCTTACTTTATTCAGTGTTTTGGTCAAGCACATTCTAACTAGATTTACTATTATTTTTTAAAAAATCTCATGCTAGATTAGAATATTATACAGTTTCTGTCGGTCAATAAAATCATAAGCCATTTTGAAATCGTTTTACAGCTGGTGAACAACCCTCATTAATTATAATGAAGAAAAGAATAGTTGGGGTGGTCAGTCAAAAAGGAAGGCAAAAATAAATGATAATATTTATCATCAGGGCTAAGAAAATAACCAGATAACAAGTTATTTTCTTAGCCCTGATGAAGGCCTGAACTTCAGGTCGAAACGTCGGCATATGTAAAAAAAATAAATATTATCATTTATTTTTGCCTTTCTTTTTGACTGACCACCCCAACTATTCTTCTCTTCATTATCCACGACAGTCAACCAATTACCAATTACTCATTAATTATAAATTATTAATCATTAAACATTTAATCGATAGTTGAACGGTTCTGTCTAAATCCGCATTGATAAATAAACGTGGTCAGAACCAATAATCACACCTCTAGGGAGTTTCAGAGAACCCAAGGAATAAGGCAGGGCTGTAGTCTAAGCCCTTTATTGTTTATAATAGTGCTCAACATGGCACTGAAGAGAGCTAAGGAAAAATGTCAAGAAGACAGTGTATAGAAATACATTTGTTCCCGTACTGACTTACGGCAGTGAATCCTGGACTCTAACCTCAAAACATAAAAGCAATATCCATGCATTGGAAATGCGATTTCTGAGAAGATTAGAGGGGAAAACTAGGAGGGACAAAATTAGGAATACAACGATAAGAACCAATTTGGGAATAAAACCAGCAGAAAACACAATTGAGAAAAACAGGCTACGCTGGTTTGGCCATGTCAAATGAATGCAGGAAGGAAGAATGGCCAAAACTATATATGAAGTAAAAGTGGAAGGAAGAATGCCGAGAGGAAGGCCCAGAAAGACCTGAGAAGGTTCAGTCAGGCAGGATTTCGATAGGAGAGGAATGAATTGGAATAGACGCAGTCAGCTGGTGCGGGAACGAGATAAATGAATCAAGCTCTATAAACAGGATCCTCTACACTGATCTAGTGGTAGAAGAGGATTGATTAAGAAGAAGAAGAACTTACAGAAACTAGAATTGTATACGCTTTTGTTCTACTATAATTAAAGATTTATACTTAAAACTGAACACTACTTAATAAAATTCCTTACGTCTTTAGCAACAATGCTAGACGTCAATCTCTGAAGTTGCACCACTAGTTCTTGAATTGTCATTTCTTTATCTTCCAGAAAAGAAACAAGACAAGAAATTTTCTCTTCTCTCATCTGTAACCTCTCCCTTAAGACCTCCTTGTCTATTGTGGCAGTTGATATAGCCAGTTCACGCGATTCCAGTGTAGTGACTTTGGTTTTAAGCGATTCGATTTCATTTTGAAGCTGTGTATTGTTCCATTCCATTTCCTTAATTAGTAATCTGATTTGGTCATGTTCATCTTTAAGCTGTTCATTATATGTTCTCAAGTTCTCGTACTGAAACAAAAAAGAAGTAAGAAGTAACAATATTTTTATTTGATATAATTATTACTTTTTTAGATACATTAAAAAAAAAAAAGTGTGCCAAGTAAGGCCAGTAAAGCTTTCTCAACGGTTTCATTGGTTAAAATATATCTATATTACAAGATATACAATTTTTCGTATGAGAATAAAATCTCTGGGAGAAGCCGATTCGGAAATACAGTTAGTTACCCTTCAACATTTGAGGGTTTGATATCCAATAATTTCGTTCATCAGATAATATTAAAAAGCGAAAGAGTGCCGCAATTTGGTTATTCGTAAAAAAAAAAAAAAAAAATACCAATGTATACTGAACATGCATTTCACTCCTGTTAGTGCAAAAGTTCACATGTAAAAATTGATTGTTTTACAAGAGAGTTTTTTTTTTTTTTTTTTTATGCTTTCTTAATATAATTTCATATTTTCTTGTCGTCTGCTATTTTTCATAGTAGCAGACTACTTATATCAGTTGCAGACTACAAAATGTCGCCTTTAGCATAAATAGAATAAAAGTTAAAAATGTTTACATAAGACCTTTTGCACTAATAGTAGTGATATATACTTAATAGGTATGTATGTTTTCAATCTTAAAATTCAACTTGTTGTTTGTTCCGAGTTAACGAGATCAATAATTTTCTTCAGTCAGAACAAAACGCATGAAGCAAAAAAATATAAATAATATAGATGAAGTACACACAGCTTCGATATTTAAGGAGGAAATCGAGACCAAGAACGTTTAAAATAGACGAAACAATACAGTATCTATTATTTTTTTTAATAAAACCTTAAATTTTATAACCCCATAAGAATATTGTAATAACCTAACTCCATATGATCAGTGCATTCAACATTTCACAGTCATAATATTGTTGACAACTATTTATATTAATTTTAACTATTAAATGGAATTTTTGGAGTAGTAGATAGAATTTGATAAAATTGATGCCTATTTCATTTTACGTTTAGCAATCCCTAAATACTCTCCAAATTTGAGCTAAATGGAACTTGCAGTTTTAGAGATATAGATGTATCAAGGAAAACACGTTTGCGCATATTTAAGAGAAAGCAACGAGAATTCAATAACATTATTATTTTTATAATTATAAAAACATTATTTTTTGACAAACACCAACCTTTTAGCTAATATCCGGCCAAATCGAACGAGCCATTTCTGGAATATTGGTATTTCTACAAAAATGCGTTTGCGCATGCATAAGCGGAAGTGCTGGTTAGACTTTAATAAAATTGATATGGGGCCATCTAGACAACAACCCGCATAATACCTGAAAATTTCATGAAAATCAGATGAACGGTAGTAGGTGATATGCCCATTACATCGATTTGACTACAGACAGAAGACACCGAATCAAATTTGATCCTTAATCAATGGTCTGTAACGTAAAACGCGAATGGAAATTTTCGATTCTGAGCACTAAAAATGTTTTAACCTGTCGCACGAATACAATGCTTCCCTACCTTCGGTATTGAGGAAACAAAAGTACAATATGTAATATTTCTAATAATAAAAAATAAGTAATGCAAGATATGTTTTTTCATTAACTTCAAGAAGGTCAAAAAAAAAAAAAAAATTATGTCAAATGGGTTGGCTTTGAACTGTCAGGTGTAGATAACAAAGAAAGACAAATAGATAACAAAAAAAACCCTAAAATATTAGCGATAAAACTAAAAATATATAATCATATTAGTCTTAGTTGTATATCAAGACAAATGATAATGAAGAAAGGATGTTTAGTTTTGCTGCAGGATCTACGAAATTAGTTGCGATGAACACTGTATTCTCACAATGAAAAATACATGCAAAACTTTATTTTAATAATTCAGTTTGTTAAATATGCTAATTTGTGAATCATATATTGTATTGAGAATTTTCATGACTCAAATGATAAAAGGACAATGATATCCCTAGACAGCCAGGCAAGCTATCTCTGGTAGCTTAGAAGTAGTTATCTAAAAGGCATTGACTGGACACAAACCCCCATCACAAAGACCCATTATCAAGACTTTGGAAACAATAACAGATTTTAGCAACAGGCCTTTTATCACGGATCTCACATCAATATTAAAGCATAATAATATCGATTGGTAATAACTTCTCATAACTTTAGTCCTTTCCCAGGCTTTCTAAACTTCCCAGAATTCTTTCACCCCCTACTATTCTAGGGTATATAACCCTTATGCTCCTAAGATCATACATTCTTGGGAGTAAACTCTTGTAGTCAGCCCATACATTTACAGTATAACTCTGTATCTTAAGATGCCATTTGTAAAAGACATTGTGAATAAATCTGTTACTTCTAAAGTCCTCACTGCCTCCGAAACGTTGACTAACGAAGTATCTAGTGATACAGCTTGTTAAGTGTCACATTCGGATTTCTAGCACTAAAAAACATTAAAAAATGTATTTTCATTCAAAAAGTGTTTTTCTCGTTGTTCTGTGTCATTACTTTAGAAGTTTATAGAGTACTAGTTTTAAATTATGTTTTAAATAAATTGCTGTGAAATAGAAACTCTAGTCCCTACAAACATATTGAGAGAGAAGAAAAGTAGAAGGTTCCTTGCCGCTCTCCCTTTAGGTTGCCAGCGTCTATTATAAGAAAAAAAATAAATATTAAAAAATGATCAAATACTTTGTGCCTGAAAAATCACCTTGAATTTATACTCCTTATAAATTTCCAATTCTGAATTTAAATGGTTTATTTCTTGCTCAGCATTTGTGACATGTTTATGAATGTCATCTCTTAATTCTGCTCTAAGTTTTATATTTTCATCTTTAAGGCCATGTAGGAAACACAGTTCTTCTTGCACTTCAGTGACTAGGGTCCGCAGATTATCTATCTCCATCTGGTATTCCTGCGAAGCCTTTTCCATTTGCTCCTAAAAATTTATAAATTTTTAAGTTTGGGGAAGAAGTAACATAAACGTAGTAATAATAGCAGTAATTAAATTTAGGAGATTGTTAATTGAATTAAAATTATGAGTGATATTTATCTCTATTAGAAGTTATAGATATATTATATTAGGAAGTGCTTATTTTTCTGAGCAACTTAAATTATAACAAAGGAACACATTGTTCATCCTATTTGTAAACTTTTAAGAGGCAGAGTAATAGATTTTAGTCTATCGTAATAACAGCCATCCTGTAGAAGATCCATCTTCCAAATAGATAATACTCAGAAACTTTCTTTTCTATCTTCTCGACAGATAGATATTACAAAAATTTTACAATTATCACAATTTTAAATCATTACATACATTATCAACTAACTATTATGGCACTACAACTCGGAGACGAGTCTTGGCCTCCTCCACCAGCTTCCTTCTCCAGCTCATCTCTGTTCTGTGCGGCCATCAGCCAGCTGCTGACTCCCAGGGGATCCCTTGAATCTCGTGCCACACCATCTGCCCATCTCAGTTTTGGTCTCCCTCTTATTCTTCAGAAGAGGCTCTATCAGGCTCATTCTTCGAAGCTTCATCGTCAGAACGACTTCTTGATCATTAAACATTCAGTAAATTTCGGCGTTTGTTCGTCTTCTCCAACTTCCATCGATCTGTGCTCCTCCAAATATTCTTCGCAGTATTTTTCTCCCAAAGATTAGGAGGTTTTGCTCAATTCTTTTAGGCATCGTCCATGTTTCTGGTGAATACAGCAGGGCTGGGTGGATTAGTGTTTTCTAGAGATGTTGATTGTTTTGCCGGGATAAAAGGCGAGATGTGTATTCCTTGCGAAGTGCAAAGTAACATTTGTTATCAATCAATATTGTTTTCTTGATCTCGACCTAGGGTTCATTGTCTTGTGTTACCAGTGACACCAAACACTTATTACAATTTTAAATATTTTACCGAATAAATTAGTGAAATATCATACAAAAACACGGTTTTTCCGCCTCAACACCACTCTGCGCCCTCCACCCAAGAGACGCTCCTGTTCTGACATATTACGATTTCCACAACCTAGGTACCCTTCCCAATGGAAGAATCTGGCCCAATTTGAAAACATTAGATTGGGATGGAATATATTCCCGTTCTTGCTGATTATACTCCTCTTAAGAGAAAACCCGAAAAAGAATTGTGAACAGGACACTGCTTACCTTCCTTCTTAGGCTGCCATTGCCATAATAGACATAACAGTCGACCAATTACTTGGTAGTAATTATTTATTGGTATAAATAATTTCAAATAAGCTTTAATTGTACCTTTTGCGAATTCATCTGGCTTATTTTGGCATTAGCTTCTGCAAGCTTGATATTTAACTTGTCAGGTTGTGGTCTTATGCATTTCTAGAACAAGAAAAAATAAAATAAAAGGAAATGGTAATAATTTTTATTAATTGTTAACATTATTACTCATTCTTAGAAGAACATAAATCCTCTCCAATGGAGATATGAGTCTGGTTTTGACAAAAAACATAAATTACAAATTACTTCGTTCTTTGATAGTGTCCCAGGAATTTTATTATATTTTTTTCAGTTGCAAACCTCGTCTGAGCTTCATATAAAATTACTGAGTATACACATTTTTCAAGTAATTTTCTCCGGTTATCTGAAGATATTTGACTTAGGATGATAAATATGTTTTTAGGCATCAGTAATTTATCCATCCCAAGATTATCTATAGCTGATGGTGAAGAAGGCTGTTGTATTTATTGTGTTGCTGTGTCGGCAATTCAGGAAATGTTGCAAAATTTTGAAGTTCAGGTGCCTGTGCCTGGTTATGATTATTCTGTTCATGGTTTTTTAATGGTATGTTATGAATTCTTTGCTTATAGAGCTTCTTGTAATTTATACAGGCTCTATAGCTTGTAGGGCGGTCCTTACCACAAAGGGCACAATTTGCTGGTTCATTCAGCGGTTTCTGTTGCCGCCAATATTAAACCAAATGAGATCAAAGAACCTCGTACATTCACCGAGCTAGAGCCTCCATCGACCTACGAAAGTAAAATTAGTAACTTCATGCAGTTCGTTCAAGAAATATACGATTTGATCGGACAGCCTAACTTCAGGTGTTTTTCTCGTGTTTATGAAATAAATATAATTATTTAAATTATAATTATAAAGATATAAACACCATCTCCAAAAATAATTATGTACAACTGATTAATCATTTGACAGTAAACAATTATGACTTTTCCTGCTACTAATTAAAAAAAAAAATATGTACAGAATGGTTTTGAGAGGTCTTCGCACAACCAATCCCAGTACCGCTATAAACACATATCTTGGACACATTGGCCACAATGTAAGACAAATATCTTCAATATCCACCCAATTTTAAAATATCCACTACCATTATTTTTCATTGATCTCGAACAAGTCCAGAATAATGCTGAAATCTTTGAAATCAAAAGATTGATGTATTCAACAATTACATTTGAAGAGGTGAAACAGAAACCTTTAGTCGTATAATATACCAAGTGTCGAAACTTGAGGCATACAAATGCCTACTACCATCAACCGGCGAGGTGTCTCAAATGTGCAAGTGCAGCAACCGCTGAATGAACCGCAAAAGGTGACCTTTGTGGTGAGGATAACCCTGCACGCTATAGAGGCTGTCTACTTTACAAGAAGCTCTATGAGTTCCTTGTAAACTCGGCTGAAAGATGAAGAATTCATGAAGATGAAAAAAACATGCACAGAATAATCATACCTCGTACATGCACCTGAACTTCAAAATTTGGCAACATTTCCAGAATTTGCCGATACAGTAACACATTTAATACAACAGCCTTCTACTTCATCAACAATAGATCATCCCTATCAGGACTTCAGGCAACTATACTCTGACGTCACAGTGAAAACTCTTCAATCGCGACGTCAGACGCCTTAGGCCGTGGTTACAATGGACATGTAAATCGTACGACACGACGGAAAAGGGGCTCTGCACTGTCTGTTCAAAAAACATACACTTACCATGGCAACGTCATGTCTCAGATTTCTAATTCATTCATTATTTCTAGTCTTGTCCAATATATGTACTAAATAATAGTTTAACTTTATCAAAATTGTTTTTTCATGTTTTCCAATTAATAAATATTAATTTCAATATTATTTATTTGATAGATAACCCAAAATTGATTCAAATTCAGTATAAAAATGACAGAATAATAAAAATAAATTTCATTAATTTTTCACCATATGTATTTTAATTTTCATAGCTACGTTTCAGCCGGTAAACCATCTTCAAGCCATTTTATTCAGCCATGCTTTTTGCATGTAGTCCAAAGACTAAAAAAGCATGGCTGAATTAAACGGCTTGAAGATGGCTTACCGGCCGAAACGTAGCTATGAAAATTAAAATAAATATGGTAAAAAAATAAACAGAGCCTTATTTTATAATATTAAAAAAATTTTATCTAAAACATGAATATGTAGCGACTTTCACTGGAATAAATAGAATTGAACATTAACAAAATTATGGCTATTACATGGCTGTGTATAATTTTAGCGTTACTTATTAGTTATTTCAGTCTATTTGTTTAAATTCTGTTCCATGCTTCGATATTTAATATTTTTGCAAGCAATGGATACATTTTACTTTACGTAGATAGGTAGGATATGTGTTTTACTGCAATAAATTTACTTTACGTATAACATCTTTTTTATATTGTTTTCTAATCGTAATTTTAATATAAGTTATATGGTTATGTATTTTATTATTATTATATATTTTATAAAAAATAATGTATATATATATATATATACATATATTCTTTTTTCATGTTTCCATTTTTTAAATTGGGTATATATTTTAATTCATGATATTCATCACAATTACATGAAGTTTTGCTTTATTATCATTGTCCTTTATATCTGTTTTCATTATTATTTTAAACTGATCTGTAATTCGGCTTTTTTGTGTATTATCTTCATTATTTTTGTTTTATCACCATGAAATGTTGACATTACTTAATTTTGTTTATTATTTACTTCAGATTTTTCATCATAACCATTTATAAATCTATATGAGCTGTTATTCATTATTAGATTAGTTGCCGTGCATAAAAATGCCCTAAAGATATTTTATTCAATCCCATTTCAAAATTGATGATTTAAGCTTTATTTTTAAAATTTATTTATTTTTAATATTGTTTTTTTAAGTTGAGAATTTGATGTTTTGAATAGATTGAGCGATCACAATTATTGAATCACTGCACTATCATTTGCTTACCCAAGAAATTTCTATTACTTATATTAATTCTCTTATTTCTTAATACATTATGTCTGCTATACTCTCATTTATTATTAGTATCAATATATACATTACTGTTTTTCGATTATATTATATCATATAATGAAAAACTATATTGATAATCACACTATTGGATTCAGGATTTAATTTTGAGGGGAGGAGACTTTTTTTTAATGTTTTCAAATTAATCAATAATGATTACTGTTTTATTTATTTAACATGTAATCCAAAATTAATTCAATCCAACATAAAAAAGATATTGATAATAATTATCCTTTATTGTTAGCAACTATTATTGTTATTATTATTGCATTACAAATATTAAATATCTTCTCATGACTATTTGAAAATTTGCAGTGTTAAATACTGAATGGTTAATCGTAGTACAGTACATGAATAGTGAAAAACTATTTTATTTTAGCTAACGTTTCGGCCCGACTTTGTAGGTCTTCACTAGAAAGAACAAGATACAAAAGGACATGGAAAATTATATTGATATAATATAATTATATAGATATAAATAAATAATGGACATTAAAAGGGTGTGAAGAAAATTCAGAATGATAAAATGGAGGGGAGTAGGGGCAGTAACGGAAATGAAGCAAATGAAAAGAAAAATAACAATACTAAAATATATTAATGAATAAAAAAACATTGCAATATCTAACTGCTAGTTAATTATAAATATATGGATTGTCAAAAATTGTTATTCGCTAATATCGAAAAATTAATAACATGAAAAGGTTCACTGTAATATTAGATGTGAAATAAGTTATATCAGGGATACTTATAAGGTATAAGATTTTCTATATTTATTTATTTATTTTTTTTAAATTAGAAATTCCAAAAATGATTAACGAGGGCGAAACGTAAAATAATAATATTTTTTCTTAATTAATATTAAAAACGAGTTTCGTATGTAAAATTTGTTGGTTGGAGTGTTTGTGGGATTTCCAAACTTAAATCTGTCATTGATTAAATATAAAAAAAAATAAATAATGATTAAATAATCAACAATCGAATAAATAATTTTTTATTAAATAAACTTTTTTTAATTCTATCCTTCTAGTTAGTTATATCTTTAAGTTTATTAATATTTCTGTAAAGTTCAAAATTAATATTATTATTTATGTTAATTTTTTTTTAATGTTTTCAGTTTCATTTTGTATAGAATATATTATGATTTGCAATATTTATTCCTATTTTCTTATACTTTTACTGCATTATGATCCATTAATTGGTTTCCGGAATTAAGTTTGTTATTTAATATTTCAAATATCTTGTCTTTAATTTTCTGTAGTTGTTTTATGTGTTAATTTTATTTTATTTTTCATGGAATTAGTATTGATATTTATGGATTGTCGTGTTGAAAAATCGGTTTGGAAACAAACCGGCGGTGAGAACTTTCCACGACGTCGTGTTGGGCGGGTTTGCCTATCCACGCTCCTTCTATCGAACTGTAGTTTAATATATTTTTATAAAACAATTTTAATGTAAATTTCAAAATAATGCAATTAATGACTAGGTAAGCATAGATTTTTTTACAAAATGGTTTAGATAATTTTTTTATTGATTAGCAAGAATTGAAAAAATGAAAAATAAAATAGTGAATAATTATGTTAAACATTTGGTAATCTTTTTCTTTTTTTCATTTAAACATTGATGCAATAGTCATGGATTAAAATTAATAATTTAATGAGATATTTACAGTGTTATGTATGAATTATAATTTATAAATAAACGATAACTTAAAGATATTGAAACCATAGATGTTAAATTAAACGAAAAAAAAGCTTTTGGTTAACAAGAGGTGTGGATTTAATTAATCCCTCCAAAATAATTTATATATTTAATTAAGATAGTATCAATATGAATTCTAGAAAAATGTAATTAATGAATAGAAAAAAACAAATGTTTTTACAGAATGTTTTGAATAATTTTATTTATGATTGCTAGGGACTGAAGAAACACGATGTGGATTAACCTTTTTAACTAATGTGATGTTATTTCGGTATTTTTAAACAACATTTAATTATTATGGATTAAAATATACAATATGTAATGTTTATTAAGATAATTGTCCTTAAAATGAGATTTTTAATTTGCTAAATATGAATTACATATAACTTAAAGTCATAAGCAGAATCAAAATAATATTTAATTATATTATAGAATAAAGGTGATGATGAGCTAGATAAAAAAATATATTTTATCTTTATTTTTTAAATTCAAAAAATATAATAAATAAAATTAACAATGTTTTCTGATATTTTTAATTTTCATATTTTGCGTACCATTAGCTATTAAAAGTCACAACTTATTTTCACTTATAATGAAAGTGTATTACATATTTAAATGACAATAATCATTATTTGTTGTTCACAATAAAATAAAAATAGCTATTATTGTAATTTTCTAGTGTATTTTGAATTTTACTCTTGGATTATTTATGGAATAAATAATACCGCAATTAATACTTATTAATTATTAAATAACCATAAAGAAATTAACTTTTATTTTTTATGTATATTGGATGAATATAATACAATTAAATGGATGATAAACATTAAATAATGAATGAAAGGTTATGTTTTTGAACTGAACAGTAGAGCCGTCGTATTGTGTCGTGACGGATCCAGTTTAACCACGGCCTTAGGATTTCAAACCTAAGCCCCAGATCTCCAAATCCAAAACTCAAACCTCCCATATTCAGTCAAAACCTTCACGTCAGCAAATGGCTCCTTATCAGTTACCTCTGCGGAGGGATCCCCACCCTCCCCGAGGCCAATGGCGCATAAACCCCCCTCCCCCCAAAAAAATATTTTATTCGTCTCTTCTTCTTAAAAACAGCTCAAACGAAAGTAGAATTAAAATTCATAACCCCGTCATAAAGTGCCCCTTCATAAATTTTGATGTTGCAATTAGTTCCATGAAACCACCTTCTAGCACCCCGGCCTCTAAGTATGTTAAAATTCTGCCTGAACATCCAAATCCGGTTCATTCCCACCTACTGCTCACACCCTCTTCCCAAGTTCCATCAAATTATGAAACAGCGCCTCATACTGCACGACGGTTACATCCTCCAACAGACATTCCTTATCAGAAGAACTATCTCTCACAAACTCCTGATCTAAACCCACCTGATATACAAAATCCGGAACGGCTGCCCACTATCTTCTATTAATCTGCATACTGACTCATGTGTTTAAGAAGCTAAAGTAGTAGACTCCGAAAATCGAGAATTGGTTTTAATTGAAGCTATATTACAGAAAATTGTTTTTCTCAACAAAAATTTAAAAATGCAAATGTTCGTCTTTGATATTAAGCCACTCATATGTCCTTTCTATTATTTTTCATTTTCATTTTGCCAGACTGAGGCATAGCATGGCGTGGGCGGGTAGAGATAGATAGAGACACTATATTTATTATATATTGATGAATTACCAGCTGCTCCGCTGATATAGCTTTTCTAATTAGCGATTTAGGTTTGACTACTTGAGTAGTAGAAGAATTTCTCCTCTTTTTTGGAGTTATTGGTATCAAACACTCATCGCTGGAGGAGCTTGATCCATTGGTTATCTACAAAGAAGATAGGTATTATAACAAATAATTACTATTATATATGTAAACTAACAGTATCTCGCTGTTTTATATCAATGAAAACAAAATTGTAAAAACAAACAATAGCTCCCGAAAAACTATTCCGTTATAAAAACCTACCGTAGCAAAAAAAAGGATACATATTTCGTCAGAAATGAGACATCTATGCTTTGTGAATCGATTTAGTAGCTGGATATAAACATTTAAAGGAAAAACTATATTCTATAACTTTATTTCAGACGACGCTGTTGCAGAACGAAACGCTGTGGTGTTAAAACCACAAGTTTTATAAAAAAAAAAACGTGAGTCGATAATAAATTTTTCAAACTTGTCAATTTAAGATCCGTACATATATTATTACAGTAAGGCTCGAAATCGGTTTTGTACCAAATATAAGCTCCTGCCATGCTCAAATACCATGAATGAGGTACCGTTGGATTCAGAATTTCACGGGGGGTTAGCGAATCGTATTCTCCGCTTTTGTTTTTCTTTCTAAAATAAATAAAGTCGATACAAACATTTTGCTAGGCTTCAATACTGGAACGGTGGTAGGTCTGTAGATCGATGCGGGACAAATTGGACCTTGAAGATTTTGATGCGTACAGCAAGACCCGGATAGTTCCTCCGGAACTATCGGATCCTGCGTTTTTAAGCCCAAAAACGTACCATTTTCGAGATAACGCAAGGCATGGGGTTCGCATCCACACAACCTGACGTTAACTGTAGTACTGTCATGGGATACATGTCTCATTTCGTCGACTTGAGGTCTCTATGATCGAGACAGGAGGAGTTTATATTATTTATCGATGATGTTTTTGATCGGTAAGCCATATCATCGTTAATTTTTCACCAAATCTCAAGATTGAGCCACCAATTTCGAAGGCTTCCTTTTCCTTCAGGCGGGAAAAATATTCCAATCCCCCCGAAAATTCAGGCAAACAGGTTATGAAAAAAAAACAACTTTATTTGCGAATAACTAAAAAATTACACACTTTTCCCTAGGTTATTCCTATGATTATATAAAACATTACTTAATTGTCTACAAAAGGAATAAAAAATCATTGAAATCGGACAATTTTTCGCAAAGATACAGCTTATTGAAATTTGTAAATATGTTGGTTCCAAACAAAAATGAAGATTTAAATTAATTTTGTTTCCTTTGTGGATTATATTTATGGATAAAGTAACAATTAATTTCCTTATCTTTTGATACGTTGCATTATTTTATTTTCTTATTAATTTGGCATTTGATAACAATATGCTGTGCGAATTTTTCGCACGGGCCTACTAGTAGTAAATATTTCGAAAACTATAACAGATGCGAATGAAATTAATATACATTTTCTTGAAGGAAAATTGATCAGCTTTAATGTTTTCAATATATATGAGAAAATTTGGAAAAAGTGACCTTTGGGGCGCTCCCTTACCATGAAGCGGCAGGGGTTAGCGGCGGGGACTTTTAGTATGTTTGCCTCCTAAGTACGCCAACAAATTCGCAAAGTCAAATCCTTGTACGTTGATAACGAAAATTTCATGGACTACTCCAAAATGGGGCGCATGCACTCCATCCGAGCCACCTCTACAGTGAGAGACAAAAAATTGAATGCCGTCTGTGATCAAATTATCGTTTACCGGTCAAATGTTTTCTATCATTCGAGCTATCGTTTTTCTACATTAAGGAAACAGACTTTTTCCCTTCTGCCTTGATTTATTAATTTTTTACACAGTTATGGGTGCCTGAATGATAAATGTAATTGTTGTTATCTAACTAATACCTCTTTTTCAAAGTGGGTAAAAAGCTTTAAGCTAGAACAAAATTTCTGTGTTATGAAAATGTGTCTAAAAACTATTTGGCTGATATACGATCAAAAATGTTACATAGATCATTTCATCTTTGTCTTTCACCTCCAAAAAATCTATTGACTATTTTCAGTTTTTGTTCTTACTGGATTTTGCAGTGTGGTTATCGATATATTTAATGCAGTATAACGTTAAGGTCTTTATTAACAAAAATTTTAAAAATATCTTATGAAAATTGAATGAAAATGGAAAAAAAAAAATATTTTTGACGGTACTGCTTCAAAACTGTGCACCACTATGATGGACGGGTCCAAGATTCACTTTCTTGCTTGCATTCTTAATGGATTTTGGATAATGGCCGAGTATTCCCTTACTTTATCTATATCGCGATTAACAACATCCGAAAATTTTTACGTAGTTCTTTTCAATTAAATTAGCTTTAATTACATCGCTGTTTTCGGCTTCCTATGAGTTAAACAAAACTTCCACGGATCCTTTTAAGTTGAACTGAAGTCCATGTTCTTTCGTACACACTCGGAAATATTCGGAATTTCATCCAGTTTTATATTATGCCAGCCCAGCCATCATGGTGAAGCAACACAAGTGAAAAAATATCCTTCTGATTGAACGACTTTATATCCGTTGGAGGACAAGTAAAGGAAAACAGATCGTTCCAATAATATTATTAGTGTAACGAAAAAGAATCCTTTTTTTTTTTTTTAATATTTGAAAAATCATAAAATAATGATAGTTGATATCAATCTCGCTCAATATTCTTTAGTTTTCCATTGAATAAACAAGTAAATTGAAAAAATAAATTGTGTGCGCATAATAATACTAAAAAAAAAAAAATAAAACCAACGTCAAGATCTGAAACTATCGAAGACCCAATTAGTCATTGTTCACACTAGACATGAACTTGCCTATCAATTTTTTATAGATTTAAATTATTGTCTAATATATCAAATGTAAATAAAACTTACATTTCTAGCTATGGAATCTAAAAAATATTTCCTTTGCGAGTTTCGATCTAGACTCCAAGCCCGTGGATCTGTAAAAGGGCTTACACTTTTCAATTTTCCAGGAATTTTAAGCTTTATGGCAGATATTAAAGAATGGCCTCCTTTTTTATTGAAGACTTTTTCTCTTTGAAGTATATAAGACATATCAAGTCCCTTTTCCTAAATGATGATTCAGCTACATAGTACAACGACTAATGCAATATGTTTGTAATATTGCAATAATTATAGACCATCTGTTTTTAGAGATAAAAAAAAACTTAAATTAGGCCATCTATTTCCGATATATTGAAACTATGAGAAAATTAGATGAATAAATTGGAAATCGCAATATGCCGAAGTTTATTGAAATATGTTTTAAAAAAAGTAAAATAAAAGAAACAAAATATTGTTCTTTGATTTTATTATTCATTTTCGCGTGATATAAGTTTTTCGTAGGCTTCATTCAACATGCACAACTTCAATCCTATCTTCCAAACCATTCTAGTTAATAGTATATTGCAATGATTACTATTTAAGTTGAAATAGCAAAGAAAACATATTTAAATCTTAGTTTCCCGCCGAACCAATGTGGGCCCGCACTATATTATTAAGAAACTGTAAAGAAGGCTACAATAACTTAGTAATATTATTAAGTCACTGTGAAGGAGGCAACACTAAAAACTTAGTGGGTCATAGAGCTTATAAAAAAAACATCCTGACTAAAAAAACTTCTGGAAATAATCACCATAGAGAGACACCTGTGTTGTCTTCGAATATCAAACCCATTCAATATGATTATTAAACTTATTGAATGATATATTGTAAAACATTTGGAAGGATTTTTGTAGAATTGTAAAATAGCAATCTACGAAATTGCGGGCTAGACCTGAAACGAAAAGAACAAAATTGTTATTAAGATTATTTTTCAATTCATTATTTCAAAAGTCATATACTGTAAAAAAACTACAAAAATGTTACATAAACAAAAAAAGCGAAGATCTATACTTATTTAATAATAATAATACTTTATTTATTACTAGACAAGTCCCTTTAGAATAATACCTGAGAATAGTAATGTGGGCTAAGGAGTCTCAGAGATACATAAAAAGAAATGTTGAGTAATGAAATATTAGAAATATTTAGTGAAACAAAACAACATTGTAGCACAATCTTTGTTTAATTTTGTTTGTAGAAATTGCGCTTATTTCTTTTAATGATATAACGATATTATAATAATGAAAATAATTGTCAGAATTTGCACTCAAAATTTCTTTAAATAAAAAATTTAAAAAATAAATTAATTAAATTAAAACATTTTTACTGCAATTCCTGATAATTTTTTTCATCCCTATAATTTTATATCACATATTACAAATATTTTTATTACACCAATTAAGAAAATCTAAAGGGACAATATTGAGTTTCGTCAATTTATATTGACTGTTTAAGGGCTATTATTGGCATCAATTACATTGACGTCAATCATACTGGTTGATATCAATTTTTTAAAATTTGTATTGAAGCTCCTTCAATATTATTGAAACAGTATCTAGCTTCCAGAATCTAAGCTTTCTCTTATTTTATTTATTTTTCATTACTTTTTAGGGAAATCGGAGATAATTGGCTATAATATGTTTTCGATAACAAAGGCTATAATATGTTGTGCAATAACATTATAGTGGACCCTTATATTGATTGAATTCGAAAAGTTACAAAAACGTGATACGCTATTGCGCATTCTGAAATGTGACAGTATTCCCATAAAAACTGCACCCCGATAACATTTTAGTGGGAACTAATATCAATCTAATTCGAAAAGCTATAAAAACGTAATTCGAAATATGGAATGCGACAGTATTTTCATAAAAAGCGCCCTCGATAACATTATTGTGGACCCCAATATCGATCAAGTCCGGAAAGTTACAAAAGCGTGATGCGCAATTGCGATCTGAAATGCGACAGTAGCCGGATACTATGGAAAATAGCAGAAGAAAATAAAATATGAAATCACACTGATAAATCATAAAGAAATAATTAATTTTTATGCTCCCCTGGAATACACTTAATTTTTGCATACGTCCTTTTGTACTAACAGTAGCGATGTACATTTTCAGTATGTACTGTTTTTTTTTTTAAATCACGATTCATCAAATACGCGATTTGCAAATGTAGGACTCTTCCGCATTTCGGTACAAAATTCGTGGATGTAAAACCCACGAAGGTTACAGAATTACTGTATTTCCAAAACGGCTTCTCCCTGAGATTTTATTCTTACAAGAATTTTTTTTTTTTTTAATTTTGGGTTTTCTACAACTTAAGGAGTCATATTCCCAACATCCAAAAGCCACTGCTTCCTGTCCATCCAATCTCCTTCACGGAGCCCTCTGGCTGCCATGCTATCCTCAACGTCCTCTATCCATTTCTTCTTTGGCCTTCCACGCTTCCTTCTTTCAGGTGGCATAGTTATAAATTTTCTTTGGCCAGCGGTTCTCATCCATCCGCATTAAGTGGCCATACTACTTTAACCGTTTGGTCCCGATCAGGTGAAAATCATCCGACCTTGTCTCTAATTGCTGCGTTTGGTATCCGCTCGATTCTCGATATACCACAGCCTCTTCTCCAGAAATCTATTTCCATGAAAAGCAACCTATTTTCCGCCTTTTTTTGTAATTGCCCAAGCTTCTGATGCATAGGTGGCTACGCTTTCTACAAAGGAATGGTAGATCTTCTTTTTAGTTTCCAATCTTAGATTGGAGATTTTCCCATTGTTTATTTTATGTTCGATGTCAACCACACTACCTCCCTTTGAAGATAGCCAGTATCCGAGGTACTTGAACTGTTGGCTGACATTGAGCGTCCAGTCATCAATTTCAAGGGGCAAATTTGGAGCGTTGAAAACCATGTACTCTGTTTTACTTTTACTGATTTTCACACCCCATCTGGAATACGTGTCCAGCAACTTCCTCATCATATAGCTCACATCATCCGGATCCGATGCAATTATGACTTGATCATCGGCATACTGCAAATTGTAGATTACATCATCCCCGATTTGAACACCCATTCTACCGCACGATCTTTTCTAGTCTTTAAGGGATTGTTCTATATAAATGTTGAAAATCAGGGGTGAAAGGCAGCAGCCCTGTTTCAATCCTTTGTTAATGGGGAAGCTTCTAGTACTCTATCTCCTATTTTTATAGCCTCCCTTATATTTTTATAGAGCCCTTGGATTGCTCTGATGAGGTATCTCTTAATAGATGTGGCTTCCAAAGCTTTCCACAATTTCCCTAGAGGTACTGAATCGTAGGCCTTGTGTAAATCTACAAATATCATGTGGAGTTCACGGTCGTGGGCCATCTTTTCAGTAAGTTGTGAGAGACTAAAAATGTGATCACTCCATGATCTTCCAGCTCGAAATCCAGCCTGTTCCTCGCTGATCTCTTCCTTTAAGTCCTTTTCGATTCTGCTTCTAATTATTCGGCCGTATAATCTACTCAGCGAGCTGGTAACCGTAATACATCTGTAATTGGAAACATCTTTCTTTTGTTCTTTTTGGAAAACTGGGGTGATATAACCCTGCTTCCATTCTTCGGGGATCTCTCCACCATTTAACAAAAGTGTCATACTCTCTGCCAGTGCCATTTTGAGTTCGGTCGGGCCTGTTTTAATTAATTCAATTGGAATAGAACCGGGGCCGGGGGATTTTCTATTTTTCATTCCTTTTAGAACTAAATCCAGTCCTATAATTGTTACTGCCGGTATATCTTCCTTATTTGATATTATTTCATTCGATTGGTTCCATGCAAATTCGGGTTGCTCCTCATGAAATAATTCTTCAAAGTAATTCAGCCATTGCTGCTCTTTGATCAATGGGAAGTTATCTGCACATCTTTTGGGATTTTTCAATTTTGTTAATGTCCTCCAAGCAGCACTAGACTTTTGCCCATCAATGTAAGTGTCCACATACTTACAGGTTTTCCCCAATAGATATTTAATGCCTTCCTTCTAATAGATTTTACTTTTTACAGGCATTTCTATATTCCCTCAGGTCCTTCTCATTTTTAGAGCTCAACCATTTATTGCATAATTTTTTTTTTCTTGAACAGCCACTTCAGTATCCTCATTCCACCAATGCTTGTTTTTTCCTCTAACCTCTTTCCTTTCCTCTCCGACAGCTTCTAAAGCTGCGGCATGTTGACACTTTACTATGTTCTCGTAATATAGTTGATCATTCAAACCTTTCTCATAATTTAATTTCTCCATCAGTCGGCTTTGGAACAGTCCTTTTACTGATTCTTGATTTGTCATACTATCAATTGAGTATCGAATTGTTTTCGGAGAGTCTGAATTTTCTCTAGTCTCTGGAAAATTTCTGAGAAGATTATGAGGTTTAAAATTCAGTATACTCTTTAAAAGAAAATGATCCGAACCACATTCCGGTCCTCTCATCATTCTAACATCGTTCACCCTTATCCTAGTACTGTGCCTGAGGATCATATAATCTCATGAAAAATTATAGAATTTGAAATTTAGATATTTTGTTTAGCGAATGAACACAGTCAGGAAGCTATACTGGCCTTACTTGGCAGACGTTATTTTATCATTACTCGTAGCGATAAAATGAGACTGGAAATATGAAGAAGAACCGGGATTTTGATGTCTTCTTTTTGTTCTTTGGATATGTTATAAAAAAAAAAAAAAAAAAAAAAAAAAAAAAATAATAATAATAATAACTAGCGGACGAATTCACGTGAGACTTTGGAAATCATAGTTTTAAAAGCAAATATTCCGTTAGCTGTTTATTAAAATCTGTCACATACGTATGCCATTGAAGTTTCTGAAAATATATTTGGATAACTTAAACGACAGAAAATTTATGTATTCCTCTAATAGTAAAATTAATAATACTAAACTATCCTTTATTAGAATAATTTATTAATAATGAGGCAATTGTAAAAAGAATAAAAAACACCAGCTTTCCTGTTTTCTCTAAATACAAAGAGATAGGAATAGATTTTTAAAAGATCCTTAATTCTGCTTGTTGCTTTTCCATTACCTCCCCACTGAAGGTTCTTCTTAGATTGTTGGCTGTGTATGGAAGAATATGTTCTGTTTACAGTTGAATTGGAATTATTTTTCTCTTTATTCTTATGTTAACGAAAAAACTGTGATTATAATATAAACTTCAAATGTACTTTGCTTATATGAAACGAAATGAGTGCCAAAGATAAGGAAGTTAAAACATTAGACAAGTTAAAACAATTTTTCAGAATTAATAAAGGTGCACCAGGTAAAGCTTAACATTATTATCCTTTATTGCCATAAGTATAGAACCAGTTTTTAGATGATGTCTTTTCATAGGTTCAACGAAATGCAAAGAAGAATTTTCCTTACCCATTGAAATCGAGAAATATTTGTCTTCTGATACACCTTTGCACATAAGAATTAAAACTGTGAAAGAACTACATGAAACAGTATTAAATAACAAATTAGAGGAAGTAAGTGATTATTTTTGTCCTTTATTTTATTTGTTATATACATACGAAATTCAATCATTTCAACTTTATTTGTTTTTTTTTTAACTTTAAATAGAATGCTCCTGCAAAACTGTGGTGTTTACTGGAAGATTTATTTATCGAAGAAAATAAAGAAAATCGTCATTTAGTGTTTGAGTTTTTTCGAGCTCTTATTCAGGGACAGTATGAGCGATTAGGTATTATGAGGGCTCAGGTTTTTAAATTGATTAGAAATCATACTAATTCCGATGATGTAATTTTAAGGTATGATTTTTTTGTGTTTTTAAATGTAATTCAAATTTAGTATTAATGAATATAATAAGAGTTGTCTATTTAAAATTAAAATATGTATATTTTCTAGGTTGGAGTTATTTCAAAGTTTAACTGATAATGGTAAGGATATATTATATTTAGAAGAAAATGTTGGAATGTTTCTTTTGGATTGGATGACAGTCATTGTTAGTGTTGGAAAGGAACTGGAATACTTGAATATTCTTATTACTTGTATAAAATACAATGCTTCATATTTTGATGAAGATATAATCTGTGGGATTGTTGAGTATGATATATTAACTTATTACAGAATAAACCATGTTTAGTTTATTGTTTTTAATCTGTAAGTTAAAATATTTTGTTTTAGGAAAACTTGTGGTTTGTGTTGTAACAGCAAGGAGGAACAAGTTGTTATAAATTGTCTGGATCTCCTTGATAAAATTGTTTGCTATACAAATTTACCATATGAATCCTTACCTCCATTTGTTGCCACTTTATGTCGAACTGTTAACATAGAACTGTACTGTACCTTAAGTTGGAAGGTATTTTCAATTTTGATTAATTGTTTATATAAATATTACTTTCTCTGGATTGCACTTTTATGTAGTCTAATGAAGGTTGTTTAGTGTTTTACCTTCAGTTATAATTTTGTGAATTATTTTGTTACCGTATAAGTTTAAACTAGGTTTATAAATTGTTACTAACAAAATTTTAAAACAAATCAGTTCAGACATTTCAGAACATTCGTTGGGCTTTACTGACATTGTCAGTTGACTTCAATATCATTTACAATTATAGGGCTTGTTTAAAAGTGGGAAATTAAATTCAGAAGTGACTTATCACAAAATATCACCTCTAAGGTGGACATCTTTTCTCTACTTTATTTAAACAATATTCTCATTGAAAAACATTTGCTGTTTGTCACTAGTTGATGTGGATGTTAAATTGAAGTTAAAATAATTATAAATTAGGTTCTATTGTATTGTTTCTCAAGGATGTTTATTTGTTGTTATGCCATGTCTCCCTTAATATTTCTTGAAAACTAAGGATCAGTTGAACCATTTTGAAGATAATCTTCGCTGCAAATGAAAAAAATAAACCCCCAATTCAAAATATTAATAGGCAAGCACTTTTTTTATCCCACAGAATATTCTGCCTTAGTATGTAATGATAAGGGATATATCCTTACATCATTGTTGTCGTGTAGAGTTGCAGGAATTTTTTTTTCTCATATCTTGCTTTTGTAGCATGCAAAATCTGTTTAACTGTGCTATGATGTTCTCATGAACTATTACACTGACGTTGTTTATTATTATTACTTTCACTCACCTATATTTGAAATATATAATATATACGTAAAAGAACGTATTGCAATCGTGAAAATTTTCTAATCGCAGTTTTAAATGGAAACATGTTTTGAGATCCGCTGAGCCCAAATAACCAAGTACCACAAAACGGTCTGTATGTGTGTGTGTGTGTGTTAACAGTCTAGCTCAAAAACGAAAAGTTGTATGAAAGTGAAATTGCATATTTAAGGTTTGTATGTACTGATGGGGTGTCAGACATTTTCTGTCACAGCTCCGGGAAAATCACAGTGATTTGTCACTACAGTGATTTTTTTTTGGTGATAAGTATATAATAGCTCCTTGGCGAAAGCGTCACTGTGAAATCATAGTTTACGTGTTCAAAATTATATTAAAATAAAAAATTTTTTTTGCTGTGATAAATTTTATATTTGACGGGGAGGGAGAGGGGGGGAGGATATCTCTGGATCCCTTGATTTCTGTATGCATCCCGGCAGAGAATACTTGAATTTATTTAATTCTTAATTAATTTCTTATTTATATTTCTACAGTTAAATGAAAAACTTTCTGTTAATTATTTCTGACATGACTCATTCAGAAATATATGGCAATGAATGTTCAATTCATCAAAGTTCAAAAACTATTTTTAAAAAATTTGACGAATAACTACCATTTTAGAAATAATTATTTCATGATTATTCCTTTAATTCATTTATTAATCGTTAATTCTAATTAAATGGTTTTTAAAATTTTATTCGATTACTAGTTTAAATTTTTTTTTTTTTAAAAAGTAGGTATATTATCAACCTATAGGTACCTCCTAAGTAAGGGTATCAACTAAATCAAATTAATTAAGCACAGTAAAAATATTAGAAAGTAAATATATTAATTAAGCTTCATGTTGGACTGGTTTTTTTATCTAATTCTGAATTATGTTGAATATTTATGAACGATTATTTTACCTTCATAAACGGATATTTTTCATTATTGTGAATTGATACTATATTACAAGTAAAGTAACATAAATCGTTATAAGGCATAAAAAATCTGATGCGCGCAACACACCACTTCCACTTACAGCTCTACTTTGAATAGAAATTATTTTCTGGCAAAGTTGGGCTATTATAAAATGTTTGAAGTGCATTTTTAACGGAGCCACAGCTTAAAGCTTCCAGGTAACAAATCATTAAAACCATTATAATAACAAAAACCCTGTTTATTATGTCAACGGTAGGCAATAAAACCTCGTTACTCCATCTGTTTTGTAAACCACATAACTTCAGTCTATAAGCTCTATATCTACATGCTTGCCTAAAGAGATTGTATCAGTATATTAACCCTATAAATGATTATGGATTGTACGCCTCTTAGTTATTGAACGTTAGTTTCCATTGTAAAGTTTACTAAAATGAAATTACGATATTTTCATTGCCTGCCATAGATTAGTCAAAAGTTGTTACACTAATTTTATGTAATGTCCTTGAGACAGATTGTAATATATTTCAATAAATATGTTTAAAAAAAAAAATTTAAGTAGATAATATTTAAATTTTTTAATACGTTACATGACGATTTTTCGGAATAAACAGATGTTGATAGCTAATTGTCTAAATATAATATCAGATCTAGAATAATTAAACTACAGTAAATGTATTTAAGGTTATAAACATATGTTCTATACATTCTTGTGTAACATATGTTCATAATATTTTTATATTTCACTTCTTCTTTCACACAATCACCTTGATTAGGAGGGTTTTAAATACTTTTTTTTTAAACTTTCAAAAGTTTACATTTAGTTAATAAATTTCATTTAATTTCCTTGAAAACACGTGATCCATTAAATAATAATAGTCTTCAGAAATTATTATTTATATTTTTTTCTTCACTCTCCATTATTTTTTACGACTTTATACATTAAATATTGTTTTTCTAAAATTCTCCACTTTCCAAAGGTATATTATACGTATACCTGTATGTACGTAGTGATAAGAGCTGTGATTTTACAGCGCTAACAGTGATCGTCACTCTTGGCGTACAGTGATTTCACAGCGCCAACCGTGACTGTCACTGTTGGAGCACAGTGGTTTCACAGCGCCTACAGTTACTGACTGTGATTTTGGTGCGCCTGTCACTGTGATCACCAGCTCCAGTCCAGTCACAGTGACAGAATCACAGCTCCGCCTATATGGCCCCATCACTATTTGTATGTGCCTGGGATGTTACAGCTACTTTTTTGTCAAAATCAGCTAATTCTCAATAATTCTTCCTTTAAAGTACCTTTAATTATTTTTTTAAATAATTAACCATTTCACACTAAACTAAGATATAAAAAATAGTCAAATATAAAATATAATAGAATTTGATAATTAACTAAAGGATAAATAAGAGTTTGTAATGGATGGACTAAAGGAATACGATTTCATTTGAAAGATTATAACAGGCTTCCATACATAATATAATATGGACTTCCACAATATTATATGTATAAATATATGCGGTTTTCATAAATGCTATCTTAGGTATTATTTAATATTTAATTATATAGATTATAACGTTATAAAAATTATAATTTTTATATACCAGTACTGGTGGGGAGAACTTGATGTTAGTCTGAACTTAGAACTTAGAACTTAGGAACCTGGCAAGTGGGCCAGTTTATATACCGGTACTTAAACAAACAAAAATCTCCACAATGAAACATAAATAAATATAACGGCCTTCTTTATCAGTGGCATTCTTGTTCAACTAAAAATATTTCGTGACACTTAATTATTTACTATAATCAAATAAATAATTGAAATATACAGTCGTAAAAAGAAATTGCTGGTGTCAAACAAAATAAATATAATACATTATACGGCTATAAAAAAACAGTTGGTAATTAATTGTTTTAAATAATGTTTCGTACTGTCTATAATTTTGACTTTCACTTCCCTTTATCTGAAAATACTTAATTCTGCTAAGAAGAGGATGTTAAGTGAAAGTTGTGAGATGCACCAGATGTTTTTTTTTCATAAAGCTGAAGTTCTAATTGGTAGTTCCTTGATCTAGTAGATGAATAATAAGGCTGGATTTTTATTAATTTGTACTTGTAAAATTATTTAAAAATCCTAAACATAAACATTATTCACTGAATAACTTGAAAACTGTACCCCTCCTCGAAAACTATAGGAACTTACTTTATAAGCTAACTAAATTCTCTATAAAATTAAAGAAAAGTAATCTCCATTTGATTAATATTAAGTAGTATACATCATACAGTAATTTGAATAAATTTTTTATTCACATTTTCCTAGAACCTGCTTCTATCTCTATATTAAAGAAGATACAATTCACTCACTGACTTATTAATCAATTTATCTAAAAAATCACAATTTCTGGGAAGTTGAACTTTTAAACGATAGTTCCCTTTATACAGTAGATGTTGGTTTTCCATGGGATACAGTAGTAAGGTTGGCACAGGACCATAAAACTTGTACTCTAAGTAGTTTAAAAAAATTGGTGTGGCAGGCGTATCACACAACTTTCACTTACCACTCTAATTTGAATAGAAATAGGTATTTTCATTTAAAAAGAAGTGAAAGTAAAAATTACAGGTGGTATGACATCCTCTTTTTAAATAATTATGTTTTTTCTCGCATGTCTGTTAAATTTAAATATTACTTTCCATTTTTTTCTATCACTGTATATAATATCTACTTATATATATATATGATTGTGGATAAAAGTTGTTCTTTTGAAAAACTTCTGAGCTTTGCCAAAAACATACTTCAAAATATTGAAGAAGAAAAAAAGTTAATATTTGTAGACATTATATATTATAGATATATTAGATTCTCAACATTTCACCTGAAAATTATGTGCAGTAGTGTAATTGAAATATAACAGTTAATCAATCAAAAGGAGGGTGTTTTGTTGGCTGTTTTCTTCTCTAGTCCATAGGTTGTGGGTCCCATCTACTAGCCTTTATTTTTATTTAAGTTATTTACCAAATTATTTCATTGCTTTTATTATCTTTATTTTATATGAAAAGTAGTTCAAAAATTCAACCCAAGTTGAACCATATCAGTTGTTTCATTTGCTTATCTATTCATTCATTTGATTATTCATAATTGTAGGTTGATGGTTGGCTGTAGTGAATAACGAAGAGAAGAATGGTTGGGGTGGTCAGTCAAAATAAAAATGGCAAAAATAAATAGTAATATTTATTTTAACATTTGCCGACGTTTCAACCCTAAGTTCAGGCCTTCATGAGGACTGAGAAAAGAACCAGATAACAATAGGTTTGAGAAACATAAACAATGTAGGTAAAAAAAATTTAAGTAAAATGTAGTAGATAAGCGAACATTAAAGTAAAATAAAGTAGGTAGAATAATTACAATAACAAGAACTAAGAAATAAATAATAATGACAGCTAAAAAGTGAGGACTAATGAAGTAAACATTTTCAAAACAAAGTAACATAAGAACTAAAAATGGTAATCTTAGAATAAAATGTACAGAGAAAAGGAATATGAAGTTATATAAGAAATGAATATGAAGTTATATAAGGAATAAATATAAATATGAAGTTATATAAGAAATAAATAGTAATAGGAAAATTTAGATATTGTAAATAGAATAGTTTAAATAGAAAATTGAGATATTGTAAAGTCTATCAAAATATACTGACTACATATAAGAGAATAAACAGTTAAAATAAAATAAGAAGTAAATGAGCAAATGTATTAATATATACTAAGTGGAGATGGAGATATGCAAAATAGAGTGACGGGAAGGAGGAAATAAGGAGAAAACTAAGATATGATAGATAAACAACCTAATCGAAGCAATCGCTTGAAGAGAATGGAGGTATAGTAGCAAGAGAAAGGGGAGCTGTTTTGTTGCGTTATCTGTGACGATTGACTGAGAAAGTTATGAACTAAAGTACCGCAAGCGAATATAATGGACAAAAGACATATTATAGATAAATGTTATGAATTATTAATTGAAAGAGGATGGAAATAATCTGGAGATAGTATAAAACAAAGATAATAAAAATTAAATAAATGCTAAGTAAAAATGGAGAATACTTGATCTGCATGAAAATTGAGATTAAAGAAAACAAAAATGAATTTCTTTAATGTGATTAAAGAAAAAGAAAACTGAAAGGGAGTAAATCTATTTATAAAGCAATTAAGGTGAAGGTATAATGTAGAGATAATAAACATTAAATAATAATGGAGTATTAATGATCTATGTGAAATGCGTGATGTAAGGAAATGAAAAGAATTAAAAATAAAGAGGAAGTTTAATGTGATATAGTAAAAAATAAAGATAAAAATGGTATAATAATATAATATAGAATAAATTAAGGAGATAGCATAATGCTGAGATATTAAATGTTAAGGGAAAAATAGAGTATAACTGGTCTATGTGAAATGTGAGATAAAGAAAACGAATATATAAATAAGACTAAATAAAACGAAAATGAATGAGAAATAAGGAAGCTCTCAGCGAAAAGGAAAAAGAAGATTGTTATGGATATTTTAATAAATTCAGAATTTGGGAATAGGCTAAGGATAAGTTTTGTTTGTCTGTTTTTAGATTCATGTGGACTGTTTCAGAGATGAGTCATTTGTCATAGTTAGGGGCGGAGGCAAGAATGGAAGTTTTGTCGAAATCAAAAGTATGGTTTAGGTAGAGAGAATACAGAATATTTATGTTGGGTGATGCGGTCTATTAGAAGATTTTTGGTTTCACCAATATGGTATGAAAAACAATTAGGAGTAGAACACGGAATACGGTCAACAATATGAGAGCGTTGTGAAAGAGGAACAGGATCTTTCAGGGATATGTACAAATTAGAAAGTGTTGTGAGATTTGAAGAAAAGTCGTAAGTTAGGGTTAGTAGATCGTAAAGCTTTGTTTATATTGTCAGAAAGATTAGGAATATAAGGAAGAGATCTGTATATGGAAGCCAGAATGGGTTGTGAAGAAATAGTGGAGGTCAAGATTAAGGAAGAGCGATTATTGTGGTATTTTATAAATTTGTTGGTAACATGGAGAGGAAAATTATTGTTTGACAGGATCTGTTTTATATATTGGATATTGGTTACATGAAATTGAGGATCAGAGGGGGAGAGACTTCGGTGGATGAGATTTTTAGCAACATTAATTTTTTGGTGGTACGGATGTTTAGAATGGAAATTCAGAAGTCTGCCTGTGTAAGTTGCTTTAGTGTACCAGTCTGTGAATATGGTGTCATTGGGATTCTTTATGATGAGAAGATCGAGAAAAGGGAGAGAATTCTTTTGTTCGTGTTGTACTGTAAAGTTGAGCTGGGGATGGTAAGAATTAAAACCTGATAGAATATCGGGAATTTTATTTGGATTGAGGATTAGAAGGAGGTCATATACGTATTATCGAATAAAGATGATATCCTCTGGGTACAGAGGGATAATGGAGTTTAGAAGGTCCGTTAAGAGCGATGTAGGAGATGTCGGGAGCGAGGGGGGTTACCCATTGTTACAATACAATTATATACGTTACAATATCTCAATTTTTCTATTTATACTTATTTCTTATATAACTTCATATTCCTTTTCTCTGTTTTACATTTTATTCTAAGATTACCATTTTTAGTTCTTATGTTAACTTATTTTGATTATGTTTACTTCATTAGTCCACACTTTTTTGCCGTTATTATTATTTATTTCTTAGTTCTTGTTATTGTTATTATTCTACCAATTTTATTTTACTTTAATGTTCACTTATCTACTTAATTTTACTTTAAATTTTTACCTGCATTGTTTGTTTCTCATACATATTGTTATCTGGTTCTTTTCTCAGCCCTGATGAAGGCCTGAACTTTGGGTGGAAACGACGGCAAATGTTAAAATGAATATTATTACTTATTTTTGCCATTTTTAGTTTAACTGATCCCCCAACCATCCTTCTCTTCATTATTTGATTAATCATTCACTGTCATTCCAAAGGGTCAGGGAAGAAAAAAAAATGCGAAGTAGGTTTTATTCCTGGAATTCCTAAAGATAAATACAGTTGGGAAGCTATGGAGCAAATCGCTAATTAAAGAGAAAAGGGTACCAGTTGCCATTCCGAGATAGGGTGCTGTAGCGGAATTTCGTATGGATATTGACCATGAAAGGGGGTGGCTGAGCAGGCTTACGTGTATGCACAGCACTGCCATTGCCTGGCAACTAGATAAACAGATACTAACGCTGGATGAGCTTTTAACTCTGGCATTAATCTCCTACCCTCTTCCCCGGCCTGAAAAAACCCCCGTATAGCCTAAAAGCCAAGGACAAAAAAGTGGGAAACAAAAAAAAAGCTATTGATCATGACTACCTAAATCTTCATAAAATACGAGTGGCAGACTCTCCACTCTGTAATCTTGGCAATGCGGGAGCAGAAATGGATGAAGAAATGGAACACAATCCAAATTAGAATGGTAATATACTGTTAGAATGGCGGAATCTGAAGAAGAGAGGCATAATTTAAAAAAAAAATCTTATAATTAGGAGTATTATTAACATGTGTGAAATTTAGAGGCTTCTTCTATTCTAGGCATAAATATTGCACTGAATCAATCCAATGAATTTGTTGGTCTTTTATACGTATGTTATGAGTAGAGACCAGATTTCCATGTTATTACACTTTTTATTCGCTTGCGAGTAAAAACTCTGGACCCGAAAATCTATCTCTTTCTGGATCTGTAGAATAACATATTTAAATTTTACTTTTCACGTTTTGCCGTTTTTGGATTAAATTGCACAATTTTGATTTTCGTTGCATTAAATGCACATTTTTGCAGTTCTGTGATGAATTAGATTATTTACAAATACAAATTTATACGTGTGTTAATATTTATTTTTTTTATTTGACTATACTGAAATCACTGATAGACGCACATTTTATCACAGGTAAGAAAAAAATATCATATCAAAGAATTGAATTTTTTTGTTTGTTTTTTAGAAAGTACTTAACCCCCCAAAATATTTTTTTAGTGATTTAGAAAAACAACTTCAACACTAATATTTAAACACTTGAAAATCTGAAATATTATAGCGTATTCCTAAAGTTTCTTAAAAATTCTTTAAAATTTTAATAAAAAAGTTTTCGAATGTATAAAAAATTATTGGCAATTTCAACTCTAAAAGATAAAATTTTCATTATTATTTTTAATAAAAGTTAAATATCTAAAATTGGTCTGGTCTATATAATATATAGGTACCTCTAATTCCTTCCTTCATTAATTGCTTCAAACCCTTAATGTATTACATTATCTCATTCCTTATAAGTCAAACAATTGACCAATTAACCAATTTAAGGATAATTCTAACAAATATGTTTCATTATTTGTATGTTAATTATTCATACCATATTCTGTAGGGAGAAAAATTAATAGAAGTTTTAGATTTACGTAATCCTTGTTATTGTTTAAATTTCTCTTTAAGATTTAGGTTAATCGTAATTTATTATTGTATTACATTTATTGTTTTCATTAGTTGATTATGATCTGGAATTTTATATTCAATGTTTCATTTTTTTATTTTTTATTCCTCGTGTAACCTAAGATCTGATAAGACTTTGATTTATTAATGTTATAAATTAAACAATATTGACGATTTTGTACTTTTGTTGGTGTTAATTACACAATTTTACGTATTTTGGATTTTTGGATAAGTTTACTGCAAGATTTTGCACATTTTGGGTTTTTTACTGCACTGAAAATCTGGTCTCTAGTTATGAGTTATAGATGGTCTTCTTTTTGTAAAAATTATTGATTCTGTTTTTTGTTCATTTATTTCTATCTTCCATTTTTCAAAATATTTGGTAAATTTTATACGGTGGGATTGTAATCTGTTAGCTATTTTGTCAATTCTAATAGATTTGTAGATAGCTGTATCATTTGCATACTGTGCATGTTCTGCTGAAGAAAGGAAAAAGGAGATCTGAATTGTAAAACAGGGCTGAGGAAAGAATGGAGACTTGAGGGAGACCTGCACGTAGGAAATGGATTGAGGAATTGATATTATTTATTGTGATGCAAAATGATCTGTTGTTGAGGTATGAGTGAGTAAGACGGATTGTGTAGGATGAGAATTTATATACAATAAGTTGATGAATAATATCTACTTGCCATTCTGTGTTGAATGATTTTTCTATGTCTAGAAGTAGTATATTTATGTGCTTCTTTTCATTAAATTATTCAGTTATATAGATCTGGCAATACTTTTGTTATAATTAATACTGTTTAATTTTGAATAATGCTAAACTTCATTTAGTAAAATTTGACTAAATAAATACAGGATTTTATTTAACTTCACAAGTGAATTATAGCTGTTTTTCTTTTTCCATTGAATATCAATATATTGAATTCATTAATACAGAAAGGAAATTCAGTAAATTCAACATAAATATTTCCAATAAATGGATGGTATATTAGTAGACAAAGACCCCTTTAGAAATCTATGAATAAATTGAGTAGGCAAATACAATTTTTAAAAATGCCTAAAATAATAAATATCAAATCTAGAATATATAAATGTTTAGGTATGTCATGTGCTATGCAGGTATTGCTATGTATTGTAATGTAAAGACTACATTTAAAATGTTTCATAAAATGAACTTACAGAGATGGACGCCAAGTATTCAAGGTTGGGGAGGGTCCGATAGATATAGTCATCTCCATGGGGCCCTAACGATAACCGAAAGAACAAAGGACAGACGCCGGCACAGCACCTACACCAGGAAAACCCATAGGCATGTTTAGATAAGATCAAACAGATTCGTGGGCGGGGTGGCCGAATAGGCTAACATGTTGTGCACAGGACCACCGTTGCCCGGCAACCTGATAAATGTTTTATAAAAATAGTCACGAGTTCGCGTCCCGGTGCCAAGGCGTCTTTTAAATCCCCACCTACACCCCCTGGCGCAGGAAAACCCCGTGTTGCCTTAACGGCGAGGAAGGAGAGGACCCAAAAAAATAAAACACTCAAGAAAGATGAAAAAGCCCTGCACCCTCGAGGCATGGTCCTCCCCTCCGTTATGAGAAACTTCAACCAATCAAAGGGAAGTAAAACAGGAGGGTGATAAAAAAGGTCTTATGTATGCAGTCGAGTAGACAAGCAGTCTGAGAGAGCAACAGAGAGTTGGAGGAGGCAGTCGAGGTTGGAATCTGGAGCATGTTGGATAGGAACAGACCTCTAAAGATACTGGCGATACCCCGCACCGTTCAGAAACAACAGCAAAGTCTTAACATTCGTTTAGTATTTCCTATGTAAACTTGTGCTGGCAGTCAATAACAATAATAGAGTCATTAGTAACTTCAATCAGTCATATTCTTAAATAGCATTCTCCTAGTATAATGATCCAATAATTATTGTACATATATGTTTTTGTTTGATTAAATTTATAATTTATAGATTAATTAGTATACAATCTTGATATTTTAACAATTTCCCTTGCATGCCACCATTTAGTTATAGATACAAATAGTAAGTTTATAAATATGACACCTTTTGAAAAGATATCCAATGAATATTATATTATTCAATCTAGGATACTACCTAGTCCTGTCACAAATATTGTTACAAGAAAATATATACAGATTTCGACAGAGAAATTAATTTTTTCAAAAACTTTTTTAGAAATGTATATCTATAGAAAGTAAAACAAAAAAGAAATTACGCAAAATGTTCCCCTTTTGTCTTGACAGAGGTAAGATCTCCGTAGCCAATAATCAATAGCAGCACGCAGCACTTCTTCAATTGCTCTGACCAGAGATTTTTTGAGGCTTTCCATGTTAGGGTGGGCTCTGTTGCATGCCTTCCTCTCCAGTTCGGACCAAAGCTGATAATCTAATGGGTTGAGATCAGGGCTTCCTGAGGGCCAATCCAAGGCAGAGATAACCTCTGGAATGCTCTTTTACAGTCACTGCTGAGTTGATCTGACCTTGTGAGCTGGAGCGGAATCCTGCTGGAAAATCCAATGACTTCCACCAAACAGAGTATCATTTAGGAGCTTGATAACAGGTTCCAAAATTTTGTCCTGATAGTTTTCAGCAGCTGTTTTAACTCCTTTTTCACAAAAATGGAGCTTTGTGGTGCCATCAAAGCAAACTACCCTCCAAACCATCACTGAGGAAGGGTGATGACCTCTTTCTACTCTTCCAATGACTTCCTGGGCTTCTTTTGAGCTGTATGCGTACACACGATCATTTTGGTGATTAAATTTTTCTTCAATTGTAAACATTTTCTTTCGATGAAGATCATTGGTGTAAAGGCCAAGGAGCACTTTGCCGTGTGCTCCATTCTTCCATTTTAGTTTTCTAATTAATTTATTATCCATTCTAATTTTTTTTGGAAAGTGGTTAGCCTTTGTCCTGCCATTCTTCAAAATGCACCCATCCTAAAGTCACTTTTTATTATGCGAAACATTCATCTGACAGAGATTCCCATTTCCTGAGACATGATTTGTTGTTTTCAAATGGGATTTCTTCTGATTCGAGCAGCCACTGCTCTTACTGCATTTGCTGTTCTCACAGTGCAGGGTCGAGGTCTGTCACATATACAGATAGTGTCTCATTATATCTATTTATAGTGTGGTAAAGAAACATACAGCTGATACCCAAAGGTTTCAAATTGTTGAAAATCTCTGACCTACATTTTCCAACTTTGTGTAAGGCGATCAAAGCTATTTGGTTTTCTTTATCACTCTGCTCCATGTTAACTGTGCAAAAGAAAAATACAAACTAATCGGAATTATTATCCTGATATGTAAAGAAAATAACCTGATAGAGGTAAGGATTATCTAAATAATACCCAAGGATGTAAACAAAGTTTAACTTTTGTAACAGTATTTATGCCAGAACTACGTACAGTAGGGATCTGTGGTCTCTAACCTTTAAATATTTTTTAACAATTCATATATTTTTAAGTAGATCGGTTCTCTTCTGGAACCAATAGAAATATTAATACATTAAATAGAAATAAATGTGATTCCTGGAACCTCCTATACGCCTTAGAAACGTGAGTTGCAGGAACATAGCAATCATAGCAATATGTATACATTTTTTGACATGATTTTTGGGAACAAAATATACTTTATATTTGACAAAATAATGAAATGTATTTAATATATAAATTTTGTAATAATTTTAAAAACTCTTCTTAGCTAAGTATAGCAAGCACAATATATGAGTTAATATATTAAATAAAACAAAATTAACCAAGAAATAAAAGTAAATTAAAAAAACTATTCACACAGGTACATATTTATGTCAATATTCTTTACACATACCTTACCAAACTAAGTTAAGATTTAAATTAGTTACAAGATAATATGATTTCCATACATGGCTCAGAAATCTCAACAGTACTAACCAGATCACCAGCCTCTACACCAACATCAGATTTATTTCCTACTTCCTCCCAATCTGCATCTATATCAGATAATATATTTAATGTTGAACTTATGAACAACTGAGCATGGATAGCTTAAAAGCTTACATCGTTATTTAAAGAAGAAGCTAACTTTTCCTGAGAAAAAAACACATAGATGAAGTACTGCTTTTGTTATTTACCAGATTTTCAGCTTTGTTGAAGATGAAGGCTTCCGCATTTATTCATCTCGTATAAATTTAAATTATGCGTTAACCTTCCGGAAAACAATTTCTCGAACATTAATACCAGAAATGTATGAGGAAGCAATAAATAATTTTAGAAATATTTATTAAAGTGAAGAAATATTGTCAGTAACTCATACAACCGATTGCTGGACTTCGCCCACAGAGGAAAGTTTCATGATGATAACCTTCCTCTATATAAATAATCAATTTTAACTGAAATCTAATGTGCTGAAATGTTTTTTATCCTCAACTATTATACAAGTGAAAACTTTGTGGAATTAAATCGAGTATCTCGTTAATGGGGGATACAAAATAAAATTTTATTATGCATTGGTGATAATGCTGCAAATAAAAAAAAAAAAGAAATTTTAAAATGGAAAAATTTTGGGTGCTTACCACATTCAATAAATTTAATTGAGAAGAATGCCCTAGAGAGTGAACCAAGAGATTTAGCATCAGTTAATAAAAAAAGTTAAGGCCATTGTTAACCATTTTAAACACAATACCCAAGCAAGTAAGAAATTTATTGATACTTAAAAGCAAAATGGGCTCGAACCAAAAAAATTACTACAGTATGTCCCGACAAAGTGGAATTACACCTATAATACTTTTTTGCATTTTGTTTCACTCGAAACATTCATCAGGACTACACTAGTATTGATAGATAAACCAATTGAAATACTATCACTGGATGAATGTGTTATTGCCTCAGAAATCACAGCTGCCTTTCAATCCATGAAAGAGGTAACAGACCACATAAGTGGTGAAAATTATGTAACAGCATCATCTTTAGTACTAGGAATTTTTGACTTGTATAATAATATGCTAGAGGAAAATTCTTATTTTTCTTTATTAATTAATACTTAGAAGGAGAGATTTCAGTATCTTCTGGGAAACTTGCAGGGAAGCAGCAAAATCCTTGTTACAGCTATGTCCCTCAATCCCAGATTCAAGATTCAAAGCTTTTCCATCAGATAATATAGCTGAAAAAAAAAAAAAACATAAATTGACCCGTCAAATTAATAAAGATCCTGGAGAAGCTCCTTTAAGTGATCCAATTCAAATAGGTAGTGATATTCCTTTAACATGTGCTACAAAGAAACTCACTGTATTCAATACATACAGACAAATTACAACTAACTATAAACCAATTGGGACCTTAACGTCAATGGCTATTACAGAGGTGCAATGATATCTTGAGGAACCATTACCAAGTGAAAATAGCTACCCATTGAAGTGGTTGAGGGAACATTGTTATAATTTCCAATATTTGTCAAAAAGTGTCAGACAAAAGTTTTGCATGGTAGTAATTTCAGTGCCGTGTGACCGGGTTTTTTCTAAAGCCGGAATCACTTGGACTTGCCTGTCTTCTGAAAAAGTGAAAAGGATTGTTTTTTTGAAATATGAAATTAAGTTAATCGCGTAGAGTTGTTGATTATTAATGAAAGAAAACATATTTGCTTTTTTTAATATTTTTAGTCTAGTGTGACTTTTAAATTATTATAATATCTCCATCATTTTGTTGTATACTAATTGGAAGTGTGTTACAGCAATTTAAATATTCGTTTACTATTTCATTAGCTTTTAATAAGTTTTTATTTAAAATATATTACAAAAGCTGTTACTAACACTTAGTTCTAAGGGTTGTTTAAAATTAAAGACATAAATATGTTTTTTATAAAATCTTCCAAATTTTCAAGGGCATTTTCAATTCATTAATAGTTGCAAGAAAAAAAAATTATTGAATCCTTTCACCTCCTTTCCATGCTTCAATTCATTTTTATTTTTTTCGACGACGTTTCAGGCAATTTTGCCCGTTTTCAAGTCGAAATCTTTATCTATAATAAAGATAATCATAGATAATAATAATAGATAATCTTTCTCTATATTACAATACATTAATCACAAATATATATGTAAAAGATGTAACAGCACATGCAACAACATTATAAAATTCCTAAAAGTCAACTTAATGAGTAAAATATTAATTACATAACTATTTATAAAAAGTCAATTCTAAAATTAAAATAAAAATACTGAAATTTAAGGTACATCTCAAATAAGAACAATGGCCAAACAACCATACTATTTTATAAATTACCTTTGGACACGTCACACAAATTAAACATTTTCATTAAATGCTATACATTTTCGTCCTATACATTTCATTATATATATATATATATATATATATATATATATAGCCTTATATATATATATATATATATATATATATATATATATATATATATATATATATATATATATATATATATATATATATATATATATAGCCTTATGTCCACTGTAAGCTGTGGGCTTACCTATTATTATGCTCTTTGGGATTAAGAGTACTGGAATATTCTAATACTTTAAGTTTCATATTATTGCTAATAATTTTATAAATAAAATGATTATTTAAATTTAATTAAAATGGGCAAAATTGCCTGAAAAGGAGGTGAAAGGGTACAATACAGTTATTTCCTCGCCATTATTAATTTTATTAATGGCATAAATATATACCTGTGTGATTAGTTATTTTAATTTAGTTTTTATTTTGTGTATAATTTTGTTTTATTTAATATATGTACTCACATATTGTGTTTGCTGTACTTAGCTAAAAAGATTTTTTTTAAATTGCTACAAAATTTGGATCATGTGTCAATTATAACCTTTTGAGTTATCATATGTTGATTATAACCTAAATAAAAATTAAATAACTTAATTTAATGGAAAAACTAAATATTAAAAAAATCAATTAATTTAATAAACAAACAAAAAATTAAAACAAAATTAAATATATTAAACTTTACAATTTTTTAATAAAGATCCAAAAGAATCATTACCAACACTATCTCGCCATATAAATTCCATTAAATAATTGGAAAGTTTTTCTCTTGCAACCCCTATCATTTTTTTATTCTTCATTTTTGTTTGGCCCAATAAGACTCAACATTTTGTGTGTGTGTTCCATCACCTGGGTTCACAAAGTTTACAGAATGATTGATGGTATAACGAATGAATCCTAAATCACAAGTAATGTTAATATAACCTCGTCATTCATCTGATTCGATGATTGTACCAGGTCTACAGATCTTGTAAATTATCGGGAGAAGTGTCTGCTGAGTCCTATCAGGTACGATTTGCATATATCCTATTGCTGGTGTTCTGTTTGTATCTACGATTACAAAAATACCTATAAAGGCTCATTTGATTTACGTCCACGAATATATTTGGCTTTATGAGTAAAAAGTGATTCATCTATCTAACATTTTACATCAGTACCACCAAGTCTTACGGGCTTACTAGAAATCTCATTTACTACCATTTTTCTTAATTTAGAATGAATCTCCCCAAATGCTTTGTGACTAATATTTATGAGGTTTTTGGCATCTGATATTGATATTTCCCTAGACCAAATATAAATAAGTCTTAAATACCTGTAGAATGTAATTCTGCTTCCACTAAACAAAGAACCATACCTTACTGAGGTTGTCGTAGTGTATTTATCACACTTTATATTAAAACACTTCCACATAAATTCATCAATTTTTTTTTTACAAGTCTGAAGAATCATGTAAAAACCCTAATTCTTGGAGCTTTCTAATTTGTTCTAGTGATGTAGCTGAGGAAAACTATTCAATTATTTCTTCCCCAAAAAAAATAGTCATGGGTTAAAATATTATTTTTTATCATGTGTCAATTATAACCAGGCAGGTTGTAATCGACACATGATCCAAAATTTGTATATTTTTTTTCCAATGTAAAGCATATTTTATTTCAAAAATGTATATATATTTGGATAGCACCTGACATACCTAAACAGTTATTCAAATTATTATAGTTAAATATATTGTAAAATATTCATTACAGGAACAGGTATAGTACTAAAGGAATAAAATATATATAGGTATATATTGAATATATATTTTATTGTCTAGTAACTAATATCAATTCAATGCTTAGTTTTATAAGATATTTATACAAAATATAAACGTTTCAGACATCAAGGATCAAATTTGGTTCGGTGTCTGTCTGTCTGTCTTCTCGAACCCTTAGGTTTGAGTCGTGTCCCTCATTGACTGCGGAGGTGCAGGCATCCTCCTGTACATCGGCAGACAATGTAAAGCCGTAGCGATCGTAAGATTGCGGAGCCTGAGACCAATCGTGCTCTGAGGTCAGGGAAGCAGTGCTTCCCGACTAAATTGGTACTACGGGGCGTCGCCGGAGCCCCGGCGGCGCTATGGGTGCACGGCGAGAGTGCTTGCACTGTTCGGCCGTGGCGGTCGTAGTGGTCGATGTGTTTACGACTACTCGCTGCACGACACCAGTGTTCAGCTAGCCTTGACGTTGTTCAGGCTATCTTCTGGTACAATGTGTAGCGAGTGGACGGAAGTTATGGTAGTAGTAGTTGTCTGATTCCGTGGGCACCTGTTGTGTGCCTGCATTCTTGGTGGTGTACCCGGTCCAGGGAGTTAGGTTGGAGGCCGGTTAAGGCTCGCGCTAGGTATGGCTTCCAACCGATGCTCCCTTGGTCCATAGTGTACCCGGTGGTACTCTGTAGTCAAATCTATGTAACAGGCATATCACCTACTACCATTTCATGAATAGTGGGGGTTGGTGTTTAGATGGTCCCATGTCAATTTTATTAAATTTTAACCAGCACATTTTTGTAGATATGCCTATATTTCAGAAACGGCTCGTTCGATTTGGTTCAAAGCTGGATGAATGGTAGGTATTAGTGAAAAAATAATCTAGGGTCAATTTTATTGAATTCTGCCCATTCCTTTCTCTTATTTATGGGCGAACGTGTTTTCTTTGATAAGTCTATATCTCTAAAACAGCAAGTTCGATTTGGCTCAAATTAGAGTGCATTTAGAGATTGGTAAATGTAAAATGAAATAGGCATCAATATTAACAAATTCTATCTGATACTCCACAAAAAAATACTTCCGCTTTTAGATCAGAAAATGTGTTCGATTTGACCCACACTTGGAGGAAATTTGGGGAACAGTATAGAAATTACTGAGCATCTATTTCATTAAATTCCATTTAATAATTAAAATTAATATAAATAATTGTTAACGAGATAATGTTACTTAGGTTTCGTTTAATTTTTAGTAAATTAAAAGTAATTTTTACTCTGAATTTGTAAAAAAAAAAAAAAAAGAAGTCTTATTTGTGATTGTGTTTATTTCCATTGAAGTTCAACTAGTTTGTCTACTATTAGTGCAAAAAGTCATATGTAAAAATTTTCAACTTTTATTCTATTTGTGCTTAAGGTGATATAAGTAGTCTGCTAATATGGAAAATAGCAGAGGATAATAAAATATGAAATTATACTAATAAAGCATAAAGAAATAATTAGTTTTTATGCTCTCTTGTAAAACAATCAATTTTTACTTACGACCTTTTGCACTAACAGTAGTGATTAGCATGTTCAGTATGTATTGGTACTTTTTTTTTTTTTTTAAATTAAGAATCATCATATTTGAAATCTTCAAATACGGCACTCTTTCAGCATTTTAATATTGGCTGGTAAACGAAATTCGTGGCTATCATACCCGCGAATGTTGAAGGGTAACTGTATTAACGAATCGGCTTCTCCCAAGGAATTTATTCTCATACGAAAAATTGTATTCCTTCTAATATAGATGATATATTTTAGTCAATGAAAACGGTGAGGAAGCTATACGGACCTTACTTGGCGGACGTTTTTTGCTTCCTCACCACAGGCGGATTTACGGGGGGGAGGGGCTTTCGGGCTGAAGCCTCTCCCTCCCCCAAAATGATAAAATATAACCATGTTTTATAGAAAAATATATTAAAAACTATCTCTTAAAGTATTATTGTTCGTTTAAAATCATTTAATAGGATTACAAGAATCACTTAAACACCATGTCATATAGGTAGTTAGTTTCTTTTTTTCCAATTGATTATCGTTATAAATATATATATATATATATATATATATATATATATATATATATATATATATATATATATATATATATATATATAAACATGGAAAAAAGCTTTCGGGCTGAAGCCCCCCCCCTTCCTCCCCCCCAAAAAAAAAATTAAATCCTGGATCCGCTAGTGTTCCTCACTACCGGAGGTAGAAAAGCATTGTATTCCCAGGAGAGGTTAAAAAAAAAAAATTATGCTCAGAATAGACAATTTCAACTCGTTTTTTACGTTTCAGACATTAATGATCAAATTTGGTTTGGTGTCTGTCTGTAGTCAAATCGATGTAATCGGCATATCACCTACTATAGTTCAACCAATTTTCAGAAATTGTGGGGATTGGTGTCTAGATGTTCCCATTTCAATTTTATTAAATTCTAACCTGCACTTCTGCTTACGTACGCACAAACGCATTTTGTAGATGCCAATATTTCGGAAATGGCTCGTTCGATTTGGCTCAAAATTGGATAAAAGATAGGTATTAGTGAAAAAATAAACTTGGGTCAATTTTGTATAATTCTGTCCATTGCTTTCTCTTATTTATGAGCGAACGTGTTTTCTTTGATAAGTCTATATCTCTAAAACAGCAAGTTCGATTTGGCTCAAATTTAGAGTGCATTTAGGGATTGGTAAACTTAAAATAGGCATAAAAATGTAGGATCAATTTTTAATTTCACTTACGTATATGTATATAGTATATATATATATATATATATATATATATATATATATATATATATATATATAATATATATATATATTATGTGTAAGTATTGCGATCCGTTTAGTACCAAAAATCATCAAGTAACCTTTTAGAAAATTAAATTAGTGAATAGTTTGATAAAATATCCTTTTGTGATATTCCAACAGTATCCACTTACAATTAGTATAACAACTTTTGACCTGTCTATGACAGACAATGCAAATCTCTCTATTCCGTTTTAGTAAACTTTGCAATGGAAAATGACAGTTTAATAACTAATAGTCCTACAATCCGTAATCAACAGATCGTACAATCCATAATCAACTGGTGATATAATAAATAGGACTTAAGTTATTTTAATAATTTTTATGATTTGTTAGCTGCAATCTTTTAGCTTTAGCTCAGTTAAAAATGGAATCCAAAAATTTTATGATAGCCTAACATGGCCAGAAAATAATTTCTATTCAAATTTGAGCTATAAGTGAAAGTTTTGTGTTGCGCGCACCAAATTTTTTTACATTCAATCATTTCCCTGGATTTTCAAATAGCTATGATGTTTGTCTGCTTCATTTTCAATTCCATAACTGATATAATTGAAATCAAAGCCTTCAGTTATTAATTATTTTTGTACCTAATTTAATCCTATTGTAATTATCACTAGTATTTAATGATTTTTTTTATCGTATTTTATGGTATACAGAATTTTGTCAACGTGTTTTTCGTTTTAATATTTTTTAAAAATTAAGGATCTGTGTTTTACTCAATAAATATATTTAAAACTCATCTTATGTCTTTTTCCTTAAATGCAATGCGGATTTTTTTCGGTCAATACATTGATTTGGTTAAGTGGACCGTAGCGACTTTCCATATGACTCCAAGGAGGGCCGCAAATTGAGCGCAGGGCAGGTGCAGCAGAGGTGTAACAATGGAGACACATAGCTCCTAGTTCGGAGCCGTCTTCACAAATTGAATCTTGCTAAATTTACCTGGTTCTAGTAGATGTGGGCACTGAGCTGCTGTTACTTCACCTTGAGTCCGAATCCGACCAAGAAAACACTTTACAATACTTGCCTTCATTATTATTTTAAAAACAAAAGGGAGAGAAACCTAAGAATTGTTTGACAAAGCGAAACTGAATCGGCCGCAAATATAGGTGGGCGTTTCTGCTACTTTTAAAAAACGTGAATGAACTGTTCGTTGACAAAAAACAACAGTTCTTAAGAACTGTTGAAAAAAATAGTTCATAGAACAACGCAACAATTCATGGTGTAAGACCTATTCGTTTGATAACAGTCTTATTCGTTTCTAAACGGATTCAATTCGTTTAATGACAAGTATGAAAATGAATGAAACGTCTTATGTATAAAGTTAGGCATTATTCGAGCTTGAAATTGATAATCTTTTAATATTAGCCGAATGCGTAATCTTAAAAATTACTTTTTTACTGATTAAAACTGAAAATTATTTTTTACGCATAGAACACTTTTTATTTTAATAATGTTTTAACTTTCTTGTATTAATCTGGTGGTTGTGATTTTGGACAAGTTTCTAAACTCTCAATGATGGGCTTATTGATGACAACCTTTCGCCCAGCATAAAGATGGATGCGGTGTTCTAAATATTTGATGTGAAGGAAATACATTTCCTCATTTCACAAGTTTTAGAAAGAGTGTCAGTTCTGGAAAACAAGAAAACTCTTGTAAAGTATCAACTTTCCTGCAATATCCGTATCAAGTGTATCAGTGTTTTCATACACTGACAGGCAAAAAATTCCACCCACTTGATTTTTTCATGTTTTCATCTAAAAATATTTCTGCTTTGGATTGGTCTATTGTTTTTAATATATAAATAGGTAATCTTTTTGTTTGTTTTCAATTAGGACTGTTAATATAGAGGACAATAACCCTTAATTCAATGAAATGATTCTAGATTCCAAAACGAACCGTTATTATTCTAAAAGAAATTATTCATATCATCGTTTAGTAGCGCGTGTTTCCTCCTCTTGTCTTCACTACTTCTTGAAGACGCCTCGGCATACTTTCCACCAGTCGGGAAATGTCCCTTTGCTGGAGGATAGCCCATTCCTGCCGAAGAGCCCTTTCAAGGTCCTGCAGTGTACCAGGAAGTGTTGCACGCGCTCTTATTCGTCTTCCGAGGTTATCCCATAAATGCTCAATGGGGTTCAAATCTGGAGAACGTGCTGTCCAGGCTAAAACCTCAATATTGTTCTGTTGAAGGAACGTCTGCACTCTGTGGGCGACATGTGGGCGTGCATTAGAATAGAACGATCGCCGATTTCGTTGAGGATAGGCAACACATGAGGTTCCAAAATCTCATCTACATAGCGAATGGCCGTCAAAGACCCTCCACGATCAACAACCAATTCTGTGCAGCGCTCCATTGAAATCCCAGCCCACACCATTAAGGAACCACATTGGAAAGGTTGGCTCTAGGAAAAATTACAGGCTGCATTTCTTTCGTTTCTTCTTCTCCAAACCCTTTCACGCCCGTCTGAAGATCGAAGAGCGAATCTTGACTCATCTGTAAGAATTACAGCACTCCATTCGTCCATAGTCCAGTGGCTGTGTTCTCGAGCAAAAGCCAGCCGTGTTACTCTGTGAGTTCTGGTCAACTCTGGTCCTCTTACTGGACGAAAAGCCATTAATCCATACTCATTTAATCTTCTCCGAGCCGTACGTTCAGAAATTTGCACACCTCGAACTTCTTCGAGCTGATGACTCGCTTGAACAACGGTAAGGTGCCGGTTTCGTAAGATTCTCAAAGTCAAAAACCGGTCATCCCGTGGTTTTGTTACCCTGGGCCGTCCAGAACCGGGCCTTCTATTGTAAGAACCAGTTTCCCGAAAACTTCGTCAAGTTTCATATAGAACTTCGATGGCATTAGCTGCATATCTAATGGAACGTCCATCATCAATGAGTGCCACACCACGCGCAACATCCTCAGCACTAAGAGGCATTTTTAAACTTAATATTGAAAAAATTAAAAGCCGGAGACTAAGAAATGTGCTGCAAGAAACGGCACTGAACTAATGATACTGAATAAACATTTTGATTCCATGGAAAGTAAACATTGGAATTTAGAATCATTTCATTGAATTAAGGATTAAGGGTTATTGTCCTCTATATTAACATTCCTAATTGAAAACAAACAAAAAGATTACCTATTTATTCAACTGACTAACAAACTAAAATCAGAAATTAAAAAATACAAAATTTAAAATTTTACTGAAACACTGTAATCATCCACTTCTTACCAAAGCTCAAACCTAGTCCAAAACAAAACAAGAAAAATACCAAATATTTGCACACCATCTCTTTAAAACCTTTAATCCACATCCTGATATTCTTAACCCAAATTACCTTGAATGTGTTGAAGCATAACTGGACATGCCACTCCAAATGGCTCTACCACCTTATGCCTTTCATCCTTCAAAAAAGTCCAATATCGTTCAAATTATACCTTTCCGAAAAGCTCCTGGACTCGAACTAATTACATCCCAGATCCTAAAACTGCTTATTCGGAAAGCCATTTTATTCCTGACTTAAATATATAATGCTGTACCCAGATGCACACATTTTCCTGACCCTTGCAAATTACTTCTATAAAAATTATACATAAATCCAAAAAGACATCTGAATGTCCATCCTCTTCTCGTCCTATCTCTCTTTTACTAATCTTGGGCAAAATCCTGAAAAAAAATCATCCTAAAACGCCTGTATCCCATCCTAGATTCCAATCACATTATCCCAGATCATCAGTTTGGATTCCGCAGATTCCATTCCAGTAGACGTTGTCTCCTCCAGAAATGGGCATATTTATATTCAAAAATATAAATACGAATACCATTTATATTTATGGTGCAAATGAATATAAATACGAATATATTCGTATTCATAAAAAGTAATATGAATACAGAAGATACGTATTCACGACTGTAAATATAAATACGGCCGTATTCACGACTGTAAAAGTGAATACGGCTGTATTTACACCTGTAAAAGTGAATACGGCAGTATTCAGGTTTACTAAAATGGAATACGGTTAAATTTACAGTTAAAATTTGTGAATGGAAATATTTTCATACAACCTTATTAATGAATACACTTATTTATTAATAAAAATATATATATATATCATTTTATTTTTATATATAGTATTATATTCTTCCTTTTACAATATCTTATGTTAATTATGTTACAATGTATTATATTATATTAATTATCTTTTGTAATGTTTGTACATAAAATAAATTCTTGAGCCTTTGTATTTATACTAGTAAAAGTGAATACGACAGTATTCATGTTTATTAAAATGAATACGCTTAAATTTACAGAAGTGAATGCAAATATTTCCACAAAACCATATTAATGAATAATCTTATTTATTAAATTATTTATTTAAAAAAATATATTTACTATATATATATCATTTTATTTTATATATAGTATTATATTCATCCTTTTACAATATGTTATTTTAATTATATTACAAGGTATTATGTTATGTTAATTATCACTTGTAATGTTTGTACGTATTATAAAATCCCGATCCTTTGTATTTACACTAGTAAAAGTGAATATGGCATTATTAACGTTTATTAAAATGAATACGCTTAAATTTACGGAAGTGAATGCAAATATTTTCACACAATCTTATTAATGAATACTCTTATTTATAAAAAAAATGTATTTATTAAATTATTTATTTAAAAAAAATTCTATATAAACCATTTTATTTTTATATATAGTATTATATTCTTCGGGCATCGCCTCTCTCCTTCCCCCAATAAAAATTCTGAGTAGGTGAGAATATTGGAATTTCTTAAAGAGCAGGTACTCGTGAAAAAAAATTGAAAAAAAAATCCCCATCATCCAGATTACAAGAGCCTGCTAAACAAAGAATATAATACTACATATAAAAATAAAATGATATATATATATATATATATATATATATATATATATATATATATATATATATTAAATATATTTTTTTTAATAAATAAGTGTATTCATTAATAAGGTTGTACGAAAATATTTCCATTCACAAATTTTAACTGTAAATTTAACCGTATTCCATTTTAGTAAACCTGAATACTGCCGTATTCACTTTTACAGGTGTAAATACAGCCGTATTCACTTTTACAATTGTGAATACGGCCATATTTATATTTACAGTCGTGAATATGTGATAATTAACATAACATAATACATTGCAACATAATTAACAAAACATATTGTAAAAGGAATATAATACTATATATACAAATAAAATGATATATATAGTAAATATATTTTTAAAATAAATAATTTAAAATAAATAATTTTTTTTAAAATAAATGAGAGTATTCATTAATAAAGTTGTGTGGAAATATTTCCATTCACCTCTGTAAATTTGAGGCTATTCATTTTAGTAAATGTGAATACTGCCGTATTCACTTTTTTTACAGGTGTAAATACAGCCCTATTCACTTTTACAATCGTGAATACGGCCATATTTATATTTACAGTCGTGAATATGTGATAATTAACATAACATAATACATTGCAACATAATTAACAAAACATATTGTAAAAGGGAGAATAATAGTACTATTTATAAAAATAAAATGATATATATAGCAAATCTTGTTTTTTTTAATAAATAATTTAATAAATACATTTTTTTTTGTTTTAGTAAATAAGAGTATTCATTAATACGATTTTGTGAAAATATTTCCATTCACTTCTGTAAATTTAACCGTATTCATTTTAATAAACCTGAATACTGCCGTATTCACTTTTACGGTTGTAAATACAGCCGTATTCACTTTTACAGTCGTGAATACGGCCGTATTTATATTTACAGTCGTGAATACGTATCTTCTGTATTCATATTACTTTTTATGAATACGAATATATTCGAATTTATATTAATGTGTACCATAAATATAAATGGTATTCGTATTTATATTTTTTAATATAAATATGCCCATCTCTGGTCTCCTCTGCATTGGACCGCAGATTGTATTGTACTGGAGTCTTTCTCGACCTTGAACAGGCGTTTGATCGAGTCTGGCTCCCGGGAATGCTGTACAAACTCCTTAAATTTCTCCTCCCCCTCCCCCTACAAACCTTTTCATCATCAGTTCCTACCTTACTGATAGACACTACAAAGTAAATCATAGTAATGCCTATTCATCCCTCTTTTCTTAATCTGGTGATGTTCCACAAGTAGTGTCCTTGGTAATATCCTTTACACAGTTTAAACAACTGATAACCCAACCCATCCTTACACTGTTATTACCACCCATGCCGATGACATGTATCCTATCAGTTAATAACGATCCATCAATTTCATCCCAAACTCTTCAATCACACATCACAACCTTGAAGAATGGTGACAAAACTGGAGGATTAAAATAAATTCCAACAAATCACTTTTACCTTTCGTCATAAACCTATGACTTGCTGTCCTACAGTATCCTTTAATAACACCCCACTTATCCCTGTTGAACAAATCCGATATCTAGACCTGGACAAACGTTTCACTTGCAATCCTCATACAAGACTGAAACGAAAAGAAACTGCTCGATGTTTCCGCTTACTCCAACACATACTATACAAATGCTCTAAACTTTCAATTACTTATATAAGACTAATATACATGACTATAATAAGACCTATTTGGACTTATGGAGTTGAGCTATGAGGCTCCACTAAACCATCAAATTCCTCTCGTATGCAATACTTTCAATCCAAAATCCTTCGTAAAATCCTCGATGCTCCTTTCTTTGTCACAAATAAAAAAATCTTGTGTACGCAACACACAACTTTCACTTACCGCTCTACATTGTGTAGAAATTATTTTATTTCAATGCTAGGCTATTGTAATATTTTGAAGTTTATTTTGAACGGAGCTAAAACTTTAAGCTTACAGATAACCAGTCATTAAGACCATTATAATTACAAAAAGTCGATTTATTATATTGACGGTAAGCAATAAAAATCTAGTCACTCCATCTGCTTTTATAAACCACATAACTTCAGTCTCTGAGCCTTTCAGTTGATAAAAAGTCATTTTAGTGATATTTTTAGTTGAAAAAGTTATCTATACAGACTGTAAGTTGATTCCGGAGGAGGTGATTGCAGTGTTGAAATATAGAACAGTGAATAATGGTATAAATTTTGCCACTAGAAACATCACTAAAATTAATAATAAAGAATGTTGAGATTGGAGATAGTCATTTTGTCAACCGAAAGGCTCATATATGCCTACAGACGTTTGAAAGTATATCTGAATTCTTAACCTATTAATGATTATGGATCGTAGGACTATTAGTAGTGTTGCCCAAAATCGGTCTTGGTCTTGCACTTTGCAAGACCAAGACCAAGACTGGTAAAAAAAATCGATTTTTTGAATACAAATTAAGGCAAAATAGTTACTCATACTCGATAATTTTACTTACTATATGTAAAGAATAGGTGTAACCAATATACTTTTGCATTTAACTCGTCTACTTTTTCATTCAGACTTAGTTAGGTTTCTCATATCTAAAAAATTACAGTAATATCTCTCTAGTAATAAGCTAATAGGTAAGTGCAAGACTGTTACGAGAGTCTTGTGCAGGACCAAGACTGAGTTTGCAAGACCAAGACTCGTCTCGGTCTAGGATTTGGACAATAACTATTATTTATTAAGCTCTTATTTTCCATTGTAATGTTTTCTAAAACGTTAAACGTTGTCTCACTAATTGTGGGTAGTGGATAGTGGATAATATTGGCATTTCACTAAGGGAAAATTCATCCAATTATTCACTAATTTAATTTTCTAAAAGGTTAATTGATTTTTTTGGAATAAATTGGCGATAAATACCTAATTAATTTAATATAATATCTTAGTTAGAGTTGATACTCTATAGTAAATATATTTGAGGTTATAAACATATCCATGAAATATTTTTATATTTCACTTCTTCTTTCACACATGTGCAATGAAATAGTGTTTTAAACAATGTCATTGCCTTGATTTTGTGGATTTTTAATACTTTTTTCAAACTCAAAAATATTTCAAAAGTTTACATTTAGTTATTAAATTTCATTTAATTTTCTTGAAAACATGTGATTTACGTTAAATATTATTAGTTTTCAAAAAAACCTTCTACAATTTTCTACATTAGATATAGTTTTTTTTTTTAATTCTCCGTTTTCCAACGATATGTTATAGGTATACCTTCTGACTAGTATTTCCGGCGATTCATTTTCGAGCTGGATAAGCATTTTTATTTTTTTCTCCTTTATTCAATTATCAAATTCTTTCAAAAGTTATATTTAGCATTTTTTTCGTGACTTTTAATAATGTGAGATGATTAATTATTTAAAATAATCCATATTAAAGGTACTTTAGAGGAAGACGTACATGAACATTGGGCTTTTAAGCCCTGTAAGGTGACATCAATGGGGATAAGACCTGATTGAAATTAAAGACCACGTTATTATACAATGATACACCGAGTTTAATCAAAATCGTTTGAGCTGTTTTTAAGAAAATTATAAAAATGTGTTTCAGTGTTGATTTAAAGTGCCACTTCCGGTTAATTCGATTTCAAGGGAAAAGTTGCTGTCATATCTAAGGCATTTACCTATCTTAAATACGTAAGACTTTTAGTTTTTAAGCTAGACTGCTAACGAGGGGCGGGGTGGTCGAATGGGCTAAAGCGTGTGCACAGCACCGCGAGTTGCCCGGCAGCCAGATATATGAAGATTTGAGAGACAAGAAAGATACGAGTTAGCGTCCCGGTGCCAGAGTGGATTTTAAATTCCCCGCCCTCACCCTCCGGCCCGGGAAAATCCCGTATAGCCTAAACGGCGAGGTAGGGAAGAACAAAAAAAAAAAAGCTAGACTGCTAACACACACAGACCATTTTTCGGGATTTGGTTATTTGGACTGAGGATACACCAAAACGTGTATTTCCGTAGAAAATTCAGATTCAAAAATTTTAACGATCGCAATACCCTTACTACCTATTACATATATACGTAAATGAAAGTAATAATTCATAAAGATCTTAATGTTCTATATGTTTCCGATTTGACCCAATCCAGATACCTATCCTTCCATAATAAACTTCATAACCATCTGAATCCTCTCGGTTCTAACCTTCCTTCCTCTTCGATTCGTGATAACCTTTCGAGGCGAAAGAAGATGGGCTCGTGATCTCCTTATATAGACATATTATTAGAGTGCTACCAGTGGGTAGTTTCTCAACAAGCATTTTCATATGATTATATTCCTGTGTACACATTTACTTAATGCAGCAAAAAAAAAAAGGAACAATTTCAAACCGCTATTCATAGGTAGATTGTCAGAACAACGGTGTGGGAAAAAAAAAACCCTCCGGCTCTCCACCACATATTGGATATCCCAACGATTCCGGAATTAATCAGGAGGAGGCATGTTAAATTCCTGGACTCACTTAAATACCTAGCCCATTATTCTCAACTCTACATTTTAGTTTCGGATACTAAGTATGTGATATGCAAGTCTTAAATACACAATTTCAGTTTCGTACGGCTTTTCGTTTTTGAGCTAGGCTGTTCACACGAACACATACACAACTCCTCTCCCCCCCACACACACAGACCATTTTGTGGGACTTGGTTATTTAGACTCAGGAAACCTCGAAATATGTATTTCATTTGAAAACTCAAATTCAAAAATTTTCACGATCGAAATATTTTCCCTTATTATATATTACATATATAAGTAAGTGAAAATAGCTCATTTTATCTACAATCTAACAAATAAATATAAATATTCATACAATTATATTCCAAGCATAGTTTTTAAACATGTATATAAATACTTCAGTTTTCTCCTATCACTACAGGTGATACAATTTATTTTGAACTCAATGATAATTTTACAAGATTTTAAAAATGTTATATTTGTAAATTATGTTAATATCTTTAGACAGACACGTCCTGCCTTCTGGTTATTTCACAAAACGAAAAAGACGTGTTAGTGGAACACTATTAACCCTAAAAATTATGTTTTCTTCTCATTAGTTCATATTAACTTTATTTTTACTTTCACTTACGTATATATGTAATATATAGTAAGGGTAAGTATTGCGATCTTGAAAATTTTCGAATCTCAGTTTTCAACAGAAATAAATGTTTTGAGGTCCCCTGAGTCCAAATAACCAAGTGTCGCAAAATGGTCTGTGTGTATGTGTGTGCCTGTGTGAATGAGTTATCAGTGTAGCTCATAAACGAAAAGTAGTATGGAACTGATATTAAGTATTTAATGTTTGTATATTAGCCGGATGTGACAGCAACTTTTTCGTTAAAATCGTCTAAGGAAAGTGCCACTTTATATGAACGCTGAAACACATTTTTACAATTTTCTCAAAAACGCCTCTAATGATTTTGATAAAACATAAAACATAATTGTCGAAGTATAAATAATAAATTCTCAGAAATTATTAATTTTCTTAACATAAACATCCTTATAGTTCTACTACAGGAAACATGGTTTGATAATAAACGGATTTACCGTGCACAAAATTATAACATAGTAAAAAAAAAATAGATGACATAGGTACAGAGGAGTGGAGAATATGTCAGACTTGACTAACATTATTAACCAAGCAGGAGAATCAGCTATTCCTGGGAAGTGTTGGGAATACCATCCAAAATTTATCCCAAAGCTGGTGGGGGGAAAACAAGAATATGTAAGAAGAATATAGCAATAAAAGAATATGACAATAGAAAACTACAAAATCATAAGAAAATAAATAAGATTAAATCACTTATTAAAAAGGCCAAAAGCGAGACTTGGAGAAACTACATCGAAAACATCAACCCAAAACAAAAGCGGCTCTATGTGGAACAAAATTAAAATCTTACATGGTAAACGAATTAACATTCAAAATATGTTGTTAAGTAACCAAACACATGCAATAGGCTTTCTCGAACAATTGTCGAACATCTTTGTGCCCAGACAACCATTGCTTCAAATGTACATATTGGCCACCATTTAAATTCACCCTTCCAATTAACAGAGCTGGAAGCGGCATTAAAAGGGAAATTTGGATCCGCCCCCCCCCCTTCTTCTCCGCTATGGACGAAATCAATTACCAAATGATCAAACTCTTACTGGCTTCGATGAAACAGAGATTGCTTTCTGCGTATAATCAAATTTGGGAGGATGCCAAGGTTCCTCCTGACTGGCAAAATATACTCATATTCCCAATATTAAAGCCTGGTAAAGATGCACTTCAGATCACTTCATACCGCCCTATTGCTCTCATCTCATGCTTAGCAAAAGTATTCAACAAAATTGTCAAAACGAGATTAGAATGGTTTATCAACAAATATCTTGAGTCCTCTCTGTTTTGGTTTTAGGAAAAACAGGTCAACAACTGATGCAATCTTGATTCTAATCAATGATATCTACAAAGCTTTCAGAGAAAGAAAGATCCTTGTGGCATTAACCATTGATATTGATAAAGCATATGACCATGTAAAAATACAAATCTTGCTATCTAAATTAAAAAATCTGCACATCCCTGCGAAACTAACTCACTGGATAATAAATTACTTAATTCATCGAACATATTTTCTGGATACTTGGGAAGGTCGAGTATCTTTTGAAACCTACAGTGGTCTCCCTCTAGGTGATACTTTGAGTTCAACCCTCTTCAATCTTTACACGGAACACATCACCAACAATACAATTGAAAAGTGTAAAATCATTCAAGTTGCAGATTACTTTTTAGTTTATACAGAAATCTGCAGAAGAAGGGAAAGTCATAATCAGCTCAGCACTGGACAACCTAACCCAAGCATTTCCAATAATATACCTAAAAATTAATCCTAACAAATGCAGCATTACTCCTTTTACTAGAAAAAGAACAATTAACTTCAAAGATTTTGAGATTTCAAATGAAAAATACACAGTTAAAGGCAAAGAACACTTAAAGTTTTTAGGCGTAACATTAGACACTAAATTAAATTTCAAAACGCATATAAAACATATTCATACACAGTCGCTGCAAAACTTGAACCACCCACAAAACATGCTCACTCTCCACAAAACAATAGTAAGATCTAATTTTGATTATTGCTGTATCGTATATAATCAAACTAAATCTGCCCTCATTAATAAGTTGAATACAACACAAAACTGTGCCATAAGGTTATGTTTGGGTGCTTTTAAAACTTCTCCAGTAAACACGCTTCAAGCCTCAGCCGGAGAGATGCCATTACACATCAGAAGGTCATTGTTAACGAAAAAATACATTCTTAAAGTCTATTCCAACTATAATCATTCTGTAGGTAAAGAAATTAGAAGTGGAAACGTGTTCTGTCCCCAACTATCCGTCATTATTAACGAATTACAGCCTCTTATGAAATCACTACACATTTTGGAAGCTCCTCTGGAATACACACCGCCCATTCCCAAATCTTTACTTAATGTTCACAGCTCCTCTAATATAGCTGGTAAATTAGAGAAGAAAAGTTCATACCCATCAATTTATTTGAAACAATTAGCACTGAACACAATCACGGACCGTTACCCAAATTATCTACAAATTTATACAGTCGCATCAAAAACAAGTAACCGAACCTCTATGTATTGTAGTATATATGATCTCCAAAAGAACCAGAAATTTTCATTATCAATACTAGTTGATTTCAGTATTTTCAGCGCCTAACTATATGCCATTCTCAACGCCATAATATACAGCAAAAACACATATATCAACCAAAAAATAGTTATTCTGACAGACTCAGCAACTGCATGTAAACACCTAAAATTAATCTATCAAAATAAAGCACTGACACTCATTTCTTTTAAAATCATATGATTAATATACAACGCCAGCAACAATTACTTTTTCCAGTGGCTGCCGGGACACATAGGAATATCAGGTAATGAAATGACAGACAAAACGGCAAATCAAAACCAACTACATCGAATAAATGCTAAGGTCCCTTTACTGGATTTGATAAGAGTAGTGAGGGGGGAAATAATGAAAGACAGGCAGCATTTCTACGACTGGGAATGTGCCTCGAAGGGTAAGGACCATCATGCAGTTCAACAGAAGATAGAACTGATTCCATGGTTTGCGACTCTTAAATCTCATCTTGACCTCTCCAGCTTAGTAAAGCTGACCAGGCTTAGGATAAACTACGGCAGAACAAATAAATATCTACATTTAATGGGTCTAGCTAAGAGCGGTCACTGCCCAACATGCCAATACTTGGAGGATCCAAGACACATTGCCTTAAGTGCAAAAGATTCGAGAAGCGAAGAAGAATTAGTTTAGGATCGCAAACTTTCTTCGGTCGATGAACAAAGTTAACGCCCGTGACTTGATAAAGTTCATGAATGACATAAAAGCAGTCATATAATAAAAGTTGGCGCTTATTCTCAGTTAATTGTAATTCTAATTCATCTCTTTTTTCAATCATCAGTCTTTCTAGTTTCCATAATATCTAATATCTAATATCTAAGTTCCATATAAGTTACTTTCAGTGATCATCTAACTATAAATAATTAATATAAATCCAGTTTAATTTCCATGTAAAAACCGTAATTTCATCTCACTATGACAATTAAAATATTTTACTGGCAAAATAGGACTTGCTTTTACAAGTCTTAAAGCCAAAAAAAAAAAAAAAAAAAGCATGATTTTAAAATTAAAAATCAAATATAATTATTACATGATTTTTTGGAAAAAAATAATTATCTATTTCAAATCCTGAAAATAGAAGTGAATTTAATTTTTGAAAGTGTATATATTTTTCGTATAGTCCATTATATATAATATAATGTATTCTAAGGATACTATAATTCACATCACTATGTTATTTTATAAGTTCTTTATCTGGCAACCTGTGCTTGTTTAATATCTACGGATAATTCATTTATTTTTTTACTTTGTACCAATTAATATTCATAGTTTATACTTTTTGTAGCCCTGATGTAGACCTAGAATGTAGTTTGAAACATCGGCAAATTCAATAAAATATTATTATAATACATAGTATAATATTGTAGTATACACCTTAATTGAAAGTTGTTAAAAATTATTTAATAAATTAATCTAACAGTTAAAAAGCAAGATGATCCAGTTTCACTAGTTCAGGGAAAAGAAAATAGCTGCTCTGTAGTTTCCTCCGAAAGGAAAATCCCAAAAAAGAGAGGGGGTGGACAAAGGATTTTGTTTTGGCAAGCAGTTGGTGTTTGGCTGGGATGAAGAGAGGATGGGAGAAGAGATTCTGACTCCAGTGGATAAAACCGAGTATTAGTATTAACAGCTTGGAAGTTGTTGTTTGACATTGAGACTAGTTGTTTGGAATTAAAAGAAAGAGGATCCCCCAGGGAGCTTGTGTTGAGTAGAAGAACGTGTCACCATTTTGAAAGTTTTGTTTTGGTAGAAGATTGGAAAGCATTTGAAGACAAACAAACTTAGTGTAACAAAGGAAGAAACAGTATATATAGCAAAAAGGTTAACTTGCCAATCCTTTACTTTATTTTAAAATCAAACAGTGTTTAGTGTAGTTAATGTTAGTCTGTCTGGGTCTTTTAATCTGATTGTCGTTAACCCATACCTGAGATAAAATAATTATAAATTTCAATTTAATATATTAATACTATTATAATTTTGTTTATTATTTAGCAACCTCTTATTTATTTAGGAAGTATCCTAACAGTTTTACTGAATAATGATTGGGTCGGAACAAATAAGATACTAATTTCTCTGCACAAATATTGTCAACTAAATTCAATCATTGTTAATGTTGAAAATACAAAATGTGCGATCTTTAAAATGTTGGTTATACAGATAAAGTTAAACCTCTCTTCTACAACAATTTCAAAATTGAAACAATTAAACGATACAATTATTTGGGAGTGTTTTTTTCATCATTGGGCTTATTTTCTCAGGCAGCAGATACTTTTGTTAAAAAATCACAGTTAGCTTCCTTTAGAGTTCGAAAAATCTTGTTAAGGTCAAGATCAGATTCTCTCGATATGAAATTTAAATTGTTAAATTCTATGGTGAATTCCGTTCTTTTATATTTAGCGGAGGTCTGGGCTCCATTATACTGCCAAAAATTAGAGCGCACTGCTTTGAGTTATTTTAAAGCAATTTATCATTGGCCAAGCAATACTCCTAATCATTATGTACGTGTAGAAATGGGTCTAGAATCATTAGAAATAAGTATTCTTAAAAGAATGATTCGCTGGTACTGACAAGTATACTAAATGGAAGACAACCAGTTACGAAAAGTATGTTTACAAATTTTAAAAAAAATATTCCTCTGATTATTTAATTAATGCAGAATATAATTGGTACCTGCAATTGATAAATATGCTGAGAACTATAGACTCAGTTGAATTATTAAACATTTAAAATAAAGAACTATTTGAAGGAGAATGTAAAAATTTTACTGAAAAGTTAAAATGTAATAAATTTTCCCTCAACTCTTGAACTCATAGCTTTAGAAAAACTAACTAGTAGCTTCACTAACGGTGAATATTATCTAAAAATCAAGGGGCCAATAAGAAAGCATAAAATGATCAGCCAACTAAGGCTGTGCCAATCATATAACTTAAAAGTTACTTCTTATGGTTTTCAAAATAGTTTTCTAGATAGGAGTGCTGAATACTCCATTTGTAATACACGTGAATCAGAAGATTTATACTATTTTTTGTTGCAATGTTCTACATATAAAGCCTTTAGAAGTAAGTACCTAAGTTAATGATAATTTTGTGTGTTGATATGTAATTGAGGTATATTGATGGTAATTCTGACGATAAAGAACAAATAGTAAAATTATCACATATAGAAAACAAATATGAACTCGATGATTTATACTGGTATGTCGAAGATAGCTTAAAATTAAGGAATCTTTTTATGTTTATTCAAGAATAAATAGTTTTATCATTAAGTTTAAGGTTAAGATTATATGTAAATAATAACATTAGGAATTAGCATTATATATTAGTTTATTCAAGATAGTGTGTATAGTTTATAATTGTATCAAACATAATTGTTTTATTTTACTAATTCTTACAATTAACGTATTTAATTTGATTTCATCTATATAAACTCAAATCCATTTATATGGATCTGCCAAAAAACAAATAAAATTTATTTATTTAAATTATAAATAAAGAGGATGAAATGCTAAACATTTACCTCTTTTACAGTATGCAGGTCCGATTTTTAGTTTCTGTGATAATTTAATCCATATCTTCAATAAAACTCATTATTATTTGGTTTTTGACATTATTTTTTCCTTTTTGCCTCACTAACACGGCATCGGGTTAAGATACAATTTTGAATAATAGCCCATTACAGAGAGGATGAAATGTTGAACAATTCCCGATTTTTAGTTTCTGAGATATTTTAATCCGTATCTTCAATATAATTCACTCTCCACAAAAAAAGTGCAAAACTTGCCTAAAAAAGTTTTCAATTCAAAAAATTAATTGTTTTCTATTCCTCCAAGAACGACAAGTTTCATTAAAGTAGATGAGTGATACTTCTGTAGGTTTATTTTTTAAGTTGCAGTGTGTTTTTTTTTTAATTTTTATTTATTTAATCAATATATTCATTATAAAAATTTGATTATGATTGCAGATAATGAGGAACCTATTAGGAACACACTTAGGGCATTCAGCATTGAATACGATGTGTGATTTACTTCACTGTCGCATTTCTCAAACAGATCCAGGTTTACTGAGAGGAGCAATTTTTTATATTAACATGGCTCTATGGGGGAATAAGAAAATCATAAACCTTGTCTGTACTCCAGTGAATGTCCTGAATGCATTTCAAGCCGTAAGAAATCATGGTTTTATTTATGTATTTGTTTGCAATATATTAGTCGATATGGAATGATAACAGTTTTATAATACATTAATTTTTTTTTACTTATTTACAGCAAGATAAAAGTCAAGAATTCAATATTAACAAAAACAAAAGAATGATAATGCAGAATTAATGTTGATATGATTTAAATAATATAATATTCTTACTGACTCTCGATGTATGTATTGATTTTATGTAAAATTTATTATTTGTTATAAATACAAAGTAAATTTTTACATCAAATTAATTAGCCATCTGTAAAATAATTTGACTGAGCAAATTTTTTATTATTTATTTTTTTAATTAGGAGTTTCCACTAATAGTGAGTTTTCTTAACCTAAAGTGTTTGAATGGTTTTTTTCCACAATTTCCTATCTACGGTCCATTCTTCCCGTAGACCATGACCCATCATGGATTCCTCCACTTCGTTATCCCAGGTCTTCGTTAGTCTTCCTCGTCTTCTTTCCCTAGTTTTCCATGAGTGGATTTCTTTGGGTTGTCTTCCTTCAGGCATTCTTTTTAAATGTCCATACCTCTTCAGGCATTTTCTTATTCTCTTCCATAATGGTTCTTTTAGCCTCCATCTTTTCTCTGATGTTCATATTTCTCACTTTTACATTATGGATATTCTCGCTGCTCGTCTCCAGTAGTCCATTTCGGTGGTTAGAAGTTTCTTCTTGAGGTTGCTTTTTATGGTCCAAGTTTCTGACCCATTTGTCATAATGCTCAGTACTATACTATTGTAGATGTTTTTTTTTCATTTGGAGGATAATGTTCTGGTTCCATTATACCGAGTTGTGCATTAATATGATCTTTTTACCATCTGAAATTTTTCTTTTTATTTCCACATCACATGCACCATCTATTTCAGTTATGGAACCAAGATATTTAAAATGTCTAATTCTTTTTAGAACCCCTCCTGGATTCAGTTCTATATTCTCATTATAATATTTAATGATGTCAATTAATATAAGAATAATGTAGTGATGTTCTTAAAATAAGGTGAGACCTCAATGAGAGGGTTAATCACTGTGCATGGATCATATAAAAACGAATTCAATAAATTAATAGTAAATATATAAATTAGTAGAATATACCTAATTTATTTATGGCTAATTATCTCATTTTTGAGATTTATGATTCCACATAAAAAATATAATAATAAAAAAACTGAAGTGTAATTATCATTTTTTTTTTTCATGATTATCTCACAGATGGGATACTAATGACAGTGACAAAAAAAAAATCTCTTCATAGGGATGAGTTTAAATAGAGAAATCAGATTATGATTGAATTTAAACCACAAAGGTTAGGGAAATAAAATGGTAATCATGAAAATAAATAGGAAATACTCTAATTCAACTCATGATTAGTTTTATTATCCATTATCTGAATCAATTACCACAAAATCACTAATGAGGAGGATATCAATTAGTCGAGCTGTAAAATATTAATTAACCTAAAATTTATAAAAGATGAAAAGTGAAATAATTCATTTATTTCAACATTTGAAGAAAAGAATTGAGAACAAACAAGCCACTTTAACTACTTCTGTGAAGACTGGATGAAATTTTGGTCACTGCTTGATGATGATCCTCACATACAGGGATGGATGATGGGGTAACTGACTTGGGCCCCTCACTATTCTAGAATTAAATAAATGATTTATTCATCACAGGTGAATTTACGGTTCTTTTTGAAGATTGCAATAATTTTAAGTTATTAGCTGAATATATGCGTTTTTATAATAAATATAAAATGTTTAAATACTAAAAATTTAAATGGCACTTTTCCTAAAAATTTTCAAACAATACCCAATTACCTGCCCTGAACAAGAGTATCCTGCAATATCATATCACCCAAGTGTATTAAAGCTCTAGCTCCACTACTGCTGACATGAAATCTGTTCTTCACTTTTGGTGATGTGAAGGAAATAGAAATTTAAAGCTTTATTAAGATTAAATCATTGCCATACATCTTACAGAACAAACAAAAACCGGAACATTGAACTCCTGATGAAAAACCCATTTGGCCATGAAAATAATATATCTCTTAGAAATATATATCTATAAAAATATATCTTAGAAAAATAATGGTGTAAGGAAAATAGAATTGGGTATAACAAGACACTAATAATGATAACATAAATATTAACTGGAAAATGTTAAAACTGGAGGTAGATGCTAACCAGGTTATCTTCAGTTAGATGGGAATCTCATGTGGTTTATTACCCATAAAAATAAAAATATAATGCTTTGCAAAGATTTGGTGAACTTTTTCATGAACTAGGAGGAAAATAGATTAAAGCTATTTATACATAACTCTTGTTAGTGGAGGGAAGAGGAAGTACATTTTGATAATTTAAATTTAAACATGAAAACAAATTGATTTCTAACATAAAAATAATTGAAATCTTAGCTGAAAGAGTCTAGTTCTCATGGGCATCAATTGGCATACAAGAAATTTTATGCAGAAGCCACAATTTTCTGGAGGCGTCAATTTATATCAACTGTTGGAATGACTTATATATGATTTGACTGGTGGATAATTGCATAATCACAATGATATATATGTTTATACATATACATATTTGTAGCGTAGGTTCAATTTCTAAGGGAGGTAAGGTTCTCATTCTGAGATTCAGAGGAAAATTGAGTGTCCTATAGTCCTACAGTATATCCTGATCTTCCAGCTTGGGGATTCATCACAGATTATGACTATAAACTGGATCATGTAAAGTTTGAGGCCTATACAGATCAGGACCAACAAAAACAGTAGTCTTATTTTTTTCTTTTCCTTCCTCCTTTGTGCATTTAGGCTTTGAAATGCTTTGACCTATTTACACCAGCTATTACAATCCTTTGCCAGCATCCTCATAGGACCCAACTGCTTGCCTCTTTTCTCTCCCTTCTTGGTGATTTCATCCACCCATGTTTTTTGGTTTTGTCCTGTTGGGTTCACTTGAATATATCCCCAATAGGTGGAGGGAGGCAATAGTTTGTTATATGCTGTATAATAAATTAATGTTGAACACTTAAAAGTAAGCTAGTCTAGTTCTACTAGTTCAGGGAAAAGAAAATGGCTGCTGAAAGGAAAATCCCATAGAGGAGATGGGACAAAGTATTTTTGTTTTTGCAAGCAGTTGGTGTTCGGCTGAGGTGAAGAGATCCTGGCTCCAATGGGTAAAACCCAGTAATAGTATTACCATTTTAGAAATTGTTGTTTGGCGGGGTCACTAGTTGTTTGGAATCATAAGAGAGAGAATCTCCCAGGGAGTTTGAGTTGAGTAGATGAAAGTGTCACCATTTTGGACGGTATGTTTGGCAAAACTTTGGATGGAAAGTGTTTGAAGACAAATGAATTCAGTGCCACAAAAGAAGAAACAGTGTATATAGGAAAAAGGTTAGCTTGCCAATCCGTAATTGACTTTAATTTAAAATCAAACAGTTTTTAGTGTAAATAATTTTAGTCTGTCTGAGTCTTTTGATCTGATTGTCAGTAACCCATACCTGAGATAAAATAATTATAAATTTCGGTACTTGTCTAGTTGCCAGTCGAGACGAAACCTCCCTTATTATCTAATGTTACATCACATAACCTCCCTTTTTATCTCATGAAGCTGTGAATTATTCCATTGTTTATTAGGGATGGGATGATACCAGAATTTTTGTACCTAGATACAACTGATACTGGTACTTTTTTGTATCTGATACAGGTACTTTTTTGTATCTGATACAAAGGGATCAGTAGTTTGTCATTATCTCCCTATTACTTTTTATCTGATACTTGTATCGGATATTTTTATCAGATACCCGAGCGGTATGCATACTGGCACTTTGCTTTGATATTCCAATAATTGTATCGGATATTTTAATCCGACTATCCAACTGTAATTGATTACTGTACTGATTAGATTTGATATGTTATTTAATAATTTAATTTAATAATAATAATTATATTTAATACCTATTTGAAACCTAATAAAACATATATATATGTATATATATTTTATTTTTTTTCGGTTGGCACTATAGACCATGGAGATCTTTGATTGTGAGATGTGGTCTCGTAGAGCACATCCTGATTCCTGATTTAAGTACACGGGTAGGATCATCAGTCCTATGTCGGGTAGGTGCGAGTTGCCTCCAAGAGGCTGATGGGACTCGCATACATGGGGGAGGGAGAATCTCAGGCAGTGTGGCTTTCCCTGGTGGACGGTCACCCAAATCGAGTATTATAAATTTAATTAAAAGTAAAAATATAACAAATTGATGCAGAGAAAGCTTTTTCTTAATAAAAGATTCTAAAGAATTTTGTAACAATAAAAAAAAACTCTTTATAACTAAGTTTACCATAAACAAATATATATATATATATATATTTATTTGTTATAATGTTAAAATGTTTTTCTAATATTTGCCTACCTCATTTTCAATTTTATTAAAACAATCAACTGAAAGATTTAATTTATTCCTGCCATGTAAATGAATTATATTACTCTAATGCTCAGTTTGAATATTTTCAATTTAAATTAAAGGGACATAACTGGTTTAGAAGTAAAATAACGGTTTTGGATGTACATATTTGTTTAGAAATGAAGATTTTCTACAAATATTATTATGAATGAACATTATGGGTTTAAAGTAAAAAGAAGTATAACAAAACTATACTAACATAGAAGATTTGAAAATGTATTTAATCAATTGAAGTGTAAGTATAAAATAGTAATTACAATTTATTAATAAATATTACGTACAAATAAGTCATAAAATCTGAACTAAAACAAATGAATTGTCAACTTTAGAGAAATTTTTTTACAAATTAACATGACATTAAAAAAAATAATAAGCGTGAATATATATATGGCCTGGGTTAACCATGTGGGCTAATGCCCTTGCAATAAGTAATCAAAGTTAAGCAACACCAATCGTAGTTAGCACTTAGATGGTTGACCGCCCTTTCATAGATTAATATAATTCATAGGTGGAAAACCGTGGCCTCGGAGGCCGCTTGTGCCCTCTGTGAAGTAGTTGCGGTCTCCAAATGTTTTTACATGATATTTATTAATCTAGTGGTAGAATTAATTAATATTTAATTTTAAGTAATGACAATTTAGAAATTAATAGAATTAGGTTGAATGTATGTGTTTGGGTGTTTATTTACTGATGAATAAAAATACCAATCGTAAAATATAAAAATTATTGCGGCCTCCATTAGCACTGCCTAACCTTACTGCGCACTCTAATGACAAAAAGGTATGGCACCTATGGTATAATACATTAGATGGCTGAGAATAACATGGTAATTGATTGTTTCAACAAATATTTTTTACTACTTGTGATTTATACTTTCTTTATCCTTTGTCCGAAAATACCTATTTTTCCTAAAAGAAGGGTGGTGAGTGAAAACTTTGTGATAAGCGCATTGCACCGGATTTTTTTAGAACAATATATTGTATCACCTATGATTTTTACTTTCAGTTCTTACCAGCTTAATATTTTAATATTACTATGACTTTATTAATTGGGTGGTAATGTCTTTCATGTTTTAAGCCTAAAACATGAAATGATGGAAAGATCTATTTTTATTAAGTAGGGCGGTAATTGAAAGTTGTGTGATGAGCTCACCACACCAGATTTAAAAAAAATATTTCACCCTTCTGTACTTCTTTAGTCACTATGAATTGTTTCAATATTTATCAAGCTAGGCATATTAGGATTTTCAGAAACAAGTTATGCTATAGTTTTGATTTTCTCACCCTTTATGTTTTTTGGGTCGCTGAACACGAATTTGAAGTTTGCTGGGAAACATTTTGCCCGAAATTTTGTTTTTGGGCAATTTTTGTCACTTTTTTCAGTTTTCGGCTTATATCTAAAAAGGGAAGCATTTTTTTGACCAATCTATTCTATACAATATACTAGAGCGCGCCCAAAAGGACCATATTTCCGTATCTAGTGAAATTCAGTGTTTACACGGAAAGCGTCCTTGCTGTGATACTGTTAGAAACTGTTAGAAATAGAAATAGAAATAGAAAATAATTTTATTCTGGGACGAAAATTTTATAACAAAAAAGTACAAAATTAAAGTATTATATCTGGTCTAAGTAAAAATAAACATAAAAAGTAAAAATAAAGAAAATATTAGTTAAACATACTATGTACAAAATAAAAAAAAATCTATATACAAAACACTTGAAACCGTGTCAAGACACTTGAAACTAGGTACAGTGGTAAAATATAAGTATACACTTTTTAAAAAAAAATAAATAAAAAATACATTATATTCTTCTTAGCAATAAACTCGGTGTTTCTGCAGACAAGAAAATTAGGAAAAGAAGAGGAATCTGATAAAGTTACAACACTTTATTATATTATATAACAGGACATTTCTCATAAACAACGTTTTTCTTTGGAAGACTAACCCTGTGATTCTCAATCACTGTGCTGCGAAATTCTTAAAGTATGCCACAGCATTTTTGTGTGCCGCCAAATTTTGGAAATGTATATAAGAAAAAAAAATCAGTCTCAAATTCCTTATTAAAAATATTCTTATTATTTTACTTGTAATTAATCCCTTATAAACATACTGTTATATTTGTGGTACATATTATTTCATTTTATATTCAAAACTATTTTAAACTTATCTTATTCTTTGAGTGCTGCCAAATTTTGAAATTGTTAAAATGTGCCTGCAACAAAAAAAAGGTTAACAATCACTGGACCAGCCGTTTTGCCGTTAGAGTGCTCCAAAAAAATATTTACGAATCCAGTATACCTTACATGAATAATAAATATAGGGAAAGTAATTAAAAAAGGGATTCAAACGAACAAAATGCATTTGTTTAGTGAGTGTTTCATAATACATAGCCATCAGTAAAATTATGCATAACATTATAATAATTGTTGGGAACGATGAATCGCTGCCGTCATGGACTGCCTTAATCATCTGAAACAAACAAACAAGAGAAGCTATTTTATGAATTTATTGATAGACAAGGTGAGTAATCTGCTCAAGTTTAAGATACTCAAGTTGTACATACCTTCGTTTTTCAAAGAACTGTCACACCCTCTTCAGTCGTCTATCATCTAAAATCCTTATTTTTTTAAGTGGTAGAGATTCTTTAGTGAATAATAGATATGGGTTAGCTTGTATATTCTTATTAAGTACTTCAGTCATGTACAGTTATGCTTCAAATGTGAGAGTATCATCTTTTTGGGAAATAAATGATACATACCTTCATGACCTTTGTCCCTAATTTCTTTGATGGTCTTAACAACTGGTGAGAAAGTGAAGCCCAGTTCGTCCTGAACTTCGACGTCGAATGATCCTTTCTCGTTACTCGTAACTTCTGTCTCGATTGTCACATTATTGCACCACCTCTTACAATTGAAACACAGGTTGGTGCATTTGAGACCTGCTTTTTTGCAGGCGTTGGTGCATCTGCATGATACCAAACGCAGCAGTTCAGGAGGAGCAGGGGCTTGTAGAGAGGTGATCGGTTCCACACCATTTGTTGTTTGTTGCCAACCCCAATCTTCAAAATTTTTATCAAAACTTGTTTTCTATATTGGAAATTTCACAGATATGGAAATATGACCCCTTTTGGGTCCGGCTCTATGTCGAAACGGGTTAGACTTGAAAAACAACGTTATTTATGAAAAATGTTCTTTTATATCATATAAATTGTTAAACAGTGAAGAATCTCACCAAAGGCAATTTCCGTGTAATCAATAAATTTCATCAAATATTAAAATATTGCCTCTTTCTGGCGCACTCTAGCAGCGAAAGGGTTAATCTTACAAAAAAAAAAGTTTTGTATAAGAAATGTAGGCAGTTTTGTCTTCTTTAATTTTGTGAAGAATGAGTTCGTCGAAAAAACGCTTCCTTTTTGAGATATAGGCCGAAAACTGAAAAAAGTGCCAAAATTTGCCCAAAAAACAAAGTTCTGGGCAAAATTTTTGCCAGCAAACTTCAAATTCGTGTTCAGCGACCCATAAAACACACAGAGTGAAAAAAGCAAAACTTGTTTCTGAGCATCTTTTTGCTAATATGCCTAGCCTATATATGTGAAAAATATTTTTTTTTTTTGTAGTTTGGTTAGATGAAGGCTGTGAGACATGTGGGAATCATCTTTCTGACCCTTTTAATCTTACCAAGAAATTGAAGCAAGGGTATAGCTTTTCTAGATATACTTGCACAAATTGTAAATAATCTTCCATTTGTAGGGAGGTCTTGGTTATTTACACCTGTGATTTTTAATTTTACAACAAAACCTCAACTCTGGATAAAATTTTGAGGGTCTTTACTGTTGTTGGGAATTAGGTTACCTAATTCTTTTGTGACATTGAGTGGCAAGATATAATAAATATAAATATGAAATAATGGGAAGAGTAAATATGTTGAGGCTGTCAGTTACTGATGCATGTAGGACAACTAAGTAAAAGGGAACATCCACTTCTAAATAATGAAGCTAATTTATTTTTACAAACTGTAAATAATACATTACTTAAAAGTCCTATAAAAGTAGGTCTGACCTTCCTCATCTTAAGTTCCTGTAGAGTGGGCTTCTCTCTTGCTGTCACGACCTTTCATCCTCACATCCCAGCCTTAAGTGTCCTCTTTCTGTTCTCCCCTATAGCATATCTCTCCAGCTGCTGCCACCTGCCAGACACTTTTCCAGGCTTCTTCCTTTCTTTGTTTTTCTGCATATTGAGTCCAATTCATAATGTACTCATTCCATCTCTATACATTTCTTATTCTCCCCTCATTCAATGTCACTTAATAGAGTAGGTAGAGGTCATTTACTACAGAATCAGTGAAGCCTAGGTATGAGCAATGTGGAAATGTTGGGCCATTTGTTGGTGACGGATAGTTGCTGTCCTTGTTCTTTGCTGACAACCAGTTCGTGTTTGCAAGACGGAAGATCTGTCTAAAAATGATGATATTCGTGCTAAAGGCTTGCCGTAAATATGAAACAATAGGCTTAAAAATTAACTTTGAAAAGACCGAGTACAATGCCATCAGCAATACTGATACTGATGAGCTTCTAGTGGACGGAGAGGCCTGTAAACAGATAATTATTTTCAGGTACCTTGGTTCTTATTTGGATGCTGCAAAGTCCTCTGAGCATGACGTCAGAAGAAAGGTGAAACAAGCTTGTGTGGCTACCCGAATGCTATATCCAGTCCTCTGGAATACAGAGATTTCTACAGAGAATAAGCACTGAATCTTCACAGCCATAGTGGAAGCTATCCTGACATATACTTTAGAGACGTGGACAATGACCTTCTGTTTATGCTCAAAGGTACTGGCGATTGAGATGGATTTCTGGAGAAGATGACTCCGTGTCACCAGGCTGGATAAGATTAAAAATGAAGTAATTCGCCAGACAATGGATATGGATACGTCAGTAAATGGAAGGATTGGGGCACGCCACCTAAGATGGTACAGGCATATGAGAACAATGTCAGACGAATGTTGGCCGAACTAAGTCCTGGATTGAGTTTCACCAGGGAAGAGAGGACGAGGACAGCCCAGAAGTAGGTAGATGGAGGGAGTCCAAGAGGAAATGGCTGGCTGGGGTCTGCAGGAGGATGATTGGCTGGATCCAAATGCTTAAACTAGTTAAGGCAACCCTTTGTTGGAATGTCTATGAATATAGTAAATGAGTTAGATGAACAAGTAAGTTGTCCTGATGTGGTTCAAAAATGAAAATACTAGATGTATTGTTGAGATATTATAGAGGATAAACACTTCCCAATCCCATTAAATACTTTTTATTAAGTTGATATCCATTTTTCACATCTGGAAAATCTCATAAATAAGAATTTTTGTAACAATAGAAAAATAAACTTTTGTTGATCAATATTTTGTTGTGTTTACCCATTTAATCTACTGTAAAACTATAGAATTATGCAGTACTTGGCTCTCATCAGAACTCTCAATTGAAGCCAAAATAGTGCAAAAATTTTTTTTCAATTTAATTAAACATTTAATGTTTAAGTTGGCGTATTCAGGGAAATATTTAGATAAGTTTAAGGAGAAAATAAATCACTAACTTGGCTACCCTATTTTGGCCAGTTCACTGTGAAGTGGCATCAGATCAGGTCACCTTTCAGCCGTCCTCTGACCAAGTCACTTCTCAGCAGACATGCAAGCTCACTTCTCAGTGGACTACTAGTCAGCACTATTGCTCGATATCTAGCTAAAGAGGAATAAGATCATCTTAAGCTAACTGAGCACATTCAAAAATGTTTATTTATTTTTAATTTTTATATATGTACAATTTAATAAAATATAATATAAATTGTTTCTATATCGTTTAATCTGTCTCAGATCCTTTATAGAAACAAGAATCATTTACCTCTTAGATCATAAACAAAATGTTTCATTATTGATTTTAATAAAAATAAAAATTAAAAATAATCATTTTTTAAAAATAAATTACATATATACCTTTCCTTACATGAGTAAGTAACTGAAAGCTGTGGCAGTACACCGATAGGACTGGTGGTTGATGCAACAGGAAGTCCTGGCTCACCTTGATTTGTAGTGCTAGAATGAAGGAACAATAAAATGAACTGTACTTATTCCCAAAATCTTGATGAAAAATCAATATGGTTGCTTAATTTTTGCTTGAAAATCGATTTCATTAGTTTCAGGTAACAACCAAGGAATCATTAATTGTAGAAATATGATTCAATTTGAATAATAAAAGTGTTTTCTCAATCCCTAATGTATAATATTTGATACAAACTATGGCCTAGAAAGAATATTGCTTCAGTGATTTTTCAAGAGGGCAAAATATAAAATTTCTCAACGATTTCAGTAATCAGAACAAAATTTCTTAAAATTGAAATTTTAAAAATTACTGCTTACAATAGTGCATCAACTATCCAGATGTCATTTAACTGGACTGTCTATTACCCAGACAATCTCATTTAAGATTGATTTATTTTGGTTTGTTTTGTCTATGAAATTGGAATAATACATTTGTCTGTTGTCAACCCAGAATTAAAAAGATTCAAGTTTTTATATAGCATGTAGTTTTTATAGAATGAACAAGCTGTAGTTGACTATGGAACACTAATTTTTATATTTTATTAGTATAAGTAATTTTATATTGAACTTTTTATAATTAAGTAAAATAAAGTTTAGTTTATATGTAATTAAATTTTATGTTTAAAATTAATAATCCTTTAGTTTTATTCACTGTTTTTGTATTAGATACCTAAGCATATTAAAATTTGGTTCTTTGAATTTAAATTGTGGGTTTAGGCTTGTCTGTTTCCTGTTATCCTTTGACATTTCTGATAATTGTTTGATTAATCCTACTAACTTGTTCTATTTTCTCTGTCTGGTCATGGAATAAGACTCAGGAGTTTTACAAACTTTCAAGTATAATTAATCGTTTAATTGTGTAAATAAAAATATATTATTCATACCTTGTATTATTATTTTTTCCTTGTTACAATTTTTCGCTATGGATAATTGTTTTAATTTTACAGGATATTTCAGTATCTGGACTTGGGCTGGCTTTGGTTAGTTCAGATAAATAGTGCTATTGTTTTTATTCAGTTAAAAGATATTTTGATTTCCTAATTCTTTTGTATTTGAATTTTTTGCTTTGTTCGACTCTTAACAATAATAATTTTCTTTTCTATACAAACGTAACATTGTATCGATAAAATTCCAACTTTCTGACTTAAAAGATATTGTTATTTAAGAATTTTATTAATTCTTAAAGTAATATATTTTGCTATAATTTTCATAGTTTGAGGTGGGTTATCAATTCTCAAAGTTTCTAATTTTTTGGAGAACTTCCTCCTCTCATAGTGGCAACCAATCTACACATTATTTAAAGTAAATAATAATGAGAGTAAATTGACTGATGAAAGTTTGGAGACAATTGCTTTATAACATGGTTTATGTTAATTTTATAAATTATCAAATGTAGAAATATAGAAATAAAATTATTTAAATTGTGTTACTTTTCAGGCGATGGGATGCAAACATACTCTTATCATGTATGAAGTGATGCTGACAGTTCAAAGGATGGTAAAGAAACAAGGTCCTTTTTTATTAGATCCCACTTGGGCTGTTGTTTTGCAAATCATGATGCATATAGTTTTGTATATTGGTAATTATTTTTCTAATATTTGTGAGAAATTAAATCTGGTAATCTATTTAACAATCATTTATTTTAATTAGAAAAAGAAAAAAAAGTTATAGATAAAAACAGACCAAACCTTTGGATGAACCAAGTTTTTAGCCATCTTCATGAAACATTAAATAGAATAGAATCATTAATAGAAGATAATAAATTTAATGGAAAAGTACAAATGGTGTTTGATATTGTCGAAAAATGTTCTTCTTCTAGACCTGTAAGTATTTTTTTTATTTATGCATCAGTCATTATAAATATACATAGATACACACATATAAATACATATGTTTTTTTCTTAAAACCATTACAACTTGTATTATTATTTATTTAATGAATTAAATTATAATCCATTAAAAATCTTTTGTCTGGGTATTATTAAAAATATTCTGTATGAATATATTAATAATTGAAGACAAAACTCTTTTTTTTGATCTAAAGTTATTAGGTCTAATTTAAATGTATGTATAAAATGTTGCCTCATTGATTTACTTGGTATTTCGACCAAACATATGGATCATCCAGAATAAAAGAGGACACCCCAGGGATTCTTCGTTGAATTTTTTACAATGTACTTGTCCCAGGATCTTCGCTTCTGTGAAGGCATCTCGTATCGCTATACTCTCACCTTGAACTTGTACTGATCACAAGGTGCAGAGAGCCTCTCGTAGCAACTGCACCTCTGATACAACCGCTGAGCCTTGTAGAGTTCTCTTTTCATGTAAGGCAGGTGTCTGCCATGGGACAGGTCGAGCTCTCGCCTTCTGGGGGTGGAGGGATTCTTCAGCAGCATCACAGATCATATCAGTGATCCTGGACACTGTAATCCCGATCATCAGTATGATCTGTCTCTTCCACATCCCATTCATCGTCCACCAGTGTTGATCGGAAGGCATTCCAATCTCCTCCTCAGGTTACATAACCCTTCACAGTACTGTGGGAACTTACTGAATTTTCAACAATCCTAACACATAATGCTTGGTGGTTGGAACTCGTTTCAGATCGGAGAGTTCAATCGACGATGTGGTTTGCTAGCACCGGCGATGCCAGCATCTCATCAATCCAGTTCTGTTCCCTTGCACTAAAAAATGTAAAGTTAGCAGAGGGATCGTTCAGTATTACAAGCTGGTTTCTAGCAATGAACTCACCTAGTTTAGCACCTCTTCTATTCATTCGATTGGATCCCCAAACCGTGTTCCAGAAGTTGGTATCTGAGCAGATGATCACATTCTTTGTACAAGCTGCGATCATCTCCATGGCGATTATGTCTTGGTCGGTATCGTTACCATCTGGTAGGTAAGCTGATACTAGTGTGAAGGCAACTTTTCTCCACCTGATGTAACATGCGACTGAATCCGCTATGGTATATTGTTTCAGATCCATCACATCAAGGTTCAGGTTATTAACCACTGTGGCAGCCCTGGGCCTTCTCTCTTCACTGCTTAGAGCTATAACCCTCGATGTGAGGCCAAATCCTGTGACCATGGCAGAACCGTGGTTCCTAAACCGCCATGATGTCATATCGGTGATTGAAAGCACGAAGTTCATCTGACACAATACGACGGTGGCCCATGTTTAGTTGGAGGATGGTGATTCTATTCATAGAAAGTCTTCTTTGCGATTTCATTGGCCCACTTCAAATGCACCGGACATTCCCGAACTGCCTGCTTTGTGTTTTATTTGATTAGATGGTACATTCACCCACAGGCAATTTATGCAAGAAGCTCCAACTTGTTCTTTCTTCTTCGGGCAGTCCTTAAGTATTGCAGCACACCATATACAGACTGTTCCATTTGCCTGGCATGTTGGCCGTAGTCCTGGTATTTTGTGCATCGAGGAGCTTCAATGTAGTCTTTGAAGGTCATTGACTTCCATCCAAGGTTCCTATTTTTTGTAATGAAAACCTTACCATTGGGTGGTCTTCGATGACTCGATTCCTTGTAAAACTATTTCTTGCCATTGAAGAAAACAAAGGTCGGAGGTCTTCAATGGCAAGTGGGATAGAGGCCAACTTCTCAGAAATTCTACACCATAAAAATTCCACTAGCTGCATTGAACTCCAGGCATGGGGAACGCCTCTGACTTCCAATTTAGGTTTCTTTTTAGGAGCGAGTCGGGCCTGAAGGCCTCTGTCTCGTAACACTTGTGAACCAATGACTTTGGTAGCTTCAGACTTATCACCCATTTGGTGGACCTAGACGGATCCTCCCATAGTTGTACGAACTATAGAGGCCTTCACACTTATTTCTTCTGGGGATCGTGACGTATATTGATTGTGGTATTTGATTGACACGGTAGTGACTTGACAATATCTACCACCGATTTTGGTTTGCATTCTTCATGGTCTGGTTTCGGTCCAGATAGAGGCTCTCTCGACTTGTCTTGACCTTCTTGTTTTATTTGTTTGCTGCCAGATTTTATTCTTTTCCGGCTCCTTTTACTTACGACCATTCTGAAGGGTTCAGTCGAGGCTGATGTTTCATTCATTACAATACCTTTATTGGTGGCCTGTACTTTTGGCTCCTTTGATGAACTAGCCTTGGGATGAGGGCAGTGAGGAACCACACCGAAAGTGGTAAGTGCTTCAGCAACTTTAGGCACAGAGGTCTCAACTAGTATGTGAGTTAGAATGTCGTGAACCTTCTGTTAGGAAAGTGTTTCCTTTATTATTGCCCTCTGAATGATGACCGAGACCCCACATTGTTTTTTTCTTTTTCCATTGTTGAATTATGTCATCAAGAGATTGTATCTCATTGTTAATTTGGTTTCTAGCACTAACACTTATCTTTTTTGCTATATTTTCCAAGGAAAACCGGACATTGTCCTGGATTCGCTTGGCACAATGAAGATGGCTATTAGCTTTATTCTCTTCAAAATTATCTGGCCCATCAATAAAACCCCTTTGAGCCCTGTTTACAGAGGGTCTTGAGGGCTTGCCATTGTATTGATACATAAAAGCTGTAGGTAGGGGAGTATATAATATTCTCTTATCAATAACCTATAACCTTCCTAAAAACAGATAAAAGGAAATAATACTTGCAAAATTAATTTTGACTTGAATATCATCCTGTTCAGTGAAAATAGTTAATTGTCTTTTAACCCTCCGCCACTATGTAATACTTTGTTATGAAGCTAAAAACTTTGTGACTTCCAACTAACATCCCTATTTACCAAAGTATGTACAAATAACACTAAAACGTTTAGACACAAAGAAAATACACTTAATTTTGACTATAAAATTAACTCAACTAACATGAACAAATAATAAACAAAAAACAATATGAACACAATAATAATAATAATTTTAAAAAACGCATAGAGACAAATATAAGACCTTTCCACGCTAACACCTTAACCTTATCTCCTAACTGTTCAACATGAACAGTTTTCCTTTTTTTAGGGTCTTTCAAACTTTGAATTGTGAGAATATTATGTTCTCGAATTATGATCATCCTGAATGGTCCCTCATAGCGTAGAAACTCCTTCCCTCTATTGGACCCTATTCTCTTATATACTATCGTCCCAATTTTTATTTCCCGATCCTATCCTTGATTTTCATGTTCTCCTTATCTATTCTTTTCCTTTTTTCCCTCGCTATCTTCCCTTTTACTTTTCCCCAGACTCTTCCTATTTCTATCCTGTTATTAACTATTGCTTGTGTCAGTTCGTCATCGGATGCAGTCTCCCTCCAACACCAAATAACTAACACCTCAACCTGTGATAACCCCATGATTGAATGAATGGAATGGTTGTATGCAAAATATCATGTATGGCTAAACACCGTATGGTGCAAGTTTTATTTGATCTTAAAAGACCATTTTGAAGAAGTAAATGGCTATATATTGCTGCCAAGATAGTTGCATTAGAACTGGGCATAAAAATGAAAGGTAAAAGTAAAAATAAACTTCCAACAGGATATAGTGGATTACCACATGGAAGAGAAGACTTCAAAGGAAAATTGATACCTTACATCTTAAACTATATTCGTAATCCTTAATCTGCAAGGCCTAAGACAAAAAGGAAAATAGATGAGATAGTAATAATAATGCTTTATTTATTCTGGGACAAGTCCCTTTAGAATAATACAGAAAGACAAAAATGTGGGCTAAGGAGCCTCAGAGATACATAAACAAAAATATAGTATAAGTGAATAGTCAAATTAAAAAAAATAATAAAAGAAATTATAAGTTACTTTCTAATTTAAATCAGTTAATAATAAAAAAAAAATGAAAAATTGAAAATAAACATAAAGTAAGAATAATCAGGAACGATCTGATAATTTATATACATATTTAAAGTACTATTAACAATTTCATGGGGACTGGATGGATAAGAAATGATTGAACAGGTGGGTTTTAAAGGTAGGAAGAGTTTTGGATTGATGGATTTCGGGAGGGATGGAGTTCCATAGGAATGAGGATCGGACAATGAAAGATCTGTCGAAGCAGCGGTTCGGTGGGCCCTTATGTATAAATCAGAAGACCGGGAACGAGTATTGCGGGAACGAACAGAAGATTTGAATTGAAGGAGCTCGGAGATGTATGAAAGACGGTGAGATTGGATGACTTGAAAGAGGAAGGATGCCAGGAAATACTTACAACGGTAGGAAGGATAAAGCCACTTCAACTATGCATAAAAATGGGCAACAGAGGCGTCCCTTGGGATCCCGAAGATGAATCGTACAAAGCAATTTATCAAAGGTTTTAATTTTGCCTCGAAATCCCCAGAGACGCCCCCATATACTCTACAGCAATAGTCAAAGTGGAGAAAAATTAAGGAAGTTACTAGGAGCCTACGGGTTTCAAGGGGAAATAGATTACGGGAGTAATTTAGACGTTTTAAGGTGGAAATGGTACGGTGGGAGATGTTGGATATATGATTTTGCCAGGAAAGCGTTTGATCAAAGATCATTCCAAGCTTTTTGATGGAAGGGTAGAATTTGATGGGATTATCATGTAGGAACAGAGTTGGAATATTAGGAGTAGTTTTAAGGAGGTGATTGGAGCCTATTAAGATTGCCTTTGTCTTATCCGCATTCAACTTCAACTTGTTAGCTCTCGCCCAGTCACAAATCCTATCCAACCCTTCTTGAAGTTTTTCTGTGGCAGATAATAGGTCGGAGGGCGGAAAGGACAGGTATATTTGGAAATCATCTGCAAAGATATGATATTGGGTGTGACAGATCAGGATGGGAAGGTCATTGATATAAATAGCGAACAGAGTAGGAGAGAGAGAGGAACCTTGAGGTACATCACAAGAGAGGGGAAAGGTCTTAGATGGAGATTGACCTGGGACGTCTACGTACTGGGACCGATTTGAAAGGAACTATTTGAAGCAGCCCAGGGCACTATTGGATAGAGGAAGTTTGTGCAATTTAGTAAGAGGATGTTATGATCAATTGTGTCAAACTCATATAGACTCGTTCTCCAGACAATAACTGGTTTATGAAGATATCTAATCCTTTTGTTTGCACTGTATGGTTTGTCCATGACTATTTACCATTTATCAAATGTACTCAAGTACAATATATATATTTATATATAATATTGATTGTTAAATTATATAATTACTAATTTAAGTTTAATACACTTACGTATATATATACAAACATATAAAATTATAAAAAATAAAACCATCAAAACATCTTTTTGAGTTCAACTCTTCTTTTAATTTTGATGTTGTTTTAGATTTTAAATATATAATTAGATTTTAAAAATATAATTGTTTTAAAGCTTAAATATGGTAATTGTGATATCTGTTGAAGAAAAACTTTCACTGAACTTCTTTCATATTTAAAGAATTTTAACTCATTTTTCCTGATTTTTTCCAATTCCTTAATTCCTGATTTCTAACAATAATTAACTAACAATTGAATATACATTATTAAGGGGAACTAAATACTTGTTTATTTTTTATTTTAGGAAATATCTGTTCAGCGATTAATTGTTTATATAGCAAAATCCATTTCACCTTCACGTAGTAGATGGCTTGAAAAGTTAAACAGTTTGATGTTAAGGTTTTATGTTCAAGATGAAAGAGTGTCCATTCGAAGAAAAGTTCTTGGGATACTGGATAGTTGCATTCAGTCGTACAGGTAATAATAAGCTTTTTGATACTTAAATTGTTTACTTTGTGTACATACATTAGTGTCAATGCCATTGTTATTGGTAATTCTAGTTCTTTATAATTTTTTTCATCAGTATCTTTTAGTAGCAAGTAGTTAGTTCACTCTTAATTTTTTTTATGTTGTAATAGGTTTATATGTCATGAAAATAGCTTGTCTTTCCAATTTAATAAGATGTGTAAAAAAGTGGAAATTCTGAAATTTTCTTCTAGTTAGTGTGATCTTCCGTACAGAATCCTTTGAAAACTAGATGTTTTGTTTACAAAAAAGAGGGATAGACTGAAGCAAAGGTGGAAGGATTGTGTTAAGTCTGATCTTACGGGATTAGGTTTTGATGGTGGCCAGTGAATTGGAGTTTGTAGAAGGCGATTGGTGTTGTAGTTATAGAACCTTTGAGTTCGCTAAGTCTTATCATTATCATCTCTTTGTAATCGTATTAATCTTTCTTTCTTTATTTGAACATGGGATAATAGACTATTAACAGATTTGGGATGGAAAATGGGGGACGTCTGGCAAAATCTTGTCCCAGGCGCCGAAAACCCATGCGACGGCCCTGCGTATATCTTCTACTATTATTTCCGGAAATTTGTTTTCAACCTAAATAAATGCTCTTCCTCTTTTCTCCTTTAATCAATTATCAAGTTCTTTCAAATGCTACATTTAGCCTTCTTTTATTACTGCTAATAATTAGAGATCGTTAATTATTTAAAATAAACCAAATTAAAGGTATTTTAGAGGCAGAAATTTTGATAATTGGGCATTAAATAAAGCCCTGTTAAGCCACACCAATGTGGATCAGACCTACATGATATTAAATATCATTTAATTATACATTAATACACGTGAGTGTAATCAAAATTGTTAAAGCCACTTTTGAGAAACTTGTAAGAATGTGTAAAAACAGTGATATAAAATGGCACTTCCGATTAGCTGATTTTAAAGCAAAAGTTGCTCTTACCTCCCAGGCATATACCTAACTTAAAAATATATTTTCAGTTCCGTACGACTTTTTGTTCATAGACAGAACACACGCATAGACAGAACTTGTTCATAGACAGACACACGCACAATGACATGATAAGAATGACCCAGGAGCCGAGGTCTTCCCACTCTTCTTCTCCCATAAATTCTTTCATCTAGGAATCTGATCCTGGGCCATCCTAATTAAATGACCTAATTAAATCGAAGCTGGCCTACTTTAATCACCTTTACGATATCTGAGCTCTTGTAGAGTCTTTTTAGCTCTTTTCTTTAGTTTTGTAATTTACTAATATTTTATTTTCACTGTTTTCCATTATTCATATTCTTTCTTTTTTTTTTTTTTTCTGTTCTTGTCATATATATTTTTCATTATCATATTTGCTCATTACTATTGTAGATAGCAAATTTATCTCTACCAAAAATATGTATCTTATAAATAAAAAAATAAACTAGTGTACTGAGTGGATGTCCCCAATCTGGAGGACCAGTAGTTGCGTGCGGTACAATGACCGGGCGATGGGGCCACCAGCTCCCTATGCCACATTCATGCTGACCCGAGGGAAAAAATAATATTGAGGTACCTGAAAAAATGAGAGAAGAGGAATGAAACAGACAAATCTGCTCTAAGTGTGCTTTAACAAATCTAATGATTTAAAGTGGCCCATCTGGTTAGCTGATTTTAAGGAAACAGTTGCATTTACATCCCGGCATAAACCTAACATAAAAATGTATTTTCAATTCCATATGATTTTTCGTTTTTGAGTTAGACTACTCACATAAACACACACATACAGACCATTTTGTAGTACTTGGTTATTTGAACTCAGGAGACCTCAAAACATGTATTTCTGTTGAGAACTCAGATTCTAAAATTTTCATCTAAAAGATTTCATACTTTCTTTTTTCATATATTATATGTATATAGATAAGTGAAAGTAATAATACTGCAGCTTAAAAACATTGCCAAGAAAAAGAAAATAGTATTTCTGATGTTAAAATAAAGCATTTTTTGATGTGTACTTTGAGCGTGCTTATAGTCAGATCACCTCCTTGCATAACCATTGACCAAGAAACAGTATCTTCTTACAAAGTAATGAACTAAGACCCTTCATGGGGAGTAGTGGTACATGTTTTTTTTTTTTTTTTTTTTTAAGATAAAGCGAGCATAGGTTGTTCATTGTTATGTCATTTTATACTTAAATTGAAATGAATGTTTTTTCCCCAAAACAGTATAGATAACAATTGTTGAATATTCTCATTGAAAAATAAAATATATGAAGATTTCATTTCGCTAATTTCCAAAGAATTAATTTTTATATTGCAATCTTAAAACCAAAATTAAGATGTAGAGTGAAAGTACATAAAAGTAAAATAAAAAAATAACCAAATATGATTTAATGTTTTGTGGCTTTGTCTTTGTAGCTCCAGAAAAATCTGAAAACAGGATGGAAATTAGATAATATTAAATAGTTACTTATTATTTATGTTTAATATTGAATTAGTAAATTAGTGCTGAAATTCTAGTGAATTTATTAAATTTAAATTTCATGGCTTTGTAATTAAATGATATTCTTTAATACTGACATTTTATTTTATTTTCAAATATTCTATGTATGTGGGCCTTTTTCTGAATAATAACAATTGATTTATATTTCAGGCACATGTTTGAAAGTGACTTAACTAAAATTGCATTAGATCATTTAAGTAATGTTGCAAATGAGCCCAACCTCTCAATCAGGACAGCTGGAACTCAGATTCTCGTTGAACTCTTTGTTAATAGTGGACCTGCTCGTGCAATGTGGGTTATTGAAATTCTGGAAAAGGTAACCACTTTCTGACCATCAATCTTTTAACAATTATTTATGTTATGTCACTTTTAAGGACATTTTCTGTAGTTCATGATATCAATGATAGGTATGAATGAAAGAAATCATGTCATTTACATAAAAACATACCACATAAAATAGGCCCATATCTTTCCACACATAGATAATGGAAAATTTCTTCTATTGAGATCTAGATATTAAAATATATTTTGTTTTATTTATAATAATATTTTTACATTATTTTATTATTTATATTAGAACATTTTTTCCTGCAAGATCAGTTTTTAAATCAAGCTTTTAAAAATAATCGCATCAATAACTTAAAAAGCTTAATAAGTAAGAAATGTTTTGTTTTTCTTTTTCTCCTCTTCCTCGCCTTTTTGGCTATACTGATTTTTTTCCAAGGCCAGGGAAGAAGGGGAGGGAAGAGATTGAGGCAAGATATAAAAGTACAGAATTTGAACTTGTAATGCAAATGCATTTATCCGCTCAGTTACCCCTCCCCCTCCCTAAGGCTTTGCCTACATCTATGGCCTCTCCACAGATCTTATATATATCTAGGATCTTATATGTAGGATATATATATATATATATATATATATATATATATATATATATATATATATATATATATATTTGATATAATATTTATTCCTTATTTTTTAAGTGTTTTTTTTATTGTAATATGCATTTTGGCCAGATGTAATGTTAATTTTATGTACAATATTGTTATTCTCAAGGGACTTTGTCCCAGAATAAAGTTGATTCTTCTATCTATCTATGTATATGTATATTATATATACATCGAGCTGCCAAGTCATCGATGTACAGCTGTATTATGTTTCATATTCAATGATCATATTTTTTTTCAGGTTCTCAATAGACCATTCTCTCGCGTAGATTTTGCTTTGACAGAAGAGGATGCTGAAGATATAAAATTAGCTGCTCATGGGCTCGTAAATGGTCTAAATGCCTCAATGTTCCAGTTTCCACCTATTCCTGCAATAAGAGCTTTCAATTTGATCACTGATCACCTCGAAGAACACTATTTAAAACCTTCACTTTTAGCTCCTGTTATCACTGTTCGGTACATTGTAAGTATTTAAATAAAAATTATTTTTAACAATTATTTACTGATCCAGATTTATTATGTGATATTTGTTATACTTTGGCTTGACTGCAATGACTTAATGCATTTAAATTTACTTTTTTTTATGGTAGAAGGATTTATTAAATTTCTTGCAGGTCATTTTGTTTTGGGTTTAATGGCCAGTTAATATTCTAGACTAAATATATTTACAGTAATGGATATACTGAAAATTAGTGCTATGAAATGTAAATGTTTAGTTTATTCACCATTCCATGTGAATTTTTTTATTATCAAAACAGAGCTTTGAACTTATTTTTTCTATTTTCTTTGAAAATAACAGACATTGGGACTGTATCAAAGATTGTGAGTTGGGGATGGGATCATGTTCTATCAATTTTAGAACCTGTAGAACACGATTATGCAGTTTTTAGAGAAGTCTGTTCATATTTATTATATATAGATATAATATTTACTGCTCAACAATGAATAGGGATATTTCTATTTGATGCTTATTTTGTTTGTTTAAATCAAAATACTGTATTTGTTTTTATTTGTTACGGAGTCTGTTATTTTTTGGTAAACAACAAGTATTCTTTATTTTTAATAAATTATTAACTAAAGAATATTCAACATAAAAAATACTCATTTTATAAACCAGCAGTTGCTTTGGGCTTTTCTAAACTTTAATTTAGTAATATTCTTTTTAACGAAGGAAAAACATATTAAGTCATGAAGTTGGCATCTCTCAGATTATGAGCTCCAGAGCTTTATCAATAATATAATCAATAAAATCTGACAACATTTTGCAAACTTTTCACGAATTTGAGAAGCAAATAGTTTCAGACTCTTTTGTAGGAATCTGATTTAATAAAATCTGACCAATATTTAGAAAGCTTTCGAGATGTAGCACTTATTACGGGCGGGGCAGTATAACACAAAATTGGGATCCGTTGGTCCAAGAGTTTTCCATGTTGCCTATTTCTCTCTCTCTATTAGGTTTATAAAAAATGTTGGTCAGTTTGATAAACAAAAATCCCAAATTAATGACACACAAATCCATGTTATTATTTAACCATTAACTATATTATGTGCTAAGAAAATTTAATTTTTTATTTTATATTTCATAAAATGCTAGTTACCTATTTATATATTGTATATGATATAGTTATCTATATCATCGATTGATAAGCAGCATCTAAAAAAATGAGTGTATACGCACTCAATCATGTCGATAATTTACCAGTTTATGTACACTACGTTATATAAAATAATCAATAAAGAAACAACAGAGATGACGTTTATACTAACAATAACGACCTTAAAATTTCTATCACATTACCAAAATATTATAAGTTTGTTTATAAAAATTACTTTTAAATTACCTAGTCTGCTGGTGTTCCTCAAGGTAGTATCCTAAGTCCTATCCTCTATACAGTTTATACAGCTGACATCCCTACCTATCCCAACACTATCATCACCACATATACCGATACCGATCCTATCTGTAAATAAGGACCCATCAATTGCACTCAATCACACGTCATAAATCTTGAAGAATGGTGGTCAAAACGGGAGAATTAAAATAAACTCCAATAAATCCCACCAAATTACCTTTACCCTTCGTCGTAAACCAATGACTTTCTGTCCTACAGTTTCCTTTAACATTACTCCACTTATCCCTGTTGAACAAAAGCTACCTAGGACTCCACCTGGACAAACGACTTACTTGGAATCCTCATATCAGGCTGAAGCAACAAGAAACCACTCGACATTTCCGATTATTTCAGCTCTTACTAGACAAACGCGCTCTAAACTTCCAATTAATTACGCAAAAGACTCATATACATGACTATAATAAAGTCTATTTGGACTTATGGAATTGAGCTATGGGGCTCCACTAAACCATCGAATTCCTCTTGTATCCAATCCTTACAATCCAAAATCCTTCGTAAAATCCTTAATGCTTCCCTACTTTGTTACAAATAAAACCATCTGTAATGACCTTAATGTTTCTTATGTTTCAGATCTGGCCCAATCCAGATACCTATCCTTCCATAAGAAACTTCAGAATCATCCCAACCCTCTCTTTTCTAACCTTGCTTCCTCTTCAATTCCTGATAATCCTCTGAGGTGTCTGAAAAGAAGATGGCCCCTTGATCTCTTAATGTAGACATATCATTAGAGTGCTACCATTAGGTAGTTACTCAGCAAGTGTTTTCATGTCATTATATCCATATGTTCAAATTTACTAGATATATTTATTTAATACAGTTGTAAATATCATTAGGAAATAATTAAAAGACAAAACTTTTAAATTAAATTTAAAATTACTTCGTTTAAAAAAATGTAAGTTGCCCTAGCCATCTGCAGAATCATAGTCTGTTTCTTGTTCAAGGCGATATTCAGTTTTATCCTCAGTTTTTATGTCATTGAAGTTTTTAATTCCACTGGCAATAGAAACCCATCAAACCAGAATGGAGCATAATCACTTTCACAAATTATTCATTCACTTCCTAAATAGAAAAAAAATAATGAACACTATATATTAAATATAATTTACTACAATAACACGTTAAATATAGGATATAAGTTATCTGTACAGGAAAAAAAATTGTCCTAGCTTTATTTATATTTGTGCAACCTTGTTGTCCATACAGTAGGTATATTCTTCTTGTTCCAAAATATTTTCTTCAAAATTAGCCGTTTTGAAAATATTTCTATTTTTTTTTATGTTTAGTTTTATATTTTTTTTATAAACCTACATTCATGGCGTAAAGAAAAGATAAACTATAGTGGCCTTTATCTTTTCTTTACGGCAACAGGCATGCAAGTCAAATCCTGTCTACAGATGTAAAGCTGGCAAGGCTTTGGCTAAGTCGATACCAATCTGTCGTTGAAATACAAGTTATCTCAGTTTCAATAGTTATGCATCTGTTTTTAGAGAATAATAAGTTCCTCATAAGCCGGCACCAAATGAAGATTACCCAATTTATTGATGACGTTCGGTTTTCGGTCTTCAGCAATAAATTTCACACACTCGACTTTGAAATGATCCTTTCTTTATGAATTTCTAACATTAGATAATCATGAGACTCTTAGACTTGGACACCGTACAGCGCCAAAGAGCCAAGAAGGACGACCCGCGACCACCGCCCTTCACCGCAAGAAAGCTGCGGGGAAAATAAAATATACCTGGTTCGCTTCCGGCACAGTGTGGTGTAGAAAAGACGACGGCCATCAGGTTGTCCTCATCAACCAGGCACAGGACTTAGAGTCTTTGACTGACAGCTTGAATCTCGTTCACCATTAAGCATCTACGAACATTTTGGCACGCTTACCGGACCTTCATCGGAAATCTTTTATTTTACATTATATTATCAGGGCTATTTATTATTATTATTTATTTATCTGAAGAGTTTGAGGTAATATCTTCTTCAAAAGGAGGGAAAGAACCACCTTAACTCAGTGTAGTGGTGAGTTAATGTTAATGTGGTTAATATAATCGAGATGATTACATTGTGGCCTATAAAATGGGCTTGTAAAATTGTTGGGCTTAGTAACGAAAGAATTCCCAAGAGGCTAATATGCTCTGTACTGACTAGTAAATGTCTCATGGGTAGACCGAAGTGAAGGTGAGAGGATTACTTTAAGATAATCAAGTGTAGCTGGGTTTGGACAGCGACCGGTAGAGAGAGGTGTATTGACAGTGATTGTGTTTCCATGAGGGAAGTCTCATGTCATGTAACAGAATAGATTCTTTTGTGGGGAAATAGACTGCAGCATACTACAAGATTTTATGATGCTCAGTAATTAACAAGTTGTTAATGTTGAGTTATTGATGGCCGAGTGTGTAAAAATATAAAATTGAACAATCTCGAGTCAAATGATGCCGGTTCGTATCCCGGTTGGGCAGGCTAAAATTTTTTTTGTGGCGAACTCACAGAATGAATCTCGACCTTCCCACTCAGATTAGAATAGGTTTGGTTGTTCCTCAAGACAACCCTGCCATGCTCCCACATCCCTATTTTTTGTTTTTTTTTTGTTCTTCCCTACCTCGCCTTTTAGTCTATACGGGATTTTCCCGTGCCGGGGGGTGAGGGCGGGGAATTTAAAATCCCCTCCGGCACCGGGACTTTTTATGTCATCTCAAATCTCTGTTATCCGGTTACCAGGCAACTAGCGGTGCTGTTACACACGCTTTAGCCTATTCGGCCACCCCGCCCCCTAAAGAAGGCGTAGGTCCCACCGAGATATGAACTCGGATCGCTGGATTCAGAGTCCAGAGTGCTAACCATTACACAATGGGACCCTACTCCCACATCCCTATAAATTGCATATATAATTGAGTGTTTCTTGTAATTATTTATTTTTAAAAAAGCTAATATTACCACAAAAAAAGTGGCTGCACCACCCCAAAATGGCGTCCAAACATAGTGGACTGACGAATTTGACTTAAGTTAGTTTTTTGATCACTGAGAATTAGCATTTGGCTTAATTTTGTCATATTTAGCCTTTTATTAAAACTGGATAGTCAGAGAATTATAAAACATTAAAAAATAAAATAAATTATTGGTTTAGATATTAAAAAACACCAGTAAAGTCAATTTTGTCTAGCTCCATTTTAATTGCCTCCAAGCACCTCCTTAAAACTGTTCCTCATATTCCAACTCTATTCCTACATGATAATGATAATCCCTTCAAATTTTATCCCTCTATCAAAAACCTTGGAATAACCTTTGATCAAACGCTTTCCTGGAAAAAGCATGTATCCAACATCCAACATACCATTTCCACCTTAAAACGTCTATACTACTTCCGTCACCTATTTCCTGTAGGCTCCTGGTCACTTCCTTAATTTTTCTCCGCTTTGACTATTGCTGTACAGTATATGGGGGCGTCTCGGGGGATCTCGAGGCGAAACTAAAACGTTTGATAAATTGCTTTGTTCCAGGGGATGCCTCTGTTTCCCATTTTTATGTAGAGTTGAAGTAGCTTTGTCCTTCCTAACGTCGTAAGTATTTCCTGGCATCTTTCCTCTTTCAAGTCATCCAATCCCACTGACCTTCATACATCTTTGAGCTTCTCCTCTGTTTGTTCCCTCATTACTCGCTCCAGGTCTTCTGATTTATACATAAGGGCCCACCGAACCGCTGCTTTCGACAGATCGTTCATTATCCGATCCTCATCCCTATGGAACTCCATCTCTTCCCACATCCGCCAATCCAATACCCTTCCTATCTTTAAATCCCGCCTATTCAATCATTTCTTATCCATCCAGTCCCCATAAAATTGTAAATAGATACCACTGTGAATATGTATATAAATTATTAGATCGTTCTTCATTATTTTTACTTTATTTTCAATTTTGTATTATTAACTGATTTAAGTTAGAAAGTAACTTATAATTTTTTTTATTATGAATATTTAATTACTCAACATTTTTGTTTACATATCTCTGAGGCTCCTTAGCCCTCATTTCTGTCCTTCTGTATTTTTCTAAAGGGACTTGTCCCAGAATAAATAAAGTATTATTATTAATTCTTATCTAGATAAAATTTCAAATAATGCCAAACATTGGACATGATTTTAAAAAGGAATGCATCAAAGAAATCTGAAGCAGTACAATGCTTTTCCTCCTTGTTTATGTTATGAATATATTAAGATTCATTCCTATTACATTATCAAGATTATGTGATGTGTTTGATTTAAGTATATATATTTTTTTTTTTAGATGCTCGAGTGTCTTTTGAAATTGAGAGCGGATTGCTATTATAGACTAGGAGTAGCTGGTCAGCATAAGAGACATAGCATTTTCCTTTTAGCCAGTAAACAGACAACAGATATCAGTTGTAATGTGCCCCAAAATGAAGTATTTACTATAGATATTAGTAGAGCAGTTGGAATGATTCTTACTGCTCTCAAATTTGAAAATGGTATTTTTAATTTTTTTTTTTTCTGTATTTATAGTTGTAAAATATTGATACTTCTCATTCTGGCAATGATTATGCTGGTTGCCCCATGTCTGAAGATTATTTTATTTATTTGAGTGTTTCGACCACTGGGGTTATTAACATTGAAGACTCTTTAGTCACTTGCAGCTCTTTTAAATTTTATTGTGCATGTTGATAGTTTTTAAAAATTTAATAAGTCATGTCTGGGTCCTGTCTCAATATTCGTTCTGGGTCTGTGGAAAATCTGTTGGAGTCGTGAGTTATACACTCTGTTAGTACGTAGATCTGTCATCAGGGGTGCCCATCCTCCCCCCTCCAAGGTCGATAGCGCAAGAATCTACCACTTCCCTCTCCTCCCGAGATATTTTATTGTTCACCTTTTCTTAATAACAGAGCAAGCTAAGATAGAATTAGAAAAATCATAGATCATATGCACTTACACTTGCTGCGGTCTGCTCCATAGTTGCCTCTTGTCTCTTAGTGCGAAATTTGCCCCCTCTAAAAATTCAAAAACGCCTCAACATATGTTCTTAAAAATTTTGATGGCACAACTTGTGCCATAAAACCCCTTTCTGGGCACACCTGTCTGTCATAAATATTGTTACAAGGAAATATATACTGATTTCAACAGAAAAATTAATTGTTTCAAAAAGTTTACTAGAAAATAAAATGTATACCTATAGAGAGTAAAACAAAAAAGAAATTACTCATAATGTTCCTCTTATGCCTTGACTCACACATTTAATCTTCCTGGCCAGTCATCAATAGCACTGCACTTCTTGAGAAAATGATCAACTGCTCGGACCAGAGATTGTTTGAGGCTTTCCAAGTTAGGGTGTGCTCTGTCACATGTCATCCCCTCCAGTTTGGACCAAAGGCGATAATCAAGTGGATCGAGATCAGAGCTTCCTGAGGGCCAATCCGAGGCAGAGATAAACTCTGAAATGTTCTTCTGCACCCACTGCTGAGTTCAGCTGATCTTGTGAGCTGGAGCGGAATCCTGCTGGAAAACCTAATGGCTTCCAGCAAACAGAATATCATTAAGAGGCTTGACAACAGGTTCCAAAATATCGTCCTGATAGTTTTCAGCTGCAGTTTTAACTCCTTTTTCACAAACATGGAGCTTCATGGTGCCATCAAAGCAAACTCTCCACCAAACAATCACTGAGGAAGGGTGATGACCTCTTTCCACTCTTCCAATGACTTTCTGGGCTTCTTTAGAGCTCTGTGAGTACACATGATCTATTTTTCCCCACAATCATTACTATTGTTTAGTATTATACACAGTCGTAGAAGAAAAAGCAATAGTGATGCAAACGTATAAATTTAACAATTCGATGAACGAGATTGTTCGATGGTAGTTAATTGCTTTAAATTGCTTAAACCGCCGTTTTCACTTTGAATTCTCTTTATATGAAAATTCCTATCTACTCTGAGGTTGATAAGTGAAAGTTGTGTGATGTGTTCACCACACTAGATTTTTTTTTTTCTATATTAAATATAGCGTAATGTCAACGTTACATGGCATTCTAATAGTGGCGCGAAAATAGTAACAGCACGAACTACGGGGAGGAAGTGCGTGCGGATGTTGGGGGAAGCAAGCCTCATGGAAGGACAGAAGGTGACGAGCCGCCAAGAGAGGTGCTAGCCAGCAAGCTGAGAAAGTGAAAAAGGAGTACTAGCCGGTTTGAGTGTTGATAGAAGCCACTAGTGGAGATTATTTTGTGTTTGAAGAAAGAACATAGCAGAAATTAAGGAAGTGGTACAGAAAACGGAACATTCGTAAGTAAGAAGAGATTATTTCACTGACAGGCGTAATCATTTGGGTGAGTGCTATCAATGCCATTTATGTTGACAGAGGGATAGAGCCACAAAGTTTAGACTGGGACAATCAAAGGTTTTTGAAAACAATTATAAATTTTATATGTATAATTAGTGTATTTAGTAATTAGTAAATTATAGTTATTTAATGTTGAATGAGTGTTCAGTTGTCAGAACCCAACCTGAGAATTTATGTTATATGTTAAAATAAATAGTATATTAAAAAAGAAACTCGTTTGATTTTGGAGGGAAAGAGGAACGTTACAATAGATTCATATAAATGTTGTAATGCTCTCATTGTGTAACACTAAGAACTTTATAAACTTTCAGTGTTATCTATTATTCCTGTACAAAAGGATGGGTAACAAACTTTTTCAATACTTAGATATAATAGTTTAGACTTATTATTATTATTGGTGTAGAGATGGTTGACGGTGATATAATATGAGAAGGAGTTGATAGGGGGATGCGGTAAAATAAATACTAAATTATACAAAAGGTATTATTTAATTTTTGCCGACATTTAAATGTAATCTTTATTAGTTTGTTATACACTCATTCCTTATCTTTTATCACAATCTGTTTACTTTTAACTTACATGCTATATTCTCCTTTGTTTTCTATTTTTATTCATACTTATTATCCATTTTTGTTTGTATCTTCTATTTATATAATACTTGATATTTCAACTACATTTTCACTCACTATATCTCTGATATCATCTTCTTATTTATTTATCAGACAACTTCTTCTTATTTTATATCTACTTATATTCATTTATTTTATTTTCACCATGTTTTGTATCTTTTGTAGCCCTGACGAAGACCTGCAAAGTGGGTCGAAACGTCGGCAAAAATTAAATAATACTATTTGTATAATTTATTATTTATTTGACCGCACCCGCACCCTCCCCCTCCTCCCCCTCCCCCGATCAACTCCTCATATTATTATTATTTTTATCTTAATGAAATTGATTATTTTAACAACTAATGTATTAATTTTCATATTGTGTCTAAATGTAGATTGGAAAGTGATGCTGATGTTACTTCAAGAATTACCCCAAATGCTGAAATCGTGTGCACTTTTCTTACAAAGAGATTATTCTTCAGATATTGATCTCATTGCTAATACCATCTGTACTTTGGTTTGTATATCCAGCTGATACTTTTGGATTAACTTTAAATTTTTATAACTTTTTAAACTAAGTTCTGTATAGTTTTAAGAAAATATAATTGATATCTAAGAATCTATTTTCAATACTTCATTAGTTTGTTTGGTAAAAATAAAATAAAAATCCTGAATCAATATTGGCGTGTGTAAATGTAAAAGAAAATTTTTTATTAAAAGTTTAATGATTGGTTGGATATTGATGTAGAACTGTATATATTGTTTAAGTTCAGTTTGCTGCAGGGAGTTATTGGTTTAAATAGAGATACTTTTTATGCATAGATCTAAGTTTCTATGTTTATTTAAATGTAATATGAATAGTATAATCGTAATTGAACGTCCCAGTTGGATTTGCTTCCCTTAGGATATCATCCATTACCTTCTGGAAAACTGTCACGCCATTTGTAACACCAATAGGAATCCTCATAAATTGATGTAATTGATTGTTAGCCTGGAAAGCAGTGAAGGGCTTTTCTTCCAGCCTGATGGGATTCTGATGGTAGTCATTCTAAAGGCCAATACTATTAAATAATGAGTATTGAGTTATCTTAAACATTATGATTTCGATGCATGGAAGGGGGTAAGCATCAAGGAGAGAAAATCAGTACGAAAATCTATCACCATTCTCTTTTTATACTGCTAATCATAACAAGGGCTTGAGCTCTCCAAGATGGTTTACTAGGTTCAATAATATCCTCTTTTAGTTATGATTTGTTTCAGTTTGAATGAATTTTATATCATCAAATGAATAACAGTGTTGTCTTGATTTTCTGGCAACTAACTTCCATTCTTCTATGATTGATGAGAACGAAGATAACGGGGCTATGGTAGCGATTGCCAAACTACAGATCTTTAGTGGTTCCATAGGACCACTAACATTTAACTGTACAGAAGAATGATTTTTGAGAACATCATGGCCCAAAATAATGCCACAACAAAGGTCTTTCATTGCAGGCAAGTTTACATTCTTGGTAGCTGTGGTCCTTTATTTCAAGGTTTGCTGTACGATTACCCATAATCATTGAGGTGAGTGAGGTTCATTCCATCTGTACTCTTCCTTCTTGTGGAACTAGATTTAACTTGAGTTTAAAAATCATGCTGTAACTGATGAAGCTTTGAGTACTTCCTGTGTTAATAAATGCATGACAAGGTTTTCCATTCATCTTTATGATTTCAACAGCCTTTCTAACACAGGGAGAAGAAGCTGCGGATAAAACGGTTGCTATAAGATCCATGGAAGCAGAAGTAGGCCCTCCCTTTTATGATCTCTACCTGGAGTTACAAACCTTCTTAAAATGACTAGTTTTACTTTTGCATTTCCTTGGCAAGTGGCCTCTCGAGCAGGACAAACAGACCTAGAGTGAATCGGGGTTCCTCCACACAAATAGCATTTTCTAATCACTGGTTTAAAAACAAAAGCCATTGTAGGAGTTTGTTGAGTACTGGGATTGAAATAGCAAGGGATCCTGAATAGATGTTAATGCAGCATTCAAGTCAGGAGGAGGCAAGTCATAGGTTTGAGAATGTTTTTGTGCCATTTCGAGTGATAATGCTAATTTATATGCATCATCTAATGAAAGAATATTATTTTATAATAGTCTTTGACGTATGGTAGACGAAGTCAGTCCACTAATAAAGGATTCACGCACGCAGTTTTTACAATTCGGTTTGACTATGACAGCATTGAATTGACAATCTTTACTTATTAGATTAAGAACTTGCAGATAAGTATTGACAAACTCATCAGATCATTATTTGCATGTTGATAAAGAATGTCTAGCATAAATAAAATTTTTTGAATATTTATTATCCTGTTCTTGCCAGTATGTTTCAACTTGTAGGCAGCCCTAATTAAGAGGGCAATGATCTAACTACCCATAGGGTTAAGTATAAGTTGTGTTAAATTGTTGGATATGCTTCACTTACTATAGACTTACTATTTTTATGTCAGTAACAATAAGTTGTAATTCCTTACTAAGAAATTTATATAAATCTATACCTGCCTTTATAGTACTTCTAATAAGATATCAATGCTTTACTTTACTTTTTTACTTACATCACTTTAAATTGTTCAATAATAAGTAGTTCTTATTTAAAACTGGGTCATTGTCAGTTACAAGGAAAAAATGAATTGAAAATGTTTGACAAATTTAATTAAATTACATGATAAATTAATATTGTAGCATTACAACCTGCTATCATGAAAGGAACAAATTATATAAATGCAAAACATAGTATGATAAGTTCTGACAAAGGTAATTGATTTACACAGGCTTTCTATCTTTCTATTTTAGCTATTACCATATAAATAGCACTATGAACACCAACAAATCAAAAAATATGAGAACACTGATACACTTGATACGGATATTGCAGGAAACTTGATACTTTCCAAGAGTTTTATTTTTTTCCAGAACTGACACTCTAAAACTTGTGAAATGAGGAAATGTATTTCCTTAACACCAAATATTTATTGAGTCACCCATAGATAATAATAAAACCACAAGTTATTGTATGATAACACTACCGTTACCTTCTTTTTCCTACCAAGCCTTTTTTTTTTTCTTTTTTTTTTCTATTTGAAACAGTATCTGTATCTTTATTTTCTATAAAATCAGCTTTTTCGAGAACTAGAGATGTGAGGAACTGTAACTCCTCTGCACAAAATCTTTTTATTTTTATATTAGGTTACTTGCAGACGTTCAAAATTATCTTTGACTAACAAACTAACTCTCTATAAAGTTTTACTTAAACCAATTTGGACTTATGGCATAGAACTGTGGGGTTCTGCTAAAACGTTCCATATTAAAAAAATCCAGTCTTTCCAATCCAAAATTTTATGAAGGATAGTTGATGCACCATTTTATGTCGAAAACGATAAATTACATAAAGAGTTGAACATCCCAACCATTTTAGACACTGCTAAAGAAAACTACAATGACTTTCACCAAAGACTAACTTACAATACAAATCCTCTGACAGAAAACCTTAAAAGCACTAGAAACCCGTACAGCCCACCTCGACGATTACGTAGGCTGTGGCCAAGAGACCTGCTGAACTGAACTATTTCCTGGATTGTGATAGGATGCTGTGAAGCTGCCAAAAAATTTGCTCATTGCAAATAAATTTGGAGATCGCAAATTTAATTTTTATGTCCAATTTTAAGTTACGTATTAATAAATAAAACATTAATAAATATCACTTATCTATATAATAAGAATATTAAAAAAAAGATAACAATAGTTTATGATGTATTTGGACAGTCCAGTTACCTCCTTTACTTACTCGATGTTTAATGAATATTTTAATAGGTTTTCATGCCAATGTTTAAGAAAAGAAGAAGCAGTTATATATCATTATCTGGCTAATATCAAACTAATTCTATGAAGTGGAGTGGAGAAAATAACGTTCTCAATAAAAATTTTCTTTTTTATCTTTTAGAATAGAATAGAATAGAACAAAAAACTTTATTCTGGGACTAAGTCCTTTCAGAATAACAAAAATGTACAAAATAATAGAATATTACTGGCCTGAACGTTGAAACAATAAATAAAATTGATAAAATAAAATAAAAAGTAAAGAAAACCTTAGGTGCACAAGCTATATACAAACAGGTAAAACTATGTACAGAGCATTTAAAATTACGAACAAAACAATTAAAACTATGAACGAATCACTTGAACTATGAACAAAATTATATTTAAGGGTTGAACAACATAAACATACCCTTTGAGAAATGAAGAACGAGAAAGAGATACAATGACTTCATTTCATAAAAAAAAAAAAAAACTTTACTTGAATATATATATAAAAATAAACAGTTACTTATAATTGAATAAAAAAAAAAATATAAAAAAAAATGTATGTATTGAAATTCCTACGTCGATAGTAGGAAATGCATGTACTATCTCTTACCAAGTGTTATGATTATATGATTGCTACACAATACATATATAATATCAATAGTTAGCTGGTATCAAACTGTTTTTGGAACAGGAATTGGAATAGGAGGTTTTTGAATGTATACAGGGAAGGGGCATGTCGAATTTTGATCGGGAGGGAATTCCAAAAGTTGACAGAGCGGGCTATAAAGGAATTTTGGAATGAGGCAGATCTATGAGAAGGGATGTATAGGTCAGAGGGTCGGGATCTTGTAGTGAGTGAATGGATTGAGGACTTAAATTGGAGAAGGTTGTAGGCATAAGAAGGACGATGATCGGTAATGATTTGATAAAGGAAAGTGCCAAGGAAATATTGTCTTCTTAAGGAGGGGAAGAGCCACCCTAACTCAGTGTAGTGGTGGGAGACACGGGAGCGTCTCGGGGTTCCAATTACAAATCTTACGAAGCAATTCATAAGTCTTTTGAGTCTATCACGCAGTTCCACCGAGAGGCCATCGTACACCACACAGCTGTAGTCAAAGTGGGGAAAGATGAGAGAGGAAACTATGAGTCTACGGGTATTTTGGGGTAGAAGATGGCGGAAGTGATGGAATAGTTTGAGGGTAGAAATTGCACGGCGGGATATATGAGAGATATGGTGATTCCAGGAAAGGGTTTGATCTATGAGAAAGCCTAAATTTTTAACAAAGGGATAGAAGGTGATGGAGTGGTTGTTTAGATAGAGTGAGGGAAAGTTGGTGTGGGATCTAAGAAGGGGCTTGGAACCAATGAGAATGGCCTGAGTTTTGGTAGCATTTAGCCTTAATCCATTTAAGTTGGCCCAGGCACTAATTCGATCTAAATCTTCTTGAATTTTGGCAAATGCCACCAATAACTCAGCGGGAGAAAAGGATTTTAAGCTACCTTCTAAATACTCAGAAAATAGTCTGAACCAAGAAGTTTCATTGCACTAGATTTTATTTAGGTAGAGGTATAATAATAACAAATATAATAATTTTAGAAATATAATAATAGCAAAAATATAAATAATTATAAATTGTAGTGAGTGGGGGGAGTAAAGGGGAGTTTTGGGAATGATCAAGGGCCCTTTATCTGCTCTAAACGTCCTCTACAGTAGAAGGGAAGTTGAAGAGGTGAACTCTGACCACCAGCCTTTTAGGGATGATGAGAGAATAGTGGATGACTATGCATACCACCATAAATGTCCATAACCTCACCTTGCGAGATTAATTTTTTTTTTTTTACTCATCTTGTTTTTTTTATATTATGTTTTTAATTAGATCAACTGCAATACTGGCCAGTGATAGCACTCCCTATTTAATTCTAGGTGAGAAGATCACATGGCCATCTTCTTTTTAGATGCCTAGGGGGATTATCATGAATCGAGGAAGAAGCAAGGCTGGAAACAAGTGGATTCAGATGGGACTGGAGTTTATCATGAAAGGATAGGTATCTGGCTTGGGCTAAATCAGTGACATTAGTAAATAATTATAATTTTTGGGGGGGATTTAAGACTTGTCAAAGCAGGTCATATTTTGCCAAATAATTATTAACACGAAGAATACTCACTTTGTAAACCAACAGTTGATTTAGACTTTTCGAAATTTTAATCCAGTATTATTCGTTTTATGAAGAAAATACTTCATATTGAACCAGAAGTTTGCAATATTATTGTGAGAATGAGTGGTCAATGGCACCAGCAAATGTATATCACCAAAGAATGACAGAAATATTGGTATTACTGCAAGAAGCAACTCTTTTCAAGTGCCCCCGACAGAGCCTAAATGAAGTGTTGAATGTTCTGCCAAGGCCCATACCAACATAAACCATCCATAGTAGTTTGTGCAAAGTTGGTCCCTTGAATACGATCTGCAGCAACAGTTTGTCACCGGCAACTCAGCAGATTGGGATGCAGCTGGTGCCTAAATGAGGTTTCAAATTGAAATACTGTTATCTTTACAGAAAAGTTGCATTTCTGTATTTATAGCGATTAAAAGCGCCGAAGAGTCTTACAAGAACAGGGGATGAGTACACAGTTTGTGGTTCCTTCAATGCAGTATAGCGGTGCAATCTACTCAAGAGGACAAACTCTACTCTATTTTGTGGAAGGTGCAATCTGCCACCTATTGTAAAGACTGCCTATCAGCATTATTTCGGTATGAAAAAGTTTGTGACCCTTCAACATACATTTCTCACAAAAAAATTATCCTCTCAAGAACATAAAAAAAACCTTATACTACATTAATAAAAATAAGAAAATATCAATTTCAAACTCATATACACATTATATTCATTATCAACCAACATACCTACATCATCCATCACAAACTACAATACATTCCCAACCTCTCATTCATTTCACATATAAACTAACATCCTAAACAACAAACATCACAATACCCAACTTTCAAACCTAAAGTAAACACCTAAACCCCAACACCCCCAACAATAATATAAATCCCAATCCACATAATCCCATTTATAAACAATACTAATACCCACAACATCAACCACCACAACATCATATCACATAAATATCTTCACATAATCACACACAACACCCCTCCATCTACACAATTCTATCAACAAAATATACATATACAACTTCTCCTTCCCTCAAAACAATTTACACCCCAACCTCACATTCCAAACAATCCCAATAATAACATCACAACCCTCCCCTCCCCATAATCATTTCCATCAACCATAAAACTTCATCCACCCCCAACAATAAAAAATCATCTCCCAACCATTCAAATACCAAACAATCTCAAATCCCCAACAATCCACCACATCCACCCCATATCTTCACAACACTCCACCCACCCTCTAATAAATCCCTTCAACTAAATCCTCAACCCACCATTCCCCAACAAACAACTCAACCAAAATTACCATTCCCTAACCCCATCATTCCCCCACATCCCACATCCCACCCACAATTCACACCACCCCAAACCATCCCCCCCCATTCCCCACAATTCTCACACCCCTAACATCCAATCATACTTCCACCCATCCTCCCCCCCACCCCACAACTCCCCTCCACACCATCTTTACAACAACCCTCCCAAAATCCCACAACTCATACCACACCAAAATCCCCCACCCCATCCCAAACCCATAATAAAACATACACCAAACCAAACACAAAAAAACTACAACCAAACCAAAAATCCCCACCCACCCCCAAACAACCTAACCCCCCCTCACCCAACAACTCCCCAACACCAAACCACCAAACAAACACAAATTTCAAACCTCACACCCCAAATAATAACCTCAAACCAACCAACCATAAAACACACAAAACTAAATTTAGGTAATAAATTTAACATTAGTCAATTTTATTTTCACGAGCGATAATTAGAATGCATTTCTTGTGAAGATTGAGGAGATTCATAGTACAAGCATACATTTCATCAGTTTTATCCATATAGTCACTAAATACACTTTTGATAAAGCTAAACTTTTGAAAAAATGTTTGTAAATTACGATCGGCAAAAATTCCTTGAGTGTATCACAATAAGATTAAAATATTACATCTCAAAATTAGTCACACTAAGTTCACAATGCAATGTTTTGATTTCGCAGAGAGAGAATTAATCAAAATACTTGTATAAATTGATGATTTTTTTTTTTCAACAAACCGATGATATGCATTTGTTCCTACATAAAACAAATATTTCATTAATAACCCTTATTTTCAATTATTTTTGCCAATCCTTCCACTTTTTTTTTTTTATGTCTATAGATACAAAGTATGTTATTTGAAAATAGATGGTTATTTTAAGAATTGGTTCTCTGAACTAATTACGGGCTTAAAAAGCAAAGCTAATTACAATTGAGCTCACCTGTATTGACGTGTTGATCAATCTGTGATTTTATTTCACTTGCAATTTGTTTTGAACAATAGTTGCAAAAAATAATTTTTCCATCAGTTGTAAAAACTGTTTCATGTGTTTTGTTATACAGTTCAATCCAAGATTTCAACTTAGACGAAAATGAAGAACTTACAAATGTGGTAGATTTTGTTGTCTTTTTTATTGAAAATAAACCTACGATTGTATTCTTGAGTTGCATCTTCAATGTGGCATTTTAATTTGTATACATAAATATTCATTTATATATTTTTATTCTGTTAAATTAACCAAAATATGCAATTGTATGCTTTTACCCTCAAATATGCAAAATAAAATTTGGCTAATTGCAGCACAGTGTACTAATTCATAAAGATTTTTGATCAGTGGTTAGAAAAGACCACGCAAACAACATATGTAATTGCATAAAAATCCGGTACTTGATTATGAGATAAAAACTAAGTAAAATGAGTGAAAAGTAAAATGAAAATAAAAGCTAACTAAAATGTGATAAAACGTAAGTATTAGACATAGGATGAATGGGGTAACGTATTGCTAAAATATGTCTTAGAACATTATAAAGAAATGAGATAGACTAAGAATAAAACGTAAAACAGAGAAAAGGAATATAAAGTTATATAAAGAAAATAATAGATTCAAATACAAAATTAAGATACTATAAAATCTATCAGAACATACTGACTCCATAGAAGATAAGTAAAAAGTTAAAATTATGTAAACTATGATATGATGTAATAACTAAATGTATATATATATTTTTTTTTCATAAGTTACTAGTTTCTCATATTTTTATCTAATCTTTTCTTAACCACGGTGAAGGCCTGAACTTTGGGCCGAAACATCGGCAAATATAAGAATAAATATCATTTATGTATTTTTAATTGTTTTTTTTTTTTACTGAATACACTAACTAACTTCTCTTTAATTTTTTTATTTTTATAAATGCTATAAAGTGAAAATTTTTAATTTTTTTCAGGTAATGGATGCAACTTTGAACCTACCAGACCGCTTAACTAATACTCCACCAAAGTTCACTAGATCTGATTTCCATAGTTATGTGTTTCCAGTTGTTACATCACTGATACCTTATCATGGACAGCTTGAGTCAGCTTTGCAGCAGAAATTGATAAAAACCTTGGAATGTGGTCAGTATTATACATTTCATCAATTTTTTTATAACTTTCATTGTAAAGATAATAGTTCAATTTTGAAGATCATATTATCCATCCGTCCTTTGAAACTTAATTAATTTTTCCATGAAAAGAGATGGAATTTTGAATGACATAAGTTCCCAACTAGATGCTCCCTACATCATCATGGTATCCAGTGTTATACATCTATCTTCGCATGATCTCAACCAGATATCCTATATTGTCCCTGACCTATGAAACCCTGTCACAGAATCTCAATGCTATCCAGTGGGACTCCTTTTATTCCTCAAACTCCATTGATGCCTTGGTAGAAATACTCACCCCTCACCTTCACACCATTCTTGAACGTCATGCTGCTCCAATAACAAAACCTATCCAACATCCCCTGCTCCTTGGCTAACACCTGCTCTGAGGGAATGTATGAGAAGAAGAGATTCTGCAAGATGGCTATTCAAAAGAACTCTTCTTCTGGAAGATTATCTCTCTTTCTAACAGCACTCAATCTGGAGTACACTGTCCCAAATCTCTTTTTTTCATCAATTCCTGTCCAGCACTCCAAAGCCAATAGGGCAATCCCTCATAAATTGTCTTTAGGTAAAATTACCCAAACTCAATCTGTTCCAATTTCACTCCAATGCACTCAACACTCTTTTATCTCCTGCTCCTCCCATTCCTACCTCCAAGCACCAACTTTGGCTGCCACACATACCGATCATTTTTTCTTTTCATATATTAGAATAGAATAGAAAATAACTTTATTCTGGGACGAAGTCCCTTTAGAATAACAAAATAGAACATAATTAAAATACTACATCTGGCCAAAATAAACAATAATAAAAAAGAGAAAGTAAAGAAAATATTAGTTAAACAAGCTATATACAAAAAAAAATCTATTGACAAAACACTTAAAACTATGATAAAACACTTAAGACTATGTACAGTAGGAAAAATTATAATAATACTCTTTTGAAAAATGAAATAATAAAAAATAAATTGAATTCTTCTTTAAAATGAGGTGTGTTTCTGCTAACAAAGAAAAGACAAAGCTGACAATATAAAATATCAGTGTCTTTAAATAATGATTAATATGTAGACTCATCATTGTCAAATGCTAGAGGTACCGATTATGGTATATTACTCCTGACAACGTTCTCAAATTCATTCATAAATTCCAAACCAATGATTTCAGACCTGATAACAGCTCAGTTAAATTGATCATACCTTCACTTCCTTCCATTCTTCCTATCCTTTATCATATCTACTTTTCGTTGCAAAATTCCACTTTCTCCAGTACCTAGAAAACTGCTCTGGTTTGTCCACTGAATAAAACCTCCAATCTCGTGACTCCTAATGATTTCCACTAAATTTCCCTGTTATCTTACCTATTCAAACCTTTAGAACAATTAGTTCAATCCCATTTATCTTGAGTATAACAAGCTTTTGAAGAGCCTCCAGTTCTATTTGAGACCTTACTACTCCATTCATTCTGTCCTCATTAAAATATCCCAAGATCTCTACTCAGCCATAGACCAACAGTAACTCACCATTATTATTTCCCTTGATTTCTCCATAGCCTTTGACTCTGTAGATCACAATCCTTCTAACTAAACTTAAAAATTTCTCCGTGTCCTCCAGTGCCCTTAATTGGCTCCATTCCTTCCTTACCGGTCACTCCCAATATGTTGTAGTCCCTGATAATCCTCCATCAGAGTCCCTGCCCTTGACCAGAGGTGTTCCACAAGATTCCTCCTTATCTCCCATCGTTTTTTCCATCTATATCAATGAACTTCCATCCTCTATTCTGCACTGTCAATACCACCTGTATGCCGATGACGATCAAATTTATCTTTCCTTTGATCTGGCTGATTTCTCTGGTGACATCATAAAACTCCTAGAAGACATCAACAGAATATGCCCTTGTACACGGTGGGCCAGACCCCCTTACCGTGCACCCATCCCACATCCCTATAAATTGCATATCGTTGTGTTCCTTGTGACAATTTATTAAAAAAAGCCAATGTTCCCACAAAAAAAAGTGAACGAACTGCCCCAAAATGGCGTCCAAACATGGCAGATTGTGCTACTTTGACTTTAGTTATTTTTTTGTTACTGAGATTTTTTTGTTACTCGGCATTTGGCGTAATTTTTTAATTAAGTTTTATTATTATAATTATATAATTTTTATAATAGAAGCATTTTTAAGCGACCTCTATATAGAATAAAGGAAGTTAAATTAAAAAAAATAATAACAAATTTAAAAAAAAATTTTTTGACAATTAAATTATTGTATTAATATTTGTTCGTCGATACAATCAATATAATATAACAAAAACGTTATTATAGCACTATAACTAAGCCATTTATGAGTATTGAGTGGTGTGGTAGAGGCCTGAAGGCACCTACGCCAGTAGCGCTTTTCTGCCGCTTAAGTACATTTTCTACGGAACTACTTCAAATATTTTAAAAAGTAATCAGTGTTTTAGAAAAAGAAATGTATTCTCCAGATGTTTTATTTGAGCACATTTTGCATTATTGTTGACCGTTTAATTACAAACGACGCCTGATTTTCAACTTGAAAATTTTTTTGAAAAAATAATTGACTTTACTGATTTTTTTTAACACCTAAACCAATTAGTTTTTAATATTTTTTCATGTTTTATTATTCTCTGACTATCCAACTTTAATAAAAGACCAACTATGATGAAATTAAGCCAAATGCTGATTCTCAGTAACAAAAAAACTAACTTAAGTCAAAGTCGTCAATCCGCCATGTTTGGACGCCATTTTGGGGCAGTTCGTTTACTTTTTTTTGTGGGAACATTGGCTTTTTTTTAATAAATTGTCACAAGGAACATAACGATATGCAATTTATAGGGATGTGGGGAGGAGGGGGTGCACGGTAAGGGGTTGTTTCTCCTGCTTTGACTATGGCTGTATGGTGTACGGTGGACTCTCGGGAAAACTGAAAACCAAACTTAAACGCCTAATGAATTGATCAATACGATTTGTTTGGGGGATCTCCGGAGATATGCATATTATCCAGTACTACGCCGATTTGATGTGGCTCTATCTGTCCTACTGCCATAAGTACTTCCTTGTCACCTTTCTATACCAGGCTATCAGAACCAATAGACCCTTCTATATTTTTCAGAGCTTTTAATTTAAATCCTCTATTCAACCCCGTTCCACTAGATCCCTCCCACACGTCCAACCTCTATCCTCCTCCCTACCAAACTGCTGCGTTTGACAGATCCTTTGTTAACCTAGCCGTCTCCCTCTGGAATTTCATGTCATCTGATATTTCTCAGGCGCAATCAGTTTACTCTTTCAAATCACTCCCTTTTTACGAACCTATCCCTTTCCCAATCTGAGTGATTATGAAATAAACTCTATAAAATAAAATATAAAGTAGTAATTCTGGGCATCAGTGAAGTTAAGAAAAAAAGCAATGGTGAAATGAAGTTAGCCGGAAATTACTCCTTAATTTATGCTGGAGTACCTAGAGGGATTTTCGCCAAGGAAAGAGTAGGCCTAGTAATGTCGCCAAATATGGTTGATCGTTTGGAGGACTGGGAACCAATATCATCTCGATTGATCGTGGCAGATTTTAAGATACCCATTGATAGGATTTCCATAGCCCAGGTGTATGCACCAACTGAAGATACCAGTGTTATGGAAAAGGAGGCATTATACTCGGATTTATAAAATATTGTAGATAAAGCTAAGGAATAAGGAAGATCTGTAATCCTGAGTGGGGGATTTTAATGCCAGAACAGGAAATGATGTTAGATCAGGATGTGGCATTCTAGGGCTGCATGGAGGTGAAAATATAAAAAATAACAATGGACAGCAGCTTATAAACTTGTGTGTTGATAATGACCTCCTCATAGGGAATTCATTTTACCCACACAAAAGAATTCATAAAATTACTTTCTCGTGCTTGGAGCGAAATAGTATAATTGACTATTTTATAAATGACCGGCACATTAGACAATATTTCGCTGATGTAAAGATCGTGAAAGGAGCAGAGATAGGCAGTGACTACCTTCTACTTGTGGCTGATACAAAGATAATAATAGATAGTAAAAGAAAAGCTAAGGCATTTAAGACCCTGAATATTAGAGCCTTGGATGATCCAGAAAAGAGGTTCCTCTACACGAAGAATTTAGAAGATAAATTAAGAGCAACAACTTTCGACGGAGATGTAGAAGATATCGGGAACAAATTAAAGTCATGTATTCTGGAGATTGTAAATGCTGTATGTGGGAAGAGGAAGATATCTGGTAAGGGAAAGCGGACTGACTGGTGGACAGAGGACCTTCAACGAATAGTTGCTCAGAAAAAGCTTGCCTGGAAAGCATACCTTCAAGATAGAAACAAGGAAAAGCTACAAAACTACCGAACAGCCAGGAATGAATGCAAGGCAGCCGTTAGCAAGGCTATGAAACGTTCGTGAGAGGATTTTGGTAAAAAACTGAGTGAAGACCATCGTGAATCCATAAGAACTTTTTGGCGAAAAATTAAATTTTTAAGAGGAAAGAAAAACAAGCCCGCCAGAAAGGTAAAGGATAGTGATGGATCCCCGCTTACCGACAGGGAAGAAATCCTGAACAGATGGCAACAACATTTTCAGGAGCAATTCTCCAAAAATCCAGGAATACCTCTCTATCAAGAACGAGAGCACTCTACTCTAGAAAGCCTAGAGGTAATAGAAGACGCAATCCAGACTAAAAGCAGGAAAGGCACCGGGAAGGGATGTTATTGCCCTAGAATGTTTGAAATATGGTGGAAATGAACTCCTTAAAGTTCTTCTAAAGCTCTTTCATTGTGAGAAAAAAAAAAAAGAAGAAGTGATCTATGCTATTAGAGATTAAAGATTTAATACCGTACTTATTTTTGGATTTATTAAAGAAAAAAAACTTTGATAATATGGGGGTGGGGTGGCCGAATGGGTTAAAGCGTGTGCACAGCACCACGAGTTGCCTGGCAACCGGATTACAGATTTGAGAAGATTTAAAAAGTACAAATTCGCGTCCTGGTGCCGGAGGGGATTTTAAATTCCCTGCCCTGAGAAAATCCCGTATAGCCTAAAAGGCGAGGTAGGGAAGAACAAAAAAAAAAAAAAAAAAAGAACTTTGATAATAGAAAGCTACTTCTAAAATGTAACATTATAAAAATGAATGGGAGAATTATGAACTCTTGCAATTAAAAATGGTTATATCGTTATATAAAATAGATATAAAAATAACTAGTTCTACTGTGAAATCAAATGAAAGTAGAATTTGCCATTATTAAAACTATTTAAATAGGACTTTCAAGCGAATAAAACAAGCTAAGTTCTGTCTTTAAAAAAAAAAAATCTGGTGCGCGCAACACACAACTTTCACTTACTCTTTGAACTTTGAATAAAAATTATTTTCTGGCCATGTTAGGCTATTATAAAATGTTTTAAATTACATTTTAAACTGAGCTAAAGCTAAAAAAACACAAATGCTATTAAAATAACAAAAGTCCTATTTATTATATACCGGTTGATTATGAATTGTACGATTCGTTGATTATGGATTGTTCGATCCATTGATTATGGATTGTACGACTATAAGTCATTAAACTGTTATTTTCCATTGCAAAGTTTATTAAAACGGAATTAAGAGATTTGCAGTGTCTGTGATAGACAGGTCAAAAGTTGTCACACTAATTGTAAGTGGATTCTGTTGGAATATCGCAAAAAAGAAGAATTATCAAACTATTCACTAATTTAATTTTCTAAAAGGTTACATGATGATTTTTCGGAATTAACGGACGATAGATATCTAAATATTTAAATATATCTAGAGTTATTAAACTACAGTAAATATATTTAGGGTTATAAACGTATCTATGAAATATTTTTGTATTTCACTTCTTTTTTCACACAAGTACAATGAAATGGTAGAGGAATATCACAAAAAGAAGATCTATCGAATTATTCACTAATTTAGTTTTCTAAAAAGTTATATGACAATATTTTGGAATTAACTTTAATACCTAATTATTTATAGAGAAATACTTTATTAAAAGTAATGTTGCCCTACTACATAGGGTTGCTTCGTACACAGCATACTTATCAATCCATACGGACATTAATTTTATATTATATTTTACTTTCTTTTTTCTCCCCCTTCATAACAATACTCTTACAAATTATCAACAATAAGCCGTATTAAACAATAGACATAGCATAATAAACACTTTCCCAAAATAAAAAAAAATTCCTTTTTTCCCTTTAAATACTCAAACGCCAGGAACGCAATATAACATCGCACACATATGTAACACAGCAATTCCTTGAATGTAGCCAAAAAGATAAGACAATTATGGACCAATTTAAAATTTAATAAATAATTACTAAACTAAAGTAAATGTATTTAATATTATAAACACATGATTTATACATCCATGAAATGATTTTATATTTTATTTCTTCTTTCACACAAGTACACTGAAATAGTTTTTTTAACAATGCCATCAACTTGCTTAGGTGGATTCTAAATACATTTTAAAAAAATTAGCATTACCTTATTAACACATTCAAAATTCAAAAACCGAAACAAAGGATATAACCATTGCAGCAGAACGTATTAAAAAAAAACTAGAGACCATACCTTATCTCCTAATTATCCGATTTTAACGATTTTTTTTTTGTTTTTTAGGCTATTCCATAAACTTTTAGAAAACCATATACAATATTCCCAAAAAAGTATATACTTTTTGAGTTATTCGGAATTTAATTTTACCATCCCTCGTAACTTTTTTTCAGCTTCTTTTCGCTGATGAATGTTATATAGATAAATTTGAAGGGTGTCGAGAAAATGACTTTAGCAAAGTTTCAATGAAATCGGTACATTCGTTTAGGCGCTACAGTCTATAGCTACATTTTTTCTGCATTTTTATTTTTTTTCTCCTTTATTAACTTATCAAATTCTTTCAAAAGTTATATTTAGCATTTTTTCGTAACTCTGAATAATGCGAAATAATTATCTTTTTAAAATAAACCATATTAAAGGTACTTTAGGGGAAGACGTATATGAACATTGGGCATTTAAGCCTTGTAAAGTGACATCAATGGGGATAAGACCTAATTTATATTAAAGACCACTTAATTATACAATGATACGCCGAGTTTAATCAAAATCGATAGAGCCGTTTTTGAGAAAACTGTGAAAATGTGTTTCAGCGTTGATATAAAGTGGCACTTCCGGTTAGCCGATTTTAAGGAAAAAGTTGCCGTCACAACTAAGGCATATACCTATCTTAAATACGTGATATCAGTTTCATAGGACTTTTCGTTTTTGAGCTAGACTGCTAACATACAAACACACAGACACACAGACCATTTGTCGGGACTTGGTCATTTCGACTCAGGGTACCTCAAAACGTATAAATCCGTCGAAAACTCAGATTCAAACATTTTCTCGATCGCAATACTTGTACTTACTATATATTACATATATACGTAAGTGAAAGTAATTATAAATAATATGCAATTTTTTTTTCACCCTCCCCCCCCCAACTATACAGATATCCCACTTTTAGAAAAACCTCCTTGTTTAATAAGTTTTAAGTCCATATTAATTAAGTTGAAATTCACCTGGCATTGTGTAAAAAAATATGATGATTTGATATCCTGTCACCTCTAAATACTCATGTTTTCAGCAAAAATTACTTCAATTAATTATTGCAAAATTTTAATTTATTTTTTTTTAAGACCTGAGAATTATTATACAAATATAATAACTGCAAAAATCTTATTAACAAAAAAAAAAAAAAATTTAAGTTTTGCCATAATTTATTATAGTCATTTTTAACATTAGAACGACACACTGGAGTTTGGCACACCCCACAACATTTTCAAGATTAACTTACTTTTATATAAGTAGCTCTTTGGCTAAGTTTCTTCATGTAAATAAACATCATACATAGCCCATCTAATTACAGTCAATAGCACTCCATTTTTGGGATTATGTCATTATTTGGAGTTATCAAAAGTCGTTATTGGGTATTTCACACCCCAGTGTGTTGTTTGCGTGACTCTCCTGGGTACCTCACACACCAGTGTGCTGTCTATGCAACTGTTCTGTGGATTTTGTATCCCAATGTTTTCTTTGTCATTTTGAAACTTCGAAGAATTCAGGTTTGGATTTCTAATGTTATATTTGTTAATTAGTGGTATTTTCAATTGAGACGGTAGTAATGTATAGAAACTATTTTTTTAGTATGGCAACTACCACAAAAATGTATTCTTCTGAATAAATTCATAAATTGTTATGGGAGTTAAAAGATAGAGAAAAGATGCATGGAGCATATAAAATAAAGATAAAATAAACAGTGACTTTTGATCAAATGTCTAGCGTGTTAACAGCAAGAAACAAAAGGAGGCTGTTTCTCTGATTTTTCTTTGGAATGTTGAACCATGCTGGTATAAACAGCGTGATATTGTTCAGCTTAGCTAACTGGGAAAGGAAGATGAAATGGAGAAATTATTTATTTGGATTAAGTTATTCGTTACTTGAGCCCTGTTTGAAAAGAAGATTGTGTATGGAGACACTCAAATGAATGGTGTGTTACAGCGTATAAGAAATTTTGGGAGTTAAAAAATAAACGACTACTGTTGGATAAATAAGCCAAATATTTGTTTTGCACGAGAGAGAAAGATATGAAGACAAAAATATTTTGACAGCAATGAACACAGGGTGACAGTTTGCTTGGATTGTTATGAGTGAGTTGTCACATAAATGGCCTCCACTATAGGTTTTATTATCTTTTTAAGTAAGAAGATATTTGTTTCCTTTATTATGTATATATTTCGCATTCCAAATATATATATTTAATTGTTAGAAACTTAATGTATTTTCAATAGAAAAATATTGATCCTTTTTTTATTTTTTAGCAATGTGAATGTTAACGTTTTACTTTATGTTACCATATAAAATATATTCTCTAAGGTTATCTTGAATTTATTTATTTTTTGTTTTCCTGATTGCTTAGCTTATATTTGAAAAGTATTTGAGACTTCCAGAGCATGACAAATAAATTTTATGATAATTTAAATTTAGCACACCCCGGAGTGTCAGAATGAGTTGAATTTTTTAAGTGTGTCGTTCTAGGGTTAATAAAAACATCAGTACTTATGGATGACAATATATCAAATCACCTTATTTTTTTACACAACTTGATGTGAATTATATTTTGTCTTAAGGTCTGCTATCACTCCTGTAAATATTTTCCTCTATTTACAGGAAACCCTCTATTTACAAGTATACTTTTTTTATAATTGTTATAGCCTGTTTCTTAGTTATAGATGTGATTCTATGGTTTTGGTAATACAACCTAATGTATGAAATTGATTTTATAGGTTTGGCAATAAGATCTGCGCGTCAATGTGTTTTTGCTCTAACTTTATGTGTTCTTGAAATGCAAGATGCTATGGTAAAACTTCTTCCTGAAGTTCTTCTGAACTTATCAAAGATCTCAGCTACTGTACATATAGCTATTCCAATTTTGGAGTTTCTTTCAAGTAAGTTTATACAGATATGAGTTATACATATTTCTGGAGTTTCTTCATTATTTTTTATTTAATTATGTTTAAATAAAATTTTAGCGTTAACTCAGTTACCTAAGGTTTTTGCAAACTTCGTTGGAGATCAGTATATGTCTGTGTTTGCCATATCTTTGCCCTACACAAATCCTTTTAAATACAATCATTACACAGTTTCCCTCGCCCACCATGTAATTGCAGCTTGGTTTTTGAAGTGTCGTTTACCATTCAGAAGAGATTTTGTTAAATTTATTATTACGGTAAATATATTTTTAATTATATATTATATTATACCATATTTAGATCCTAAAACAATAAAGGTTCAAATTGGATATTTTTCAGGGTTTAAAAACAAACATATTTTTATGCTTTGAAGATCTGCATTTAGGAGTTAGGAGTAGTGAATTAGTCAATGAAGATTCCTCTAATCGAAAAAGAAGTTCTAGCCTTACTGAACAGGTAAATTTCAAATTTAATAGCTTATTTTATGAATTCGACATCTCTCATGTCAACATTATTGTTTTATTTTTTACCAATAATGAAATTCTTAATTGATGTATTGCTGTGATAGAAAAATTTCTTCTGCTATGGGGTATATAAATTATAATGGGTATCAGCTTTGCATCTTGTATCAATAATTTGCTCCTAAGACGTTAGTGGAAATATTATAAGTTAAAGTGTTAAAATGTGAGCGAGGTGGCCGAATGGGCTAACGCGTGTGCACTGCACTGCCGTTGCCCGGCAACCTGATATATAAGATTGTGATAAAAAATAGTCACGAGTTCGCGTCCCGGTGCCCGGGGTTTTTTTAAATCCCCGCCCTCACCTCTGGCCCGGGAAAACCCCGTATAGCCTTTAAAGGCGAGGAAGGGGAGGACAGGAAAAAAAAAAAAAAAAAAAAAAATATTAAGAGTTGACTGCTGAATTCATATTTATTAATTCTCTTGTATTCTTTATCTGATGGTTTATTTTTATATATACTTAATGTTCACTTAAAAAATGTATGCAAACCTAGATTTATTTATTACTACTTTTCAACTCTTTTTAGCAAAGGAAAGGCTTTTCTTCAAAATAATTCTAAGCTAAGATTTTTTTTTTCACATCAATTTTTTTTTAGGTGTGAGTGAAATTGGGTGGGGGAGTTCACAAAAATTTCAAATCAAGTATCTATGAAATTTGGGTATGCTTTTATTTGTATATTCTTTCACTGAGTTGAATGAACAAAAGACCAAATAAGTAGCACTTGAGGTAATATTTAATAAACACTAAATATGTATTATGCTAGTAGCTACCACTTGATTTATTCAACGAAATGGTTTAAGCTGGAAACTATTTTAAATTCTAGATAATTCTCGTCTGAACATATTACTACATTAGGTTAGTCATGAAGGAAGTTAGTCGACTGTTCTACATATCATGAGTGATAAATATTCAGGACGCAGTATTTTTTAAAATTTTTATTTTTGCCAACGTTTCAACCCAAACATGTGGGTCATCTTCAGGGCTGAAAATGTTTTTTTTAAATTACAATCAGAGATATAATAGTATACGACTGCTAATTATAAATAATAAACTATAGTGATTGATGGCACATGAATCTTAACTAATATTGTAATACACATATTAAAATAGTTATACAAACTAAAAATAAAAAATAATGTATATAATCCATTTATATAAATTTGTAATATTTTCTCTTACTAACCGTGGTTTGAGCACTGAGGTTGTTCATGTACTGACACATGTTTGGTAGGTAAGTAAAAAGGTCAGAGGGGGGGGGGAGGATTTCCCACTTGTTCTTTTTCAGATAGCAAAAGGTAAGTAAACAAGGTTAGAGGGGAAGGGAGGGTAACATTTGTTGTTTGTAGAATATACATAATTTGCTGACAAATATTTCAGACGTGCACAATATTTGAGTTATTTCATATGGTTACAGAAATGTGACTATTGACTAGTATTAAAATGAACATAAGCAAAAGGTGCCAATTAATATAAATATAGCTTAGTTTGATAGCAAGTATACAAGGGTTAGATGAATAATTTTTATAATAAAGACATTTTCAGTTTGTGCAAATGATACTTACGACAACATATTGTACAATATTTATCATAATATAAGTTTGTGTTATATTAAGGATTACCTTTTGGGTTGAAACGTTGGCAAAAATAAAAATTTTAAAAAATACTGCGTCCTGAATATTTATCACCCATACTGGTTAGTCAGTTGAATGATGTTACTGTTATATAAAATTTTAAATTGAAGTGGCATAATTTGCTTGTTCATTTAATCAATGAACTGATGCCTGAAATTTTGATGTGATATGGTGTATATTATGTGTATCTAAAAGAGGATTCATCTTGATTGATGATGTACCCTTTTGCATTTTGAAATGTGACATAATTAAAGTCAAATCAAGTCTGATAAGTGGTTGTCGCTCATGGAAAAATATAAGTAGCTGTGTGTTATGTTTTTAGGTGTTGAATCTAGGGTGGCGACCTACCTGGAAAACTGGGGAAAAGTCTGGGAATTTTCAAAACGGAAAATTCAGGGTTTTTTTTAATACGTAAATATTTTTTTCAAATTGGAAATAAGTATACAGTGGATATGTACCTTGAAGGAGAAAACTGTCAATTGTTGTTATAAACGACGACGGTCATTATATTCATCTACCTTTGACTGTCAATAACGGCAATGGTCGTTATATTGAAATCTAATAAGGTTAATAAATAAAATTTGAGCAAAATAGACTTAAATCAGTGCTTTTTTGAAAAGAAAAACATACCAAAACTATTTAATATTTTTAATATATACATCTATGGACATATTTATTTATTTTTATAAAGTAACTTGCTTTACCCGGCCATGCACTGCTGTGGCTAGAAAAATGGAAAAGAAATAAAATAGTTAGCACATTTGAGTGGCTTAATAAAGATTTACAACTGTAATTTTTAAAAAATTGGGAAAAACATTTTTTTGTAAATTGTTTTAATTTAAACCAATTCTAAGGATTTTGTTTCATGACTTAACTCAATCATTCTGAAATAAAATCATCAGTGAGAATACACCTATACGATGAAGTGCGGGCACCGACTGTAGTCGTACCTAACCCGAAGGTCTTAACCAAAGTATTTGCATTTGAAACTAATAATTGATAGGAATTTATATTTTGTTCAGCTAAATCTAAATAGAACTTTTCTTTTTTCTTCATCTCGATTTCTGTGGTTTCCTTATTTAACCAGACAACCACGGGCAAATGACAACTTAGCTCTGAAATTTCCCAAACTTTTAAATCTTGAATGAAATCGATAGTATCTACAACACTACACTGTCTAGCTGTAATATCTGTAAATTGACAAGGTATATCGATAGGTATCCTACCATTCAATAATACTAAACCATTTTCTTCAAAATAATTAAATAGTTTTTTGTCTCTAGCGTTACGAACAGTATCTAAACTAGTTCTGTGACTGGACAAATATGAACCTTCTACTAGTAAATCATCAATTTCATCTCCTGAACCTAATCTTACATTCCAATCCCCACCCAGTACTATATTATATTGATTAATTTCATCCTTTCATTTAATTCTCTTAAATAATTCTTCCAAATCCAGAATGCAATCATTTATATTAACCAAAGGGCTCACATGAACATTTCTAATGAAAAAAGAAAAAGAATTTACCTTAACTTTGATAAACGAACATGTATAAGAAAAATCAAATAAAGTCACTTCCTCACAAAAATGTTTGTTTATCAAAGTTATGAGACCTCCACTGGGGGGACCTTCCTTAAATTTTTGAGAAGCTACTGAAACAAATTTGGTATAATCCTTTAGCCAAGTTAGTTTATTAAATATTGGGTTAGTAATGAAAGTTTCAGAAAGACAAATAACAGAATTACTGAGTAAAAAATTGATAACCTCAGAATCTACATTAAATAACTTATTATAGCCTTCAATGTTAAGATAAACAATACTAAACAAATTACCTTTACATAAACATTTTTTAAAATTTAAGCTATCTTCTACTTTTGTAAAAAATTGTCCAATGACTTTTGAGAAGAGACAGCTTTCTTTGCCTTGCCACCTACTACTACCTACTTGCTTCGCTTGTATCCATTTTTATTTCCTTTTCTTCACCAGAATAATTCCTCTCTGAAGTTTAGTTGGCATATTCAGCAGCTATTTTTTGGATATCTTCCTCAGTGCGAATAACAATTATAGGAGTTTCATCATTTTGTCTAGCTAGTACCTGATTATTCCTCGTCCATACATATTTTAGCTTATATTTCACTTATATATATATTATATTATATATATATTTATATTCACTTATATATATTAGTTAAAACGTATTCCCCTTCTATTGAAGGAATATTTATTAATTTTATTCCATTATTTTGGTGATACTGATCAGTTGCAGCAAAATGCTGTCTTAAAGATGCAACTTCTTTTTTTAGTTTCAAATTTTCTGTTTTCATATTCATAACTTCTGAATTGTATGTATTAAAATTATCGATAATTCTTTTATCAATAGAAGTTAAATCCTTCTGCAACAGTAGTATTTTGTTTGTTAGGAATTCAAGCTTATTAAAGAATAAGTTGAAAGGATTACCTTCAGTATCGCTTCTGCCCAATCCTTTGTTTACCATTTCAATTCCCCCACTACTTTGCTCTTCTGTATCACTCGTAATGAAATACGTTAATTACTTCTTTGCAACAAGTTTAATTGAAATAATTCTATAACAGTGATAACCGTTATCAAAAGATCTAACAACCAATATTAAATAAACTGAAAAAAAAAAAAATTTCAATGAACACAAACAGCACTAAACACGAAGCTCAACTTACCTATTCTGTCCACAGTCCAAAATCAACTCGTCAAATTCCAATTATATTTTCAAAATATACTTAAAAGTGTTCATAAACAACTTATCATGCATTTTATTTCACAATACGAACTACAAAGTATAATGAGTATATACCTGTCAGCTTAAGTTCTCCTTATTTTAGTAAGGGTGTAGGAATTCTCATTTTAATGAAAAATACTGAATCATTAAATGAGAAGCAGTTAGAAAATTTGAAGAATTAGCTCATATTATAATAGAAACACTCTTACGTCTTACATGTTATATATTTTGAGTCCCTCTTTTCATGAAATTAAAGAATGAACAAACTACAATTTGAAAATACAAGTTAACAAATTTTTATGTATACGTTTTAATAGCCCAATTACCTTCCATCAAACGAGAGTTCACCTTGCTTTAAAAAAGGGTAGTTAGTTTCTTTTTAATCTTATAAGTGATCATACTGAGGTACTAAAATTCAAGTGTTCGACCTCTTCAAACCACTAGATCAGTGTTTTAAAAATACAAATAACTGCTTACATTTCACTCTTTCTTTCTCTTAGTGCACATTTTGACCATGAAATAGGGATTTTTTACCAAGACCACTTTAAAACAATTTAAATAAAATATTGATAAAAATTGTTATCCTTTAAAATTTTACTATATAAAATCCTGAAGCTTTAGATATGTAGCCTCTTATTCCTTTAAAATTAAGTTATTCCTCAATTATAAATAAAGTAATCAATGATAGAAACATTTTTAAATAATTCAGGCAATATGCAAATAAAGTGATAAAATAACAAGATATTGTTTATTCAGGCCACTGAGAATAAAATACTATTGACTATTTATTTATTTTCACCTTTCCATGCCACTACAGCAATACAGGTGTATGCAGCAGTGTAATGTTAAGCATTGTATAATAACACACTACTACAATTATAACAGCATACAAAATTCACAGCTGTGCACACAGCTAGCTCTTTTTACTTTTATAATATTCTATAAATTAATCCTAATTATTAAGAATAAAGTAGACTACAGATACTTTCTCTCTCATGGCGTAGGAAGGGGGTGCTTTCATCCCCCTACTACTTGGTTAATCGCCTGTCCATAACATTTTCCAAGAGTTCAAGGTACCTTAAGTTTGTTTTTCAAAGTATGAATTATCAAAAAATAAATTATCCTGTGGAAGGAAACTTTATATATTAGTCATATTTTATATTAATCATTGAAAAATATAAATAAAATAATTTAACCTATAAGTGACAATGTGTGTAGTAATCTACTTCTGTTTATTAGCATTGATTTTTTATTTTAAAGTCATGTAGGTCAATCTCAATTTTCGCCTGATCTTGGACTCAATATCTCTTGGTATCTTAAATATGTTTTCAATATTTACTACACAAGAATAATTTCTTCTAGGATTTTTCTAATATCTCTGTAACAATTTTGATTTTGAACTTCGCATTTATACATATGTATAAATGTTTATTATATGTTAAAATTTATACATAAATCAGGCATTATATTATGTGATGTCTTTCTTAGGGAAGTCGTAAACGTGAGAACCGTCCTTCTGTCTCTTCAAGGCTTGATCTGAAACCTCCAATGGATGAATCACTTGTTTCATTTCACAAAGAGCTAACAGAAACTTGCTTGGATCTTATGGCTATGTACACATTTTCTACCTGCTCTCCAATTCCAAAAAGGTTTGCTATAAAATTGAATTAATCTTTTTATTTGTAGGAACTATTCTTTCTTAATAGAGTTGACTCATCTTTCATATCAATCTTATAAATAAAAAAATCTGGTTGGGTGAGAGCATTACACAACTTTCACTTACCATTCTAATTTGAGTAGAAATATTTTCATCTATAGGAGAATCCTATTAGGGATATTATTGACTAATTGCCATGTACAAATAAATTGTATAATATAGTGATTAATAAGCATGTGGTAATATAATATGGAAATAATTAAATGCACTACATTATGGAAAGAAAAAAAATTATTTTTACTTTCATTTAATTACACTTGAAGTATTTAGGTAGTAAGAAACCTTTCAATTCAAAATTTCTTCCTCAAAATAACTTAATGTTGTTTATTTTAAATAATTAGACATTTAACATTGCTAATAGTGATACAAAATGGATAAATATAAATTCTGAAAATAATTTATAATTAACCTAAACGGAATTAAGAGTTGGTAAGGTGATACTGAGACACAATGACCAACAAAGACACCCCAACCCACTTCAGTTTAGCCCAGAGGTTAGGATAGCTCTCAAATATAACACTTGCCTAATTTGTATTATATCATAGAACACAAATTAAAAGAAAAAATGTAAAGCATACAGTTGTAGAATTTTTTTTTTCCATAGCCTGTTTTTGGTCATGGAAAAACACTGAGCAGATTATGATCTTTATTGAAAGGCAAATAGTTATGCCAAATAGAGATGTGTCGTTCACGGAGGAATGTGCCCTTTTAGTGATTGGTGAATGGTCGTTCACTTCATATTATTGCTCATCTTGGTCTTAAAATCTTCATATTTGGAAGATAGGTGTTTGTGTGTCAAAAAAGTGTTTAAAATGTTATTAAGTTTTGGACCACGGCTTGATCAATTTTTTTTTTTATTCAATTTATTATATTTGGAAAAATAACTTATAAATTAACCTTTTCGATTTGTATTTGTTGGCACAAATTCATCCCATCTAAATAATTTAAAAGTTTATAAGTAATACATCATTCAACGATTGGTTCCTCCAAACATTATCTATTGATAATAGAATAAAGAAAATAACAGTGATGTTTTAAGTTACTATTCATACTACCTAAATCATTGAAATTATATCATTAACAATTTATAAACTAACCAATGGATAAACCAAAAATTGAAAAACAGCCAACGGCCAGTTTTAATAAGAGCGATCCACAGCATTTCGGATTCACTTAAGGGGAAAGGGAACCGTAAATACACTTCTGGGAGTGCACAGAGATGTTGAAGAGAGAATGTCATGATGTCATGACATCATGGTTTGTCATAATGTTACTCATTGACATATCATCCGCTTTTGACAACGTCTGATGGCCACACGTTCTACAGAAGTTACAGAGATATGACACCCCCAAGCAACCTATATGCTCTTCTGAGAAGCTACCTATAGGACAGACATGTGAGGATTAGAGGTAGTTTCTACAAGATTGAAAGAACTGTCCAGAGAGGATTCCCACAGGGTTCTGTTCTTGGTCCTGCTCTGTGAAACTTAGTTTTCGGTGAGCTTTTGGGGGTATAAAAAGAGCAGCGGTTCCTAGTAACGATGTATGTTGACGACTTGGCCCCTGTGGTGGCATCCAATAGCAGACCAGGGATCATACTGGAGGCAGAAAGATGCGCTAACTTGATTGGTACCTTGTGTGCGAGTAGGAGAATGAGGATGGCTGCTGCCTAAACCACAGCAATCCTATTAAGAGGCACAACTAAGAGGGAACATCCAATCGCCTTGGAGATACAATGAGAAATGATTAGTCCAAGTAAGGTGGTAACCTACCTCAGCATAAGATTTGGAAAAAAGTCTAATATAACGCCTCACTTGGACTACTTGGCAAACAGAATAACAGTCGCCCTAAATGGTCTCAGTAATGTTGGTGGAATGAACCTTCCCAACCGAAAGAAGAACATGTTAGAATCTATCCAGAGGATGGCTCTGCTGCGGGTCTCTAGAGCATATAAGATAAAGTCTCACGAGGCAGTGCAGATCTTAGCAGAGGAGATACCTCTCGATCTCCTCCTGCAAGAAGAGTTGATCAAATATGCCTACAAGAGAGAAGACTTGGCAGGGATTCCAGAGGGCTTTCGATTGAGGATTGAAGAATGGCCCAATAGATGGAATTCAAAATTGTGAGAAACTACCATCGAAGAGTGTAACAGGTGGTAGATCACTACCACTAGAGGGACTACCCTAAGGAAGAACCACCATACAATCTCGACTAGCAGCCAGATGGATCAAACCAGACTATTGGATCTCTCAATTTCTCACTGGACACGGGGTTTTTTTAAGTTAGACAATCTTGGACAAGATATAGATCCGCTCCAGTTGTGGTGTCCCAGAATCTACCGAACATGTGATCACCAATTACACTGCATTTGAGGCACTGAGGACTAAAAGAGATTTATCTCTTCTCGTCGCTGCATGCACCCATACTATGAGTAATAATATAGACATAGGTCAATCCTATGTTCCTCCTCTAATGATTCATTTAGCACTGTAATTTTGTTCAACATTGCTTCAAATTCCTCCAGTTGTGCTTTAAATTCTGAAGCCCAAGCCGTAAAAATTTCTTTTCTATCAGGGCGACCCTTAATCATTTCGAAAGTGGTTTGGATTCTAAGAAACAGCCTTTCCTTTCCAGCTCAAATTTTTTCTTTGTCTTCCTCACAATGCCATTTCTAGTGTCGAGGAACCTCTATCCAATGCAGCCACCCTTCCCGGTCTCTGCTTAACCGCTTCATTTGGTTGAAGGATTTGCCTCTTCTACCTCCGTTCCTCTCCATGAACTCCTGATATGAGACTCTGGGACGCCCTCGTGGCCTCTTCCCTGTGGGTCGAGCCTCTAATATCTTTATAGGGTCCATGTCCTCGTTCATGCGGCAGACATGTCCAAACCACTTTATTTGCCTGTTCTCCAAGGTAGTTTTGAGTTCAGGCACTTCCAGCTGTTCTCTGATAGTTTCATTTCTAATGCGATCCCTCCTAGTTTTGCCCACCGATCTACGTAGGAATCGCATTTCCGCTGCTGTTATGCGACTATAATGTTTGTCCAACATAGTCCAACTTTCTCTGCCGTAGGCGAGAAAAGGAAGGTATACAGACTTATAGATGTGCATCTTGGTATTATTATCCACTTCACGGCAGCTGAGGATACTGCTAGCGATCTGGTGATATACTTGATTCGCCTTAGATATTCTATACGAAATCTCAGCATCTATCTTACCAGTGTTAGCAATTATGGTACCTAAGTATGTGTACTCCTTTACCACCTCAAGAATTTCTCCGTTGCAAACCAATTGGACGTCTTCCTCTTCTTCTCTCGCCATAATCATCACTTTACTTTTGGAGGCATTTATTTGCATACCTTTCCTCAGCAGCTCTTCTTCCCATTCTACCAGTGCTTGCTGTAGTTTCGTCTTGGAATCGATGATGAGCACAATGTCATCCGCATACAAAAAGCTCTGCACGAGGACAGTTCTCATATTCCAGTTTCCAATTGTAGTTCATGCAGTCCGACGCTTGCAGATTTTATGGATCTCGTCCATGAAGTTAATAAACAGGAGGGGACTTAAACTATCTCCCTGTCTGACTCCTCTCGCAATTGGGAAAGGTTCTGACTCGGTGCCATTTATCCTTACAACTCCAGTGACCCCCTGGTAGGTTGATTTCACGGCCTCAATCAAATCTCCAGGCACGCCCTTGGCAACCAAAGCGTTCCAAATTTCTTTCCTAGGAACCGAGTCAAACGCTGCCCTTAGATCAAGAAATGCCAGGTACAGGTTTTTGTTTCTGTCCCAGGCCTTTTCAGCGATGGTTCTAAGAACAAAGATATGGTCCTGAGTCTGCCGGCCAGGACGGAAACCAGCCTGTTCACTTTCTAGCTGTCCCTCCACAATCCGCCGGAGCCTCCTTTCTAATATAGAGGTATATAATTTATAGACCACAGAGAGCAGACTAATGGGTCTATAGTTATTGCAGTCCGTTGAACTGCCTTTTTTATGAATCGGAAGGATTATGCTATATTCCCAATCCTTCGGAATTTTCTTTCTATTATACACTTCCTGAAAGAGCCTTTGAAGGGCTTTAAGGAGTTCATTTCCACCATATTTCAAACATTCTAGGGCGATACCATCCCTTCCTGGTGTCTTTCTTGCTTTTAGAGTCTGGATTCCGTCTTCTATTACCTCTAGGCTTTCTAGAGTAGAGTGCTCTAGTTCTTGGCAGTGATGTATTGCTGGATTTTCGGAGAATTGTTCCTGAAAATGTTGTTTCCATCTGTTCAGATCTGTTCCTTGTCGGTAAGCAGGGATCCATCGCTATCCTTTGTTTTTCTTTCCTCTTAAGAATTTAATTTTTCGCCAAAAATTTCTTATGGATTCACGATGGTCTTCACTCAGTTTTTTACCGAAATCCTCTCACGAACGTTTCTTGGCCTGGCTAACGGCTGCCTTGCATTCATTCCTGGCTGTTCGGTAGTTTTTCCTCGTTTCTATCTTGAAGGTATGCTTTCCAGGCAAGCTTTTTCCGAGCAACTATTCGTTGAAGGTCCTCGGTCCACCAGTCAGTCCGCTTTCCCTTACCAGATACCTTCCTCTTCCCACATACAGTATTTACAACATCCAGAATACATGACTTTAATTTGTTCCAGATATCTTCTACGCCTCCGTCGAAAGTAGTTGCTCTTAATTTATCTTCTAAATTCTTCGTGTAGAGGAACCTCTCTACTGGATCATCCAAAGCTCCAATATTCACGGTCTTAAATGCCTTCGCTTTTCTTTTACTATCCATAATGATCTTTATATCCGCCACAAGTAGAAGGTGGTCACTGCCTATCTCTGCTCCTCTCACGATCTTTACATCAGCGAAATATTGTCTAATGTGTCGGTCATATATAAAATAGTCAATTTTACTATTTCGCTCTAAGCAGGAGAAAGTAATTTTATGAATTCTTTTGTGTGGGTAGAATGAATTCCCTATGAGGAGGTCATTATCAACACAAAAGTTTATTACCCGCTGTCCATTGTTATTTTTTACATTTTCACCTCCATGCAGCCCTAGAACGCCATATCCTGATCCAACATCATTTCCTGTTCTGCCATTAAAATCCCCACTCAGGATCACAGATCTTCCTTTTTCCTTAGCTTTATCTATAATATTTTGTAAATCCGAGTAGAATGCCTCCTTTTCCATAACACTGGTATCCTCAGTTGGTGCATACATCTGGACTATGGAAATCCTATCAATGGGCATCTTAAAATCTGCCACGATGATCAATCGAGATGATATTGGTTCCCAGTCCTCCAAATGATCAACCATATTTGGCGACATTACTAGGGCTACTCCTTCCTTGGCGAATATCCCTCTAGGTACTCCAGCATAAATTAAGGAGTAATTTCCAGCTAACTTCATTTCACCACTGCCTTTTTTCTTAACTTCACTGATGCCCAGAATTTCAACTTTATATTTCTTCATCTCTTCCTTTCCAGCTCAAATAGCTTTAAATACCTCAATACTCTTAGTTGGCGCCATATTCAAAGTTAAAAAAATAATAATTCAAAATAAAATTTTAATTGCTGAAGGCAAAAACAATTTTCTTTAAAATAAATGATAGTTCAGCAAAGCAGGCCAAGACAAGCAAGGATTAGCGTAAGTATTAAGAAGCCAGTTAATTCCAGCATGTCACTGTGTTCTTTCCTGGAAACTTATTTGGAAACAGCTTGACTTCCCCAATACGTAACGAAAGCAGAATCAACAGTCGTAAAACTAATATTAGCCAGGAAATATACGGTTTTTACGAGAAAAAAATTTAATACTCTGGCACCCCATATACGCAACAAAGCAAGAAACGACAAAATATATTTTTTAAAAACGAATTAATAGGCGAAATACTTATATCAGACTGGAAATACATGATTTTTACAAAAACTCTCATAACCTACCAGGCAATTTTCCTCCTTTACGTAAGGCAAAACATCGCTAATATGGCAACAAAAAAAAAAACTATATAATTCGGCCCGGATGACCAAAATGTTTAGACGACTTTCCAAATTTAATTAAAGTAAAGGCAAATAACTCTAATGAGTTCAACATAGGCAACATTCCACTTATTTTGGCAATGGACTTCTGATGAAGTGGTAGGTTATATGAATTGTGTAAAATAAACTCACCCTTTTATGCTGACATAGACATCTTACTCAACTGAAAGGACTCTCCAGTCTGCTCCAGTTGATGCCTCTGTTAGTAGTGTTGCAGAAATCTCGAATCTTACTTCTTTTTTTTTCATTTTAAGATATTATCCAACACTATCATCACCACCTATGCCGATGACACGTGTATCCTATCAGTTAATAACGATCCATCTATTGCATCCCAAACACTTCAATCACACATCACAAGACTTGAAAAATGGTGTCAGAACTGGAGGATTAAAATAAATTCCAATAAATCCCATCAAATTACCTTCACTCTTCGCCGTAAACCTATGACTTCCTGTCCTACAGTATCCTTCAACAATAGCCCTCTTATCCCTGTCGAACAAATCAACAAATCGGATACTTAGGACTCCACCTTGACAAACGACTCACTTGGAACCCCCATACCAGACTGAAACGACTTGAAACCGCCCCACGTTTTCGACTACTGCAGCACTTAGATACAAACGCTCTAAGCTCACAATCAATTACAAATGACTCATATATATGACAAAAATAAGACCTATTTGGACTTACGGAATTGAGCTTTGGGGCTCCACTAAACCATCGAATTCCTCTCGTATCCAATCCTTACAATCACTAGCGGATCCAGGATTTAATTTTGGGGGGGGCTTCAGCCCGGAAGCTTTTTTTTTCATATATATAACGATAATTACGTTGGAAAAACAGAAAGATACTAACTACCTATATGAAATGGTGTTTAAGTGATTCTTGAAGCCCTACTAAATGTAATTAAACGAGCAATAATACTTTAAGACATAATTTTTTTATATTTTTTACCATAAAACATGGTTGCATTTTACCATTTTGGGGGGGGCTTCAGCCCGAAGCCTCGGGACCTTCTAATATAGAACTTTAATTTGAGTTCTACCAATGGGTGGTAGTTTCTCTTCATGCTGTACATGTCATGTTACCAATGTCACATTTACTTATTGTATTTTCCATGTAACACAGCTGTAAATCTCAATAAAAAAAAAAAAAAATTATGATATAAATGGCGGAGATTTAGAATATAAAATTTATTTAGAAAATGATGAAAATATATGTAATGAAAAATTACCTCCATTATTATATCTTTTTAAAGGACATTTCAGACATCTCCAATATCAGTGTTCCATTGTATTCCTACCATATTACTTAGGTACTTCTCCAGCACTATAGTCCAAGGTGGACTTTGTCCTTCCCTACAATTTGATTCCATGTATCCCGATTCAGTTATATCTGTTTCCATCCAGTTATTCCAATCCTTGCCAGATTCTCCTCTATGTCATCCAGCCATCATCTCATAGAGCTTTTTTTTTCCTGGAAAAGTTCTCATTATTTTCTTTGTCATCTTATCATCTTCTATTCTCTGCAAATGTCGGAGCCAGCTAATTCTTCATGATTTTATGAAGCATAATGTGTTCTTATGTCTTATTAAATCTTCCAGTTCTAATGTGCCACACATCCTGGACGCAAAATAAACCAAAAATGAATTTTATAATCTTCCTTTCAAATATATTTAGCATGTGTCGGTCTGTAACTTTCAGTATCCATGTTTATGTGCCATAGCAAACAACAGGCCTATTTGTAAAGCAGCAATTTGTAAAGCTTCATTTTGGTACTTTAGACAGAAGTGTCAATTTGAACAGATTTGCAAGAGCATAATACGCTCTATTTCCTGTAATGATCCGTTTCCTGATCTTTCACTCACCTTGTTTTCGCAATTAGTATTTAATCCAAGGTAAGTAAAGAGTTCAACTTCTTCAAACAAAAAATCTTTAAAATGAAAATCAGCCAACGTTCTTGTTTAAGATGCAGATACCACCTTGTATTTTGTTTTTGATTAATTTATCTTGCCAACCTCTTTACATTCAGTGAGAATTTCCCATATTGCTCATTCCCTTCTTCCAGGAACTACTAGGTCATCTGCTATAGGTCATCATTCCTACTGTATTGTTCTCATAAGTATTTCCTTCCTCTTTAAATATTTAGTTTTAAGTAGTAAATTTTAGATCTGTTATAAGACCAATTGTTAGTCAATTTACAGATCAACTCACTTTCATATTTTTCTAGGTTTAATAACATATCCATTTTTCCCCTGATGTGTTTGAATCATTTATTCATTTGGTTGTGTTATTGCCATTTTCCATATTTTTGCTTGTTTTTTCTTTTGTTGGCAAGTTTTTTTGTTTTGCAGGTAAAACTGATGATTATAACTTGCTTACCGCTGGTGTATATTTTTATTTATCATATCCCTTTACATTTGTTTGATGTTTCGAGAAATATTTTCTTACCATCAGAACCACATTCACCACTGTTACATCCATATGGTAATCCGTTCCTTCATTTCAAGGGACAAATTCTTACTACATATTAATTTTTTCATTTTATTTTTTTTCTTTGTGAAAGTGACTTTCTTATCTTTACTAACTCTTAAATAATATAATCTTTCTAAAGATTATAAATATTTTTAAAAACTTAATATTAATTTATTAAGCTAGTTAATTGAACCTTGATTGTTTATTGTACTAAATTCCTTCACTTTTTCCTGCATTTTTCCAGATATTTCTCCTGTAAATTCTTAAAATCTTTTTATGTATAAAAATATATGTATGTTAAAAAAATGGATAAATATAAAATATGAAAAAAATGGTAATTAACTAAAGAAGAAAAACGTCTTCTAAGTAGAAAACAATTTTTTTGAAATAAGTATTGTAGTATATATGTATAAAGTATCAGAAAATTAAGAACTTCAGACTAAACAACACCTTTGTAATAGAAGGTACTAGAAAGTGGCAAAATAAGGAAATTTTTTAACTTTTATGTTATTTAACTAAGTTTTTCTATACAAGCAAAATGGAATTTCATAAAAACTAAATGGAAACTTTTAAAATTTATTTCAAGCTTGGTTGACCAGAAAATTTTGGTGCACTAAATTGTAACACTCCAATTGTTTAAAACTATTTTATTTTCATGAGAGATGTGAAGAAGTGTATTCTGCTAAAATGTATATCGAGTAGTGTTTGAGGGTAAAACATATGGTAATAACCATATATAATTTTATAGACTCATTCAGTCTATCAACTGCCTCCTACAGTGTCACATGCCACGCTCTGATGAAGACCTGCAAGGTGGGTCAAAACGTCGGCGTAATAATTAAAAATACTATTTTTTAAAATTTAGTATTTATTTGACCGCACCCCCCCGATCAACTCCTTCTCATATATAACTTTAATTTATAAACTTATTTCATAATAGATTTAAATATTAATTGGCCCTCTTTAAGCAGAAATTGCTGTACAGGGTGTCCTGTAAGTAGAGGGAAATATTTATAGAAGTGATAGCAGGCCTCATGATATACAAAAAATTGTATATAAACAATAGCCCAATTTCCAGTAGGAAAGTAGAAAATAAACGTTTGGTGTTGTTTTGTTTTTTAAGTAAGTTACGTTTTTTGTTGAATAGGAAGCGATAACTCAAAAACTGTTTAAAATAATTAGTTAAAAATTGTTTCACTGTAAACTAGAAAAAAATTGCTTTTAATGAGTAGAATTTGTCATTGTTAAAACTATTTAAAGAAAGAGGACTTTTGGGCAGTTAAACTAAACTAAGATCAGTTTTTTTAAAAAATCATAAATGATTTGCGATTTTTTTTTATCATCCTCTGACTATACTACAGATACCCCACTTTTAGAAAAGCTTTCTAATTTAATAAACTTAAATCCATATTAATTAAGATGAGGTGTATTACGGAAAAACTTGAGATTCACCTCAAGTTGTGTAAAAAAATTATGTAATTTCATATCCTATCACCTAAAAGTACCCGTGTTTTCAATAAAAATGACTAAAATAAATTGTTGTAAAATCTTCTATTTCTTGTTTTCCATGATCTGGGATGTATTATTATAAACATAATTGCCTAAATACACTTTTTATTCGTAAAAAAATGTCAAAAATCATTATTTTTTTATTATTCATCATCATCTAAAGGTTTAAAGGTTTTAGCAATGACAAATTTCATTTTCGTTTGAAGTAAATTTTCTCTAGTTTACAGTGAAATAGTTTTTAACTTAATAAGTAATATATTTTTTTAGTTATTGCTTTATATTTGACAAAAAGCGCAACACTGAAAAAAAAAACACAAATTTTTAATTTCATACTTTCCTGCTGGAAATCAAGCCATTGTTTATATGAACTTTTTTGTAGCTCTTGAGGTCTTCTATAACTCCTATTAATATTTCCCTCTACTTACGGGACACTCTGTATATTCAAAGTAGGGTGGTAAGTGAAAGCTGTGTGATGCAAGCACCAGATTTTTCTGTTGTCTATGAATTTTTGATATTATATTGTTGGATGCCCTTGGTCATGTACTCGTCATGATTATAAAATAGGCATGTAAAATACAAATCTAACTTGGGTGAAACTGAGGAGCATAGTTTGTCTTAAAATTATAATTAATTTAAATTTATGAATAACAAATCGAAAACAACTAATGTAAATATATTAAAATATTTAATTATTAATGAAATATAAAAAATGTATATATTGCTAAAAGTGATTTTTAGCTCACCGTTCTATGAATTCATTGATTATTACCATTAAAATTTTGAATTACAGAAGTAGTTGTGCTGAAAAAATTTTGAATGGCGGCCAAAGTATGACATGGCTTGTTGGCAACAAATTGGTAACTGTTACGACTAGTGGTTGCACATTAAAAGCATTGAAGCACGGTTTCTGCGACCATTGTTATCAAGACTGTAGGGTCAGGCCAGGTTAGTGTTCTTGTAACTATACTTTTATATATATTTTTAACTGTTATTGAATGACTAATATAATTAAGTTGTGATTGAAGATATTGCTAGTAGCAAAAAGTATTGACAATTGTAAACGAGTTACAAAATTGATATGTGGTATGTAATATTTCAACTTTACAGAAATTTATTACCCAATTAAAATTCCACTTTTGGGTGAAAAATATTAGGGGCAACACGAATCTCACATATAAAAATTTATTCAATAACGCTCAACTGTGATCCTTAGCATTTATATTTTAAAGAAATTTTATACTTAGTATACATTCTTCATGTTTTATTAAATAGTTATTTATTTTATATAAGAATATAAGCAATACTTTTTTATATGTTAAAATTATTCTTTTTTATTATTATTAACAAATACTTAGTTGGATCAAAATCTGAGAAAAACAAACAAATCGGTGCCCGCCTCTCAACTATTAATAAACCTATAAAATGTGCCATCAAGTAGTGAAAGGTTGGAGATTCCAAGATTAGGCAGTTCATTGAACAGAAATTACAGCTTTAATCAAGACCAGACCTCTTTATTACTAATTGGTGACAAAAAACATTTAATTTGACTATTGCCCATTAATGTTCATTGTTGATGTAGAATGCTAAATAAAAAAACCATTGGTAAGATTATGGTTTCAAAACTTCTTCCACCTAATGATGATTAAGGATAAAATTGAATAACATTGGAGAATTACTTAATTGAATTATTTTCCCTAGTTTGTGGAATAAAGAGGATATACTCAAAGGATAAGCGAACTTCATGGTGTAGTGAAGAGCTGAGGGCACAGGTCAGGGAAAAGAAAACTGTATGGAAGGACTACTGACAAGACAAATCACCAGATAAATGGGGAATATATGTAATGGCTCGAAATAGGACAAAGAAAGCTATAAGAAGAGCAAAGCAAAAATCGTGGAAGGAATTCGGAGAGAAACTAAACCAAAATCATGCAGAGAATATTAAACTATTCTGGAGGAAAATTAAAGCCTTAGATGTAGCAAAAGTAAACCCATCAGAAATGTAAAGAATGAGAATGGGAAGGTGATCATGAGGGATAAATCCATTCTGGAAGTCTGGCGTAAATATTCGGTGCAGATGATATGTACCCAGTAAACCCAGAAGAACCATGGAATGAGACTGAGTTTGAGGAGGTGATAGAAGAGGATGAAAGAGAAAGAGCTATCAAGAATGAAGAATGGGAAAATGCCAGGGTGCGATAATATAATGGCAGAATTAGTGAAATATGGTGGCCTCGAGATGGTGAAAGTTCTACAAGTACTCAAAAAACCTGGGACGAGAAGAGGATCCCAACTAAATTGGGCATACAATGTCATCATACCCATTCACAAGAAAGGGTCCTAGGATGAATGCTCTAACTATCATCCTATATGCCTTTCATCTTTTTTAACTGTATGTTTAATATTGGGGAACGATAGATACCTTTATATTATTTGAATTATATTTTTATTTAAAGTATGTGACAAGGGTAGTAGCAATTTATGGCTGGCAAGCACCTGTTTTCTTCCTAGAGAAGCTATCAAGCCGCTAGAATACAAAATGGCGGCCATGTGAAGATAGAAGAGACCTTACGTAGCTTGCACGTGTATTTATAGAGAGAGCTTATGGATATATAAAGCTACCAACACTTTCAATTTATATTATTTACAATCTTAAGACCTGAAACAAAAGTCAGTTACCTCATACTCGTAGATTTCAAGTCGAAAAATTGAATTTATGATTAAAAAAGTTTACTTTTATCGGTTTTTCGCTTATATCAGTAAAACTATGCGTTATATCTATAATAGTGTGACATGAGAAATTAAAGCTGACAAAAGTTGCAGTAGAAATGATTATATTAGTATATTCGCTATATTCTATAGTTTCCATGATATTCGCCCTCGTAATTCCCCAATTTCGAAAAAAAATAATTTTTGCATCGCATTTTTATAATTATTTGACTCGCTAACTCTTTATCTTTTCATTATACAAAAAGTCATGAGTAAGAAAGTTCTTTAATATTAAATTTTCTTTAAGAATATATATTATTTGACGATCTTATCTTCAACCATTCAAAGGCTAGAGCAATTATAATTTAATGATTAAACTTCTAAACTATACAGAAAAACTTTTTCTCATCAGGCCTGTTGATATGATCAATTTATAAGGACAAAGCTTAGTATGAAATATGACACCTTTTTTACCTACGGGCTCCCGAACTACTATAAGAGCATGTACAAACCTGAAACGTCTCAGTTTTTTTATTTGGGTTTACCCCTTTGACATTGAGACCATTTGAAGCTTTTCCTTGGTGGAAGGCAGGGATGTTTAAAACTCCCCTGGCACCAGAACGCGAACTCATAATTATTTTATCATGTGAACTTGAGTTTATAAGGTTGCCGGGAAACGTGTGTTTTACACAGTTTTAGTCCCCTCAGATCCAGTCAATGAATGCACGAAAATGGGGTAAGAAAGAAGTGGCGGAGACTATTTTTCTTCAAAATTCGTCATAGTTTGAGGATAGATATCTCGCTAAGCGAGATACCGAAAAAAATGTATAGAATCAATCATATTGCAAATTTTATCAGCTTTAATTTTGTATAGAAAGTCTTTGTTGATGCGAAGGATAGTTTTCCTGATATAAGTGAAACCCCGAAAAAAGTGATCTTCTAGGGACCTCCCCTCCTCCACCCCCCCACCTGGCTTACCTAGGAGTGGTGACTTTTAGTATTTTTATTTCTTTACTAGTCAAACAATCTACCAAAGTCAATAATTGTGTCCCTACTGTTTCCTTCTGTAATCATTCATTGATTGAACTCCATCTCGCCTCACAGTTAGTATCGTATGGATAATTATTGTTCTGTTTGTGACAATAAAAAAAAACTAAATTACCTTACATTAAAATAAGAATAGCCCGTAGCTCAGTTTATTTCATAATAGATAAAAGCGTTAAGTATCAACTTTTACATTATGAACTTTTACTTTATGAAAATAAAGTGCTTAAAGTATTAGTAAATAGGCGATAAAAATAAATTACTTAAGGTCAGTTTTCAAAAATAAAAAAAAATCCTAATCATGTTTAAAAAATGCTTCCTCTTTAACATTTATATTTGTTTTTTAAAAGGCTGAACAGACTTTTTTTTTACTCTAATCTTTCAATTTTCAATCATGTATGATAAATTAAATAGTTATAAATTATATATATAGTTATAGTTATAAGTTAATTAGTTATAAGCACTATATGTTTAACATTTGTGTATGTTGACATATTGGTCAGGGAAAACTTTCATTAAACAGGGAAAAGTCAGGGAATTATACTCTGGCAATTTGGTAGCCACCCTGGTATAGGTTGCAACAAGAGCTTACATTACACTACAGGCAGTTGTACTCATTATTTTTTATGTGAAACCCCATAGATAGATAACCCCAGAAAAATCTCAATAAAACCGGTAAAAATCTGGGAAAAAACGGAAAATTCGGAAATAGTATGGAAATTTTTCGAAGGAGAATCGCTGGACAGCCTGTTATTGCCCATTATGTTTTTGAGGATTTCCACCGTTATAGGAAATCTTGTTTTAAAATATTCTTTTAAAGACCATTTTCCCAGTTGTGTATCTAACTAATCAGAAGATGGGGATTTTTGTGGGCGGGGATTTAAAAGACTCCTCCGACGCCGGGATGCGAACTCGTGACTAGTTTTTTATCACTTTATCTTATAATCAGGCAACGGTGGTGCTGTGCACAGGCGTTAGCCCATTCGGCCACCCTGCCCACATGTTTATCAACTCTTTAATTACAGTATAATTATCATTTTTAGCAATGAAACATTCAAACTATCTATAAAGTAAATTTTTGTTAGTTTGTATGGTTCTTCCCTACCTCACCTTTTAGGCTATAAGGGGTTTTCCCGGCCTGCGGTGTGATGATGAGGAATTTAAAATTCTCTGGCACCCAGACGCGAATTCATACTTTTTTTTTTAATCTCTCATTACTTTGTTTATCTGGTTGCCGGCAACTCGCGATGCTGAGCACACACGTTAGCCCATTCGGCCACTCCCTGTCCCCTTAGCTTGTATTTAGTTGAATATATGGAACTGATCATTTCCTAAATTTTTTTTACAGCTCCACCGATTCCAATTAAAAAGGAAGATTCACAACCTTCTGAAGTAAGTTACCTTAATAGTTTAAATTATATTTTGTATTAGAATATGGTGTGTTTATTTTAATTTTATTTACTTCGTCCATGAATTTCAGATCATTCCAAACACTTCAAGTGCACCTACCTCACCTGACAGTGAAAAGCCTTCAGTTCCTCCAAGCTATATTGAACTTCCTAAAGTTACTGGTAAAAATCCATAATAAAATTACCATTATATTAGTTTTATAATTTAATTGATTATCGTTTTATTGTCTTTTAAGAATGAACTATAATAATATTTATTATCTTAAACTAGAGTATCCATCACCCAAGGGCAATGGTGTTAATCCCTCTCTCAAAAAATTTTATTGCCACGATATTCTTAAAAATGGTGCAAATGAAACTAGAATTATAAAAATTGTAATTTTATTTTGAAATCTTCCCTAAATTGAAACCCCACAAAAATTTGATTCATTCTGAAAATTTAACCTCATTAAATTTTGTCTCCCAGGAGTGCACAGAAGAATGTTTCATAGTGAAAGCTGCTCCATTAAATTTAGAAATCGGCCAATATAGAAATTTTGGCCAATACCGTTGGCTGCATAGAAATTTTGGCCAATACCGTTACGCTGCATAGAAAATTCTCATAATTACTGAATAAAATTATCGATCAATCATCTAGGACTAGATCTATATATATATATATATATATAGATATGTTCAAGTATTAGAATAATATCCATATCCTTACCTTTTATGCACTATTGCAATGCAATGGTGGATATTGATCTGCAGCAGTTTCATAATTTTTACATGTTACTTCTGGGGAGGTGGATTTCCAGACGGTAGGATTCCACCATCAGACTCAGTTTTCATTTTGTCTTTTGGTTTCCCTCTCTTTTGAAGTCCCAGCTCTTGGTGTTTCATCTTGTAGTTCCCCTGGAGCAGGCTTGGTGCTCGTCGCCAGATGCCTAAATGTAATGAAGTAAATGCCAAAGCAAGCCTGCATTCCGTGTGTTGTGAGGCTCTGGAGGCTGGTCTCTGGTATGGTGAACACTCCGAAGGATCCGCTTTCCAAAGCTTTTGAAGTTTAAAACGGTCCAGTTACTTATTCCAGTTATTGACTGATTGTATCTGGAGCCAGTTGAGATAGTATTCAGCAGGAAGAGCCTTCCCAGGAAAAAAGGCTCCGATCCTGGTGATTTTTGTTAACCCGCTAGCTTCCCAAACTCGTACGGTTAGATCCTCCTCGATCGTGATATTTGGTGTAATATTTTTAAACCATCCCACAGTGTGGTCGTCCATACAAGACACTAGACATCCACTGAGTTTGTAGAGTGCTCTGTCAAAATTAGGGTGAATATCTCTACCAATTTGTAGTTCGTCAGTCTTTCTTGTTGGCAATGGCTTCCTTCAGTACTTAGCACTGGTCGTAGCTAAGTTGGATCTGCGAATAGTTAATCTGCCAATTAATTAATAGTTGCGTAGTTTTTTGGCCTTTCTGCTTCCTTTCGTTTTTTTTCTTAGCATTCGATGCTGAGGTTCCTAAGGATGTTGTGGTACGCTTTTCCACAATTAGTCTTGATTTTGGTCTCCACGTTTAAGGCCTCGCAGTCTTTGTTGCTGCCCTATATTGTCTTGCAGTCTTTATTGTTTGCCTGTGGTATTGGAGCTTTCCCCTCCGGCATGGCAGCTTCGTTTCCGGGCCTAGTGGGTCCCTTGCATCCTCCTCTACCTGCCCTTGAGTAGGCTCCAGTATATTTTCTTTCTGCCCTTCATCTGTGGCCTCCCTCTTGGGAAACTCTGCCTTGTCAGCCAGGCCTTTGGAGGCCCTTGCTTCCTCAGCTGAGTATTCTACAGGTGCCCTCTTCTCTTCGGGTGTATTTAACAGTTGAAGGGCTTTCGCCTTTCTCATTTTACGCCTCTTCACCTTCTTGCTCGCCCTCAACCTGGCAGGCCTCCAATCCTTGGATTTTTGGTTCCCGCCTACCGTCTGGTCGAGTCTAGATTGTGAGGGGCTACTTTTTTTAATACCTAGATCAGGTTTGTCAGTCTCTACCATGTCCATGGGTTCTGTTGGGACCTGTGCCCATAGCACTGGCCACCTCCATAACCTCCTCATCCTTCCACTCTGTTTGGACATGGAGTGTGCCTACATCCTCTGTCAGGGTTTTTAATAATTTGCCTACTAGAGATTCGTCTAGTGTATCAGAGATAACCTCTGATATGTTCATATGTTCCGATGAAGACAAGTCCTCCTCGGATACTGTCGATTTAATTTTATTCATTTCTTTTATTTCAGACATTTTATTTCCACAAGTATGGCGGTCTAACAAGACTGCAGGTACAACCTTATCTCCCTAAATTAATCGGAATGGAGCTAGCATTAATTGCAAAGGGGTGTCACCTGGTTTCCCAAGAGGGTCGATAACAGACAGCATATTTTTACCCACCCTATGCCAGTATTAATATCGATATCGGTCGATCTCTTATCTGTTATGAATTTTCAGAAGGAATATTTTCAAACCAATGGACAAGAGGAAAACATGATACAGCTGCAGCAAGTATGATTGAATATGATGGGGTAGTCGAGCGAGCTAATGTGTGTTCATTGCACCGTGTGTTGCCTGTCAATCTGAAAACTGAAGCTTAAAGGAAAAAATAATTACGAGTTGGTGTCTTGGTGCTAGGAAGAGTTTTGAACTCTGGTATTAATCCCCAGCCCTCACCCTCTTGCCTGAAAAACACCCTGTATAGCCTAAGAGGTGAGGAAGAAAAAGAAGTGTAATGAATATGATCAATGAATTTTTAAATTATGACTTAGCTTGCGCTGTTTTTGAGAAGAGAAACACAATAAAATATCTTTGATGGGAAGAGGAGGTTCATGGACCATTGTCCTTGGAGAGAGGGTTGAGGAAATGAGCACCTTTGGGCCCCCTCTTGAAAATTCATAAGCCAGTTAAAATATACTCCATAAAAAACTTTTATGGCACAACTTGCACCATTTCAATCTCCTCTGGGCATTCCTTTTCTCTCAGATTATCAATTTAAGCTCATATTAGGAAATAAAATTATTTTTTTCCATCAGGATTCCATAGGCCTGAGAGACAAGTTTGTGCGTGTTGGTGTAAAACCTGGGCTGAAATACTCATAAAAAGAGCAACTGGTGAGTAAAAGTTTGTCTTTTCTTTCTACTTGATTGGCCATTGTTTTATTTATCATTTTTATTTTACTTAGGTGCTGTATCATGGACCATGAGGCTTTCAAATGAATTGCATTCTCTTCAATGCCCGAAAGATTATGTATCATCTGAAATTTGCTCATATACTCTGCCTTCACTTAGTTCTATAAATTATGATGATCAGGTAATAAATTAGAGATAATAAGTTCAACAGAGTAAATGTACAATGAAGTAAAACCTCAATAAACTCCTCTTTTGTATCAAAACTGCTGCAAAATTTATAATATTATTTTATATAATTTTTACCTTTTTGACTTTTCTTATTATAATTCAGATTCAAAAAGTTATTGCAATTAAACATCTTTGCTTGAGCTTACAGCTTAAGTAATTTTGTTATGTTCATGTGTAAACGAAATGAAAATTTTAAAAAAATATGGTCATGGTGGTGTTAATATTTTTGTTTTTAAATTACACGAAATGTATGTTTTATGTTTGTGACTAAAATATCCTCTATACACTTGTCTGTTTTCAGAAACTTGATTAATAAAAATCACTTGAACTGTTTTTAATAATAAAAGTAGGTATATGGTTATTATAAAACATTGGTAGGAAACATAAGTTATACAAATAAGATAAAATTTTATTGCATGAAGCTAGTGGACTGTTCTACATATCATGGGTGATTAATATTCAGAACGCATATCATTGTAAAAATTTTTTATTTGTGCCGATGTTTCAACCCAAACATGTGGATCATCATCAGGGTTGAAAATTTTAAAATACAATCAGAGATATAATATTATACGACCGATAATGGTAAATAATAAACTATAGCGATTGATGACACATGAATCTTAACTATTATTACAATACACAATATTATAAATGAGATATGTAAAAAGTTATACAAACTACAAATAATGTTTATAATCCATTTCTACAAATTTGTAATATTTTCACTTACTAACTGATTAAGGAAGTTAAAAAGATTAAATTAAAATTAGTGATCATTCTAGTGGATAGATAGTTGTGGAAGCTCGCATGCAGACAAATGTTTAAAATTTCAGACAGCTGAGTTAATTTCTTTATTTGCCTATTTACGAAACTCAGTTTTTTTTAAAAATCACACTTTGTTAGTTTATTAAATAGATCTAATTTTTGTTTTCTTTATTTCATCAGGTTACTGTGAGAAATGAAAGGGTTGCATCTGATCCTGTCAGTATACCATGTTCTCCAATCCGAAAAAATCTGCATGATTTTGAAGAATTTGGTAATAATAAAATAATAATTTTCCTATTCTCTTTATATTTTCATCCACACCTGTTATAATTTTGAAAATAAGCAGATGTGATGTCATTGTAAAGAAAATTAGCATTTCAACGGGGTTTTTCCTGTGCTGGGGGAAACGGCATGGAATTATGCTGAGTTAAAAGTCCCACCTGCACCAGGATTTGAACTCTTTATCTTCTGTTTATCATCAGGTTGCCAAGGCAACACTCTGTTTTACACAACGACTAGACTGCTGCGCCACCCTGCTCCATGGGAAAATGATACCTTTCTGACTTGAGATTTCTCCCTAGGTATACAATTTTTAACTGAATACAGATTTATTAATTTTCTAACAATTCCCCTAGAATCTATCTCTAAAGCTATAACCAATTAAAAAAGAGGAAGCCAAGTGGGCTAAAACATGTGTTAAACATGCATGGCCTATGATAAACTGAAGTTTAGGAGTCAAATCTTGGCTCCAGGGGGCTTTTAACAAAAACTATATATATAAAAATTTATGAATAAAATATGAATCAGATTTTTTATGAAAAGAATTTACTCAATTTAAATTTTTGTTGGGATAGTTTTCTCTAAATTTAATGTTTACTCCCAGATATTTATGAAAAGTGTAAAAGTGTTCTTTAACCCCCCTCCTGTTGCACTTTTTTTTAGTGTGTTGTACAGGACACTTGAATGAGTATTTTAAAGTGTTAAAACCCCGGGGATTATTGAGAAACTAGGAAGCCAAGGAATGAAAATGCTGTAATTCAATCTGGCATGGAAGATTGGTTTGCTTTGTCGATCTGATCAAAGCATTTGATAGGGTTAATATCCAGGATGTTGAAAAGGTATTAAGAGAAAAAGGCGTTACATTTGGACTTCGGAAAGCAATATTAAGCCTCTTTGCTAAATGCAGAAACTTTGTATAACAGCTCCAAAGAATTTAGATCTTCCATCAGTATTAGGCAAGGATGCAGCCTTAATCCACTCCTGTTCATTATGGAGTTAGATACTGCCTTGAAGAATGCCATGAACAAGATTGGAGATTTCCACATAGGATATAAAAACATACAAGCTGTCCATTTAAGTGTATTCAGCTTTGCAGATGATATAGTGATATTTGGAAGGAATGAAAGAGACCTTCAGTTCAACCTTAGGATCCTACAGGAAGAACTCGTCCATATTAATATGAAAATAAGCCCTGAAAAGTCAAAGGTGGTGAGAATAGGAAAAACTGAAGTCCCTGGAGATCTAATAATCAGGCTAGGAAGGCAATAGCTGGAGGCAGTGGAAACATTCAAATTCCTTTGATGGTATGCATAGTCGTCCTTTATACTCCACTATTCCTCTATCGTCCCTAAAAGGCTGGTGGTCAGAGTCCACCCCTTCAACTTCCCTTCTACATAGGGAAGATAGAGGACCCTTCATTCCCAAAATTCCCCTTTATTCTCCCCAGTCACTACAACTTATATTCAACTGATAGAAAATGCAATTATCGTGTTGTTATCATTTTGGGAAATCCCTTATATCACAGCATTTGCTGGTTACAGCACATTACCCGGACTTAAGTCAAGGGCAGGCTAAATAAATCAATCTGTTACATTCATAAATTTTCGAATAATACTCACTGTTCTGAGTAACACCGCTTTCTGCATTAGCTCCAAACAATTCATCGAAAGGCCCAATTCCTTCTTGGAGTTTACTGTTATGTCCAGAATCAAACCATTTGCAGAGATGACTAGCGGCAAAATCCTCAATTTTCAAGTTGATAGAATTGTTTTAGCTCCTCACCAAGGTCTTCATATTTGCAATTTTTTTCTGCTACCACCTTGTGAAAGTTATCACCCGATGGCATCCCTATTTCAACAATCTTTGCATGGCTCTCATCCGTCAAAACAAACAAAATATCAGGCCTGTTATGTGCAATAGTGTGGTCTGTTATAATGGTTTGGTCCCAGTACAGCTTGACATGCTGTTTATCAATGACCGATTTTGGTCTGTACTACTAGTATGGATAAGTGTCATCTAAAATTCCACATTTCTTTTCTAATTCCTGATGCACAATCTTAGCCATGTTGTTGTGTCTAAGTAGGTATTTGTTTCCAGCAAGCAGTTGACATTCTGGTATGATAAACTGAATCATTATTAAAAATATTATTATTTTTGCTATTATTAAACTTCTAAAATTATTATTTTTGTTGTTATTATACTTCTACTTAGATAAAATATAGTGAAATGAAACTTCTTGGTTCAAACTATTTTCTGAGTATTTAGAAGGTAGCTTAAAAGATAAAAAAGAAAATTTTTATTGAGAACGTTATTTTCTCCACTCCACTTTATAGAATTAGTTTGATATTAGCCAGATAATGATACATAAGCTGCTTCTTATTTTCTTAAACATTGGTGCAAACACATGTTAAAATATTGATTAAACATCGAGTAAGTAAAGGAGATAACTAGACTGTTCAAATACATAATAAACTATTGTCATATTTTTGTTTAATATTCTTATTATATAGATGAGTGATGTAAAAAGAAAAAGATTTTGTGGAGAGGAGTTACAGTTCCTCACATCTCTAGTTCTCAAAAAAGCTGATGTTATAGAAAATAAAGATACAGATACTATTTCAAATACAAAAAAAAAAAAAAAAAAAAAAAAAAAAACTTGAGGGGAAATTCTTTCCAAATTCAATGAGAACGTTGTTTTCTCCACTCTTCCCGAACGATTCAGTAGTAGAAGGTAACGATGGTGTTACTGTACTATAAGTTGTTTTATTATTATCTATGAATGACTCAATAAATATTGTGGAGGAAATACATTTCCTCACTTCACAAGTTTTAGATAGAGTGACAGTTCTGGAAAACTCCCTCCTTCACCCCTTCTTCAAAATGTTAAAATGAATAAAAATTTACTTCACTGAATCATATAAGATAGATTATTGACAATATAGACATAATTGCATATGATCAAATATGAAAAATAGCATACAATTTTCAAGTTTGAAATTTTCAAAATTTAGAAAACCTATATCTCAAAAATTATTAAACTTATCAAACCTGTTTTGACATTCAATTGTGGTATATTTAGTCTAGTTTAAAAATGTTTAGAATATTTTATGTCGAAAACGTGCTCCTTTATGGTCAAAATGAAAAACCGAAAAAGTATGAAAATATAGCAGTTTTTGGGATTTTCAAAAGTGATCCGGGGAGGGGGAAGTGATGGTGCCGAGGTTGAAAACTTTTGCATCTTAATAACATCCCTTACCAGAAAAAAAAATAAACCTTCTACCCTCATTCGATGCAACTTACGAGTAGAGCTCCCTTTTCAAGACAAGGTTTCTGGGCTATATTAATATTCAATTTAATTTGTGTGTAGAAGGTGATTTTTATTTTCTGATCAAATTTTTTTTTTATCACTAATATATCATTATTATTTATGTTAAACCGTATAACTCAGTGAGTGAACATTATTTTTAATCAAATCAATAGACATCAACAATCTATTTCAATTTTTATTTATAAATTGGGCATGATTTTTAAATTAAAAAACAATTATATTATTATATTCAAGTATTCAAATTCATATTATATATATTCCTTGAAGAATATATATATGAACATTGAGTGCCCTAGAAAAATACTACTTTAGTAGCTAAATAGATAAATATATAAATATAATGATTATTACATGATTTTGTTGAAAAAATAATTATTCATTTCAAACTCGGATAAATATAATCTCTTAAATATCTATATATCTATTGATTTCATCAAAAAAGATATGTACAAGATCATTTTTATAGAGATTTCGAAGTACTTGGTGAACAAAGATTCGCATAACGTAGGCGGTTATTAATTTTTGCGGACAAATTTCTAATCGTGGTTTTGCTTTGAAAAATTTTTTAACTGCTTTTTTAACATTTTAAAATTTTTTTAACAGAAATTTTGAGAAACAGAGCTTCAATATTACAATTTATTGTGGTATGAATATTTTGTTACTTACTCTATCAACTTTTCTTGTACAATACCTTGAAGCTGTGAACTTTTTTTTTGCATTCGTCAATGACTTATTGTGCCACTTATTGATAATTCATTAATTTTTAATATTAAAATTTTGAAGTAAGAAATTTGTCATTCCAGAATGCACTTTTGTAGTGAGACAAGATTCTTAGTGCAAATAGCAGCACTAAAAAGTTTGAGGTTTTACGTTTCATGGAGGGCATGAAGAATCGAAAATCCGAATGAAATAAAAATATTTTGTACTCTGTCTTTTGTTTTTTTTAACAATGTTGATTTATTAAATTATTTTATCATTTTTAACTTAAATGAAATAGAAGTTATATATTTCAGAAGTAATCATCTACTTTTAAATTATTGCCCATGTAGTTATAATTAAATAAAAAAGATAAAAACATAATTTTTTTACAGAAACAACACCAGAGTAAAATGTTACAAAAAAAAACATTTCTAATCATCTTTTGATTTATACATTTCTTAAACCAACATAAATAATAAAAAAATTGATTGTTTACACTATATATATTTTTTATCTCATAGAATTTTAGTATAATATATTTTTCGCAGTTTTTCTAAAAATTGTGAAAATTTCACATATATCGCTCCTGAAATAATCAATTCAAATATGTTATACAAATAGAACAGATCTTTACTAATCTATAAATGATATCATTTCATGCTTACCCCTCTTTAAAATTACTATAAATCGAATACCATGTAATATTGCAGTTAGAACCTTTTCAAACCAATTATTTTCAAAAGTTACCAGCACTTAGAACTACGTCACACTATAGTTTTTAGTAGTTTCTTTATTTTCAACTGTTGTTACTAAAATCAATTTGGGACTTAGGTAACGTTGTAAGTGATTTCTGAGTGAAAACTCAATTTCTTAGTTAAGACCAAATGTGTTTGAACTTGGAGGAGACCGTGATTCAAGGAACGATTGTGATATCATTCTATTTCTTTTTTTTAACCTCGTACGGATTTTAAAGTTAAGAAATTATGTTTTTTCACTAATTAATATTTCTTATCTCTTTTATCCCTTTATATCTCAATGTCTCACACTTCTTTTCTACTTCTTTTTTTATTTGATCAGAATGAGCCACAGCAATGCGTGGTCGTGTACAGCTAGTTATCTATATAAGTCTATAATTTTTTATTTGAGAATAAAATCTTTAGGAGATTGCATTTTCGAAATACATTAATTCCTCAACATTTGCAGATTTTAATCAGATGACAACTAATTGAATGAGTAATATAAGAATATAAACGAAGTTTATAAATTACATAATAAGTAGGCTTATATATACTTAAAATTTATTGATGTATATGCCTTACCCTAACCCTTACCTTTTCAACAATAACTAGTTCAACAAGTTTTGGAATATAACTTTTTCCATATGTACAATGCCTATCAAATTTCATGACCATTATTATTTTCTTATTATTTTAACAGTTATTTATATTAATTTTAATTTTCAAATAGAGTTTAATGAAATTGCTACTTCACAATTTTTACAATATTCTTCGAATTTCTGCAACTTTGGTTCAAATCGAAGGAGCTGTTTTCTAACTAAAATGTAATGGATGGAATTTGATGACATATTTACCTAATTCATCATTTGTTTATCAATCCCTAACTTCCCTACAAATTTTGGCCAAATTGAACCTGCATTTTTTTGAGATATAGGCATTTCAAGGAAAATATGTTTGCGCAAATGTTTGAGAATGTAGTCGATGGAATTCAATAAGATTAATATTCTTTCATTTTTTCATCAAAATTCAACATTCTTCCAGCTTTGAGGTAAATTGAATGGGATATTTCTGAAATATAGGCTTGTCTAAGAGAATAAATTTATGTGTCCATTGGCAAAAGTATGGTATGGAATGTGATGAGATTTATATAGAACCATCTAGACAGCAACCGGCACAATCTCTGAAACTTTCATGAAAAACGGTTGGAAATGATATGCATCACAGAGAGTTGACTAGAGACAGGAACCGAATGTGTTTTTCATCTTCTGTTACCAATCTTTTCAAAAATGAGTCGTTTTAATGCCGTTTCCGTTGGGAATCACAAACAGAAATGTGTGGTGCCAAGTTGACTTCGGTTAGAGAGTGAGGGATCCAAACATTAAGCCTGGAAACAAAGTCGAGCTTGTGCAAATGGTTTTCTACAGTTGTTTGCGACACATTTAGGGCCATAGCAATCTCTCGCACTGATTAGGAGGGATTTTGATCAACAATGGCCTTAACACTTAACATTGCTCTTTTCAATTTTATGTGGGCGACCAGACCATTCAGCATCATTTATGTCAAAATTTCCTGAATGAAATTTGGCAAACCAATATGTGTGTGACAGGTGTTTGGTTAAGGCATCATCCCCATACTTACTTACGGGCTCTACAGTCCGAGATGACCCTTGGCCTCCTTCACAATCTTTTTCAAATCCTCTCTATCCTTCATTCTTATCCTCCAATTTTCCATTCCCATTCTCTTTAAATCCTCTTCCACGTCACTTTTCCAACATTTTCTCGGTCGTCCTCTTTTCCTATTTCCAGTAAATTTCTCTCGAAGTATCTTTTTCGTTGCTTTGTCATCTGGTAGTCTTTCCATGGGTCCTAGCCAACTAATTCTTCTAGCTTTAATAAAGCGTACAATTGATGCCTCAATAATTCATCCAGCTCCTGATTTGTCCTTATCCTCCACTCTCCTTGTATGCATAGGGGACCAATAATTTGTCTCATGATTTTTCTTTCGAAAATCCTTAGTGCTTCTGGTCAGCTACTTTCAGCCAGCATCCAGGCTTCGGCTCCATAGCACATAAGTGGTCAAACCAAGGATTTGTACATTTTGAGTTTTATGACTCAGATAGGAATGTCGATTTAAAAAACTATAGCATAATTCTTTGTCTTATTTTCGGGCTAATCAAGTTTTCGCTATTGACTACATGAAACTCTCCACTGCTTCAAAAGAGTATTTCTGAAAAACAAAAATGGTCTGGAAACCGTCTGGTTTCCTTCTTGAATCTAAGGTCGAGACCACCGTATACTTGGTTTGTTTTTGTGTCATTAACTATTAATCCAACCTTCTTACATTCTACCACCAATGTCGATAGAACTCAGCTATTGGCGCTTTGCTTCTACCTATAATTGCAATGTCATCAGCATATCCCAATATTTCTCTTGTTCGGCATGCTAAATTACCACCCGTTGTGATCCCTTTAACTGCATCATGTAGTGGCAAGTAAAATAGAATTGCTCTGAGAGTGCACCTCCCTGCCTTACTCCAGAATTAAATTGGAAGATTTTCCTAACTTGATTGCCAATTAATACTTTAGCTTGTGTGTTCAACATAGTCATTTCAATTAGGTGGATTAGTTTATATGGTATATTATATTCACACAATGCACTAAAAATTTGGGTTCTTTTAATTTGACCAAGGCTTGTTTAAAATCTATGAACAATATATGCAAATCAATATTGTGCTCATAACATTTTTCGAGCACTTGTCATTAAATAAAAATCTGATCGCAAGCACCTCTCTTAGGCCAAAAACCACACTGGTTTTGGAAAGAATCCATTATGATTCTTTTTGAATACATTTTTAGTCTTTGTACCAGAAGGTTGGATAAAATTTTATATACCACATTTAAAAGGGTTATTTCCTGGTAGTTTTCACATACGATTTTATCACATTTTTTGAATATTGGGAAAATTAAACCTGAGCACCATTCCCTAGGCATTTCCCCATCAAGCCATACCCTCAGCATCGGATTATATAATCTCTGTCGAAAAAAATTTCCACTACATTTAATAATTTCTGCTGATATACTGTCCTCTCCAGGAGCTATTTTGTTATTTCTTAATCCTTCTAATGCGTCCTCAAAATCCTCAAAGGAAGGCGTTTCAATATCAGGATCAACTTTCATATCTGGCTCACAGGCATCATTGATATTCTCATTGTCATTTTCATTTTCGCTGTCATTTAGTATCTCTCTAAAATACAGACAGACAGACCAATGGCTAAAAATGTGTTTTTCAGACTCAAGGGGCTCTGAAACGTATAGATCCCTCAGAAACCACATATCGGAAATTTTACCCAATTGCAATACTTACCTAGTATAGGTAAGAAAGTAATAAATTAAAATAGAAAATAGAATATGCTGTATCATTCTGGGTTCGATTCCGATGAATTTTTTTGTTTTGTCGGTAATTTAATTATCTTTCAAGCGTTCACCTATAAACTTTACTATCTATTCATCACTTGCATACCCTCTCCCAATAGTACGCCATCCTTACTATAAACATTCATTTTGGACTTAAAACTATTTCTCATTTTTCTGACAGTTTGGCCCTCTGCATACTCTGACATCAATTATGCTGGATGCTTCCTCCAGGTGCTTTCCATGTTCCAAGATGTATATTTCTGTGCTGAAAACTTGTACTCTTAATTTTGAGGTCTCTTGATGCTGCAAATTTAGCCAATCGGTACTCATTTTCATTTGTTGTATTGTGCAGTATAAATTTTCTTGCCACATCTTTGATGTAATCCTCTTTCCCAATCTTGGCATTAAAATCTCCTAGGGTTACCACTGCATCATTTCTAGGGGTTAAATCAAAGATCCTAGCCAATTTATCATAAAACTCATCCTTTTCTTCCTCATTTTTATTTTCTGTGGGTGCGTGCACGGAGATAAGAGTTATATTTCTAAATTTTCCCTTGCCTTGCAGATTCTATTGTCGATAGGTTCATAATCAATTAAGGAGCCTCGGAGTTTCTTACTTATTATAAATCCTGTTCCAAGGTGACCTTTCCTTTCTTCTGATCCACTGTAAATAAGAGAGTAATCACTTTTATCTATATGTCCTTGTCCCTTCCATCTTATTTTCTGTAATGGAACCACATCAATATTAAATTTCATTACCTCATTAGCAATTTCTTTCATTTTTCCTGCCTGAAGCATAGTTCCTCGTTCCATGTAGCCAAGGTCAAACATTTCCAGTTATTTGTTTTCTTTTTCTCGCCAGAGTCACTGCCATTATTTCTGTCCAGCTTTTCTTTGATCGTAGGTTTCGTAACCAGAAATGTTTTGCAAGATGGGGGGGAAGGGTTAGCCTCACACTAAACCCCCATACCAGGAGGACCGGTGGCTTTGATTTTGGGGTGCCCTCCCCTAGGAAGTTGGCTTCACTACGGCTGTAGAGCTCTCCCTACCCTTCCGCAGTAGGCAAGCTAACTATGTCTCAGGAAGCTGCCGTTGACTCCGGTACAGTTCGTCCACCACCATTCCTCAGGTGTAAGCCCTGCTGCTGACTTGCATAACTAGATACCACCTCTATTAGAATTACCCAGGGAGCACCACGAGGAGGTAAAGGTTGGATTTGGCCCCCCTAAAATGCTCCCCTGCATCATCCCCATAAACACTGCAAATTTTTCTGTGAGCTTTTGCAGCACGCTTACCTTTTTTAAAATAATACAACAAAATATGCTGATAATGAATGATATTTTCATCCATATTCACAGTGCAACAGCAAACACAATACTAAGCTCATTTCAACAAGATCTAACAGTTATAGTTGTTGACATATTACAAACAGGATAAACAATCCACCTTACGGATTAATTCATCAGATAAGAAGTATCGTAGTGACATAAAAATAAACAGAAAAAACCAAAGGATTTATTTGCCAACCCAATAAAATTAAAGGAAAGCTTAAAATAAAATCTAAAGACTTTCACTTACCACCCTCTTCTTAGCAGAAATAAATATTTTCAGACAAAGGGGAAGTGAAAGTAAAAATTATAGGCACTATATTTATTTACATTTCATTGTGTGTATTTTTATTTGTTTAAATACCCTTATATAGAAAAATTTTATTTTATATATCACTGTATTCCATACAATTAAATATTAAATAATACCAACGATAGCATTTATGAAAACTTCACATGTATATGTTCATAATGTTGTTGGAGTCCGTATTATATTAAGCTCATGTTACGTATGTACTCTTTCGAGTGAACTCGGACGCGCTCGTTTTCGGTTCTTCCTTTACAACTATTATCGGTTACAATCTCTTATATCTCCTTTAGTTAATTATCAAATTCTTTCATATTTTATATTTAGCTATTTTTTTTATCAAAGATTAATGTGAAATGATTAATTATTTTAAATAAAAAAAATTAAAGATATTGTAGAGGGAGCTAATATTGAAAATTAGCCGTTTAAGCCCTGTTAGAGAACATCAATGAGAATAAAACCTACATCATATTAAAAACTGCTTAATAGTACATAGATATAATGAGTTTAATCAAGATCGTTAAATGCATTTCTGAGAAAATCATAAAAATGTGTAAAATCAATTATATGAAGTACCACTTCCGATTTGCCGATTTTGCCAAAAATGTTGCTGTAACATTTAATGATTATAAAATCCACAAATACGCAATTTCAGTTTCGTATGGCTTTTTGTTTTTTAGCTAGGCTGTTAACATACATACACACGCAGCCACAGAGACACACACTCACACATACACACACATACCATTTTGCGGGACTTGATTATTTTGACTCAGGGGACCTCAAAACGCATTTCTGTTGAAAACTCAGATTCAAAATTTTCACGATCGCAATACTCACTCTAAATATATATTACATATATAGGTAAGTGAAAGTAAAAATTAACTGCTTCTTAAAATATGAGCTAGCATCATATTAAAGAAAAATAAATGTATAAGTCTGATTTATAAAAAAAAAAAAAAAAAAAAAAAAAAAAAAAAAAAAAAAAAAAAAAAAAAAAAAAAAAGCATATTTTAGTGTGTACAGTGTAAAAAGATGGGAGCAATTCCGTGAATAAATCCTGCACACAGAAGGTTGGCCAGACCTTCAGTACTTCGCTCACACGGGACCTGAACTTGATTCAGACTCCGCACAACTAAAACTTTTAAAAGTGAAAAAATGGTTAGTGCCAAAAGGCATTTCTCAAACTCCAACTCAATTTAAATACAAAACCCATTTGATACAAAGGGACTCCCTTTAAAAAAAGAAAAAAAAATCTGGTGCGCACAACACACAACTTCCATTTATGACTCAACTTTAAATAAGAATTATTTTCGGGCCATGTTGAGTGGGCTATTATAAAATTTTTGAATTGCATTTTTAACTGAGCTAAAGCTAAAAAAATACAGCTAACAAATCATAAGTATAATTAAAATAACAAAAGTCCTATTTATTATATCACCGGTTGATTATCGAATGTACGACTATTACTTATTAAACTATTATTGTCCATTGCAAAGTTCACTAAAACGGAATTAAGAGATTTGCATTGTCTGTCTTAGACAAGTCAAAAGTTGTCACACAAATTGTAAGTGGATATTGTTGGAATATCACAAAAGGAAATTTCATCAAACTATTCACTAATTTAATTTTCTAAAAGGTTACATGACCATATTTCGGAATAAACGGACATTGATACCTAATTATTTAAATATAATATCATATCTAGAATTATTAAACTACAGTAAATGTATTTAAGGTTATAAACATATGCTTTATACATCCATTAAAGGATTTTATATTTTACTCCTTTCACACAAGTACTATGAAATAGTTTTTTTAACAATGTCATTGCCTTGTACATACTTTTTTCTAACTTAAAAATATTTTTTAAAGTTTACGTTTAGTTAGTAAATTTCATTTAATTTCCTTGAAATCATGTGATTTACGTTAAATAATATTAGTTTTCAAAAATTATTAATTATAATTTTTTTGCCACTCTCCGTTATCTTCTACAACTTTCTATATTAGATATTGTTTTTTCTAAAATTCTTCGGTTCCCAATGATATATCATACGTATACCGGAGTCTCATTTTCGACCTGGATAAGCATTTTTATTTTTTTCCCCTTTATTCAATTATCAAATTTTTTCAAAAGTTATATTTAGCATTTTTTCGTTACTCTTAATAATGAGAGATTATTAATTATTTAAATTAAACCATATTAAAGGTACTTTAGAGGAAGACGCATATGAACATTGAGCATTTAAGCCCTGTAAAGTGACATCAACGGGGATAAGGCCTAAATGATATTAAAGATGACTTAATTATACAATGATACACCGAGTTTAATCAAAATCGTTATAGCCATTTTTGAGAAAATTGTAAAAATATGTTTTACCGTTGATATAAAGTGGCACTTCTGGTTAACCGATTTTAAGGAAAAAGTTGCTGTCACATCTAAGGCATATATCTATCTTAAATGTTTTGTACGACTTTTCGTTTTTTGAGCTAGACTGCTAACGTACTCACACACAGACCATTTTTCGGGACTTGGTTATTTGGACTCTGGGTACCCCAAAACGTGTAATTCCGTTGAAAATTCAGATTCAAAAATTTTCACGATCGCAATACTTACCCTTACCATATATTACATATGTACGTATGTGAAAGTAAAAAAAGAAATATGTATATTAGGCGTTTCCGTAATGACATTCTAGAGGTCCCAAAAAATGATTTAAAATGCAGCTCTCCTCCTCTCCGATGGCCTTCGATGAAGTGCAAGAGTCCATTATTTTCAGTAATAATAGAACTAAAAAGGGGCTTTTAAAATATGATAAACAATTAATGAGAGGTAGATTAACCATCTTGGATTACTGAGAATTGTGTATGGTTCATACTTGTTTTGTATAGACCAATACCTAAATATGCTTTGCTTGAATAAAATGTACAATATGAGTAGGTTGCTATAAGATTTTATATTACACTATAGGCATCTGTACTCATTATTTTAATTTTTAATTACTTAATTCTTTTCATATAACAGCGTTTATTAATATTTTTTATGTGAAAAGGAGAAATATACGGGAAAAATCCGGAATATACGGGCAAAATCTGATAAAACCGGGAAATGTACGGATATTTTTTGGAGAAGCGCTGGATACCCTGATGTGCAGTGTACCCATAACTGGTAAGTTTAAAGTTCAAATCCAAAAGAGTTGAGAAAATTAAAATATTTCTGTACTAAACAAATACTAATATTTTAAATTAATGTTCTGGGGAAATGTAGTTCCAACTATGTATTGAAATTGTTAAGAAAGCTTGTTACAACTGTAGAACTATTGAGAAATTTTGTTCCGACTATTATCATTATTGGGATATTTTCTTTTATCTATAGAAATTGCATTTCTATAGATTTATTAGGAAACCTCTACAAACAAACTTAGTTGTTGTTCATGAGTAAATCTAATAATGTAAATATTAATTTTAAAATGTATTCATCTAAAAATCCATTTATATATCTTTTAATTTTCAGAAGAAGGTAGCGGTAGAAGTAGAAATCCTGTACGAAGATCTAATTCTAGTCCAGAAATGAGTTCCAATTGGAAGAATCCTCTTCTCAATCCCGATTCTGAATTTGATTTCTCAGAAAATAAAAAGAAACAAACTTACTCAAAGGATATGAGGTCAGTGGATTAGAAATTTTCAGTTGTTGGTCACTAGGAAGGAAGTTTAAATATAAACTTGTAAATATATAATTTATTTTTTAAGCGTTTTAATGGAGTTATACTTTTTACAAGAAAAAGTAATACAAAATGGTAGTTTTGATTTAAAAAGTAATAATTGAATACTTGCATATTGATCAGGTTATTGTTTGTTGATATTTTTGGTTATGTGTAAACCTCCATTGTTTTTCTATTGTTATTTTGTTCAATATTAGAAAAATTTGTATTGTTTAAATCAAAATTATGGTTTAGTTTTGTGCTGTGTTGTTCTTGTTGTATTTATATTTTTGCGATTGCTGCAATTTGTCTCACATTGAGCCATTATGGTGTTAGTTTTTGCGATGTTTCCATTATGTAAACCTTCTTACAATTTTTTCAATTTACTATTTTATCTTTCATATTAGATTAGTGATTTCATATTTTATTATTGTGGTTGTAAAGATCTAATTTTACATTTGATAAGTCATGAGTTTTAAACTTTTTGTTTCCTCTGTAAGGTTTTGTATATATATTGCATTTTCTGTCTGATATATTCTGCTATTTTCATTGATATTGCTGTTATAGTTTTCTATTTTAGTCTCATTATTTAAATCTGTATAAAATTTTTGTTTTGTTTTTCTTTTTGTATTTGTATTATCGTTTCTAATTGTTTAATGTGTTTTGGGAATTGGAATTGCTTTATTACTGTTGTTTTTTCGTAATCCTAGCGGAAGGAGATGTCTTGGGTGGCGGTCATAAAAAGACTAAAATAGTGGAAACACTATTTTAGTCATTTTATGACCGCCACCCCGGATCCTCTCCTTCCTCTAAAATATACAACAGTCTACCATCAAGTATTCTTTATGAATCCTTATTTGTTACTCTGTATCATATTTCATTTATCAATTTTTTTGGATAAATTCTTTTTAAAGATAATATTGAGTACTTGATGGTTGATTTTTGTATATTTTAGAGGAAGGAGATGGTCCTGAGTAGTGGTCATAAAAATACTAAAATAGAAGAAAAAATATTTCAATTTAAAGCCAACGTTTCGACTAAACTTTGCAGGCCTTCTTCAGGGCTAGAACGAACAAGATACAAAAGAATATAAAAAATTGTGGAAGTTACATAATATTTAGATAAAAATTCTAAACAATGAATAAACTTATTGAAATTATAAACAGTAAGTACATAGAAATATTAAGAACAATAAACTATATAAACAGAGTAAACTAAGTAACCAGATCCTAAACTGAAGTAAATAAAAGGGTGGATAATATATGTAATTATAAATATACTCTTACAGACCTCAAGGAAAGATTGAAAGAAAAAGGAAAAATAATCTGAAATAATGGGCATAAAGAGAGTATGAAGAAAAAATAAATAAATTTAAAAAAAAATTGACTTCAGTTTATGATCTTGTTACTTAGTTTACTCTGTTTATATAGTTTATTGTCCTTAATATTTCTATGTACTTACTGTTTATGATTTCAATAAGTTTATTCATCTTGTTTAGATTTTTTATCTAAATATTATGTAACTTCCACAATTTTCTATATCCTTTTGTATCTTGTTCGTTCTAACACTGAAGGAGACCTGCAAAGTCGGGTCGAAACTTTAGCTTTAAATAAAATAGTTTTTCCACTATTTTAGTCTTTTTATGACTGCTACCCTGCTATAATCTTTTATATTACGTTTTCTCTGTGTCTGTATGGGTGATTAGAACAGTAGTTTAATATGATATTACTTGTTATTTATTTTTTTTTTAGCTCTAATTCTTGTAGTTAAATATAAAAAAAAGAAATATATCATACATAACAGTTTCATTTCTTTCTATAGCCTTCTATTACTACATCACACCTTCCTTTTTAGTCATATGATTTTTTCTCCAGTTTAGATATACTGAGACCCAAGTGTCATATTGAAAAATATGTTGAATTATCCAATTTGTTCCATTGATTCTTGCTTTACAAATATCAAAAGAAGAGATTGTTAATGTGTTTATAGTACAATATGTTTTGCTAGTCTTATAGCTCAATTGTTTTTTACTAAACTATGTAATATAAATGATATTTTATTTTCCAATCCTAAGACTAAAATTAGTGTGCTACTTAACAGAACATGATGGCTGATTAATACATCAATTAGATTAAGTATTAATTACAAAAATATAGTTTCATGATGTAAATACAAATATATATCTATAGAAGTTTTACACATTCTGAATTGTCTGTTGTAGAGGAAACTGCGAAGCTATTCCAGAGGAAATGGGAACAACTCCTCCGACTTCAGAGGCTCTTACGCCTGCTCCCTGTGATATTCCAGACTCTAAATTAATAAAACCTGTAAGATTCAGTTTTGGTATCTGTGATTATATTTTATCTGAATATTAATTATAGAGTTTTTTCATCTTTTTTATCATTGCATATTTAAAATGAATAGCTATATGCTACTATTCTCACTGTTAGAAAGTTGACTAGTGATTAGAAAACTGTTCTTTATAGGAATCATACCTCAATAAGTAACCTTGAGTAGGAATAGAGGGAGAAGTAGAGGCTGAAAAGAACTAAATCCCCGCCCACACTCCCTGGCCCTGGAAAACCTCGTATAGCCTTAACGGCGAGGAAGGGGAGAACAAAAAAAAAAAATTATATGCTAGGGATGTAAGGATAGCGAGCTGGGTAGCACTGTGGTAATTCCAATGCTAAAGGTCGCAGGTTCGAATCCCGCCTCATGGCAGAAAAATTATTTATTCTGTTACATTGGCTGTGGGGCGACCCTGGGTAGGTAGACCTCCTGGGGCGCACCCAGCCGCTATAAAATGGGTGCCCTTAATTAAGGGGAAAAACCTGGCAGTCGAGTGTGATCTCGTTCAAATCACGACCTTGCACAACTGTGGACCAATAAACAGTACTTTCCCTAAATAGTACTGAACACAAGACCCTTCATGGCTTGTAGTGGTACAGGTTTTTTTTTTTATATGCTAGGGATGTTACAGCAACTTTTTTCGAAAGTATTTATTTTTGCTAAGAAGAGGGTGTGATCTCGTTCAAGTGAAAGTAGTGTGATAAAGGCACCACACCAGATTTTTTTCTTTGAAATTGCATTTATAACATATTTATTTCATCAAAACGTCTTGTGAAAGATTTTGAATGAACTCATAATGTTGTTCCGCTCAAGTATGCCTAATAATGACAGCAATTCTCTTATTCATATAAATGTGATTAAAGTACTAACTGGCAGGAAAAAAGTAAATAAATAAGGTTAATTCTGGTGTAAATGTCATTAAATGAATTACACAGCTAACAATTTCTTTACATTACACAAAATGTTAACACAGAAAAATTACTCGTACTTCTAAACAAGAGAATGTAAGCAAGCAATTTTTTTCTCGTCTGTGGGTTTTTGCCTCTGCTCCCTAGGAGCCGAGAAAAAAAATTATAAAATTTATTTGTTTATTCCTTATAAAGGTGAGAAATCTAAAAGTTATTGTATAGTTTTGAAGAGCAATAATTTAGCTTTCCGACGGTTGTAGTAACGTTGACTTAAGAAAAAAACCTGAGGAGTTATGAATATTTAGTAAAGGCATAAAAGCAAACCTTCCCATAAAATTGCGTCGAAAAATTTACATTTTTTTATTTCATTACAAACTGGTATTTAAGAGTTTTAGTAGGCCCTAAAAACATATTTCAATTGTTTTTCATGACATAAATTTACTTGGCCTACTTTACTGGAAGCGTCATCCAATCATTCCAACCTTCTGAGATGCCTGAGGCTGCCCGAAGGCTACAAGAGGACATCAACTGCATCAACAGATGGGCAGAAATAAATGAATTAAAGCTGAATGCAGATAAAACCAAGGCTATTATCATCGGGTCCAGACATCTCATTAGCTCCCTTCCTTACTTTCCTCTACTTAATCTCAATAATCGTCCTATCCATTTTTTCCCTACAGTCAAAAACCTAGGAGTAACCTTTGACCAGAACCTCTCCTGGAGTAACCATATCTCCCAGATTACCCGAAAATCCCCTTAAACAACTCCTAAGATTCCGTGATTGTATTCCTCTAAAAACCAGACAGCTCCTTGTAACCTCCCTTGTATTCCCCCACTTCGACTACGGCTGTTTGGTGTATGGATTGCTATCTGCCAGGCTGGAAATGAGACTAAAGAGACTCATGAATTGTTGCATAAGATACATTTTCGGGATCCCCAGGCGTTCACATGTTTCACTCTGGTACACCAAGTTGAAGTGGCTTCATCCTACTTCCTGACGACAATTACTCCTTGGTGTTTTTTTTTTCCAAGTCTTCAGAACCAAAAACCCTCCCTACATCCTGGAACTTTTTTTTTTTTTTTTTTTGGTCCTTTCCTTCCTCGCCGTTAAGGCTATACGGGATTTTCCCGGGCCAGGGAGTGTGGGCGGGGATTTAAAAGACTCCCCCGGCACCGGGACGCGAACTCGTGACTATTTTTATATCTTTAATTCATATGTCAGGTTGCCAGGCAACGGCGGTGCAGTGCACACGCTTTAGCCCATTCGGCTACCCCGCCCACTACATCCTGGAACTTATTACTCTACGCTCCTCTATCCACTTTCTCAATACTAGGTCTCTACCTATAGACTTATATATTCCTTCCCTCCCATAAAACTTCCTCCTTCATCAAATCCTTCGTCATTCGTGCTGCTTCCTTATGGAACTCACTTCCTACCTCCATGCATCAATCTTCCTCCACAAATTCCTTCAAACAACTCCTGTTCCAACACCTACTCTACATTCAAACTTCCCCTAACATTTAAAATTACTTGCATCTATCTGTACAATGTTTAATTTCAATCTATTGCACAGTTGAAATAACAATTAACATTAAATTAGTTTGTATTTTGATTATGTCAGATTAAGACCGATACATTTGTAACTCTGTTATTATTCTTAGGGGACAGTAGTCCCAGAATAAAATAATTTTTTCATTTCATTTCATTTTCATAATTCGTTCAATACAATTAGCAATATGTTTTTTCTATTTTACATCAAATCGAAAAAAAAAAAAAAAAAAAAAATCGATTGATATATAATAATTTATAAATCCTTGCAGAGTTAAGTCAGAAAACATTAATATAAAAAATAATAAAATTTTATAAAAAAAAATTTCTTGCCTTTTAGGGTGCATTGGCAAGAACCATCTGACATGGATCTAATATTTTTCGATCTAGTATCATCGAAAATATTTTCATTGAAATCCGTGACCCCTCATCCGTAACCTTCCCTTGTAAGACTCTAAAACAATTATCATTTTTTCTCCTCTTCCTCGCCTTTTACTATATACAGGGTTTTCCTGGGCCAGAGGGTGAGCACTGGGGATTAATGCCACAGTTAAAAGACACCCCGGGCACCGGGACGCGAACTCGTAACTATTTTACTGTCTCCACCTTTGGTTATCAGGTAGACAGGCAATGCTTAGTGCTGTGCACATGTGTTAGCCCGCTCGGCCACTCCCCCCCCCTAAAAACATTTGTTCAAAATATCAGTCAACACCTTAAATGTTTTGTGAATTGAAGGGTTTTATCCAGGAAAACTGGAAAAAATAGTTATTGGCCAACGTTCCTAAGATGTTAAGGAAAGATAATATAGCACCAAAAGTTTTATTGGAATACTTTCATTTTGAGTTTTTTTCGCCTCTGAACCACTGTGCGCCAGTGTTCCAGTTCCACCATCATCTACCACCCGTACACGAATTCTTCAAAATACTTCTTCTCTTCTTTCATGAGGAGGGGGAAATCATTTTCTTTAATAATGTATATTCCTGTTTTCCTCTGTAGCATCCTCCTTATAAAATAAATAAACCTTAAGAAATAGAAAAAAGATAATTAGCACATATAATCTTAATTTCTACGTAAACAATTATAATTAAATGTTATATACGGCAGCCTTTCTTCTCAACTGGAGCACCTTTGCTGAGTTGAATTTCCAGTGCCTTCTTCCTCAAAAGCTAATCCCCTTCCAGATTTTATATCAGATCCTCTCGATCTAATACTCGGCAGATTGATGAGAAGTAGAATTTGGCGAAGCTGTTAACAGAGCTTGACACACATGTCTCCAAAGGCGCTCAGTCCTCGCCTGTTTATACTGGGGCTTGTCCAGCTGCCTCAGATTAAAGGTTAGCCGATAAAATTCTGTTATTCTTAAATCCAATTCTATTCTGTTCCTAATAAACATTTTAATAACTACAGTATGTACATCGAAACATTATTTTTCTTAAGTATATTCACTTTTTCCTAGTCATAAATTAAAAATGTTAAAACATTTAAAAAAACAAACTAATAACTTAAAATTAGAAGATACACTTAAAAAAAAAAACAGATTGTGACAATCTATTGGATTCATCATTGGCAAAATTGACAAATGGGAATTGTAATTTCTTCTCTATATTCTGTAACTCTAGTCATCTATTTTATACCTGCCATTTTAAAAATCTCTGCCGGTAAGCTGTCAGTTCCAGGAGCCTTAGTGTTCTTTAATTTCTCTATTTCCTTGGTATCCTCTGCAACTGGTCCTTCTTCATCCTCATCCTTATTACTCACTTGGAAGAAATGGTCATTCCAAGTTAGTTCCACTTCTGCTGGGTTCAATAAGTCTCTCATCCTTGAATATTGCTTCAATAATTTCTAGCTTCATTATTCACTTTTAATGATTCTATTTTTCCAGCTTGTTTGTTTCTGATATTATTTTATTTTCTTGAGTTACTTTCTTTGGTTTTGCTTTTGCATCTCTGTATTCTGGTTTAGGGATATTTCAATCCTTGAAATCAGTTTCTAATGGCATCCTTTAGAGATTGGCTGAGGCACTTCATTTCCCAGGTGTTGTAAACAACTTATGGATAGAATCTTTCTGCCTCTTCTAGATATGAATGATAAGATTCTCAATCTGTAGATTTTTGGATTTCTAAACTCCTCATATGTTGTAGTGTTTTCACACAAGCATGTGTGTGAGCATGTCTCTTCATTAGATTCATGCCAGGTTACAACATGTGATGTGATCTGATGAGAGGCTAATGTTATATGTATAACCTTTAATTCAACTTATTACAGAAGATAGGTTTTATACCCCTCTTAAGGATATTAATGTTATTATTAATAATATATTCCAAAAGAAGCTCGCTTCTTTGGTTTTCATTATGGCTTACCCAAATAATGTTGTGAGCATTGATGTCTGGTCCCATCAGGGTATTTCCTCTTGTAGCCTTGATGATGAAATCAAGTTCTTCAGTAGGATCATTATACTCATAAGACAAGTAATCCACCATTATGGTTATTGTCCTATTTGTCATGCCTCCTCATAGAGTATAGCTGGCTGCTGCACCATCTCTAGAACATAGTTGCCAAAGAGGCAATCATTTTCATGTTTTTTTAAACAGTATGGAAGCCCTGGGATTGGTGAAAATAGAAATAACTCTGTAACCTGTAATACCCAATCCCCTAATCCTACTATTAAGTAGTTAAGTTTCATGAATTAAAATTAAGGCAATATCCTCACCTTTAATGTATTGCTGGAGATCTCCACACGTTAATCATTATTTTCACTGGTTAGATGAAGTTTGTGCTTACCAATGGTAGGAAAGTACCTATCTGTTTTGCCCATTTCAGCATTTATGTCTCCAGCAATAATTTTTATATCATTCTGTAGACAGGAATCCAATTTTCTTTCTAAATACTCATAGAATGCATCTTTGTCTTCATTTTCAGTATCTTCTGTTGGAGCATGATTTCTTATAATACTTAAATTGTAAAACATTCCTCATACTCTTATGATACAGTTTGGTAATTAAAATGATATAATTAAATTTTCATCATAAAACAACTTTGTGTTTTGCTGTTAAAAGATAAAATTGCATTAATCCTGAAACTTTAAGATTCTGTAAAATCTAAAACAGTAGAGGTAAAGCAAAACAATTCGGTATGGTTGCTTATATCAATGAATAGAAAAGCCATGTTAAGTTGCATCAAAATCTGAGGTAGTTGAGCTCACATGGAATTAAATTGCAGTTTCTTTTTTATTTGTAGACATTGATAATATTTTTTAATTATTCTCTATTTTTAAGTTTTTATCAATTTAATGTTACTTAAAATATCACCAGGAATGTGATCCGTCTGGCTTGCCACCCCTTGGATTCAAACGTGATAGAGGTCATACAATTTCAGTTATGAGTCCTGCTAGAAAACCAGGATCAGGGTGGAGTGATGCTCGACCACGCAGTCCAAAGCCTAGAGAAATCACTCCTACTAAATCAGGAGTCAACCCAGCGTAAGTATTAGGTTGTATAATTTTTACTTATTTATAAAATGTATATGGCTTTTACTTTTATTTTTATTTTTTGGTGAACTATTTTTTATGGAAAAATTCATATGTTTTTTTAAGATTATGATAAAGGATAGGTAATCGTTTGTCTCTCTGTCTCATTGATTTAATTCTTGTTTACTCCCTTGAGATCTCAAAGCAATTTCACTTTTCTAATAATACATTTATATATTTATTTTATGTATATAGTAATTTATTCTATACATGGAGTTCTTTTTTGTATTACATAAGGTTTTTGTAAACTAAATCTCATCCATACAAAATTATTGTATTTTTACATTTGTCACAAATGAAATCATCCATAAAGACCTTAATATTCCATATGTTTCCGGTTTGGCCTAATCCAGATACCTATCCTTCCATAACAAACTGCAGAACCATCCGAGCCCTCTCGTTTCAAATCTTGCTTCCTCCTCGATCCCTGATAACCCTCCAAGGCCTCGTGATCTTGTGTAAATTTATTATTTGAGTGCTATCAGTGGGTAGTTCCTCAACAACAGATTTCATGTTGTTATATTCCTGAGTGCACATTTACTAGTTGTATTTTTTTTTTTACATTAAATTATTTTTTAATTTTATTATTGAAATTTACAACTGTATTAAATGATAAATACAACAAGTAAATATGAAGCAAGTAACATAACATGTACAACATGAAGATAAACTACCCATTGGTAGCAATTCCAATTATATTTCTATATTAGAAGGTCCCGAGGCCATCTTCTTTTCAGACGTTATCAGGAATAGAAGAGGAAGCAAGGTTGGAAACAAGAGAGTTCGGATGTTTCAGAAGTTTATTATGGAATGATAGATATCTGGATTGAGCTAAATCGGAAACATATGGTACATTAAGGTCGTTATGGATGATTTTATTTGTGATAAAGTAGGGAGAATTAAGGATTTTGGATTGTATGGATTGGATACAAGAGGAATTTGATGGTTTAGTAGAGCCCCAAAGCTTGATCCCTTAAGTCCAAATAGGCTTTATTATAGTAATATATATGAGTCGGTTGTAAATAGTTGGAAGTTTAGAGAGTTTGTCTAGTAAATTATAAATAACCCGTTGAAGGTTTAATCGTAAATGACCTTTTGGCGGGGAATACTGAATATTCTTTCCGCTTCGTCGGGAGACTAGGTTATTTACACTTGTGAATATTAAAACAAAACCCCGGCACTGGATATAGACTTTTTGAGGGTGTTTAAAACTGTTGTTGGAAATTCAGGAACTTAATACTGTTGCGACACTGAGTGAGAAGAAACAGTAAGAATATATATACATGAAATGTGGGACTTAGTAAACACTTTGAATGAATTGACTCACCTGGTTTGTTATTCATCAATTGTGAGGCATATAGGACAACTAAATAAAATGACTTTTCACTCTTGTATAATAAAATAATTACTTTTGACAACTGTAATAAATGAATCTATTAAAGTATTATAACTGTAGGCCTGATATTCTTAACCTTCGAGTGCGTTCCCCTCTCTTCTCCGGCATCCTTCTCCAGCTGTTGCTACCTGCTCGGCCCTTTTCCTTCTTCCTTCTTTATCGATTGTTTATCGATTTGAGACTTTTAAATGAATAGTTTGTCCACTGTATAATTGAGTACAATTCATCGTGCAACCTCATATTCCTACACATTTCTTCCCATTCCCTCACACAATTTCACATAAAGGAGTAAATACTGGGAGCTATCTACTACAAAGTGCTGGAGTAGTCGGAAACTTTGAGTGGTTTCTTGTTGTTGAAGGATTTATCAGTTAGATAGGAACAGATAATGAGGAAGTATGTAGGTGGTAGGAATTTACTGAGTTTGTACATCAGTTCCGGAAGCCAGACTCTATCAAGCGCCTTTTCAACCGTGCTCCAATGCAGAGAAGACTACATCCACCACACGATGGCATTGCTGAATGGTGGAGTGGGATGTGCAGAATCCAAATTGGTGATCTGGGATAATGTGTTTAGAGTCTATGATGGGCTACAGGCGTTTTAAGATGAGTTTACACAGGATTTTGTCCATAATAGATAAAAGAGAGGGATTAAGAGGATGGATGTTCTGGCGGCTTTATGAGTTTAGGTATCATTTTGACAATGGATAGTTTCCAAGGGTTAGGAAAATATATGGTTCGAAGTAAAGTATTATATATATAGGTGAGGAATAGTATGGCTTTTTTAGGAAGTAGTTTTAGGATCTTGGATGTGATTAGGTCAGGACCAGGTAATCTATGCGGAAGGTAATCTATGAATGATATTGGATATTTTTGAAGTATGAAATTCTTTAGGTAGAGGATTCAATTGGAGTGGGATATCCAATTCTGCTTCAATAAACTCAAGGTGGGTTGGATTAAGGATATCTGGGTGTTGATTAAATGTTTTGAAGCGGTGCTGAGCAAATATTTGAGGTTTTTCTTTGTCAGATCTGGACCAGATTTGGGTTTCATTAATAAGTGGATGGTTAAAATCTTTGAATTTAAGGAGCTTTTTAGTTGTTAACCAGAGTGATTTTTCAGTAGTAGTAAGTTTTTCTGTCATGTTAAGTAAATTTTGAATTTTGTATTTTCTAATTTCAGCTTTTAGTTCGTTAGTTAATTTGTTGTAATATGTCTTATCTGATGGGTATCTAGTCCTGTGCCACTTCGATCTTGTTCTGCGTTTTTCTGTTAATAAGATATGAATATGCTGTGGCAAGTTTGTCTGTTGGGAGTTTTTAATTTTATTGGTAAATGTATTATCGTTTATTTTGTCACTTATAGATGTAGTAAGTACTGCTATAGCTGTGTCCATGTCATGTTTCGTCTTAAGTGGAATATTTAGGTCCAATTTATTTTGCAGGTCTTTATGAAATTTTTTCCCAGTTTACTCTTCCTGTAATCAGTGTGGGAGGGGATGAGGGCTTTGGAGCAAAGGTTGTGTGTAATGAAAGCAGAAATGGAGAATGATCTGAGGAGAGGTCATCCAGGGATTTGATTGTGACATGGGAAGAGGAAATTTGGGAGGTGATAAATATATCCAGGATATCAGGGTGTTTTTTTCTGGAAGTTGGCCAATAGGTAGGATTCATAGAAGAGAGGACAGAGTAACTATTGGAAGTTGAGACAGAAGATAGTATGTTACCACGAGAGTTGGATGCTCGACAACCCCATCGTTGGTGTCTAGCATTGTAGTCTCCTCCAGCAATAAAGTGCAATCATAAGGATTCAAGTAAGTTGTAGGTAAGAGTATGACTAGGAGGACAGTATACAGCTGAGAGTGTTAAGTGGAAAGAATGAGTTGAAATGATTACTGATACTGTTTGAATAGCCTCAGTTGGAGTAGAAGGAATGATGAGAAAATGGGATAAGGATGCAAGAACCGGCATGTGAAGTGTTGTCGGGGTAGCTTGATCTAGAAGTGATGTAGTCACGTATGTAGAAATATGAATGTTGATTGAAGTGAGTTTCTGTCAGTTGAGCAATATCAATGTGGTAGTCGTGAAGAAAAATGTCAAGTTTGTCTCGGTGGCTGTGTAGTCCATGAGCATTCCATAAAAGAACAGCTAGTGGTTTTGTACTTATCACGAGAGATTAAAGGGAATTTCGAAGGATTCTTGTGAGGAAGGTGATAAGAGGTTTTATAGTGTTTTGGAAATCCAATAGGAAGGATGATAGAATGGAAGTTATGTCAGATAGATGTTGGTTGTGAAGTGAGTTTAGGATAGGTTCTTGTGGCGGGTTAGGAGTGTTAATTAAGGGCGACATTTGTCGTGTACGAGATGGGTCTGGATTCAAAGGTGCTTCTGGGTTGTTTTTTTTCTGAACATTAGGTTGAGATAGCTGAAGGTGCTGTGGCAGTAATTTGATTCATAGGAGTAGATGATTAGGGGGAATTTGCTGATGAGGAGGATGAGGGTGAGGATTGGGAGTATGAGGTTTCTGACATGTGTTAGATGTATGTAAGCCAGCGCATCTTACGCACCTGGCCTGATGATGGCAATTGCACTATCACTTGTTTTTGTTTAGGTTCTTCAAATTTAACTGTTAAATATATAAGTCTGTTTACTTGAAATATTTCGATGTTATTACTAGCAGACTCCAAATCAACGAAGAATAAAGGTAATGGATATTTCTGCATTGTATTTAAAATGCATGATAAGTGCCTAATGTTGTGACCTATTTCTTCCCTGTCAGACTTGATAACGGATATAGGAGTGTATGCCTCGAGACCACTCGATATGCATTTTCTTGTCTTAGCTGGTAACAGTGAAAATCGTAGTTTTTAGATGAAAAGTAGTTGATTAGTGTTTTATAATTATTTCTTGAGTTTGTGTTGGTCCTTATATCGTTTACCCTGGAAAAACAGCGAAATTTTGTCTGTCAGATCGGCAATTTCTTGACCAAATGATATGAAATTATCAATTTTGGAAACAAAAATAGGTGGCGGCTCGGGGTCAGTAAGACCTTGAGGCTCAGAAGGCTTGTTTGGTGAGTTACTAACAGGAACAAAATTATTGCTGGCTGTGGTAGTTGGTGCAGTTGGCGCTGGTTTTGTGGTATTTATTTTGCTTCTAGTTTTGGGTGGTGATTTATTTTGCTGTGTATTCGTGAACGTATAAATGTTTAACAGTTTATAAAGTCACTGTTGATAAAGTATTACCAAAGGATTTCTCTTGTGACATACTTACTGTCCCAAAATGGTGTCCAAACATAGACTGATGACTTTGATTTTCGTTAGTTTTTTGGTCACTGAGAATCAGCTTTTGGCTTAATTTAGTCATAGTTGGTCTTTTATTAAATATGGATAGTCAGGGAATAATAAAACAAGAAAATATGTTAGAAAAAATAATTGGCTTAGGCAATAAATAATACAAGTGAAGTCAGTTTTTTTAACAAAAAAATTTTCAAGTTGAAAATCAAGTGTCATTTATAATTAAACGGTCAACAATAACACAAAACATCTGGTAAATATATTTCTCTTTCTAAAGCACTGATTACCTTTTTAAAATATTTGAAGCAGTTCTGTAGAAAATGCACTTAAGCAGCAGAAAAGCGGTACTGGTGTAGGTGCCTACAGGCCTCTACCACACCATTCAGTACCCATAAATGGCTTAGTTATAGTACTATAATAACGTTTTATTACACTATATTGATTGTATTAACGAACAAATATTAATACAATAATTTAATTGTCAAAAAAAAATTAAACAATTTTTTTTTTATTTATTTATTATTTTTTTTCAAATTTAGTTTTCTTTATTCTATATTCTATATGGGAGGTCGTTTAAGAAAGCCTTATAATAATAATAAAACTTAATTAAAAATACTTTGCTGAATATCTTTACTTTTTATTTAACGTTTGCAATTTAACACTTTGATTTGTATATTTATTGATTCTTAGAGGTAATTTGAATGGTATATACTTTCCCGGAAATGAGTCGTATTAATACCAGTTTTATAAACTAAAATAATATATACCTTATCTGAACTACATATAATGAATAGTTGGTGGGTTGTTTAGTAAAACTCATATATCACTAATAAAAAAAAATTTTTAGTTCCTATGTTTTGTTCGGACGTTTGACCCTATCATAAAAATATAAGAAATTTTAATTTTGAATGCATTATTATTACTCTCTGCACAAAGAAAGATAAAAAGGGCAAAGCTATAAGTTCTTCTAGATAACCATAACTGATTGTTAGTATTTGGTCTCAAAACGAGGGAAAATACGAAATTGAACCCGAAAATTGGAAAAATACATTAAGTGAACGAGAAAGGAAGTGCCAAAATAAAACAAGGATCAGTATCCGTTATATGGCTAAATGAATATATGGTAGACAGATGAACTGAATATTTCAAGATGCTGCTAAAAAAAAAGGAGTCAAATGTTGGAAACAGTTTGGATGATATTAAGGACACAATTCAGGTTTTTTTTATGGTGAAGGCCATTTTATTAGCAAGAAAGATTTGTTCAAAGCAATTGGGAAGTCAGCTGGTCTGGACGAAGTAAACCGAACTGCTGCGTGTACGTAGGCAACCAATGTATTTGAAAATGATATGAAAGGACTTTAGTTTTGTCCCTTTACAAGAAAGGAGGTACTAGGAAATGTAATACCCATCGAGATTCATTCTTGTTTACTGTACCAAAGAAACTCTCAAGAAGTGTACTGAAGAATCGTGGATGCTTGAATTAGAAATATAGTTGATGGCCTGAGCAATTAATCAGTGTTTTAGAAAGAGAAATATATTTTTCAGATGTTTTATTTCAGCACGTTTTGCGCTATTGTTGACCATTTCATTACAAACGGCGCTTGATTTTCATCTTGAAATTTTTTTTGTTAAAATATTGACTTTACAGGAGTTTTTTTCTCACCTAAGCCAATTATTTTTTAACATTTTTTCATGTTTTATTATTCTCTGACTATCCATATTTAATAAAAGACCAACTATTAACTAAGCCAAATACTGATTCTTATTGACAAAAAAAAATAACTAAAGTCAAAGTCGTCAGTCGGCCATGTTTGGACGCCATTTTGGAGCAGTGCGTTCACTTTTTTTTGTGGGAGCATTGCTATTTTTTTAATAAATAGTTGGAGAGAACACAACAATATGCATTTTATAGGAAGGGGGGGAGTGGATAGGGGATTGAACAGTAGGGGGGGTCTGGCCTCCGTGTTTAACACATATTTTCCTATTTTTTGTTCCACATTGACTTTTTGTACCTTAGATTCCCAGGATATCCAGTCTGACCATCATCATTTCCTCTATCAGTTCCAGTTCCTTCCCATTCAGACCTTTGACATTCCAAGTTCCTAATTGATTCATCTGTTTTCCATGCCAAGTTAAAAACTGATCAGCTCTACATTAGATGCTACTTTATAATTATGTATCCACTGTTATTTATTGTTCAGATTCAAATATCTGATATTACCCAGTTTTACTGGTTCTATATTCATAAACAACTATTATCTTTTATTTTTGTTTTTATATCTCCAATATTATATATGTTTCTGCTGTGATGGTGATCCACAAGTTTAAGTTGAAATGTAGACAAAAAAAAAAAAAAAATCCAAAAAAATTATTGATTCCTAATTATTTGTCACCCCTGATATGTAGAATAGTCAAACTTCCATCAATATTAATCTTTAATAGTAACAGTTAAATATTAATATATTATTTATCACAAAAAAGTATCTATTTATTTGTCAATTTAAAAATTTTACTACCAGTAACTTGACAAAATATTTTAGCCATGATTAGTATATGTTACACCACTCCAGAAATGCCCGTATGATTCCGACAATACAAATGTAAAACGTTTTTAAGAAAATTGTCTTGGAGGTTGCAGAAACAGTATATGAAAAAAGCAGTATAGGCCAGAGATTCAAACAAACATACTAGTGAAATGTGAAACAATAGATAAAATACATTGGAAAATACATCTGTTTGATTCTAGAATATAAAACAAAAAGTAAAGTTAAATGGTTCTACTATGGAAAAACTTTACAAGAAATACAAAAAGCTCTTCTATAAAATATTAAGAAGAATTAGCCCCAGAGCCAGGATCCAAAAAGTGACCTTGTTGCAGACAAAGGTTTGAATGTAAATTACGAATATATGAATGTATGTTATGGTAACTAAAATGAACCTTGTCTGCCATTTCAGAGCTGCTGTTTTCAACATCAACAGAGCTGCCTGATTTAGAGAGTATTAGGTAACTTGAAGATCAAAACATAAAAATATGAAACTCTTTTGGATGTTGACATGCACTAGTACATTGGACAAAATTCACTTGTCAGCAGCCATAAAGAGTGTCGTGGTAGTCGCCCTAATAGTCCCCCACCTTCAGATCCAAATCCGCAAATGCGAGAAAAATAATGATGATAATAATGATACTTTATTTATTCTGGGATGAGTCCCTTTAAAATAATACAAAAATACAGAAATGTGGGCGAAAGATACATAAATAATAATCACAAAGTACATAAACAGTCATAATAAAAAAGTATCAGTATCAATTAATAAAAAAGTTATAAAAAATATGTAAAAATAATTAAGAATGATCTAATAATTTATATACATATTTACAATAATATCTATTTACAATTTTATGAGGACTGGATGAATAAAAAATGATGAAACAGGTGGGATTTAAAGGTAGGAAGGGTATTGGAGCAACAGATATAGGATCCGATGGAGTTTTACAGCAATAAGGATCGGATAATGAACGATCTGTCGAAATGAAGATGAGTCGTACAAAGCAATTTATCAAATATTTTAGTTTCACTTTTTTTTGTAGCTAATAATAGGTCAGAAGAAGGTCATTGATGTAAATAGCAAACAGAGTAGGGAATAGAGAGAAATCTTGAGGGATACCACAGCAGAGGAGAAGTGTCTTAGGAGGTTGACCTGGGACAACCACATACTTGGATCATTTTGAAAGAAAGGATTTGAACCAACACAGGGCTCTATTAAGTAGAGCAAGATTTTGCAATTTAGTCAGGAGAATGTTACGGTCGACTGTGTCAAATGCTTTGGAAAAAGATAGAAGGATAACGATAGTAAGGTTTTGGTGTTTTATGGAGCTTTGGAGGTCATGGGTTATTTTAGGGAGGATGGATTGCGTTGATATATATATATATATATATATATATATATATATACTATATATCTGATCCTTGGAGCTAAATGACACCATGTTTTTAATGTGGATTTTTCAATCTCTACAATGGTATAGGCCATTATGTCTATATTTCCATAAATAATGAAGATAAGACATTTAAAAATGAAATAAATCATGTCTGTTTTCAGATATCATCAGAAGTAAAAGACACTATGTGGACTTGGTTTTGTTTACTTCAAGAAATGTAAGAACTATAAAGCATCATATAGACTTACAATGGATAGGACATGTACTGCTGTTTTATTCCTGGATTGTGAAGTTGTCATGGCGACTTTCTATTGTTTATATTTGCTGTAATTGATTATTAGAAAAGTTGATATGAACCTTTTTACCTCTAAGGGACGCAAGATATTAAGTTTACTTCAGTCAAATGATTAAAATTCAATCCAAAACGTAGGAAGTTAAGGTCTTCACTAATGGATGAATGATCCTCATTCTCTGGGCTGGCAGCAAATGGAGTGTCTCAGTTCTAGCTAGTATTACCTTGGGAAGAAATATAACTACTTGAAAGGAGAAATATACCAACACCATATATACATCGAAAGGGGCCGCGGTGGTTGAGAAAGTTAAGGCGCCTGCAAAAATATACTTGATGCATAGAGGCTTTTTGTTTAGATTTTTATCGAAACCAAGAAGTCCTGTTCTCGGGAACAAAAAGATTATAATAAATAAAAATTGCAAGCGCTACCTGATTACTTTGACCACTATGGTGTATGCTTGATTCCCACATGGGGATGGTAATGTCACCACCCAGAGATTCAAAAAGAGTTGAGCGACCTCTATGTCTTATACCATAGCTCCTGGTCCTATGGGTTGGGGGTTGGGAATAGATTTAATAACTGTATCCCATAAAAAAACACCTTATTACGAAACCAAAAAGAAGCCTCACAAAATAGGACGGTCTAAACGTTGTAATGACCTTGGCTTTGAATTACGGACTATACATTAACTATACATTAGTAGAGTAGAACTCTGGTAGAAACTATAAAAATGCGACAGCCGCCATGGGATTTATAGTTAGTCCAGTGGCAAGAAACTCAATCATAAACTTCACCCTGATAAATGAAAGGTTTAGTGTATTATGAGTTAAAGATTATTGGTTTGATATCGTGATAACTAACGTTTATGCACCAACCGAAGATAAAGGTGAAGAGGTGAAGGATGATTTCTACGATCATTTGGAAAATAATGTGGACTAAGCTCATAGGCATAACATAAAATTAGTCATAGATGACTTCAATGCAAAGATAGGATGAGAACCCCAATTTAGGCCCATTATCGGAGGCCAAAGCCTTCACGGAAACAGCAATAACAATGGAGTGAGATGTATCAGTCTGGCATTAAGTAAAGATCTAGTCGTCAGCTGTATAATGTTCCTACTCAAGGATATCCACAAGTACAACTGGATCAGCCCCAAAGGAGCGAAAAACCGAATTGACCATGTGCTGGTAGACAAAAGACATCAGAGCTGAATACAAGATGTAAGCAGCTACCATAGAACAGACTGTGATTCGGATCACTCTCTGATTAGAATTAAACTATGTCAGATATTGAAGTGAATTCACAAAACAGGGGATCGAGTGGAAATAAGGAGATATTCCGTAATTTGAAAAATCCTAAAGCAAAAACCAAATTCCAACTTGAGCTGAAAAATAAATTCGAACCCTTGGTTTTGGATCGCTTCACAATGGACCAACATTAGAAGGAAATAGAGAAAGAACTAAAAGAAACAGCTAAGAAAGTAATCGATATTCAGGAGAAACGAAAAGCTTAGATGTTGTTCACAGAAGCATGCGAACAGGCAGTAGAGGAAAGAAGAAAAATGAAAGTCCTCTGCCTAACTACAACTGATAAAGTTTCTCAGGACAAGTACAGAGCTGCCAAGAAAAAGACAAACAAAACTATAAGATTGGCAAAAAGAGAATTCCTCGAAGAAAGATTGCAAACCATTGAGAACAACTGCCAGGCTGGAGATATACATGAATTACTCGCAGACATTAGAAAAGAAAGGGTAGGATATAAAGCGAGAAATACGTAAATCCTAGGAAAATATGGCATTCTGACGGCATCTAAAGAAAAAATATTGAACATTCTGGAAAGAATATTTCCAGGAACTTCTCAATCAAGGGGACCCAGAAGAGATTAAAACCAGATTTACTGGATGCTGAAATGTCTATTGAAAGGCTCAATACAAGACAGGCCCTTGGAATAGACAACTGTTTGAAGATGGAGGAGACGACTTAAGAGCCAAGCTACTACAACTAATCCAGAGAATGTGGGAAGAGGAAAGGATACCTGAGACTTGGAATAGGGGTCTAATCTGTCCTATCCTAAAGAAAATCTCCATGTAAGAGTGTAGTAATTACAGAGGCAACGCACTCCTTCCGGTTCTCTTCAAAATAATGACCAATATCCTTCTAAACCGGATATATCCGTATTACGAAAATATAATAGGCAACCACCAAGCTTGATTAAAAAAAGGGAGGAGTAGGCTAGACCAGATCTTCATCCTAAAACAAGTAATTGAAAAACGATGGGAAGTAGCTCAGGAGGTCCACGCCCTATTTGTCGATTTTAAAGCAACCTATGATAGTGTGGACAGGAGCTGTCTTTGGAAATATTATTATTATTTGCAAAATATAAAGCAAAAATATTTGAATAATTTAATAGAATATAACTCAAGTGCATTTAGGAACACTAGGGAAGCTGAAGGATTAATTTAAGAAGTTAGTTGGGAGATTTGGTCATCATTCACACACATAATATGTGGGACTGATGTTTATTGGATTGGCCTATGTTTCGACCTATGTTGTAGGTGTTTGTCAGGCCTTTCATTATGTAATTGCGAAGAAAGCAAGAGAACTGACCTACATTGTAGATTGTAACGTTGGCAGTCCAAAAAATATTCCCACATTTTACTTGTGTTACTGTTCACCAAATTCACAACTAACTTCTCTTTAAAATAAAAACAGAAGAATTTTCATAGACTCTCTGTATGTTTCTATAAGAAATTTGTGAATTACTATGAGTTATTATTTGAAATATTAAATAAAGTTAAATATATTTCAGGTTTGCCTTCTTGCAGCTATACCACAGCCCTTATTTTGGAATAGCACATGAGAAGCCTATTCTTATTTCTAACATTCCTTCAGTACAAGCCACTGTGAAAAACTTGGACTGGATTCCTCCATACGAAGTGCATAAGGTACGTTTATTGGGTACAGTTTAGACCAAGTTGTTTAAATAGTTCAAAACACGCTTAATATTTAATTAGTTACTAATTTAATGATTTTTCCCTTTGTAATAGCCCAACAGTATTCACTTACAATTAGTGTGACAACTGATGACCTGTCTATGACAGACAATGCAAATTTCGTATTTTAGTGAACTTTGCAATGGAAAATAACAGTTTTATTACTAATAGTTGTACAATGCATAATCAACAGATCCTACAATCCATAATCCAATGTAATAAATAATATAATCCTGTATAACCCAAGGTGATATTATAAATAGGATTTTTGTTGTTTTAATGGTATTTATGATTTGTTAAAAATGCAATTAAAAAATTGTATAATAGCCCAAGATGGCCAGAAAATAATTTCTTTTCAAAGTTGAGTAGTAAGTGAAAGTTTTGTGTTGTGTGCACCAGATTTTTTTAAAGTTAGATTAGGAGGATGTGGTCTACTGAATCAAAAACTTTGGAGAAGTCAAGGAGAAAAGGATGGTTAGTTTCTGATGTTTTATGGTTGTATAAAGATCTTTAGAAATTTTGATTAGAGTGGACTAAGTAGAATAGCCAGTCCTGTAACCGGCCGGACTCAGAAGATTATTCTGTTCTGAAATGTGGGATAGTGGGGATTGGACTTGTCGCTCTTAAAGTTTGGAGAGGTTTGAAAGGAGGGAAATTGGACGGAAATCATTAAGAGTTGATGGGTTAGAGTTCTTCTTCAAGGGACGAACTAGGGCGGTTTTCCAGGATGTAGAGAAGCTATCATTTTGAAGATAATAATTATAGATATGATAAAGGATTGGAAGAATGGATGAAGTAATAATTACAGACATAATAAAGGATCAGAAGAATGGATGGGAGTGCGGCTTCAATTAGTCTGACTGTGGTATTATCGGGACCCTTAATCATTGGTATGGAACTTCTGAATGGAGTTAAGGAGATCATCAGGAGGATTAAAAGAAGGATATATAGGAGCTCTGAGTGAATGCGGGAGAAGAGGTTGAGAAAGAGCAGGAGACAAAGTATGCATTGAGGTTAACAGCAGAAACAGAAATGAAGTTTTGTAAGTATAGCCGGTACTTATTTAATAGCGGGTAGCATCTGACTGCTATCTGCCAATGTTTATAACCTAAACACTGATAAGCTGTTTGTATTCATATTTATTGTATTATATTCATATTATTATATCTTCATATTCATATTTATTGTATTGATATTATTGAAATTGTGAACAAAAACAAATGTAATAATAAAAAAATACTTTTATTTACAACATATTTATCAAAATAAATGAAATAATAAAAAACCACTTAAACAGCATATGTACATATAAAAGAAACACTATGAAGAAATAGTAAACTATGACCAAAATATGAAAAATTTTATTCAAACTTGATTTATTTTGGTAGAGAAAATAGTTTTATGGTATTTAAAATAGCGAGGAAGGGATCCTGTTCTCTATGTGCCCACCACCACAAAAACTCACATAAATATGAATCCAGGTGTTGTCCGGCAGTTCCTCTATGTTTTTTATTTCTCCACTTAGCTGAGCCCCATAATCGTTCAATGTGTTGAGTATGGACCCCACTTGATGGATCAACAAAATTATACCTGTTATCCACCTGAAAAGGATTGTACTTTGCTTCATTAAGTTGTATCCTTTCCAACAGTCGGAATAATGATGCTTCCCTTTTCTACATTGTTTTTAATGGCTTCTAATAAAGTTGTTGCTTTTCTATCGTTTATTTTGACGATAAAACACTCGTCTGTTTCTTGACAAATACCGCCAAACATCCATTACTCATGTAGGACTCTCCCTACATGATTTTTTCTTTTCAAACAAGACTCATCTACTTCGACGACTTTGCCAGGCCCTCTAATTTTTTTATTCGACCTGTATAACATGTCATGGGCACAAACTTCTCTTAAAAATTCGTTCCATGTTACGGTAGTTGCGTTGGATAGTTTGAGCTGCTCTTTCCCCCCCTTTATTGTTGTTAAATTATGGGACCACCCATAAATAAATTTTAAAGCAGTTAAAAAAGAAATCTTCGACCCCTCTAACCACGTTCCTTTCCTTATAGAAACGGTTTTGTTACAACTACGAAAGCATCTCCATTTAATCTTCCCATCGAACTTCATTTAATGACCTTCATCCCAATATTTGACCTTTGCAAATATCCTGGCGTCTTGAAAATATTTTATAGCCTCTTCTTCTGAAGATGGCAATTCCCACAATATGACAACATTCATAATTAAATAACACAGCTAACACCAGAAACAAAAAATAAACAAGGGAATAACTTAGGTTAGATGGGAGATTATGTGAAATTAGATTAGATAAGAAGGGAAGTTTTGACGCTACCCGCTATTAAATAAGTGCCATATAGCCCATGTGGCCTTGGTATTAGGAGAGTTGGATAAGGAATGATGGTAGTAACAGGATTCGTTATGGCGTACAGCATTTTGAGTGCTGTTTCAAAGCTGTTTGAAAGAGAGAAAATCTTCAGGAAGTTGAGTTTGTTTAAATGCCTTGCAGCATCTCTTTCTCCCATACACTCTCTCAAAGCATGAGCCAGCGAAGGAACGGTAGGAAGGTTTTTATGATAAGAGTAGCTTATTGGTCGAGGATGGAATGAAGATGAGTGGTGAGGGTTTCTGCCATGGTGTCGATGGATTTTGAGGAATAAATGTGATCCCACTGGATATCTAGTCCAATCAATGAATGCTCGAAAAGGGGATATAGAAGGAAATTGCAGTAATACAATTTTTGACTTTGGTACATTGTTTGGACTAGTACTAAGGTAAACATACTAAAAGTCCACACTCTTAGGTGATGAGCCAGATGTGGGAGAAGAGGGCTCCTAGAAGTTCACTTTTTTTTTGTTTTCGCTTATATCAGGAAAACTATCCATCGCATCAACTAAGACGTTCTATACAAAAAATTTTTTTTTTATTGTTTTATTGAGTATTAATACAGTCTGCCACATTTAAGGGCATTGGTACTAGGGCTATAGTATTCATTCACACAATATGTACATAAGAAAGGAAAATAAATAAAAATAACCAAGTAAGAAAAGAAAGAAAAAAAAAGATATATGTGTATATATATATATATATATATATATATATATATATATATATATATATATATATACATTGTAATGTCAACAATACAGTGTTTTATAATATTAGCGCGAAGGTGGTAACATCACGAACTACTGACAGGAAGTACAGATGGTGGGGGAAGCAAGCCTTATATGTGGGAGAAGGTGACCGGCCAGCGAGTGAAGAGGACATAGGTTAAGGAGAAGGTAGTCAGCCGGCGAGGAACCAGGATCTGTGAGAAGATGTTGGTCCCCAAGTAGTGAATGTCAACAGAAAAGGTTGTGGAAGTGAATGCACCAGTATAGAAGAGAAGTAGCTGCATCACAGGGTGAGTGAAGAATATATAAATGGACAGATCGAACGCGCGCCTAGAATAGACCCCGACAAACAGAATGAAAATTTATTAATAAGAGTAATAAAATTATGTATGCTTTTATATTGTATAAATGAGGATGTATGTTAGTTGTCTAAACCCAAGCTGGGAACTAATTATTGTATGAGAAATAAATGTTATATTGAAAAAGAAACTGGTTGTTTACTTTTGGAGGGAACAAGAACATTACAACATGGCGCCCAACGTGGGGCTTTGAAAACGTACATAGCCATGGAAACTAAACGCAATCCTCGTTAATTTTATTTTTTTCACTTAAATATTGTTTTAAATAAACAAAATGACATTTAATACTGAGGCAAAAGAAATTTTGGGAATTCCGGACGTGTCAAAAGTTAGTTTGTATTGGGAAAATTCATTAGTTAATGATAAAGAAAGTATTGCGCAGGTCCAAGAAGCCGACAAACCAATTTAAATACATAACAGTGCTAACTCGGGAGTATCAGATATTCAATCGATGTTAAGTCAAATTCTAGCTGGCTTTAATGAAATGAAAAATTATTTAAAGAATGGTTTAGCAAAAATGAAAACAGAAATGAGAAATGATAGTAGTAATATGGCCAAACAATGGGAGATCGGTTAAGCTGTTGTCTTTTAAGTCTGGTATGTGGATTCTATGTTAGTCTTTTGTCTAGAAGGAAGCCAAGATACCGAACTGTGTCGGAGAGGGAAAGTGGTATGGAGTTTAAATAAACTGGTGGACATGACTTGTGCCAAAGGGTGAAGGTGGTGTGTTTGGATTTGGATTCATTTACTTGGCAAAAAATCTGCTTGTTAATAAATTGAAGAACATTAAATTTTACATTCAATAAGTACATAAACTTTATAATTTGGTTACGTGGTAAGGTATAAAACCAGGGTTAACCAATGCTAATTTTTACCAAATTTGCCCAAAACTGACACAATTCATTATAAACGGCCCTGCAACTTTTAAATGAGTTCCTTAAGAGGAAAAACTCATAGAATCAAAGTTTTAGAGCATCAGATTTTGCGTCCAGTGAATACTTACTAATTTAATGTAGATCACTTACTCCAAATAAAATCGGTCATTTACCGGTGGTTAGAAATTGGAAATGAAGGTAAACGTGATTTTCAATATTTCAATAGTATGGGTGTCTATTCTACTGAGTTAATTTTGTTTAGAGCCTGTTACATGCAGGTTTACCACCTCTCAGCAGCCAAGGATTTTGATAAAGGATATGTGGAAAAATACCAAATTTCATAAAGGAATAACGAATCTCAATACGAGATTTATACAATAAAAATGTCAGTGCTCAGTGGACGCATAATTTGATGCTCTACAACTTTAATTCTATGAGTTTTTCCTATTAGGAAACTAATTTTCAAGTTACAGGGCCATTTATAGTAAATTGTCTCTGTTTTTAACAAATTTGGTAAAAATCAGCATTGGTTTTATACTTTAACAAGCAACCAAATTATAAATTCTATATACTCGTTCGATGCACAATTTAATGTTCTTTAATTTGTTAAAGAATACATTTTTCGTTTTGATGCATTGTTTAGGAGTTATAGATGAAAAAACAAAAAATATTGAAAAAACCTAACTTTTTTGGCTGTCAAAAGTTTTCCCTTGATGGCCCGTTAGCAATTGTGTTTTTTAAATGTCTAAACCCATATATACAAGTTAAAAAAATAATAACTTGTCTCACATTTTTCACTATGGATTTCCTGTTTTGATCCTCAAATTACATGCGTAATATTATTTAAATCAGCAGCCATTTTTGAAAGCAGCGGCTCTAGAATGGCAGACAAGGTTCTTTTTACTCTGAATAATACAAACTTTCGTAATTAACAATCAAACCTCCGCCTGCAATGAGTTTGATTTTTTGGCCCCTGGCTCCAGAGCTGATGGGAGAAGGGATCCTGGCTCCAGTGGGTAAATCCCAGTAATAGTATTACTATCTTGGAAGGCGTGTTTGGCAAATAATGTTTACAATACCCATGGAAAGAACAAATAATGAAATTTACTCCTTAGTTGAATTTCAATCAGAAAATAAAGTGCATTTACTAAATAATTTAAAAGAGGAGAAAAAAGGCTATTGTGGAGGTTGAAAAGAAGTTATATTTTAATTAAACAAATACTGCTCTTTGAGTAATATACTTTATACATATATATTTAATAGTTTTTATAAATAATATGACTAATGTTGTTTTGTTTTTGAAAGAAACTATTTTGAAAATGGCTTTTTTAGAACCAAAACATAAAATAATAATTCTTGTTAAAAAGATGTTTTAATTATAAAATAGTTATTTATATAGTTTATTTTTTAATAATTTATTTCGTAAACTTTAATCTTTCTAATTGTCTTATTTAGGAGTATATATATATTTTTTCTCTCTCTTATCATAATATGGAAAATATGAATTCAGATAAGAGTTTGTCAAGTGAAGATTCGGAGGACGAAACGCCGTTTTCTGAAGTTAGCGAAACAGATTCGCAGTATTTAAAAAGACAAACACTTCAAAAACGTCATCGAAACACTCCTCCTGGGTCGGGGGGAAGGGGTAATTCACACAAGAAAAAAAATAAATCTGCTAATCCTAAACAATTAGTAGAGCGAAATAAACTGAATAAATCTAAAAAGTCAAACGAACAAAATAAATCTACTAAAACTAAACAGTCAGCTGAGCAAAACAAATCACCACCTCAAACCAGAAACAAATCAATTACCATAACACCACAGCCAACTTTCCCTACCACAACTAACACCAATAATCCTGTTCCCATTCATAAAACATCAAACCAGATTTCGTAGGCTCAAGAGTTTTCTGAGCCCGAGCCGCCACCTATTTTCATGTCCAAAATCAATATCTTCATCACATTTGGTCAATAAATTGCCGATCTAATTGGAAAGACCAATATCCACTGTTTCTCCAGAGTTAGTGATATCAAAATAAACACAAACTCTCGAGAAAATTACAAAACACTGATCAATTACATCACGTCCAAAAACTATGATTTTCATTATTATCAGCTAAGACAAGAAAAGCCATATCGAGTTGTGTTGAGAGGACTACACTCAAGCACCACTATATCTTTTATCAAAAGTGGCCTAGAAGAAATAGTTCACAATGTTAGGCTCATATCATATGTAATACACCCAACGGAAAAATAAAAAATATCCTTTACCACTATTTTTTGTTGATTAAGAGCCTGCCAGCAATAATATTGAAATTTTACGTGTGAAGAGGTTTATATATTTCACCGTTAAATTTGAAGTCTATAATAGTACAATACACTAAGTGTCAAGATTTGGGGCCTACAAAGACCTATTGCCATCATTAGACCAGGTGCGTGAAATGTGACGGCCCACAGGCATCTGACACTTGTAAGAGACCTCGAGACCAGACTGCAAAATGCGCCCTTTGTGGTGAAGAACATCCAGCAAACTACAAAGGATGCAATGTTTATAAATATAAACATTTTTATAAGCAGAGGGCTCAGAACATAGCCTCAAAAAGTGCAAAACAGAAGCAAGAAAGTTTCACCCATCTATCTGACATTGGCAATCCGTCAAATTTTCCATATTTGCCAAAAACATCTACTCAAAATATATAACTACCGTCTACTTCAAAAGAAATTGATAAATCTCTTCAGGACTACAGAAAAACACAAACCACCATCAAGAAGCCAATCTTCCAATCCAGACCAACCTCGTGCACGACAGATCCTGCCCTCAGTTAACACTCCTAATCCACTACAAGAACCTATCCTGAATCCAATTCACAATCAACATCCATCTGGCAACTTCCATTATATCATCCTTTCTATTGGATCTCCAAAACATTATAAAACCACTTATCACTTTTCTCATCAGAATCCTGACCAAAATTCTGTTCAATTCCCGCAATGACCAAAAAGCCCCTAACTATCCTTTTATGGAATGCTAATAGACTGCATAACCACCGTGACTAACTTAACATATTTCTTCATAATAATCACATTGATATTGCTCTACTGACTGAAGCTCACTTTATTAAACTTACACATTTCTACATAGGTGACTAATTCACTTATAGAACTGATCACCCAGACAACACCTCCCATGCCGGTTCCTGCATCCTTATACATAAATCTTTACCCCCTTCCTTTATTCCTTCCACTCCAACTGATGTCATTCAATCAACTTCTGTAGTCCTTTCAACTCAACCTTTCTATCTCACAGTCTCAGCTGAATACTGTCCTCTTGGTAATTCCCTCTCCTATAACCTCCTTAATTCATTCTTTATTCCAATCCCTCGGATTGTGTTTGATTGTCCTTCTTAACCCAAATCAGCTTGAATGTATTGAAGCAGAACTGGATATGCCACTCCCAATGTCTTCCACCTAAAGCCCTTCATCCTTCAGAAATATCCAATATCATTCAAACGTTACCTTTCTGAAAAGCTCCTGGATACAACCTAATTATATTCCAGATCCTATAACTGCTTCCTCGGAAAGCCATTCTATTCCTTACTTATATATATATATATATATATATATATATATATATATATATATATATATATATATAATGCTTTATTGCGATCCACATATTTTCCTGACCCTTGGAAATTATCTATTATCAAATGATACATTAACCCAAAAAGCTACCAGAATACCCATCCTCCTATCTCTATTTTACCCATCCTGGGCAAAATCCTGTGCAAACTCATCTTAAAACGCCTGTAGCCCATCCTAGATTCCAATCACATTATCCCAGGTCATCAATTTGGATTCCACTATCCAGCAATGCCATCATGTGATGGATGTTGTCTCCTCTGCCTTGGAGCACGGAATGTACTGCACGGGAGTCTTTCTCGACATAGAACAGGCTTTTGATCGAGTCTGGCACTCAGGACTGCTTTACAACTCCGTAAATTCCTACATCCTACATACTTCCTCATTATCCGTTCCTATCTAACTGATAAATCCTTCAAAGTAAATCATAATAATGCTTATTCATCCCTTTTTTCCCAGTCTGCTGGTGTTCCTCAAGGTAGTATCCTAGGTCCTATCCTTTACACAGTTTATACAGCTGATATTCCAACGCATCCTAGCACTGTCATTACTATGAGTTAATATATTACTATCAGTTAATAATGACCCAATCATTGCATCCCAAACTCTTCAATCACACATCACAAACCTTGAAGAATGGTGTTAAAATTGACGGATCAAAATAAATTCCAATAAATCCCATCAAATCACCTTTACCCTTTGTCGTAAATCTATGTCCTCCTGTTCTACAGTATCCTTTAATAATACCTCCCTTATTTCTTTCAAACAAATCTGATACCTTGGACTCCACTTAGACAAATGTCTAACTTGGAATCCTCATACCAGACTGAAACGACAAGGAACCGCTTGACGTTTCCGACTACTCCAGCACTTACTAAGCAAACGCTCTAAGCTTCCTGTTAATTACAAAAGACTCATATACATGACTACAATAAGACCTATATGGACTTACGGAGTTGAGCTCAGGGAGCTCCACTAAGCCATCGAATTTCTCTTGTATCCAATTCTTACAATCAAAAATCCTTACTGCTCCTTACTTGGTCACAAATAAAATCATCCATAACGACCTTAATGTTCCTTATGTTTCTGACCTGGCCCATTCTTGCCCAACCATCCAAACCCTCTCGTTTCTAACCTTGCTTCCTCTTCGATCTCTGATAATTCTCTGAGGCATCTGAAAAGAAGATGTCCTCGAGATTTACTTTTGTAAATACATTTTTAGAGTGCCAGTTGGTAGTTTCTCAACAAGTGGTTTCTTGTTATTATATTCTTATGTCCACATTTACTGAATGTATTTTTATTTGTAATGCAGTTGTAAATATCATAAATATAAAAAAAATTATAAAATAAAAATTGGTGAGATTAAAAGTTGTTTTTGTATAAACTTAATCATGTATTGATTAAATATAATAATTATATAAAGATCTCTCAAAAGAATGAATAACCTTAATAAAGGTGTTTATCATGAAAATCACAATGTTCAGATTGTAAGGATATAATGTTTACTTTAATACTTGGTGTGGATGGTCCATTTGGAAGGATGCTGCTCTCTTTACTGCTTGGAATAATTGCTTTTTATTATAATACATTTATTATAATATAAGAAATATATTTACAGATTGGGGTTCTATATGTCGCTCCTGGACAAGCAAATTCGGAAGTTGAAATTTTAAGAAATGAATATGGATCTGCTAGATATATGGCCTTTTTAGAGGTAAAAATCTTTTTCTATATATAACATTTTATGTAAATATAAATATAGGTTAGGTTTTACTGAATTATTGCATCCTCAAGGACTTCAAGCCAATCATTTCTATCTCTTCCTTTTATTGATTACTATCTTTTAAAACTTAAAAATATGTTTAAAAAGAAGGATGAAATGGATAAAGATTGTATGTGACATTTTTGGAAAAATTGAATTATTACTATGGATTTATTAGATAGTGATATATTTTAAATATTTCTTTCTTCCAGCTTCATAAATTTAAATTCAGTTCTCAGTTTGTCTAACCATAAGTTGGCCTTATTATATGTAATATATAGTAAGGGAAAGTTATGCATCAAGAAAATTTTCGAATCTTAAGTTTTCAATAGAAAAATATATTTTGAGGTCCCTTTATTCCAAATAACCAAGTCCTATACAAAATGATGTGTGGATGTGCATGTTTGAACAGTCTAGCTAAAAAACGAAATATCACTGTTTTGTGTGAGAACTATTATGCCCAATTGTCCCATTGTGGCCAGTGGTGGGAGCAGATCAAATAAGATCTAAAAGATAAAAAGATACAATTTAATCCACGACAGCGTCCAGCCCTATTCCTTCCCACAGATTCACTATAGCTGACTGGAGGGCCCTCTCAGTTAAGTAAGATATCTATGTCAATTAAAATCTAAACCAATGAAAATTGGTTTTGCCTTCAGCAATTAATATTTATTTTTTTAAACAACTTTGAAGATGGCACCAACTAAGAGTACTGAGGGACTTAATGCTATTAATGATGAAAAGGAAAGGCTATTTCTTAGAATTCAAACCACTTTCGATATGATTAAAGAAAATTTTTATGGCTAGGGCTTCAGAAATTAAAACACAACTGGAGGAATTTTAAGCAATGTTGAACAAAATTTCGGTGGTAAATGAATCGTTAGAGGAGGAACATAGGATTGAGATAACTGCACCTTCTTTAGCAGTGGAAGAACTTTATTATGACATAAAAGTTGCTCATGAGAGATTGATTAAAGCTGAGCTGATAGTTCCCTGCATCTCAACACAGAATGTCTCAACCAGTAGGGCATCCTAAATTACCAGATCTACAAATTCCTCAATTTTCTGCACAGTAAAAACAATTTCCTTAATTTAAATCATTATTTGATGCCTTAATTCATCATCCAAACTACAGGGATATAGTCAAATTTTCTTATCTCAAGTCACTTTTAGTTTATCCTTCTTCACAGGCCATTTCTTCAATTGAGTTTAACGCAGAAAATTGGTCTCTGATAAATCAGTAAAGCATTATAGTAATAAAAGGATAATTGCGTCCTGCCATCTTAACAAAATTATGTGGTTTAAATAATTTTCTGTTGATAATTCTTTCAACTTTAGAAACATTCTGGACACATTTGAAGATAATTATAATGCCTTTTAAAATAATTATAATGCCTCTTAAACTCAATAACCTCGCTGATTTTATTTTACTGCATCTCGAACTGAACGTTGTAGATCCTAATACAAGAATAATGTTTGAGAATAGTCTCAGCAAAGAGACAGTTCCTAGCTTTGAAGAATTTAGTAAATTTGCTAGGTTACAACTTAGAGCCGCAAAAATGTGTTGTTCTAGGCCTACTATATCCAAAATTTCACATCCTATTGTTCAGCAACAAACATTTTTAATCAGCAATAGACCGGATAATCAGAAATATAAGTTAGAATTCCCAGTCTGTAAATCAAGCCATAAAATTATAAACTGTCCTCAGTTTCTGAATGCAAATGTTAAAGATCATTATAAACCACTAAAGACGTCTGATTTGTGCTTTTCTTGTACGGGATCTCATTGCTTATCTAAATGTCAAAGTAAAGGTTGCTGCCAAGTTTGTGGCAAAAAGAGTCACCATACGATGTTACATAAGGCTGCAAATACTAAGCCCTCTCAGTCTTAAGTAACAAACAATTCTCGTGCAGTTTCGTGCCATGCTACCACTAACTCACGTGTACTTCTGGGTACTGACAGATAGAATTTGTTCAAGTTATGCAGAATGGTGATAGATTCAGGTTCCCAAATTAATTTAATTTCCACTGACCTAATGAAAAAGTTACGCCTTCGTTCCTGGGTTAGTCCTCTTGTGGTGTCTGGAGTAGGTAATACCTCCATATCTTCATCTTCAGGTGATTTAAAGTGAAGTTGGGTTTGAAGATAAATAACAATGTTTATGAGTTTTCAGCCAGAGTACTGCTCTGCATCAGTAGAAGTTTGTCTTTGTTTGCTGTATCCCTAGAAGTACACAATAAATTTTCTTTGATTGAACTTGTGGGCCCTCAATTTCATACGCCGGGAAAAATTGATCTGCTTCTGGCTGCTGAGAGGTATGGTGAGATTTTTAAGTGAATCTCTTTTATTTCTGAAGAGTTAACCAAAAGCTATTCAAACCTCATTAGGATGGGTATAACCAAAAGCTATTCAAACCTCATTAGGATGGGTATTATTTGGGAACACTCTCTCGGAAAGCTAAAGCCCTATACCTTACGTATAGTACGTACTCTTTTCACGCAGACCAAACTTTCCTTACAGGAGGAATTAAAGCAATTTTGAGATACTGAGGAAGTCATTTAAGATTCTTCCACGACAAAGCTTAGAGTCGTATTTAATGGTTCGGAGAAGATGGTGGGAGGGAACTCACTGAATGATTCACTTTTGACTGGTCTCAGCTCCAGACTGATATTGTGGAACTTATAGACCATTTTAGATGCTTTCATGTGGCCTTGACATGCAATATAAAAATGATGTTCATTGCTGAAACTAATTAAAACTTATTACGATTTTTTTGGAGAAGTAAATCTTCACAGCTGAGCCAGAGGTATGAGTTGGTTACCTTGCCATTTGGGTTGAAATGTTCTCCCTTTATTGCTCAGAGAGTCATTGTATAGTTATTTCGGGAAGAAGGCCATAATTTTCCTAAAGTTACCCAGTGTCATGACCAGATTTATGTAGAAAACGCAATCACAGGTGCTCGCAATAGTGATGAGGCTTTGGAACTGTTTAATGACTTGATGACCTTATTTGGAGCAGGTTGGTTTGAACTTAAAAAGTTCTCAAGCGATTCCGAAAAAATACTTTCTGTTATACCCGAGGGTAGTCAAGAAGTTCCGTTGATCCTGGATGGAGATTCCTTGACTGTCAAGGTTTTGCGATCCTAACCTTGATCATTTCGGATATTCAATACAAGAAAGTTAGCCTAATTTTACAAAGTGAGGTATTCTATCCTTCATTGCCAAAATTTTCGATATAAATGGATGTATCAGTCCGGTAATTTTTTCTGTTAAATGCATATTAAAACGTTTGTGGCTGCTCAATGTTGATTGGGATGATGAGTTGCCCTCTAATGTGTCTTCATGGAAGGTTTTCCTTGAAGAATTTCTGAGCTGGAGAAATGTTTGCCTGTTTCGTTGTATTTTCAGCCAGAACGCATCATCTATGCAGCTAATCGTCTTTTCAGACGCTTCCGAGAAAGGTTACGTATTCTTTTCAGAATACCCATATACACAAATTTAAAAAATAACAACTTTACCCAAATTTTCACAAAACATTTTTTCCGTTTTAATCCTGAAGTTAGAGGCATGATATTCTTTAAATCAGAAGCCATTTATGAAAGCGGCAGCTTTGGAATACCACGCAAGTTTCATTTTACTCAGAATAACATACACTTTCATAATTTACATTCAAACCTTTGCCTGCGATCAGGTTAGTTTTTGGACACTGGCTCCGGGATTCACATATAAAATCATAATTCACCAGATCTCTTTCAATGCATAGAAGCAGTAAGCACATTAAATAAGTTAAATATATACCTTGTTTATTTATCTAAATCAGGAACCTTTCCTACCTTCCAAACAATTTTTAGAAATTATGTATCAGCTTTTTAAAAAAAAGTGTCAGTGTCAAACTTTAAATTCAATTTTCTGAGAATTTTATAAATGTCACTTATCAACTTGACCTTTAATTAAACAATTTTTTTATATTGTACATCTATAAATAAATGTGTATTTTTATAGAGATTGGGTAGCTTAATAAATTTATCAGAAGCTGATAGGCAACAGGTTTTCTTAGGAGGGCTGGAAACTAATGGAAATGATGGAAAGTTTGCGTATATCTGGCAAGATGATGTTATGCAGGTAAATGTTTATATTTTATATTATATATTTTATTTAATGGCTTTATTTTATAGTTGTTCCTTTAATAAGTTAATCTAATTTTTAGTTAAATCACTAATAAAAAATATTAAATATTTATCAGTTGACAATCAGGGATGATAGACCAGATGGTACTACTCAAAATATCTAGTAAAAAGTTGAAATTTTGATCCATGTAGCATGTTTTCGTCAGGCTTACAAAAACTGGAATATTTGTAGGATATGTAAAGAATAATCGTGCATCAAGGGATGATTTTTTAAAATCTGTTGCTTATGAAAAAATATGTTGAATATGTATTTTTATGGAATCAAGGATTACACATGGTTGCGAAAATATAAGATAGATATGTCTAGATGATCGGGAAGAATATTCTGAAACATAAACAAGATTAGTAAACATCAATAAAAAAATACATTGATAAAGAAAGATTTTTATTTATATTCTTCCTAATATAATGATTTCACTTATATACTTTACATTGTAACTTGTATGTTACTATATGTTTTCTGAGGGCACCTTACTGAAAGATTTATAACATATGATAAAAAAATTGGATTGTGGGTCGAAATATTGCCTTTTATTTATTAGTTCTTACTATTTTTGAGTTTACCTTGATGAATGTCATCTGAACCATGATATTCCTAATGAGTAAAAAGTTACTAATTATACTACCTCATGCAATATTAAGTTTGTATCATTTTGTTAATTATTCAAATTTTAAATTTATGGTAAGATGGTCAGGCAGTGAATGAAAGACTATTCATTTATCAATTAACCAGATATCATATTGACCTTTGAGCAGGCGTGTTGGTGCACGGAATGCACCTGGCTCGGTTTTTAGGCTTTCAAATCCCTCAAAGTGTCCGAATGTCATGGTTATCACAGGTATTTCTTTATCAAACCCCTATTGTATTTCTGCTATCTTCTTAACCTACCTCTGATCCTTAGAGCCCCCTGTACGTTTTGAAATTGCATGAAAAACTGTTGTGGCACACTCCGTGCGGTGCGGTTATTTGTATTATACTTTTAGTTTTTCTTGGATATTTTTGGTGTTCATGGTTAAATTGATGTTTTTAAAATATCATGTGAAGATTTCATGTGTGTGGAAGGAAAAACAAACACTACGAAAACATGTGCCAAGTGTAAAAAATACACTTACAAAGCTCATCTTGTAATTGAGCCTGTGTGCTTTTCGTGTTATCGACAAGACAAATCTGAATACTATTAATTTGAATAAGTGATTAATTTGTTGCTTTTAATATTTTAGTTTTTACATTTTTCTAATAGTTTTTTATAGTAAACTTATGTTGTTTTATAGTCAAACTTATGTTTAGTATTTTATGATATTTTTTAAATGTCTTATCTCTTTTCTCACTTGATGTTTACTTTCTCAATATTATCTAATCTCTCTATCTTTCTACTGCTGTCTATATTGCCTCTGACACTAAATTATCTCTCTTACCATATCTGTTCACTCCTATTTAAAGAATGAAAAGGATTTAGATAAGATGAACAGGACGAGGGCAGGATAAGACCGCCAAGAATGATAGGGGGACTACCCCCATAATATACAGCAAGCTGAGGGAGACCATCCACAGGCCTTGCAAGGATAGGTAATTGTACACTTGTCCCGACCAACGACAAACGTGTAAAGAGGTAAGTACGCAAAACAGGATCACCAAGTTAAACTTACAAAACAAGAAAGGAGGTAGAGTGGGAGAGAGTAGAAGACTAGGTATGAGTATAGGATAAAACCACCAAGAATGATAGGGGGACAACCCTTTTAACGTCCAGGACTCAGCAAACTGAGGAGGCCATCCACAGACCTTGCAAGAATGGGTAACTTAACACTTCTCCCGACCAACGACAAACCTGTAAAGGGGTAAGTACACAAAACGGGACCACCACGTTAAACGTACGAAATAAGAAAGGAGGTAGAGTGGGAGAGAATAGAAGACTAGGTATGAGTATAGGATATAACCACCAAGAAAGGGGGACAACCATTTTAACATCCAGGTCTCAGCAAGCTGAGGAGACCATCCACAGCCTTGCAAGGATGGGTAACTTTACACTTGTCCCGACCAAAGACAAACATGTAAAGGGGCAAGTACGGAACAAGGGATCACCAAGTTAAACGTAAGAATGGAGAAAGGAGGTAGGTTAGGAGAGAGTAGAGGAGGGTGAGCAAATAAGGCAAAATAATAACAAAATACATCTGATATCAAACCGTTGGACAGAGATTCCAGAAGCATTTACATTATGACTAATAGAGTGCTTTTTTTTCCCATCCCCCAGAAATTTTTTATTCATTATACAAAATATAATATATAAAAACATTAAAATATAGATATATTTAGAATAATTTCTAATTTGCTTTTATTGCCCAAAGGCATTTTAAGATAAAAGGGCTCTGCTAAGTTCTAAGGTAAAGTGAATTTTTTATTTAAATAACAGAAAAAAACATTAATCACTACCAAAAAATCATGCTGCACTGGAAGGTTAAAGATGAAGACCTTTCTTTCCTTTTTTTATGAAGACAGTATTGGTATTGTACACAAAAATTGTTTAAATTATATTTTTCTGTTTTTTTTTAAGGTGATCTTCCATGTTGCTACATTGATGCCAAACAATCCTAACGATCCAAAAGGAAACAGAAAAAAAACTCATATCGGAAATAATTATGTTACCATAGTTTATAATGACAGTGGTGAAGAATACAACTTTCAGACTGTTAAAGTAAGTTTTTATATTATATTTATTAAATATTGTTTGTAGACCAACTTTATAAATTAGTAAAAAAAAAAAAAAAAAAAAAAAACTACCATTACAAGCCATGGGTTCAGTACTATTTAGGGAAAGCACTGTTTCTTGGATCACGCTCAACCACCCGGTTTTTACCCTTAATAAATTATTTTAATTAAGGGTACCCACTTTATAGACTGGGATGCCCCAGGAGGGTCTACCTTACCCAGGGTCGCCCCATGGCCAATGAAACAATAAATAATTTTTCAACAGAAAGACACAGAGTTTTCAGCAGAAATACACATTTTGAGGTCCCCTGAGTCCAAATTACCAAGTCCCACACCATTACCAAGTCAAATACCAAGTGTGTGTGTGTGTGTGTGTGTGTGTGTGTGTGTGTGTGTGTGTGTGTGTGTGTGTGTGTGTGTGTGAACAGTCTAGCTCTATGACGAAAAGACGTACAAAACTGATATTACGTATTTAAGATAGATATATGGCTGAGATGTTACTGCAACTTTTTCTTTAAAATCGGCTAACCAGAAGTGCCACTTTATATCTATTGTGATAAACATTTTTACAATTTTCTCAAAAATGGCTCTTAATGATTTTGATTAAACAGTGTATCATTGCATAATTAAGTGGTCTTTAATATCATTTAGATCTTATTCCCATTGATGTCACTTTACAGAGCTGAAATGTCCAATGTTCAACACTTCTTCCTCTAAAATACCTTTAATTTGGTTTATTTTAAATAATTAACTGTATCTCATTATTAGGAGTTACGAAAAAATGCTAAATAAAACTTATGAAAGAATTTTATGATTGAATAATGAAAAAAAAAAAAAAAAATGCTTATCCAGGTCGAAAATGAATTTCCGGAAATAATAGTCAGAAAGTATACGTATAATATATCGTTGGGAAGAGGAGAATTCCAGAAAAAAAAATACATATATATCTAATACAGAAAGTCATAGAAGGTAATGGAGAGTGATGAAAAATTATAAATAATAATTTGCGAAAACTAATATTATTTAACGGAAACAGATGTTTCCAGAGAAATTAGATGAAATTCACTAAGTAAATGTAAAATTAAAAAAAAAATTTAACTTTGAAAAAAGCATTTAAGATCACCCTAATCAAGGAAATGACATTGTTAAAAAAACTATTTCATTGTACTTCTGTGAAAGAAGAAGTGAAATATAAAAGTATTTCATGGATGTATAATTCATATGTTTATAATCTTAAATACATTTAATGTGGTTTATTAATTCTAGATCTGATATTATATTTAAATAATTGGGTATCAATGTCTGTTTATAACAAAAAATTGTAATGTAATCTATGAGAAAATTAAATTAGTGTATTATTTGATGAAATTTCTCTTTGTTAAATCCCAACATTATCAACTTATAATTAGGGTAAGGTATTTTAAAACATAAACCGGAAATTTGGAGACTTTCAGGGAAGACAAGGAATGTGAGCAGGAAGGTCTATTAGATTCTTTGTGAATGTTTAAAATTATTTCCCTTACCATTTTCTTTTTACCAATTTTTATATTTACTTTAATTTATCAAACAATAAATATATTCATAAAAGTATTTGTGTATTTGAAATTTTATCGCAGTTGTAAATTCAGTTCTTTAAATTATTGCTCAATTTTGATCTTAATTTTTTTTAAAAACGTAATGACTTAAAAAAAATTGTGAAAATATAATTACTTTAATATCAGCATATTTGGATTTTCATTTTTCGAATGTAGTAGCAAAACAAAAACTATGGTTATTGATGTTTATTCCTACTTATTTTCAAATTATTATTTATAGTATTTTATAATTAAATGTATGGTGCAAAATTTATAAATATTTCAGCTTGGTATTTATTTTTATTGTAATACATTATTTTTGTATTTCTTCATTAGGCACAGTTTAATTATGCAGTTGTTGTGGTTGAGCCTTTGGATTTGGGAACAAACCAAATAATAGTTAAGGCTAAAGAAGAGCTGCATCAGCACATCAATCATACAGAGTACAAAGTTGTTTCCGACCACAGTGTTGCTATACTTGCCAGGCAGTTAGCTGTACATTCAAATGTAAGTATCTTAAAAAATATTGATTAAGTAGTGCATGTCCACCCAAAACTTCTGAAGTCAAGTAGACTGTGACACCTGCTAAGGATTCAAGATGAACCTACCACTCCATCAAGTATTGTAAAGAAGGAGAAATACAGTATCAAATTTTATCATATTTTATTTTAAACATGATATATCCGGATATCAAGACTGAGATGGGCGAGTCACGTTGTATGGATGAACAAGACCTCAAATACAAAGAAGCTGTTCAGCATGGAGCCAGGTGGAAAAGAAAAGAAGAAAAGTAGGTGGACTGAAATTGAGATGGATAGAAGAAGTAAATGTCGATGCTAGAGTCCTTGGAATCAAGAACTGGTCAACGGCTGCTCAGGACAGGAAATCGTGGAGGGCAACTCTTGATGCAGGCAAGATCCAGTAATGGATTGCCAAGCTCGGGATGATAATATTTTAAACATGAAATACATTAATAAACAACAAAGTTTTTAAAAGAATTTTACAAAATTAAAATATGAACTCTACTGTAGAAAAAGAAAAATATTAATTTTACATTAAACAGCTATTTATAACTTATTATAGTAAATGGGGTAAAGCCTCCTTAACTCGGCATGGATGCACCTCAGAATCTTGAAGATAAATTAATGAAACAATTCATTAGTTTTTTTGTTTTTTTTTTATATCTTTCTTATTAATGCTGTAATTTATTGAAAATTTGACTAATTATAGAATCCAAGGATTCAAAAATTGAGTACTGAGTTGATGGTATTTTCTTATGATATAATTATTTGATATAAATAGTTTATTTTTTAAAATCTGAAATCATAGTTTTCCTTTTATTAATGTATATAATAAAATGTTATTATCTATTTGCAGTTGGCATCTATGATTTCATGTCGTTTGAACTCTCCATCAAGAGAGCCGTATGCTTCTAACTGGTTAGAAAGGCTTAGGCAGATAAAGCGTATCAGGCTTAAGCTACAGCAAGAGCAGGGATGTGGAGACGACAAGCAAATGAAACAGCAACCCTCTCGTAGGCTTCTAATTGACGATTTTACAGAATACACATAGTACCTTCTTCTTTTGTTAACATCTTCCTACTTTATTTTAAATTCATCTCTCTGGTGTTTTATAGCTTTAAAATAGAATTGTGAAGTTACTTTGTTCTTAAAATGTTGATTCTATTAATGCCTTAAAATATTTAAGTTATTAATCTACATTTTTTGTATGTACAGTTCTAAACGACTGATTTATTACTTGTTGACTGTATTAACTTCATTTATTCGTAATTATATGAAATATATTTTATATAAAAGCATGTATAATACTTTTAGAGATGTAAGTTTCATTTATAAAAATGTTATTGCTGAATTAGATGAATGCAGTCATTTGTTACCTGATTGACTATAAGATAGATGTATTTTGAAACCAATAGTTAGTTTTATCATTTATTTGTAATGTTTATTCCTTTTTTTTCATACTTATAAGAAAAGAGAATTACCAGGTGTATTAAGAAATGATTCTATGAGTTGTGATTTCAAAATTTATTTAATTTCAAATTTGTAATATAAAATTAATACATTGTTTAAATAATTGGAACTATTTGGTTTTATAGTAATAACCTGTTTCATTAGTATTATAAAATGAATGTTTGAAAAGATCACCATCTAAGATTTGACCATTACTTAAATTGATCTTGAGTGGTTTGTCATAAGTAGAAATCCAGACAGTTTTATAAAGGAAGTCCTTTATGGATGAAGAAGGGTTGTCATCTAGTGGTGTAACATCTTTTATATCACAGATTATATCTATCCGTTTTCCCCAAAAATTGAGGTATGCTAATTTTATTTGTTTTTGATTTCTTGAAACATAAACATATCCAATAAGCCTAGAGAATAACTGACCTACAGAAAACAAAGCAATGGTTGATGCGATCCCTGGAAAAAAAAAAAAAAAATATATATATATAAGATTTTTATCAATTTGAAGATAATGATCCTAACAGGATCAGCAATATATAAAGATTTAGATTAGTGAAATAATAAGTTTTTAAAATTTATATATTTATGGTAGTTAAAAAGATCTGTTGGTTAAAAAGATCTGGGAGAATGAGAAATTACCTGAGGAATGGAAAGAATCTATTCTTATTCCGATTCACAAAAAGGGCCCGAGGACGGATTGTAATAACTATCGAGGAATTTCACTCCTTCCGGTATGTTATAAAATATTCACTTTAATCTTAACCAGTCAAATCACGGAATATGCCGAGAAAATTATCGGAAACTACCAATGCGGGTTTAGACGGAATCGTTCAACTATTAATCAAATATTTTCTTTACGGCAAATATTAGAGAAAAAATTGGAGTACAACGGTATTGTTCACCAGCTGTATATAGATTTTAAAAAGGCTTACGATTCTATTAACCGCCAGAAACTGTATAATATTCTAACTGAGCAGGGGATTCCAAAAAAAAAACTAGTAAATCTAGTGAGCATGTGCTTGACGGAGACATTCAATAAAGTTAGAATCGGTAATAATCTGTCAGAAAAATTTGAGGTTCGTTCGGGTTTAAAACATGCCATTAGGGAGGTAATGTGTTCCGAGAAAGGGTTGGATCTGGGTGGAACAACATCCGTGCTGGGCTATGCTGATGATCTGGTACTGTTAAGCGAAGGCGTTGAAACTATAAAACTAAATACAACGTTAATGAAAGCCGGTAAAAAACTAGGACTCGAAATAAATGTGGATAAAACAAAATATATGGTTAGCTGCAAAAATGGCTATACTACTGGTGATATCGATATAGATGGTAATATGTTTGAACAGGTAGATAAATTTAGGTATCTAGGTTTTACGATAACTAGAAAAAACGAAATTGAAGAAGAGATTAAGGTTAGGCTGAAGGCGGGAAATGCTTGTTATTTTTCTGTGACAAAACTACTCAGTTCGCGCCTCTTGTCCCGGAACTTAAAAATTAGAATCTATAAAACAATTATCTTGACTACAGTTCTTTATGGATGCGAAACTTGGCCGCTTACATTAAGGGATGAGCAGCGTCTTCAACGTCGAATGGTAAGCGTCCGAGGGGTAGACCGAAGCGAAGGTGGGAAGATTGCATTAAAGCCGATCTGAAGGGACTGGGTTTGGACGGCGAACGGTGGAGAGAGGTGTGTAGTAAGCGATTGGTGGTGTCGGCATCCAACCTTCATGTTCGCTAAGCCTTTTATTATTATTATGGTAGTTAAAATTAAAATTATATATTTATTGCTTTCTTAGGTCAGCAAATAAAGAAATATAATAAAAAACACTTACATATAATTTATTCAATAAAACATTAATTTATACAACATAAATTTATAGTAAAAATATAAAATAATTTTCTAGTCATGTTAGGTGCCATTTTATTATGTTTTTAATAAGTAGATTTAAGCCTAGACTCAAGTCTTGAATGAATGAAAAGTTAAGAAACCCAGACTTGATGCCAAGGGACCAAGAAAAAAAAGTTTATATAATTTTGAAGAAAATTTATATTGCTAATTTTTGCCTTTGCTTTGTTAGGATTTTCATTTATTTAAAAACGAGATAAAAGAGGAAAATCGAAAGAAAATTCATAGCAATTCTGTTTTCATTGGCCTACCTGTAAACAGTTATAAAATTCTTGGAACCGTGAAAAACCGAGCATCCATCCAAGAGATAACAGAAGAAAAGCAAAGGGAAATTCGGAAATGTTTCCACACCAATTCTCCATTGTTTGCCACATCTACGTAATCGGAAAAACTGTTAAAACGGTGAAAAACCGAGCATCCATTCACGAGTTAAAAGAAGAAAAGCGAATGGAAATTAGGAAAATCTTAAATGTTAAACCGACGATATTATCATAGAAAGTGCTCCCGACAGCTAAAAGAAAATATAAAAACGTTTTATACTCGTTTTCCTTTTAGTCTAAACAGAGGAAAATCATGTGTATTTGATTCTTTTTATTACAATTAGGCGATTACGATTATAGTGATTTTGATTATAATGATTATAATTATGATTATGATTATTATTATAATAATGATTACATGATTATCATTAAAATCAAAAACATTTTTTATTATAATCGTTATCATAATCGGTAATTATGATGATCCCCATCTATGCCTGAGAGTTGTGTCATTGGACAATTTCTCTCTTAATGTACGGATTTTCAACCTTAACACTTGTGTAATCATCATCATATTCCTGATCCCAATACCGCAGCGCAGTGTGGGCTATATCTTGTAAAGCTTCGTCCGTTTATTCCGAAAAATCATGTAACTTTTTAGAGAATTAAATTAGTGAATAGTTGGATGAAATTTCCTTTTGTGATATTCCAACAATATCCACTTACAATTTGTGTGACAACTTTTGACTTGTCTAAGACAGACAATGTTATTGATTGCCATGGTCGAAAACTTGGATTTTACGTCTTAGTCACATCCTATACAAGAAAAAAAAGAAACTTTCTACTCCCATTCGAAGCATCTTAGACCCCCGTTTTGATAAGGTTACTGGGCTTTAACAGATTCGCTTAGAATATTACCCTTGTTGCTGAATAAACGTGACAATCAAACACCTAGTGATCGCTATATCGGTCATGAAATATCTGTACTATATATAAATTGTTTATGTAGTGAAACTACAAACCACGAAGAAAAAAAATCTGGTGAGCTCAACACACAACTTTCACTTACCCCTCTACTTTGAATAGAAATTATTTTCTGGCAATGATGGGCTATTATAAAATATTTGAAGTCTATTTATTATATCGACGATAGGCAATAAAAATCTATATTTTCCATCTGCTTTTATAAACGACATAACTTCAGTCTCTGAGCCTTTCAGTTGACGTAATGACCAACTCCAATTTCAACATTTTTGAGTAGTCATTTTAGTGATATTTCTAGTTGGAAAAGTTATATATATATACATACAGTGACTAAGTTGATTCCTGAGTAGGTGATGCAGTGTTGAAATGTATAACTGTGAATAAAGGTATAAATTTTGCCACTAGAAACATCACTAAAATTAATAATAAAAATTGATGAAATTGGAGTCAGTCATTATGTCAACCAAAAGGCTCATATATGCCTAGAGAGATTTGAAAGTACATCTGAATATTTAACCTATCATCATTTATATGGATTTATAAGGACAATTAGTCATTTCCCATTGTAAAGTTTACCAACATGAAATTGCTAGATTTTCATTGCCTGGCATGGATAGGTCAAAAGTTTTCAGGCTAATTGTAAGTGTATAATGAAAATTCATCAAATGATTCACCAATTTAACTTTCTAAAACGTTACATGATGATTTTTTGGAATAAACGGCCAATAGATACCTAACTATTTAAATATATAATCATGCCAAGAGTTATTAAACTACAGTAAATGTACTTAAGATTATAAAAATATAAAAGAAATATTTTTATATTTTACTTCTTAGACACAAACACTAGCGGATCCAGGATTTAATTTTGGGGGACTTCAGCCCGAAAGATTTATTTTCAATATTTTTTTTCTGTAAAACATGGTTATATTTTATCATCTTTTGGGGAGAAATGAGACTTCAGCCCGAAAGTTCTCCCGTAATTCACCTGTGCACATAAGTACAATGATGTAATATTTTAAACAATGGCGTTGGCTTTATTCAGTGGATTTTAAATGCTTTTTTTTCAAACTTATAAACATATTTAAAAGTTTACATTAAGTAAGAAAATGTCATAAGAAATTATTCCCTTGGAACATGCGATTTACGTTAAATGTTGGTTTTCTGAAATTATTATTAATATTTTTTTCGTCGATCTCTGTTTCCTTCTACAACTTTATTTATTTGTTTTTTTTTTTTTCTAAATTTCTCCGCTTTCTAACGATGTATTATACATATACATTCTGACTGTTATTTCCGGAGATTTATTTTCAACCTGGATAAACAGTTTTCTTTTTTTATCCAGTTTGCAATTATCATGTTCTTTCAAACTTCTTATTTGAGCATTTTTTATAGTTAATGTTAATAAAATAGAGTTATTTTTATTACTTTAGAGGAAGACGTATTTGAACATTGGGCATTTAAGCTCTGTAAAATGACATCATTGGGGATAAGACCTAAGGATATTAAAGACTACTTAGTTATACAATGATACACCGAGTTTAATCAAAATCGTAGGAACCGTTTTTGAAAAAAATGTATTTCACCGCTGATATAAAGTGGCACTTCCCGCCGATTTTAACGAACAAGTTTTTGACACATCGGAATTTCATAAAAACCGAACGAACGACTTTTTATTTTTGACTTTTCACATATACACAGACAATTTTGTGGGATTTGGAATCAGGGGACCTCAAAACGTGTATTTCCGTTATGAAGACAGATTCGAAAATTTTCACGATCACAATACTTTACCTTTATATCACAGGCGGATCTATGGAGAGAGGGATTTCGAGCTGAGGCCCGTTCCCCGAAATGGCAAAATATTACCGCGTCTTAATAAAAAAATACTCTAAAAGTATTATTGTACATGTAATTACATTTAATAGGACTTTAAAATTACTTTAACACCTTTTGGTATAGGTAGTTAGTTTCTTTCGGAAATGTAATTCTGGATCCGCATGTGCTTATGTGTTCATATAGGTATGTGAAAGTAAAAAGAAATAAAAGAGAAAAATCGATATATTGTTTTTTGAAATATTGGGTAATGTTTCCGATGATGCCCGCAGGCTTCCAGGATGGGGAAAGGACGTATATCCTGAATGATAGTAGGTTATGGTCATAGAGTACGCGCCCAAGGTCAGTAAAACTACCAGGTTCGCTCACTCAGAGGGAAAATGGTGGGGAGGAATCGAGCTCTGACGTAGCCAATAGACTGATTTTACCACTACAGCCTTTGTTTCTGTACATTTTAAGATTATTATTTGCTTTTCTACATTAAATCAATACTGTATTGCCAAATAAGTTATTAATTTTAATAAATTTGAAAGGTGAGAGAAACATTGACTTGGTATTTGGTTTATTCTGAAGCAAATAAAATGTATTTGCTGTATGATATTTTGCGAAGTACCATAATACTACTTTTTAAGTATTTCAAATAAATACAGAGCATTATATAAAATAATAAAAATATTTAAAAAAAAAGACAAAGTATTTAATCTAAAAGTAAAGAAGCGTTTTCTTTCCGTGAATTTTTGTAAATATTACATTTTTATGCCATAAGTAATCCTATGGAGTTATTTTTCTCAAGTTTTTTGCCTTTTGATTTTATGTTTTCTTAATTGTTATACAAATTTTTGGGCATTTAAAATTTTGTTTCTGTTAAATACTCCTTGCTGAAAAAAGGCCTTCTTCATTAATTTCTACATTTTGTTTCCTAATAAAAAGATTTTTTTGTTTTTTACCAACTTGTTTACAATATTTTTACATTAACATTTTAAAATCTAATCTTATCTTATCAAACAAGAAAACAAAAAAAAAGCTTAACATTGTTGAAATAAGCTTTCATTGATAGGCTTGAAAGAGTTGTAGGTAGTAGTCTGTGGGCAAGACTCCCTTACCGTGCATCCCCCCCCCCCCCGCCACATCCCTATAAATTGCATATCATTGTGTTCCTTGTGACAATTTATTAAAAAAAAGCCAATGTTCCCAAAAAAAAAGTGAACGAACTGCCCCAAAATGGCGTCCAAACATGGCGGATTGACGACTTTGACTTTAGTTAGTTTTTTTGTTACTGAGAATCAGCATTTGGCTTAATTTCATCATAGTTGGTGTTTTATTAAAGCTGGATAGTCAGAGAATAGTAAAACATGAAAAAATATTAAAAACTAATTGGCTTAGGCATTAAAAAAAATCGGTAAAGTCAATTTTTGTTACAAAAAAATTTTCAAGTTGAAAATCAGGCGTTGTTTGTATTTGTAATTAAACGGCCAACAATAACGCAAAACGTGCAGTAATAAAACATCTGGAGAATACATTTCTCTTTCTAAAACATTGATTACTTTTTAAAATATTTGAAGTAGTTCCGTAGAAAATGTACTTAAGCGGCAGAAAAGCGCTACTGGCGTAGGTGCCTTCAGGCCTCTACCACACCACTCAGTAGTCATAAATGGCTTAGTTATCATAACGTTTTTGTTATATTATATTGATTGTATTAACGAACAAATATTAATACAATAATTTAATTGTCAAAAAAAATTTAAAAAAATGTATTATTATTTTTTTTATTTATTTTTTTAAATTTAACTTCCTTTATTCTATACGAAGGTCGCTTAAGAAGGCCTCTACTATAAAAATTATATAATTATAATAATAAAACTTAATTCAAAAATACTTTGCAGAATATCTTGAACTTTTTATTTAATATTTGCAATTTAACATTTTATTTTATATATTTACTGATTCTTAGAGGTAATTTAAATTGTATATATTTCCCCGGAAATGTGTCATTAATATCTGTTTTATAAACTAAAATAATATATACCTAATCTGAACTACTTTTAATGAATAGGTGATGGATTGTGTAGTAAAATTCATATATCGCTATTTAAAAAATCATTTTTATTTCCTTCATTTTTTTCGGAAGTTGGACCATATCACAAAAAATACGAAATTTTAATATTAAATGCATTATTCTCTCTGCACAAAAGAAATATAGAAAGGGCGAAGCTATAAGTTCTTCTAGATAACTGGAACTGATTGTTAGTATTTGGTCTCAAAATGAGGGAAAACGCGAAACTGAACCCAAACATTGGAAAAATACATTAAGCGAACGACAAAGGAAGTGCCAAAAGCTCGGAAAAGAAAACCAGGATCAGTATCCATTATATGGCGAAACGAATATATAGTAGACAGATGAACAGAATATTTCAAGATGCTGCTAAAAGAGGGTCTAAATGCTTGATGAGTTTGGATGATATTAAGCAGGTTTGTCATGGTGAAGACCACTTTATCAACAAGAAAGATTTATTCTGAGCAATTGGCAAGCAGGTCTGGAGGAAGTAAATGAGGTTTATAATGGTGAAAACCACTTTATTTTAGATTGCTATTGAAGTTGCACATTGGGACTATCTTCACTTTGCGCAATGTGCAATACCGCAGCGCAGTGTGGGCTATATCTTGTAAAGCTTCGTCCGTTTATTCCGAAAAATCATGTAACTTTTTAGAGAATTAAATTAGTGAATAGTTGGATGAAATTTCCTTTTGTGATATTCCAACAATATCCACTTACAATTTGTGTGACAACTTTTGACTTGTCTAAGACAGACAATGTTATTGATTGCCATGGTCGAAAACTTGGATTTTACGTCTTAGTCACATCCTATACAAGAAAAAAAAGAAACTTTCTACTCCCATTCGAAGCATCTTAGACCCCCGTTTTGATAAGGTTACTGGGCTTTAACAGATTCGCTTAGAATATTACCCTTGTTGCTGAATAAACGTGACAATCAAACACCTAGTGATCGCTATATCGGTCATGAAATATCTGTACTATATATAAATTGTTTATGTAGTGAAACTACAAACCACGAAGAAAAAAAATCTGGTGAGCTCAACACACAACTTTCACTTACCCCTCTACTTTGAATAGAAATTATTTTCTGGCAATGATGGGCTATTATAAAATATTTGAAGTCTATTTATTATATCGACGATAGGCAATAAAAATCTATATTTTCCATCTGCTTTTATAAACGACATAACTTCAGTCTCTGAGCCTTTCAGTTGACGTAATGACCAACTCCAATTTCAACATTTTTGAGTAGTCATTTTAGTGATATTTCTAGTTGGAAAAGTTATATATATATACATACAGTGACTAAGTTGATTCCTGAGTAGGTGATGCAGTGTTGAAATGTATAACTGTGAATAAAGGTATAAATTTTGCCACTAGAAACATCACTAAAATTAATAATAAAAATTGATGAAATTGGAGTCAGTCATTATGTCAACCAAAAGGCTCATATATGCCTAGAGAGATTTGAAAGTACATCTGAATATTTAACCTATCATCATTTATATGGATTTATAAGGACAATTAGTCATTTCCCATTGTAAAGTTTACCAACATGAAATTGCTAGATTTTCATTGCCTGGCATGGATAGGTCAAAAGTTTTCAGGCTAATTGTAAGTGTATAATGAAAATTCATCAAATGATTCACCAATTTAACTTTCTAAAACGTTACATGATGATTTTTTGGAATAAACGGCCAATAGATACCTAACTATTTAAATATATAATCATGCCAAGAGTTATTAAACTACAGTAAATGTACTTAAGATTATAAAAATATAAAAGAAATATTTTTATATTTTACTTCTTAGACACAAACACTAGCGGATCCAGGATTTAATTTTGGGGGACTTCAGCCCGAAAGATTTATTTTCAATATTTTTTTTCTGTAAAACATGGTTATATTTTATCATCTTTTGGGGAGAAATGAGACTTCAGCCCGAAAGTTCTCCCGTAATTCACCTGTGCACATAAGTACAATGATGTAATATTTTAAACAATGGCGTTGGCTTTATTCAGTGGATTTTAAATGCTTTTTTTTCAAACTTATAAACATATTTAAAAGTTTACATTAAGTAAGAAAATGTCATAAGAAATTATTCCCTTGGAACATGCGATTTACGTTAAATGTTGGTTTTCTGAAATTATTATTAATATTTTTTTCGTCGATCTCTGTTTCCTTCTACAACTTTATTTATTTGTTTTTTTTTTTTTCTAAATTTCTCCGCTTTCTAACGATGTATTATACATATACATTCTGACTGTTATTTCCGGAGATTTATTTTCAACCTGGATAAACAGTTTTCTTTTTTTATCCAGTTTGCAATTATCATGTTCTTTCAAACTTCTTATTTGAGCATTTTTTATAGTTAATGTTAATAAAATAGAGTTATTTTTATTACTTTAGAGGAAGACGTATTTGAACATTGGGCATTTAAGCTCTGTAAAATGACATCATTGGGGATAAGACCTAAGGATATTAAAGACTACTTAGTTATACAATGATACACCGAGTTTAATCAAAATCGTAGGAACCGTTTTTGAAAAAAATGTATTTCACCGCTGATATAAAGTGGCACTTCCCGCCGATTTTAACGAACAAGTTTTTGACACATCGGAATTTCATAAAAACCGAACGAACGACTTTTTATTTTTGACTTTTCACATATACACAGACAATTTTGTGGGATTTGGAATCAGGGGACCTCAAAACGTGTATTTCCGTTATGAAGACAGATTCGAAAATTTTCACGATCACAATACTTTACCTTTATATCACAGGCGGATCTATGGAGAGAGGGATTTCGAGCTGAGGCCCGTTCCCCGAAATGGCAAAATATTACCGCGTCTTAATAAAAAAATACTCTAAAAGTATTATTGTACATGTAATTACATTTAATAGGACTTTAAAATTACTTTAACACCTTTTGGTATAGGTAGTTAGTTTCTTTCGGAAATGTAATTCTGGATCCGCATGTGCTTATGTGTTCATATAGGTATGTGAAAGTAAAAAGAAATAAAAGAGAAAAATCGATATATTGTTTTTTGAAATATTGGGTAATGTTTCCGATGATGCCCGCAGGCTTCCAGGATGGGGAAAGGACGTATATCCTGAATGATAGTAGGTTATGGTCATAGAGTACGCGCCCAAGGTCAGTAAAACTACCAGGTTCGCTCACTCAGAGGGAAAATGGTGGGGAGGAATCGAGCTCTGACGTAGCCAATAGACTGATTTTACCACTACAGCCTTTGTTTCTGTACATTTTAAGATTATTATTTGCTTTTCTACATTAAATCAATACTGTATTGCCAAATAAGTTATTAATTTTAATAAATTTGAAAGGTGAGAGAAACATTGACTTGGTATTTGGTTTATTCTGAAGCAAATAAAATGTATTTGCTGTATGATATTTTGCGAAGTACCATAATACTACTTTTTAAGTATTTCAAATAAATACAGAGCATTATATAAAATAATAAAAATATTTAAAAAAAAAGACAAAGTATTTAATCTAAAAGTAAAGAAGCGTTTTCTTTCCGTGAATTTTTGTAAATATTACATTTTTATGCCATAAGTAATCCTATGGAGTTATTTTTCTCAAGTTTTTTGCCTTTTGATTTTATGTTTTCTTAATTGTTATACAAATTTTTGGGCATTTAAAATTTTGTTTCTGTTAAATACTCCTTGCTGAAAAAAGGCCTTCTTCATTAATTTCTACATTTTGTTTCCTAATAAAAAGATTTTTTTGTTTTTTACCAACTTGTTTACAATATTTTTACATTAACATTTTAAAATCTAATCTTATCTTATCAAACAAGAAAACAAAAAAAAAGCTTAACATTGTTGAAATAAGCTTTCATTGATAGGCTTGAAAGAGTTGTAGGTAGTAGTCTGTGGGCAAGACTCCCTTACCGTGCATCCCCCCCCCCCCGCCACATCCCTATAAATTGCATATCATTGTGTTCCTTGTGACAATTTATTAAAAAAAAGCCAATGTTCCCCAAAAAAAAAGTGAACGAACTGCCCCAAAATGGCGTCCAAACATGGCGGATTGACGACTTTGACTTTAGTTAGTTTTTTTGTTACTGAGAATCAGCATTTGGCTTAATTTCATCATAGTTGGTGTTTTATTAAAGCTGGATAGTCAGAGAATAGTAAAACATGAAAAAATATTAAAAACTAATTGGCTTAGGCATTAAAAAAAATCGGTAAAGTCAATTTTTGTTACAAAAAAATTTTCAAGTTGAAAATCAGGCGTTGTTTGTATTTGTAATTAAACGGCCAACAATAACGCAAAACGTGCAGTAATAAAACATCTGGAGAATACATTTCTCTTTCTAAAACATTGATTACTTTTTAAAATATTTGAAGTAGTTCCGTAGAAAATGTACTTAAGCGGCAGAAAAGCGCTACTGGCGTAGGTGCCTTCAGGCCTCTACCACACCACTCAGTACTCATAAATGGCTTAGTTATATCATAACGTTTTTGTTATATTATATTGATTGTATTAACGAACAAATATTAATACAATAATTTAATTGTCAAAAAAAATTTAAAAAAATGTATTATTATTTTTTTTTATTTTATTTTTTTAAATTTAACTTCCTTTATTCTATACGAAGGTCGCTTAAGAAGGCCTCTACTATAAAAATTATATAATTATAATAATAAAACTTAATTCAAAAATACTTTGCAGAATATCTTGAACTTTTTATTTAATATTTGCAATTTAACATTTTATTTTATATATTTACTGATTCTTAGAGGTAATTTAAATTGTATATATTTCCCCGGAAATGTGTCATTAATATCTGTTTTATAAACTAAAATAATATATACCTAATCTGAACTACTTTTAATGAATAGGTGATGGATTGTGTAGTAAAATTCATATATCGCTATTTAAAAAATCATTTTTATTTCCTTCATTTTTTTCGGAAGTTGGACCATATCACAAAAAATACGAAATTTTAATATTAAATGCATTATTCTCTCTGCACAAAAGAAATATAGAAAGGGCGAAGCTATAAGTTCTTCTAGATAACTGGAACTGATTGTTAGTATTTGGTCTCAAAATGAGGGAAAACGCGAAACTGAACCCAAACATTGGAAAAATACATTAAGCGAACGACAAAGGAAGTGCCAAAAGCTCGGAAAAGAAAACCAGGATCAGTATCCATTATATGGCGAAACGAATATATAGTAGACAGATGAACAGAATATTTCAAGATGCTGCTAAAAGAGGGTCTAAATGCTTGATGAGTTTGGATGATATTAAGCAGGTTTGTCATGGTGAAGACCACTTTATCAACAAGAAAGATTTATTCTGAGCAATTGGCAAGCAGGTCTGGAGGAAGTAAATGAGGTTTATAATGGTGAAAACCACTTTATTTTAGATTGCTATTGAAGTTGCACATTGGGACTATCTTCACTTTGAAGCAGGTTGTAGAGAGGTCTATCGATAAAGGAAAATAGCTCTCCTCCTGTTTAGTGCAATTGCAAAAGATTTTTGAAGGAATATGAAAGGAAAACGAGCTTTTGTGAAAGACTAGTAGATATTCGATCAATCCAAAGTGTGAGGCACTAAGCAGATAGAGAACCATTTTTCTTTCTCTGTGGACTTCTCTATAACCTACCTTAAAGTGAAGACAGTCCCAATTTGCAACTTATGTTCCAATGTGCAACTTGAGTTTCTCAATCCATATCGCTCAGACAATCGACGATATTTCTTATTCCAGCTTCTACGATTCTTGAGTAGACTTTCTTTGGTACTATAAACAGTAAGGAATCTCGAATAACATTTCCTAGTATCTCATTTCCTGTAAAGGGACAAAACTACAGTCCTTTCATATCATTTTCTAATACATTTGTAGCCTTTGTACGCACAGCATTTCGGGTTACTTCGTCCAGACCAGCTGACTTGCCAATTGCTTAGAACAAATCTTTCTTGCTGATGAAATGGTCTTCACCATAATAAACCTGCTTAATATCATCCAAACTGATCAAGCATTTTGACCCTCCTTTTAGCAGCATCTTGAAATATTCTGTTCATTTGTCTACTATATATTCGTTTAGCCATATAACGGATACTGATCCTTGTTTTCTTTTCCGAGATTTTGGCACTTCCTTTGTCGTTCGCTTAATGTATTTTTCCAATGTTTGGGTTCAATTTCACGTTTTCCCTCATTTTGAGACCAAATACTAACAATCAGTTCCAGTTATCTAGAAGAGCTTATAGCTTCTCCCTTTCCATATTTCTTTGATGCAGAGAGAATAATGCATTTAATATTAAAATTTCGTATTTTTTGTGATACGGTCCAACTTCTGAAAAAAAAATGAAGGAAATAAAAATGATTTTTTAAATAGCGATATATGTATTGTACTACACAATCCATCACCTATTCATTAAAAGTAGTTCAGATTAGGTATATATTATTTTAGTTTATAAAACAGATATTAATATGACTCATTTCCGGGGAAGTATATACAATTTAAATTACTTCTAAGAATCAGTAAATATATAAAACAAAATGTTAAATTGCAAATATTAAATAAAAAGTTCAAGATATTCTGCAAAGTATTTTTGAATTAAGTTTTATTATTATAATTATATAATTTTTACCATAGAGGCCTTCTTAAGCGACCTCCGTATAGAATAAAGGAAGTTAAATTTAAAAAAATAAATAATAATAAATAAAAAATAATAATACATTTTTAAAAATTTTTTTTGACAATTAAATTATTTTATTAATATTTGTTCGTTAATACAATCAATATAATATAACAAAAACGTTATTATAGCACTATAACTAAGCCATTTATGGGTAATGAGTGGTGTGGTAGAGGCCTGAAAGCACCTACGCCAGTAGCACTTTTCTGCCGCTTAAGTACATTTTCAACGGAACTACTTCAAATATTTTAAAAAGTAATCAATGTTTTAGAAAGAGAAATGTATTCTCCAGATGTTTTATTTCTGCACGTTTTGCATTATTGTTGACCGTTTAATTACAAACGACGCATGATTTTCAACGTCAATCCGCCATGTTTGGACGCCATTTAGGGGCAGTTCGTTCACTTTTTTTGTGGGAACATTGGCTTTTTTAAAATAAATTGTCACAAGGAACACAACGATATGCAATTTATAGGGATGTGGGGGGGGGGGGGGGGAGGAGCACGGTAAGGAGGTCTGGCCCACCGTGTATAGGTCTGATAGTCTATTCCTTACGTCACGTTTCAAGTTCCCCCACCACGCATTTCTGATTTAGCGAACCTTATAGTTTTATTGACCTTAGTACCCGCATTTAATCTTAACTGTCAGTTGGTAATTCATTTCTGGTGTCAGATCATGCTTTTGTTCCGTTTATTAAAAGATATAAATGAAATAATTAATAGTTTAATAATATTATAATATATAAATATATAAAAAAACAACAATGTTTTACTTAGAACAACTACACAATTCTATTAATAACGACTTTGAAATGGGAGAAATACCTAATAGCTTTTATTAATCCATTATATTCCCTATTCATAAAGTAGAGGATAAGAATAACACAATGAATAACATAGGTATCGAGTTTGAAAACCCAACAGTTAAATTATTGACTAACTCATTAATAGCCAATAACTAGTTATAGATTATAGGCAGCATTTAGGAAATATTATTTTATTAAAATCTTACTTATTATAATTATCTTGAATTTGCAGAAGAGAATAAGGTACATGTTATATTTTGTTTGATATATTTCGCTATCTGCAAATGTATAGTTCACTACTACGCATTATATTACAAATTGTAACACTCAGGAGTATCAATCAAAATTGTTAAAATAATAATGAGCTTAAACCTTAAACAAGGAGTGGAGTCAATAAGGATTGACAGAACTCCTTGAAATATTATTTGGGATATAGTAAGGGAATAATGTATACTAGTATGCCCGTGCGAAAAATTCGCACATCATATTGTTAAGAGATCAAATGTCAAATAGGAAAATAAAATAATGCAAAATACCCATGAGATAAAGAAATCAATTGTTACTTTATCGATGAATATAATCTAAAAAAGAAACAAAAATTAATTTAAAACTTATTGGCTAAAAATTGTCCGATTTCGATGATTTTTTTTTTCTTTTGTAGGGAATTTAGTAATCTTTTATATAATCATGGGCATAACCAAGGGAAAATTGTTTACTTACTCGCAAATAAATTTTCTTTTCTTTCATAACTTGTTTGCATGAAGGAGAAGGAAGCCGTTGAAATTGGTGGCTCAATCTTCAGATTTGGTGAAGAATTAATGATGATATGGCTTGCCGATCAAAAACACCATCGATAAATAATATAAACTCCTCCTGTCTCGATCATAGAGATCTCAAGTCGACGAAATGAGACATGTATCCAATGACAGTACTACAATTAACGTCAGGTTGTGTGGATACGAACCCCATGCCTTGCGTTATCTCGAAAATAGTACGTTTTCGGGCTTAAAACGCAGGGAACTATCCGAGGGAACTATCCAGGTCTTGCTGTACGCATCAAAATCTTCAAGACCCAATTTGTCCCGTATCGATCTACAGACCTACCACCGTTCCTGTATTGAAGCCTAGCAAAATGTTTGTATCGACTTTATTTATTTTAGAAAGAAAAACAAAAGCAGAGAATACTATTCGCTAATCCCCCATGAAATTCTGAATCCAACGGTACCCCATTCATGGTATTTGAGTATGATAGGAGCTTATATTTGGTACAAAACCGATTTCGAGCCTTACTGTAATAATATATGTGTGGATTATTGTAAATAGTAAAATTGTATATCACATAATAAAATGTTATTATTATAAAGAGAATAATTGAATAGGTTATTTCAATGAAACATTTATACCACTTTTGAATTGAGAGCTGTTCAGGGTGCATTGTTTTCCCAGAAGCATCTTTTAGTAACAGAAAATACATTACATAACTAATGTAAAGATTGATTGTTTATCCATACATTTTTATTTTAAAAATACCACATTTGTCAATCCAGAAATAATCAATTTAATGTTAGTCTATTTCTTTTTAGTGGGTATGTTAATGATATAGAGAATTGTATTGCAGGAGGAGTGAATGGCATAGCATTAGGAAAGTGTGTACTTAAGCCTTCATTGCTTTTATTCCAGTTAGACTTCAACTTATGATTATAGATTTATAAAACTATTGTGATTATTGGAATTTACATTTAATCGGGAAATTTTGAGAGGTGTAGTAGTCTGGGAGGACCATAGTTGCTTCTAGTCATAATCTGATGGTGGAAAAATACTTTCTCAGCGTTGCCCCTTTTGGAGTTATCAACCACCGCCAGTTCCACTCTACTACTGTATCCTCCCAGATAATCCTTTTCCAACTCCTAGAATCTTCTTCTATTCTTACTTAGATACCATGGACACCATCCTGTTGTTTGTGCAAGAGATTTTGGCTCCAGGCAGGGGATACTCAAAATAAAACCTTTATAAATGCTCATAGTTGCAAGGTATCTGAGACCCCAAAAGGTGCCCTCTATACAATTGAACCTGTTAAGGGCTACGGTCACTCTATTTTTCAAACAGTCCAAATAAGCTATCACTTCGAACTTTTTTCAAATCTTAATGCTGAGGTAGATGACAACCTCACTCAGATGGTTGGATTGATAGCGAGGTTACTGTGATTAATTGCGATCTACTAAAGAGCTATCTTTTGAGGCAGTGTTTTGTGTTTTCGTTTTGTTCTAATTGTTCATAGCCATCTTATTGTTTTCTAGTGTTTTATCATGTTTTTTATTGTTGTTATTAGTTGTAAGTGTAAACAGTGTACATAGATTGAAGTTTGGACAGGAGAGGTTAAGTAGTATAAATTTCGTGGAGTTCTTGTTTGAAAAATTTTGAGTTCCGAGTGTTATATTGAGTAGAAGATCTCTAAAAGACCTTCCCAGGGAGCACACAGAAATTAACTTTACTGAATCTATGTAAAAAAAAAAATTGTAAGTATAACCTGTTTAAGTGATAAGAACTATTATTACTGTTACTATTTAAGTTATTAAGTGTCTATTCTTTAAAGACTTGTCCAGGAGTAGTATTATAGACAACATGGAGGGAGATGAAAGGGAAGAAGGGGACCCTCCAAGGGTTTCACGTTCAACCGCAAAAAGGGCGAGAAAGGTTTCTCTTGGTGATAACGCTGAAACTTCTGAGGTAGGAATCTCAAATGACTTCCTTCAAAAAGCAAAGATAATTCAAGAAAACCTCCGAATATACCTTACTAAAGCTGACAAAAGTATTAAAAATAAAGACCAAAACCACATTAATGGCAAAATACAGTGGTTCATTGACGCTATTAAATCGTTGGAGGAAAGGACAAAGCAGTACAAAGATAAGAGTGAGGGCTTATCTTTACTTGTCCATAAAGCGGTTCAGGAAACACTTACTTCGCCTTCTGTACATTCGATGATAACCAGCATCGTAATAGAGAAAACAGTGCCGAAGGTTATAGAATCTCTCTCAGGAACCACTATAAAATATAATGGTCCCCTCGCCATCCCTGGAAAAAGCAACGAAAAGTCATCCGCGACTAACGTGACCCCGCCTGAGTCTTTACCAGCCGCAGTTCCTTTTACAGCCGTTAAGAGCAAAAGAAACAGGAAAAAGACTAAAAAGTCTACCGGTCCCGAAAGCCTACAAACTGGAAATGAAACGCATAAGACAGAGGCGGAATCTTTGACTGGGTCCGGTCCAAATCAGCCGAAATAGTACGAAAATTGTCTTTAAAACTTACTCAGTCCCTCAAGCCGGTGTTTATTACTATTAGCGGTACCGGTAAGAGTCTGGTGGACATTATCAATGCCCTGCCTTCCCCCACAGAAATAGGTGTTAAGGCTGAAATTGTTCGAGCAACCAAAGGGGGTTCCGTTTTAGTCCGATTAGAAGACAGTACCCATGCCACTAAAATAATTGGTTGGTAGGGGTTACGGGAGAAAGGTTTTCAGGCAAAACTAGCACAAAGAAAGAAACCTAAGATTGAGGTGAGGGGTGTCCCTCACTCATGGGGCTCAGCTGAATTAACGAGATTTTTGTGGGGAAGAATAAACGAGAAGTCAGTCCCTACTACACTCATTAATGATGATATACGGCCATTATTATCCTCAGTATCTAGGAATGGACTAAGTAGAAACTGGGTACTCGAAGTTCACCCAATGGTGAGGTTCCAGCTGTTGGAAATGGCAGCTTTAGATGGAGGATGGTGGTCTATGACGTTTAAGGATTGCCTCGACGCCCCTCGTTGCACAAAGTGCCAAGGCTATGAACACACGAAGGCTACCTGTACGGTGGATACCGTTTTATGCATATGGTGTGCAGCCAATGGACACATACTCAAGGACTGTTCAAGGAAGAAGGAACTAACTGGCCCGACTTGTATTAACTGTGTGCGGGCGAGTGCACCGCAAAGCCAAACGAAGCATAAAGCGGGCAGCCGAGAGTGCCCTGTACACTTAAGATGGTCAAATGAGGTGGCTAAGAGGACCTACTATGAATAATATCACCATTCTCCAGCTCAACATGGGCCGTCGTCGCATCGTAGCGGATGAGTTGAGGGCTCTTGTTGGACGTTATGATGTTATGGCGATTCAAGAACCGAGCTGCCGTGGGAACATGGTCAGGGGGTTTGCCCTCACATCGAGGGTTATAGCCCTGAGCAGTGGAGAGAGGAGGCCCAGGGCAGCTATAGTGGTAAATAACCCAAACCTCGATGTGATGGATCTGAGGCAGTTTACCACGGCGGATTGTGTCGCATGTTATATCAAATGGGGTAATATTACCTTTACGTTGGTTTCATCATATCTTCCTGACGGAGATGATATAGACAACGACATATCCGCCATGGAGATGATCACGGCTTGCTATAGAAACATCATCATCAGCTCAGATACCAACTCCTGGAACACGGTCTGGGGATCCAATCAAACGAATAGAAGAGGCGTTAAACTCGGAGAATTCATTGGCCGAAGCCAGCTAATGGTAATGAATGATCCCTCTGCCTTGCCAACGTTTTCTAGCGCTCGAGGGCTAGATCCAGAGCTGGATTGATGTAACACTGGCATCACCGGTGCTAACGAGTCGCATCAACGATTGGATCCTCCGATCTGAGACGAGTTCCGACCACCAAGCGATAGCATTTAAGCTGGTGGAAAATATGGAAAGTTCCCACGGCATCGCTATGGGTTATTTAACCCGAAGGGCAAATCGGAAAGCCTTCCGGTCAACGCTGGAGGAAAAATTAGTAGATGAAGAATGGGATGAAGCGGAGACAGACCAGACAGATAGTCTAAATTATAGAGTCTCTAGGATCACAGATGTCATCCGTGACGCCGCTGAGGAATCTCTCCAGCAACGGAAGGTGAGAGCTCGACCTGTCCCATGGTGGACGCCGGCCTTAACTGCTATGAAGAGAGAGCTCTACAAGGCCCGGCGGTCCAATCAAAAGTGTGGTAGTGAGGAGAGGCGCGCCACACTTCGCGACGAGTATAGGTCCAAGTCCAGAGCATAACGAAACGAAGAGCGCTCTCGAAAAAGGAAGACTTGGGACGAGTTCATTATTGAAGAATCGTCCAAGAACCCCTGGGGTATCCCTTACAGAGTTGCCTTGGGTAAGTTAAATCCACAACAGGTAATAGCCGCATTGAAACGCGGAGCTACTCAGGCAACCACTGTGGAGGAGACGGCAAAAACGTTCACTGCGGAAACCTACCCCAGGGATGATCCGTCCCAAGATAATGAAGAGGAGAGATACATTAGACGCACTACGGTATGCCCACCAGGTACGGACCTATGCCCACCATGGGACATATGGGATCTCCGTGCTGCCGTGGATAGGCAAAGGACTGGTCGAGCTCCTGGCTTGGATTCGATAGACACAGCAATATTAAGGAATAGTATCTCCTACATTGAACAAAGGCTGTTAGCGTTGTTCAATGATTGCCTAGACAGGGGTTACTTCCCTAAAATATGGAAGATTGCTGATGTTAGACTCCTTTATAAGGGAGGAGATAAGGACAAGCAGTTAGCGAAGTCATATAGGCCTATATGTCTCCTCCCTATAATGTGTAAATTGTTGGAGACCTTGCTGATGAGGAGTCTACGACCAGTCTTCTTAAGAGCTAGCCATCCGCGACAGTACGGATGCACTAAAGGTAGGGGAACCGCAGATGCTCTGCTCAGGGTGCGCCGTGACGTTGAAGAGAAGGCGGAGAAGTGTGTAATGCTTCTCCTGTTTGATATATCCTCCGCCTTCGATAGCGTTTGGTGGCCGAGTGTACTCCAGCAGTTGCAAAAGTATGAAGCTCCCAGCAACCTGTACGACCTCTTAAGAAGCTATCTAGAAGACCGTAAATTAATAATAAAAGGTAACTTCTTTGCTGTAGAGGATTCTGTAGAAAGAGGATGCCCACAAGGATTTGTACTAGGTCCAGCCTTGTGGAAACTGGTATTTGACGAGCTGCTGGGAGTACTAGAAGAGCAGCGGTTCCCCGCCACTGCTTACGTAGACGATCTCGCAGTCGTGGTGGCATCGAACAGCAGAGCCAGATTAAAGGAAGAGGCTGAACGGTGCGCCAACCTAGTAGGAGAATGGTGCGAGAGAAAGAAGATGAAGATGGCGGCTTCAAAGACTCAGTCCGTTCTTTTGAGGGGTAAGACTGACAGGGCCCACCCTATCACTCTGAATATACAGAGAGAAACAATACGTCCAAGTGAGGCTGTCACCTATCTTGGGATAAGGACTGGAAGAAAGTTTAACTTCACCCCTCACTTGGACTATCTGAGAAGTAGAGTGGCCCTGGCTCTTAATGGACTGAGTTGCATCGGGGGCGCCTTTTGGGGTCTCAGATACCCAGCCACTTTGGCTATTTATAACGTAGTTATCTTGGGTATCCTGAGATATGCGTCCCCTGCGTGGAGTCAGAATATCTCGCACCAACAGAAGAAAAGGTTGGCGACGGTCCAGCGTATGGCTCTGCTGCGTGTCACTAGGGCGTACCGGTCAGTATCTCATGAGGCGGTACAAGTCTTAGCCGGAAGTATTCCAATCGATCTTCAACTTCGTGAAGACTACTTTCGGCACGAAATAAAGAGAGATGGCTTGGTGGATCTACCGGCTAATCTCCGAGTGAGGATCAGTGAAGACCCAAGCAGATGGAAGAGGATTCTCCGGGAATGCACATTAGAAGAATGGAACCGGCGTTGGATGACAACGCCAAAAGGATCAACCCTAAGGAAATACTTCCCCACCGTCGGTTCAAGAATGGAAACTACATGGCTCCTCCCGGACTATTGGGTCTCGCAATTCTTCACGGGACATGGGGGATTCCGAGCAAAGCTTGTTCAACATGGTAAGAACATTGATCCCCTATGCCCAAGTTGTAGGGTACCGGAGACCGCCGAGCACGTCTTATTAGCCTGTACCGCCTATGAGGCATTGAGGGCTAAGTTGCTGAGGGAGACTGGGCTCTATGTCTTATCAGAGCGCGATCTCCCTCAGCTAGTGACCAGAGAGAACTACCCGCACTACAAGGCCTTTGTGTACGGGTGGAAAGACATCATTGGCCCAGCCCACTTCTATTTGGGTAGAAGAGAAGAAGCTCAGCCACAGAGGATGGAAGAGCCAAGCTAAACAGAAAATCTTATTGTATCGATTGCAGTATTGGCTAGTTATGCACACACGTGTAGCTATCCAATACTGCAAACACTCCTATTGCCAAACTGGCAGGGCAGAGATTTAAATAAATAAATAAAATAAAAACCTCACTCAGATGTATTGATATAGTTGATTCTTGATCATTGCATAACTATCATTTAAAGAAATTCTTCAACAAATTATAATTTATCTCTTTGAAAAAGTATCAGGAAAATTCACTTAAAGACAAGGATTTTCCTGTAGTACACTACATGAGCCATTGAATACTAAAATGGTATAAGTAAAAAACTGAAGTTTTGAATTAATCAACTATTATGGAGAAATTCAATAAAATAATAATAAAGAAATTCAATTTATTTGTTAAAAATAATATGTCTTTAGCATACCCATTCAGTTAATGCACTTAATACTTAATTAATTATTTATTATAAAAATTGCTGTATTCTTAATTTACATGTAAAGTCTTCACAGAAAACTTAATAGAATTAAGAAGTATGGAAATTAGAAATTACCATATTACAATAATTCACCAAGAACACATGAATTTAGAAAAACTCTTGAATCTACACAAACTATAAAGAATATTTTTTAAAATTAGCACTTTACTTCTTAATAAATGAAAACTCTACTTTATTAAATGGAATTAAGACCATGGGCCATTCCTTTCCATATCATGCAGGGGTGAGTCAGGGCATCCAGGACAGTTTTTAATGAAAATTTTATATTTAGGAAGTGAATACACACATAAGAAAAATAATACCAAATTTTACCTATTTATAATAATCAGTTTCAGATTTGAAATTAAGAGATTTGAACTTTTTTGGAAAAAAATTTGAGCTGGAACTAGCATGTTTGCATCTTGGCTTCTCTAAGTAAATTACTATTTACTGAACTAAATTCTTGAAAATATATTCATTTGTCCTAAAATGTTTGGAGAATTGGATGATACATAAGTATTGACATTAAGATTTTCCTAACCTATAATTTTTTTTTTTTAATATAAAAAGTAAAAATAATTTCAAAGTTTAAATACATGAGTGGAGAAATATCTTTATCTAAACTCTCTTCAGATTATTGAGGTCCTATTAAAATTTTTTCTGTGCGCCTTCCCCTCTACAAAAATAACTAAAATTATCTAAAGATAATTTCTTCTAAGGATAAGTCCTTTTCTCATAACATTTTTTCTCAACTCTCTCATTCATTAAGCTAGTTCAATTAGTAAAATATATTAATTAGTTCAAAATTTCCCTGCACATCTATTTATCCATTGCATTCCAAAAGGCTCAGCTACCCAATGCCCTTTATTGTCATTACACTATCTCCATTTGCTCAAAAACAACTGTGCATTACTAGAAAAAGCATGAAATTCCCATTCAAATGATAAAATAATATTGGTGGACTTATGTGTTTTAGGAGTTTATTGTAATTTAAATATAACAATAATGTTTTTACTCCAATTTAGGTTCCATTAATTATTTTTTAATAAAGTATGATATATCTAGATGATATAAATTGTTAAAAATCTTTATTTATTTTTTTTAAAAGATACTAGGGTTCATATGTAGCCTATTTATTATACCAATGAATAATTTAAATTCTTTGTTTAAAAATTAATATTCATCTACAATGACTTTTCACAATTCTTTCATATATTACTTATTTATTTCTGTGAAGCAGAATCCAGTTTGTATGATCTACCAAGTTGCCTTGGTTATGGAAGTTTGATGAAATAAAGTTGATGAGGTGATGAAAACAAACATTCATTTTTGTTTTGAGCCTAACAAAGAATTAGGTCATGTATACAAAATTAAAAATCTGATAAAAATGTATGCAAGCTTTAGATTAGATTATATCTCCATAAGCACAGTAAAAAAAAATAATGAAATTTTATTTTGATACCGTTTTTCAATTGATATAGTGTATACTACAGAGTTTGGGATGAAATGGTTGAGTTGCTATTTATAGATAGCACACAGGCGCAGAGGTGCCCAGAAGAGCGTTTCATGGCGCAAGTAGCAGGATACAAATTTTTGAAGGGGGGCATATTTTGACAGGTTTTTGAATTTTTGAGGGGAACAAATTCAGACAGGGCTATTAATTTTTAAACTAAGAGACAAAAGGAAAACATGGAACATACCGCAGCAAGTGTAATTGTATATGATCTACGATTTTTTCTAATTCTACCTTAGTTTGCTCTGTTTTTAAGAAAATTTGAGCAATAAAATATATTGGAAGGAGGATAGGTTCTTGCGCCATTGACCTTGGGGGGATGGGCACCTCTGCACATGTGTCATGTCCATATCCAGTGAGCACAGAGATAGGATGGGTTGGAAAAGCAGGTTCATAATCAATGAAGAGAATGGAAGCTAGTTCCAGGAGTGACCATCCCTCCAAGGTCGATGGCCCATGTACCATCTCCCTTTCTCCAAAAATTTCCTTTCTATTCTTAAAAACAGTGCAAGCAAAAGTAAGATTAGACAATTCGAAGATCGGCGTGGTCCGTCCTATGTTTCCTCCTAGTTCTCCGTTTTGAAACTTTTCACTCTGAAAATTCATAGCTCCATCGAAATGAGCTCCCTCAAAAATTCAAAACCCAATCAACATGTGCACCCTCAAAAATTTGAAGAAATCAAAAATGCTCCATGAAACTCCCTTCTGGGCACCCCTGTTAAGAGACACAGGCAGGTTAAGCAACATCATTATTTACTTTGAAGGTTCTTTCATTGGTGTAAGAATGGATTATAGAAAGAATAATAATCTAAAGTTTGTTTCATGTAAACAATGAATTATCTGAAGTATATTTCTTGCTCCACAGCAAAATGAAACTGGTGAATAGAGAAACCAATAATTTGACATAAGCCATAATTTGAAAATAGAACAGGGGCAGGTGATTCAATTATCAATATCCAAATCAAAATGGATCAGTTAAAAAACAGGTGTAATAGGCACAGAATGAAATTATTTTTTAATGTAAGTTTAAAAAATGAGTATTAATCATATCAGATAACAATGATAGAAGATAAATGAAATGAAAGATCATAAAGCCAATAGTTATATAGATAGTATAATTTGATTCTCTAAAACAATTGAAGAAAAATGAACACATTTAAAAGGTTTCAGATTAATAATTACTGATTTTCCTTTAAAGTTCAAATCTGTCAAAACTTAAAATGATCATAATATCTAAAACTACTTGTTATAATAAGGCAAAATTTGATATTTTCAGCAAATGTTTATATCTGCTTGATATATAATATTTAAAATTAAAAACTGTGAGAGATGGGTCTCAAATTGAACTTTGGAATGGAATGGTCCGCATAACATATAATAGGCTCAAATATTTTTGATAAAATATTACAACTATATAATCGATTTCACCATAAATTTTTATTTTAAACTTTGTCATTAACAAATTTATATATTTTATATTATTAAATGTAAATTGGTTCAAAAAGAGAACAGATAAAATAAAATAGGTGGAAGAGCAATCAATTAAAAATCTAATAAATTATTAATTGGTTAAATACTATATGTATTGAATTGCTTTATTATAAAATTATAAATCATTAATTAACACACCCATATTGCTTGAAGAGACTAAATAAAAAATATCAAAATAAAATTAAGAAACAGGTATATAATACATTACGGTTATTTATATACTATATTTATTTCGTTCGAAGTTAACGTACTGGCGAATATTTCGATAAAGAATCAAAGAATGTTAATATATACTCTAGAATTACGTTTAAGTAAATTGGTGCTGTTACTATAATAATTTTTCAGCAAATAAAGTGGTGGGGATTAAGACTTATGTCCGACAGCCTAACATAACCGTAACCTAAATCTAAGCAATCACTAAGAATAAGCATTCTATCCCCACCCTAAAAGCCTGCAGGCATCAACGAAATCATTACCGATTTTGCTAAGCAACACCACACAGATCTTGACAATAAGGAACAAGAATGATTGAAATATCATCCTTTTATAGGCACTGGCGGATCCAGGATTTCATTGTGGGGGGGAGGAGCTTCAGCCAGTAAGAATTTTTTTTAAATAACAGCAATTACTTTGGAAAAAACTAACTACCTATACCAAAACGTGTTTAACTGATTCTTGAAATCCTATTAAGTTTAATTACACGAACAATAATACTTTTAGAGTCATTTTTAATATTTTTTTCTTAATACACAGTAATATTTTATCATTGTGGGAGGTGGGGGGTCCTTAGCCCGAAAGTCTCCCCTCTCTTTTCCCCTTAGATCCGCCTGTGTTTATAGGCTAAAATTTGAATATTTGTCTATCCCTAAACAGTTGATTGATAGGTTCATTCCGTAATAAAGAAGACAATGAAAGTGAAATTGCCGCTAGAAATATCAGGTCGATTCCTACAAATTAGATTGGTAAATGAAGTTGTGTGATGCGCGCACTACATCAGATTCTTCCATCATCAAACAAAACTATTACAAATCATTTTTGTAGGATTGAAGCAACAAGATTATTTTATAGCAGGATTCAAATATGTCAATGTACCATCCAATATTACATTCTCAACAAAGCAAATCAGAAATTGGTGAAAAAATTACTAATCAATTTTATTTAATTCCATCCACTGCTTCTTACATATGCGCACATGCATTTTGCTAGATACAGCTATATTTCAAAAGGCTCGTTCGATTTAACCTAATGGAGGAAATGTATTTACAATATAAACCAAGGACATATCATGTTTGACTAATATTTCTATAATTGTGTTAAGAAAACTAGCAAATTCCTTCAAGTTTAGAAATTCAGGCATTTATTACACTTGTGAGATACATTTTATAATAAAGGAAAGACAATTATTTTTTTTATTTTAGCTATCACTGATCTATACATTTATCTCTGTATAAGTACAGGCTGTAAATTAAAGCAATATAAGGGGTTAAGAGACAAATCAAGTAATATGAACTCAATCACACTATCAAAAGATTACTGCTTGAACCTTTTAAATGAACTACTAGAAGTTATAAATTTTAATTTTCAAACAAATATTTTACATTTTATTAAGAAAAGTAATTTTTATACATTATCAAACTATAAAGGTGTTTTTAAAACAAATACTTCTAGTGTTTAGTGTTTAACTTATAAACTCACATTATTAGTCTAATATTAGCACATGAGGGATAATATGAAATTAAAAACAATTAATATAACATACCCACAGTTGAGAATGCCAATGGAATTTGGACTCCGCATAGGTTTACTATGTAACAAAAATAAGTAGTAGGGATAGACACTACAACCATACCAAGTTGAATTTTTTTAAACTTGTTTATGGCTGAACAAAGAGGGGTGTAAGGGAACCTATGGAGAAACAAATATAATATGTCAAATTAATAATAATTCTAATTTATTCTTTTTACAAAAGCTACCTGTAGATAGGAGTAAATGAAATGTCGACAGGAGTCACGTTTACTTTTCTATAAACAGATCTGTTCAAATTTTTAAAAGTAGTAATATTTAAATTTTTAAGAAGAAGTTTAGTTAAAAATAACATGGTTATCGTTAAATTTATTGATGAACAATGATGAAATAATAAACAATTTCTTAATAATATAATCAAGGAATCGACGGAGTATCAAAAATAATATTTAATTAGCCGCACTTATTAGGACCAAACATCACTAGGTCTCAATAGTAAAGGTTATAAAAAAACTTCCAAAGAGCACAGCTACGAGCAAGGCGTATACAATTACCAGGTTCCCACATTCAGAGGGAAAATAGTGGGGAGGAATCGAAGTCTGATGTAAACACTAAACCACGGTTACCCCCTCCTTACCTTTTTTCTTTACGTTTAAAAATATTATTTAGCTTTATATATGAAATCAATACTTTAACTTACAATAACATATTAATTTATTAGAGAGAGAACTACAATAAAATTATAATTCTGCTCAACTGCGTTGAGTTGCTAACTGACACAGCTAACATATCTGGTTGACAATATCTAACAATTCAGCTTGATACACTTGGTATATAAAAATGTCATTTGTTATTTCCTTTCTTTTCTCATCCTCATTCTTCTCAATTCTGTCACCCGTATAAATAAAGCAATGGCCTGATTCTCAACTTGGTTTCTCTTTAAAAAAATATTGGAATCCACTTTGCTCGTTGGGTCGGTAGGAATTGTTACATTTCAACATTTTATTCTTACTATAAAAATAGGCCAAATATAAATTTGATGAAATATAGCTCTCATGAGTAATATAAACCGAATATAAGTGTAAAAAAAAGGGGAAAATAAAGAAAAAAAAAAGAAAATATTTTATCAGACACAACTGTTATGGATTTCGATAATTTTTTTTTTCATTTTGTAGGGAATTTAGTAAGCTTTCAGATACTCATATGTATAATGGGTCAAAAATTGGTCCTTTTCGAGTTATTCCCAAATTATGAATTAGTTCGTAACGTCTCGATTTGATACAGCACCATCATACGGTTTGAAACCTCCCACTTTTACATTCACTTTTATTTAAGTCCAGGTATAAAATTATGAATCGAAATTACGATTCGCGCACTCTACGTGATATTCCCTGTCTATTGTTACCTCATTCGTCAAAATCCATCACTCCTAAGAGCCGGAAAAGGGATATATATTTGAGAAATAATATATAAGAAGAAGATATTTAAATTGCGTGAACAATTATTGTTTCTAAACATATGTTATGAGGAGTAAGCAACAAAGATTTAACAAAGCCTTTGTAATTTAAATGAAATAGCGGATGTATACCACTACGTCTCTGCTTGTTGGATTTTACAGGAATATAGAATCAAATATTTTAAGAAAAAAATGGTAAACCGCAGTGAACTTAGAGACATATTCAATGGCAAAGATTGGAGCAGTTTATATATGTATATAAATATAGGATGTTTTTAATTCAGCAATACAACACATAACATTCTTTAGTGATTTTTTCAAACCAAGTGTATTATAGTATATGCAAAGGTTTTTCTCTCTCAGTTTTTTGCTTTTTTAAGAAGTAAATTCTAAGTAAATTGTTTGTAAAATAAGTATATTTAGTGCCAAAAGTACCTTTGATGAGGTCGAAGCTGTTTTGTTCAAGAACTTCAGCCAGATAAGCCCAAAAATGTTTTATTTATTTTGCATGTTTTTGTTTGGTTCCTAAATTCTTTACTTATCTACAAATAGTGAAGTTAATCCCATAACTATACACATTTATAAATTTCATTATTGTTTACTAATTATTTTTCCTGATTCTTGGATTTTTTTAAACATTAATTACCTAAGCTAACAATGAACAGTATTGCTCCACCCAGTCCATATTCAAAACGGCGGAAAAGAGGCAGAGTACCAGAGTATCTACCCTCGACATCTCTAATCTAACAGATAACAATCGTAATGTAACTCCAAGTTACTTAGTAATGAGTAGGAAAGGTGAAAACAATTTCAAAAATATTTCACCTTTTTTTATTAATAAGGTTATTACTAACGCTGTTGGTAGTGTTAAAAACATACGAAAACTTAGAGATGGGAATTTGTTAATTGAAACCACCAACGCAAAACAATCAGAAACATTATTTTATCTACTCCATAACCATGCCCAATGATAAAATAATTCAATGGAAATGCAATGGAATCTTTACTCATTTCTCTGACCTACAGCTATTGATACAGGACAACCACCCCCACTCTCCTACGTCTGCTGGAAACATACTTAAAACCCATCGATAAGTTGACACTTAGGGGCTTCGAACTTGGTCGTCTAGATAACGTTAGTGGAGCTCGAGCTTGTGGAGGAGTTATGACAGTAGTATCTCACCGCTTGCAATTCGGACCGATTGTTCTACACACCAGATAACAAGCTATTGCTATCAGAATTCTAGGTGAGCAACCCCACACTTTATGCAACGTATATCTACTTCAACAAACACCGTTAACATCAGAACAGTTGGAATCACTTTGTTCCCAACTGCCTAGACCACTTCTACTTTTAGGAGACCTGAATACCATCTGGGGATCAGAAAGAAGTGATAGAAGAGGACAGATAATAGAAAGCATGCTGGATGACAATAACCTACATGTTCTCAATTGCGGTGAACCAACGTTTTTAAGCTCATCATATGGTACATACTCTTCCATTGACGTCGCATTTTGTTCAAGCAGTTTGTTACTGAACACCCTTTGGAATGTAATAGCCGATCAGTATTCCAACGACCACTTGCATATCATGATTAATATGATTGGGCATCTACCCTTCATGAGCAAAAGATCAAACTGGATTCATCAAAGAGCAAGCTGGCAACAATATGCGGCAAAAGTTTAATTCCCTCATGACCTCCCAGACGATGTAGAAGAGAGCTGCACTCTCATTACATCAATAATACGAAAAGCTGCAGACCATTTTATTCCTAAATCATCAGCCAGACCAAAACGACAACCAGTTCCGTGGTGTAACACCGATTGTAAAGATGCTATAAAAAAAGAAGAGAAAAGCCTATAGGGCTTTTAAAAGAAACACGACTCTTCAAAATTTCATAGAATACAAAAAAGCAAAAGCAATATGTAAGAGAGTGATATGTTACTACAAAACAACTTCCTGGCAACAGTATGTATCTTCCATTAATTCAAATACACCATCTTCCACGGTGTGAAAGAAGGTTCGGGCTATCGAAGGAAAACGCATTTTTCAACCTATCTATTCAAATGCTGGAAGAGGTGTCTCTTGTGTCGAGCAAATTGTTGCGAATGAGTTGGCAACTTTTTTCTCAATGCATACAATTGGTAACGACGAATCATTTTCCTCTTTGAAACAAGAAGCTAGAAAGAACCCATTTGATTTTACAACAACAAATGAAGAAAAATATAATTTACCTTTCAGCATGAGAGAACTAAAAAGCATCCTCACTGAACTAAGAGGTAAATCACCAGGTCCTGATGAATTGACATACGAAATGTTTAAACATCTATCTGATGACTCATTAAAGACAATCCTACAACTTTATAATAAAATATGAACCAGTGGTGTTTTTCCTATTCAATGGAAAGATTCTATAATACCAGTATTAAAAGCAGGAAAGCCTAAAACTTAAGTGACCAGTTACCGTCCGATTTCGCTAACAAAATGCATTTGTAAAATTCTAGAAAGGATGGTGAATCCAAGATAATTTGCAATGTGGTTTCCGCAAAAAACGCTCTACCATCGACAACCTTGTCAGAATAACTACTGAGATTCAAGATGGATTTGTCAATAAGGAACACTCGGTAGGTATATTCTTTGACATAAAAAATTCTTTTGACACAGTATGGCAATACAATATCCTCAAGCAACTGTATGGATGGGGAGTTAGGGGAAATCTTGCAAACCTTATTAGAGGATTCCTCGGAACAAGGTTTTCAGAATCATGGTAGGTGGAACTGCTTCTGAAAGAAAGTGTACTTCCAGGCTCAGTATTGAGTACGACTTTGTTTTCAATCGCTATTCGAACTATAACTGACTGCTTGACACCCAATGTTACAGGTTATTTATTTGCTGATGATTTTCCAATCCTCTGCAAATTACGTGACCTTTAATTCATTAAGCTCTGTCTTCAGGATGTAGTAAAAAGTTTAGCATTGTGATCACAAAGAACAGCATTTAACTTCTCTACAGATAAGACCCGATGTGTCCACTTCAGCCGTCATAGGAAATATAGTACTCCACCCCAAATCACTTTAAATAATGTCCCACTTTTGTACACAAACCACATGATTTGTATATAAATTAACTTGGTCTATGCATATCGAACAACTCAAATCCAAGACTATAAGCCGAATGACGCTACTGAAGAAATTAGGTAACACCAGATGGGGATAAGACAGGAAGACTATGCTCCGTGTATACCAAGCAATAATCCTCAATAAAATTGATTACGGTAGCTTTATCTACGCCTCCGCAAGCCATAATAAAATTAAAAAACTAGACGCAGTCCACCATGCTGGCATACGCCTCTCCACTGGAGCTTTCAAAACAAGCCCGGCAAACAGTCTTTGCGTGGATGCTGGAATGGTACCTCTTTTATATCGCCGTAAAAAGCTGGGTACCAAATATATTTCGAAAATATATACACGACTAGGTAACCCTGCATACAATTCTATATTCCATCGGAATAATGCCGACAAATATAGAAGACTGAAATATTCCTCCCATCCACTTTGGTATAGAATGAGATGGGTTATCTTTGAACTAATTCAGTATCCGTACACAAATCTACGAAGAAAGCTACCGCCATGGACATTATCACCTCCACAAGTAAACAGTAATATTTTGAAAGTCTCCAAGGCAAAAAAAATGCTCCCCACAAGAGTTTTGTCAAACGTTCCTAGCTGAACTTATCACTAATCCGACTAATTACCAGTCCGACAAAATAATATATACAGACGGCTCTAAAACGAATGAGTCAACATCGTGTGCTGTGTTGAATGACGGTAGACTTCTAAAATTCAAACTGGAGATTTTCTGTAGTATTTTCAGCCGAACTGATGGCAATTTTAAAAGCACTAGAACTTGCCCAGTCATCAACGGAACAGTCAATAATTGTATGCTCTGATTCAATAATTGAGTACCCTCAAAGCCCTTTACAATTTATTTTCAGAAAACCCTCTTGTTCAAGAAATCCACTATCTCATAAAACAAATAGAAGATTCTTCGAAAAAAATAGCTTTCCTCTAGGTTCCCAGTCATTCTGGTATCTCTGGAAATGAGGAAGTGGACAGAGCAGCAACAGACGCCCATTCACTGGAAGTAATGACGCCTTATATCTCACCATCAGATTTATTCAAACCAATAAACATAATGATTTTATACGAATGGCAACAGACCTGGACCACGTTGGACAATAATAAACTATGAATAATCAAACCGACTGAGAGTTGTTGGGCCTCGTCCTCCAGAAAGTGTAGAAGAGAGGAAGTAGTCATCATACGCCTCAGAATTGGACATTGCCGGTTGGCCCATGGCTACCTGATGGCCAGGGAAAATCCACCTCAGTGTCAAATCTGTAAAGTGGCTCTCACAGTGAGCCATATCTTTGAGGAGTGCCCTCGCTACAGGAGAGAGATGGAAAGACGTGGTGTACCTCGTCAGCTCAGTGAAGCACTAACAGATAACGAACAACGTATCGATAGTACCATTGAATTTATCAAGAACATGGGGCTAATTCAACTAAATTATATTTTCTCACAAATTTACGATTCATTGACTTAATATCTATTTACTCTATACTTTTTTCTCTCTTTTCTTTTTCTTCTCGATAGTAATTTATTTATTTCTTTTAGACTGTATTTCATTTTGAAAACTCTTCTGTCCAGACATCTAAATTTGCCTGCAACTTTTCTTTGCTGTGAGCTATTATCATAATGTCATCAGCAGAGGTAAACGACGAACAGTTGACTGGTTGCAATATCCAACTGGCGTTTCCTTGGTTTTACTCTTACATTCCTTAATAACATCATTCATGAGGGTGATGCAATATAGAGTGCTCCCTATGTAGAGTCCCCCCGATATCATAAACTAGATAAAAACTACTATATCATAAACCGACGCCTAAAAACTACTATATCATAACCGATATCATAAACTAGATAAAAACTGCATTTCTTTAACATATATGCACATTTTAAATCTTATAAGGGAAAAATAACTTATTTAATACATCTGATTATTTTTTTATCTATTTTCAATATTTATTGATTAATTCAATTTAATTGTTTTGTTTTTTTTAAATCCGCTTTGTATGATCACTCTTTTATTCTTAATTTTATATTTACATTCTACATCAATGTACGATCATCCGTTTTTACTTTGTATTCATTTTACTTTTTAATCATTATGTCTCAATATTATCTAATATTTAAATGTAATTTTCTTATTGAATATTTAATGGTTGACCGTTGCATTATAAAGGAAGGAGATGGTCCGGGGTTGCGGTCATAAAAAGGCTAAATAGTGGTAAAACTATTTTATTGAAAGCCAACGTTTCGACCCTACTTTGCAGGTCTTCATCAGGGCTAGAACGGACAAGATACAAAAAGATAGAGAATTGTGGAAATTACATAATATTTAGACATAATTTATAAACAATGTGAATAAGCTTATTAGAATTATAAACAGTAAGTACAATACAATATGGACTAAGTAAGCTGAGTAACAAGATCCTAAAATAAAGTAAATAGATGCTAACAATTGTTGTAGTGTAATATATAACAAATGAAAATGTGAGTATAATTCTACAAAATCTACAGGAGAAAAAATAAGATTAGAGACTTACAGGTGTGTTCCTCTAGGAGTTTCACTTAGAACTGGAAAGGCAGCGGTAAGGATTGCAGGTATAGGGGGAGTTAACATGTGTTAACTAAGTAAAGGATTGCAGGTATAGGGGGAGTTAACATGTGTTAACTAAGTAAAGATTGAAAAACCCAGGAATGTACAGTACCTAGGAATTTTTGAAGATATGGATGGATACAATGGAAAAATACTATATCTATAAATATTAAATTATAAATATATAAATATACATATAAAATAGAGTTGAGAGATGTGAGAGGTATTTCATGATTCTAGATCAGAGTACAATGTGAATAAACCCAAAATTGGTAAAGAGTAAAATGTAAATATAGAAATAACTTCATTAACATAGATACATTGCAGAGCTAACTTAAAAGTAAAGAGAGGGAAAATAAAAAAATAAAAAATATAGGGTGGTCATACATTGGTGTAGAGTGTAAATGTAAATTTAGAATAAAATAGAAGAGAGATCATACAAAGAAGGAATATTTAGAATAATAAACAATTAAATGAATTAATTAATAAAAATTGAGAGTGGATGAAAATAATAGAATAGAATATTTAAGTTATTTTTCCCTTAGAAGACTTAAAATGTGTCTATATGTAAGAGAAATACAGTTTTTGTCTACTTTATGATTAACGGGATTGTGTTCCATGTAAATGTGGATAGATTCGGAAATGAATCTTTTTTCATGGTTAGTGACCGTGGAAAGGATAGAGGTTTTTTCAAAATCAAATGAGTGGTTGAGTGTTAAAGCATGTTCTGATAGTTTGGAAGCGGAAGGATTCCGGGAAGTTATGGACGTTTTATGTTGGGAAATGCGGGTTTTGAGATAGTTTTTGGTTTCACCAATATAGGAGCTATTGCAATTAGGAGTAGAGCAAGGTATCCGGTAAACTACATTGGATCGGTGTTGTAAGAGTATAGGATCCTTCAAGTTGGTGAAAAGGGAAGAAAGTTTGTTATGGGACTTAAGGCCAAGGCGTAAGTTGGTTGTAGTAGATTTTAGGAATTTTTGTATATTGTCTGAGAGGATAGGGATATAGGGGAGAGATTTGTATATGAAAGGAGTGGTAGATGATTGTGGGGAGTTGGGAGAATGGGAGGCTGTATTGTTTTTGGTTGTATAGCAATTTAAAAGTTTATGTATGGTGTTCAGAGGAAAAACCAACACTTACTGAGATTTACCAAATTATATGAGTTATTGTCTCTACTCATATAAGTCTCTACTCCTGGACTTTCTTATTAAAAAAAAAAATCTTTCGATTTATAATATATGTAGGATTATAATAAAAAATGAAACAATTATATTCGTAAATGTAATGTTTTTTACGTTACATTAAGTTATAGTAACGATACGCACCTAGTAGTTTTCGGTAGTTGAATTATACGAAATGAAATGGATGAATGAGAAAAACTATTAGTGAGTTATTAGTGAATATATATCAAAAAATGTTTATTTAATTATAGAGACCTTGTTATCCAGAATCAAACGATTTCAGAGTTTAGAAATCGAAAGAAACAATATAAACCTTAATTTGGGAACAATACAAAACATGAATTAATAAAAATTGATTATATGATTATAAAATTAATTAATTGATTATATTAGGTGTATAGATTTCTTAATTTACTGTTAATTTTGAAAACTATTTGTGGATGGGGGAATTTAGAAGTTAAAGCTTTTTTGATTTTTTGAGATAGGACCGGGATGTATGGATGGATCTGTATTGGCGAATTGTGGTTTGGATTAATTTTTAATTATGTTTTTATTAGATGATCAGAAAAGGCGTTGAATTTCAGGATCTTGTGCAGTTTGGTCCGATTATTGTTGTTGAATTGCAGGTCGGTTAATGTGCGGTGTATCAGGTTTTCAGCTACACTGATTTTTTGGTGATAAGGGTGTTGAACAAAGATTGCAATATTTCTCAATAAACAAGTTCTATAATAAAAAAAATCTATTTTACTATAAAGTAATTGTTTATAACCTAAATTAGACACTTTTTACTTTCCTACCTATACTAGGTAAGGAAAGTATTGCAATCGGGTCAAATTTCCAACATGTGGTTTTCGACGGATCTATACGTTTCACAGTCCCCTGAGTCCGAAAAACACATTTTTAGCCATTGGTCTGTCTGTCAGTCTGTCTGTCTGTCTGTGCCAAGATTTTCTCGGGAACTACTGAACCGATTTTGTTACTTCTTTTTTTATTTTGTAGGGTTTTGACTACTGATGCCTGTGACAGAAATTCGTTGCTCCATGCGCAATAGCTTGCGCGCAATAAATGAAAAACATCTTTTTATGTAAACTGTAGTGCGAAAACGGCTCTAAAGATTTTGATGAAAATTTTCTATGATGTTCTAATCATTGTCCTTTCAATTTTCGTATTAGACTAAATTCCCAAAAAAAATCAGGAAAAAAAGTTATAAAGAAAAGAAAAATGTTATGGGGCCTAACTCCCTAAGTATATATTATACGATAACATTTATAAAGTTTTATTATAAACTTTTGAAAGGTAATTAAATTACCAACAAAACAAAAAAAAAAAAAAATATCGGAATCGAACCAGTATTAGCGATGACACAGCTTATTCTATTTTTTAACTTATTACTTACCTACCTATACTAGGTAAGGAAAGTATTGCAATCGGGTCAAATTTCCGACACCTGGTTTTCGACTGATCTATACGTTTCACAGCCCCCTGAGTCCGAAAAACACGCCGTTTAGCCTTTCGTTTGAAAGCTAGTGAAATTCCCTAAGCAAATAGTTTTTGATCAGCAATATTAGTGAGTATTGAAATTTTTACACTGATCTACCTTAAGCCGGTTTCATTGATTTAGTTAATCAAATAAATCGCACTCAAACCTTTTGTTTGATCAATTTTCAGGAAAATAAATTTAGTTCAATTCTTTTGTATTTCTTCAAGAACATATGTAAAGATATAAAAACGTTTCTGAAATAGGTAGGAAAGTCGTGTGAGTGGACACACCAGATAAAATTTTTGTTGGCTTAAAAATTACAAAATTTAAATTTTCTGGTTCTCGGTATATAATGTTTACCATGGCAGACCATGGTTTACAGTAATTTTTTATATGTTTTTATGCAATTATATGAAATTAATGTCAACCTAAACTTCATATAATTATCACGAAATTTCCTATTGATTGATATCGAATATAATTCTGTTGTAAATGACTTTTTAGAATCATTAAAAGAAATAAACTTTGAACTCAGAAAACCACCAAATACGAATTTTCATAGCAATCAAAAAATAAATTTTTTTTTCACGAAATCTGAGAGAACATCGATACGTCTTTAGCTATCTAGAAAGAAATTTAGCAGAGATTTAGAGGCACATAAACTACACAAAATGACACCGACAGCGCCTTCGCAGACAAACTACAAATCGAGATAAAAAATAAAAATCTAAAAGGTTTTTGTTTTTTATTCATTATTTAAGGAGAAACCAAATTCCCTACAAAATGAAAAAAAAAATCATCGAAATCGGATTATGTAGTGCAAATATATAGCGTTCTAAACATTTAGTATTAATTCTACTTTAAAGATTTTTTTCTTCATTTCAGTTTTGGATTACTCAAAAACTTTAAATATATTGAAATAATGATTGTTTTCATCAAGTATATTTTAGTTGAATTTTATTTTTTTTTTATCTTTAAAATTTTTTAAGGATATATATATACTCCATGCCTGGGTAATTTAAATGAATTAAAACATGGAATAAATATATAAGGGTAAAATAAAGCTTTTTCCTGGATATTATAAATTTATTAGTAGATTTTCTTATTTAACAGAAAAAGATATAAAAGTATTTCTTAATCTACCCTATTTTCTCTTCTGCTCTTCATTCGAAATTTAAAATTTTGGGCAATGACCCTTTTCTTCCTGAGACAGTATACATTTTATCAATAAGTAGTTATTCTAGCTAATTTCAAAACGTTTGGTTTTGTAAAATTAATTATTATATCTGTAATATTACTATAAATATGGAATTTTATATACTTAATTTTAAATAAAATATTATCTATATATAAGCTATTAGATATTTATCATTTTAAAAATTTACTTGATTATTTTTAATGACAAAAGAAACATTTCTTTTTTTTTTTTCTGGTAATACAGACTGCTAGGTCAAAATTTACCTTCCAGAGAACTAAATTCAAATTATTTAGCCTTCATCAGATATTTAAAGGCAATGTTTAGATGCTTTTTTAAACTTAAGAAAACATATAATATTATAATTATAAATGTAATGAAACTAGAAAGAGTTAACGGGATGGGTATAGATTATTATATTTATAAACTAATAACTTACTAAATAAAATTATTAAACCTTTGCATAGAAACATTACTGAATGGAACATACAAATATAAGATTTGTGCGAAGTATTCGCACGGGTCAGCTAGTAAAAGAATAAAACATGAAATCCATTAATAACAACAATTCTATAAAGGCCCTAACAAAATATGTTACAATATATATGAATGTGATCATTACCGGCCTTAGACATTCGGTGCCTCTGGGCAATGACGTCATCTTCCCCCACTAAAAAAAATAAATTTATTTCTTCAGCTATTTTAAATTATGTAATATTTTTAATTTTATTTCATTCAACACTTCTCTAATACAGCTGCTTTATTGATAGGCTTAAATTAATACGTTTTGTACTTAATTTTTTTTTTTATTCAATACGATATTTTTGGCTCTGATGACATAATGTTATTGTTAAGCTGTGGATTTAAATCAAACGAAAAAAAAAGAGAAAGTAAAATCGATTTTATTTTATTTCTTATCAAAAACCATTTTATTTCATTTTAGCAAGTAATATGTCCTACGTAAAATGAAACATGCTCTTAAAATTAAGATGTAAATTATTTTTTCATCTGGAATATCATATTGAGCAGAAGATGTGGACTGAAGAGGAATGTTGTATACATCTTGTTCTAACCAATTCTTGGCCACATCCATCCTTGCGAAGACTGCAGGATTTCCAGGTCTAGCACATCCTTCGCCCCAGGACACGAGACCCCAGACCACGCCATTGCAGGATAGTGGTCCTCCAGAATCTCCCTGACAGGCGTCTTTCTTTCCTGTTTCTTCCAGAGTACAAAATTGAATTTTTGAGTTTATCATTCCTACTGCAACAAAATATCTTTTATTAGTTGCAAAAAAAAAAAAAAAAAAGAAGTGAGCTAGCTATAAAGCTTATTATATCTTATCGTAGAAGTATGTAGTGTATCTTGATTACCGAACCATAAACTTTTTAAATACTTATGCTCATCGTGGCCTTGATGTTCTAACTGGATTTACAATAATTTTGAGAAACAGAGTTTCAAAGTTACAATTTACTGTAACTTTAAATAGGACCGTAGCTCCTATAACTACTACTGTACAAAATTAAAACTGGAATTAGCCAGCTTCAGATTCCAATCCTTTAACTCCTACCTTTCCTCCCTCTTTGCTCGTGACAATTCACTTTGGAAAACCACAACAAAAATCCTAAACCCTCACTAAATTTCCCACCCTCTCCGACGAGATGACGGCTCCTGGGCAGCATCTGACGAAGATAAAGCCGAGGAGTTCGCTAGGCACCTATCCAATACAATTATTTCTCACCCCGAAATCCCACCCCCTCCCCCACACCATAACAGTAAAGGGATGTCACCTATCCCACTTTCCTCGTCCCCTATAGAAATTCATCCTTCCGAAGTGAAATTTCAATTTCAAACACTAATTCCTCATAAATTTCATAGATATGATATTCTTGCTCCTCAGATTATTCGACAACTTCCACCCGAAGCAGTCATATTCCTTAAATATATCTACAGTTGCATCCTACTTTCCTCTATTATGGAAACAGTCCTCTATTACCCTTTTTACAAACCAAGGGAAACCTCCCAACAGCTTGAAATCCTATAGACCAATTAGGCTATTCCCAATCCTTTCAAAACACTTTGAAATGATCATTTTGCAACGAATCCTACCCCTCATGGAATCCCAAAATCTTCCTTCTGATCAATTTGGTTTTCCAAAATCATTGTCTTGGGTTTGGGGGACGGCATTTGAAAATATTTTCATTCCATATTCAAACTAAAGTTATTTCTAATTGTGAATGCTTTTCTTCGAGGAATAATGGTTTGTCTGATTGAAACAAACATTAAAATGCCCCTTATCAGTTGTAAAACAGTCACTTAATATTACACAGTAAAACTTTTTATTTTATTAAACACTTTATTCAGAAATATTACAATTTGTCACAGTTTAAGGACACTTATAATAGAGTTCAGAGATTGCATTCATACCGTATATACAAAAATATAAATAAATAAAGTAATAACAAAAGAATAAGAAAAAAGAACAAAAGAGTAAAGAAAAAAAAATATATATATATATATACACATAAGTAAATAAAAATAGAAATAAAAGTAAAACAAACACCTTATATAAAACATACCTATATACATTATTTACAATTTGCCAGGTGATCTCCGAACCAATCCTGTCCCCTCCACATGTGGAGGGAAAAGGGAGGCTTAGGAGATCCCTACGCTTCTCCCTCAGCCACTTCACTGGTATTTTAAACCAGCGGAGGATGAGTAAGAGCGCTACAGCCACAGACACTCATGACTTGAGTGGAGAATCTGGCCATTGCTAGAACTCCAAAATATCCATATTTACAAAAGGTCTCGTGGCCACTGCCGCTTTAACCTACGAAGGGGATTGTAGGGATGGGTGGTGCTTGATAGGGATTGTACAACGGGATTTGGGTGATGAGAAAGGTTCTGGTGAAATTTGGAAAATTTGGCTGGGATAAGATCAAGAATAAATGGGATATTAAGGTCATGGTGTAGGGTTTTATTGGTTACATAGAAGGGAGCATTGACTATTGTACGGAGGACTTTAGACTGAAAGGATTGAATGCGTTTGATGTTAGAAAATTTGGCTGTTCCCCATAGTTCTAGTCCGTAAGTCCAGATGGGTTTCAGTATTGTCTTGTAGATCAGTAATTTGTTTTCACCAGAAAGTTTAGATTTTCTATTCAGTAGTCTATATAGCTGGCCATATCGTCTGTTAAGTTCCTGTCTTTTAAGTCTAGTATGTGGATTCCATGTTAGTCGTCTGTCTAAGAGAAAGCCAAGATACCGGACTGTATCTGAGAAAGGAAGCTGGATGGAGTTAAAATAAACTGGTGGGCAGGTATTACGCCGAAGGGTGAAGGTAATGTGTTTACATTTAGATTCGTTTACCTTGATGCGCCATTTCTTACACCAGTGTTCAATCAGGAAGAGGTGCCTTTGTAAGTTTGCGGACGCTGTTTCAGGATCTGAGTTGGAAGAAAGGATAGCAGTGTCATCAGCGAAAGTTGCCAGGAGGGTATCGGGATGGACAGGAATATCAGCGGTAAAGAGAATGTAAAGGATGGGGCCCAAGACGCTGCCTTGAGGAACGCCAGCCTCAATTGAGTAACAGTCGGAGAATTCGGTGCCACAGCGAACTCGGAAGGAGCGGTCGGAAAGATAGGATCGGAGTACTAGGTATAAGGACTGTGGTAGGTGGATTTTAAGCTTGAAGAGTAATCCGGCGTGCCATACCCGGTCAAAAGCTTGCGCTATGTCCAGAAATGCACCCGAGCAATACTGCTTGCTTTCTAGGGTTGAGGATATATGGTCAACAACTCGGAGTCCTTGTTGGACAGTGGAATGTTGGGAACGAAATCCGAATTGATGAGTAGGAAGGTTATAGGATTCAATTATAGGTAGGATTCGTTTCAGTAGGATCTTTTCAAAAATTTTTGAGAGGATTGGGAGTAGGCTAATTGGTCTATAGGATGCTGTATTGTTGGAAGGTTTGCCTGGTTTCAAGAAGAGGACGATGGTGGAATGTTTCCATAAAAGAGGGAAGTGGGTAGTTCGTAGGATGCAATTGTATATATATGTAAGAAATATGATGGCTTTAGATGGAAGTTGTCGAAGGATCTGTGGGGTTAGAAGGTCATATCCAGGAGATTTGCGAGGAGTGATTTTCCGTAAAAGGTATTTGACCTCAGAGGGATTAACAGCTTTAGGTGGTAAGGAGAGTGGGATAGGTATTGAGAGGGATTCTTCTACTTTTACTGTGTGGCTGGGATGGGATTCTGGATGAGGAGCGAAAGTATAGGAAAGGTGTTTGGCAAATTCCTCGGCTTTATCTTCATCAGATGCTGCCCAGGAGCCATCATCTCGTCGAAGAGGGTGGGAAATATGATGGGATTTGAGGATTTTTCTGGTGATATTCCAAAGGGAATTATCATGAGCAGAGAGTGTGGTGAGGTAGGAATTGAATGATTGGGATCTGAAGGTGGCTAATTCTTGTTTTAATTTTTTACAGTGATAATTGTAGGAGTGGCGGTCGGCTGGATGTCTGGTACGTTGCCATAATAATCTGGCACGGCGTTTTATGTGGATTAGGTCAAGGAGGTGTTGAGGTAAATTATGTTTCTTAAGGATTTTTGAGGAGTGATCAGGGGAGGAAGCAGTCCAGACTGCTTCTTGAATTTTGGTAGTGAAGGAATATACTGCATTGTCCAGGTCTTCAGGGGTTTTCAGGGTTACTCTGAGGTCAATTTTATCGGAGAGGATTTGATGAAAGAGTTTCCAGTTAACTGGGCCTCTGATGAAGGACGGAGGAGAGGGTTTAGGAATAGGAGCTAGTGATACTTGGAGTATTAATGGGCTGTGGTCTGAGGAAAGCTCGTCAAGACGGGCAACGGAATGGTTGAGAGCACCTAAACCATTATGGATAAAGAAATCGAGGATATCGGGATTACGGTTAGGATCAGTGGGCCAGTAGGTAGGTGAGTTGGGTGGAAGAAGGGTAAAATTTTGGGAATTGAGTACAGACAGCAATGTTCGACCACGAGAATTCGTGGTTCTTGAACCCCATTGTTGATGCTTGGCGTTTAAGTCTGCACCCAAGATGAAATGATGTCCTAAGGAAATGAGGAAGGAACTAAATTGGATATTGGAGATGGATTGGTTTGGAGGGCAATACGCTGATGCAACGGTAATAGGAAAGGAGAAGGTTTTGATTACGACTGCGGTGGATTGTAGGAAATCGTGTGTAGGCAGTGGGAGTAGGTGATGGGAGAGGGATTGGTGCACAATGACTGCAGTACCGGCATGTGCTCTACCGTCAGGATGGTCGGTACGGTAAGTTATGTATTGTGGTATTTTTAGGAGCTGTTTTTTAGTCAGTCGAGTTTCCGTTATTAGGGCTACATCTACGTTCTTGTCTTGTAGTAAGGCTGTTAGTTCGTGTATGTGATTTCTAACACCATTCGCATTCCAAAGGAGAATGGATATGGGTTTGATGGAAGTCATTTAAGGATTTTTTAAAGGAGGGATAAGGTGAGATACTAGGTTAGTGAGAAGTGATATCAGTGGGGTAACAAGGGATTTAAATTCTGAAAGAAAGGATGTCAATAAGCTGGTTAGATCTGTAGCATTAGGCGGTGGAGGAACATATTGGATTTGATGTTGGTGAGGTTGTTGTTGATTAGGTACATTAGGTGGGATAGGATATTGAGATTGGGGTTGAGTTTGTTCTTGCGGCAGGGCCTCACATTCATTAGTCGGGTCTCTACCCCCAAGTAGCTTGGCAAAAGAAACCTTAGAGTTCACAATTTTAGCGGGTCCTCTTCTTGGTTTAGGTGTATCATCAGGGTCCCTGGGTTTCATATATCTCGCTTTAAGATTTTTATAAATTTGGCAGCCTTTGTAGTTGGCTGGATGGCCTTCCAGGCATAGGGCACAGACTGCTGGTTCTGTAATTGGTTTATTACACTCGCCAGACTTGTGTGTTTTACCGCATTTCACGCAGCGTGGTAAGTGGTGGCAATAAGACTTGGTGTGGCCATATGCTTGGCAATTATGGCACTGGATGAACTCTCTTTTTGGGTACGGTTTTTCGACCTTTACGCTGGTGTAGAAAATTCTATTCACATCGTATATTTTTTCGATCCCAGGCGATGGCTCTAGATCGACGAAAAATAAGGGCAATGGGATTTTATTCTTTACACCTGGTTGTTCTTTATTTCTTTTAATACATTGGTTATCTGACGTATTTTGAACCCTAACGCCGTTAACTCTTCTTTAATCACTTCTGTTGGGGTTGAGGAGTGTAAATTTCTTATTACAACTCGTAGTGCTCTTTCCTGCTTCAACTGGTATGTGTGAAAGTCCGCATTTGTGTCTGTTAAATATTTTATGATTTTTCGGTACGCTTCAGGAGTGGCCGGTATTATTTTTGTATCATTTATTCTGTTTAGGCATGTATAGCTACCTGGGCAGATTTTATTAAGTTGAGTACACAACAACTGGAAATTTCTCAAATTTTTGACAAAGATAGGAGGTGGGCGTGGTTCTCGGGGTATAGGTGCATCTTCCATTTCTTCCCTGTCATTTTCAAGCACCTGGTATGGATTAGGTGTAAAAAATGGAGATTCCATTTCTTGTGAAGACGTACTTGGCAGTGGTTGAGACACAGATACTTGAGTGTTCGCTGGAGGAGTTCCGGGGGGTGTTAATCGCTTACTACGACGTGTTTTCTGTTTAGGCGGTGAATTACGTGGGGTAGAGCCAACTGAATGGGACCTCTTAGTTGACATTACTTGGTGGTAATATCGCATATAAAAAAAAAGAAAGGGGAAAAAAAATAAATAAATAAATAAAACTACGTCTGCGTGTTATTATAATGGATGAACCGCCGACTGTGACCAGTCAGTTACGTGGCTGGGCCACAACTGGAGTGGGGAGCCGTCAGCTGTTATGGCTATAGAGATTAAGCCTATAGACGCTAAACCACTAAATTCACTGTCTGTAATAGTACACAGTAAATAACAACACTACTCACTGTGGTGTTAGTCCATTGTTGTTGTTTTGATGTCTGCTTAACTAGTTTTTTTTTTTTAAAGTAAAACTGAGCACTTATTCTACTAAAAAATAGTAAAACTGTGGGACACGACGTGAAATGTGAGTATTCTAATCAAGCGCATGCGCAGAACTGACACAATAAAACTATTTTTAATATTTCGATATTACAAGTGAACTTAGATTTGTACTAATAGCCTAAGAAAATATTAGTAAAATCATATGATTTGTAATATTAACCATCTTTATGAAACAGTGTAACTTAGATTTTGTAGTTTTGTACTATGTTATCATGACAGGAATGCAAAGTACTAGTATGATAGTATTACTATTTACTAGTAAGTATATCTACTGAAACTAAAAGTCCGGATAGATTCTTCTTTGTTCTAAGCGGTGGTAGAGAACACAAACTTGTTCAATGGATTGAGCCTGTTTATAAATTAATCTTATCAAAACTAACCTCTCTAAAAATAACCTAGCCACTTATTGATTTGTACTTTTGCTTCCTCACTACCGAAGGTAGGGAAGCATTGTATTCGTGCGAGAGTTTGAAAAAAATGTTGTGCTCAGAATCGATAGTTTTCACTGGCATTTGACGTTTTAGACATCGAGGGTCAAATTCGGTTCGGTGTCTGTCTGTCTGTAGACAAATCAATGTTACGAGCATATCACCTACTACCGTTTATCCGATTTTTATGAAATTTTCAGGATTGTGCGGGTTGGTGTCTATATGGTCTCATATCAATTTTATTAAATTCTAACAGCACATCCACTTACGCACGCGAAAACACATTTTTGTTTATATGCCAATATTTCAGAAATAGCTCGTTCATTTTGGTTAAAAGTTGGATAAAAAGTAGGTATTTGTGAAAAAATAATGTAGGTTCAATTTCATTGAATTCTATCTTGAATTTTATGCTTTCTCTTATATAGCATTTCCAAGTCAATTTCAACCTTTTCCAAGTCAAATTCAACCTTTTCCAAATCAAATTAAACTTTTTCCAAGTCAAATTCAACCTTTTTCAAATCAAATTAAACTTTTTCCAAGTCAAATTCAACCTTTTCCATTTCAAATTAAACCTTTTCCATTTCAAATTCAACCTTTTTTTATTTATTTAATTATCTTTACTTTTTCGATGTGTGGGTCTGTTATCGTATGAGTAGTTTTTGAAAATAACCTCCTTTTTAAGATTACGTGACTGAGTTTCGAATTATTTAAGTTTTTTTGAATTATTCGATATAAGGGTGTATTTTTATGTTTCCCGATTAGTAAATTTTGAAAATGACATCCATTTTTTGTTTACGCCACTGTGTTTTGATTTATTTAAATTTTAAGAATTTATCCAATATAAAGGTCTACTTTTATGTTTCTGGAGCCGTAGATTTTGAAAACGACCTCTATTTTAAGATTAGGCCACCGCGTTTCGACTTATTTCAGTATTTTTGAATTATTCGATATAAGGGTGTATTTTTATGTTTCCCGATTAGTAAATTTTGAAAATGACATCCATTTTTTGTTTACGCCACTGTGTTTTGATTTATTTAAATTTTAAGAATTTATCCAATATAAAGGTCTACTTTTATGTTTCTGGAGCCGTAGATTTTGAAAACGACCTCTATTTTAAGGTTAGGCCACCGCGTTTCGACTTATTTGAGTATTTCGGATATTTTTCATATGAGGGTGTATTTTTATGTTTCCGGAGCTGAAGATTTTGAAAATGACCTCCATTTTAAGATTACGCCACTGCGTTTCGACTTATTTAAGTTTTTTTATTTATTCGATGTAAGGGTGTATTTTTATGTTTCCGGAGCTGTAGATATTGAAAATGACCACCATTTTAAGATTACGCCACTGCGTTTCGACTTATTTAAGTTTTTTTGATTTATTCGATGTAAGGGTCTACTTTTATGTTTCTGGAGCTGTCGATATTGAAAATAACCTCCATTTCATCATTACGATATTGCATTTTGACTTATTTAAGTTTTTCGAATTTATCCAATTTAAAGGTCTACTTTTATGTTTTCGGAACCGTAGATTCTGAAAATGACCTCTATTTTAGGATTACGCCACTGCATTTCAACTTATTTAAGTTTTTAGAATTTAACAAGTATAAAGGACTAATTTTATGTTTTTGTAAATGACCCAATTTCAAGTTTATGCCACTGTGTTTTGGATTATAAAAGTTTTTTTTTTTACTTTTTCGGTATAAGGATCTACTTATATGTTATCCGAGACGTATTGAAATTTTTCTAATCTTTAATATTTAAATTTATCTAATATTTAAGCTCCATTTTATGATTAAACCGCTGCATCTCGAATAATTAGGCTTCATTTTGGATTTTTTCAATACAAAGTTTCATCAATATGTTTTCAAATATGAATAAATAAATAAATATTATGAAGCTAAAGTTAAATTAACCACAGAATACAAACTAAAAAGCCGAAAAGCAGCTGGTAATAAATTTAACCTTCCGTATTCAGATTTTTCAGCTAATTGTTCGAAATCTTATAATTTTGTGACAGGAGACCACAACATTAAAAAAGATAACTAAAATTAAATTAAAAATGAGACAGTACATATTTTATTTATTTTGATTAGATATTTTTATTTATTTATTGAAAAATAAATTAATCCTTCGTATTTTGTTTTTTATTCGAAGGAAAAATCAAAAACACTTAAAAAAACCGAATCACAGTGGTCTAATCTTAAAATGTAAGTCGTTTTAAAAACTAAGGCTCCGGCATCATAAAAGTAGACCTTTAAATTGGATAAATACGAAAAACTTTAATAAGCCGAAACGCAGTGGCGTAATCTTAAAATGGAGGTGATTTTCAAAATCTATGACTCCGGAAACATAAGAATACATCCTCATATGAAAAAAATTCGAAAAACTTTAATAAGCCGAAACGCAGTGGCGTAATCTTAAAATGGAGGTGATTTTCAAAATCTATGACTCCGGAAACATAAGAATACATCCTCATATGAAAAAAATTCGAAAAACTCAAAGAAATCGACACGCGGTGGCCTAATCTTAAAATAGAGGTCGTTTTCAAAATCTACGGTTCCGGTAACATAATAATACACCCTCATATGAAAAAAATCCGAAAAACTCAAATAAGTCGAAACGCGGTGGCCTAATCTTAAAATAGAGGTCGTTTTCAAAATCTACGGTTCCGGTAACATAAAAATACACCCTTATATCGAATAAATGAAAAAAATTTAAATGATTCGAAACGCAGTCACTTAATCTTACAATGGGGGTTATTTTCAAAACTAGGTACAGGACAGCATAATACTAGTCCCTAATAAATCCGAATAGGTACAATAAATCGATATCCGTAAGTGAAAATTCTACTTAGGAGAGCATAATAATAGACTTTCATATTGGAGGGGAGGGGGAGGGGATGGCCATTATTTAAAAAAAAATATAAGATTTACAAAAAATTAAAACATTAATTTGAAATGAAAACGGTTGAATTTGAATTGGAAAAGGTTTAATTTGAAATGGAAATGGTTGAATTTGACTTGGAAAAAGTTTAATTTGATCTGGAAAAAGTTGAATTTGACTTGGAAAAGGTTGAATTTGACTTGGAAATGACATAGAAATATCACACTGAAAAAATATAAAATGTTAAAATAAATGGATATGCAACCGCGTTATCAAAAATTGTTTTGTATTTTTCAAAAGCTATGCCTTCGATAATATAGTAAGTGGCCTTCATTTCGAAAAAAATCGAAAATTGACGAAAATTCGAAAGTTGAATTTGAAATGGAAAAGGTTCAATTTGACTTGGAAAAGGTTGAATTTGAAATGGAAAAGGTTTAATTTGACTTGGAAAAGGTTGAATTTGATTTGGAAAAGGTTGAAATTGACTTGGAAATGCTATATATATTCGCAAACGTGTTTTCCTTGATATGTCTAAAACCGCAAGTTCGATTTGGTTTAAATTTGGCGAGGACTTAAGAATTGGTAAACGTAAAATGAAATAGTCATCGATTTTATCAAATTATACCTGATATTTTAAAAAATTGTACTTCCGCTTTCGGATCAGAAAATGAGTTTGAAAACGGGGCATTCGATTTGATCCAAACTTTGAAGAAATTTGGAGAACAGTGTAGAAATTACTTAGTACCAATTGCATTGAATTCCATTTAATAATTAAAATTAATATAAATAATTGTTAGCAATATAATGGCTGTGAAATGTGGAAGGCACTAATCATATGGAGTGGGAGTTAGATTATTAAATTATTGTTATCGGATTATAAAATTTTAGATTTTATTAAACAAATTAATTTATACTGTATTGTTTGGTCGCTTCCAATCGTTACTGGCATGACACTTACTGTCGTTACTTAGTTTTCGTGAAATTTTCAGTAAATATAATGTGATTTTTACTCTGAATATGGAGAAAAAAGTCTTATTTATGATTGTGTTTATTTCCGTTGAAGTTCAACCAGCTCGTCGTAGTCTCGATTTTCTCCTTAAATATCAAAATTGTGTCAATTTCAGTTATAGTTTTATATTCCAGCTTAATTAGTTTTGTTCTCACTGAAGAAAAGTATTGGTCTCGTTAACTCTGAACAACCAAAAAGTTGAATTTTTCCTATGGATTTTTGGTTCCATCCAGTTCACGAGTGAAAAAATACCTATTAAGTATATATACATACAGAAGTATATACTTCTGTTAATGCAAAGGTCGTATGTAAAAGTTTTCAATTTTTATTCTATTTTTGACATTATGTAGCCTACAATTGATATAAGTAGTCTACTATTATGACAAATAGCAGAGGGCAATAAAATATAAAATTATACTCAGTATGCATTGGAATTTTGTTTTTAATTACGAATTATAAAATATGCAATCTGAAAATGCGAAACTTTTTCGTATTTTAATATTTGCTGATAAACAAAACTCATGGATATCAAGCCCGTATATGTTGAGGGATCACTGAATTTCCGAAAACGGCTTCAATTCTTCAACGGAGATTCAATTCTCATAAGAAAATTTTTAGATCTTTTAATATAAATATTTTTTAGCAAATGAAAACGGTGAGGAAGCTATACTAACGTTACTTGACAGACGTTTTTGCTTTCACTTACGTATATATATATATAATATATAATAAGGGTAAGTATAGCGATCGTGAAAATTTTTGAATCTGAGTTTTCAACGGAAATACACGTTTTGAGGTACCCTGAGTCGAAATGACCAAGTCCCGAAAAATGGTCTGTGTGTTTGTCTGTGTGTGTATGTTAGCGGTCTAGCTCTAAAACAAAAGGTCGTTCGAAACTGATATTACCCATTTAAGATAGATTTATGCCTTAGATATGACAGCAACTTTTTCCTTAAAATCGGCTAACCGGATTTAAAGTGCTACTTTATATCTACGTTGAAACACATTTTTACAATTTTCTCAAAAACGGCTCCAACGATTTTGATTAAACTCAGTGTAGTATTGCATAATTAAGTGGTCTTTAATACCATTTAGGTCTTATCCCCATTGATGTCACTTTAGAAGGGCTTAAATGCAGAATGTTCATATACGTCTTCCTCTAATTCAGAGTCACGAAAAAATGCTAAATATAACTTTTGAAAGAATTTGATAATTGAATAAAGGAGAAAAAAATGTTTATCTAGGTCGAAAATGAATCACCGAAAAAACTAGTCAGAAAGTATACGTATAATATATTGTTGGAAAGTTGAGAATTTTAGAAAAAATAATATCTTATGTACAAAGTTGTAGAAGGAGAGTAGCGAAAACATTATAAATAAACGTAAATCACATGTTTCTAAGGAAATTGTGTTCCAAATGAAATTTCCTTACTATATGTAAACTTTTAAATGTTTTTCTCAGATTGAAAAAAGTATTTAAGTATTTAAAATCCACCGAATCAAGCCAAGGCCATTGTTTAAAGTACTATTTCATTGTAGTTGTGTGAAAGAAGAAGTGAAATATAAAAATATTTCATAGATATGTTTATAACCTCAAATATATTTACTATAGGGTATTAACTCTAGATAAGATATTATGTTTAAATAATTAGGTATCTATCGGACGTTTATTCCAATAAACGATCCAGTAACCTTTTAGAAAATTAAATTAGTGAATAATTTGATTAATTTTCCCTTTGTGAAATTCCAACATTATCCACTTACAAGTAAAGTGACAATTTTTGACCTATCAATAGCAAGGCAATGAAAATCTCGTAAATTTGTTTTAGTAAACTTTACAATGAAAAATAACAGGTTAATAACTAATATTTCTACGATCCATAATCGTTTACATGTTAAATATTCAGATATACCTTCAAATCTCTGTAGGCATATGTGAGCCTTTCGGTTGACAGAATCACTTACTCCATTTTCAACATTCTTCCTTATTAACTTTAGTGATGTTTCTAGTGGCAAAATTTATACCTTAATTCGCAGTTCTATATTTCAACACTGCAATCACCTACTCCGGAATCAACTTACTCACTGTCAGTATAGATAACTTTTTCAAATAGAAATATTACAAAAAGGTTGATATTAGAGTTATTCATTCTGTCAACTGAAAGGCTCAGAGACTGAAGTTGTGTGGTTTATAAAACTAGATGGAGTGACTAGATTTTTATTACCTACCATCGATATTATAAATAGTCTTTTTGTAATTATAATAGTCATAATGATTTGCTACCTGTAGGCTTTGAGCTTTAGCTCCGTTTAAAATGTCTTTTAAACATTTTATAATAGCTCAACATTGCCAGAAAATAATTTCTATTCCAAGTAGAGCGGTAAGTGAAAGTTGTGTGTTGCGCGCACCAGATTTTTTCTTATCAATCCTTAAAATAAAAACTATTAGTACTGGTACTTTTTAGTTTTGTACATTTCTCCTTTTTACTAATACTATCAGCTTGATTATGAAATAGGTCCCTGATATTTATTTTATTTATCTACTAAATAAAAAGGAAAAGTGCGGAAATACATAAGAAACAACAATTAAGTAATATATATATATATATATATATATATATATATTTTAAAATACTTTTTGCTTAGGTCTGCAAAGAATATCATATCCATTTCACATATTAATTAATATATATAACTATATATATACATATATATCTATATATATATATTATACATATATATTATATTAATATATAATATATATAATATAAAAAAATATAAAATAAATAATATTTGAAATGGATATGATATTCTTTGCAGACCTAAGCCACAAAGTTTTTTAAAATACAATATTTAAAATATCAATAAGTAATAAGTATTTTAATGTTTTGAGAACAAATATTTCAAATATAAAATAACCAAAGTATATTGTATAAATTAAAAACAGATTAAGATACAAATACAAAACATATAACTTCTCATAAAATGGCGCTTTAAAAAAATATCTTAAAGAAGTAGAGTATTAGAGTAGATTTGATTTACTTTTTAGATATTAAATCATTTTATTCAATTAATATTATTTCTGAACAATCTATATAAATAAAATAAAGATTTTGTCTGTACATTGATTAGAATCAACCCGCTTTATGACAATTTCCGATTCACAAAAACCCATCACAAAAAAAAAACAAAAAAAACACACACAACCCCTCACACACAACAACACACACACAATTTTCACACAATCAACAACAACCTTCAAAAACACATCACCCACCATCCCAAACCACATCCCACACATCAACACCAAACAACACATCACAAAAAACCCAAAATCAACACCATTCATCAAATAAATCATCTACATACCACATCAACAACAAAAACTCACATCACAACACAATCACAAAACACAAACAAACAAAACAAAAACAACAAACAATCACAAACATCAACACAAACATCACACCAATCAATCACAAACAATCCATCAATCAACACATCAATCACACATCCACCAATCACAATCAGATCATCAAAAAAATCAACCTTCCAATCATCAACCAACACACATCAACAAAACACAACATCATCACATTTCTACACCAAACACACAACCACAATCACACATCCAACAACAATTCATCCATCACAACATCACAATCAAAACAAACAAAAACATCAACAATCATCAACATTCTAATCAACACATTCCCCGCAAACATGCCCAAAAACCTACACACTCCCAATCACGTCCCCCCCATCCACATTACCGGCACAAACCAATTAAAGTCAGTACCTGATGTCCGCAATGCAACGACCTTATTAATTCAGGGTATTAAGCTTAGCAATGGCTTATTGTAGACTTTTTAAATTTTGATATTACATTTAGGTTTTCTTGACTTAAAATATAGGCTTTAAATGAAAACAAAATATTGAGTAGAACCAAAGTTATGAATTCTTGAGTAATTTGTTTAGAGATCCCGGTTATCAGTTACTTCGATTCTAATCCCAACCTACTCTACCACGAGCGACATTTAAAAGTTATACTACTCAACTGATGGAAACAATTATCAAAACTCAACGGGAAAAATCCGGGATACCGAACATCTGTAAAGCGTTGTCAGATAAAACGGCTAAAACACTAATTTTTCAACGTTGTCCGATCTTCCCGTTCAAGATGTCATTCAATTCAACTTTCCTAGCCTAACAAATGTTGTCGTATACATTTTTAGGATTAACCAAACGGATTAGCCAAAATTCAGGAGAAAAATATCCAAAAATTCCATCTCGCCACAATATTCAGATCAAGTTCTAATTTTACACGGATGTAGGTGAATCAATGTCCAATTTTATTTTGGTTATCTTGCAAGCGCTAACTCAGCAGAGTTTAAAAAAGTGGAGAGACTAAAATTCTTTTTGATTAATTAATTGACTCCACAATATCCTCGCTTCATCATAAATGAAAATTAAACACTTAACAAATATTAATGGTTCGGTGGTGGACGGTTTAGTTTTGTGGTGCCTAAACAAATAGCTGAATAACTAAGTTTTTGTTATGACTATTGCAAAACCTTGACTTCCATAAGCCCCGCCATAAAAATCTCAAAACAAACTCCCTCCCCCCTTCCAATCCAATTTTATGAAATTGAATTTGGACCCTCCTCCCCTCTATCTCAAAAAAAGATTCTCAAATTTTAACTATACACCTGTTAATAGTGTTGGCCAAAAATGGTCTTGTTCTTGCGGTCTTGGTGTCGGTCTTGCACTTTTGCAAGACCAAAACCAAGACTAAGACCGCTTTGATTTTCGCAAGACCGGACCCTCCAAGTCTTGCGCAAGACCAAGACTGACCTGCACAAGTCTTGCTGTCTCGCAGTTAAATAAAACTGAGGAGTTAAAAAATACGTCAGGTCGTCTCTTATAAAAATATCATTTATTAGTGGCAGTATACAAGTTTAATGTGAACAATTAGTGTTATCAGTTACAGTAACAATTACGTTTGATACTGGACAAAAAAATAAGGCGAGTAATCACTTATTTACAACACAAGAGTGAACAGTGTAAATAGACCTTAGGTTAGTTAGATAACGGCCAGCCATAAGCTGCACATGTCGTTAATCCTACTAGTGGGCTAGATCCCTCCGTCGGAGGCAGGCAGATCTGTGCTCTCCAAGAGCGCGTCTATATTTTCGTGTTCAATAAATTTTTTTTTTCCTCTCTTCACTTTTATCAATTTTTCTTTTAAAAATAAATATGAAATGCGATATCATCACATGCTAATGTCGAGTAAGGGCAAAAACTCTAGGTTCAGGAGCCTCGATACTACAATTAGTTCTCCCATTAAAAAAAAGACAAGGCATTCGAAAAGAAACACTCCACCAGCCACACCAGGGAGCTCCATAGAAGAAGTGGAATCCCAACCTGGCTCCTCAAAACGACCCAACAATTATGAGACAACTCAAGCTATGGGTGAAGAATCGCCGTTTTTCACTTCGAATCCATTTGAAGTGCTTTCAAATATAAATAACGAACAAATGGAAGCAGAACCCAAACCCCCACCAATATTTGTTAGAAATATTAAAAATTTTCAATTGATGTGTCATCAATTGAATAATCTGGTAGGTTCAGGAAAATATTTATGCCAAAGCCGCACCAATGACACTAAGTTAATGCCCGACACTCCAGAAATCTATAGAAAAATCATAAAATATTTATCTGATACCAAGGCTGATTACCACACGTATCAACTGCGTCAAGAGAGGGCGCTCAGGGTCGTTATCAGAAGACTGCACCCATCTACGCCAACGGATGCTATAAAAGAAGAGCTCACGGGTATGGGATTCCATGTTCGCCAGATAGTGAACATATTTAAGGAGAACAGAGAACAGCCTGGAATAAAAAATAAAATATCTCTTCCACTATTCTTCGTTGACCTTGACCGAACACACGATGTCGAAAACATCTACAAGGTCACACGCCTTTATTATACAAGCGTTGTTGTAGAAAAGCCCTACAGCAAGCGCGACATCGTTCAATGCCATAACTGCCAGGCTTATGGCCATACGAAACGGTATTGTCATCACATTCCCAGATGTGTGAGGTGTGATGAGCAACACAAAACAGAGGACTGTAGGAAGTCTAGAACTTCACCTGCAGTATGAGCTTTATGCCACCAAGGACAACCAGCCAACTACAAGGGTTGTCAAACATTTAACATTTAAACAAAGATTTAAAAACACGAATGTACGCAACGCCTAGAGAAGAAAGGACATCCAGGCCACCAAGACAACCCTCTAGAACAGTGAACGGAAGAGTGTCCTATGCTCAGATGTTCAAAGGAGACACTGTAAACACTCAATCTCAGGCCCTGCCACAAGAATCTAAACCTCAAGAATTCACACTTCAACCTCAAGACCCATATCCCTCCATCCCTGAACGTAGGTTAAATACCCATACATTCGTTCCTCCTCCTTCCAATTCCACTGACCTCACAAGCCTACTGACATCTTTCCTTTCCGAATTTAGATCTCTCATTACCCCCTTATTTCGCTACTTACCAATGTTATATCCAACCTCATTCCACTGCCAAGAATTCCATAAATGTCCCCAACCAAATTCCTCTCCATTCTCCTTTGGAATGCGAATGGTATTCGGAACCACATCAACGAACTGACAATCTTATTGCATGACAAAAACATCGACGTAGCACTAATAACTGAAACTCGACTAACCAACAAACGGCAAATCAACGTGCCCGGCTACAATATAGAATAGAGCAGAAGAGTTTGCTAAACATTTATCCTACACATTCACCCCTCTTCCCGAACACCATCCCAGCCACACTGCTGAAGTTGAAGAATTCCTCTCTTCACCAATTCCTCTCTCTCTACCTCCAAAACCTGTTAACCCCTCTGAGGTCAAACTCCTTATAAACAAATTAAAACCCCGAAAATCCTCTGGATATGATATCCTCACTTCACAAATCCTCAGACAACTTCCCAAAAAAGCAATCATATTCCTCACCTATCTATACAAATGCATCCTTCGCACAACCAACCTTCCTTTGGTGTGGAAACATTCCATAATCATCCTGTTTCCAAAACCAGGTAAACCTGTTAATAACACATCATCCTATAGACCGATAAGCTTACTCCCGATCCTCTCAAAAATCTTTGAGAAAATCCTTCTCAAACGCATCCTACCCATAATCGAATCCCACAACATCCCTTCTCATCAATTTGGATTCCGCTCAAGACATTCCACTGTCCAACAAGGTCTTCGTGTTGTGGACCATATATCATCTGCACTTGAAAACAAGCATTACTGCACTGGTGCCTTTCTGGACGTAGCACAAGCTTTCGACCGGGTGTGGCACGATGGCTTGCTTTTCAAGCTCAAAAGCCATTTACCCCAATCCTTATACCTAGTCCTCAAATCCTACCTCTCAAATCGTTCCTTTCAAGTCCGTTGTGACACCGAATTCTCCACTTACTATCCGGTTGAGGCTGGTGTTCCACAAGGCAGTGTCTTGGGCCCAGTTCTCTATATCCTCTTCACTTCTGATATCCCTTCAAATCCCGATACATTTCTAGCTACATTTGCTGATGATACTGCCATTTTATCTTCCCACTCAGATCCTCAAATAGCATCTCTAAACCTACAATCTCACCTCTCCTTGATTGAGCAGTGGTGCAACAACTGGCGCATCAAAATCAATGAATCAAAATGCAAACATATCACTTTTACCCTGCGACGCAGATCCCGTCCGCCAATCCTTTTTAATTCAATTCCACTTCCCTACTCAGACACAGTCCGTTACCTTGGCTTCCTTCTTGACAAAAGACTAACTTGAAACCCACATACCAGACTTAAAAGACAAGAACTTAACCGACGATATAGCCAGCTGTATAGATTACTAAGTAAGACATCCCATCTTTCGATTGAAAGTAACAAAGATTTTTAAGTTGATGAAATTCTCTACCAAACTATATAAAAATCGTTCACTTTGGACAACTATTAACGAAGTTACAGCTATTAACTTCCGTATGTGATATTATGAGTTCAAATCCCGGTGCCGTAAAGGGGTGAAAGAGAGAGAGAGAGAAAAAAAACTAACTGAAAGTAAAAAAAACTGGTGCCCGCATCACACAAGTTTCACCATTTCCTCTACTTTTAACAGAAATTATTGTCTAGCATAATTGGGCAATGGCAAAATATTTTTGATTAGCAATATTAGAGTGTATTGAATTTTTACTTTCACTAACGTATATATGTAATATATAGTAAGGGTAAGTATTGCGATCGTGAAAATTTTTTAATCTGAGTTTTCAACGAAAATACACGTTTTTGGGTACCCTGTGTCCAAATAAACAAAAATGGTCAGTGTCTGTGTGTATTTGAACACTAGCTCGAAAACGAAAAAGGCGTACGAAACTAATATTACATATTTAAGATAGATTTATTCGTTAGAAGTGACAGCAACTTTTTCCTTAAAATCGGCTAACCGGAAGTGCCACTTTATATTAACGTATTAACGCTATATTATACGTATACCTTCTGACTAGTATTTCCGGAGATTCATTTTCAACCTTGATAAGCATTTTTATGTTTTTCTCCTTTATTAACTTATCAAATTCTTTCAATAGTTATATTTTTTCGTAACTTTTAATAATGAGAGATACTTAATTATTTAAAACGAATCATATTAAAGATACTTTAGAGATGACGTATATGAACATTTAGCATTTAAGCCCTGTAAAGTGACATCAACGGGGATAAGACCTAAATGATATTAAAGACCACTTAATTTTACAATGATACACCGAGTTTAATCAAAATCGTTAGAGCCGTTTTTGAGAAAATTGTAAAAATGTGTTTCAGCGCTAATATAAAGTGGCACTTCTGGTTAACTGATTTTAAGGAAAAAGTTGCTTGGCCTTGACCTGGAAGCAGGTAGAAAGATTCTAGGAAGCCTTCGACTAAAAAGATAACAAGAATGTTTGTCGAAGGAGACTAGAGATCAGGAACAAGAAAGTTCCTGTAAGAAATATATCTTGCAAAGTGTTTTGTGGTCTAAAATGATCATAAACCTATAGTTCGTGCCTGCTCAAAGCGACCTAGTGTGTTATATATTTCTAGGATAGTAATGTATGCGCTTTAATATAGGTATAAATATAAATATATATCTTACAGTCTTTTTTTGTGAGGCTTTCCTGACAGGCATCTGCTGTAACCATGAGTAAATCCACGACCTTCAAGCCTGAATAAGTTCTGGCAGTACTGACTCCCCATCCGTAAGCTTTGCATATTGTTCTATGGTTTGAATAATTATTCAGCAAAGCTGAAGTTTCTGTAATATTCCCGTGCGGCAGTTTAGCAGGTTGAGTTTCTATATCGAATTCGAGATTCTTTACCAATGCTATGGCTCCGAAATCATAAAATAATTCTGTAGGATCGTAACTTTCGTGTACGAAAAATCGTTTTACTCTTGTAATTAATCCTCGTTCTGTATATTTGCTTCCAGTACTAATTATATACTTCTTTGCTGATAATAATATATATTCTTTGTTTCCTTGTTTCAATTCATCTGAAACTTTAAATGGATTTTTTATACAAATTCTTTCACTCATAGTAATTCGATGTTTCATTTAAAAAAAGAACAGATTGATAATAATTTACTTTCCTTACCACTATTTTGTACTTGTACAAGTTACTGATTAGAGATTACAGGAGTACCCAGAAGGGAACTTGCGCCAACAAAATGTTTGACTTGTCATATTTTGGCAAGTTTTTCAATTGTTAAGGGGGGCACACTTTGGCGTGGTTATGATTTTTCTCAATGAAAAGTTCTATACTAAGGTACAAAGAGAAAACAAATATTGCCATATAAAGCCACTTCAACACAGCTGGAGACGTAGGGGCGCCGGGTGATTCCAATGATGAATCGAATGAAACATTTCATTAATCTCTTGATTAATGGTAACCTGGCAATTGATGATATACACTGCTATTTCGTTTATGGTATTGAAATGATTATTCAAATAAATAATGAATCTCCGGAATTACTAGTCAAAAGGTATACGTATAACATATCGTTGGAAAACTGAGAATTTTAGAAAAAGCAACATCTTATATAGGAAGTTGTAGAAGGTGAAGAAGAGTGATGAAAAAATATAAATAATAATTTCAGAAGACTAACATTATTTAACATAAATCACATGTTCCCAAGGAAATGAAATGAAATTTTCTTACTATATGTAAACTTTTAATTTCTTTTTATAAATTTGAAAAGTATTTAAAACCCACGAATTAAAGGCAATGAGATTTTTTAAAATATTATTTCATTTTACTTGTGTGAAAGAAGAAGTGAGATTGAAAAAAAAGTTTTTAAAGTCACCGAATCAAGCCAATGCCATTGTTTAAAATACTATTTCATCGTACTTGTGTGAAAGAAGAAGTTAAATATAAAAATATTTCATGGGTATGTTTATGATCTCAAATATATTTACTAATAAGTATTAACTCTAGATAATAAAATATTATATTTAAATAATTAGGTATCTATCGGCTGTTTATTCCAAACACTAATCAAGTAACTTTTTATAAAATTAAATTAGTGAATAATTCGATGTATTTTCCCTTTGTGAAATCCCAACATTATCCCCTTACAATTAGTTTGACAACTTTTGACCTATCCATGGCAGACAATAAAAATCTCGTAATTTCATTTTAGAAAACTTTACTATTGAAAATAACAGCTTAATAACCAGTAGTCCTACAATCCATAATCATTGATAGGTTAAATATTCAGACATACTTTCAAACCTATATGAACCTTTCGGTTAACAGAATGACTAACTTTAATTTCAACATTCTTTATTATTAATTTTAGTGATGTTTCTAGTGGCAAAATGTTTCACAGTTCTATATTTGAACACTGCAATCAGCTAGCTACTCCGGTATCAACTTACTCACTGTCTGTATAGTTAACTTTTTCAACTAGAAATATCACTAATTACTTAAAAATGTTGAAATTAGAGTTAGTCATTCTGTCAACTGAAATGCTCAAAGATTGAAGTTGTGGTTTATAAAAGCACACGGAGTGACTAGATTTTTATTGCCTACCGTCGATATAATAAATAGACTTTTTGTAATCATAATGGTCTTAAGGATTTGTTATCTGTAATCTTTTAGCTTTAGCTCCGTTTAAAATACACTTCAAAAATTTGATAATAGCCCAGTATTGCCAGAAAATAATTTCTATTCAAAGTTGAGTGGTAATGAAATTCCATACAAAACTATATAAAAATCGTTCATTTCGGACAATTATTAACGAAGTTACAGCTATTTAATTTCCAATGTAAGATTACGGATACATATCCTGGTGTCAGAAAGGGATAAATGAGAGAAAAAAGATAACTTAGTGTAAGAAAATCCGTTGCCCGCATCACTCAAGCTTCACTGTTATCTCTACTATTAACAGAAATTATTGTTTGACAAAATTAGGCTATGGCAAAAAGTTTTTGATCAGGAATATTAGAGGCTATTGAAATTTTTACACTGATCTACCTTAAGCCGGTTACATTGCTTTAGTTTATCAAATAAATCGTACTCAAACCTTTTGTTTGATCAATTTTCAGGAAAATGTATGTAGTTCAATTCTTTTGTATTTCTTCATGAACATATGTAAAGATATAAAAACGTTTCTGAAATAGGTAGGAAAGTCGTGTGAGTGAACACATCAGATTTTTTGCTTCTAAATCCATAACAACATAATATATTGTTGTTATTATCCTTTTTATAGTATATTATTATATTATACTTTCGCAATTTACATTGAATTCTTCTCCTGCGATGAGTATCTATGGATTTTTGGACTAGCTAGAGTTCACCTTGCAAGATGAAGGCCACGCACAGTAGTGCCAATCCTATAGTTAATAAGTGTGTTTTCGGTTTTGCAACACTTTCCAAAATCAGAATCATAATCATTTTTAAATTATATAATATTAATATTTTTAATAATAAATAAAATATTCCCGATAGTATTATAATAAATATAATATTAAAAGACTACAATACTAGTTAAATTTATTAACGAAAGAAGACCATTTTTACAAAATTAAAAAAAAAAACCTATAATTTCTGACTGATTACATGAAAAGTATTATTATTAATTAAATTATAACAAATTTGAATAAATTGACATCATTTAATGTCCATGTGCAGAGCTTACATGTCTAATCATGTGTCGTTGGCTCCAAATAACTTTAATAATTGACTATCATGCCAACTGTGGTACAACTGTAAAATAAATACATACATAACTTACTACCAATAATCCTTTGGAAAATCTATACAGGGGCATAAAAAAAAAAAAAAAAAAAAAAAAAAAAAAAAAAAAAAAAAAAAAAAAAAAAAAAATGGGGGACTGAAAAAGTCGTGAATGAGAGACATCCTATATATTTTTATTTTCCATAGAATAATACTATGGACAGTGGCGGATCCAAGCATTTTCTGAGGGAGGCGCACTTGCGAAACAGGTGTATTCTATAAAAACGAATATGAAAAGAAATGTGTATATTAGTTTTTTATTCATGTTTCGTTAAGTATTTTGTGATAAAATAGCGGTCAAAGTTCATTTAATGTATAATTGACTTATATGAACCTAAAAAATATTTTTCAAGGTATCAAAGCACTCTAGCATCTACTTTCAGTCACATCTTCAGAAGTTACCATATAAATGAAGAATTTATAGTGTAAATATTCAAATTCTTTAAAGTCCCAAGTATGAATAAAATTAATAATTTGATACAACTCACATTTCAATTAAAACTATAGAAATAAAAATGCCGGTTATTTAGTTACAATTTTCAAGATAACATTTTTTCTCATTTTCCATAGGAAGGATGGTGGGGCGCTCCTCCTCTGCATCCGCTAATGGCTATAGAAAAGATACATGCCAGTGGGTACTTTTCTTTCTCACACCGACATGACATTACTGTATTTTTGAATTTGAGTAATCACATCTAAGTAATCCAGTAATTGAGGGATAATTAATTAGAAGACAGGCTGTTTCTTAAACAAGATGAAAAACAATGCTCTTCAAAAATCTAGTCAATTTTCAATATTAAATAAAAACTCGATAAGATACATAATATAAAAAAAAAATGAGATATTAGTTATTTTCTAGATTAATGTAAAATATAAATTTATTTTTGTGTATTAGTGTGTACACGTGCGCTTAAATAATACGAATGAAAGTTTGTATCAATTATGAATATTGCTCGTAATGTAATTGATTCCTCTATTATTCACTTACTATCAGTTACACAGTGACCAGCGGTCAATAAATATCTTCTCGTTATAATAACAGCTCCGCAAATATGCACTGCAAGACTCCCTCTTCTTCTCTGTAAAGATGCTATATATGGTGCTTCGATGATGGTTGTTTCTTGCCCTCCAATGATTCGAAGATTGGGAGCGTCACGTTTTACAGCTGTACAAAACAAACTACATGATATAACGATAAATAAGTGATTTAGTAGAAGTATCATTGCCTGAAAATAATGTAGAAACGCTGATAAATGAAAAAAAAAACATCTGTATTTTACAACTTCAAACATCTGTTTATCCGTGTAAACATCTGTTTATTAATCTCTAGAGGATGCCGTGAATCACGATAGTAGAAATAAGAATATTTTCAATACATTTAGTGTATATTGTACCCAGTAACCACCGCTAAAATATATTATCTCTTAAATGAACTTAAATGTCCCTGAATGTTTGCCACGACGATTTATTTATTTTGGCTGCAAAGAACATAAATGTTAAATAAATTAATGGATGGATAAATTATTATTGTAATTAATGAAAAAAATCGGAAATTTTTGTGGGGAGATCTCTTCTTTCTTTAGTTTTGGCTACCTTCTTATTTTGTCCCTGCCCTGTCTAGTGGCCTTCCTTGTACTTAATACCTTCCCTTATTCAATCAAAGAGAACTGGCTTCGGCTTATTATTATCTTCAACACTCTCAAGAATTCCTTGAAATGTGGGTGCTTTTGCTCACTCATCAATTGAGGAGAATAATTCGTCAATGGATAGAATTGGATAGACATTCACTTCTATCCAATCTACACATCTACTATCCACATTTCTTATCAGTTTGGCCTCATAGTCAGGACCTCGTAGAGCCTCCTACAGCAATTTCCTCATCGGGCAGTGATGATCGGCTCATATTAGTTAGAAAATTAGCTGAGTTCAGATATCTGGACAGATCAAGTAAATGATTGTTTTGGCTATTGAATGTTATTTAACGTCTTTGGACTTTTTAGGCATTTCGTGATCAACTAATTCTACAGGCAATACAACGGAAATACATTTCTACAAGACACAAGTGTTTCAAATACTTCTCTATGATTTTAAGACCTGGATCATTTTAGAGAACGGTTAACGGGAACATTAAATATGAGCAGGGATGTAAAGGGATAATGAAGTTATCCCATAATTGTATTACATTCTCCATTAGATATCGCACATTTTTTATCATCCTTGGGGGCCCTACCACTAGTGTTGCCCAAAAGTAAAACCGAGGCGGTCTTGGTCTTGGTCTTGCGTCAACAAACCTTGCTCTTGGTCATGGTTTTGTTAACTATCGGTTCATTGCTATTTATTAAATATGCTTCTTTAAATCTTAGAAAAACACTACAAAATAAGTACAATTAGATGATTTATTGACATAAACATCGTGTAAAGTACAACTAAATCAGTAAAATTAAGAATAAAGAAAGATAATGATAACGCTCCTCCATCCCTCCGATTATTTGGAATGAAAGAGTTGTAGAGTAAAGACAATTTATGTATTGTTCCCAATGATTTTAGTTAAAAATCTATTGTGTCCACTTACAAGACTTTCCTATATATTTAAAAAAATATATATAACTTTAAATGTTTCTATTAGAAAAAAACTTTTTAACTTTAACTTTTATTATGATATTTACAACTGTATTAGTATGAATACATCAAGTAAATGTGTACATAGGAATATTATCACATGAAACACGCTTGTAGAAAAAAACCAAAAACAATTGAAATAGATTCATTTTCCTAAAAACCGATAGTGATATCATTATGGTACTATTCCTTGTTTGAAACAAGCAATGTAAACGGGCAAGTGAACCAGCATTAAAATCAACGTATAAAAAACAATATATACTATAACAGCTAAAACTGGTCCGATTCAGATGATTTTTATGACAACAATTATGTCAGAAATTTAATGACCTTTCAAAAAATAGGCTTCAAAAGAGGCTCTGAAACCTTTAGATCAGTTGAAAAGCGATAGATGTATACGTGGTGAGTTAGCTCCCCAAAACAATTTTCTTGATAACTTTTTTTCTTGTATTGTCTCGTGAATTCACTAAAAATACAAACTTGTAAAAGACTAAAAGTAGAAAAATAGAAGAAAGTTTCATGAAAATTGTTAGAGCCGTATAATGTTAATTTGAAACTTCATAAAGCATAAATACATATGTTTAAATAATTAATTGATTAATGTTTTTAGCACATATGTTAGATTCGCACAAAATTTATAAAAGCGTTTATTAGTAATTTAGGTACTTAGGAGTTATTATTTTGGACACTTAGAGATTATGAACAAGTGCCGAGAGTCCTTCACTTTCTTTAGTTTTTTATTTAGATTTTGATTGAAAAGTTTCTCGATAACGGACTGCACACAGTGGTACCAAATGGATATGACACTTTGTATGTTCTTCTCTGGACTAAAACTACCAATACCCAATCAGGTCTAAGCTATCCACGTCCAGATTTTCTTGTTGTTGAATTATAAGTTGCTGAATTTAATTAAAGTATTGAAAAATATGTACAATATAGCCTTAATTTGGCTAACTAATAATTTAACCTTCCACAGAATTATTATAAAATCTTTATTAATGTCCACTTAAATGCTTTTCCACATTTTAGAGGATAGAAATACGAAAAAAACAACATTTATTTTGCTCATCGTGAACTATTTCACATTTTAGGTAATTTTGTAAGTTCCATGGTGATTCTGTGCAAAGTACAATTCATGGACGAGAATTAACCGGTATGAGTCAACAAAAGTGTTTAAAAGATAAGCTAAGATGAAATAATTCGATACTGAATTTTATGTTGAAGTTCTGAATCATGTTTCATGTACAAGTATAAAAAAAAAAAATATCATTTTGCTCGTCAATCATTTTGAAAGTCCAATAATATTGACATTTTCTGATATTTACAATAAAAATCTATCAGTTTTCGAGAAACTATCTTTTCAGCAGAATGAACCAGATTTCAAATTTATTAAGATAAAAAAACATAAACTATAATATCTTATTTGAATGTAGTAAAGTATTTAGAACCTAAAACAAGAATTTTTAATGGTCGGAAAAAAAACTGAATTTTATAATAAGATATCTCACGTTATCTACCATACTGTCATTTATTTTTGTATTTTCATATATTATTTCTGATAATATATTCATTACTCACCTAACAGTTTTGCTATAAAACGAAGAAACAAGGAAATCTGATTAAAAATAACGGATTTATAGAATTATAGCCAAAAATATCCAGTTAGGGATCACTATACGGAAATTGTTAAGCTCATATTCTGAGAATTCTTGTGTATATCTTGTACACAGCTGACGAGAGGCATATTGGCCTATATTTCCCGCATTCGCTTTGGCTGCCTTTATTGTGAATAGGGATTATGATATTGTTCTCCCATTCTCGTGGTATCAGCTTCAGGTCCCAAATCGTTTGGAAAAGAGTTTGAAGGATCTTGATCATTTCGTTGCCTCCATATTTAATTAATTCTGGAGCTATTTCATCCTGATGCTTCTGGTTCATCTGGTCCTGTGCTTTTCCCATTTTGATTCTGTCTACTGGATACTGGATACTGCCGTTTTCACCTCATCCTCGCATATTGCGTCATCCAAGTCTTCCGGGTAAACCTCTTCCACCATCACTCTCCTTCTGCAGTAAACAGGAGCGTGATGGTGGAAGACGTTTACCCGGAAGACTTGGATCACAGAGGGGATTATGGCGTCGGTGATCTTCCATACGAAATTTTTCCTGGAAGAACTGTCTCCAAACTTCTAATACCTCTTTTTCTCCAGTCACCAACTTTCCATTTGCATCTTTTATATTTCTGACCGGTTTTAATCGTTCCACCATTTTGTTTTTTTGGTAGACGGCCTCATTTTCTTAATACCATTTACTTCACTAGCTGTATCGATGATGCAATTCTTAATTTCTTTCCAAAGAGTATCCAATTCACTAGCCCAAGGGGGTGGGATATATGGGATATGGGGAATATTTTAAGTTTTTTTTTTTTGTTACTTTCCAGAGGAAATTATCAGTAGAGGGCGGGGAGAGGTGGGAATTGAAGGATTGGGATCTGAAAGTAGTCAATTTCTTTTTTAGCAGTTTGCAAAGATGGTTGTACGATTTCCGGTCGTCAGGATGCCTGGTTCTTTGCCAGTGGGTCCTGGAACATCGTTTGGCATGAATGAGGTGTGTATGTTCTTGAGGTGAAGGATTTTTCTTGCAGTAGTTTATGAAAGGAAGAGGTGAGGAATCAGTTCAAACTGCTTGTGGAATTGAGGGCATGAAGTAATTTAAGTAAGTAAGTTTTCAGGAGGATACTCTGTGGTCATTTATTTCGTTTATTATTTGCTGAAAAAGGTTCCAGTTAACTGAGAATAAAGATGGAGATGATTTAGGTGTTGGCGATGTGGAAAGGCTTAGGGTATGGGCCCTGAAACGGAATACTCCAGTGGCTCTAGACCTTTTTGGATGAAGAAGTCTAGGAGATCGGTATTGCAGTTTGGATCGATTGGCCAATATGTGGGACTGTTGGCTGAGATGATTTTACAATGATGGGAATTTATTGCAGACAGGAATGAAGCCGCCCTCGGAAATTCGGGGTTCTAGCTCCCCATTTAACATTTCGGCGAAGGACAAATGTTCATTTGCCATTCTGGAGGGACGCCTGAATAGTCTAGAAGATCTGGATGAGAGCTGTCTTTATCCTTGATTTTAAGGTTTTGTATATATCACATATCTTATAGCTAGCCATTGGTGGCATAGTGCACCTAAACCTGGCTATTATCAAAGCTTTCTGTAGTCTTCTGTTTTGTGATTTTTACCACACTTCACAGATATCGGTAAATGATGGTAGTAGTGCTTTGTGTGGCCATAAGCCTGGCAGTTATGGCATTGGACTATATCCCTCTTAGGGCATAGTTTTTTAGTAGATTATACTAGTGTAATAAAGACGGTTAACATTATAGATGTGATGTCCTCGACCCCAGGCGTTTGATCTAGGTCAACGAAAAACAGATGTAAAGCTTACTATATTCATTACTCAAGATTCTTATTATTCTATTATATTATTCTTATTATATATATTCTCTACTCCAGTGTGTTTTTTCCCTCTTTATGCACGTTTACAATTTGACGAACATGGAATGCCATAGCCCCCCTTAATTTATTACATCAGGCAACCCTTCTTTTATAACACCAGGTTGTTTTGCGGGGTGATGTCGTCTGATTATACAGTGGCTTAATAATATAACAATGTATTGTGGCTTAATATTAACATTATAATATTAATATTATAATATAACAATTAATATTATAATATATCAATTGTGGCTTAATATTATTAAGCCACTGTACTGATTACGATCCTGAGCGCACTCTCCTGGCGTAATTGATAAGTGTGAAAATCTGCATTGGAGTTAGACATATATTTCACTATTTTTCTGTAGGTTTCTGGGGTATCGGGCATTAATTTAATGTCATTAATGCGGCTTTGGCATGTTTATTTTCTGTAACAATTACATAATTTAGCTGTTGGCACATAAGAGTATTTTTTAAAAATATTTCTAATAAATATTGATGGAGCATTAATGGAGACGGTCCATATTCTCTTCATGTCACGCGCTCCATTTAAATATACTCGTCGCTTAACTATTTTTGACAAGAAGGTAATATACTTTTAATAAAGAATATTTTTATTCTCTCGGTATGGTTACCGAGTAAATTTAATTATAATATAACATGTAATCTCTGCAGATTCCACACTTGCCAAGGTTAAGAAACGATTAATTGTTTTATGCAAACGATATTGCTATTGAAGATCTTTACATTGTTAATAATTGATTCCTTGAGCCCTTCACATCTATATTTTATCCATGACTTCAATTGAGAGATTTCGAGAGTTGTAAGTCTCCTTTAAAGAGCTCTACTCTACCAATCTAATAATTATATCCACAAGAAGATATACATTTTCTTCGGAGCTTCAAGGATATCCTTGAACAATATCCGACGATTGCTCATTTCAGTGGGCGTCCAATAATCCTCGGGAGATGTTTTACCTTTTGGATTATTCCGCGCTGAATAACATATTTACTTGTACCATAATATAATTCTGGTCAGCATTATAACCAATGTATTCTTTCGTGGTCCTATGCATGACTGCGGAAGATCATGAGTATATACGATATTTTACGTTGCTAGAGATAATGAGGAACGCCGTTTTTCCATTATGCATAGGGGTCTTTGAAGTATTCTTTAAAAGAGTTCTTCCGTTGTCTTCTATCAGCCAACCATAATGATCTGCTAGAAATCTAGGGATGTAATTGTATTCTTGTTTATAAGTTGTTGAAACTTGATTAATAGAAGCATTGGAAACTAGTGGGGAGATTAAAGTTGTAGTGGTGTAAATGGAAGAAAGTGCATCAAATGTAATTAATTGAAATTTTCTTTGCGATATTCGAATTTGTATCGAGCGATACTTCGATAAGTATCAATGTTTTTGTACCTAGAAATGTATCAAGTAGTTTTGCCCGAATACAAGACCAAGACAAGTCTTAACTCGCAAGATTCTTGCAGTAATTTATTAGCTTATTCCTATTTATTAAACATGTTACTTTAGATCTTATAAAATCGTTACTTTCTATTCGTACATAAAGCCATCCATAAATACAGAATGGATAAGACAAAATTAAAATTTACTAAAATGAAGTTACGAGGTTTTCATTTACGATCTTTTAGAGATATGTCTAAAGTTGTAAAAATAATAGTCAGTGGATAATGTTGTGATTTCACAAATGAAAAATTCATCAAATTATTTACTACTTTAATTTATACATTATCAAATGTTACTTAGCGATTTTTTAGAATATATCGACGATATATAGTAGTAGAAATAGAAATAGAAAATGGCTTTATTCTGGAACGAGGTTGCTAAGAATAATAGAAGGCTACAAAAGAAAAGAAATACTTCTGGCCAGAAGAACTAAATTAAATAAAAAGAGCTACATTAAATAAATAAAAAAAATTTTATATAAACTAACAAAATATACGAAACCAAACTCATTCAGTAATCAATAATAAATAAATCCAAACTTTAAAATTCATATACATTTTTAAATAAAATAAAATTTATATCTATTAAAAATGAATCAGTTTAAATGTAATCTTTGTGGAAATTCTTTTGAGTTTTTGAAGAACCTTCGGAAACATCCAAATTCTTGTAACGGTAATTCGGCAATTTTTTCAAGTAGTTGTAACTGTAATAGAAATGAAAATATTTAAACCCATGAACCGTTTCTAAAAATATTGAAATTATCTGAGCCACAAAAGTGAAGTGTTAACACTCTTTCCAGACGATCACGCACTTAATATGAATGAAACAGCTTTTCAAAACCGATTGGTGCCATTCTTCATTAGATGGATTTAAATCGTTTGTGAAAAGTATTAAGAACCTCTTAGCGGATAAAAGTCGAGATTTACTACATTAACATTGCACATTAAAAGTAAATTTTCTATTAGAATGTGCTTTTACAAATTCTATTGTTGATAAGACTGATAGAGCTTTCATGTGGGCTAACAGTAGTGATCTTGGAAAATTTATTGAGAAAAGTTTCATAAAAATTATACCCGAAGCAGAGGAGTCTGAATTCCAAAAAAGTGGGTGGAAGCTAAGTGAAGTTGACCGGATCGGATTGAGAATCAACAAATATTTGCCGTTAAGGAGATCTACACATCTCCCTCTCCTGGCAAGTATAGAATCGAAGACAGTAATTTAAATTAATCTCCAAAATATTGGCATGTACTGTTTTAAGTATTTTCTTTTAGCAAAATTTGTAGGAACAAATCTCAACGTGTTACCAAGTACAATTAAGAACAAATATATGACTTTAATTGTGTTTCATTCACAGCTTCTCTCAACGAAATAACGAAATTCGAAAAGATTAATGACTTATCTATCAATGTTTATGGTGTGGATGAAAAATAAGTGATATACACCCTGAAAGTCTGTAAAACGGAATTGAAAGACCGTCGCGATCTTTTACTCCTGTCTGATGAAAAAATTTCCCAATATGTTTACATAAAAAAATTGAAAGATTAATAGTGAATCAAATTAGCCGTCATGAACATAAAGTAACAACTTGTAAGCGCTGTCTAACACATTTTGACAACCGGTATGGGAAACGAGCAAGTGAAAAACTTGAAGAACATACGGTATATTGCTCTGAAAATAAACCGATAAGAATAGAGCTACCGACGAAAGATCCCTTTACCTGATTCTCAAATGTATAGCGTCAAAGTAAAGTACCATTTGTTATCGATCCTGACTTTAATCCATATTAGTTCAAATATAAGAGTCCTCAGTAAATACAACCAAATATCAGAGGCATGAGCCGATATCGTTTAGCATTTATGTTAAAGGAATTGAAGGAGTAGATATCCCGATAAAAGAACCGTGCGTTTATAGGAGGGCCAATGCCACTTCTCACTTTATGGAATGTATTACAAAAATAGCAAACAAAATTCAAGAAATTTATGTAATAAACAAACCGATGCGGATCTCATCAGAAGAAAAGAAAGATTGGGCTGAAACTAACACATCCTACATGTGCCAAAACATATTTCTAGAAAATAATTTAAAAGTTAGAGACTATTGCCAGATAACAGAAACTTACCTAGGACCGTCTTGTAATAATTGTAATTTAAAACGTGTAAATCCCTCATTTATTCCTGTTGTAATGCATAACTTGAGTAATTATGACTCAAATTTCATAGTGAAGGAATTAGGAAATAGTCCTGGAGAAGTTGAAGTAATACCAAATAACGAAGAAAAATATATATCATTCACAAAACATGTTGATAAAATAAAATTGAGATTCATAGATTATTATAGATTCATGCCACGAAGCTTAAATTACCTTGTACAATCTCTATTTATGGATAAACTCAAAGAAAATTTGAAATATTACAGAGATGACGAATTAGCATTGGTTACGAAAAAAGGTGTGTTCCCAAACAATTATATAGATGATGCAGAAAACTTAAATGAAACAGAGCTCCCACCCATTGAAGCTTTTTACAATAAATTATGCGATACTGATAACAAGCGTTGAAGATTATAAACATGTTCACTAGCGGATCCAGGATTTAATTTTGGGGGGCTTCATCCCGAAATATTTTTTTTTTCATAAAAATAACGATAATTACTTAGGAAAAAAAGAAATAAACTAACTGCCTACATGAAATGGTGTTTAAGTGATTCCTAAAGTCCTTTTAAATGTGATTACATGAACAATAATACTTTGAGAGATAATGTTTTAATATTTTTTTTACATAAAACATGGTTACAATTCACCATATTGGGGAGGACTTCTAACAAATCATAAACACTATTAAAATAACAAAAGTCCTATTTATTATATCACCGGTTGATTATGGATTTTACGATTCGTTGATTATGGATTATACGTTGATTATGGATTCAATAACTATTAGTTATTAAACTGTTATTTTCATTGCAAAGTTTACTAAAACGGAATTAACAGATTTGAATTGTCTGTTATAGACAGGTAAAAAGTTGTCACATTGATGTTAAGTGGATTCTGTTGAAATATGGAAAAGGAAAAATTTGTAAATTATTAACTTATTTAATTTTCTAAAAGGTTGCATAATGATTTTCAGAATAAACTGGCGATAGATACCTAATTATTTAAATATAATATCAGATCTAGAGTTATTAAACTACAGTAAATATATTTAACATTAAAAACGTATTGATGAAATATTTTTATATTTCACTTCTTCTTTCACACAAGTAAAATGAAATAATATTTTTTAAAAAAATCTCATTGCCTTTAATTCGTGGGTTTTAAATACTTTTCAAATTTATAAAAAGAAATTAAAAGTTTACATATAGTAAGAAAATTCCATTTCATTTCCTTGGAAATATGTAATTTATGTTAAATAATGTTAGTTTTCTGAAATTATAATTTATGATGTTTTCGCCACTCTCCTTCACCTTCTACAGCTTCCTATATAAGATATTGTTTTTTTCTAAAATTCTTTTCGTTTTCGAGCTAGAGTAATCACACAGACACACAGACCATTTTTCGCTCGTATATAGAATACAATACAGAGTTGAGAAAAGGAGCATCCAAGGACTTTGAAAATGATTTTTATAAATTAGCAAACAACGCAGTTTTCGGTAAGGCAATGAAAAATATCAGGAATCATCAATACATTAAGGAGGAATCTCCGATAACATTAATTAACGGACAATAAAAAGTTGATGAAACTCGTTGCTAAACCAAATTTTATAGACCACACAATCTACAATGATAATATTGCAACAGTGCATATGTGAAAATGTAAACTATTGTTTAACAAACATATATAGAATAGAATAGAATAGAAGAATCAACTTTATTCTTTGACAGTCCCTTAAGAATAACAATTTTGTACATAAACATGAAAATTCCATCTGGCCAAAATACATATTACAATAAAAAAATAACTAAAAACTTAGTGATAACAGAAATATTTACCTTATTACATTTCCATTACAGAACGTGACTGGACATCTTTTCCATGCTCAAAAAAGAATATATATTTATATACAAATGTTTTTTTTTTTTTTTTTTTTTTTTTTTAATGAAATTTACAACTGTATTACATAGAAAATACAATTAGTAAATGTGGCATTGGTAACATGACATGTACAACATTAAGAGAAACTACCCATTGGTAGAACTCAAATACAAATGATAAATAGATAAAAATGGAATTTTGTTATATGATAAATAGCTACCCAGCCAGGCAAAAAATTCCTACCCACCCACTTGATTTTTTCATGTTTTCATCTAAAAATATTTCTGCTTTGGATTGGTCTATTGTTTTTAATGAATAAACAGGTAATCTTTATGTTTGTTTTCAATTAGGAATGTTAATATAGAGGACAATAACCCTTAATCCTTAATTCAATGAAATGATTCTAGATTCCAATTTTACTTTCTATGGAATCAAAGTGTTTATTCAGTATCATTAGTTCAGTGCCATTTCTTGCAGAACATTTCAAAGTCTCCGGCTTTTAATTTTTTCAATATTAAGTTTAAAAATGCCTCTTAGAGCTGAGAATGTAGCGCGTGGTGTGGCACTTATTGATGATGGACGTTCCATTAGATATGCAGCTAATGCCATCGGAGTTCTATATGGAACTTTACGCGACGCCGTCAGGCGTTTTCGGGAAACTGGTTCTTACAATAGAAGGCCCGGTTCTTGACGGCCTAGGGTAACAGAACCACGGGATGTCCGGTTTTTGACTTTGAGAATTTTACGAAACCGGCACCTTACTGTTGTTCAAGCGATTTATCAGCTCGAAGAAGTTCGAAGTGTGAACGTACCGCTCGGAGAAGATTAAATGAGTATGGATTAATTTTTCGTCCTGTAAGAGGATCAGAGTTGACCAGAACTCACTTAGTAACATGGCTGACTTTTGTTCGAGAACACAGCCATTGGACTATGGACGAATGGAGTGCTGTACTTTTTACAGATGAGTCGAGATTCGCTCTTCGATCTCCAGACGGGCGTGAAAGGGTGTGGAGAAGAAGAAACGAAAGATATGCAGCCTGTAATTTTTCCCAGAGCCAACATCTCCAACGTGGTTCCTTAATGGAGTGGGCTGGGATTTCAATGGAGCGCCGCACAGAATTGGTTGTTGTTCATGGAGGGTCTTTGACGGCCATTGGCTATGTAGATGAGATTTCTCTTTTAGGAAAGGGATGCATTTGTCGTATATATTCGTCTTTTCCCTTTCCACTTCACCCGCCTGGTCGAGGTCATTGCTCCCAAAGCGGACAGTTGGATCCAAGATTAGCCCTGCTCCTATCCCTCCTGTCCTGGGAAACGTGACAATATCCGCATACCTTGTAGAGCCTTCACTGTTTATGCAATAGACCTCGTCAAAGCAGGTGAATTCCTTTTCTCTAAGGAGCTTTATCACCTCGAACTTTACCCTATGATGCCGGCGTTTTATGAGGAGATCATTGTTGGTTCATTTTCCCAGCAAATGGGCTGGTGTTTCCGACTCTCCACCGCATTTACGACAGAGGGACCCAACTTCCCTCGACTGTCCACTGGCTCCTAGGACTCCGCGTAAAGGTGCATAATTGATGTTTAGTTTTAAGGCGTTGGACCATTCCGACCCCGAAAGCAGTTGTTTCTGGTATATGTATTTATTGGCTTTCAGGGTCTCTTTAAAGTGTCGAACTGTTTAAAGCTGGCCCATTTTTTGAAAGAGTTTTCTCTTAGCGACTGTCGTAGAACTCTCACGCTTCGGTGGCCCTAATCCACTCCCAGACTTTCCGCACATTCTGCGATTTCCGCGTTATAATCAAATGTGCATCCGGATCAAATGTGCATGGAACAGTGCATCCGGTACATTAGACAGCCGCTGAGCAGTGGACCAATGCAGCAAAGGAGCCTCCCATTGACAGCGGATCAGTCCCAATCCACGAAACCTCTTCGGTGCATAGAACATCGCCGTTGATGCATTAGTAGGGAGCCCGATAATGCCCTTGATACTCCTGCAGATATTTGAATAGATTCCTTCCAATATCGCAGGACTTATCTTTGTCGTCTGGAGAGGGCAATTAAATCCCGGGAACCCGTAATGGTTTACAACGTTGATCTTCTGCTCTGGCTTAAGAAGGCAAGAGCTAACCAATTTGTCTGTGTTGTTGTTTAATTTGGTCACCATTTCTTCATTTAATACTAGCTGTCCCGAGAACCCATATCCTAAATACTTTATAATTTCACCAGGCTTTGTTGATGCTATAACTTCTCCGTTCTCTAGGGAGAGCTTTGTTTGTGGCATCTCGCCTTTCTTGAATATTAAGCCCACGCTTTTCTGTGGATTTATTGCCAGACCAATCTCGGCAAGGATCCTCTACATACCATTGACAATCCTCTCTGCAGCACCCTTGTCACGTGCTGTAACAGTCTGGTAATCCGTGAAGCCTGCAAGGACCACACATTCTTGGTCGCTGGTTAATTTATATCCTTAGTGATTGGAAAATTCTTGTTCACACAGGTTGCGGTATAGATGATTTATAGCCAGGTTGAACAGCGAGGGCGACAAGGGTCCGCCTTGGTGTACTCCTCACCGCACCTTGATCCAGCTTGCCGAGTGGGCTCCGATTCCAATCTTGATTTGGTTTGACCCCAGGAGACCGCAGTTACGTTTTTCAGGTCCGGTGACACTCCTCTTGCCTCTTGTGGGCGGAGATTTAAAAGACGCCTTGGCACCGGGACGCGAACTCGTGACTTTTATAACACATTTGCCATATATCAGATTGCCGGGCAACGGTGGTGCTGGTGCTCGTTAGCCCATTCGGCCACTAGGTTCTCTGGATGTCTGTGTTGTCTCAGGCAAACTAGGAAATAATTCATCAATTGATATTGTTTTGCCCAATGTTTGGATCTCTTCACGCTGCCACTCCACCTTGACGAACTTTTTATCGGATATCAAGGACCACTACTGCTTCCTAGACTGTGCCTACTGATCTCAGAACCCATATACACGGTTCTACGGGGCTGTGATTCTTGAGTAGAGATTCTTAGGTACACTAAACAGGAATGAATCTCAATGGATATTAAATTTAGTAGCATCACCTTTCTAATAAAGGAACAAAACTACAGTACTTTCATGTCATTTTCTAATACATTTTTTTGCCTATGTACGCGCAAAACAGTGCGAAGCAGTTCGGTTTACTTCAACCAGACCACAGCTGACTTGCCAATTGCTTCGAACAAATCTTTCTTGCTGATAAAATGGTCTTTCATCCATGCCAGTATCGCTTTTCTGCCGCTCAATTGCATTTTCTACGGAACTGCTTCAAATATTTTAAAAAGTGATCAGTGATTTAGAAAAAGATATATATTCCCCAGATGTGTTATTTCAGCACGTTTTGCGTTATTGTTGGCCGTATAATTACAAACGACGCTTGAAATTTTTTTTCTCGAAAAATTTAACTTTACTGGTGTTTTTTATTGCCTAAACCAATTATTTTTTAATATTTTTTCATGTTTTCCTATTGCCTGACTATCCAGCTTTAATAAAATACCAACTATAATGAAAGTAAGCTAAATGTTGATTCTCGGTCACCAAAAAACTAACTAAAGTCAAAGTCGTCAGTCCGCCATATTTGGACGCCATTTTGGGGAAGTTCGTTCACTTTTTTTTGTGAGAACATTGGCTTTTTTTTTAATAAATTGTCACAAGGAACACAACGATATGCAATTTATAGGTAGGGATGTAGGGGGGGGGGGGGGAGGGTGCACGGTAGAGGGGTCCGGCCCACAGACTAATACTCTCTGACCTAGATCGACCCTCTTGAAATTATTTAGATTTGCGTCCATATCTTTTTTATCTTTACAATAAAGTTATCATCCATATCACAATTGATAAATAGGTTAAACTATTCTTATAAGTTAAAATAGATAAATAAATTGATTTTAAATAAATATATACAAATATAAAATATTGTTAATATTTATTAAAATATTAAATAATTATTTTTTTTTTATTTTTTTTTTGTTATTTTAAATTTGCCACTGCATTGGAACGCATCAAGCAAATGTGTTGGCGTTAATTATATCTTCTTGAATTCCTGATATCTTCTTAACTTTTCAGCAGATCTCTAGGCCACTGCCTTTTTAGTCGTCTTTGAAGCTCACCAGGTAACAGGGAGGAAGATAGAGATAAAACGAGTGGATTTGGATGATTGAGAGTAGAAGTGTGAAATGTTGTGTATTTGTTGTGTATGTAGGATTTTACTTTTGGTATGTTCATGTCTTTGTATATATCCATGTTATGGATATATATATGTGCAAATAAATAGATTAAAAATATATACATAATTTAAATGTCAGTAAGTAAAATTAAATTAGAAGATTTTTAAATTTAAAAAAAAATATATACATTGATAAAATAATTTTAGTTATTTAAAATAATATAAATAGATTAAAAATATACATACAAATGAAATAATGTTAATGTGTGAAAATTAATTAAATAGATTAATACTGCTTAAAAATATATGTATGGATTAAATAATGTCATTAGTTAAAATTTAATAGGTAGATTAATAATATTTCAATATACATACATGTATATAAATACGGATTAAAAAAAAAAAAGTCAAGAAGTTAATATTACAATCAAATGTAATAAATTAAATTAAGTGAAATAAAGAATTACATATATGTGTGCGTCAACATACCCTTCAAGCAAATAAGCCATAAAAGAATATGCATTCCTCATGAAATATATATATATATATATATATATATATATATATATATATATATTTTTTTTTTTTTTTTTTTTTTATTTTCCTTCATGCTCCATGCCTTAAAGACATACTACATGAATTACATTTGTTTACAATTATTTTTTTTTTCTAGTTTCACATGGTTTACATTTTTAGTTCAAATTTATATACATTAACAAAAAAAAAAAAAAAAGAATAAACACACAAAAATTAAATATTAAACACACAAAGTCAATCCAACAAAGCCAAAAAGAAATCACCCACGCTGCCCATCCCTGGTTAGTAAGTCGAAGTCGATCGATCTAATAAATCTAAGAAAGTCTGTCTTGAATTCAGTAAATAACTTTTGTTCCGTCTCAGGCCAATTTCCTCTTTTGATAATTATGCTTTTTATTAACTCAAATCGCTGTCTGTCAAATCGTTTACATTCATATATTATATGTTTAAAATTTTGAACCTGTCCGTCTTCATCACATAAGTCTGTTTGTATAATGTTGAATCTTTTAAGATATTGTTTTGTATTCCCATGTTCCGTAAGTACTTGCGTAAGTTTGTAGTCATTACTGTGAATGTGTCTGTAATTGTGAATTGAAATGTGTGGTATAAATCTGTGTAAGCTTGGTGACTTAGCTGAGGTCACCCATATGTGATCCCATCTTTTGATGAAATCCAACTTTAAATTCATATTAATATACGATAAAGGAGCTTGATGATACGATGGCGGCAAATCGCTTTTAGCTGCTTCTTTTGCAAGGCAATCGGCTCGTTCATTGCCCTCAATCCCACAATGTGCTTTTACCCATTTTAGAGTCACTACTTTCCCTACAGTTCTCATCATTAACAATTTGTTTCTAATTTGGTCAGTCAAGTAATCATGAATGTCCCAATTATTAACAGAGTCTAGCAGAACTTTGTTGTCTGTATTTATAGTAACGTGAGTATTCGTTTGTAGAGGGTATTCATATATGTATTCAGTAACCTTTAAAACAGCGAATTTTTCTGCCTGATTATTTGAGCAATATGATTCTAACTTATATTGATGTTCTATATTCCTACCATCTTGAGCTCTGAACAACCATGCACATCCAACATTCTCGCCGCCCTTACTACCATCAGTGAAAACATCAGTATTTTCAGAAGTAATTCCCGGTCCAGTCCACAAACTTGTTGCAGGGTGTAACCAAGATTTACAGTCAGTAATTCTTTCTATTTTGTCTAGGGTCAGGTCTTTGTATCCTCTTTGTTCTTCAATCTTCATTTGGATTGGCAACAGCCCTGCCAACAATATTGTGGCCTCGAATGATAGTGTACGATAGCCCTTACATATCTTAATCGCAATTAACCTCTGAAGCCTTTCCAACTTCACCAAATTTTTCTTACGTTCAACGGCCGGATGCCAGACATGCACAGCGTAGAGCATCTTAGGAAGTACAGCAGCTTCATAAATTTCCTTTAACACTTCCGATCTGAGTCCCCATGTCGCTCTTGCAGCCACTGATAGTCCATTTATAATCCTTAAAGTGTTGTCATATAGATTATCTATATGTCTGTTCCAATTCAGTTTTCTGTCAAAGAGAAGCCCCAAATATGATAATGTATCACATTGCGTTATTCTTACTGTATTGAGTCGAATATCCAATTCTGGTACAATTCTCTTTTTGTGAAGATTATATATTTTGTCTTGTCTAGATTAAATTTAAGTTTGTTGCGTCTAGTCCATCGTCTCAGCCTTGATAATGTTATGTTTGCTATTGTCTGTAATTCATCGAAATCTCTTCGTTTTACAAGTAATAATAAATCGTCTGCGTATGCTAATAATGTTGAATTTTCCTGTAGGTCTATTTCGAAAACAGTATTGATTAAGATGTTCCATAGTATAGGTGATAGTGCTGATCCTTGAGGAGTTCCTAGCGTCAATTTCTTGTCAATATAATGAAAGTTTGTTTGGATTGCAAGTTTTCTGTCAGAAAAATAATTTTGAATGATTTTGTATATGTTTTTTGGACATTTATATTTCTTTAGATTATTTAAAATCGCAGGCCACCAGGCGTTGTCAAAGGCACCCGCGATATCCAAAGAAACAACCAATAAATTACTATTTTGCCGGAGTGTACTGGTGATATGGTCGTTCAATTCACTGAGTGCATCGTCAGTTCCTGATTGGGGTCTGAATCCAAATTGGTGTCGGTGGAGTATATTGTTACTAAGTAGATGATGCATTAATCTATTTTTTATTATTTTTTCAAAAATTCTACTCATTACAGGAAGCATACTTAGTGGTCTCAGTGAAAATGAATTAGCCTTAGGAATCAATGTTAATTTACCCACCTTCCAGCTTTTAGGAAATTCATTTCTTTTGAATAAGGTTTTATAAAGTCCAGTTATCAATTTTGGAAAGGAGTCAGCTATCTTTTTTATCATTCTTGGGTCAATTTTGTCTATTCCTGGTGCTTTCTTGTCATCCAATTTATTAATAACTTGTAATATTTCAAAATCCCGGATATTAGTGTCATCGTCATTATTAGGCGGGATAAGTATTTCTGTTCTCATTTGTCTGTGTTCGTTAGTGTCATCACTTGTATTGTCATCTTTGATTATCTTATTTAATATATGAGATAATGTATTCTTAGTGTCTGTTGTGTATGTTCCTAGTTCATTCAAAGTGGTAGTGAGTAAGGTTTGAGGTTTTATTTTATTGGATACAAACTTATATGGCCATTGCCACGCCTTTGATGCAGTAGCAAATGTCTTCCAGGACTTTAATTTGGAACTTTTAATTAGCTTTTGATATGCTTGCCTACTTTTGAGATAGATCACTCTCCTTGATTCCCTTAGTCCATCGTCTTTTGTCCGCTGGTAATTTCTTCTTAGATGATTTGTCTCTTTACGCAAGCCAGTTAGTTCAGGGTTCCACCAAGGTACTGATCTTTTTCTAGTTCGACCTTTGAAATGGCCGGATCTTTTGAATGCTATATTGCAAGATTTTACGATAGATTTTATCATTTTATTTATGATAATATCAGTAGGCATAAGAGAAAACTCATTAAGAATCAGCTTTTCGGTATCATAAACTGTCAATTCCTTCTTATCAGTACAATGTTGAGATAAAAACTGTTTTTCTAACTGATGTATTAAGTTAGCCAAGAATTTATTCCAGTCACCATTCTCTGTCAAATATATATAGTTTTTTGCTAGCACTCCAGTTTTATCATTTCCCTGTAAATGTAACTCATAAGTCAAAATGTTGTGGTCCGAAAAATTTGTTTCTCTAGAAATTGTCCAATTTTTTACAATATTATGTCTAATCAGTTTTGTATTAGATAATGTTAAATCAATATTACTACTGCCTCGCGGCCCTTGGAAAGTCATTAGTTCGGAATTTATATTCATTAAGAACAAATCTTTCTCAACAATAAAAGTTTCCATATTTTTACCCCTTTCGTTAGTTTTTTTGTCGAACCAATATTTAGATCTTGCATTGGAGTCCAATCCAATAATGATATTAGAATCTTTGAAATAATCCAAAACGCGTTCTATTTTTTGTAAATCCAAATTTATGTTTCGGGTGATATCAAAATAAGCACATATTATTATACATTTTAATTCACTGTATGATATTTCTATGCAAACAAAATCACAATCAGAATGTTGCAATATCATGCAGGCATCAATGTTTTTATTGGTCACAACGACTCCAGCTCTGGGATTGCTTCCTATTGTTTGAAAAACCCTTGACTGATTATAACCTACAATTTTATTTAATCTTGTATAAGGTTCTTGGATTAATAAAACGTCTATTTGTTTCATTTTTATATACTGTTGTAGCATGTTCAATGTGCATTTTGAATGATGTGTGTTGAGTTGTAACATGTTTAATTGTCTATGTACCATCCTTAAAAATTAATTGTTTACAGTCCCCAATAATATTTTGAAATATGTATATATTATGGTTATTAATTACTCACTGTAGAGGGATGTTGTAGTTGGTATTAGATGCCAATTTCTGTATTTCTGTCAAGTACGACGGGCAGTTTCGGTCAAATACAGAATGTTCTGTGGGGCGCTTCTTTTGGCTTTTAGTGAACTTGTTGTAGTTTTGACAAATGATACATTTCATTTCTTGAGAAGTGCAGTCACTAGCCGCGTGTTGACCTCCGCAGTTCGAGCATGCTATCGTCCCTCTGCAATCCTTGCTTCTATGGTGAAATTTAAGGCACTTGGTGCACCTTCTTATTTGGAAATAATCCTGAATTCTCACCTTTTGATGTCCGAGGCTGATTTTATTATATAATAGCAATTCTCGAGTTCCCGCCTCAACCTCCAAAACAGCATGCCGACTACTATTCTTTCTTGTAGTGAGGATAATCACAGGTCTTATTTTATCCTTTTGTAAATGAATATCATCATTTTGAGCAGTTATGTAGTCGGTTATATTCTGTAAATTTATTTCTTCCTCAATGTTTCTCACAACAACACGAGGGTTCATTTTATTTATTTTATGGTATGATATTTTTCTTGAGCCTTTTATAGTTTGAGCAATTTCGTTGAGATCTTTCTCCCTGTCGGTCTGTATTATTAATGATCCGTTTTTTGTTTCTACAACCTTTTGAAAACTTATGTGTAAATCTTTTGGATTTACTAAAGACTTAAATTCGTTACAAAGTTCATTCGGTTCTAATGATATTTTAGGTTTAATAATTGCCTTATGGGCTGTTCGATTTTGTGCTTTCATTACAACCCTTTGGGCAACTGCTGAGTAACTAATTTTGTCATTTAAAGAGAGGTTGTCTTTTTTAATAACCTCCCCGATTTCCAAACTAAATGATTGGTCACAAAGATTACCTACATATTTTTCCATCACTTCGATAGCTTTTCCTACCTTCGGTCGCAGGTCTTTTCTCAAGAGATTGTAATCCAAAACCTCTTTTAAAGTCTTGATAGCGTAATTTAAATCCAATACTTCACCGGCCATTTTGCTGGAGACCTGCTTGTGATGAGACTGAGACAGAAGAGGGGGCTGACAGGAAATTTCTTGAAGATTTTAGCGATAACGGCTGCAAACTTCCAACGAAATACCTCTTCATGTATTCCTTCACAGCTGCTCTTACACTCTTCAGAACACCACCGAAATTTGTAAAAGCATTCCTAAATAGGAATTACACGAGTATACAAAAAATCACTTTTATAGGGAGTGTATAACTTAATAGGATTAAAAATGAACACAGACCCGAACTGACGTTCAATACTGCCAAAGTCAGACTATATATATATATATATATATATATATATATATATATATATATATATATAAATCCATACCCAATTACTAGCTTATATACATACATGCGGAATATCGTTATTTCGATTTTTATTATTTTCCACTATACGGTGGGCCAGACCCCCTTACCGTGCACCCCCCCCCCCATCCCTATAAATTGCATATCGTTGTGTTCCTTGTAACTATTTATTAAAAAAAAGCCAATGTTCCCACAAAAAAAAGTGAACGCACTGCCGTCCAAACATGGCGGATAGACGACTTTGACTTTAGTTAGTCTTTTGGTCACTGAGAATCAGCATTTGGCTTAATTTCCTCATAGTTGGTCTTTTATTAAAGCTGAATAGTCATAGAATAATAAACCATGAAGAAATATTAAAAAATAATTGGCTTCGGCTATGAAAAACACTACTAAATTAAATTTTTTTAACAAAAAAATTTTCAAGTTAAAAATCAAGCGTCATTTGTAATTAAACGGCCTACAATAACGCAAAATGTGCTGAAATAAACCATCTGGAGAATATATTTTTCTTTCTAAAACGCTGATTATTTTTTAAAAACTTTTGAACAGTTCCGTAGAAAATGCACTTATGCGGCAGAAAAGCGGTACAGGCGTGGGTGCTTACAGGCCTCTACCACACCATTCAGTACACATAAATGGCTTAGTTAAAGTGATATAATAACATTTTTGGTACATTATATTGGTTTTATTAACGAACAAATATTAATGCAATAATTTAATTGTAAAAAAAAAATTAAACTTTTTTTTTAAAATTTATTATTATTATTTTTTTTATTTAACCTTCTTTATTCTACACGTAGGTCGTTTAAGAAGACCTTAATTGTAAAAATTATAATAATAAAACTTAATTAAAAAACTTTGCTAAATATCTTGATTTTTTTATTTATTTAACGTTTGCAATTTAACACTGTGTTTTGTATATTTACTGATTCTTAAAGATAATTAAAATTTTTATTTACTTCCCAGGAAATGAGTCATATTAATACCTGTTTCATAAACTAAAATAATATATACCTAATCTGAACTATATATAATGAATAGCTGCTGGGTTGTATTGTACAACTCTTATATCACTAATTAAAAAATTAATTTTTATTTCCTTTATTTTGTGCGGAAGTTGGACTATATCATAAATAAATTGGAAATTTTATTATTGAATGAATTATTCTCTCTGCACAAAGAAAGATAGAAACGGTGACGCTATAAGTTCTTCTATAAACCAGAACTGATTGTTTGGATTTGGTCTTGAAAGGAGGAAAAAGGAGAAATTGAACCCGAAAACTGGAAAAATACATTAAGCGAACGAGAAAGGGTGTCCCAAAACCTCGGAAAAGATAAAAAGTACCAGTATCCATTATATGGCTAAACCAATGTATAGTAGACAGATGAAGAGAATATTTCAAGATGCTGCTAAAAAGGGGTCAATTGCAGTTTGGATGATATTAAGTGGACGATGTGGGTTTATTATGGTAAAAACCACTTTATTTTCGATTGCTGAAGGTGCACATTGGGACTATCTTCACTTTGAAACAGGATATAGAGAGTTATATCGAGAAAGTTATAGCTCATAGCTCTCCTTCTGTTTAATGCATTTGCAAATGATTTTTTAAGGAATCTAAAAGAAAAACAAGCGTTTCTGAAAGACAATTATATATTAGCACAATCCAATGAGTAAGGCACTAAGCAGATAGAGAGCTATTTTTCGTTGTATATAGACTTCTCTATAACCTGCCTTAAAGTGAAGCCAGTCTCAATTTTCAACTTCTCTTCCAATGTGCAACTTGAGTTTCTCAATCCATATCGCTCTGGCAATCGACAATATTTCTTATTCCAGCTTCTACGATTCTTGAGTATAATTTCTTTGGTAAACTAAACAGGAATGCATCTTGATGGACATTACATTTCCTAGTATCTCCTTTCTTGTAAGGATAAAAACCAAAGTCCTTTCATATTATTTTCTAACATACTTGTTGCCTATGTATGCGCTAAACTGGGCGAAGCAGTTCGGTTTCGCCCTTTCCATCTTTCTTTGTGCAGAGAGAATAATGCATTCAATATTAAAATTTTCTATATTTTTATGATATGGTACAACTTCCGAAAAATTTATTCCACAATTTCTGAACATTAACGAGCTATAACTTATATAAGATTCCTTAAAAAATCTTTTGCAAATTCATTAAACAGAATTAGAGCTATGAGCTATAACTTTCTCGATATAACTCTATATCCTGCTTCAAAGTGAAGATAGTCCCAATGTGTACCTTCACCAATCGAAAATAAAGTGGTTTTTACCATAATAAACCCACATCGTCCACTTAATATCATCCAAACTGCAATTGACTCCATTTGAGCAGCATCTTGAAATATTCTCTTCATCTGTCTACTATTCGTTTAGCCATATAATGGATACTAGTACTTTTTATCTTTTCCGAGGTTTTGGCACTTCCTTTACGGTGCTTAATGTATTTTTCCAGTTATCGGGTTCAATTTCTCCTTTTCCCTCCTTTCAAGACCAAATCTAAACAATCAGTTCTGGCTTATAGAAGAACTTATAGCGTCACCGTTTCTATCTTTCTTTATGCAGAGAGAATAATTCATTCAATAATAAAATTTCCAATTTATTTATGATATAGTCCTACTTCCGCACAAAATAAAGGAAATAAAAATTAATTTTTTAATTAGTGATATATGAGTTGTACTATACAACCCAGCAGCTATTCATTATATATAGTTCAGATTAGGTATATATTATTTTAGTTTATGAAACAGGTATTAATATGACTCATTTCCTGGGAAGTAAATAAAAATTTTAATTACCTTTAAGAATCAGTAAATATACAAAACACAGTGTTAAATTGCAAACGTTAAATAAATAAAAAAATCAAGATATTTAGCAAAGTTTTTTAATTAAGTTTTATTATTATAATTTTATAATTTTTACAATTAAGGTCTTCTTAAACGACCTACGTGTAGAATAAAGAAGGTTAAATAAAAAAATTAATAATAATAAATTTTTTTTTTACAATTAAATTATTGCATTAATATTTGTTCGTTAATAAAACCAATATAATGTACCAAAAATGTTATTATATCACTTTAACTAAGCCATTTATGTGTACTGAATGGTGTGGTAGAGGCCTGTAAGCACCCACGCCTGTACCGCTTTTCTGCCGCATAAGTGCATTTTCTACGGAACTGTTCAAAAGTTTTAAAAAAAACATCAGCGTTTTGGAAAGAAAAATATATTCTCCAGATGGTTTATTTCAGCACGTTTTGCGTTATTGTAGGCCGTTTAATTACAAATGACGCTTGATTTTTAACTTGAAAATTTTTTTGTTAAAAAAATTTAATTTAGTAGTGTTTTTCATAGCCGAAGCCAATTATTTTTTAATATTTCTTCATGGTTTATTATTCTATGACTATTCAGCTTTAATAAAAGACCAACTATGAGGAAATTAAGCTAAATGCTGATTCTCAGTGACCAAAAAACTAACTAAAGTCAAAGTCGTCAATCCGCCATGTTTGGACGCCATTTTGGGGCTGTGCGTTCACTTTTTTTTGTGGGAACATTGGCTTTTTTTTAATAAATAGTTACAAGGAACACAACGATATGCAATTTATAGGGATGGGGGGGAGAGGGGTGGGGGGTGCACGGTAAGGGGGTCTGGCCCACAGACTATATAAGAAGCCAGGCTAGTGCGATGACAGACACCAGGTTGAAGTCCTCAATGACCAAGCTGACAATGACCTTGGCAGCCAGCTGGTTGAGCACGGTGGTGGGGAGGTGCAGGTATATTCCTTATGGTAGATAAGGGGCAAGCCTGGGTTATGAGCAGCTTCCTTATCCTCGATTAATTCCGAAGAAACTCAATAAGATTTTTTTCGAATTTCGTACCACGCTCGCAATCCCTTCCAACGACATTCGTGACAATTTTGGACTCGAACGGATGAGAAAAAAACACATCAGAGGAGAGTATAACATAGACCCGATGTTGCTCCGTCATAGGCTCAAGCCTATTTCTAATAATAATTTCTATGGACTAAAAAAATATTCCAGTAATATCTAAAAAATTATGTATACCGATTCGTTTATTTATAGTGTTTAAAAGAGTATGTCTTTGAAGATATGAACAAAATGAACGAGTATTTTGATTTCTCAGATTATCCTAGAACTCATCTGTTTCTCGAAAGAAAAAAAAAAATGGGGAAAATTTAAAAATGAATTATATTCTAAAGCTAATTTTAAAACATGTGGGGTTAAGAGTAAAAATGTACACGATTATGACAGAAAATGATGTAAAAAGGCGTGTGAAGGGCGTAAAAGCGTCCTTGTTAAAACAATATATTAGTTTTGAAGATTACAAACAAATATTATTGACAAATAAAATTATGCAAACCCCCATGAGATTAATACATATTGATAAAAGATATATAGAAAAAGATGGGGTCAATACTACTTTCATTATAAATTGACTGAGGTAAACAAATAGAAAGTAAATTTTTCAAGCAATAATAAATTACCCAAAAGAAAATGTATATATATTTTTAGTCTATGGCGTTTTTGTGAACATACACACATTTGTTTTACATATATAGGTTTTAGGTTGTTTTACCATTACATAGGTTTCTGAAGTGTCGGGCATTAACTTAGTGTCATTGGTGCGGCTTTAGCATAAATATTTTCCTGAACCTACCAGATTATTCAATTGATGACACATCAATTGAAAATTTTTAATATTTCTAACAAGTATTGGTGGGGGTTTGGGTTCTCTGGAGGTGGATGCTGCTTCCATTTGTTCGTTATTTATATTTGAAAGCACTTCAAATGGATTCGAAGTGAAAAACGGCGATTCTTCACCCTTAGCTTGAGTTGTCTCATAATTGTTGGGTTGTTGTGAGGAGCCAGGTTGGGGTTCCACTTCTTCTATGGAGCTCCCTGGTGTGGCTGGTGGAGTGTTTCTTTTCGAATGCCTTGTCTTTTTTTTAATGGGAGAACTCATTGTAGTATCGAGGCTCCTGGAACTAGTGTTTTTGCCCTTAGTCGACATTAGCATGTGATAATATCGCATTTCATATTAATTTTTAAAAGAAAAATTGATTAAAGTGAAGCGAGTTACTGTAGGACAAGAAGTCATAGGTTTACGACGGAGGGTAAAGGTGATTTGATGGGATTTTTTGGAATTTATTTTTATTCTCCAATTTTTACACCATTCTTCAAGGCTTGTGATATGTGATTGAAGAGTTTGGGATGCAATTAAAGGATCGTTATTAACAGAAAGCAAACATGTGTTATCGACGTAAGAGGTAATGACAGTGTCAGGATGGGTTGGGATGTCAGCTGTATAAACTGTGTAGAGGATGGGACCGAGGATACTACCTTGTGGAACGCCTGCAGATTGAGCAAAGAGGGATGAGAAGATATTATTTTGGTTTACTTTGAAGTATCTATCAGTAAGATAGGAGCGGATAATGAGGAAGTATGTAGGGGGTAGGACTTTTCGGAGTTTGTACAGAATACCCGTGTGCCAGACTCGATCAAACGCCTGTTCAACGTCGAGAAAGACCCCCGTGCAGTACATACCGCGCTCCAATGCAGAGGAGACTACATCAACCACACGGTGACATTGTTGGATAGTGGAATGCGATGTGCGGAATCCAAATTGGTGATCAGGGATAATATGATTAGAGTCTAGGATGGGATACAGGCGTTTTAGGATGAGTTTTTCCAGGATTTTGCCCATGATAGGTAATAGAGAAATAAGACGGTAAGAGGATGGGTGTTCGGGTGGTTTTTTAGGTTTGTGTAACATTTTGACAATAGATAGTTTCCAAGAATCAGGGAAATATGTGGATCGGAGCACAGCATTGTATATGTAAGTGAGGAATAGGATGGCTTTCCGAGGAAGAAGTTTTAGGATCTGGGAAGTGATAAGGTCGTGTCCAGGAGCTTTTCGGGAAGGTAATCTGTTGATGATATTAGATATTTCTGAAGGATGAAATGCTTTAGGTGGAAGAGTCATTTGGAGTGGAATATCCAGTTCTGCTTCAATACATTCAATTTGATGTGGATTAAGGATATCAGGATGTGGATTAAAGGTTTGGAAGAGGTATTGACCAAATATTTTTGATTTTTCTTTGAGATTTTTCTTCATCGGATTTGGACCAGGTTTGGGATTCAGTTAATAGTGGATGGTTAAAGTCTTTAAACTTTAGTATCTTTTTTGTGGTCGTCCATAGAGATTTCTCAGTAGTTGTAAGATTATCAGTTAGGTTAAGTAATTTTTGTGTTTTGAATTTTCTAATTCCTATTTTTAGTTTTATTTTATTTTTTAGTTTTAGTTATTTTTTTTAGCGTTCCATAAGAGAACAGCTAGGGGCTTTTTGTTCATCGAGAAAAATTGAACGGGATTGCGGAAAGGAATCTGGTTAGAAGGGTTATGAGTGGTTTGATAGTCTGTTTGAGGTCTATCAGGAATGCTGATAGGATAGAATTGATGTCGGATGATGTTTGGCTTTGAAGGATATGTGGATTCGGATCAGGAGGAGGTTTTGGTTGGTAATTTGTGCGATTAGGGTTATTGGTACATATGATGGGGGGTTCATCTGGATATTAGGATGGGATTGTGCTGGATGCGGATGCTCCGGCGGAAGTTTGACCGTTAGGGGAAGATAATGAAGGGGGATTTGTTGACGTGGAGGTTGATGCTGAGAATTTGTGATTTTAGGTTTGGATTTGAAGGTCTGAGGTGCCTGACGTCGAGGTTGCTGCTTGATGATAGTGGTTTGGGGGTGGATTCTTCTTGAGGAAGGTCCGTTGATACAGTGGTCGATGGCCGTTGTTGGACGATTTGCGGTGTTGTCGGCAGTACTGGGAAAACATCCAGATTTTCAATTTCAGGCGGTTCTGTGTTACTTTTCTGAACAAGGTACTGGCTTCTTACTGCTATATTATGGGATCTTTGCTTGTGGAGACTTTTATAAACCTCACAACCTCTATAGCTCGCAGGGTGGGCTTCACCACAAAGAGCACATATCGCAGGTTCGTGCCTTGGTTTCTGACAAGTGTCTGATGCGTGTGAACCTGCACATTTCACACATCTGGCCTCGTGAAAGCAGTAGGCTTTGGTATGTCCCAGATTTTGACAGTTTGTGCACTGCACTACTATGGGCTTCTGTCTAGGTTCCTCAAAACGGACTGTTGAGTATACTAATCTCGTTACCTGAAATATTTCGGAATTGATTTTTACTGGTTCCAGATCCACAAAAAATTGTGGTAACGGATATTTTTCCCTAGGATGTAATACGGGTGAAATATTTCTGACACTGTGGCCTATTTCTTCCAATCCGATTTTAATAGCGTTTGTGGTGGTACTTGAATGCAGACCTCTCAAGATTACTCTATACGCTTTTTCCTGTCTGAGTTGATAGCAGTGGAATTGGTATTTTCTTGATGTAAAGTGCTCGATGAGTTTTTATATTTTTCTTTTGAGTTAGTGTTAATTTTTATATCATTAACTCTTGAGAAACATCGAAAATTAGGCTGTCCTATCAAGTCAGCAATTTCTTGCCCGAAGGACATAAAATTTTCAATTTTTGATACAAAAATAAGTGGTGGTTCTTGATCCGAAAATGTTTTTGGCTCCTGAGTTTTATTTGATGAAATATTGGTAGTAACAGAATTACTGATTGAAGTGGATGGTGGAACTGTTTCTAATTTGTTGGCTGCAGTGGTTTTACTGCGGGTGTTTTGTGTAGATTTGCTATTTTCAAATATTTTTTTTGATTTGGTAGCTTTATTTTTTTTCTTAGTAGTTACCCGCCGATCCAAGGGCAGAATTTCTATTGCGCTTTTGGAGTGTTCTTATTTTTAAATATTGCGAATCTGTCTCGCTTGTTTCGGTAAATGGTGTCTCTTCCTCCGATTCATCACCCGAGGAACAAGAGCAGTATTAACAAGAGCCATGATAACAAAATAATTAAAAGTTTATGAAAGTTATAATGGAATTAAAATGGAAATAAAATAAATTAATTCTTAAAACTAAGCTATTTACAAAAATATTTACAGGTAAAATAAAACATTTCTCAATGTACATAAATAAATAAAGCTAAAAGTCTCAAATAAAAATAATTGAAAAAAAAAAGTTCTTAGGTACGAATTCGATATCACTCGAAGGAAGGTATGTTGGTACCAGGCGTTGACCGTGAATCTATCTTGATAAGATAAGACCCGCAAAGGGAATTATCGGCCAGCTGAGCTGTTTCTACCGAACGTATATCAATTAAATAGTCAACATAATTTTAATAAATGTCTCTCACCTCAATATTTTAATGTAGAAATGTTCAAATGTACAAAAGCACCCTATTCACACTGTATAGCAGCAGAAATTGAAGCATTAACCTGATGAAAAGGAAACAACGACAGAGCGATGCAAGCATACGACTGTAATTGCGGCCATGACACATGGTACCGCAATACACAATATTAAAAATGAAATATATAAAAAGCTATACAAACTAAAAATAATGCATATAATCTATTTATAAAAATTTGTGATATTTTTCCTTACTAACCGTGGTTCAAGCACTGAAGGCTTTCAAGTACTGACACATTTGGTAGGTAAGTGAAAAGGTCGGGGGCGGATTTCCCAGTTGTTCTTTTTCAGATAGTAAAGGTAGGCAAACATAGTCAGGGGAGACCACTAGCGTTGTTGTAGAAAAGCCCTACACTAAGCGCGACATTGTACAATGCCATAACTGCTAGGCTTATGGTCATACGAAACGCTATTGCCACCACATTCCTAGATGTGTCCGGTGCGGTGATCAACATAAAAAAGAGGACTGCCAGAAGTCCAGAAGAACACCAGCGGTATGCGCTTTATGCCATCAAGGGCACCCAGCTAACTACAAGGGTTGCCAAACATATAAGGAACTGAAAACAAGAATTTATGCAGCTCCAAGAGAAGAACGGCCATCCAGGCATCCAAGACAACCCTCTAGAACTGTAAATACAAGAGTGTCCTATGCTCAGATGTTCAAAGGAGGCACTGCACCCACACAAACTCAGGCCCTGCCACAAGAACCTCAACCTCGAGTATTCACATCTCAACCACAAGACCCTTATCCCATCTCTGAACCTAGGCCTAATAATCAGACATTCATTCCTCCTCCTCCCAATTCCATTGACCTCACAAGCCTATTGACTTCTTTCCTCTCTGAATTCAGGTCACTCATCACTCCTCTCATTTCCTTAGTTACCAATGTTGTATCCAACCTCATCCCACTGCCGAGAAATCCTTAAATGTCCCCAATCAAATCCCTCTCCGTTCTCCTTTGTAATGCGAATGGTATTCGAAATCACGTCAACGAACTAACAATCTTATTACAGGACAAAAACATTGATATAGCATTAATAACTGAAACTCGACTTACCAACAAACGACCACTTAACATCCCCAACTATCGTATCTATCGAACCGACCATCCTGATGGAACAGCACATGCTGGCACTGCCATAATTATCCATCAATCCCTTTCCCATCATCTATTCCCTTTGCTAACCCATAATTTCCTACAATCCACTGCCGTGATAATCAAAACTTCCCTTTACCCAATAGCAGTAGTCGCAGCATACTCCCCGCCTAAAATACCCATCTCAGAATCCCACTTAACTTCCTTCCTTAAATCCTTAGGACACCACTTCCTTCTAGGTGCAGATTTAAATGCTAAACACCAGCAATGGGGAGCCAGAACCACAAATTCCAGAGGACGAACATTGCTATCTGCACTTAATTTCCATCACAGCAACATCCTCTCACCCAATTCTCCCACATACTGGCCAACAGATCCTAACCGCAATCCCGATCTCCTAGATTTTTTTATCCACAAAGGTCTAGGGTCCCTTAATTATAGCATTTCAAGACTTGATGATCTTTCCTCAGACCATAGTCCCTTAATCCTAACGGTCTCCACATCACCAATTCCCAAACCACCTCCATCTTCATTTATCAGGGGGCCAGTTAATTGGAACCTCTTCCGTCAAATACTTGATGATAATATTGACCTCAGAGTTTCCTTAAAAACACCTGCAGACCTAGATGAAGCAGTATATTCCATGACTACCTTGATCCAACAAGCAGTTTGGACTGCATCTTCACCTGATCCTTCCAAAAAATACCGCAAAATAAATCCTCTACCCCAAGACCTACTGGACCTTATTAATAGGAAACGATGCTCTAGGACCATCTGGCAAAGAACCAGGCATCCTGATGATCTGAAATCATATAACTATTATTGCAAGCAGGTAAAACAAAAACTGCCTACGTTTAGATCGCAATCCTATAATTCCTATCCTATATTCAAGTTTGAATAACACTTAAAATATTCAGAATATTTACAAAAAAATGAAAGATGATTAATAAAGGTAAAAGGTGAAGTTGAAGTAGGAAAGATTAAAAGGATCCGTTGGCAAATTCGAACGAATCTAATGGAATTGAATAATTTATCAAAAGCGCTTTCGTGCGTTTCCAAAAGATTCATTTCTATCTTTCCTCACTATCTGCAAGTGATAACTCCCTCTGGAATGTAACAAAAAAAAAAATCCTTAAATTCCAATCCATTTCCCACCCCATCCGCCGTGATGATGGTTCCTGGACTTCGTCAGATGAGAATAGAGCAGAAGAGTTTGCTAAACATCTATCGTACACATTCACTCCTCATCCTGAACTCCATCCCTCCCATACTGCTAAAGTTAAAGAATTCCTCTCTTCATCGATTCCTCTCTCCTTACCTCCTACAGCCTCCTCAACCCCTCTGAGGTCAAATTCCTTTTAAAGAACCTAAAACCTCGCAAATCTCCAGGACACGATCTCCTTACTTCCCAGATCCTCAGACAACTTCCCAAAAAAGCAATTATATTCCTTACATATCTATTCAACTGTATCCTCCGCACAACCCACTTTCCCCTGGTGTGGAAACACTCCATAATTATCCTCTTTCCTAAACCAAGTAAACCTGTTAATTATACATCATCCTATAGCTTAACCGATAAGCTTACTTCCGATCCTTTCCAAAATCTTTGAGAAAATCCTTCTCAAACGCATCCTACCCATACTCGAATCCCACAATTTCCCTTCCCATCAGTTTGGATTCCGCTCAAGACACTCCACTGTCCAGCAAGGCCTTCGCGTTGTGGACCACATATCCTCTGCACTTGAAAACAAGCAATATTGCACTGGTGCCTTTCTGGACGTAGCTCAAGCTTTCGACCGGGTGTGGCACGATGGCTTGCTTTTCAAGCTCAAAACCCATTTACCTCAAACCTTGTACCTAGTCCTCAAATCTTACCTTTCAAATCGCTCCTTTCAAGTCCGCTGCGGCACTGAACTCTCCAAACATTATCCAATTGAGGCTGGTGTTCCACAAGGCAGTGTCTTGGGCCCAGTTCTCTACATCCTTTTCACCGCTGACATCCCTTCAAGTCCTGATACCTTCCTAGCAACATTTGCAGATGATACTGCCATCCTATCCTCCCACTCGGATCCTCTAATAGCGTCCCGGAACCTGCAAAGACACCTCTCCTTCATTGAGCAGTGGTGCAACAACTGGCGCATCAAAATTAATGAATCAAAACGCAAACATGTAACTTTCACTCTTCGACGCAGATCCTGTCCGCCAATCCTTTTTAATTCAATTCCTCTTCCCTACTCAGACACAGTCCGATACCTTGGCTTCCTTCTGGACAAAAGACTGACTTGGAACCCACATACGAGACTTAAAAGACAAGAGCTTAACCGACGATTTGGTCAGCTATATAGACTACTAAACAGAAGATCTCATCTCTCAACAGAAAACAAATTATTAATCTACAAGACCATACTGAAACCTATCTGGACCTACGGACTTGAACTGTGGGGGACAACTAAATCATCGAATATCAAACGCATCCAATCCTTCCAGTCCAAAGTCCTTCGAACAATAGTCAATGCTCCATATTATGTCACGAACAAGACCCTACACCATGACCTTAACATCCCATATGTCCATGACATCATCCCATCCAGATTCTCCAACTTTCACCAGAACCTCATTCATCATCCCAATCCTCTAGCGCAATCCCTATCCAGCTCCGAGCATCCATACCATCCCCCTCGAAGGTTGAAACGGCAGTGGCCTCGAGATCTTGTGTAAATATGCCTTTAGAGTCCTGGCAATGGCCAGCTTCTCCACTCATGTCCTGAGCGTCTGTGGCTGTAGTGCCCTCTTTCAGTCTCCACTGGCTTCTAATACTAGTGATGCAGGTGGAAAAGTGGCACTGGGATCTTCCGGAGTCTTGCTTTGCCTTCCGCGTATGGGGGGAAAAGCCTGGCTCGGAGATTCTTGGGCGAATGTATATATTGTATATAGTTATGATTGTGTTTAGAAGTTTTTATTTTATTTTATTTGTTTATTTTTATTTTTAATTTTTATTTACCTTCTTCATCAGTATTATTTATTTACTTCTTATATTTATATTTATTTCTTTATTATTTGTATATATTGCATGAATGAGGACTTTTAGCCCTAATTCTTATAGCCCACCTGCAGTGGCTGATTGTATTATTATTCAATAAACTGAGAACTCTTAGCCCTAATACTTATAGCCCTCCAGTGGCTGATTGTATTATTATTCAATAAATAGATAAAAAAAAAAATTCAATAAATAGATTTTAAAAAAAAAATAGTTGACCGTTGCATTATATAGGAAGGATATGGTCCTGGGTGGCGGTCATAAATAGGCTAAATAGTGGCAAAACTATTTTGTTAAAATAATAATTGGTAATTGGTTGACTGTCGTGGATAATGAAGAGAAGAATAGTTGGGGTGCTCAGTCAAAAAGGAAGGAAAAAAATAAATTATAATATTTATTTTTTACATATGCCGACGTTTCGACCTGAAGTTCAGTCCTTCATTAGGGCTAAGAAAATAACCAGATAACAAGGTATGAGAAACATAAGTAATGATGGTAAAAAAGATAATAAAAAATGAGAAAAAAAAAAAGAATTATTAGAAAAATAAAATAGATAGATATAAAGTAAAATGAAATTGTTAGAATAATGACTAAGAACTAAGAGATAAATAATAAAAACTGTTACATAGTGTGGAATTATGAAGTAGGCATAATTAAAAAGGGGTGACAAAAGTGTTACATTGGGAATCTTAGAATAAAATGTAAAAACATAAAAAAGAAATACAAAGTTATATAAGAAATGAAAAGAAAATAAATAGTAAAATTAAAACATTGAGAATGGAGTAGTTAGATAGAAAATTGAGATATTGTAAAGTCTATCAAGATGTACAGACAATGTATAATATAATAAAGAGTTAAAAACAGAGAAAAGGAATGAAAGGAAGGAGGGAAGAAATTGAGAAAGCTGAAATAAGAAAGAAATAAAAGAAGTACTACCTTTCTCCTTAAGTGTCAAGGGGAGAATAAAAGTCGTTACAAGGGAGGGGGAGAGAGAAGAGATGTGTAGGTGGCGTCATCTCTAACGGTTATCAGACGAAGTTTGAACTAAAAGCGCTGGAAGCCTAAATAGGTATGAGATATATATTATTTAGAAAAATTATGGAAAATTGAACGAAAGTTAATAGAAAGTGAAAGAAAAATAACTATTGAGTAATAAGGGAGAAAAATTGAAATAAAAATATATCATATATACATATATATATATACACACACATACACACACATATATATATATATATATATATATACATACACGTATATATATATATATATATATATATATATATATATATATATATATATATATATATATATATAAGGGAGTTGTCAGCAAAAAGGAAAGGAATATAACTATGGATGTTTTAATAAATTCAGAATTTGGGAATAGGCTAAAGAAAAGTTCTGTTTGTCAGATTTAAGATTCACTGTCTTTGGTTGAAGCTGGATGTGGAGGGTTTCAGAAATGAGTCGTTTGTCATGGTTGAGAACTTTGGCAAGGATGGATGTTTTGTCGAAATCAAATGAATGATTGAGGGAGAGAGAATGTTCGGATAATTTGGAAGCGGTAAAATTACGAGAGGATACAGAGTATTTATTTGGGTTATTTTGTTAAAAGCCAACATTTCGACCCGACTTTGCAGGTCTTCTTCAGGGCTAGAACGGACAAGATATAAACAGATATTGAGAATAGTGGAAGTTACATAATATTTAGATAAAAAATATAAACAATGTGAATAACCTTATTAAAATTATAAACAATAAGTAAATTAAAATATAAACAGAGTAAGCTAAGTAACAAGATCCTAAACTGAAGTAAATAGATGGTAACAATTGTTGTAGTGTAATATATAATATATGCAAATGTGGATATACTTCTACAGATCTACTGGAGAGATCGAAAGAAAAAGAAAAATGATATAATATGAAATAATAGACATAAAGAAATGATGATAAAGAAAAAAAAAGAAAACCAAAAAATAAGTAAATAAAATTAGAAGAACAAAAATAGGGGCTTACAGGTGTGTGTTGAATATATGGATGGATACAAGAGAAAATACTATATCTACGAAATAATAAATTTTAAATATATACATATACATATAAAATAGAATTAAGAGATTATAGATTAGAGTACGATGTGAATAAAAAAAAATGGAAGAAGTAAAACGTTAGAAGTTTTTTTATTAATTTATTTATATATATTATTCTGTCTCGTGAGCAATAATTATAGAGATAAATGAACACATTCACACCATACATACAAAAAATATAAAATTAACAAAAGTAAAATAATAACTAAATAATAATTAAAAAAACTATGTACAATAAAATAATAAAATAACCTAAAGAAAAGTAAATAAAAACATAAAAACACAGTCATACCTATATACAATATATATAATCAGATAGGGAATCCAAAGCCAGGCTTCTTACTCCAACTATAGAAGGAAAAGCAGAACTCTAAGAGATCCCTGCCATTGGAGTTTGAGCAAGAGCGCTTTAGCTACATACACACATGTCTCGAGTGGAGAATCTGACCATTGCCATAACTCCAAGATATATACTATAAAATATCTCTGGGCCACTGCCGCTTCAACCTTCGAGGAGGGATGTAGGGATGAGTGGAATTAGATAGGGATTAAATGATTGATAAGGCTCTGATGGAATTTTCAAAATTTTTCAGGTATAAGGTCAAGGACAAATGGGATATTAAGGTCATGATGTAATGTTTTGATGGTTACATAGAACGGAGCATCGACTATTGTTCGGAGGACTTTTGATTGAAAGGATTGGATGCGTTTGATGTTAGAAAATTTTGCTGTTCCCCAAAGTTCAAGTCCGTAGGTCCAAATAGGATTCAGGATGTCTTGTAGAACAGTAATCTTTTGTCAATTGAAAGTTGAGGTTTTCTAGTCAGTAGTCTGTATAATTGGCCGTATCGTCGATTAGTGAGTCGATAAGTTCTTGACTTTTAAGTTTAGTATGTGGGTTCCACGTTAGTTTTCGGTCTAAGATAAAGCCAAGATACCGAACTGTGTCTGAAAAATGAAGCTGGATGGAATTAAATTGGAATGATAGACAGGAACTGTGCCGGAGTGTGAAGGTAATGTGTTTGGATTTGGATTTGTTTACTTTGATGCGCCATTTATTACACCAGTGCTCAATCAGGGAGATTTAATCATCCTTTGCAGATTTAAAGATGCTATTTTGAGATCTGAATTGGATGGTATGATGGCGGTGTCATCAACAAATGTTGTCAGGAAGGTATTGGGATGGCAGGGGTATCAGCGGTAAAAAGGATATAAAGGACGGGGCTTAAGACGCTACCTTAAGGAACACTGGCATCAACTGGGTAGGAATTGGAAAATTCTGTACCCCGTTGAACTCGAAAGGTGCGATCACAGAGATAGGAGCGGAGGATTAGGTATAATGACTGCGGAAGATGGGGTTTCAGCTTGGAAAGGAGATATGCGGGCCATTCACGGTCGAAAGCTTGAGCTATGTCCAGAAATGCACCCGAGCAATATTGCTTGCTTTTCAGTGCTGCGGAAATATGATCGATCATTCGGCGTCCTTGTTGGACTGTGGAGTGTTGTGAACGAAATCCGAACTGATGGGAAGGGTATGAAGGTATTCGTTTCAGGAGGATCTTTTCAAGGATTTTTGAAAGGATTGGAAGTAGGTTGATTGATCTGTAGGACTTCGAGGTGTTGGGAGGTTTGCCTGGTTTCGGAAACAGGATAATAGTGGAATGTTTCCACAAATGAGGAAAGTGGGTGGTTATTAGAATGGTATTATATAAGTATGTGAGAAACATAACAGCTTTAGGAGGAAGTTGTCGAAGGATTTGAGAGGTAAGGAGGTGGTATCCAGGAGATTTATGGAGAGGAAGTTTTTGTAAGTGATGTTTAACCTCAGAATGATTAACTGCTTTAGAGGGCAAGGAAAGTGGAATGGGTGATGTAAGATATTCTTCTACTGTTGTGGTTTGAGTGGAGTTGGATTCCGGATGAGAGGTGAATGTTCTGTAGAGGTGTCTGGCGAATTCCTCAGCTTTATCTTCATCAGACGCTGCCCAGGAGCCATCGCGTCGACGGAGGAGATGGAAATATGATGGGATTTTAGGATATTGTTGGTGGTTTTCCATAGAGAATTGTCATAAACAGAGAGGGAAGTAAGGTAGGAGTTGAAGGATTGAGATTTGAAGGTGGCCAATTCCTGCTTTAATCGTTTACTAAAATAATTATAAGAGCGGCGATAGGTGGGGTGTCTTAAACATTGCCATAATATTCTGGCACGGCCTTTGATTTGAATTAGGTCTATCAGGTATTGAGGTAAATTATTTTTGTTAGGAATTTTTGAGGAGAGATATGGGGAGAAAGCAGTCCAGATTGCTTGCTAAATAGTGGTGGTAAAGGAATGTATTATCGAGGTCTTCTGGGTTTTTCAGGGTTATTCTGAGGTCAATTGTATCGGAAATAATTTGATGAAAGAGTTTCCAGTTAAATGGGCCGCTGATGAAGGACGGTGAATGGGGTTTAGGAATAGGAGCTATTGAAAATTGAAGTATTAATGGACTATGATCTGAGGAAAGTTCGTCAAGACGGTTAAGGGAATTATTGAGGGGACCTACGCCACTTTGGATGATGAAATCATGGATATCAGGATTGCTTTTAGGATCAGTGAGCCACTAAGTTGGTGAGTTGAGTGGAAGGAGACTGAAACGTGGGGAATTGAGTGCTGACAGAAATATTCTCCCACGAGAATTTTTCGTTCTTGCATCCCATTCTTGATGCTTGGCATTTAAGTCTGCACCCAGGATGAAATGATGACTTAAGGAGTTGGGGAGAGAACTGAACTGGACTTTGGATATGGATCTGTTAGGAGGGCAATATGCTGATGCAAGGGTGACTGGAAAGGAGAAGGCTTCGATTACAATAGCGGTTGACTGTAGGAAATCTTGAGTAGGTAATGGGAGTAAGTGATGGGAGAGGGGTTGGTGTACGATGACAGCAGTGCCGGCATGTGCTCTGCCATCAGGGTGGTCAGTACGGTATGTTAAATACTGTGGGATTTTTAAATGCTGTTTTATGGTCAGTCGAGTTTCTGTAATTAGGGCTACGTCAATGTTCTTGTCTTGTAGTAAAGCTGTTAGTTCGTCAACGTGATTTCTAACACCATTCGCATTCCAAAGGAGAATGGACATGGGTTTTGGGATGTGGGTCATTAAGGATTACTGTGGGATTTTAAACTCTGTTTTTTTTTTTTTTAGTGGGTGGGGCTAACCTGATATATCAATCAAATGATATAAAAATAGTCACGAGTTCGCGTCCCGGTGCCGAGGGAGTCTTTTAATTCCTCGCCCACACTTCCTGGCCCGGGAAAACCCCGTATAGCCTTAACGGCGAGAAAGGGGAGTATCGAAAAAAAACAAACTTTTTTGGTCTGTCGAGTTTCAGTAATGAAGGCTACGTCAACGTTCTTGTCTAGTAGTAGAGCTGTTAATTCGTCAGTGTGATTTCTAACATCATTCGCATTCCAAAGGAGATTGGATAAGGGTTTGGGATGTGAGTCATTAAGGATTTTTTAAAGGAGGGATGAGATGAGATACGAGATTTGTGAGGAGTGATATGAGTGGAGTAACTAGGGATTTGAAATCGTTTAGAAAAGATGCTAACAAACAGGTGTGATCTGTTGCATTTGAAGGAGGAGGAATATGAGGTTGTTGATGGTTAGGTATGTTAGGATGAACAGGATATTGAGGAAGTAACGATCTCTCCTGTTTCAGCTGGCACGTGTGAACATTTTTATTAGTTTCTGTCAGGTATTTCACATTTTTCGGTAGATTTCTGCAGTATCTGGTGTTATTTTTGTATCGTTGGTTCTGCTGAGGCAAGAGTAACTGTCGGAGCAGATTTCGTTTAGTTGTGTACACAATAGCTGGAAATTTTTTATATTTTTTACAAATATTGGAGGAGGCCTTGGTTCCCTGGGTATTGCTGCTGACTCCATTACTTCTATGTCATTATGAAGCACTTAGAACGGGTTTGGATTAAAGAAAGGAGATTCTTCAATCATTTCTTGCGAAGACGTACCTGGTTGAGGTTGAGGTTCTGGATCTGGATTGTTCATTGTGGTTATTGGAGCTATTTCTCGCAGACAGCGACGAGTTAATTGTTTGGCTGGTGAATCACGAGGGGTACTAACGTCGTATGACCGAGTCCTCTTAGTGGGTACATTGCTAGACATCACTTGGTGACAATGCCGCATATAATAAGAGAAGAAAAACAAATTAAAAATTAACTGCTGTGATGTACATTTGAACTGTATTCAGTGAATAATCAAAGAGATTATGCTGAAAAATAGACAAAAACTGCTCTCTACGAGTTCAGAACACGACCTTCACATCAGCTGATCCACTGCCTTCCCACAAAGAAGTAAAATATAAATATAGAAATGAGAGACCATACATTGCAGAACTAATTTAGAAGTATAGAGAGTAAATATGAAAAAAAAAAAAATATGAATAATTATAATTATATTTGGTTGTACATATGTGAGAAATTTCCATTTAAATATTAGATAATATTGAGACATGGTTAAAAAGTAAAATAAATTCAAAGTGAAAACGGATGATTATACATCGATATAGAATGTAGATATAAAATAAAAGAGAGATAATAAAAAGCGGAAATAGATAGAATCATGAACAATTAAATTGAATTTATCAATACAAATTGAAAGTAGATAAGAATAATACGATGTAATATATGATGTAATATATGAGTTATTTTTCACTTATAAGATTTAAAATGTGTCTGCCAGTATGTTAAAGAAATGCAGTTTTTATCTACTTTATGATTAACAGGATTCTGCTCCATATGAATGTGGATGGCTTCGGAAATGATTAAGATGGTTTTTGGTTTCCCCAATATAGGAGGATTCTTCAAGTTGGTGAAAAGGAAAGAATGTTTGCTATGGGACTTAAGGCCAAGACGTAAGTTGTTTATAGTCGATTTAAGGAATTTTTTATATCATCTGAGAGAACAGGAATAAAGGAGGGAGATTTGTATTTGAAAGGAGTGGTTGGTGATTGGATGGAGTTGGGAGAAGGTGAGGTTGTACTCTTTTTGTTGTATAGCTGTTTAAAAGTTTAAGTATGGTGTTGAGAGGGAACTTATTGGAAAGGAGTATATTTTTGAAACACACGCTGAGTGTTGGCTTTGTGATCTTGTGGATCAGATATATAGAAAGATCGGTGAATAAGGTTTTTGGCGGTATTGATTTTTCGGTTATACGGGTGTTGAGAATAAAAGTTGAATAGTCTGCCTGAGTTGAAAACAAATTACTGATCTACAAGACAATACTGAAACCCATCTGGACTTACGGACTAGAACTATGGGGAACAGCCAAATATTCTAACATCAAACGCATTCAATCCTTTCAGTCTAAAGTCCTCCGTACAATAGTCAATGCTCCCTTCTATGTAACCAATAAAACCCTACATCATGACCTTAATATCCCATTTATTCTTGATCTTATCCCAGCCAAATTTTCCAAATTTCACCAGAACCTTTCTCATCACCCAAATCCCGTTGTACAATCCCTATCAAGCACCACCCATCCCTACAATCCCCTTCGTAGGTTAAAGCGGCAGTGGCCACGAGACCTTTTGTAAATATGGATATTTTGGAGTTCTAGCAATGGCCAGATTCTCCACTCAAGTCATGAGTGTCTGTGGCTGTAGCGCTCTTACTCATCCTCCGCTGGTTTAAAATACCAGTGAAGTGGCTGAGGGAGAAGCGTAGGGATCTCCTAAGCCTCCTTTCCCCTCCACATGTGGAGGGAAAAGGATTGGTTCGGAGATCACCTGGCAAATTGTAAATAATGTATGTTTTATATAAGGTGTTTGTTTTACTTTTATTTCTATTTTTATTTACTTATGTGTATATATATTATTTTTTTTTCTTTACTCTTTTGTTCTTTCTTCTTATTCTTTTGTTATTACTTTATTTATTTATATTTTTGTATATACGGTATGAATGCAATCTCTGAACTCTATTATAAGTGTCCTTAACTGTGACAAATTGTAATACTTCTGAATAAAGTGTTTTTTAATAATAATAAAAAAAAAAAAGTCTGCCTGAGTACGTGTCTTTAGTGTACCAGTCAGTAGAAACATAGCTGTTAGTGTTTTTTTATTATTATTAGGCCTAAGAAGGGGAGTGAATTGTTGACTTATTTCTGTATAGTGTAAGGAAGACGGGGTTGGTAAGAGTTGAATGAGGAAATAATTTGAGGAATGCTGTCAGGGTTAAAAACAATGAGGAGGTCATCGACATAATTTTTGATGAAAATGATGTCTTTATGAAAAGAAGGGATAACAGAGTCCAGGAGGTGATTAAGAACAATGTTGGAAATATCTGGTGCTAAATAACTTTGATTGGCTAGACCTGAAATCTGATTAAAGAATTTTCCTTGGAAGGTGAGGTATCCGAATCAGCAACAAAGCTCAAGGGAGTATAGGTATAAAGAGAGGTTAAGGGTGATGTGAGGTTCAATGATTGTCCTGTTTTTCTGTGCAATATTTTAAGTTAGGACCCCAATTCGGATAACCAAGAGATAACCTATTCGGAGTTAACGGAGAGAAGAGAGAATTATCCCGCATCCGGATCAGTAACATGATTTCCAACACCCACCATCCCATTCGTTGCCTTTATCCCCCCTGTTTTTTAAAGATTTATCCTCAACTCGCTCTTTCCCCAAAACAAACGACCACCTCATTAATACTAAGGCTGACAAGGGAAATTCGACCGTTATTATGGTCAAGATCAAATACTCACAGAAAATGCATTAAATACTTTCAGACCAAACAACTTACGCACCTTTTTTTTTTTTTCTGTTCTTCTCTACCTCGCCTTTTAGGCTATACGGGATTTTCCTGGGCCGGAGGGTGAGGGCGGGGAATTTAAAATCTCCTCCGTCACCGGGATGCGAACTCATACTTTTAAAATCTTCTTAAATCTCTTATCCGGTTGCCAGGCAACTCGCGGTGCAGTGCACACGCTTTAGCCCATTCGGCTACACCGCCCCCGCACAACTTACGCACCTTTCCCCCGAGACCCAAACCGTACACTAACGTTAAAATTCAACCAACACATTAAAAACTTACTTGAGACCAAACAAATTAACCGCCCCACTTACTTCAGCCTCATATCCTACAACTCCTTAGCACCCCGCTTATGGGAACTCCCAAAAATTCACAAATATGGAAATCCCCTCCTCCCTATCATCTCTAATATTAGTCCCCCTCATCTAAACTCAGCATATCCCTTTTATCCTCCCTCCAAAAACTTAGCCACAATAATCCTTATGACATAAATAATTCATTCCACCTTAAAGAAGAATTATCTTCTCTCCATATTCCTGACAACTTTACACTTGTTTCCCTAGACGCCGAAAGCTTATTTATAACATCTCAATAGACAAAGCCCTCCACCTTGCACAGAAAAACTGGACAATCATCAAACCTCACACCACCCTCAACCTGTCCGCATACCTGTACCCCATTGAGCTTTGTTGCAGATCCGGATACCTCACCTTCCAAGGAAAATTCTTTAATCAGATTTTAGGTCTAGCCAATGGAAATCCTTAAGCACCAGATATTTCCAACATTGTTCTTACTGGCTTCCTGGACTCTGTTATACCTTCTTTTCATCAAGACATCATTTTAATCAAGAAATATGTCGATGGCCTCCTCCTTGTCCTTAACCCTGACAGCATTTCTCAAATTCTTTCCTCATTCATTACCACCCCCCGTCTTCCTTTCACTATAGAGAAAGAAGTTAACAATTCACTCCCCTTCTTAGACCCCCTAATAATAAAAAACACTGACAGCTATGTTTCTACTGACTGGTACACAAAACCCACGTACTCAGGCAGACTACTCAACTTTTATTCTCAACACCAATACCACCAAAAAATCAATACCACCAAAAATCTTATTCACCAATCTCTCTCTATATCTGATCCACAATATCACCAAGTCAATACTCAGCGTGTCAAAAATATACTCCTCCTCTTACCTATTACCCTTATCATACTTCTTAATATACAAATAATCCATTATCTTTTCCCAATTGAACTGAATGTCAATAGTCATCTACATAGACTGTAACCTTCTATAATTAAATATATATTTTTTATATACCTGCCCTCCTTATGTGGGAGACTCCGAGCTCAGATGACCAGGCGGGACCACAGGTGGCGGATAGTGGACTTACACTATCCACCATGAGCGGCAGGCGCCAACTGGGCGGGGGAGGGTGGTCAGTGGTGCAGCCATCCTCAAAAATACTCCAGAGAGCCCTAAGACGGTGACTGTAACGAGGCGAGTGTGTGCCGCCTCTAAATATGCACAACCACTCCCCCCTCACAGCTGGGACACCTAGGAGAGGGACAACCCCGAATAAAAACCGGGACGGTAAGGCACGTTAGCTGTGGCAGGCAAGTTATTTAAGGGAAGGAGACCCCAACAGAAAACCTCTGGTCCTCCAGGTTGGGGGTTGTCATTTAGGTCAGCAGCTCATTGACGTAAAAATCTTCTCGCTACAAGTAGTCAGAAAAGAGCCTCGGATATGGATAGTCATAACGGAAGCAGACTTTGGAAAAGGAAACGGACTTTTCATTTTGACACTTATAGTCTGTGGGCCAGACCCCCTTACCGTGCACCCCCCCCACATCCCTATAAATTGCATATCGTTGTGTTCCTTGTAACAATTTAATAAAAAAAAAGCCAATGTTCCCACAAAAAAAAGTGAACGCACTGCCCCAAAATGGCGTCCAAAGATGGCGGATTGACGACTTTGACTTTAGTTAGTTTTTTGGTCACTGAGAATCAGCATTAAGCTTAATTTCCTCATAGTTGGTCTTGTATTAAAGCTGAATAGATATAGAATAATAAAACATGAAGAAATATTAAAAAATAATTGGCTAAGGCTATGAAAAACACCAGTAAAGTCAATTTTTTTAACAAAAAAATTTTCAAGTTACAAATCAAACGTCGTTTGTAATTAAACGGCCTACAATAACGCAAAACGTGCTGAAATAAACCATCTGGAGAATATATTTCTCTTTCTGAAACGCTAATTATTTTTTACAAATGTTTAAGTAGTTCCGTAAAAAATGCACTTATGCGGCAGAAAAGCGGTACTGGCGTGGGTGCCTACAGGCCTCTACCACACCATTCAGTGCCCATAAATGGCTTAGTTATAGTGATATAATAACATTTTTGGTACATTATATTGGTTTTATTAACGAACAAATATTAATGCAATAATTTAATAGTAAAAAAAAAAATTTAAATTAAAAAAAAAATTTATTATTATTTTTTTAAATTTTAACCTCCTTTATTCTATACGTAGGTCGTTTAAGAATACCTCAATTGTAAAAATGGTATAATTATAATAATAAAACTTAATTAAAAAATATTTTGCTAAATATCTTGATTTTTTTTTTATTTAACGTTTGCAATTTAACAATGTGTTTTGAATATTTACTGATTCTTAGAAGTAATTAAAATTTGTATATACTTCCCAGGAAATGAGTCATATTCATACCTTTTTTATAAACTAAAATAATATATACCTAATCTGAACTATATATAATGAATAGCTACCGGGTTGTTTAGTAAAACTCATATATCACTAATTAAAAAATTAATTTTTATTTCCTCTATTTTGTGCAGAAGTTGGACTATATCATAAATAAATAGGAAATTTTAATATTGAATGAATTATTCTCTATGCACAAAGAAAGATATAAAGGGTGGCCCTATAAGTTCTTCTATAAACCAAAACTGATTGTTTGGATTTGATCTCAAAATGAGGAAAATCGTGAACTTAAACGAGAAAATTGGAAAAATACATTAAACGAACGAGAAAGGAAGTGCCAAAACCTCGGAATAGATAAAATGGACCTGTATCCATTATATAGCTAAATGAATTTTTAGTAGATAGATGAACAGAATATTTCAAGATGCTGCTAAAACGGGATCAATTGCAGTTTGGATGATATTAAGTGGACGATGTAGGTTTATTATGGTGAAAACCACTTTATTTTCGATTGCTGAAGGTGCACATCGGGACTATATTAACTTTGAAGCAGGATATAGAGAGGTATATCGAGAAAGTTATAGCTCATAGCTTTCCTTCTGTTTAGTGGATTTTCAAAAGATTTTTTAAGGAATCTAAAAGGAAAACGAGTTTTTCTGAAAGACAGTTAGATATTAGCATAATCCAAAGTGTGAGGCACTGAGCAGATAGAGAGCTATTTTTCTTTTTATGTGGACTTCTCTATAACCTGCCTTAAAGTGAAGACAGTCCCAATTTTCAACTTCTCTTCCAATGTGCAACTTGAGTTTCTCAATCCATATCACTCTGGCAATCGACAATATTTCTTATTCCAGCTTCTACGATTCTTGTGTATAATTTGTTTGGTACACTAAACAGGAATGGGTCTTGATGGGTATTACATTTCCTAGTACCTCCTTTCTTGTAAAGGTAAAAACCACAGTCCTTTCATATTATTTTCTAATATGCTTGTTGCCTATGTACGCGCAAAACTGTCAAAGCAGTTCGGTTTCGCCCTTTCCATGTTTCTTTGTGCAGAGAGAATAATACATTCAATATTAAAATTTCCTATTTTTTTATGATATGGTACAAATTCCGAACAATTCAAGAATAACGAGAAGAATAACGAGCTACAACTAATATAAGATACCTTAAAAAATCTGTTGAAAATCCACTAAACAGAAGGAAAGCTATGAGCTATAACTTTCTCGATGTACATCTCTATATTCATCTTCAAAGTTAATATAGTCCCGATGCGCACCTTCAGCAATCGAAAATAAAGTGGTTTTCACCATAATAAACCTACATCGTCAACTTAATATCATCCATACTGCAATTGATCCCGTTTTAGCAGCATCTTGAAATATTCTGTTCATCTATCTACTATACATTCATTTAGCTATATAATGGATATAACTGGTCCTTTTTATCTATTCCGAGGTTTTGGCACTTCCTTTCTCGTTCGCTTAATGTATTTTTCCAATTTTCTCGTTTAAGTTCACGTTTTTCCTCATTTTGAGATCAAATCCAAACAATCAGTTTTGATTTATAGAAGAACTTATAGGGCCACCCTTTATATCTTTCTTTGTGCATAGAGAATAATTCATTCAATATTAAAATTTCCTATTTATTTATGATATAGTCCAACTTCTGCACAAAATAGAGGAAATAAAAATTAATTTTTTAATTAGTGATATATGAGTTTTACTAAACAACCCGGTAGCTATTCATTATATATAGTTCAGATTAGGTATATGTTATTTTAGTTTATAAAAAAGGTATGAATATGACTCATTTCCTGGGAAGTATATACAAATTTTAATTACTTCTAAGAATCAGTAAATATTCAAAACACATTGTTAAATTGCAAACGTTAAATAAAAAAAAATCAAGATATTTAGCAAAATATTTTTTAATTAAGTTTTATTATTATAATTATACCATTTTTACAATTGAGGTATTCTTAAACGACCTACGTATAGAATAAAGGAGGTTAAAATTTAAAAAAATAATAATAAATTTTTTTTTTAATTTAAATTTTTTTTTTTACTATTAAATTATTGCATTAATATTTGTTCGTTAATAAAACCAATATAATGTACCAAAAAGGTTATTATATCACTATAACTAAGCCATTTATGGGCACTGAATGGTGTGGTAGAGGCCTGTAGGCACCCACGCCAGTACCGCTTTTCTGCCGCATAAGTGCATTTTTTACGGAACTACTTAAACATTTGTAAAAAATAATTAGCGTTTCAGAAAGAGAAATATATTCTCCAGATGGTTTATTTTAGCACGTTTTGCGTTATTGTAGGCCGTTTAATTACAAACGACGTTTGATTTGTAACTTGAAAATTTTTTTGTTAAAAAAATTGACTTTACTGGTGTTTTTCATAGCCTTAGCCAATTATTTTTTTAATATTTCTTCATGTTTTATTATTCTATATCTATTCAGCTTTAATACAAGACCAACTATGAGGAAATTAAGCTCAATGCTGATTCTCAGTGACCAAAAAACTAACTAAAGTCAAAGTCGTCAATCCGCCATCTTTGGACGCCATTTTGGGGCAGTGCGTTCATTTTTTTTTGTGGGAACATTGGTTTTTTTTTAATAAATTGTTACAAGGAACACAACGATATGCAATTTATAGGGATGTGGGGGGGGTGCACGGTAAGGGGGTCTGGCCCACCGTGTATTAGAATATTCAGAGCTTCGCCAACAAAAATCTCAGGTACGGAAAGAAGTGGAGAGAGCAGGATTGGATCCGGTTATACTCATAGAGATCAAATTGAAAGGAAAGGGACAAGAGATATCAGGTGAATATGTACATCTTTGGAATGACGTGGGAAGAGATGTGTGAGCCAAGGCTGGTGTTTCGGTTCTGATAAACCTCAAAGAAAAGATCACATATTGTGAGGAAATACCGGAAAGGATTATCCGTGTAGATATGGATATTTTTGGCAGAAAGGTCGCTGTCATAGGCCTCCTATCCTGGTAATAGCGAACCCCCGCAAGGGAAGGATGAATTCGAAGAGGGTTTCAGGCTCGTGCTGGAGAAGATAAATGGGAGCGACGAAGTCATCATTCTTGGGGATTTCAATACACGAGTGGGTCGCCAAGTAGGAAGCAGAGTTGTCGGAAGGTATGAAGAGGCTCAGATTACGGACAACGGAATGAGGCTCTTCGATGTTTGCGAAGCGTTCGATTTACAGATTCAGAACACATTATTTCAGCACAAGCCCTTACACCAATTCACATGGAGTAAGCCTGGATTTCAATCGTCTATACTGGATAATTGCATCACCAGACAAAAACCAAGTTGTAAAGTAGAAGATATGAGGGTGTTCAGGGGTAGGGAATGTGGAACTGATCATTTTATGCTCCGGACCAAGATTGTTTTCTTACGGACAACGGAATGAGGCTCTTCGATGTTTGCGAAGCGTTCGATTTACAGATTCAGAACACATTATTTCAGCACAAGCCCTTACACCAATTCACATGCAGTAAGCCTGGATTTCAATCGTCTATACTGGATTATTGCATCACTAGACAGAAACCAAGTTGTAAAGTAGAAGATATGAGGGTGTTCAGGGGTAGGGAATGTGGAACTGATCATTTTATGTTCCGGACCAAGATTCTTTTCTCGTGTAAAGGTGGACGGGGTCTAAAAGAGGGACGCTGCAAAAACAGAGAGTATCACCTTACCAAAGTACAAATTATATCGCCTTATGGATGACAGTTTTGGAAGATCACACAGAAGCAGACTAGAGGAAAAAATAGATCTGAACCAAGGGAGCACAAAGGGAGTGCATCCACGCAGCAGCTTGGGAGGCGTTAGGGTATGAGGAAAAGAAAAAAAAACAACCAGATTTGTGGTCTGAGGAGGTCTCGGTTTTGTGGAGGTCAAGAAGCATATAAGAAGTACTTAGCATCAAACAGGGACCAGGACTGAATTGTCTACAGAGTTCTAAACAAACGTGTAAAGGAGTTGTAAAGGAGAAGAATAACTCCTGGAAGAGATGCTGCCAGAAAATGGATGGGACACTGGGCTTCAATCGAGTGAGAGAAGCTTGGGGTATTTTGAGGAGCTTGAGGGCACCATGTAAGGGCAATGTTATTTATTCTATCAGTGAGGACTCATGGAAAAAACATTATGAGACCCTCCTTAACGAAAGTAGGGCAAAGTTTATGGCACAAGAGGGCAACGCACAGTAAGACTCCAAGCTGAATCATATGCAAGTAACGGAAGAAGAATTGAGAGCGGCTATAGGCAGAGCTAAAAGCGGAACAGCTCCAGGACCTGGGGGCTTGTATATGGAACTTTTAAAGGCCGGCGGAGATAAGATGCTTACAATCCTTACCATTATGACGAACTGATGATCCCCGAACAGGATACATCTGCTCCATCTTTATAAAAGGAGATAGGAAGCAATGCCAGAATTAACGCTGCATCTGTGTACAGAGCTCAGTAAGTAGGATTGTCGGGAGACTTGTCCGGGATAAGCTTGAAGGAGAGTACACTACACCAGTGATACAAACTGATTTTACTGCCGGGAGATCCTGTATGGACAATATTTTTGTACTCCGACACCTCATTAAGAAATGCAGCGCGAAGAATAGGGAGCTTCATTAGCCTTGATCTGGATTCATTGACATTGATCTGAAGCAGGCATATGATAGTGTTCCTATGGAAAGAATATGGCCAGCACTGAGAAGAGCGGGTATTAATGAATCCACGGTACAAGCAATTCAACACTTGTATGGAAGCGATCTGTACAGAGTGAAGATTGGGAACCGCTTCTCGGAACCATTTTCTAGAACCAAAGGGCTGAAGCAGGGGTGTTGTATGTCTCCAAGCATTTTCAAGATATACTTGGATAAGGTAGTGAAGCAATGGATGAGACGAAGTCGAGACTACAGAGTTTACTTTGATGACGACGAGCTCCTTAGCCTGTTCTTTGCAGAAGATCAAGTAGTGTTGGCCCGAAAGAAAGTTTTCCTGGAGTTGGTGGTTGTCCAATTAAAGAGAGTTTATTAAGAGGCAGATCTCAGGATAAACTTCCAAAAGACTGAGTATATGGCATTGGGAGATGAGGGAGACGATCTACGCATAGGCGAACAGATGTGCAGGTCCTATCTGGACGATGTTGGAACGTCCGAAGTGGATGTCCGAAACAAGGTAGAGATGGCAAGAAAAGAAACTATAATGCTGCATCCTGTTCTCTTCAACGACACTATTTCAAACGCGTATCTTCACAGCAATTGTCAAGTCCATATTAACATGGTCGATGAATGCTGGCTTGCAGGCCAAAATTCGGACTGTAGAAATGGATCTTTGGAGAAGGTGTCTACAGTTAACGAGACTGGACAGAGTCCGAAATGAAGTCGTTAGACAGAGAATAGGTGTAGAGGAGACCGTCTCTGAGAGGATCGGGAAACGGCGATTGAGATGGTGTGGGCATTGCAGGAGAATGGCGGAAGAGCATTGGCCGAACAGAGTCCTGGAATGGCAGCCGCCCGGAAAGCGTAGGTGAGGACGACCCAGAACCACGTGGATGGAAGGAGTCCGAGAGGAGATGGCCGAGCCGAGGTCTACAGAAGGGAGACTGAGAGGATAGAGATGTATGGAGCTCAGCTCTGACCTGAAGAGGTATTCCACTTTGGAACACTGGAAATAAGAAGAAGAAGAAGAAGATTGTTTATATAAAATCTAATAACTAATTTACATTGTTTGTATCTTAGATAGCCATGAGGAAGAGATACATTGTAGGTCGAAACGTTGGACAATATAATAAAATAAAGTGTTTTTTTTTTTTTTTTTACCGCACCCCGACTAATTTCTTGTCTAATTATTATAATTTTGATTTAATGTAATATTTTTGGCCATATTTATACAATATTATTGTTATTATTTCAATTTTATTTTGGGGAAATAAGAGCAGAAATACTAAAATGGACTATCATACTACATCATATTGCTTATCAAACACTGCTTTTATTTCATTTTGACAAGTATTCAGTTATGCGTAGAATGAAACAAGCGTTTAATATTAAAATAATAATGTTTTTTTGTTTCCAAAAAATTACATTAGTTCGCATCGATGAATCAGAATTAAGAGACATTTGGAATACAACTTCTTCTAACCACTTTTTAGCTACATCCGTTCTAGCGAAGATTCCAGGATTCCCAGGTCTAGCGCATCCTTCGCCCCAGGATACAAGGCCCCAGATCACGCCGTAGCAGGATAATGGTCCTCCGGAGTCACCCTGACAGGCGTCTTTCCTTCCCTTTTCTTCCAGAGTACATAACTGAATTTCGTCATTTATTCTTCCCACTACAACAACTTATCTTTATTAATTTATAATAAGTAAGCTCCTAGTAAGGATAAGTAACGAATGTAACCTATTGCCTTGGATACAGAAAGTTATTTACTCATCCCTACATCCTGCTAGTATTCGTAAACAACATCATAGTATTCAGCAGTAATGAAAGAAATATTTAACCTTCATATATAAAGGAAGTAGGTCCCGATTGATGCTTTAATTATGTTCTACAAGCGAGATCATCTCGCTGAGATGGAGTTGAAGGATTGAGAATAAGTTTTATTAGTATAGACATGTTGGGTAGATATTTTTCTGTAGGGGAAGCTAATTACTTTTTTTTTTTTATTTATTTAGACATATAATATTCTGTCACGGGGACAATAATTATATTGATAAATGAACACATTCACACCGTATATACAAAAAAAAATTAACAAAAGTAAAATAATAACTAAATAATAATAAATAAAAACTATATATAATAAAAAAATCAAATAGCCTAAATTTACTTATTAAGTAAATCTTATTATTAAGTAAAACTTATTAAGTAAATTTTTACTTCAGGTATACATTGTAAAGTATGTAACTTCGCTAATTGTGAGCATTGATTAGGCTTTCTATTCTATTCTATATAATATAGGTGATCCATCTATATGGATTATGGATACATATGGCTGCCTTTTAATGTCAGGATTGTATTTCTCTTCCACTTCGTATATTTACCTTATTTGGGACTCTCCTGCAGTCCTATTCCCGGCGGCAACCAATCAACAACTCAAATTGGCCATTGCTGGGCAGATATTTGTTTTACATGGCCGTAGCACATCAGCCTTCACCATTCGTGTCTCCGGTTAACAGATGCTGGGGCCTCCATGCTATCACTAACAACCTCGTTCCCAATTCTGTCCATCATACTCATACGTAGGCATCATCACAGCTTGGACATCAAAAAAGAGCTGGGATGACATGGTCCAGATTTCAGCTGTATAAGGTTCAGCAGTATACTCTACGATGGTTTGGTTTATGTTCTATTTGTTTAGAATCATGTTCTTCCACAATACAGGTTGAAGGATGGTTGTGGCTTTCCGTGCATCGACGTTTTGAAAATTTTTGGATCTTATTTGATATCAGAATTGATTATTAAGTTTTGGTAGGCAATTTTTATAAAAATACTGTCGAATTTGAGATTTAATTCGAATTTGAGATTTGTGATCCACTTCTCTAAACTTTTAAAAATAAAATTGGCTATCTTCAGATCCCAATCCTTCAATTCCAACCTATCCTCGATCTCTACTTCTGATAATTCTCTCTGGAATGCAACAAAGAAAATCCTAAAACACCACACCATTTCACACCCCTCCGACGTGATGATGACTCCTGGGCCTCGTCAGATGAGAACAGGAAAGAGGAATTTGCATCTATCGAAAACATTTATCCCCATCCTGAACAGAATCCCTCTCACACAACCAAACCTGAGGAATTCCTTTCTTCGCCGATTCCTCTCTCCTTACCTCCTAAAGTTGTTAGCCCCTCTGAAGTCAAATTCCTTATAAATAAACTGAAATCCAGAACATCTCCTGGATACAATCTTCTCCAGATCCTTCGACAGCTTCCTAAAAAAGCTATTATATTTCTTAACTACCTATACAATTGAATCCTTCAAACAACCCACTTTCCTCTGATATGAAAGCACTCCATCATTATCTTTTTTCCAAAACCATGAAAATCTGTCAATGAAACCCCTTTCTACAGACCAATAAGCCTTCTTCCGATCCTCTCAAAAATCTTTGAAAAATCCTTCTCAAATAAATCCTACCCATACTTGAATCCCGTAAAATTCCCTCACATCAATTCGGTTTTCCACTCAGAACATTCCACAGTTCGACATGGCCTTCGCATTGTTGATCACATTTCCTCCGCACCTGAAAGCAAGCAATACTGCACCGGCGCCTTTCTAGACGTAGCGCAAGCTTTCGAACAGGTGTGGACGATGACTAGCTTTTCAAGCTCAAAACCCATTTACCCCAATCATTATATTTAATCCTTAGATATTAACTTTCCAATCGTTGCTTTCTGATGCGATGCGGCACAGAACTCTCCAACTATTATCTGGTGTTCCTTAAGGGAGCGTCTTGGAACCAGTTCTTTAGATCCTCTTCACTTCTGACATACCTTCAAATCCCAATACTTTACTGGCAACATTTGCTGATGATACCGCTATTCTTTCCTCCCACTCAGAAACTGAAATGGCACCCCAAAACCTGCAAAGCCACCTTTCCCTAATTGAGCTGTGGTCTAAGGAATGGCGTATTAAAGTAAATGAATCCAAGTTTAAGCATATTACTTTCACACTCCGACGCAAATTCTGTCCGGCTATATTTTTTAACTCTATACCTCTTCCCTTCTCAGACACAGCCCGGTACTTGGGCTTCCTCCTAGACAAGAGATTGACATGGAATCCTCATACCCGACTTAAAAGACATGAACTTAACCGACGATTTGGCCAGCTATTTAGACTACAGAACAGAAACTCTTATGCTTCAATTGAAAACAAACTACTAACATACAAGACCATACTAAACCCATCTGGACCTATGGACTCGAACTGTGGAAGACAGCTAAATCTTCGAACATCTAACGCATCCAATCCTTTCAAACTAAAATCCTTCGAACAATAGTCAATGCTCTCTACTACTTTAAAAATGAAACGCTACATCATGATCTCAACATCCCATTTGTTCTTGACTTAATTCCATGCAGATTCTCAAAGTTCCATCAAAAACTTATCCATCATCCTAACCCATTCGCTCAATCTCTCTCGAGTTCCAACAATGCATATAATTCGGTTGAAACAGAAATGGCCCCGAGACTTTTTGTAAATACGCTATTGGAGTTCTGTGCAGTGGTCAGCTTCTCCGCTCAAGTCCTGAGTGTATGTGGCGTTAGTGTTCTCACTCAGCCTCCACTAACTTTCGAACAGCGATACGACTGGGAGAGAACTCATGGGATCTCATTGAACCATGCTTTGCCTCTCAAATCATGGTTCAGGGTCCCTAGGCTGAATGTAAGTATTGTACATAGGAATGATTGTGACAAGTAATTTGTTTTTCTTTTTATCCTTTTAATATATTTTGGTTTATTATTTTCAATAATGAAACATTGTGATCGACCGAAAAATTCAAAAACATAACCCCCTCTCAAAATTTGAGGTTTCACGTTTCAAGACGCGTAGAATTCCAAAAAACCATTAAAAAATTTTTTGTCCGTCCGCCGTCCGCGCATTTTCTCCGATACTACAGGACCGATTTTTTTTTACAAATTTTGATATAAAATCAGAGGTCACCCGAGGATGATCCTCCTTCATCGACATTACTCTCCGCCTTAAACTTTCAAAATGGCGGCCGAAAAACCTGCGTTGCTATAGACTGTAGCTCCTAAACGAATGTACAGATTTCAATGAAAATTCGCTAAAGTCATTTTCACAACATAGAATCACAGAAATGTGTTCCGAGCCTTCTACGTCCATAATTTCAGCAGAAAAAATTGTTAACCAGCAATCAGAATAGACCGGATAGTCAGAAATTTAAGTTAGAATGCCTAGTCTGTAAATCAAGCCATAAAATTATAAATTGCCCACAGTTTCTGGATGCCGATGTTAATGGTCGTTATGATCTACTAAAGAAGACTGAAATGTGCTTTTCTTGTACCAAATATGCCAAAGTAAAAGCTGTTGCCAAGTTTGTGGCAAAAAGAGTCACCGTACGATGTGACATAAGGCTGCAAACACTGAGCCTTCCCGGTCTCAAGTAACAAACAATTCTCGTACAGTTTCGTTCCATGCTACCACCAAATCACAGGTACTTCTGGGTAGTGCTTAAGGTAGAATTTGTTCAAGTTCAGGTCAGTGGTATTCATGCAGAATGGTGATTGGTACAGGTTTCCAAATCAATTTAATTACTACTGATCTAATGAAAAAGTTACACCTTCGTTCACCGAACGTTAAACGTTGTGGGCTTTAAACACTTAAAAAAAGAGAGTAAAGGTCCAACAAAATGACACGCATGAAATCAGAAACAAGACTGTTTTATTCCTCCTTATAATCCTCTATATATACATTCTCAGTTGTTTACATAAATGCTTTTGGTATTAAAGCTAATACTGTCCCGCTCCGTACCTTAACTCCCCCCCACCAGTTTACGGATACTCTTCGTAAACTTAAAAAAAAAACAAAAAGACATACAACAAAAAGAAACACTCTTATATATACAACGACAAGATTCTCTTGCCCATATTATAACGCAGGTACGGAGTGTTCAGTACTTACAACCTAATTTAAGGAAACACAAACAAAAATATTCCTTATATATCAAAATTAAAAAAAAATACACTTTCCTCTATATAATCTTCGCACAAATGAAAGGCGTATTTCACTGCTTTCACAATCTACACAAAGTTATGTATGAGCACTATATACAAAACAAACAAAACAACAAACAAAGAAAAAAAATCTTCCTCCGGGAGACGAGGGCACTCCAGTTCTAAGGTTGCTGTGACTCCGTAATCGGAAATTTTAATTGTTCTATGTGAACCGTCCTTCGTTTTTTCGGTTCGTTAACACTCTCAATCGTCACCACATTATGCTCTCTAATGACTATCACCCTGAATGGACCCTCGTATCTCCGTACTTCCTTTCCCCTATTCGAGCCTAACTTGCGATACACTATGGACCCTATTTTCAACCCCCCTGTTACGTCCTTCACTTTGAGATTTTCCCGCGCCACCCTTTTCCGCTTTTCCCCCTCTATTTTATCCTTAACCTTCCCCCAGAGATTTCCCAGTTCCATTTTGTTACTAACCATTCTTTCTGTCATTTGCTCGTCAGCAGCTGTACCTCCCCAGTCCCGTTGCCGTCCGCGTAATCCGAAGAGAATTTCAAATGGAGAGAACCCTGTTGTCGTATGTATCGAATGGTTGTACGCCGCCACCGCCTTCCGCATTGCCACATCCGGTTCCAACCCTTTTTCCACCTGATACACCCTTAGATGGTCACTAAGAGTGCTGTGCAGCCTCTCTATACTTCCTCTGCTCTTGGGGTGCCCTGGAGTATTAAGATGCCAGCTGACACCTACGTTCTTCATCTCCGCTCTGATTTTGGCATTGTCGAACTCTCTGCCCCCGTCGGAGGTTATGCGATCGGGTACTCCGTAACATTGGAACCACGTCTGGAGGGCTCCTAAGACTGCTTCTGCTGACCGCTCCTGTACCAGGTACGCCATTGCCGCTTTGCTGAAGAGGTCTATGAGCGTGACCCACTTATACCCTCTCCATGTGAAGGTATCCACTTGCAAGTCGCTTAGTGGTGCATCAACCGTGGGTGTCTCCTCCTGCATCGTTCTTGGGGGGTGCCGATCGTACTTTGTGCTCGCGCACACCCTGCAGGACCCTATGAGCTCTGCGATCGTTTTCTTCATCCCCCACCAAAAATACTTCCGACGCAACGCTTGGAACGTCTCCTGCGCCCCACGGTGGTTGGTCTTGCCCTGGTGGTAAGCAAGTGTTATGTCCTTCTGCTGCTCTTCATCCCGCACTGTATCCACCATCAGTTTGCAACGAATGAACGTCCTATCCATCCCTAATCGCTCATCCCGCCATAGCCGCTTTATCTTCTCCCAAATCGTTTCGTTTCCCACATATAAGTGGTGAATTTTTCTTGCTTTCGACGCGTCTTTGAGAGCTCTGCAGATCTGGTCCACGCTGGCCCCTGGTTGTGACCAAATGGTTGTTATTCGGCTGTTGCCGTACTTGCTATACAGTATCTTCATCAGACCCGACGTCCTGGTCTTCCAGATGATCTGGCGGTTCTTATCGTTGACGATTTCCTCCCGTTCTTCCATGTCCACTGGCCTCTCTTTCTCTGGACTTTCTTCTTGTTGTGTATCAACTCCATCCACATTTTCTTACACCACTTTTACGCCCTCTCCCTCTGGCGTCCAGTCCCTCAGGAATTGTCTCACGCCTCCCGATGATTCTGCTGTATCCTCCTCTATGGCATTTATAGTTAGCGCCCTCGATAGCCAATCCGCCACCACGTTCTCTCTTCCGGGCTTGTATATAATGTCCATGTTGTACTGGTTAAGAATCTCCTTCCAGCGTGTGACTCTAGCCGAAGATTCTTTTAGCTTGCCTACCCATTGTAGTGGTCTATGGTCCGTCTGCACGCGGAATTTCCTCCCAAAAACATATGGTCTAAAATGGTCGATAGCCCATACGATCGCTAACAGTTCTCTCTCCAGCGCACTGTATCGCGACTCTGCCTCCGTAAGTCGCCTGCTGGCATATGCTACGGGACGGTCCCCCCCATTTCCATCCTGGGATAACACAGCCCCCAACGCGTATTCGCTAGCGTCCGTTGTGATCGTAAACACTTTCGTAAAATCCGGAAATGCTAATACTGGCTCCTCTTGCAGCCTTGCCATGCATTTCCGAATGTTGTCTTCCATTATGGGGGTTACTATCACCTTGCTGCCTTTCTTCAATAAATTGTTGAGGGGTACGAGGTATTCTGCCATTTCGGGCACAAATCGTCGATAATAATTAAGGGTTCCTAACAATCTGCGGATCCCTTTTACATCCCGAGGTATTGCCATCTTCTTAATCGCCTCCACTTTCCGCGCGTCAGGTTTTACTCCTTCCCTCGATATCGTGTGTCCTAAAAAATGTATGGGTCCTGCCCTAATAAACATTTCTCGCTGGACAGTTTCAGCCCAAACTGTCTGACTCTCTCAAATACCCTACGTAGATGCTCTACGTGTTCCGCCTCGTTTTTACTAAAAACCAACAGGTCGTCCATGTAAATTTGACACATCCCTTCGTCAATTCCCCTTAGGAACTCGTCCATTAGCCGCTGGAAAGTTATAGGGGCATTCTTGAGACCAAATGGCATTCTCGTAAATTCGTAATGCCCCCTCTCGAACGTGAATGCTGTCTTCGGCTGATCTTCCGGAAGCATCCTAATCTGATGATATCCCGCTTTCAGGTCAAGAGTACTGAATACCGTTGCCCCGCTTAACCGATCTAAAATGTCCTCAAACTTCGGGATTGGGTATTTCTCATCCACAGTATTCTCATTAAGTTTGCGGTAATCGATTACCACGCGGTACTTCTCCTCTCCGGGCGCGCATTTCTTCTTAACCGCCCATAGCGGGCTATTATATGGCGACGTGATATCGACAATTATCCCCTGCTTCTTTAGACTCTCCAACTCTTCCCTAATGTATTGCCGAAGTGCCTGCGGATACCTCCTCTCTTTAACGTAGCTCACTTTTTCGCGCTTCAGCGGGATCTCGTGCACCGTTTTGCCCGTCACCCCCAACGTATCTCCCTCCTTGAGAAAGATGTCTTCGAATTCCCTTCTCACGACTACTATCCAATCCTCCGCCCGGCTTATAGCTCCCACACGCGCTTCCCGGTCCTCATGCCCCTCTATTGCCATCGTACTCGTATACCTGATCCTTCCCATCTTTATTTTCCACTCCTCCCTTCTATATGCGATTCGCACGCCCACCTTCCCCAACATGTCGCATCCTATGATTACCTGGTATTCCCGAGGCATTTCTCCCACTACATGCACCGTAAGTTTACCTCCCTTGGCTGCCCACCTCCTCAAACCTATCTCCACTTCCCCTTCTACCCCACACGGACCACCCAGGGTGATTAACTTACAATTACATACCTTGACTTGGAGTGTCCTCTCTCCATCGTACAGCTTCTTCAACACTCCCCGTGTCATGATGGTATTGGAACTCCCGGTGTCTACCAGGCATCGCACTCCTCCCACCTCTATTATAGGTAACCAGCAGCTTTTTCCTCTGATGTTACAACTCACTAGCGTGCTGTCACCCCTCGCCTGACACTCTCCTCAGATCCTCTCCACGGTTTGTCGGCGTCCATTCCTTCCGCTGCTTCTTCCTCGACTCCTCTCGTTCTCCCGGCCTACTGGGTCCTCTATCTCTTCTTCTGTCTCCGTGGCCCCGGATTCCTCCGATGAGTCTCTTGATGACTCGCTCCTCCTTGTTTGTATCCTTCTTCTCCTCACTTCCTGGGCATTTACCTCCATCGGCTCAACCCTCTGTGAGCCTCTCCTAGAATAGATGTAAGGGCATTGCCTCGCAATGTGTCCCTCAGTCCCACACTCAACACATTTCGTGCGGGGACACTGTGCCACCAGGTGTCCGCTCTTTCCACAACCGTGGCATTTCCGGTCCTCTCTCCGTTGGCTACCTCTTGCTTTACCTTGCTCTGGTCTTCGTTCGACTCCGGTGGTCTTTTCTCTCCCGTTGTGTGCGGGCTCTCTCCTTCTCCAGGTCGTAGGTGAACTCCTAGGTCTCCTATAGGTCACTCTATTCCATCCTGGTTCCTCCCCCTCTGACCGGGCTTCTTCATCTCGAGCGCTGGAATCTATCATCTCTTGGGCGCATTCCATGAACGAACGTTCCCGGGGAAGGCCATCTTTCTTCCCCGTTTCCTTCGCCAATTGCACCTTCAGTATGGTGGACAAGAAGGTCATCTTCGCTTCGACCTCCGGAGCTCCAGCTGTCTCCCGCATATTCTCGGTGATCCGATTATAGTGAGCTACTAACGTTGCCGCATACTGTCCGTTGGACTGTCGTGAAGACTTCACCTCGCGAAACATCTGATAAATGTCTTCTTCCGTAGTCCATCTGCCACCACCGTAGGCCTTCTTCAGTCTCTCCTTGACCATTTCCCACGGCGTCTCTTCATCCGCCTGAATGTGGTTCAGGATGCTTCGTTTTACCCTGCACACAAGAGCCGCCTTAAGGGCCTCCGCATCCCCAGCGTTGACGAGGTTCTCATCAATTTTTGCATTTATTCTAGCCACGAGTCGATCTCCACCCTTTAAAAAATGATTGAGCTCACCTATTTCTCCAGTGAAGCGCTCGAGATCGGATATGGCTTCCCTGAGGTCCTGTGAAGTGGCTACCCGGATTTTCATCCATTCTATCGCATTCGCATGCGCCGCGGCAAAGGTTCCCTGCGGTAACGGAGGGATCTCTGGCACATTCATGGGTGCCGGCTGCCTTAAGTTTACATAAATGCTTTTGGTATTAAAGCTAATACTGTCCCGCTCCGTACCTTAACTTATATATATATATATATATATATATATATATATATATATATATATGAGTTTTCAGCCAGAGCATAGCCCAGCGTCAGTGGAAGTTTTCCTTCTTTTGCTATTTTCCAAGAAGTACGGAATAGTTTTGCTTCAATTGAACTTGGCCCTCAATTTCATACACCGAGAAAAGTTGATCTGCTTTTGGGTACTGAGATTCACGGTGAGGTTTTAAGTGACCCTATTATTTCTGAAGTGTTAACCGAAAGCTATTCATATATCATTAGGATGGGTATTATCTGGGGACACCCTCTCGGAAAGCCAAAGTCCGATATCTTCAATACGTACTCTTTTCATGTATACCACCCTTGTCTGACAGGAGGAACTAAAGCGATTTTGGGAGACCGAGGAAGTTTCGATTCTACTGAATCCTGAAGTATTTTGCGAAGATCACTTTAGAAATACACGCACTCGTGATCTTCAGGGTAAATTCGTTGTTTCTCTTCCGTTCCGTTCTAACCAGCAGACTAAGTTTGATTATTCTAGAGAGATAGCTCTACGTAGATTTAGAAATCTGGAAAATGGGTTTATGAGAAATCCGGAGTATAAGTCTGCGCATGCTGCACAAATGGATGAATATGTAAGACTGGATCATGTCCGTCTTGTCAAGAACTCTTCTCCATACGTCATGACCCATAATCGAGTTATTAATGATTCTTCCACGATAAAGCTTTTATATTTAATGTTAAAAATGTTATATTTAACGGTTTGGGGAAGATTGTGGGGGAGGGGGAAAGAAACTCACTGAATAATTTACTTTTGACCGGTCGACAGCTCCAGACTGATTTTGTGGAACTTATAGACCATTATAGATGCTTTCCTGTAACCTTAATATGCGATATCAAAATGTTGTTTAGATGCATCCGCATTGCCGAATGTAATCAAAACTTATTACTTTGAATCTTCACAGCCGATCCAGGAGTACGAGTTGGTTACCTTGCCGTTTGGGTTGAAATTTCATCCTTTATTGCTCTGAAGGTCATTACATAGTTATTTCGTGAAGAAGGCCATAATTTTCCTAAAGCTGCCCAGTATCGTAACCAGATTTATGTAGACAACATAATCGTGCTCGCAGTAGTGATGAGGCACCGGAACTTTATAATGAGTTGATGGCTTATTTGGACCAGGTAGGTTTCAACTCAGAAAATTCTTCAGAAATTCCGAAAAAGTATTTTCTGTTATACCTGAGGGTAGTAAAGAAGTTCCGTTGTGCCTGGATGGAGATTCCTCGACTGACAAGTTTTTGGATTTGTTTTTTGATCCTAAATTCGATCATTTCAGGTTTTCAATACAGGAGAGCCTATTTTTACAAAGCGAGGTATTCTATCCTTCATTGCCGAAATATTCGATATAAATGAAAATTTCAGCCCGATAATTTTTACTGTTAAATGTATATCACAACGTTTGTTGTTGGCGAAAGTCCATTGGGATGATGACTTGCCTTCTTGTGTTGCTTCATTGTGGAAGATTTTCCTTGAAGAATTTCCTAGTTTGAGAAATGTTTGCCTTTCTCTTATTTTTAGCCAGAACGCATCATCCATGTATTAAATCCCCTTTTCAGAAGCTTCCGAGAAAGGTTACGGGTGTGTGATCTATCTGAGAGTTGGTTGTCCAGGAGAAGCTACGAAAATTCATTTGTTAAGGGCAAAAAGTAAGATGGCCTCACTTAAGGTTCAATCAGTTCCTCGTTTGTAATTAAACGCTGCCCTCCTTGCCTCTAGACTACATGCTAGTATTGATAAACTTAAAAGTCGTTAGCGAATTAAAAAAGTATATTGTTTTTCGGATACGCGTAACGTACAGCATTGGTTACAGACACTGTCTCATGAACGAACGATTTATGTTGCCAATCGCGTAGTAAACATTTTAGATGTATGAGAACCCAGTTGTTGGCACTATATTCCTATAAAGCAGAATCAAGTTGATTTTTTATCGAGAGGCCTCACACCGCACCAGGTACTTTCTCATGAGCATTATTGAGACGGTCCGACATTTATTTCCTTACCTCCTTCTGACTGGCCTATTTTTCATGTTGGACCTCCATCCGTTCTACCTAAACAATCTCTGTTAGCGGCTGAAAAACCTATTGATTTGTTGATTTGCCTGGAATAATACTCGAGCCTTTTAATACTGCAAAGTTTTTTTGTTCTTATTTTAAAATTTGTTAAATGTGTCGAGATCGGAAACACGGTGTTTTGGCTGCTGGAACCTTGACTGGTGACGACCCTAAGTATTCTTTGATGATTTATGTTGGGCTCGTTCAGAGGAAATTCTTCACTGAATTAATTGATTGCCTTAATGATGGCAAACCCTTGTATGGTTTTTCCACCATTAAGGCAAGGAGGGAGCTCTCAGGATGGGGGATAGATTGAAGTATCCACAATTGATGAAAAAAGTAAGTACTTACTGCTGATACCTCATACCTTGGTTCACATTTAGCAGTCCTTTTGTCTTTCATTACCACAGGTATTCCTTGCACGGTGGGTCCCTCTCGGCCCAGTCGATTATTTATGGCCAATTTTGGATCTTTTCTCTGAAAAGAGTCGGATAGAAGCCGGATTTATAAATGCGTTACATGCCACAAAATAATACGAAGCCACAGGCTCCAAAAATGAGTGACTTACCGTCTTTCAAGGTGACCTTAGGTCGATACTTTAGCGAGTTGGAATAGACTATGGTGGAACATACTGGAATAGACTTCGTAAACCCTTTCATTATGAAGATTTTCAGTTAGCGAAATGCTCCTAAATCGAAATGTTAGCTAGCTCTCTTTATGTATGTTTACCAAGACCATCCATCTAGAACTGGTGATGGACCTTGAAGCCGTTTTCACTTTCCGCCTTCAGATAACCTGGATCACCTCAACCTAGGACACTATCTTATAGGTCAACCCCTCCTAGCCAGACCAGAACAAGAAGACCTGTGTTTTCTTTGACAAGCCGTTGGGAGATGCTTTTCAAGACTCTTCGTAATTTTTTGAAGAGATGGTATAATGAGTACTTCCACAATCAGTTGCCTCACAACAAGTGGTTTACTGAACCTGGCATAAGCAGGTCGAGACTGGGAACATTTAAAAGACGGATGAAAAAAATGTTCCACTGCAGGAGTGGCAGCTTGCCAGGATAATAGAGACACTTCCAGGACGACGTAGTTAGTACTTACGTTTCTCCCTATAAATTATAGTTTACAACTCACAGACACAAACACACACATACACACACACACACTCACACACACACACACACACACATATATAATTTTTATATATATATATATATATATATATATATATATATATAAGATAAGGACAGGAGTCGGGCAGTATCAGCCTTAATACCTTCCTGGTATGTAAACAAAGCTCTGAAGTGTATATAAGAAGGATTACTTCACAAATAAAGCAGTATTGTTTCTGAAGTGGTGCCGAAACCCGGGATTATTGTTATTGCCCAGTAAGTAGTGAACTATTTTTTTTCTCTCTTACTTTCTCAAGCAGGAAAATAGAAGTAGAATGGCGACAGACGGAATCCCTAACCCGTGAATATCAATTGCACCTGAAGTTCTTCAGGCTCCGGAAATTCCGCAGATTCCGGAAATCCCTCTGCTACCAAGGGACACATTGGCGGAAGCACACGCCAACGCCTTGGAGTGGATGAAAGTAAGAGCAGCGACCACTCAGGATGTAAGGAGGGCTATAGCGGACTTAGAACGCTTCGGTGGAGAGATAGGCGAACTGAATCATTTTCTGAAAGGTGGGGACCGTCTCATTTCTAGAATCGAGACAAAAGTGGCTGAAGATTTGGTGAACCTGGGGGATGCCGAAGCATTGAAAGCAGCCTTGGTATGTAGAGTACGGAGAAGAGTTCTTAACCAGATACAGGCAGACGAAGATACATCATGGCCGGTGATCAAACATAGGTTGAAGAAGGCTTTTGGGGGAGGCCGATGGACTCCAGAGGAGGACATCTTCCAGATGTTCAGGGAACGACGGTCGTAACGACAGACAAACGGGCAGAATGCTATTGGCAAAGAACGGGGAGTACTATTGGCAAAGTTTAACCACATCACGGAGAAGATGCGCGAAATGATGTGTGCAGGAGAAGTAGAAGCCAGGATGGAGTTTTTGTCAACTATCTTTAAGGTTCAGCTGGCCAAGGAGACCGGAAAGAGAGACGGCTTACCAAGAGAGCGGTCGTTCCTAGAGTGTGCCCAGGAGATGGTCGACTTTAGCGCGAGCGAGGAAGAAAGTAGAATGGAGATAGAGGAAGCTGGATGGAACCGAGTGAACGAGAGACGCTTCAGGTCCGCACCGATAGGGTGGAAGAAAAGGGAGCCCGGGTACGGAAACAGAGGAAGGACCACAACAGGGGAAAGAAAACCAGGACCACCCAGGCCACGAAATGGACCCCGTAAGGAAGAAAGGAAGTGTCATGGCTGCGGCAGGACGGGACATCTAGTGGCACAATGCCCCCGCACTAAATGTTTCGAATGCGGGACAGAAGGACACATTGCAAGGCAATGTCCGTACATGTTCAGAAGGAGGGAGACGGCACAAGATGAGCCGATGGAGGTCAATATGCATAAGGTGAGGAGGAACCCTAATATGACTCGAAGAAGTGGGCCTTCGGAGGAGGTAACGGAGATATCAGAGGCCTCGGAGACGGAGGAAGAGGAACCAGCGAGCAGCGGAGACGAAGGAGGAAGGAGCACGCAGTGGAGCGGACAAAGACGAGCGGCAACAAGGAGGAGCAAGCAGGCGAGGATCTGAGGAGTGTGTCTTCAGAGCCGCGACCGCACAGCGACATGCAATAATATAAGAGGTAAGTCTTGCTGGTTGCCAATCATCACGATAAGAGGGGGAGTGAGGTACTTGGTAGACACGGGAAGCACTAGCACTATTATGACCCGTGGGGCACTAGAGAGGCTGTGTGGTAGTGAGAGCGCACCCCGGATTCAGGGATGCGAGTGTAAATTAATTACCCTAGGAGGGGCGTGTAACGTGGAAGGAGAAGCGGTCGTTGAGTTAAACCATTGGGTAGGTAAGAAGGGGAGTTTGAAAGTGCACATTGTTGGGAACATAACTCGGGAATACCAGGCGATAATAGGGTGCGACCTATTCGGACAAGTAGGGATTAAAGTCGAGTACAGGAATGGGACTTGGAGGATCAAGTTAGGAGGACAGAGGTACAGAAGTACGGAGAGCATAAGGGGTACGAAAGCGCGGATAGGAGCGGTAAATAGAGTCGAGGACTGGAGGAAGTCCATAAGAGTAGAATACGAGGATATCTTCTTCAAGGAGGGAGAGATGCTAGGCGTAACGGGAAGAACAGTCCACGAAATACCACTAAAGCAGGAGCGGGTGTCATACGTAAAGGAGAGGCGATATCCACAAGTACTTAGACAGCATATTCGGGAAGAATTGGAGAGTTTAAAAAAGCAGGGTATAATAGTCAACAGCACCTCTCCATACAACAGTCCATTGTGGGCGGTGAGGAAAAAGGGAGTGCCGGGCGAGACAGAAGAGAAGTACCGAGTTTTAATAGATTATCGGAAGCTGAATGAGAACAAGATAGACGAAAAATACCCGATCTCGAGATTCGAAGACATATTGGACAGGCTGAGTGGGGCGGTGATATTTAGTACGCTGGACCTCAAAGCAGGTTATCACCAAATAAAGATGCACCCGAAGTATCAACATAAAACAGTATTCACATTCGAAAGGGGGCATTATGAGTTCACCCGGATGCCGTTTGGACTAAAGAATGCTCCGATAACCTTTCAGCGCTTAACGGACGAATTCTTAAGAGGTTTGGATGAAACCGTATGCCAGGTCTATATGGACGACTTGCTGGTATTTAGCAAGACGGAAGGGGATCACGTAGAACACCTGCGAAACGTATTCGAGAGGTTGCGCTGTTTTGGACTAAAATTATCCAGAGAAAAATCCCTACAAGAGCGGATTAATTTTTTAGGCCACACAATTTCGAAGGACACTGTTAGGCCGGACGCGGAGAAAGTAGAGGCTAATGGCGGTTCCGCGAGATGTTAAAGGAATCAGGAGGCTCCTCGGGACGCTTAATTATTATAGGAGGTTTGTGCCGGAAATGGCAGAGTACCTTGTCCCGATCAATAATTTACTGAAAAAGGGGGCTAAGATGATCGTAACACCCGTAATGGAACAAAACATTAGGAAGTGTATGGACCGTTTACAAACAGAACCGGTATTAGCGTTTCCGGACTTCAGTAAGCAGTTCACGGTTACCACGGATGCCAGCGAGTATGCGCTGGGAGCAGTACTGTCGCAGGATGGAGTGGGATGAGAGCGGCCCATAGCATACGCGAGTAGACGCCTTACCGATGCTGAGACGAGATATAGCGCTTTGGAGAGGGAATTGCTCGCGATAGTGTGGGCTATTGATCATTTTCGGCCTTACGTATTCGGAAGAAAGTTCAGAGTCCACGCCGATCACAGGCCCCTTCAATGGGTCGGAAAGAATCCTCTGCGAGGGTCGCGCGATGGAAGGAATTTCTCGGCCAATATAATATTGAAATAGTGTATAAGCCAGGAAAGGAAAATGTGGTGGCCGATTGGCTATCGAGAGCATCGCGTGATGTTCCTAAGTGAATGGACACCGGAAAGGGAAGGAGAGGACGGTGCGAGAGACGTACGGCAGGGAGAGGAGTCCCCCGAAGATGAGAGCTCGACGGAGGAGAGGCCAGCGGAGATGGAAGAAATTGACGAGATCATCAATGATAAGCGTCACCAGGTCATCTGGAAGACTAGGACAGCGGGCATGATGAAAATCGACTACAGCCGCTATGGTAGAAGTAAGGTTCACACAATGTGGTCGCAACCAGGGGTGCGTGAGGATCAAATCTGCAGGGCGCTGAAGGATGCATCGGAGCCAAGGAAGACAAATCATCTCTATGTGGGGAACGCCACAATATGGGAAAAGATTAAGAGGATGTGGAGGTCCGAAAAAATCGGAATAGATAGAATATTTGTCCGATGCAGAGATATGGTGGAGACAATAACGGACGAGGAACGACAAAAGGAAGTGACCCTTGCATATCACCTATTGCATATGGGAAAACGAACCATAGGGGAGTGAACGAAACCTTACAGGCACTACGCAGGAAGTACTTTTGGTGGGGAATGAGGAAGACCATCCAAGAAACAATAGGATCGTGTGAGGTGTGTATGCGCACGAAATACGACAGACACCCACCTCAGGGAAGACAGGAAGAGACACCCACGGGAGACGCACCATTACAAGATCTCCAGATCGACACCTTCACATGGAGAGGGTATAAGTGGGTAACCATAATCGATACCTTTAGCAAACTTGCTATGGCGTACCAGATATTGGAGAAATCGTCCGATGCAGCTTTAGAAGCTATCCAAACATGGATGCAATTTTACGGGGTACCTGAGAGAGTCTCCTCGGATGGAGGAAGGGAATTTGATAATAGCACAATGAGGGAGGAGGCAAAACGCTTGGAGATAAACTGGCAATTCAATACAGCAGGGCACCCCAAAAGCAGAGGTAGCATCGAGCGGCTGCATAGTACCTTGAGCGACCATATATGCGTGTATCAGGGAGAAAAAGGATTGGAGCCCGACATTGCGATGAAAAAGGCGATAATAGCATATAATCATTCAATTCATTCCGTCACTGGGTTCTCACCCTTCGAAGTACTGTTTGGGATGCGGGAACGAAGACGAGATTGCGCGGAAACGGCGACTAACGACCAAGTGGCCGAACAAATAAGTAATAATAGGGTGGAATTAAGGAAGACGTGGGATACAGTACGAAGGAAAATAGAAAGGGAAAAGAGGAAGAGGGTAGATAGAGAGAATCTAAGATTACGCGATCAAATGGGGGATTTGAGAATCGGGACTATTGTGTACCGGAGAAAGGGAACAAATCGAGGGAAGTAATTGACGCGATATGAGGGCCCATTCAAGGTGGTTGCCATCAGGGAACATAATTTGGTGACGATAGAGAGTATGAAGGAGCCTAAAAAGAGACGCACAGTTCATATCGAACAATTGAAACTTCCGCTTGTAGGAGCAGAAAAAGAATAAATGAACCGTGGTGCCCTCTTTTCTGCACCCAGAAAATATTTTTTTTTTGCTTTTGCTGTTCAATGTAAAAAGAGTTTGTATATAGGAAAAAGTTCTGTTTTTTTTGTGATTCCATTGTATGTTTTTAAGAATCCTGTTTTTGTGTTATTGTATATTTTGCTCTGTAGTTTTAAGTGAAAAGAAGTATATTTGTTTTACTCATAGAGTAGTGTCTCTGTTGTAAAGACAATGCAAGAGGACTCCTCAGTTGGTTGTATTGCTATTATCATGATATTTTGTATTTTTTTTTATTATTATTGTATTAAGTGTACAGGAAACAAGGTGGTGAGGCTGATACAGTTCACTTCACCCGAAAATTAAAAGTTTTCGAAATGCTTTTCGTAAACTGGTGGGGGAGAGATAAGGACAGGAGTCGGGCAGTATCAGCCTTAATACCTTCCTGGTATGTAAACAAAGCTCTGAAGTGTATATAAGAAGGATTACTTCACAAATAAAGCAGTATTGTTTCTGAAGCCGTGTGAGTCATTTAACAGCTCCTTTTCTCCTTTTTTTTTTATCGTTTCATTTCAAAGTCGCATAAGTTATATATATATATATTAGGCCAAAGGTCACCAAATATACATAGTTTTTATATCCTGTATTCTTTATTCAACATTTCGGCTTCAGGAGCCATTTTAAAGATCCTGCAAAACTAATTTTAATTTAGCGAATGAATACCCTAGTGAGGAGCAACAGTTTTCTTGATATCGTCTGCGAAAGAGGTATATAAATCGAGAACTAATAATATTCTTTTTAAAGATAATATTAACAATCTATACTAATTTATTATTTTTTGTATTACAATTTTTTAGAAGTGAAAAAACGACATTCTTTAAAATAAAAGAATGCCTAAAGAACGAATCATATTGCAATGATAGATTTTAAAAATTTTATGGTGCGGTGCATGGTAGGTAGATGATATAAATTTATTTATTTTATATATTTGTTTATTTAGAAATATTACATTCTGTCACATCAAGGACATTTATAATAGTGTTCAGAGAAAGCACACTCACACTCTATTTACAATAAAAAAAAAATAATAATACAGAAACTTAATAATAATAAATACAATAAAATAAAATAAAAATAAATACAATAAAATAAAATAAATGTATATAAACAAAAGAACTAACCTAATCATACACACTCGGGCTTGAGTGGAGGATCTGGCCATTGCCAAAACTCCAATAGATGCTTATTTACAAAAGGTCTCTGGGCCACTGCCGCTTCAACCTTCGAGGAGGATTGTAAGGATGGGTGGTGCTGGATAGAGATTGTGCAAGGGGATTTGGATGATAGGTAAGGTTCTGGTGAAATTTGGAGAATTTTTCTGGAATAAGGTCTAGGACAAATGGGATATTAAGGTCATGGTGTAGGATTTTGTTATTTACATAGAACGGAGCATCAACTATTGTTCGAAGGACTTTAGATTGAAAGGATTGAATACGTTTGATGTTAGAAGCTTTTGCTGTCCCCCACAGTTCAAGTCCGTATGTCCATATAGGTTTCAGTATTGTCTTGTAGATAAGTAATTTGTTTTCAATAGAAAGTTTGGATTTTCTGTTTAGTAGTCTGTATAGCTGGCCGTATCGTCGGTTGAGTTCTTGTCTTTTGAGTCTAGTATGTGGGTTCCACGTTAGTCTTCGGTCTAAATGAAAGCCAAGATACCGGACTGTGTCTGAGTAAGGAAGCTGGATGGAATTAAAGTGTACTGGTGGACAGGAACTGCGTCGGAGTGTAAAGGTAATATGTTGGCATTTAGATTCATTAACTTTAATGCGCCAGTTATTACACCAGTGCTCAATCAAGGTGAGGTGGTTTTGGAGATTTAAGGATGCTATGTTGGGATCTGAGTCGGATGATAGAATGGCGGTGTCATCAGCAAAAGTTGCCAGGAAGGTATCGGGATGGACAGGGATATCGGCGGTAAAGAGGATGTAAAGGACGGGACCCAATACGCTACCTTGAGGAACACCTGCCTCAATTGGATAGCAATGCGAAAATTCAGTACCGCAACGAACTCGGAAGGTACGATCTGAGAGGTAGGAACGGAGAACAAGGTACAAGGACTGAGGAAGATAGTTTTTCAGCTTGGAAAGAAGCCCGGCGTGCCATACCCGGTCGAAAGCTTGAGCTATGTCCAGAAATGCACCCGAGCAATATTGCTTGCTTTCCAATGCTGCGGAAATATGATCAACCACTCGGAGTCCTTGTTGGACTGTAGAGTGTTGTGAACGAAATCCGAACTGATGGGAAGGAAGAGTTTGGGATTCTATAAAGGGTAGGATGCGTTTCAGGAGGATCTTTTCAAAGATTTTTGAGAGAATCGGAAGAAGGCTAATTGGTCTGTAGGACGTTGAGGTGTTGGGAGGTTTGCCTGGTTTCGGAAACAGGATAATAGTGGAATGTTTCCACAAAAGAGGAAAGTGGGTGGTTCGTAGGATGCTATTGTATATGTATGTAAGGAATATGACAGCTTTAGGAGGGAGTTGTCTAAGGATCTGAGAGGTAAGGAGGTCGTATCCAGGTGATTTACGGGTAGGTAGTTTTTGTAAGAGGAATTTGACCTCAGAAGGATTAACTGCTTTAGGCGGTAAGGAGAGTGGGATGGGTGAATTAAGGAATTCCTCTACTGCTGACGTGTGGGTGGGATTGGATTCTGGATGAGAGGTGAATGTAAGGGAAAGGTGTTTGGCGAATTCTTCGGCTCTATCTTCGTCAGATGCTGCCCAAGAGCCATCACCTCGACGGAGAGGATGTGATATATGATGGGGTTTTAGGATATGTTTGGTGGTCTTCCATAGGGAATTGTCATGAGAAGAGAGGGAAGTGAGGTAGGAGTTGAAGGATTGGGATCTGAAGGTGGCCAATTCTATCTTTAGTTTTTTGCAAAAATAATTATAGGATTGGCGATCGGTGGGGTGTCTAGTACGTTGCCATAATAATCTGGCACGGCGTTTGGTATGGATTAGGTCTATGAGGTGTTGAGGTAACTTATTTTTCTTAGGAGTTCTTGAGGAGTGGTTTGGAGAGGAAGCAGTCCAGATTGCTTGTTGGATAGTGGTGGTAAAAAAGTGTACGGTATTGTCAAGGTCATCTGGGGTTTTCAGGGTCATTCTGAGGTCAATTTTATCGGTAAGGATTTGGTGAAAGAGTTTCCAGTTAACTGGGCCTCTGATGAAGGACGGTGGAGAAGACTTAGGAATAGGAGCTAGAGATAATTGGAGTAATAATGGACTATGATCTGAGGATAGTTCGGCAAGAGGGGTAAGGGAATGATTGAGGGGACCTAAGCCACTGTGGATGAAAAAATCAAGGATATCGGGATTGCGGTTAGGATCTGTGGGCCAGTAGGTAGGTGAGTTGGGTGGAAGGAGACTGAAACGTTGGGTATTGAGTGCAGACAGAAATGTTCTGCCACGAGAATTCGTGGTTCTTGAACCCCAAACTTGATGCTTGGCATTTAAGTCTGCACCCAGGATGAAATGATGACCTAAGGAGTTGAGGAGAGAACTGAACTGGACTTTGGATATGGAACTGTTAGGAGGGCAATATGCTGATGCAAGGGTGACTGGAAAGGAGAAGGCTTTGATTACAATAGCGGTTGACTGTAGGAAATCTTGAGTAGGTAATGGGAGTAAGTGATGGGAGAGGGATTGGTATACGATGACAGCAGTGCCGGCATGTGCTCTGCCATCAGGGTGGTCAGTACGGTATGTTAAATACTGTGGGATTTTTAAATGCTGTTTTATGGTCAGTCGAGTTTCTGTAATTAGGGCTACGTCAATGTTCTTGTCTTGTAGTAAAGCTGTTAGTTCGTCAACGTGATTTCTAACATCATTCGCATTCCAAAGGAGAATGGACATGGGTTTTGGGATGTGCGTCATTAAGGATTTTTCAAAGGAGGGATGAGGTGAGATACGAGATTTGTAAGGAGTGATATGAGTGGAGTGACTATGGATTTGAAATCGGTTAGGAAAGATGCTAACAAACTAGTGAGATCTGTTGCATTTGAAGGAGGAGGAATATGAGGAATTTGAGGTTGTTGATGATTATGTGTGTTAGGATGAACAGAATATTGAGATTGGGGCTGAGGTAGTTGCTGCGGCAGGGCTTCACATGTATTATTGGGGTTCTTACCTCCAAGTAGTTCGGAGTATGATAAATTATTGTTAACAATTCTAGAAGGTTCTCTTCTTGGTCTGGTTGTCTCATCTTGAATCCGGTTCTTCTGGTATCTGGATTTGAGGCTCTTATAGGTTTGGCAGCCTTTGTAGTTGGCCGGGTGTCCCTCCTGGCATAGTGCACACACTGCAGGATCTTGTATTGGTTTGGTGCACTCCACAGATTTGTGCTGTTCACCGCATTTCACGCAACGCGGCAGATGGTGACAATAAGTTTTCGTGTGGCCATACGCCTGGCAATTGTGGCACTGCACAATTTCCTTCTTGGGGTATGGCTTCTCTATCTTCACGATAGTGTAGTACAATCTCTTGATATCATATATTTTTTCAATGCCAGGTGATGGCTCTAGATCCACGAAAAATAAAGGTAGTGGAACTTTATTACTCACTCCTGGCTGCTCCTTATTCTCCTTCAGAACGTTGGTTACCTGACGCACTTTGAAACCAAGCGTCGCTAGTTCTTCTTTTATCACTTCAGTTGGGGTTGAGGAGTGTAAATTTCTTACCACCACTCGTAGCGATCTCTCCTGTTTCAGCTGGTACGTGTGGAAATTTGCATTCGTTTCTGACAGGTACTTCACAATTTTTCGGTAGGCTTCTGCAGTATCAGGTGTTATTTTTGTGTCGTTAGTCCTGTTGAGGCAAGAATAACTGCCGGAGCAGATTTCGTTTAGCTGTGTACACAGTAGTTGAAAATTTTTGATATTTTTTACAAATATCGGAGGAGGCCTTGGTTCCCTGGGTACTGCTGCTGACTCCATTACTTCTCTGTCATTATGAAGCACTTGGAACGGGTTTGGAGTGAAGAAAGGAGATTCTTCAACCATTTCTTGCGAAGAGGTACCTGGTTGAGGCTGAGGTTCTGTATCTGAAGTTTTCACTGTGGTTATTGGAGCTATTTCTCACAGGCAGCGACGAGTTTTTTGTTTCACTGGTGAATCACGAGGGGTACTAACGCCGTCTGACCGAGTCCTCTTAGTGGGCACCTTACTGGACATCACTGCCTGACAATGCCGCATATCATAAGAGAAGAAAAAAAAAAATAAAATAAAATAAAACAAAAAAAAAAATTAAAAAAAAAATGTAGCAAACTGTAAATAACAACTGCTCTGGTGTACACTTCAACTATATTCAGTAAATAATCAAAGAGATTCCGCTGAAAAATAGGCAACAACTGAGAGAAGATTTCAGAACACGTCCTTCGCATCAGCCGATCCACAGCTGATATAAATTTATTAAAAATTTAAAATAAATTTAAAATAAATTTTGGACTATTTGTGTTACTGATAGTTGTTAAATAAGATGTGTCTGATAAGGATGTATTTGAATTGTAAAAACTAAATTAAAATTAGTTTTGCAGGATCTTGAAAATGGCTCCTGAAGCTGAAACGTTGACTAAAGAATACAGGATATAAAAAATGTGTATATTTGGTGACCTTTGGCCTAAAATATATATAAAAAAATTATGAGAAAATGGCACCTAACCTGAAGGATGTGACTAGAAAATTATATATATATATCTTACTAAGTTTTGCTGCGAGTATCTTCTGACAGACTTCTGTCTTCAACAGATGCAATCCTACAACCTTCAAACCGGTGTGAGATCTGGCGGTAGTGGCTCCCCAGCCGTAAGCTTTACATTCTATTTTGTCTTTCGTATATTGATCGAGCAAATCTGAAGTTTCTGTGAAGTTTCCTTCGGGTAATTTAGCAGGTCGAGTTTTTCCGTTGAATGCAATATCACTTGATACGGCAATGGCTCCGTAATCACAAAATAATTCTGTAGGATCATAATCTGAGTGAACGAAAAATTTTCGAATATTTTTAATAATTCCTCTTTCTGTATAACTGCTTCCACAACTTATTAAATAATTTTTCGGCAATGCTACTGAATATCCTTTCTTCTTCCTACGGTCATCTGAAAGTTACAATCTAATATACATGGTGTTTCGTAATTGCACGGCACTATTTTAGGTATGTGTTCACTAACACAAAATAAACAAAAAAGTTCATATTAACATATATCTCAAACTCATTTATTAAACATATATAAAAGGTTAAGGATTTATTATTACTATTTATTTATTATCATTACAACATTCAGAGTAACTGTTCAAAGGAGTCAATGCAATTCAACAATACGGAGACTCCTTTGAACAGTTACTATGAATGTTGTAATGATAATAAATAAATAGTAATAATAAATCTTTAACCTTTGCTATATGTTTAATAAATGAGTTTGAGATATATGTTAATATGAACATTTTTGTTAATTTTGTGTCAGTGAACACATACCTAAAATAGTGCTGTGCAATTACGAAACACACTGTATAAAAGGAATTTTTCTCTAATTGTTACGGAATGAATATTATTTCATGAAAATTTTTACTAATTATGTATAGTGACTAGTCAATATATTTTGGTGAGAAGGGTGGGTGAAGGGCCAAATCATAACATTTTGGAACAATTTTTATGACATAATTTCAATAGTTATGACATAATTTCACCAAATTTAATTTACCAACATTTTTTGGATTTGAAGTTGTAATTTTGCCACTTTACAACAAATATATTCTGTTCTATTTAGATGCCTTATAGTTATGATAAATTTCCATTTCTATTTCTATTTCTATTCTATTGCATTTATATTTTTGGATAAAATGTTTTACCACAATTTTAACATTTTGAAGCGAGTTCTCACGTTTTTAAATTTCCAATAGTTTAGATTTTCGAATTTCGGGAGAGGTTGACATCCCCCTTGTTCCTCCTTAAAAATGTTTCTGAAAGTATCTCAGTACAAAGTTATACTTATTTATTATCAGTACCTCATCTCTGTATCTGATACTCTTTATTAAACTCTATAAAATTCCTATTAAGTGGTTTTAGAGGTGAGAAGAACGTAAATCAACTTTGTTGCTCTTTAAAAAATTGTAATATTTATTCAAAACCTGTCTGGTATCTAGAGTATATTTTCGTTTTTTTATTGAAAAACATAGTTGATATTTGTTTTACGGACCACAAAGAACCCTTAAATACGAATTTTGAAGCAATCGAAAAATTAAAATTTTCTGCACAAAATTTGTGCCTAGGCCGGCATTCACAATGTTGTCGACGACTACAAAAATTGTGATAACTTTACAATACTTTCACCGATACATACGAAAATTATCAGGTAATTAGGCCTCTGTATGCTACACGACATGGTTTAAACCCATTGTAAACAAATTAAAACTAATGACATAAAATAAAAATAGGCTAGAAGTTTTTCTTAATTTATAGCTTGAAATGAAATGAAATCCAAAAGTTATTGGTTTCGGTTGGAAGAGCAGTGTTTCCGATCCAACTTTCCGACAGTTGTAGTAAAGTTGAATTTGAGGAATGTCTAGGGGACTTTTAATTGCTTTAGTTGACGATTGGAAAAAAAATCGTCCAAGAAAATCAAGTTATATAATTTTTAATTATTACTTATAAAATATAAATATAATCAAGTTATAAAGTATTTATAATTCATATAATACAATAGTCCATATTTTTTTGCTTATTTTACAGAAATTAGTTCTGCGCAAACGCTTGATTTGAATGTTCCATAGTTCTTCTATTTTTTAGTAGAATAAGTGCTCAGTTTTACTTAAAAAAACAGGTAGGCTGACATCAAAACAAAAGGAACAACAATGGACTAACACCACAGTGACTAGTGTTGATATTTACTCTGTACTATTACAATTTTTTTATTATTTATTTTTTTAATATTACTATCTGTCTCAAAGGAAATTTATAATAGTGTTTAGATATCACATTCTTGATATCTAAATATAATAGTGTTTAGATTCACATCAAAGAGCTTGCGGATGGGTTGTGGGAGTAGGTGGCGGGAACGATGAAATAGCTTAAGGGTACCTATTGACTTACTCGAGATGAGAGCGATATGGATTTTCCAGGAGATGTTTTCGTCTATGGTGATTCGTAGGTTTTTAACGGAGGAGCTGAATGTGATAGGATGATCGTTGATGACTGAAGGAGGAAGGAAGGAGATGTATTTAAGCATAGAACAGGAACCTATGGTAATGATATGAGTTTTCATCGCGTTTAGCTTTAAATTATTCAGACTTGCCCAGGCACTGTTCCTATCTAGGTCTGCCTAAATATTGGCGAACGCGACTAGTAGCTCAGAAGGGTGAAAGGATAAATAGATTTGGAAGTCATCAGCGTATAAATGGTGTGAACAGTGGTAGATGGATTTGGAAAGATCATTTATTTAAAAATTGAAAAGGAGAGGGGAAATGCTCGAACCCTGGGCCACTCCAGAGGACAGTGTAAGGAATGAAGATAGGGGTTGGTTTGGTATGCTGACTGCTTGAGTTCTGTCGGATAGGAAAGACTGCAACCAAAGGATAGAGCTCTTGGAGAAGGGTAGAGATTTTAATTAATGTAAAGTATAGAGTGGGCTAAGGAATCAAAAGCTTTGGAAAAGTCTTGAAGTATTAACGCAGTTAACAGTTTTTCGTCCATTGCGGTATATAAGTCATTGGTAATTTTTAGTAGGGTGGATTGTGTGGAGAAGCTAGGACGAAAACCAGATTGGAGAGGATCAAGTAGTTTGTAATACAATAATATTTACTCACGCTAGACGACTGTTTGTCACCGTTGACCACTGTTGTGTTGTTTGTCCTTAATACTCAGAAGCTTAGGAGGATTAATTGCCGCTACTCAATCCACTGCTAGTAAAACACGATCTTTTTCTGTAATAATTTAATAAGCCGTAAAAAATATGAAGGACGTAAATAAACTTGGTTGACCGTGAAAATAGATGAAAAAAAAATAAAAATTTAGAAGAAATAACCGAGGGTACGAATATTAAAGAGAAAAAACTGTAGGAGCGAAGTGAACTGCTTACCGTCTCAGGCCATTCTTTATTATTTTTATTTTAGTTATTATTTACATATTGTATGAATGATTAATGTAGCCTTATTATTAATGCCCTTAGTGGTAGAAAGTATTGGGCTATGTATGTTCTTCATTGCGACCCGAAAATTCCCCAGCACAGATGTACTTAGGAAGACAAATCAAGACTCGATTAGATGCACTGTTTTCAAACAGGTAAGACACTCTATCCTGTTCCTCATCCTCGATTTAATTAATTTATTGTGGGGAATAGTGTGTGTGTGTGTGTGTGTGTGTGTGTGTGTGTGTGTGTGAAATGGTTTACGAAAAATAGAGAAATGTAACATTGGAATAATCGATGAAACAGCTGGATGATAACACTATATTGCGAAGCTTGATGATTGTTAACACCTTAAAAAGTAGATAGACAAACTTCATGATTGCAAGATTCCTTAGGCATCAAAAGCATCCTCATAAGTCGAGATATCACATAATGACAGGCTTCTATTGGCTACTACATGGTGCCATGGTGTTAGTATTGAAGACAACGATTAACCTCAATCTCCTAGATAGACCGCCAAACCCAGTGGCTACTTCTGCACCGGGGTATACAGTTCCAACACCTCCCAATTTCCGTAGATCTCAACGTCAGCCAACGTTGAAGTCAACGGAGACCGCATTCCTATCTGCAAGATTACATGCGAGGTACACTTAGTATTAGTACATTTTTCTTTAATATACAATAATTAATATTACTAACGCAAATAACCTTAATTACTTATCATGTAGTGATCCAAAGAACATATTTAACCTGTAATATAAGACACACAAATAGACAATATACGACAGCCTCTTTTAGTGTGTTAATGCAAAAGAAACTTTTGAATATGAATACATCGGATATAGCTACTATATTCACTTACAATCAGTTATACAATGAGCAGCTGTCAATAAATATGTTTTTGTTATTATAACAGCTCCGCATATATGAAGTGCAAACCTCCCTCTTCTTCTCTGTAAAGATGCTATAAATGGTGCATTGATGATATTTACCGTGTGCCCTCCAACTATTCGAAGATTAGGAATAATGCTACTTTTATTTCTTACAGCCTTACAAAAGAGGGTATTTGTTAAAATGAAAAATAACTGATAAACTAAAAGTATCATGGCATAAATATTGCCTGATCAATGATTTTATAAACATCTGTTCTCCAACGTTGCTTATCTATATATACATATGCACCGATTAAAAAGATATCAATTTTCAACCCTTAACAATTGTTGAATAACAGTCTATAATTATAAGAAATTTGAGAATACTTTATGTTTATTTTTCTAATTTTCTTTTTTAAATTAGTCATGGATAACCGACATTTTTCTTATAATTATAGACTGCTATTTTCGTTGAAAACTCTGTTTCGAACATTTTTACGATCGCAATACGTACCCTTAATATATATTACTTATATAAACAGGTAAATGAAACATGGTCATTCTGAATTTACTGAAAACAAATTCTCAAAAAAGCTTTCTTTGGTGGATAAATAATATAAATAAGGATTTCGTTAACTTGAATTTTATTTGATTTGTATATATAATTATATATATATATATATATATATATATATATATATATATATATATATATATATATATTTTTTCAAGTTAATTTATTACTAGCCATATTTACACCAATTTAAAAAAAATTTTTGTCACTTAATGACTACTCATCACAATGACGACGTTTCGGCTCGTCGAGCCATTTTCAAGTCTAATAATTTTTTTTTCATTTACAATCATATATTAACTTTAACATATTTCAAATTATAAAGATTCTTATTATGTACCTAAAATACCCATCATGTACCTGTCATTTTCACTTATGCGAATTGCAAGCGTCTACTCATAATAAAATTCCTTATTATTGTCATGTTCACCTTTAATTATTTAACAACATTATTATTACTCAATTCTTTACTATTAAATGATTCAAAATAAGTTAAAATTACCTTGTTTCTGAGTCACCCACATGTCATCCATCTCATTTTTATTCAGTGACTGGTTATTCTTATAGGAGTAGGGGAAGACTATTTATTATGAACATATATAATGCTGTTACTCAATATTACATGTGGATCTATTTTAAGTAATATTAGATGATTTATTTCAAATTTTGATTTTTTCAATTGAACTAGCGTAAAAAGTATTCATATTATCCACGTCTGTATGATTATTTACTGAGTTTTTTTAAGTTTTTAGTTATGTATATTGCTTCTTTAATTCTACGTTTATTCGTATTTCTTTCATTATGTAGGATTTTGGCATTTTTGAAATCAAATTCATGTTTAGTTTGCATATTATGTTGAGAGAGTCCAGTAGCTAATTTAATTTTTGTGTTTTTTGAATTACAATTTTGTTTATGCTGTTTAGCCTTTTTTCAAACCATTGGGATGTCTGTCCAAAATATGCTTTGTTGTTGCAATTTTTACAATTTATTTTATAAATAATATTCGTTAATTTATCGATAGGTACTTTATCTTTAGTTTTCGAATAAATTGTATCTAATTTATTAATTGGCTTGCTTGCAAATTTAATTTAATTTACATCGTATTGTTTAAATGTTCTTTCAATTTTATCAGTTAAGTTTCTAATATATGAGACGCTAAAATATTTTTTAGGTTGTTGTTTGTTCCCATTACATTTTTCAATTTATGTCTTAATGTCATGTATATCGTTCATGGAAGTTTTTGTTTTACTGCATTTTCAGTTTTAAAATAATTTGTTATTAAATTCGGTTCTTTATTAATTTTAATATTTTGCTTCACTTTCACTTCGCTCCTGTCATCGCTAATATCAATAATCTGTTTGTTACTATTGTCATTTATAATTAACTTTTTATTTTTATACCATAATTTATTTATTAATCGAATGGGGTACCAATTTTCTAATAGAATTTGATATATTTGTGCTATGATTTCTTTTATATGATTTTGATCTGTTATTAATTTTGCCTTATTTATTAAATTTTTAGCTGTGTTAATTATTATATGTTTTTTGTGGTTACTGTGACAATTTAGGATTCTATCACTAGTTATTGTTTTTTTGCACCATGCCGTGCTAAGATCGCCACTTTCGTTTCTGTGAATATACATATCAAGATATCTTATTTTGTTGTTATTCTCAATTTCCATTGTGAATTTTAGTTTATTTGATATATCATTTAGTTTATCAAGAAAATTAACAGATTCATTTTTATTTATTATTGCAAGTATATCGTCAACGTATTTTATAATAAGCTTCGGTTTTTTTCCCCAGATCATATCATAAATTATAGCATTATCTATTAGATTGTTCAGATATATGCCCGAAAGATTGATTGACATACATCCGCCCATCGGTAGACCATTTTTCATTTTGTAATAATTATTATTATAGGAGAAATAGCCATTTTCGCAAATTAAATTGATTCCTTCCATAAAAACGATTTTATCTTTTATTTCTGTGTACGGTTCTATTTCATCCCATCGTTTTTCCAGTATTCTATATATTTCATTAAGTGGAACATTCGTAAATAGGGATTCCGCGTCATAGCTTACTAGATTTTCGTTTTCTTCTATCCTATTTATACTATTAATTTTTTATTTTACTTGCATTGCATTATTCATATCGTATCTATTATTATTGTTTAAATTGTTTAAGGCTGAGTTTAGGAATTTAGCCATTTTTTCAGTAATGACATTTATATTATTTACAATTAGTCTAAGAGGTTTGTCATTTTTATGTAATTTACTCAGACCATGTATTCGTGGTATTGTATAATGTCTAGTTATGAGTTTTTCTTTATCCTTTTCATTTATAAATTTCATTTTCAATAATTTATTTATATACGTCAAGGTTTTATCCTGGATTTCATTTGAAGGATCTTTCCTAAGGCATCTATCTTGCTAATTTATTAAATAAGTTATTTGTTTTTACTTCATAATTTGTCAGAAATGAGGTATTAAAAACATTCTCCAAAGGTAAAATTTTTTTCAGCAAGTGTTGCGGTATCGTGTCCGAGTATTTACATTTTTTTAAATAAAATATTTTATTATTTATCAATATTACTCAATTCTTCTTCGGTGCATACTATTATTTTCAATTTTTATTATTTATCTTTAAAATTTTTGAAAAATTGTTAAGAAATTTATAAGTACATGATAGGTTTACATTACCATTTATTGTATTCACAATTGTAAATTTCCAATTCTTCCATACTTCGTCCTTCGGCATGTTTTCTGGGTCGTTGTTAGGCCTCCCAGTTAATAATATTCACAATATTACTCAATTCTTCTTCGGTGCATACTATTTATTTTCAAGTTAATTTATTATTAGCCATATTTAAACCAATTTAAAAAAAAATTTTTTGTCACTTAATGACTACTCATTTTAGACTTGAAAATGGCTCGACGAGCCGAAACGTCGTCATTGTGATGAGTAGTCATTAAGTGACAAATTTTTTTTTTAAAATTAATTTGAAAATAAATAGTATGCACCGAAGAAGAATTGAGTAATATTGTATATATATATGTATAAGTTAAACGTTGCGGGCTTTAAACACTTAAAAAAAAGAGTAAAGGTTCAACAAATAACACGCATGAAGTCAGAAACAAGACTGCTTTATTCCTCCTTATAATCCTCTATATATACATTCTATGTTGTTTACATAACTGCTTTTGGTATTAAAGCTAATACTGTCCCGCTCCGTACCTTAACTCGCCCCCCCCAGTTTACGGATACTCTTCGTAAACTTAAAAAAAATAAAAAAACATAAAAAAAATAAACTCATATATATACAACGACAAGGTTCTCTTGCCCACATTATAACACAGGTACGGAGTGTTCAGTACTTACAACCTAATCTAATGAAACACAAACAAAAATATTCCTTATATATCAAAATAATAATAAAAAAAAAACACTTTCCTCTTTACATTTTTCTCACAAATGAAAGGCGTATTTCACTGCTTTCAAAATATACACAAAGTTATGTAAGAACACTATATACAAAACAAACAAAACAAAACAAAAAAAAATCTTCTTTCCGGAGACGAGGGCACTCCAGTTCTAAGGTTTTTGTGACTCTGTAATCGGAAATTTTAATTGTTCTATGTGAACCCGTCCTTCGTTTTTTTGGTTCGTTAACACTCTCAATCGTCACCACATTATGCTCTCTAATGACTATCACCCTGAATGGACCCTCATATCTCCGCACTTCCTTTCCCCTATTCGAGCCTAATTTGCGATACCCCGATTTTCAACCCCCCCTGTTACTTAGTTCACTTTGAGATTTTCCCGCGCCACCCTTTTTCGCTTTTCCCCCTCTATTTTTTCCTTAACCTTCCCCCAGAGATTACCCAGTTCCATTTTATTACTAACCATTCGTTCTGTCATTTGCTCATCTGCAGCTGTACCTCCCCAGTCCCGTTGCCGCCCGCGTAAACCGAAGAGAATTTCGAATGGAGAGAACCCTGTTGTCGTATGTATAGAATGGTTGTACGCTGCCACCGCCTTCCGCATTGCCACATCCGGTTCCAACCCTTTTTCCACCTGATACACCCTTAGATGGTCACTCAGAGTGCTGTGGAGTCTCTCTATACTTCCCCTGCTCTGGTGGTGCCCTGGAGTATTAAGATGCCACCTGACACCTACGTTCTTCATTTCCGCTCTGATTTTGGCATTGTCAAACTCTCTGCCCCCGTCGGATGTTATGCGATCGGGTACTCCGTAACATTGGAACCACGTCTGGAGGGCTCCTAAGACTGCCTCTGCTGATCGCTCCTGTACCAGGTACGCCATTGCCGCTTTGCTAAAGAGGTCTATGAGCGTGACCCACTTATACCCTCTCCACGTGAACGTATCCACTTGCAAGTCGCTTAGTGGTGCATCGAACGTGGGTGTCTCCTCTTGCATCGTTCTTGGGGGGTGCCTGTCGTACTTTGTGCTCGCGCACACCCTGCAGGACCCTATGAGTTCTGCGATCGTTTTCTTCATCCCCCACCAAAAATATTTCCGACGGAACGCTTGAAATGTCTCCTGCGCCCCGCGGTGGTTGGTCTTGCCCTGGTTGTAAGCAAGTGTTATGTCCTTCTGCTGTTCTTCATCCCGCACTGTATCAACCATCAGTTTGCAACGAATGAACGTCCTATCCATCCCTAATCGCTCATCCCGCCATAGCCTCTTTATCTTCTCCCAAATCGTTTCATTCCCCACATATAAGTGGTGAATTTTCCTTGCTTTCGACGCGTCTTTGAGAGCTCTGCAGATCTGGTCCACGCTGGCTCCTGGTTGCGACCAAATGGTTGTTATTCGGCTGTTGCCGTACTTGCTATACAGTATCTTCATCAGACCCGACGTCCTGGTCTTCCAGATGATCTGGCGGTTCTTATCGTTGACGATTTCCTCCCGTTCTTCCATGTCCACAGGCCTCTCTTCCGCTGGACTCTCTTCTTGCTGGGTATCACCTCCATCCACATTTTCTTCCACCGCTTGTACCCCCTCTCCCTCTGGCGTCCAGTCCCTCAGGAATCGTCTCACGCCTCCCGATGATTCCGCTGTATCCTCCTCTATGGCATTCATAGTTAGCGCTCTCGATAGCCAATCCGCCACCACATTCTCTCTTCCGGGCTTGTACACAATATCCATATTGTACTGGTTAAGAATCTCCTACCAGCGTGTGACTTTAGCCGAGGATTCTTTTAGTTTTCCTACCCATTGTAGGGGTCTATGGTCCGTCTGCACGCGGAATTTCCTCCCAAAAACATATGGTCTAGAATGGTCGATAGCCCATACGATCGCTAACGGCTCCCTCTCCAGCGCACTGTATCGCGACTCTGCCTCCGTAAGTCGCCTGCTGGCATATGCTACGGGGCGATCCCCCCCATTTCCATCCTGGGATAACACAGCCCCCAACGCGTATTCGCTAGCGTCCGTTGTGATCCTAAACACTTTCGTAAAATCCGGGAATGCTAATACTGGCTCCTCTTGCATCCTCGCCATGCATTTTCGAATGTTGTCTTCCATTATGGGGGTTACTATCACCTTGCTGCCTTTCTTTAATAAATTGTTGAGGGGTACGAGGTATTCCGCCATTTCGGGCACAAATCGTCGATAATAATTAAGGGTTCCCAGCAATCTGCGAATCACTTTTACATCCCGAGGTATTGCCATCTTCTTAATCGCCTCCGCTTTCCGCGCGTCAGGTTTGACTCCTTCAATCGATATCGTGTGTCCTAAAAAATGTATGTGGTCCTGCCCTTACAAACTATTCTCGCTGGACAGTTTCAACCCAAATTGTCTGACTCTCTCAAATACCCTACGTAGATGCTCCACGTGTTCCGCCTCGTTTTTACTAAAAACCAACAGGCCGTCCATGTAAATTTGGCACATCCCTTCGTCAATTCCCCTTAGGAACTCGTCCATTAACCGCTGGAATGTTATAGGGGCATTCTTGAGACCAAATGGCATTCTCGTAAATTCGTAATGCCCCCTCTCGAACGTGAATGCTGTCTTCAACTGATCTTCCGGAAGCATCCTAATCTGATGATATCCCGCTTTCAAGTCAATAGTACCGAATACCGTTGCCCCGCTTAACCGATCTAAAATGTCCTCAAACTTCGGGATTGGGTATTTTTCATCCACCGTATTCTCATTAAGTTTGCGGTAATCGATTACCACACGGTATTTCTCTTTTCTCGCGCTTTTCTTCCTAACTGCCCATAGCGGGCTATTATATGGCGACGTGCTATCTACAATGTATTGGCGAAGGGCCTGCGGATACCTCCTCTCTTTCACGTAGCTCACCTTTTCGTGCTTCAGCGGGATCTCGTGCACTGTTTTGCCCGTCACCCTCAACGTATCTCCCTCCTTGAAGAAGATGTCTTCGAATTACCTTCTCACGACTACTCTCCAATCCTCCGCCCGACTTATAGCTCCCACACGTGCTCTCCGGTCCTCATGCCCCTCTATTGCCATCGTACTCGTATACCTGATTCTCCCCATCCTTATTTTCCACTCCTCCTTTCTATATGCGATTCGCACGCCCACCTTCCCCAACATGTCACATCCTATAATTACCTGGTATTCCCGCGGTATTTCTCCCACTACATGCACCGTAAGTTTACCTCCCTTGGCTGCCCACCTCCTCAAACCTATCTCCACTTCCCCTTCTACTCCACACGGGCAACCCAGGGTGATTAGCTTACAATTACATACCTTGACTTGGAGTGTCCTCTCTCCATCGTACAGCTTCTCCAACACTCCACGCGTCATGATGGTATTGGAACTCCCAGTATCTACCAAGCATCGCACTCCTCCCACCTCTATTATAGGTAACCAGCAGCTTTTACCACTGATATTATAACTTACTAGCGTGCGGTCACCCCTCGCCTGACACTCTCCTCAGATCCTCTCCACGGTTTGCCGGCGTCAACTCCTCCCGCTGCTTCTTCCTAGACTCCTCTCGTTCTCCCGGCCTGCAGGGTGCTCTATCTCTTCTTCTGTCTCCGTGACCATGGATTCCTCCGACGAGTCTCTTGATGACTCACTCCTCCTTGCGTGTATCTTTCTTCTCCTCAATTCCTAGGCATTTACCTCCATCGGCTCAACCCTTTGTGAGCCTTTTCTGGAATATATGTACGGACATTGCCTCGCTATGTGTCCCTCAGTCCCGCACTCAAAACATTTCGTGCGGGGACACTGCGCCACCAGGTGTCCGCTCTTTCCGCAACCGTGGCATTTCCTGTCCTCTCTCCGTTGGCTACCCCTTGCTCTACCTTGTCCTGGTCTTCGTTCAGCTCCGGTGGTCTTTTCTCTCCCGTTGTATGCGGGCTCTCTCCTTCTCCAGGTCGTTGGTGAACTTCTAGGTCTCCTATAGATCACTCTGTTCCATCCTGGTTCCTCCCCCTCTAACAGGGCTTCTTCATCTCGAGCACTGGAATCTACCATTTCTTGGGCGCATTCAATAAACGAACGTTCCCGGGGTAAGCCATCTTTCTTTCCAGTTTTCTTCGCCAATTGCACCTTCAGTATGGTGGACAAAAAGCCCATCTTCGCTTCGACCTCCGGAGCTCCAGCTGTCTCCCGCATCTTCTCGGTGATCCGGTTGTAGTGAGCTACGAGTGTTGCCGCATACTGTCCGTTGGACTGCCGTGAAGACTTCACCTCGCGGAACATCTGATAGATGTCTTCTTCTGTAGTCCATCTGCCACCGCCGTAGGCTTTCTTCAGTTTCTCCTTGACCGTTTCCCACGGCGTCTCTTCATCTGCCTGGATGTGGTTCAGAATACTCCGTTTTACCCTGCACACAAGAGCCGCCTTAAGGGCCTCCGCATCCCCAGCGTTGACGAGGTTCTCATCAATTTTTGCATTTATTCTAGCCACGAGTCGATCTCCACCCTTTAAAAAATGATTGAGCTCACCTATTTCTCCAGTGAAGCGCTCGAGATCGGATATGGCTTCCCTGAGGTCCTGTGAAGTGGCTACCCGGATTTTCATCCATTCTATCGCATTCGCATGCGCCGCGGCAAAGGTTCCCTGCGGTAACGGAGGGATCTCTGGCACATTCATGGGAGCCGGCTGCCTTAAGTCAAATTCAGGCATGCTCGTAACGGTTCTCCTCTGGTTTAAAAAAAACGTACCTCTGCACTCTCACCGTCCCGGGTTTCGGCACCAGTTAAACGTTGCGGGCTTTAAACACTTAAGAAAAAGAGTAAAGGTTCAACAAATAACACGCATGAAGTCAGAAACAAGACTGCTTTATTCCTCCTTATAATCCTCTATATATACATTCTAAGTTGTTTACATAAATGCTTTTGGTATTAAAGCTAATACTGTCCCGCTCCGTACCTTAACTTATATATATATATATATATATATATATATATATATATATATATATATATATATATATATATATATATATATATATAAGTTATGGTTAGAGGTAAGACAATATAACAGTTAATCCTAAGTTAATCCTTTCTATGAAGTGTAAACAAAGTGTAATACTATATATATGGCATTACTAAGACAATAAAGTCAGTATTCTTTGAGTAACCACGTGCTTCATTTCGGAGCCTTCTTCCCTTTTTTTTATTATTTCTTGTTCGAACTGACGGAAGTGGTGCCGAAACCCGGGACCTTTAGATTCAGTCGGGGAAGTAGTTTTTTTTTCTTTTCTCTTTCTTTTCGTTGTTGTTATTAACGTCACAAGAAATAAAAAAGAGGAAGGATGCCGAACGGAATAGGGCAACCACCAGCATCCACCGCACAACAGGTAGCACAGCAGGTAGCATAGGCGACACCGCCGACGGCACCACCAGGAGCACCGTTGGCTCCACCGCCGGCGTTCCCTCCGCTGTCAGAGGCGTTAGCGAGGGATTTTCCTCCACTACCTACGGAAACGTTGGCATCGGCACATGCAACTACGTTAGAGTGGTTGAAGGTGAGAACGGCGACGTCGCAGGATCTTAGGAGAGCGATATCCGATTTGGAAAGATTCGATGGAGGAGTAGGTGAGTTGAATCATTTCCTAAAAGGTGGCGATCGGGTGATATCGCGTATATTGGCTAAGGCGGAGGAAAACCTGATAGACCCGATGGACGCCAATGCATTAAGGGCAGCCCTGGTATGCCGGGTTAAGAGGAGCGTACTGAATATGATTCAGGCGGATGAGGACACTCCATGGAATGTTGTAAAGGATCGGCTGAAGAAGGCGTTTGGAGGAGGTCGATGGGCGCCCGAGGAGGACATATTGCAGATGTTTCGGGAAAGGAAACAGCCTCATCAGACCAACGGGCAATATGCTGCAAATCTGCTGGCACGATTTAACCACGTAACAGAGAAGACGAGGGAAGTGGCTGATGCGGTGGAAACGGGAGCCAGGATGGCATTTTTGTCAACCATCCTTAAAGTTCAGTTAGGGAGAGACACTGGAAAGAAGGATGGACTACCGAGGGACAAGAGCTTTGTGGAGTGTGCTCAAGACATGATAGATGCAAGTGCTCGGGAGGAAGAAGCAGCCCGTGGGGATGAAAGGAACGAGTATGGATGGAACAGGGTTTCGTATAGGAGGGCGGAAACCGGGAGGTTCAAAGCAAGACAGGAGGAGTGGAAGAAAAGAGGAGGAGAGGTTGGTACAAGAGAAAGGCCGGCAATGAGAGAAAGAAAGCCAGGCAAAGAAAGGAAGAAATGGACAAAGGAAGACAGGAGATGTCACGGGTGCGGAAAGATAGGCCACCTAGTGGCGAATTGCCCGCGAACCAGGTGTTTCGAATGCGGAACCGAGGGACACATCGCCAGACAATGCCCGTATATGAGTAGACGGGGGGATGTGGGCCGGGACGAACCAATGGAAGTGAACGCCCAGAGATTGTGGAGAAAGAGAGGAGCAGTATCGGAGTCAGATGAGTCATCAGGGACATCGGGAACCGAGGAAGAGGTGACAGAGATAAGAAGAGCTCGTGGAGGAAGAAGTAGTAGGAGAAGTGGAGAAGGAGGAGCCGTTGCGGACAGGAGAGGAAGATCAGACGAATGAGGAGAGGAGCAGAGGAGAGGCAGCCACGCGGTAGTCAATAATATTGGAGGTGAGTGCGTTGGTTTGCCAATTATAAGTGTTGTGGGGAGGGGGAAGTGTTTGGTAGATACGGGGAGCTCTAGTACAATATTATGTAAAAAGATGCTGGAGGAATTGTGTGAAGGAGAGAGGATACCAGAAATAAAAAATTGTAAGTGTAAGTTGATTACTTTGGGTGGTCCTTGTAGAGTCGAGGGGGAGGTAGAATTAGATCTGGATCGATGGGTGGCCGGAATCGGGAAATTGAGGGTTCATGTGGTGGAGAATATGCCGAGAGAGTACGGAGGCATAATAGGGTGTGACTTATTAAGTAAGGTAAGGCCGAGGATAGATTACAGGAGTACAGGTTGGGTTGTTCGAATGGGTGGGAAGAAGTATCGGTGTAAGCGATTGAGGGTGGACGGGACAAGGAATGTCGGGGCAATAGAACAAGCGGAACATTGGGTACAGAGGATAAAGAGGGAGTACGCGGATATTTTTTTTAAAGACGGGGAAGTGTTGACTGCGACAGGGAAAACAGTCCATGAAATTCCTTTAAAACAGGAGAAAGTGACATACGTTAAGGAACGACGTTATCCGCAAGCGCTACGGAGACACATCAAGGATGAGATAGAGAGCTTGAAGAAGCAAGGCATAATCGTGGATAGCACGTCACCGTACAACAGTCCCCTATGGGCAGTGAAGAAGAAGACCACGACAGGGGAGGAGAAGTATAGGGTAGTGGTAGACTTCAGGAAGCTCAACGACAATACCTTGGATGAGAAATACCCGCTCCCACGATTTGAGTACATCATTGACAGACTGAGCGGAGCCACAATCTTCAGCACTCTCGATCTAAAGGCAGGGTATCACCAGATACGTATGCATCCCAGAGATCAACACAAGACAGCGTTTTCATTCGAAAGGGGACATTACGAGTTTACTCGCATGCCGTTCGGGTTGAAAAACGCTCCTATAACCTTCCAGAGGTTTATGGACGAATTTTTGAGGGGACTGGATGAAGCATTCTGCCAGGTATATATGGATGATCTCCTGGTCTTCAGTAAAAATGAAACGGAACACATTGATCATTTGCGCCGCGTATTTGACAGAGTGAAGCAGTTGGGGTTAAAATTGTCTGCTGAAAAGTCGATTCTGGGGCAGGATGAGATCAATTTTCTGGGACATTCGATTTCGAGGGAAGGGATCAAGCCTGATAAGCAGAAGGTAGAGGCGATACAAAAGATGGCGATGCCCAGAGATGTCAAGGGGATCCGGAGATTATTGGGGACGTTGAATTATTATCGTCGGTTTGTCCCGGAGATGGCGGAATATCTAGCGCCTCTTAATAATCTCCTAAAGAAAGGCCGGAAGATCGCAATAACACCAGCGATAGAGAATAACGTGCGGAAGTGCTTGGCAAGGTTGCAAGAAAAGCCGGTACTTGCTTTTCCCGATTTTAGTAAGGGTTTCATTATCACCACAGACGCAAGTGAGTATGCGTTGGGAGCAGTACTTGCGCAGGAAGCAACGGACGGGGAACAGCCAATAGCGTATGCGAGTCGGCGACTCACAGAAGCGGAAACACGGTATAGCGCCCTGGAAAGGGAACTCTTGGGAATTGTATGGGCGGTCGGCCATTTTAGACCGTATATTTTTGGTCGGAGGTTTAAAGTGCATACCGATCACAAACCGTTGCAGTGGGTGGGCAACCTGAAGGAATCATCGGCAAGGGTCTCGCGATGGAAGCAGTTCCTGAGTCAATATAACATGGAGGTCAGGTATAAGCCAGGCAAGGAGAATATAGTAGCGGACTGGCTGTCCAGAGCCGTAATGATAAATGCCATTGAGGAGGAAGAAGGGGAGTCGTCGCGGGACGTGCGGCAGTTTTTGAGAGCATGGACACCGGAAGGTGAAGGGGAACCCGGGGATGCGAGAACAGAGGAATCGAGAGGAGAAGAGAGCTCGGTGGATGAAAGGCCTACCGACATGGAGGAATGTGAGGAGATCATTAACGATAAGCGACGACAAGTAATTTGGAAGACCAGAACGTCGGGGCTTATGAAGATCGACTTCACTAAATATGGGAAGAAGAAAATTAATACCATTTGGTCCCAACCAGGGGTGAAAGAGGAACAGATTTGCAAGGCTTTGCACGACGCTTCGGAGTCGGGGAAAATTCACCATCTGTATGTAGGCAATGCAACCATTTGGGAAAAGATCAGGAAACTCTGGAGGGCAGAGAAAATAGGTGTCGACAGGGCGTTTATTAAATGTAAATACTTGGTTGAAACGGTAATGGATAAGGAGCAGCAAAGGGAGGTGATACTGGCACATCACCAGGGCAAGACGAACCATCGGGGGGTACAGGAAACATTCCACGCATTACGCAGGAGATATTATTGGGATGGTATGCGGAATACGATCTCGGAAGTCATTGGAATGTGCGAAGTGTGCGCGCGCACTAAATATGACAGACGACCACCTCAAGGAGTACAAGAAGAAACCCCTACAGGAGATACGCCGTTGAAAGATGTGCAAATCGACACATTCACGTGGAGAGGCTTTAAATGGGTTACCATGCTAGACCTCTTTAGCAAAATGGCAATGGCACATCGGGTACAGGATAGGTCGGCGGAGGCTGTCGTGGGAGCTCTCCAAACGTGGGTCCAGTTCTATGGAGTGCCAGATCGCATAACGTCGGACGGAGGCAGGGAGTTCGACAGCAGTACCATCCGAGAAGAAGCGAAGCGCTTGGATATAGGTTGGCACTTCAATACGCCGGGACATCCAAAGGGCAGGGGAGGTATCGAGAGGTTGCATAGCACCCTAAGTGATCACCTATCGTATATATCAAGGGGAGCAGGGATTAGAAGCGGACGTAGCAATGCAGAGGGCGGTAGCGGCCTACAACCATTCAATCCACTCCGTTACAGGGTTTTCCCCAGTCGAGGTACTGTTCGGAATAAATATACGGCGTCGAGATTGGAAGGAAACAGTCACGAGCGAGGATCACGCTCAACAGATAACGTGTAACAGAGCGCAAATAAGGAAAGTGTGGGATAAAACGAAAGGGAGAATAGAGAAAGAGAAGCGGAAAAGGGTGGAAAAGGTTAATTTGAACCTCAGAGATAGAATGGGGGCATTAAAAATAGGGACGGTCGTCTATCGTAGGGTCGGATCCAATCGGGGGAAGGAATTGGCGCGCTACGAAGGACCATTCAAGGTAATCATACTTAGAGAGCACAACGTTTGTACGATCCAAAGTCTGAAGGATCCCAGAAAAAGGAGGACTGTTCACATAGAACAATTAAAACTCCCGATAGAGACGGAGTCACTACAGTAGTGGGATATCCTCTTTTCTATCTCCTACAAGCTAGGGACCGACGCTAAAAAGTTAATTTGATTTTGTTGTTCACTTTTGGTTGTAAGATAACAGTGTCTTTTAATTTTATTTTTATTGTTTTTTATGCTATTCTTACTCTGGATGTTCTAGGAACTCCAACGGCGATTATATCTTTTCTTTTTGTTTGTTTGTAGTTGTTGTATTTTGGTTATGTATTACGTCAGTTACCCTGCGTTAGTTTATGAGGAATGTTCATAAACTGGCGGGGGGGAGTTATGGTTAGAGGTAAGACAATATAACAGTTAATCCTAAGTTAATCCTATCTATGAAGTGTAAACAAAGTGTAATACTATATATATGGCATTACTAAGACAATAAAGTCAGTATTCTTTGAGTAACCACGTGCTTCATTTCGGATCCTTCTTCCCTTTTTTTTATTATTTCTTGTTCGAACTGACGTAAGTTTTATATATATATATATATATATATATATATATATATATATATATATATAAATAATACTTTTTTTATTTAATCACAAAACTAAAAATCTTGTGCAACTTTCACCTACCACTATACTTTGAATAGAAATTATTTTCTGGCTATACTCGGCTTTTATAAAATTTTTGAAGTGCACTTTAAACGGAGCTAAAGCTTGAATCTTACAGATAACAACAAATCATTAAGACCACTCTAATTATAAAAAGTCTATTTATTATGCCGACGGTTGGCAATATAAATCTAGTCACTCCATCTGCTTTTATAATACACTGACAGGCAAAAAATTCCACCCACTTGTAAAAAAAGTTGTATTTGTATATAATACATGATATTTGTAGATAATACTTAGTATTTATAGAATTTTTTACCTTTAATAATCAAAATGTGATTGGGTAAGAAAGATTAGAGAAAAAAAATCGAAAAACGAACCATTATTATTCTAAAAGAAATTAATTAAATCATCGTTTAGTAGCGTGTTTCCTCCTCTAGCCTTCACTACTTCTTGAAGTTTCGGCATACTTTCCACCAGTCGGGAAATGCCCCTTTGCTGGAGGATAGTCGATTCCTCCCGAAGAGCCCTTTCAAGGTCCTGCAGTGTATCAGGAAGTGTTGCACACGCTCTTATTCGTCTTCCGAGGTTATCCCATAAATGCTCAATGGGATTCAATTGTGGAGAACGTGCTGGCCAGGCTAAAACCTCAATATTGTTCTGTTGAAGGAACGTCTGCACTATGCGGGCGACATATGGGCGTGCATTATCGTGCATTAGAATAGAAAGATCGCCGATTTCATTGGGGATAGGCAACACATGAGGTTCCAAAATCTCATCTACAGAGCGAATGGCCGTCAAAGACCCTCCACGAACAACAAACAATTCTGTGCGGCGTTCCATTGAATTCCCAGCCCACACCATTAAGGAACCACGTTGGAAAGGTTAGCTCTGGCTAAAATTAGATTCTGCATATCTTTCGTTTCTTCTTCTCCACACCCTTTCACGCCAGTCTGGAGATCGAAGAGCGAATCTTGACTCATCCGTAAAAAGCACAGCACTCCATTCGTCCTTAGTCCAATGGCTGTGTTCTCGAACAAAAGTCAGCCGTGTTACTAAGTGAGTTCTGGTCAACTCTGGTCCTTTTACAGGACAAAAAATTAATCCATACTCATTTAATCTTCTCCAAGCGGTACGTTCAGAAATGTGCACACTTCGAGCTGATGAATCGCTTGAACAAACAGGTGCCGGTTTCGTAAAATTCTCAAAGTCAAAAACCGGTCATCCCGTGGTTCTGTTACTCTAGGCCGTCCAGAACCGGGCATTCTATTGTAAGAACCAGTTTCCCGAAAACGCCTGACGGCGTCTCATAAAGTTTCATATGGAACTTCGATGGCATTAGCTGCATATCTAATGGAACGTCCATCATCAATAAGTGCCACACCACGCGCAAGATCCTGAGTACTAAGAGGCATTTTTAAACTTAATATTGAAAAGCCCAAAATTCCTTTATAGTCTCCTTATCATAATTTTCCTCACATAGAATACATGCTCGTTGAAATTTCCTCTCTTTCCTCTCCTCTGTTGTATGCCGTAGTTTACTGTCCTCCTCGTGTAATATTTGACAAGTTCTTTGAATCTTCCCTTATTAACCTGGTTTCCAACTACCCCAATATTATCATCATCTTAATTCTGTCCAATGGGACACCATATATTCCTACAGCTCCATTGATCCTATGGTATCCACCCTGACCTCAAACCTGCAGTCCATATTAGACATTCACGCTCCTCTGAAAACCAATACCTTACGCCGTCCCACTGCACCTTGGCTGACCAGTGTATTCAAAATTATTGCTTTGAAAGGTTGAATAGAAGAGAAATAGGACGGAAGTCGTGCAGTGAGGTAGGGTTGGCAATTTTATTCAAAGGTCGGACTAGGGCGATTTTCCAGGAGGATGGGAATATGGAGTTTTGCAATGAAAAATTGTAGATATGATAAAGAACAGGAATAAGGTCAGGAAGGCTTGGTTTTATTAGTTTTACTGGAATATTATCTGGACCATAATAATTAGTGTGGGATTTTAGGATAGTGGAAAGTAATTCATCGTATGACACATGGGAGAAAAAGAAGTCTTATGGATTGAAGTTGTGATGTTTAACATCGAAAATATGAGAGGAAGAGATAAGAGTAAAGGATAAGAAATGGTTATTGAGATCATCTGGAGAAAGAGAGAAGGAACTAAGATTATTGGATTCTAGTAGGGATAGATTACAGAGTATTTTCCATTTAGATTTGGAATCGCGAGCATTTGACAGGGCATTATGGAAGTAGGTAGTTTTAGCAAGTCGGATTGCGGATTGGGTTCTATTGCAAATCGCCTTAAAAGACGCATAATCCACAGGTAGACGGGTTCGACGTAAGGTATTGGTTTTCAGAGGAGCGTGGATGTCTAGTCTAATATGGATTGCAGGTTTGAGTTCATGGTGGATACCATAGGATTAATGGAGCTGTAGGAATATATGGTGTCCCATTGGACAGAATTAAGGTCTGGTTGAAGGGATTCATTGGATTGAAGATTTAAATTGCGGTATGAAACTATTTTGGGAGTGGAGGATTACATGGGTAGGTCGTATGTAATTAGGATCAGGTCATGTGATGAAAGAAATGGAACTGGATGTTGAGAAGAGGAAAGGATTTTAATGGGTGAGTCAGAGATATAGAAGACTGACGAAGTATCGGAAAATTACGTGTGGTGGCTAGGTGAATAAGGAACAAGATGAAGGTTAAGGAAAAACAACAAGTCGGTAAGGAAATATTTTTCGGGAGATTGAGAAAGCATGTTCACGTTAAAATCCCTGGTAATGATAATATTGGTGTAGTTGGAGACCAGGTTAATGAGGGAAGATTCAAAGAGGTTGTCAAATGGAACACGAGGAGGACGGTAAACTACGGCATACAACAGAGGAGAGGAAAGAGAGGAAATTTCAACGAGCATGTATTCTATGTGAGGAAAATTATGATAAGGAGACTGTAGAAGGATTTTTGCCTTAAGACTGTAAAGACTGTCAAATAAAGATATATTATCCGACACCACCTCCTGTGAGATGAGATCTATCATGGCGTAGGAACGAGTAATCTGGTAAGGAAATCTGGGAGGATGGGATAAAAGGTTTTAGCCTGGTTTCAGATTCTGTTATTATGTGGTAAAATATCCCCTTGTTTTAAATACATTGATACATTTGGGTAAAAAACCAAATAAAGTTCTAAATCATTTATACAAAAATAAAGAAAGCTCCAATAAGAATAAAAAAAATAAAAAAGCTACATTTATATATAAAAAAAATAAAAAAATCTGAAGATATAAAAAAAAAACAGTAAAAATATTTCTAGCTAAAAAAAAATAAATTAAATGCAGACTCAAAGTACCTTGTAAATAATGTTCAACTTGATACGTCCAGGTCTCTGAATTTCCCTATAATATAAACCTTCAATACAACTTCAATCTCTGAGCCTTTCCATTGACAGAATGACTAACTCCTATTTCAACATTTTTGAATAATGTTATTTTAGTGATATTTCTAGTTGAAAATGTTATCTATATAGACATTGAGTACGTTGATTCCGGTATAGCTGATTGCAGTGTTGAAATATAGAAATGTGAATTTTTTTGTTTTTTTTTAATCTTTTAATTGAGAAATAATACATTTTGCCACATTTAAGGGCACTGAGTACTAAAGCTGAGTGAGGCCCATTCATACTATATATACAATGCAATAAAAAAATAAAATAAAAATATATATCTGTATAACAAAGGTAAAAACTATAAAACTAAAGAAATGTAACTTGAATTCAAATTAAAAAAAAAATAATAATAATAATAAAAAAAAAATATATATATATATATATATATATATAAAAAAATACAGAAATTGGTAGCAAATTAAATAAATCATAAGTAAAACAAATAGATATATAAAAAAGAAAAACATTCATACTTAATATATAAAAAAGAAAAACATTCATACTTTATTTACAATCAGCCAAGGGAATTCCGAGTACAGCCCTTACCTCCACGTGTGAAGGACAAAGCGAGACTCTAAGAGATCCCAACGCTTCTCTCTCAGCTGCGTCACCGGCAGGAGTCCAGTGTAAACTGAGAGAGGGCACTAAAGCAACAGACGCTCATGACGTGAGTGGAGAGGCTGGCCATTGCCAGAACTCCAGTGACAGTCTTTACAAAAGCTCTCGAGGTCACTGCCGTTTCAACCTTCGAGGAGGGTTGTAGGGGTGACTGGAGCTGGATAAGGATTGTGCTAAGGAGTTAGGATGGTGGATTAGGTTCAGATGAAAATTTGAGAATCGAGATGGAATAACGTCAAGGACATAAGGGATGTAAAGGTCATGATGTAGGGTTTTTTTTGTAACATAATAAGGAGCATTGACTATTATACGGAGGACTTTAGACTGAAAGGATTAGATGCGTTTGATGTTCGAAAATTTAGTTGTCTCCCGCAGTTCAAGTCCGTAGGTCCAGATGGGTTTGAGTATGGTCTTGTATATTAATAGTTTGTTTTCTATTGAGAGATTGGATTTTCTGTTAAGTAGTCTATATAGTTGGCCAAATCGTCGGTTAAGTTCTTGTCTTTTAAGTCTGGTATGTGGGTTCCAAGTTAGTCTTTTGTCTATAAGGAATCCAAGATACCGAACTGTGTCTGAAACGGGGAGAGGTACAGAGTTGAAAAGGATATGTGGACAGGATCTGCGTCGGAGGGTAAAGGTGACATGCTTGCATTTGGATTCATTTATCTTAATACGCCAATTGTTGCACCATTGCTCAATCAGGGAGATGTGTCTTTGTAGGTTTAAGGATGCTGTTTCAGGATCTGAGTGGGATGACAGGATGGCGGTATCGTCAGCGAAGGTTGCTAGAAGGGTATCGGGGTTGGTTGGAATGTCAGCGGTGAAGAGGATGAAGAGAACTGGGCCCAAGACACTGCCTTGTGGAACACCAGCTTCAATCGGATAATAGTTGGAGAATTCAGTGCCGCAGCAGACTTGAAAGGAACGATTTGAGAGGTAGGATTTGAGGAATAGGTACAAGGATTGGGGTAAGTGAGTTTTGAGCTTGAAAAGCAAGCCATCATGCCACACCCGGTCGAAAGCTTGCGCTACGTCCAGAAAGGCGCTGGTGCAATATTGCTTGTTTTCAAGCGCAGAGGATATAGGAGGACGCGAAGGCATTGTTGAACAGTGGAATGTCTTGAGCGGAATCCAAACTGATGGGATGGGATATTGTGGGTTTCGAGTATGGGTAGGATGCGTTTGAGAAGGATTTTTTCAAAGATTTTGGAGAGGATTGGGAGCAAGCTTATTGGTCTATAGGATGAGGTATTATTGACAGATTTACCTGGTTTTGGGAAGAGGATGATTATGGAGTGTTTCCATGTCAGAGGAAAGTGAGTTGTGCGGGGAATACAGTTGTATAAGTATGTGAGGAATATAATTGCTTTTTTGGGAAGTTGTCTAAGGATCTGGGAAGTAAGGAGATCGTGTCCAGGGGATTTTCTAGGTTTTAGGTTGCTTATAAGGAATTTGACCTCAGAGGGGTTGACAGCTATAGGAGGCAAGGAGAGAGGAATTTTTTAACTTCAACAGTGAGGGTGGAATGGAATTCGGGGTGGGGAGTAAATGTTTTGGATAGGCGTTTGGCAAATTCTTCAGCTCTAGTCTCATCTGACGAAGCCCAGGTTCCATCATCGCATCGGAGGGGATGGGAAACAGAATGGTGTTTAAGTATTTTTCTGGTCAACTTCCAGAGGGAATTGTCATCGGTAGATAGGGAAGAGAGGTAGAAATTATATGATTGGGATCTAAAGGAAGCTAGTTCTTTTCTTACCTGTTTGGTATAATAATTGTACAGTTTCCGATCATCAAGATGCCTGATTCTTTGCCAGATGGTCCTAGATTAGCGTTTGGATTTATTGAGGTCGGTAAGGATTTGAGGCAGAGGAATCTTTTTAAAATATTTTTTGGAGGGGATTGGTGAGGATGCAGTCCAGACTGCTTGTTGGATCAAGGTGGTAAGGAACTCACTGCATTATCTAGGTCTTGAGGGGTCTTTAGGGATACTCTGAGGTCTATTGCATCTGTTATTGTTTGGCGGAAAAGGTTCCAGTTGACTGGGCCTCTGATGAATGAGGGAGGAGATAACCTGGGGATAGGAGATGCGGAAAGGGTTAGATTTAGCGGACTGTGATCTGAGGAAAGGTCATCGAGCCGTAGAACTGAGTAATTTAGCTGTAGAACTGAGAGCGGCCCGAGACCTTTGTGAATGAAGAAGTCGAGGATATCAGGATTACGGTTAGGATCGGTTTGCCAGTATGTAGGAGTATCAGGGGGAAGTATGTTGGAATTGTGGGAATTAAGTGCAGACAGCAACGATCGCCCGCGGGAATTCGTGGTTCTGGCTCCCCATTGCTGATGTTTGGCGTTAAGGTCTGCACCTATAAGGAAGTGGTGTCCTAGGGAATTAAGAAAGGAAATGAAGTTAGGTTCAGGTATTGCTATTTTAGGTGGAGAGTATGCTGCGACAACTGTAAGAGGAAAAAGTGAAGTTTGGATAGTTATTGTTGAGGTTTGTAGAAAATTGTGAACTGGTAAAGGATACAAGTGATGGGAGAGGGACTGATGGATAATGACAGCAGTGCCAGCATGTGCTGTTCCATCAGGGTGGTCAGTTCGATATATCTTGTAGCCAGGTATGTTGAACTGTCTTTTGTTTGTTAGTCGGGTCTCAGTTATTAGGCCTATGTCTATGTTATTGTCCTGTAGAAAAAAGGTTAGTTCGTTGATGTGATTTCGAACACCATTCGCATTCCAAAGGAGAATGGAGAGGGGTTTTATTGAGGACATTTAAGGAATTCTTGGTGAAGGGATAAGATTGGCTATGACATTTGTAAGTACGGTAATGAGCGGTGTGATGAGGGATTTGATTTCGGAGAGGAATGATGTAAGGAGGCTGGTAAAGTCATTGGAATTGTTAGGGGGAGGAATGAACTTTTTGTTGAGGACTGAACTTTTGGGTGTTATTATGTTCGGGTGGTGAACCATGAGGTAGTGGTTGAGTTTGCGGCAGGGCCTGAGGTTGGGTATGATGTTCTAATTCTCCTAACATTTGAGCATAGGAGACTTCTTTGTTTGAAAATCTTGAGGGTTGCCTTGGTGGCCTGGGAGTCCTGGAATTCTCTTCATGTCTAGGCGCTGTCTGTAATCTTGATTTTAAGATTTTATATGTCTAGCATCCTTTATAATTTGCTGGGTGATTTTTATGGCAAATGCGCACACAGCAGGAGTTTGCCTGGACTTATTGCAATCTTCCGACTTATGTTGCTGCCCGCACTTCACGCATCGCGGCAAGCGGTGGCAATAGCTTTTAGTATGGCCATATGATTGGCAATTATGACATTGTACTATTTCCCGTTTTGCATACGGTTTTTCGACAACTATGCTAGTATAGTACAGGCGTCTTAATTTATAGATGTTTTCGACTCCACTGGTGCGCTGAAGGTCTACGAAAAATAGAGGTAAGGCTATTTTGTTGTTTGCGCCTTGTTGCTCTTTATTATCTCTATATACATTGACAATTTGGCGGACACTGAAACCAAGTTCTGTCAATTCTTCTTTGATTGCCTCAGGTGGAGTTGTTGGATGGAGGCCTCTTATCACCACTCTTAGTGCTCTCTCTTGAAATAATTGATAAGTATGGAATTCCGCCTTTGTATCTGTCAAGTATTTTACTATTTTTCTGTATGATTCAGGAGAATCTGGCATCAACTTGGTGTCATTGGTTCGACTTTGACATGTGTATTTACCATTGTTTAGTAATTTATTTAAATGCGGGCAAAATAGCGGAAAATTTTTTATGTTTCTTATGAATATTGGAGGTGTTTTTGGCTCTCTGGGGGTTGATGGTATTTCCATTGTTTCTTCTACGGTATTAGATAGTAGTTGGTAAGGGTTAACAATAAAAAAGGGGATTCTTCAATTTCATTGTTTGTTTCGGTGGTCATAATTTTTGTTGATGTACCGGCTTGAGGATCGTTCACTGCATCATTTGGTCTATCAGGTGTAGATGATGTGTTGAACGCCTAGGCTTTTGTTTTACTGGTGAATTACGAGAGCTATTATTGCCTAAGCTTCTTGATCTTTTATTCTTGCTAGACATTATCATATGATAATATCGCATATCATGTCAACGACTATTGGGAAAAAGAAAAAAGAAGAAGAAAAAAATTTTTTTTTTTAATAATACGTAAAAATTACGCAGACTGATAGATTGCCAAGCGATATGACCTAGCTTACTTAACAGCTCGACAGGCACTGAGTAGTGATGGGGCCATATGGCCGGAGCTGTGATTCTGTCACTGTGACTGGGCCGGATCTGGTGATCAAAGTGACCGGCGCACTGAAATCACAGTGACAGTCACTGTAGGCGCTGTGAAATCACTGTACGCCAACAGTGACGATCACTGTAGGCGCTGTGAAAACACAACTCTGACCACTCCGCTCTATTACTTCTTTTTCGTTCTAGCAATCTGGGCATTGTTGAGTTCATTAATTTAATAAATGAATTAAAGAAATAATCATGAAATAATTATTTCTAAAATAATAGTTATTCGTCAAATTTTATTAAAAATACTTTTTGAACTTCAGATGAATTGAGCATTCATTGCCATATATTTCTGAATGAGTTATGTCTGAAATAATTAACAGGAAGTTTTTCATTTAACTGTTGAAATATAAATAAAAAAATTAAATAAATTCAAATATTCTGCAGGGCTGTACACAGAAACCAAAGGATCCCAGAGATATCTTCCCCCATCAAATATAAAATTTATCACAGGAAAAAAAAATTATTTTAATATAAGTTTAAACGGGGGCGGGGTGGCCGAATGGGCTAAGGCGTGTGCACATCACCGCGAGTTGTCTGGCAACCGGATTACAGATTTGAGAAGATTTAAAAAGTACGAGTTTGCGTCCCGGTGCCGGAGGGGATTTTAAATTCCCAGCCCTCACCCCTCGGCCCGGGAAAATCCCGTATAGCCTAAAAGGCGAGGTAGGGAAGAACAAAAAAAAAAAAAAATAATAAAAATAAATAAAAGAAAATGTATATATATATATATATATATATATATATATATATATATATATATATATATATATATATATATATATATATATATATATATATATATATATATATATAAGCTTAAACATGTAAACCATAATTTCACAGTGACGCTTTCGCCAAGGAGCCATTGTATATTTGACATCGGAAAAAAATCACTGTAGTGACAAATCACTGTGATTTGTCACAGTGATTTTCCCGGAGCTGTCGATGTCGGAGCTGTGACAGAAAATCTCTGTCACACCACACCACATCACAGAAAATCACTGGCACTGAGCCTACCTGGCCCTAAGTGGGGGGACTATAGATAAGAAATGACCACTCTATCTAATTCTATGGTTGTTTAGACTATTGTTCAAACTTAATAAACAACCGTGTTTATGGTTCTATTCAAGAATGTACTATATAATTGTTCAATAGCACTATTTTTTAACACAACTGTTCACTAATTCACTGGTAATTATGATAATTGTGAGAGACGATGTAGCAGGTGGGTTGAAAGATACTAGCGCATGCGCAGAACGAGAAATGTGAATAAAGGTATAAATTTTGTCACGAGAAACATCATTAAAATTTATAACAAAGAATGTTGAAATTGAAGTTAGTCATTCTATCAACCGAAAGGTTCATTTATGCCTACAGAGGTTTCAAAGTATATCTGTATATTTAACCTATAAATGATTATGGATTGTAGGGCTATTAATTATTAAGCTGTTTTTTTCCATTGTAAAGTTTACTAAAACGAAATTACGATGGATAGGTCAAAAGTTGTCACACTGATTGTAAGTGGATAATGTTGGGATTTAACAAAGGGGAAATTCATCAAATTATTCCTTAATTTAATTTTATAAAATGTTACTTGATTAGGTTTTTGGAATAAACGGCCGATAGATACCAAATTATTTAAATATAATATCTTATCTAGAGTTAATACTCTATAGTAAATATATTTGAAGTTATAAACATATCCATGAAATATTTTTATATTTCACTTCTTCTTCCACACAAGTACAATGAAATTTTTTTTTAACAATGTCATTGCCTTGATTAGGTTTATTTTAAATAATGTTTTTTCAAACTTAGAAAAACATTTAAAAGATTACATATAGCAAGAAAATTTCATTTGATTTCCTTGGAAACATGTGATTTACCTTAAGTAATGTTAATTTTTGAAATTATTATTTATAATCCAACACTTTGTCCAATCTTTTAGCTTCTTCTGGCTCGAGTCTTCTAATGCCCGCTATTTGCTCATGACAAATCCAAGGTTCCTTAGAAAAGCTCGATTTTTAGCTAGATTTGAAGGCATACCTTTAAATCACCAGGATCCTTCAGCAGCATTAATTACTATTCCTAGTGCTCTCATGGCGTCCATATCTAAAAGACAAGGAACTGTTAGATTGGGAAGGACATAGAAAGATATTTGAATTGGACGGCTGTTCAAGTAAGCAACAGCTTCGTTAACCGTCTCACGCGCTCCATTACCCACCGTGACAAGATAAGAGGTAACATATATAAGCGTGATGTGAGCTTGATGTATAGATGAGAGTCCTAAGGAACTGATGTATGAATGATTGGCTACTGTGACAATATGCGCTGGAAGATTGATTTTACCTACACTTACAAGGGGAGGTTACAGACGTGGGGTCACCGATTTCAATGAAACATTTTTGGTAACACCATGTCGAAAAATAATAGATCCATTTCCGAAGGATCTTGCCAATGTGCCCTAAGAGCCGAGAAAAGACATCTTCTATAGCCAAGTAAATTTTTGATATGAAAAAAAATTCCAATTCGTTTTTAGGGTCCACTAAAAATCTTAAAAATACTAGTTTGTTTTTAAATAAAAAAAATATAATTTTTTTCAGGTAATTTGATGGAAGGGTTTTTTATCATGCCGTTTACTAAAATATTCATAACTCCTCGGATTTTTCTCCTAAGTCGACGTGGAAAGCTAAATTGTTGTTCTTCAAAACAATATCGATAACTATTAGATCTCACGCCTTTATAAGGAATAAATAAATAAAAATTCTCCTAACGTTTGTATTTCTTATCTCCAAGCCTAATTTATTTGCGGGATTCTGGTTTGTGCCATTTTTTGTATATTGTAGTCCCCAAATTCATGTTCGTGTGAATAAGTGATGTCGAATCACGACTTATGATTCTTGAAAAACATTTAAGGCTCCAGTCTAGGCGAAAATATTGAACAAAAAATTTTTATTTTTCAAATAATATGAAAATTCGTATTTTAGGGTTTTTCGAGGTGCGAAACACAAATCTCAGCTTCATTTCTACTTATATAAAATATATTTGAACCAACTTTATTCCTTAGATCAGTTCTATTTGTTTCAATATTGAACCCATACTATATCTGAATTAAAATTCGTATTAAGGGGTTTTCGAGGTGCGAAAAATGGATATCATTTTATCACAAAAAATATATTTCATGATGTAATATGTGTATAATATGTACAATACATGCTTTATTCTTATTTTCGATTTGAAGCTCGATAAAATATTATATTTTAGGCATATAATATTACTTTTGATACCCGTCCACTTTAGAAAAAATATATATTTAGCATTCAGATACAGTATGTGTCCAATATTGAAACAAATAGAACTGATATAAGAAATAAAGTGGGTTCAAATATGTTTTATGTCAAATATGTCTAAATTAACATAAATTTAGACGAAAATAACATAAATTTGGGGACTATAATATACACAAAATGGCACAAACCAGAATATCCCAAATAAATTAGGCTTATAAAAAATAAAAACGTTAGGTGAGTTTTTATTTATTTATTTCTTATAAAGGCGTGAAATCTAAAAGGTTTTTTTTTTTTTTGTTTTTTTTTATGCCAAAGTCATTCGGCCATCCCACATCTTGCTGCCCTGTATAATTTACATTTTGGTTCCTCACTACCGAAGGTAGGGAAGCATTGTATTCGTGCGAGAGTTTTAAAAAATTGTTGTGCTCAGAATCGAAAGTTTTCACTCGCATTTTACGTGTCAGACATTAAGGGTCAAATTTGGTTCGGTGTCTGTCTGTCTCTAGTCAAACCGATGTAACGGGCATATCATCTACTACCGTTCATCCAATTACCAGAAATTTTCAGGAGTTGTGCGGGTTGGTGTCTAGCTGGTCCCATATAAATTTTATTTATGTTTAAAAAAAAATCATTTTATTAAGAAATAATACATTTTGCCACACTTAAGGCTCATTTACACGTTACCAGTTGGCTTGTCAGTCGAGGTCGCCAGTCAGTCAATGCCAGCGACTGGCAACGTGTAAACGGTTCATGCCAGTCACTGGAGAGGCCAGCGAGGCACTGGCAAGAAAATTTTGATTGACTGGCGCACTGGCAAGCGCCTACTCGGAACTAGATATGACTAACCAGCAAAACAAATCGTTATTTTAATATGATTTTTTTTTTTAGTTTAATAAAAATTTATACAAACTTATAGTCCGTGGCACAGACTCCTTTTTATAAAATTATTAACATCCTGTAACTTTGTGAATAGCTTGATCTCTTCATAACCTAAAACTATTTTATTAGCGGAAACTCTTGGGATTGGGGCTTTTTCAAACAGGAGGTCTGTAAAATTTGTCTGTTTAATTAGTAACTAAATGTATTCAGGACCTTTTAAAATAACAACAAATGAAATTAGGATAAGTCTTATCACGTAATTTATTTTCGGTTTTAAAATTATCATTTTTATACATTTTCGTAAATTCAACAATTACAAACTTTTATTTAAATTTATTAAAAAGTTGTAGTAAGGTATTTAATATATATATATATATATATATATATATATATATATATATATATATATATATATATATATTTCAAATGTATATTATTTGAATGTGAATTTAAACTCATCTCAGCCCAGTTTAGAAGTTATTAATATTTTTATATAAATATTTGAGTAATTGTAAAATATATATTAGATTTTGGCTCTAGTTGTAGTAATATGATGTTATAATAACAACTGTAATTGAAATGGGATGTACCGTCATTTTTTAATATGATAAGGTACATATGATTGGGTATTTGAAATGAACAAGTGGACTGTATTGAAATTAACTATAATTATATTTAAACAGTATAATGGGGGTTTAAAAAGATTAAAAAGATGGGGGTTTGGCTTATAAATGTTCTACGATCGTTTACTTGATGTGGCTGGATGCTGAGGTACGGTGGTCGGCCGGCTGCTACACTTCTCACCTCCATGGGTCCGGTAGGTCTCAGTGTTCTACTCCATGCCTCTTCCCATGGTAGAACAGCAAGAAAGGTGGTCTTGAAGAGGATAGAGTATTCGTCTTCTTCTCGTGTCAGTCGCCCATTTTCTCTCTACCTACTACTAATTTTTGTGCAGACTGCGCCACCGTCGTACAGTGTTACCTACCTGGCTGGTACTTTACATGTACCCCATGAAGGGGGGGGGGAGTAACATCAATTTAGGGTGATCAACCCTAAACAAACCGCCCACTTAAATTATACTTAATAATTTAAAAATAAAGAAAAAATACATTTGTAAGGTGCCTTGGTGAGCTTCAATTAAGAGAAAACAGAAACAAATGTTCATTGAAGAAAATTAATGCATATTTGCTAAAATAAATTGATAACTTGAATGAAATACAAGAAATTGAATATAAACAATGAATAAAATAAAGATAGAATATAAATGAATAAAATACGACTTCTTAAATAAGCGAAAATCTAGAATAGAAAAGGTTAAGGGAGTCCTCAATCTTCTGAGTGATCTTCCATCTCAGAGGTAAAAAAAGATTAAAGTTTGTTCAGAACTCTGTTTTCAGAATGTTTCTGGGATATTAATAACCTTTTCCATAGGGTAACTTACTGGAAATAGTATGTAGTACTTCCTATCAGTGAGTTTACGTTTTGTTTTTAGCAAACGGTTTGACTGATTGCATATTACAACTCCTCAGCAAATGAATTTAGATGGTTCAGTACTGTTCATTATCCAAATCTTAGGTTTTGCTGAAGTTTGGAAAAAACTATACAACATACATATTAGTCCATAACAACTTATTAAGGAGTTGAGGTGGGTATTTGATTACTTGTTTCTTGGTATATTAAGGTGTGCTGTTTGGAGACATATATAAAATGACAAAGAAACTGTAGCACATGAGTTACTAATTAAAATAGCTAAACAAAAGTTTGCACATACCGCCCACCCTGCAAAGACCATGGGAACAAAAAAGGTATGTGGAATAGAGGTAATCTGAACTTCCTAAGTGTTAGGAATTGAGAAATTTAAAATTTGTAAGGAAAAAGTAGCGCACAAAATGAAATTGTAAATGAGATAGAAGAGACCTGAGACTAAATTGTTGGTTCCAAAACTAAATATTTCACATTGCGTGAAATTTAAGAGTAAAGTGCTCTGATTGTAAACTACAATGAACGCTCTAAAAGCATCATAGGCACAAATGAAGTTTTCCAACAATTTGATTCCTTTGAAAACAATTGGTTTTTAGCTAGATTAGAAGTTTTTAACAATTAATGAATTAGCTATTTTCTAAGGCAGGTTCTACTGAAGGAATGTAGAGGTGATATTGTAGAACTGCCGCAATCCGAGGATCATGTGTCCGCCATCTTGGCTATAACACAAGAGTTCTGGGGCGGATACATGAAGGAAACAAGATAACATCAGTATCTCCCACCCGAAGTAAATATATGATTTCTCTAAGCAGTTGCAGAGCCTGCTGCAGAGTTATGTATCTAGCTGGAGGTAAACTGTATTCAGTTGAGTATTTCTCAAAGATGGATTGCGATTCTTCCTTATTCCGCCTATGTGAGTATCTTGAAGTAATGTAGTTCACTGTTTTATGACTTGACGCGGCTGGGCGATCATGTGTTTTAATTGAGGCTTATGGAGCCTGGGAGAAAAATATTTATGTCGTACAAACGACACCTCGGAAGTGTGACGACGTTGTTTATCTTCAATGGAAGAAGATGACTCAACTGAAATGTCACTAAATGTATAAGTATCTGATGCTACTGAAGGAAATATAATTTCCAACGAAATATCCTCGGGTTTGTTAGAATCTGAGGCAGCTGGGCGCTCATATTTTTTGGAATGGGACTCATGGAGCCCGGCTTGTAAAGACTGATCGACTAGTGACCTCGTGGAGGCACGATGTAGTCGACGCTCAGCTGGAGGCAGCGAAACGTCGCAGGGTACATCAGGATTTGAAGCGGCTGGGCATTCAGAACCTGTATGAAGTGGCTCATGGAGCGCTGTTAACCTCTTGGAGGTTTTCTGTAGATTTGAGTAATCTCGGACACAATGGTTTTCCAATAAAGTGTCGCTGGTTATATGCCTTTCTGGCGCAGCTGGGCGCTCAGCAACACAATGGCGTCCTGAATTGTTTGCCTCTGAGGCACTTGTAAATGCACTGAATTGGCAGTGTGGATTGGCTGCCTTAGATATAGGGCACGTAAAAGATGAAGTGGACACAGTTGAACGAAGTGAACTAGGATGAGAGACTGTTGCTTGTATTTGTTGTGCTGCCTTTGTTTGTTGGACCCAGAGAAGAGTGGCGCTTGCTTCAATTATCTCATTCTCCAAAGCAGTGTAGCGATCTATCCATGATCTCGATGGGAAATCGTCCGATTCTCCTATCAGCATTTGTAACTCAGCTCTCTCATACCACGTGACCTGGAATCTTGACCAATATGATTCGGCGACAACTAATTTGGCCTTAAATACAAAGAAGACTCGACCAACAAGATTTGATTCGTTGACTTCAGAAATCCCTTGGATGCCAAGTTCAAATTCAGTGAGCATGCGCTCAAGGGTGATAGCCTTCAAGGCGTGTTCCTTCCTAATAACTGAGATAGGTTCTGAAGATTCACCGTCTCCAGGAGAATTCTTATTTTCATGTTGTTTAGACATGATGAGAATCAAGTAAAAAAAGTGAAAAGATCAGCAAACTCAATCAATATGACAATATGAAAGAATAAGCAACCTACCGGACAGAAGGTGAGACCACATAGGAAAAGCCGGTCGACACAAAAGAAGAGAGAAAACCACAAATTGATGACTCACCAATAGCACAACCACATCGAAAAAGTCTACTAAGAATTAGAAAGAATGCACCACGAAGAATAAATTGTAACATGCTCATACACACAAAGAATTAAAGTAAACAAAAGACTATCACAAAAATTATGTTGGAAACGAACAAAGAAAATCTGTGGTCACAAGACATAGTACACGGTGACGTCACAGGTTTGGTAGCTCTTGACTGAGAATACTAGAGAGACCTACTACCTCTTTAAGAAACCGCGAGGCGGGAGAATAACATAGAGAAGGTTTCCAGTGTAGATAAATATAGAGTCAAGAGGCTAGAATGAAAACAATTGTTCGACATAATTTTGAAGAAACCAATCAAAAGGTGAATACTAATTTGAAAATAAACAAAAATATTATCACAAAAATTATGTTGAAAACGAACAAAGAAAATCTGTGGTCACAAGAAATAGTACACGGTGACGTCACAGGTTTGGTAGCTCTTGACTGAGAATACTGGAGAGGCCTACTACCTCTTTGGGAAACCGCGAGGCGGGAAAATAATATAGAGAAGGTTCCCAGTTGATATAAACATATAGTCAAGAGGTTAGAATAAATCAATTGTTCAACATAATTTTGAAGAAACCAGTAATAACTTGTGATAGATTGTTAGTGAAATGAAATAGTTTGAGCATACATGTGATTTAAGTGAAATGAGATGACATTGTGAAATAATGAATGTAAATATTAGCCCTGTTTGATTATGGATATTCACTTAATAAAGAAATAAGTAAGTTCTCTAGTTGATTTTATTAAACCCCATCACAAAGAGAATATTTAATGAGCAAATGCTGTGAAAGATTTAAATTGAACAGCTAAAATTTAAAGAAAGAAAACTAAAGTTACCTCAATATCAGATGAAGGTTATGTAGAATGACTATTATCCATTCTAATGAACAGCCTTGATAGTATGAAAATATTTATCATTTAACTCAATGGTAAATTTAAACAATTTAAACTAATATAGAGAATCAATATTATATCAATTATTAATGAATTTAATACTTATAGCCTTTTGAGACATAAAAGTTGAAGCTCACCTTACAATAACCTTTTATAGTAATTAAAAGCCTAGGTAATTATTTACGAACGGTCCTCCTCTCGCCATCTTGGCTGAAGTGATGTTATGTCCCGTGTTCTGATAACGTTTACCAAATCTAGCACCAGAAAGCGCCACTATTGCGGAGGGGTTGTCTTGTCCCCTCCACCTTACGTTCATTACAAATAATTACCAATTGTAACCTTTACAATATATAGTGCCCACCATTTTTTTTAACTTGTCGATTTCTTTGTATCTTCAATATATCGATTAACCAAACTTTATATTTCAGATGTTATTATTTACACATATTACCTACATCAATTTTTTTTACCATTATATATTACTAATATTATTTATAATTGTAGTGTTTATATATTGCCCGTTTTTGTTTTTTTAGCTTCGAGATTCAGCATTATTAATGCTTTTCGCTTTCCTTATCATAAATGAAAGAAGTTTATTAACTTAAGTTTTGTTTTAATTGTGACACTTTATCTCTAATTGTACATTATCTAAGTATGTCCAATATTAATACAATTCAGGAAGAATTAAACAATTTTCTATAAGGGTTTTGATGCTGGATAAGGGTTATACTTATCAATTATATGTTACTTAAATCTTCTAGCAATAAAACACATTTTCAGTCTACTCAGGTACATACTGGCAATACCAGATGACCAGTTATCCCTAGCCATTTCCATTGCTGTCTACTTACATTATCTGTATCTACTTTTATATTGTATTGTCTCATTAATTTTTCTGAATCCTGTCAGAATGATTTATTAGGCAAGAAAGTGTAAGTTATCTTCATCATGTGTATTCCGCCAGACGTAACTCATTACCTTCTTCTTCATAAAATGTAAAATGTCCCTTAGTTATATAAATGAAGTATAGACCTATGAAAGATTTAGGTTTTACTTCATCTCATGTTTTGGCTTCCAGCCTCAAACTTTCCAGACATTGTTTAATGAGTTTATTAATTTCTTCCTAAGGTTTCCCTATATGTATTTCAAGACTGTAAATAATTTAACTATCGAGAATGACTTATTGTCCAAATAAGGATAAATTACCACCAGTAATGATCAAATTGACCAAGGAAAAGTAACCTAGAATATCTTATTCTTTTGTGCAAACAAATATATTTATTTTATACGGACAGTTATTCGTGAATAAAATATTCAATTAAAAATATCTAATTAACACACAAGACACTTCCTTTGGAAGAAAAAAATTGAAATGCACTTTATAAATAAGTTATGCACTACACTGAGTTAGGTTGGCTCTTCCCTTCCTTAAGAAGACAATATTTCCTCCTAGGCACTTTTCTTTATGAAATCATTACCGGTCCTTCTTACGCCTACAACCTTCTCCAATTTAAGTCCTCAATCTATTCCCTCACAAGATCTCTACCCTCTGACCTATACATCCCTTCTCATAGATCTGCCTCATTCCAAAATTCCTTTATAGCCCGCTCTGTCAACTTTTGGAATTCCCTCCTGATCAAAATTCGACATGCCCCTCCCCTATACACATTCAAAAACCTCATATTCCAATTCCTGTTCCAAAAACAGTCAGATACCAGCTAACTATTAATACTATATATGTATTGTGTAGCAATCATATAATCATAATACTTGATAAGAGATAGTTCATGCATTTCATACTATCGACATAGGAATTTCAATACATACATTTCTTTTATTTATTCAATTATAATTAACTGTTTATTTTTGTATGTATATTCAAGTAAAATTTTATTTTTTTATGAAATGAACACATTCTAACTTTATAGTTTTGTTTATAGTTCAAGTGATATGTTCATAGTTTTAATTGTTTTGTTTATAATTTTAAATGCTCTGTACATAGTTTTATCTGTATTGTATATAGCTTGCGCACCTAAGGTTTTCTTTACTTTTTATTTTATTTTATCAATTTTATTTATTGTTTCAAACGTTTAGACCAGTAATATCCTATTATTTTGTACATTATTGTTATTCTGAAGGGACTTAGTCCCAGAATAAAGTTTTTTTTTCTATATATCTATCTAAAAGTAGATACAGATAATGTAAGTAGACAGCAATGGAAATGGCTAGGGATAACTGGTCAGATAATTTAAATTGGATTGGAGATTAAGACAATTTAGAAATTATAATAACCAAATGTGAATAATTGAGATGCATAGGTAAAAATATATTCAAAAGCATCTGTTATAAATGTTACAGGCTCAAGTTGACATAATTTAGCTAATGTTTGAAAAAGATTACTGCTTAACTAAATACCTCTTGGAGCATTGCGTTTTATATATATATACAGGTTGCTAAGATACTTGTCTATCATACAGATATGATGATTGGCATAGTTAATTATGTAGAAAATGTACGGTTCCAGGGTGAATATACAAGGGACCAATCGCTAAGAACTCGTTATGTTGCTGACAAGTTCAGATTTAAAGGAATGTCAGTAGTGTTTTCTTCTTTGATTATTTTAAATTAAATGAATCGCTAGAGCTCTCCTACATGATCCTGAAACATTTCCCTTAGAATCTGGTAATGCCAGTATGTACCTCAGTAGACTGAAAATGTGTTTTATTGCTAGAAGATTTAAGTAACATATAAATGAAAAACATAACCCTTATCCAGCATTAAAACACTTATAGAAAATTGTAAATTTTTTAGTACATACAATCTAAAATATAGCATGGTCAAGCATAAAGTATTTAAAAATTGAATATATACAATCTAAATATCTAAAATATACAATGATCAACCATCAAATATTTAAAAATTTAAGTTAATGAAGTTGTTTAATGTTTAACAAATTGTTTAAGACAGTATGCTGCACATTAGACTGAAAATGTGACTGATTATATCTAAAAACTTTTTGCATTAATATATGTTGTGGATAAATAAAAAGTATAAGCATAAAAATATTATGTGGATAAGATGGAAATGGGTGTTCAATCGATGCTTATTTAATGGTGGGTAAGGAATGGTTAATTTAAAAAAAGGCGGGTAATATATAACCTAAACGATCTAATTTCTATATTTACTGAAAACAGAGGTAAGGTGGAGGGGACAAGACAACCCCTCCGCAATAGTGGCGCTTTCTGGTGCTAGATTTGGTAAACGTTATCAGAACACGGGACATAACATCACTTCAGCCAAGATGGCGAGAGGAGGACCGTTCGTAAATAATTACCAAAGCCTATTTGAAAATCAAAAAACACTTTCATGAAATAAATAAATAAACAATTGAAATAGTTAACAAGTAAAAGCATTAGGATAATTAGTGGTAATTGAAAGAAAATAACAAAAATTACTTCAATATCAAATGAAGGTTATGTGGAATGATTAGTAGTAATAATATAATCAGTGAATAGTGTTGGAGCCATTTAACTAAATATCATGATCTATATTTATCTAAATATATGATCTATATTACTAAATATCTATGCAAGATATTTGTATATAGATAGAAAATAATGATACTATACATTATTAAATTACTGATTCTACTTAGACAATTAAAATGATGGATATTGAAAATACAATTAGAAAATGAATCTTTGATATTTACATTGAAACAAAATTACATGTCAATTGTCAGCTAAAGGCTTATTGATGGCTCAGGTAATATGTTTTATATAATATTTAAATTAGGACTTAGTATAAATAACTCGGTCCGGTGGACTATGAACTGGGTATCCGGCCCGGTCGGGACCATGAAATGGGATTTACCGTCATTTTTTAATATGATAAGGTACATATGATTGGGTATTTGAAATGAACAAGTGGACTGTATTGAAATTAACTATAATTATATTTAAACAGTATAATGGGGGTTTAAAAAGATTAAAAAGATGGGGGTTTGGCTTATAAATGTTCTACGATCGTTTACTTGATGTGGCTGGATGCTGAGGTACGGTGGTCGGCCGGCTGCTACACTTCTCACCTCCATGGGTCCGGTAGGTCTCAGTGTTCTACTCCATGCCTCTTCCCACGGTAGAAACAGCAAGAAAGGTGGTCTTGAAGAGGATAGAGTATTCGTCTTCTTCTCGTGTCAGTCGCCCATTTTCTCTCTACCTACTACTAATTTTTGTGCAGACTGCGCCACCGTCGTACAGTGTTACCTACCTGGCTGGTACTTTACATGTACACCATGAAGGGGGGGGGGGAGTAACATCAATTTAGGGTGATCAACCCTAAACAATAATTATTATTGAAATATTAAGTAGAAAGAAACCAAATGATTCCATTTTTTAAATTTATATTTTAGTTATTATTATTATTATTTTTTATTAAAACGAGATATCTGATTGTTAAGAAAAACTGTAATTAAAGATATAGAAAAAAAAAATACACTTTAATGTCTTAATAATTTAGTATGATTTCATTTAATTCAAGTGCTTTCATCTTATTCATTATGGTTCAAAATTATACTTTAAGTATGCTATATATAATAGACATTCACTAACTATACTTATTACAACGGTTACGGTCCTCGGATTCCGATATTCGTCTGGACTGCCAAGAGGCCGGGATTTTTTCGAATTTTGCGTATCTTACGAAGCCTATAAAAATGTCATTTTTAGAAATATTTGAATGGGAGCCGGATAGATGTAAAGATTCTAACGTAAATAATCATTATATATTAAATAAAGGTGTAGGAAGCCTGGGGCCGATATCACTCGAGACTGATTAAATGTGATTTCCGAACGGTATCATCACCCAATGTCCGATACGTGACAGAACAGTGCTCACGCAAGGTGATTGAGATAATGTTTGGAACGTTGGATGTCAATTCTTGGATTATCTTTAATATGAAAAAATAAAAACCCATGTCAATTAGAAAATTCTTATCTGTTCTCGCTGATGAACTCGCAACTCAGCGCCAAACATCGTTACCACGTCTGGGTTGTGTCCATTCTTTTATTAAGCCTTCAGGTTAGAGAGGAAAACAGCGATAGCAGAGAATGCTGATAAGAACTGAGAAAAATCCTAGGAAGTAATGAGGCAAATAACTAGTATCACAGGCAGTTAGCAACTTCATACTTCACTTCCATTTATATTTTTCTGAAAATAAATTCCAATGTAATAGTGAATACCCAAATACCTATACGTTTGTTGCATTTCCAGAATATGGTACTTATTTGGAAACTTCGATTTTTTTATATTCCATTTTTATCTTTACATTTAAAAAGCAATTACACTAATAATGTATAAATTATATCATAAAAACTATTATTATATGTAATAAATAAACTATTTCTCATTTTAATTTCAATATTTAAGATTTATGTTCCTAAAAATAACACTTTTTTAATGAAATAAAAATAAACAGTAAAAAAATCGTATAAACGACCACGGACGTTGACGTCCAGTCACTCCTACGATTGCTGGCCAGTAATGAGGACATAATCAACAGATAGAGACTCCGAATAGAGAATTTAGTTCACCTTTTCTTTTAAAAGATAGCGGTATACCGCGAAACATGTGTATGCCTCCTCCGGCGTCTGATGCCGTTAGGAACTTCATACATAGTGTCGGTCGCCGATGACCGATAGTGTCCGAAAACACATTTAAAAGATATCATGCTCTGCAGCTAACGTGTTATATTAAATACATAAGTAGATTATGTTTATATGAGTTTAAAAATACTGAGGTTGCGGGGAATTTCTTTTCAAGTTAATCAATGGCATCCCTATTATTGATATAACATTGATTTACGTTGGAACAGGAACTAGAAAAAAATTAAATTATTAATAAAAAGTAAGTAACAATATTTAACATTTCTCTTACCAACAAACATACTTTACCATTTAAAATTTTTAATTAAATTTAATTTCTTTTTCTATTTATTTATTTTTGGTGCGTTTAGCTCCAACCAAATTGGAATAGGTTTGGTTTTACCTCTTGAACAGCCCTATACAAAACTCCCCTATATTAGAAATAGCGAGGTAGGTAGTAAATAGTTCACGAGAGAGAAACTGGTCTGCCAGTCAACTGGCACATGCCAGTAGAACAAATATTTTTGTTTGACTGGCACACTGGCAAGCCCCTACCCTCGGCAAGGTATGACTAACCAGCAAAACAAATTGTCCAAAATACTTATTTAAATAACTTTTTTTTTTTTTTATGATTGATGAAAACCTATGCCTAACTATAAATTAGCTGAAGGCAATATTACCAAAATTATAAAATAATATACCCTGTACGAACGCCAATATTCGTAATATAAGCTTAGCAAATTGTGGATATGGGTAATAGATTACACTGCAATAAGGTACTTTATTTTAGTTCTAAATCGCTTATAACTAATCTGTCTGTATCTATTCATAACTTTTAAACGATAAAGATTTGTTCTTATTTTGTATGGCAGTTATATGCCAAATCGAAACCAGAAAAGATAAAAAGCATCTTAATTATGACAGTGTCTATCTGTATGGGCGAAAAAATTAACATTTTAGAGAATATTATATTAAGTTAATAAATTGTATTAGATGATAGAAGAACGCTTAAATGTATAGCTTAAAAATGGAGGGTAATAAGTTATGATAGTCGTATTAATATTTTATTATTTTGCTTTTAATGCATCCATCTTCGACCTAATGCCTTCAATTCGAATTCAATATCCAACAAAACATAAACAGACAAATATTTAGCCACTAAATTAGTACTTTTCAATGACACTGAATGTTCTTATATATGAGTGAGATAAAATGGAAATTATATTTTATTAAATAAAAGATAAAAAAAATGAAGCAATTATTTTTACAAAAAGAAGACCACGCATAAACCACAATATACACATAAAAGAAGTACAGATTCCTTGGTCCAATTCCATGAAATATTTAGGCCTAGAACATGATAGGTCCCTAAATTTTACCCAACATATCAGCAACAAGTGCAATAAAGCAAAAAACATGTCAGCAAAATGTCACCATATTTTAATAGATATTCACAACTGAATACAAAAAATAAACTAATTTATATAAAACAGTAATCCGCCCTTTAATCCCTTAATCTGCCCCAGTATGGAGTTATACATGCAAGACTAATTACAAAAAGCTCTAAGTAATTCAAAATACGTGAATGAGAATCATAAACAACTATCCACGTTATACCAAAGTATCTATTATGCTAGCAGAATTACAGCTTCCCACATAAATAAAAAAATAAATAAAAAAATATATTTATTTCAAAGCACAGAGATTTTTTGAGCTTACACCAACGTCTGAAAACCCTATGATCCGAGCAATAGGTAACTATGACAAAACATCTTTGAAACGGTGTACACACAGACGGACTAAACACATACTACTAACTACTAAACGTCTAAATCAATCAGTTGATTTGTGAAAATTTAACGGTTTCTTATCTATCGCCAAACAAGTAACAATAAACTCAATCACCCCAATCAACAAATTGTATTTATAGGATGTGTGTGTGTATATATCTATATATATATATATATATATATATATATATATATATATATATATATATATATATATATATATATATATATATATATATATATAGATAGATAGATAGATAGAAAGTAAACTTTATTCTGGGACAAGGTCCCTTATGAATAACAGATATGAACAAAAAAATTAAAACTACATCTGGCCAAAAATTACATTAATCAATATTAAAGAATATATACAGTATCTTCAGTGAAATTAAATTAAAACAAGTAAAAATAAAATAAAATTATGAGAAAAAACGAAATAAAAAAAAACAACATTATTTAAATGAAGATAAAAATAAAATAAAATAAGCATGGGTTGATTTTTAAAATTAAGACAATAAATTTTATCAATCATTCACCTCAGTCAAAATCTGTTTCACAATATTTATTTTATTGTATAACGTCATTTTGGGATGTGAGAAGGAATTGGTAAAGATGATATTTAAATGAGGACAAGGAAGAGGCATGACGGATTTCAGATGGCAAGGAATTCCAGAAGGCTGTGGATCGGGAAATAAAGGAATATTCAAACGTCTTAGTTCTATGGGAAGGGATATAAAGGTCGGAAACACGGGATCTTGTTTTCTGGGAGTGGACCACGGGTTTAAACTGTAGGAGACTGTAGATGTAAGAAGGGTGTCTAGTGTTGATTGTTTGGAATTGGAAAGATCCGAGGAAATATTGTCTGCGGAAAGAAGGGAAGAGCCACTTTAACTCGTCGTAAAGGTGGGACACATGAGATCGCTTTGATGTACCGAAGACAAATCTTAAGCACGTATTCATGAGTCGCTTCAATCTATCCTCGAGTACCATCGGGATGCCTCCGTACACCACACAGCCGTAGTCAAAGTGGGGGAAAATGAGAGAGGATATAAGGAGGTTGCGGATGGGTTGTGGGAGTAGGTGTCGGGAGCGATGAAATAGCTTAAGGGTACCTATTGACTTACAGGAGATGAGGGCAATATGGGGTTTCCAGGAGAGGTTTTCGTCTATGGTGATTCCTAGGTTTTTAGCGGATGAACTGAATGTGACAGGATGATCGTTGATGACTAAAGGAGGAAGGAAGGAGATGGATTTAAGAATAGGACTGGAACCTATAATAATGGCCTGAGTTTTCATCGCATTTAGATTTAAATTATTCAGACTTGCCCAGGCACTGATCCTATCTAGGTCAGCCTGAATATTGGCGAATGCGACTAGTAGCTCAGAAGGATGAAAGGAAAAATATATTTGGGTGTCATCAGCGTATAAATGATGTGAACAGTATTAGATGGATTTGGAAAGATCATTTATGTAGGAGTTGAAAAGGAGAGGGGAAATGCTCGAACCCTGGGCCACTCCAGAGGACAGTGTAAGAAAGGAAGATAGGGGTTGGTTTGGAATGCTGACTGCTTGAGTTCTGTCGGATAGGAAAGACTGTAACCAGAGGATAGAGCTGTTGGAGAAGGATAGGGATTTTAATTTAGTATAGAGTATAGAGTGGTCTAAGGAGTCAAAAGCTTTGGAAAAGTCGAGAAGTATTAATACAGTTAAAATTTTTCGTCCATCGCGGTATGTAAGTCATTGGTAATTTTTAGTAGGGCGGATTGTGTGAAGAAGCCAGGTCGAAAACCAGATTGGAGAGGATCGAGTAGTTTTGAGTTTTCAAGGAATTTAGAGATTTGGGATTGAGCTATTCTTTCCAGAGGCTTAGAAAGGTTAGAAAGAATGGAGATTGGGCGGTAGTCTTTAGGAGAGGTAGGATTGGGAATTTTGTTGATAGGTCTGACTAATGCTTTTTTCCAAGCAGTTGGAAAAACTGAGTTCTGGAGGGAAAAATTATAGATGAAAAGGAGAACTGGAACGACTTCGGGAAGGCATAATTTTAATAGTTTGACTGGTATCCCATCAAGTCCGATGGAGTTTGTGTGTGATTTCATTATAGAGGAAATAAGGTCGGTTGGTGAGATGTTGGAGAAATAGAAATTATCACTGTTAAATGAGGGTGATAAGGAAAACTGGCGAGAGGTGGGTGAACTGTTGTTGGTGGTGGAAGATATAAAGTAGGAATTTAGTTCATCGGGTGATACCGGGTAGAACGGTGAGGAAGAGGATTTACAAAGAGAGAGTTTACGAAGGGTCATAGTGAGCAGGAAGAGATTGAGAATTAACATGGCAAGTAGTTAAGACGCTAGACATAACGGAAAGGAGAAAAGTATACATATGATGGATGACGCTGTAGGTAAGAAAAAACTGTGAAAATCAATTTGGAAAGAAGTAAATAATGGCTGTAAGAGAAGAAAAAAAATACAAACAAAATAGAGTTAGGTTCAAAAATATGAAAGAGGAAAAAACAAAAAATTACATTGGTTAAAATAGAGAAACAATAATAACAATAGTAGTAGATGGGCAACCCAGCACGATGCTGTATTATACAATAGAAGATTGGAAGTTTACGGATGCATTCTGTAGGTTGACGTAAATCAGAAGGTCAGCAGAAAACATCTAGATCATCTGGTTGGTCGATGTATATCACGGGATGGCCATCTCCTTTTCTGCAGCGCAATCTACCCGCCGAAAACCACACGTATTTTAGTTTACCAGCCGCTCTCTTCTGACGTGCGAGCCAATACAATCTTCTATTAGCAGGGGTCATTTCTTCACCAAGGTATATCCGGTGGGAGTCGTTTTCCTGCCAGCCGATGTCTCGAGTTGAGAAGTCCCTTTTGACCTTTCTTCTTTGGACCAGCTCGTCTCGTACTGCCTGCCTCACAAAGCGAGCTATAACTGGTGGTGGTCTAGGGTCGTCTTTTTTAGGTCTACGGCGCTCCACAAAATCGATGTCCTCGATGTTAATCTTAACACCGAGACCAGCTCCCACACTGGCAACTAGGGCCGAAGGAGTCTCTCCTGCACGTACCGGAATGCCTCGGATCTCAACCGATCTACAGAGTAGGCCCTGCTCGGCTCTGTTTAATCGTACCTCGAGTTCGCCCACTCTGGATTTCAGCGTTTTTTGTGTGTGTGTGTGTTGTGTGAGTAAGTATTGTATGTGTATATATATATATATATATATATATATATATATATATATATATATATACGTGGTTTGCTTCCGGAAAGGTGCGGTGTCGAAAAGAGGACGGACATAGAGTCATCCTGATAGAACAGGCCTCGGATCTAGATGTATTTGACTGACTACCTAGAAGCCGTCAACCCCTTAGCCTCATTAAAATAGTCTTACTTCTTCTCTTAGTGCTATCTCGACACCGTCACTCACCAATCTATTTATTTTTAAGTACATTCTCTTTATTTATTTTTAATGTTAATATTACTTTTTCTTCATTTAGTTTCATGTACGATAATCGCTTTTCTGTACTTTCTACTCGTTTTGTCTTCTCGCTACCAAACACTGACTGTTTCTCTCCAAATCCACTGTATGTCTAGTTCCCTAATCACATGTCAAGTTAACTCTCAATCACTTTCTGCCCATTATGACGAATTCCTGCAATATTTTACCCAAAACTTTTATCATATCATAGCAATATCCGAAACCTGGCTTAAACCTTATATTCCATCATCTTCAGTATCCTTGCCGAATTACATCCTGCTCCGTCATGACCGGGTAAACCGGACTGGCGGTGGAGTAGCCATGTTTGTCCACAATAGCCTAAAGACCCGAATCCTCGATTGCTCCCCATCTTCCGATCATCCTCATGTAGAATATCTCTTAGTAGAAATTCTCAGTAATATTTCTCCTACCCTTTACGCCGTGGTATATCGCCCTCCTCTCGTGCCATTTGACCCGTCCTTCGAATCAACTCTATTCAACTTCGTTCCCCTCTATCCCAGAATAATTATCTCCGGTGACCTCAATACCAATTTCCTCTCAAAATCCAATGACAAATCCTATTTAGAAAATCTGTTTTTCTCACTTCACCTATTCATCGTTCCTTTTTCCTCCACCCACCACACCCGCAGATCTGACACTTGGCTAGACTTCTACATCATCGACTCAGCACAAAACCTCCTCTCCGCCTCTCAAGTGCCAGTATCCTTTCTTTCATCTCATGATCTGATACAAATAACGTATAATATCCGCACTCCTCCAATCCATCCTCGAACTATCACTTTCCGCCAACTGGATACCCTTACTCGAGAAAAAATATTACCTGATCTAGTAACATTGGATTTAAATGGAATATATCATTGCTCCTCTGTCGACACCATGGTTGATATTCTCACCACCAATCTTCTCAATATACTCAGTACCCACGCTCCTCTCAAAACCTCCACTTTCCGTCATCGTCCTGCTCCTTGGATGTGTCAGAAAATTAAGGATCTGCAGAAGAGACGCGACGCTGCACGCAGACGCTTCAGACGGACCAGGCTTGCAGACGATTATCAAATATTCAGAATGCTTCGCAACACGACACAGACAAGGATCCGACAAGCGAAAGCGAACTACTTTCACGAAGCCCTTTCCTCAGCTCCTGATATCAAATCAAAATGGCTTCTACTTCGTAAGCTTTCCCTCTGTGAACCTTCTAGATCCCCTTCCTCAGTTTTCCCAATATCACCTGATGATCTAAACTCCCACTTTATATCGGTTTCCACCTCTTCGTTACCATCCCCTTCCGGCTTTTCTCCAGAGGTACCTTTTAACGACAATAATTTTTATTTTTCCGACATTTCTCCCACAGATCTTATTACCGTTATAATGAAATCCGGTTCTAATTCCGTAGGCCCAGATGGCATTCCTATCAAACTAATAAAATTATGTCTCCCTGAAATCCTCCCAGCACTCCTTTTCATCTACAATTTCTCCCTGCAGAATTCAATATTCCCGACCTCTTGGAAAAAAGCCATTGTCCTTCCTTTAAACAAAAAGCCTAATCCATCCTCTCCCGAAGATTTCCGCCCAATATCAATCCTTTCCAATCTTTCTAAACCCCTAGAAAAGTTAGTGCAATCCCAAGTTTCCAACTTCCTTGAACAATCCAACCAACTCGATCCTCTCCAATCTGGCTTCCGTCCTGGCTACTCTACACAATCTGCTCTGATTAAAATTACTAGTGATATCCAGACTGCAATAGATGACAAAAAATTAACCATTCTTATACTTCTTGATTTCTCTAAAGCTTTCGATTCCATTATCCATTCCATCCTTTTCAACAAACTAAAATCATTATCCTTCTCCAAGAGTTCCATCTCTTGGTTCCAGTCTTTCCTCTCACAACGAACCCAAGCAGTTTCCATACCTAATCAACCTCTATCTGCCTACCTTCCTTTATCCTCAGGAGTTGCACAGGGTTCAAGCATGTCTCCTCTTCTTTTCAGTTCTTATATTAATGACCTAAATGATACAATTATCCATTGTTCCCACCACCTTTATGCCGACGATTCTCAAATCTATTTATCCTTTTCTCCCGCTGAGTTATTGGTGGCATTTGCCAAAATTCAAGAAGATTTAGATCGAATTAATGCCTGGGCCAACTTAAATGGATTAAGGCTAAATGCTGCCAAAACTCAGGCCATTCTCATTGGTTCCAAGCCCCTTCTTAGATCCCACACCAACTTTCCCTCACTCTATCTAAACAACCACCCCATCACCTTCTATCCCTTTGTTAAAAATTTAGGCTTTCTCATAGATCAAACCCTTTCCTGGAATCACCATATCTCTCATATATCCCGGCGTGCAATTTCTACCCTCAAACTATTCCATCACTTCCGCCATCTTCTACCCCAAAATACCCGTAGACTCCTAGTTTCCTCTCTCATCTTTCCCCACTTTGACTACAGCTGTGTGGTGTACGATGGCCTCTCGGTGGAACTGCGTGATAGACTCAAAAGACTTATGAATTGCTTCGTAAGATTTGTAATCGGAACCCCGAGACGCTCCCGTGTCTCCCACCACTACACTGAGTTAGGGTGGCTCTTCCCCTCCTTAAGAAGACAATATTTCCTTGGCACTTTCCTTTATCAAATCATTACCGATCATCGTCCTTCTTATGCCTACAACCTTCTCCAATTTAAGTCCTCAATCCATTCACTCACTACAAGATCCCGACCCTCTGACCTATACATCCCTTCTCATAGATCTGCCTCATTCCAAAATTCCTTTATAGCCCGCTCTGTCAACTTTTGGAATTCCCTCCCGATCAAAATTCGACATGCCCCTTCCCTGTACACATTCAAAAACCTCCTATTCCAATTCCTGTTCCAAAAACAGTCAGATACCAGCTAACGATTAATATTATATATGTATTGTGTAGCAATCATATAATCATAACACTTGGTAAGAGATAGTACATGCATTTCCTACTATCGACGTAGGAATTTCAATACATACATTTTTTTTTTTTTTTTTTTTTTATTCAATTATAAGTAACTGTTTATTTTCATATATATATTCAAGTAAAGTTTTTTTTTTTATGAAATGAACTCATTGTATCTCTTTTTCGTTCTTCATTTCTCAAAGTGTATGTTTATGTTGTTCAACCCTTAAATATAATTTTGTTCATAGTTCAAATGATTCGTTCATAGTTTTAATTGTTTTATTCATAATTTTAAATGCTCTGTACATAGTTGTATCTGTATTGTATATAGCTTGTGCACCTAAGGTTTTCTTTACTTTTTATTTTATTTTATCAATTTTATTTATTGTTTCAACGTTCAGGCCAGTAATATTCTATTATTTTGTACATTATTGTTATTCTGAAGGGACTTAGTCCCAGAATAAAGTTTTTTTTTCTATCTATCTATCTATCTATATATATATATATATATATATATATATATATATATATATATATATATATATATATATATATATATATACACACACTATACATATATATATATATATATATATATATATATATATATATATATATAATACAAAATTATATTTAGTTGTTCTTGTACTTTTAATGATTGTAACCTAGTTTTTTCATTTACACCTTATGTAGGTTTTTATGAGATTTTTCCTACTGTAAAAAATTAATTTCAATTTTCTAAGTAGTATTCAAACCACCATTATGTCATGTGTAAGGTTAATGCAACCATAAACATGTATCTTATCACTATGACATGTTATAATGTATATAATAAAAAATAAAAAAATAAAAAAAAATATTTTATTATCCTGGGACTGTTATATTTTGTAATCAGATGTATTGAGAAAGAACTAGGTGTTTAAAGAGGAGAGGTTTGAAAGAGGAAACTGATTGTGTGTGTCTAATATCAGCAGGGATGGAATCCCAGAGGGAGACGGCTTGAATTGCAAAGGATTTGTCAAACACAGCAGTTCGGTGAGGGGGAGGATAGAGGTCGGAAGTACGAGATCTAGTGTGATGGGATTGGATGAGGTATTTAAATTATAAGCTGTGAAAAAAATAGGAGGGTCGATGAGTTCTAATGATTTGGTACAGAAAGGTAGCTAGGAAGTGCCGACGGCGATAGGATGGATAGAGCCACTTCAACTCGGTGTAATATGCGTATCTCTTGAGAGTCCGAAAATAAAACGTAATTGGAAAGTCATTAGGCGTTTAAGTTTGGCTTCGAAATCTCCCGAGAGTCCACCGTACACCATACAGCCATAGTCGAAGTGGGAGAAAACAAGGGAGGTAACTAGGAGTTGACGGGGCTTATATGGAAGGAAGGAGATAACATAGGTGAATGAACTGTTTTAGGGAGCAGATTGCGAAGAGAAATTTGGGAGATGTGCGGTTTCCAGGGGAGGGTTTGATCAAAAGTAACACCTAGGTTTTTAACGGTAGTATGGAATAAGATAGGGGAGTTGTTCAGGAGAAGATTGGAGAATACCTCTGGACAAGGGTGGAGATTCTGATGGGGGGCTATTAGGATTTACAACAAAAATCAGGACCATAATCGTTTGTATGGGACTTCTGAATGGAGTTAAGAAGATCATCAGGGATAATGTAGGGGAAAAAGTAATGATCAGTATTAAAAGAGGAAAACATAGGAGCCGGACTGGACGTGATGTGGTTGCTAAATGGCACGAGACAAAGTGAGCGTAGAGGTTATCAGCAGAAATGGAAATGGACTGGGAATGAGGTGTATTACCAATGGTCGGTTTTCTAAAAATAGCCCAAGTGGCATTAGTATTAGGTGAGTTCAATAGGAATGATAGTATTAACTGGATTTGGTACGGCGTACTGCTGATTGAGTACTGTTTTGAAGCTGTTCGAAGAATAGAAAATCTTCATGAACTCGAGTTCGTTTAAACAGTCGGCTTGCAGCATCTCTTTCTCGCATACACTCTCTCAAAGCAGGAAGGATTTTGTTTGTGATAATAGGAGCATGTCGGTCGAGGATGGAGTGAAGATGAGTGCTTGAGGATTTTACCATTGTGTCGATGGATTTCGGAGGAGTAAATTGAATATCATCAAAATCGTTTGACAATGTCTCGTGAGTGAGAGAATTTAGGGTTCGGGAGGATATCGGCCGAGGAGAAAAGGATAGGATAGGAGAGAAGGATGGGATAGAGATATTGTAAGAAATCTGGATAAGACCGTGGTAAGTTAGAAACGGGATCGGGTGCTGAAATACAGGAAGGAGTTTGTCTAAGAAATCTAGGATAAACAGATCGAGCCAGGACTCCGAGAACTGGGTATATATGGTAGAGTTGTAGGATACTATAAGATAATGGCTAAAGGTTGAGAGAATGGAGAGCACTGAATTGTTACTTCTAACTTCTAATTGTTACTTAATTCTAAATGCTCTTCATATACAATGGTCAGAAAACATTTTCATACACGGTATGATACGAGATATAAAATCAGTAAGAAGTATTCTTTCCTTTATATAGATTTTTTAAATTTAAACATATATTAATAACTTCAATACCAATCGTAGGAATTTACTCAAAAATATTTGCCTAACAGTAAATACATATATTTTTAATATAAATTAAACTATAAAATAAGAAATTTAATGCAGTAAAACTTTTTGTACATAGCTGTATTATACAATAATTTATTATACAAACCGATTTTAAATTATTAATATTTTGGATACATTTCTTCGTTTTAGAGTACCAATTGGGCATTGATTAGATCTTCTTTAAAGTCGAATAGGATTTTTCATATATTTTGATTTCTGAGCTATTAATCGACATAAGTCCATAAACGTTCGATGCGATTCAAATCTGGACTCTGGAGAGTTCTATGTTCATTTGAATAATAACCGTTCGGGCTAAGGATTACTATCCTGGTAAAATGAAAACTCTTGCTACATTAAAATTATTATTTTATACTTTAATTTGTTATATAAAAGTATGTTTTTGTTGTTATGCTAACAATTTTTAAAATATTGATTAGATTTGTGTTGAATTTATCATTGGGTGTTCAAATAAAAAAATATGTCGGAAAGAATTGTAATAATATAATATAACATACATTTGAAATATGTATATATTATATATATATACATACATACATATATATATATATATATATATATATATATATATATATATATATATATATATATATATATTTATATTATAGCCTATATTATAGTCTGTGCCACGGACTATAAGTTTGTATAAGTTTTTATTAAACTAAAAAGAAAAAAGACCATCTTAAAATAACGATTTGTTTTGCTGGTTAGCCATATCTAGTTCCGAGTAGGCGTTTACCAGTGCGCCAGTCAATCAAAATTTTCTTGCCAGTGCCTCGCTGGCCTCCCCAGTGACTGGCATGAACCGTTTACACGTTGCCAGTCGCTGGCATTGAGTGACTGACGACCTCGACTGGCAAGCCAACTGGCACCGTGTAAATGAGCCTTTACGGTCACTGAGTACTAAGGGATCATTTACACAGTGCCAGTCGTTGGCATTCCAGTTGACTGGCGCATAAAGTTTACACATTCCCATTAATGTAGAACGATTTGAGTGTTATGCGGAACTTTAAAATACGTATTTATTTATTTAGTTTCTACAAGTGACCGAAAACCAGTTCAGAAACCTGTCCCGCAAAAGTTTTCAAAAATGAAATGGTAGGTGGAAAAAAAACAACAACTCTGTCTGACATATTTTTTTATTTGAACGCCCAATTATAAATTCAACACAAATCTTATCAACTTTTTAAAAATTGTTTGCATAACAACAAAAACATACTTTTTTATAGCATTTTAAAGTATAAAATAAGAATTTTAATGTAGCAAGAGTTATCATTTTACCAGGTTAGTAATCCTTAGCCCAAACGGTTATTATCCAAATGAACATAGAACTACTCTACAAAGTCCAGATTTGAATCCGATCTATCGTTTATATCGTTTACATATGTCGATTAATAGCTCAGAAATCAAAATATATGGAAAATCCTATTGGACTTCAAAGAAGATCTAATCAATACCCAATTGGTACTCTAAAACGAAGAAATATATCCAAAATATTGATAATTTAAAATTTGTTTGTAAAATAAATTATTGTACAACACAGCTAAGTACAAAAAGTTTTGCTGCATTAAAATTCTTACTTTATACCTTAATTTGTATTAAAAATATATGTACGCCAGGTAACAAACGTTTTGAAGGAGGACAGGGAGCAGCCAGGATTACGAAATAGGATCCCACTACCATTGTTTTTCGTGGACTTGGAGCCATCACCAGGTATCGAAAAAATATATGATATCACAAGAATATACTACACAATGGTGAAAGTTGAGAAGCCATACCCCAAGAGAGACATCGTGCAGTGCCATAATGGTCAGACCTATGGCCACACGAAGACATATTGCCACCATCTGCCGCGTTGCGTGAAGTGCGGTGAACAGCACAAATCTGTAGAGTGCACCAAACCTATACAAGATCCAGCAGTATGTGCCCTATGCTTGGAGGGACACCCGGCCAACTACAAAGGCTGCCAAATTTACAAGAATCTCAAAACCAGACACCAGAAAAACCGGATTCAAGATGAAGCACTAAGAACAAGAAGAGAGAGAGAACCTTCCAGAATTGTAAACAATGATGTATCGTTCTCCCAACTACTTAGAGGTAAGACTTTAATCGATAAATGTCAAGCCCTGCCACAACAACAACCACAACCCCAACCTCAAAATCTTCTTCATCCTAATATACCTAACCACCAACAACAAATTCCTCATATTCCTCCTCCTTCAAATGCAACAGATCTCACAAGTTTGTTAGCATCTTTTCTCACCGATTTCAAATCCCTTGTTACTCCACTCATATCACTCCTCACGAATCTCGTATCTCACCTCATCCCTCCTTTAAAAAATCCTTAAATGACTCACATCTCTAAACCCATATCCATTCTCCTTTGGAATGCGAATGGTGTTAGAAATCATACAGACGAACTATCTACTTTACTACTTGACAAGAACATTGATGTGGCACTAATTACTGAAACTCGACTAACCACTAAACAGCACTTCAATATACCACCATACCTGACATATCGTACTGACCACCCTGACGGAAAAGCACTTGCCGGTACTGCTGTAATTGTACACCAATCCCTCTCCCATCACGTACTCCCATTACCAATATATGATTTCCTACAGTCCACCGCTATCATGATAAAAACCTTCTCCTTTCCGGTTACTCTTGCATCAGCGTATTGCCCTCCTAACCGATCCATATCCAATGCCCAATTCAGTTCTCTCCTCGACTCCTTAGGACATCACTTCATCTTGGGTGCAGACCTAAATGCCAAGCACCAACAATGGGGTTCCAGAACCACGAATTCTCGTGGCCGAACCCTGCTGTCTGCACTAAATTCCCAACGTTTTCACCTCCTTTCCCCCAACTCTCCTACCTACTGGCCCACAGATCCCAACCGTAATCCTGATCTTCTTGATTTCTTTATCCACAGCGGCTTAAGTCCCCTCAATTGTTCCATTACACGTCTAAATGAACTTTCCTCTGACCATAGTCCTCTAATCCTTAATGTTTCACTTGAACCCGTTCCCAAACCTTCTCCACCGTCATTCATTAGGGGCCCAGTAAACTGGGACCTTTTCCGCCAAATAATCTCCGATAATATTGATCTCAACATATCCCTCAAAACTCCCGATGACCTTGATAGTGCCGTAAATTCCTTTACTACCACAATCCAACAAGCCGCCTGGACTGCCTCCTTCCCAAAAGACTCCTCCAGAATTCCTATAAAGACCATTCTACCCCAACACCTCCTTAACCTAATCCGCACCAAACGCCGTGCCAGATTATTATGGCAACGTACCCGACATCCTACCGACCGCTGCTCCTATAATTACTACTGCAGACAATTAAAACTGGAATTATCCACCTTCAGATCACAATCCTTCAACTCCAACCTATCCTCCCTTTCTTCTCGCGACAATTCCCTTTGGAAAACCACAACAAAAATCCTAAATCCTCACCGCATTTCCCATCGTCTCCGACGAAGTGATGGCTCCTGGGCAGCATCTGACGAAGATAAGGCTGAGGAGTTCGCCATTCACCTATCGAATACATTTATTTCACATCCGGAATCCCATCCTACCCACACCGTAACAGTAGAAGAACTCCTTAAATCACCAATCCCACTTTCCTTGCCCCCAAAAGCTATTCATCCTTCCGAAGTAAAATTTCAATTAAAAAAACTAATCCCCCGTAAAGCTACTGGACATGATCTCCTTACACCTCAAATCCTTCGACAACTTCCATCCAAAGCAGTCATATTCCTTACATAAATCTACAATTGTATCCTACGCACCACCCACTTTCCTCTGTTATGGAAACACTCCACTATTATCCTTTTCCCAAAACCAGGAAAACCTCTCAATAGCTCAACATCCTATAGACCAATCAGCCTACTCCCAATCCTTTCAAAAAAGTTTGAAAAGATCCTTTTGAAACGAATCCTACCCATTATAGAATCCCAAAATATTCCTTCCCATCAGTTTGGTTTTCGCTCTCAACATTCTACTGTTCAACAAGGACTCCGAGTTGTTGATCATATTTCCTCAGCCCTAGAAAACAAGGAATACTGTTCGGGTGCCTTTCTGGATATTGCACAGGCATTTGACCGGGTATGGCACTCCGGACTGCTCTCCAAGCTTAAAATCCATTTACCTCAGTCCTTGTACCTAGTCCTCCGATCCTACCTCTCTGACAGCTCCTTTCGAGTTCGCTGTGGAACAGAATTTTCCAATATCTACTCCGTTAAAGCCGGTGTTCCCCAAGGCAGTGTCTTGGGTCCCGTGCTTTACATCCTCTTTACTGCTGACATCCCTGTTCATCCCGATACTTTTCTTGCAACATTCGCTGACGACACCGCCATCTTATTATCCAACTCTGATCCCGAAATAGCATCCTTAAATCTCCAAAGTCACCTCACCTTGATTGAGCACTGGTGTAATAACTGGCGCATTAAAGTTAATGAATCTAAATGCCAACATATTACCTTTACACTCCGACGCAATTCCTGTCCACCAGTACTCTTTAATTCCATCCAGCTTCCTTACTCAGACACAGTCCGGTATCTTGGCTTTCATTTAGACCGAAGACTAACTTGGAACCCGCATACTAGACTCAAAAGACAAGAACTCAACCGACGATACGGCCAACTATACCGACTACTAAGCAGAAAATCTAAACTTTCCATTGAAAACAAGCTACTGATCTACAAGACAATACTGAAACCTATTGGGACTTACGGACTAGAACTGTGGGGATCAGCAAAATTTTCTAACATCAAGCGCATCCAATCCTTCCAGTCTAAAGTCCTTCGAACAATAGTCGATGCTCCTTTCTATGTATCCAACAAAACCCTACATCATGACCTTAACATCCCATTTGTCCTAGACCTTATCCCAGAAAAATTCTCCAAATTTCACCAGAACCTTACTTACCACCCAAATCCTCTTGCACAATCCCTATCAAGCAATTCCCATCCCTATAATCCTCCAAGAAGGTTGAAACGGCAGTGAGGTGGCCTCGCGACCTTTTGTAGATTGTATAAATTGGAGTTCTGGCAATGGCCAGATTCTTCAGTCAAGACATGTGTGTATGTGGCTAAAGTGCTCTCGACCAATCTCCGCTGGCTTTAGTACCAGTGACATGGTTGGGAGAGTAGCGCAGGGTTCTCCTGGAGTTCCCTCGCCTGATTGTATGTAGGTATGCATGTGGTTTTTTTTTTTTTTTTTCTTAGTTTTAATTTTCTTATTTTTTAGGTTATTTTATTTTATTGTCTATTGTATATACTTTTGATTATTATGTTGTTCTATTTATTTTATTTTTTTGTACATATGGTGTGAATGTCAGACAGATTGTTATAATACTAAAAAAAAAAAAAAAAAAAAAAAAAAAAAAAAAAAAAATATATATATATATATATATATATATATATGTATTTACTGTTGGGCAAATATTTTTGAGTAAATTCTTGAGTACCAAGATTGGTATTGAAGTTATTAATATGCGTTTAAATTAAAAAAATCTATATAAAGGAAAGAATACTTCTTTTTATATTTCGTATCAAAACGTTTTCTGGTCACTGTATATGAAGAGTTTTTAGAAGGAAGTGTACAGGAGCTTCAAAGCAGAAGAAAGAACGAAAATCATGGTTTAGATCTTATATCAATATTAACCATTTAGGAGTAGCTGAGACAATTATCAGAGAACTGCATGAAAATGACCCACACGAATTCAGGACAGTTATTCGAAGTCGCTTTCTCTGCCACTACCTTTGTTTTTTTTGAATTTTTGATAGCTGCAGATAGTCTGTTGACCACCAAGTCTTAATTTTCTTTGGTATGTCTTATATGGTGAAGTTCTTGGTATTTACCTTGTCTATAATAGCATGCATACATGCATTCTTCGCCTCACCATTGTGATATTCTCTGTTCCATATGTTGCATACATTTTATTTTAATACGTCCAAGTTATTTGGTTACGTACCTTGGCTTAATGTTTGGAACATGGTTTAATATGACCCTTCATTTGGACTACTTAGGAAATAGATTGACCCTAGCCTTGAACGGCCTTAGTCGCCTAGAGGGTACATATTTTGAGGCCTTCGAAATGACCTACGATGACCATTTACAATGGAGTGATATTGGGTATTCTGAGATATGCTTCCCCTTCGTGATCTCAGAACACCTCACAACGTCAGAAATGCAGGTTGGCGACAATTCAACGTACGGCTCTGTTGTGTGTCACCAAGTCATACAGGTGTGTGTCGCACGAAACGGTACATATCTTAGCAGGAGGAGTACTTATCAATATTGTCCTGCGAGAAGACTCATTGAAAATGCAGTTCAAATGAGAAGGCTCAGCAGGTCTTCCGGAAAGTACCCGCTTGAGGATTGCTGAATACTCCAAGGAAATGGAATAAATCATCCGGGAGGATAGCACAAATGAGTGGAATCGGCGGTGAGTGACAACCTCGAAAGGAGCAACCTTGAGAAAACATTTCCGCTCCCTCCGAATTCTCTGGGACGCGAAGCGGATTCTCCTGGACTACTGGGTCTTACAATTACTTGCAAGGCATGGATGTTTTCACAGTAAGTTGCATAGCCTTGGAAAAGACATAGATTCCCTATGCCCCACTTGCGGAGTAACGTAGACGGCAGAGCACGTCATTTACAAAGATTTTGTTTACGGGTGGGAAGCTGCTCTGGGTCTGGCACACTAGTGTGGGAAGAAGAGGAACAGCTTATGGAATGTCTCCAACTATCTTATGGATATAAATAAAAATAAAGAAAACTGAAAAAGTCGTATAAAGTGCAAAAATATTTGTTGTTTAACAGCAGAGATGGCATACACGTCTGTTATATGTGATCTCATCAAAAGTAGGGGGGGATAAATAAATATTTTTTTACTCTCATAGTATAAAGGTATAAACTTCAAAGTTTTTTCCTCATTCCAACTAACTGTCATTACCCTAAGAATGTTTTTAGTTTAACTAGTAGATGGCAGTTGTTTAACATAGTACTCAAGATGACCCTACAAACGAAGTTGGAGAAAACCCTATTATGATCATATATACCATTACCCATTTCTTTGAAAATTTAATATCTTCATAATAATAATACCAATATTCACAATTTGCTAAGCTTATATTAGGAATATTGGTGTTTGTACAGAATGTCTTGTTTTTAAATTTGGTAATATTGTCAGCTAATTTGTATTCAGGCGTAAGTTTTCATCAACCTTAAAAAAAAGGTATTTAAATAAATATTTTGGACAATTTGTTTTGCTGGTTGTTCATACCTTTCCGAGAGTAGGGCTTGCCAGTGTGCCAGTCAAACAAAAATATTTGTTCAACTGGCATGTGCCAGTCGACTGGCAGACCAGTCCCTCGCTAGTCTCTCTCTCGCGAACTATTTACTACCTACCTCGCAATTTCTAAAAAAGGAGAGTTTGGTATATGTTGGGCTGTTCAAGAGGTACAACCAAACCTATTCTAACCGGAGTGGAACGAAAAGCTCGATTTTCTTGTCTTGAGTTTTTCAACGAGATATTCCCTTGAAAAAATTTAAATTCGGTTAATACTCTATGTAATTTGTTGTACAGAATTTAATGATAAAATATGTTTGGTGGTAAGAGAAATGTGAAATATTGTTTCTTAAATTTTATTAATTATCTCATTTTTTTTCTAGTTCCTATCTCAACCTAAATCAATTTTATATCAAATAACTATAAATAAAAACGAAAACATTGATTAACTTGAAACGAAATTCCTCGTAGCCTCAATATTTTTAAACACATACATAAATAAAAATACGCTACTTATATATTTCATATAAAGTCATCTTATCCTAAGTATAAGATATCTTATCTTAAAATATATCATAACCAATGTTTCAACTGCCTCCTGCAATGTGAATCGAAACGTCGGCAAAAATTAAATAATTCTACTTGTTTAATTTAGTATTAATTGACGTATAGTTTTTTTTTTCCTCTCTTCATACTTCTATCCACACCTGTCATAGTATAAGTATAGTTAGTTAATTTCTGTTATATGTGATATACTTAAGAAAAATTTTAATTAAAGGTATAGAAAAAATTGCTTCAATCTTAGACACCATGGTTTAAAATTATGGTATAACAAGCAGATATTTATTTTTAATAACAATCAAGTAGTTTCTTCCTACTTAATATTTTAATAACAATTGTTTATTTTATTATAACATAACGTAAATACAACTAAAGCCAAAAACTAATCTTATAGATTTTACAACCACTAAAATAATTATATTCAAATATTAATAACTTGTATAATGGGCTGAGATAGGATAACATTTTTGAAATTCACATTCAAATAATGCCTTACTACAATTTTTGTAATGCCATCTTTTCAAAGAAGTTTAAAAAAAAATAATTGTTGAATCTATGAAAATATATAAAAATGAATATTTTAAATCCAAAAATAAATTACGTAATAAGACTGGTCATCGTGATTCTTTGTTGTTTAAAAAAAATCTGAATATATTGTACTTATTATACGATATTTAAAAGATAATATAAATAGCATTATAATTGAGTAGCCAAAGTTTTTAAAAACATCGAATTTTGCGTCACATAAATTAAAGTGGTCGACTTTTGAAGATATTTTTCGCTTAAAACTTACTATAATATGTACCCATTTTATAGAATTTATTTTATGTGCCCAATTTATTTTATAGAAATTATGAAATTTGGTCACTGTCGCGAGATTTATTCCATCGGTTCGCTTCGAAATAACTTCAACCTACAACAAAAGAATCGTCCTCAAAGGCAGTAAGAGAAGATTTACAAATAAATTTAGTAAATAGTATTACTTTAGAATGTTCCAAACTTCAAAAACTTAAAACAAAATTAATGCTTCAATATAGAATTGATCCTACTCATCCATGTTCCTACTTACTTACTCTAGTTAATTTAAAACGGTTATTTAATGAATACTAAAAGATTTTATATAAGGATATTAGATTTCGAGCTGGGACATACGTGTTATAAAAATAAGAAAAAAAGTGTGTTTATTCACTAATGTTAAAAACACACTGTATGTACGAAAACATAATATAGATTAATTATAAGAATTTTACAATTTAAATAAAACACCATGCTAAAATGTAATTTATCATCAATATCCACAATTTGTTAAGCTTATATTTGAAATATAGGCAATGGTGAAAGATATATTGTATTACAATTTTGGGAAAATTTGTCTTCAGCTAAAATGTAATAGTCCGTGGTACAGACCTTTTTTTATCAAATTATTAACACTCGCCTGAAACTTCGTACCTTCTATTTATCTATCTAATCATAATCTACAAATATTTTATTTACGAAAATTTTAGAATTGGGGTGTTTTCAATCTTCAAACTTTGTTTATTTAATTAGGTACTTAAGATTAATACCCATTTGATTTCCGCTTAAATCATAAGATAATTTGAGCACAAACTCGAGAAAAAATGTTGGCTTTCAAAAATATTGCACCGTTTGGCGTGTAAAAAATATAAACCAAACAGACCAATATTTTTTTTAAACCTTTTTTCTCGATTTTTTGATCAAATTATCTTACAATTTAAGTGGAAAGCCAATATATATATATATATATATATATATATATATATATATATATATATATATATATATATATATATATAGATTGTATATATATATTATTATTAGTACGATATGTATATATATATATATATATATATATATATATATATATACGATATGTATATGTATATATTATTAGAACGATTATATATATATATATATATATATATATATATATATATATATATATATATATATATATATATATATATACGAACTTTTGGTACCCAATCAAACAGACAAAGTATATATAAATATATATATAGCGAAGGTTCGATGCCGACACCACTAACCGCTTATTACACACCTCTCTCCACCGTTCGCCGTCAAAACCCAGTCCCTTCAGATCGGCTTTAATGCAATCTTCCCACCTTCGCTTCGGTCTACCCCTCGGACGCTTACCATTCGGCACAGCAAATATCAACCTTTTAGGAATTCTCTCGTTACTAAGCCCAACAACTTTACAAGCCCATTTGGTTCGCCACGACGAAATTACCTCAAGTATATTACCCGGATACAGTTCGCGCAATTCGGCGTTGTGTAACCGTCTGAACTCTCCGGGAAACTCATCCTTCATCGGTTCGAATATTCTACGCAATACTTTATTTTTCAAAACCTTAAGACGCTGCTCATCCCTTAATGTAAGCTGCCAAGTTTCGTATCCATAAAGAACTGTAGGCAAAATAATTGTTTCATAGATTCTAATTTTTAAGTTCCGGGACAAGAGGCGCGAACTAAGTAGTTTTGTCACAAAAAAATAACAAGCATTTCCCGCCTTCAGTCTAACCTTAATCTCTTCTTCAATTTCGTTTTTTCTAGTTATCGTAGAACCTAGATACCTAAATTTATCTACCTTTTCAAACATATTACCATCTATATCGATATCACCAGTAATATCGCCATTTTAGCAGCTAACCATATATTTTTTTTTATCCACGTTGATTTCGAGTCCTAGTTCTTTGCTGACTTTCATTAACGTTGTCGTATTTAGTTTTCTAGTTTCAACGTCTTCGCTTAACAGTACCAGATCATCAGCATAGCCCAGCACGGATGTTGTCCCACCCAGATCCAACCCTTTCTCACTACGAATTAATATATATATATATATATATATATATATATATATATATATATATATATATATATATATATATACGAACTTTTGGTACCCAATCAAACAGACAAAGTTTGCTGACCTCCAATTTGAAAAAGCCTTGGAGTAATCGGAATCCAATTTTCTTTTGTCCTATTAATTTCCTGTAGAAGTTTCTGGAATTCCTCTGTTTTATCATTGGAAAAGTTGAACCTGATCATAGTCCTATATCATAGACCTAGCTCTCTCTTCAAATTTCTACAGTCTTGATCAAACCATGGTTGCTTAGCCTTATATTGAGGGCTCTTCGTTATTTTTGTATGGAACATTAGCCCTGCTATGGTCATACTTTCCTGCATACAAGTAATGAAGTTCTCGTATAATAGGTTTATCTCTTTAGAGCTAAAGTATAGTCTATTGGTACTCAATAACAAGTTTTTAAACCCCTTTAATTTAGATCCTTCCCATTTTATGCGAATTCTAAAATTCTAAAAGAGGCACTGAACCATTATGTGACTGACTTGGCACTAAGGTAAGCATCCTGTGACAAAATGCTCCAGGTGGAGAGGCAACTGTGTGGAAGATCAGTGGAGCTATTCGCAGGTGCATCAATAATAGGTCAGGGTGGGAACTATTACGTCTATAATTCATACAAGTGGACTTTAAATTTTCGTTTTCCACAAATTCGATTATATTTGGGTCGATAAATTCCTCCAGAGTTTTCCCCGCTGAATTTGAGTTTGTGTAACCCCACCTCCAGCTCCTGGAGTGTGCGTTGAAGTCTCCATATACAAGGGATTTGTCAGTCAAAGAATCCTCCAGCCAACCCTAATTCGGTTTATTATAAGGGGAATTATAGATGAAAAATATTAGGTGGTGAAAATTGCTTGACCACAGATTGATTTACATTCCTTTCAATTGATCATTTGGATCAATTTACTTTTTAACTTTAACTTGAAACTTGACCATGAAGGAAGAACTTACACCAACAAATATTCCTGATGCTATCAGCCAAGCTCTTGGCAGTGAGCAATTCTGGATATCTGAAATATTCAAGGCAGTCAGCAGTAGCGCCTGCCTCAACAATGCAAAATAGATCAATTTTGTTTGAAGATATAAAATACTTCAATTCTGTGTACTATTCACTGGTGAAATCACTTGCATTAAAAAAAAAAGAGCCTTTAAGATAAAGTTGCCATGTCCTTGAGAAAGGCCGCTCGCGTTGGCCAGGCCTTGTGCTGGCCGCGCCATGAGTCGCACTGGGTGTCTGGCGACTATGTGATCGTTTGGTTGGTTATTCAGAGGCACGAAGGGGATGGGATCACATCACTCCCATTAATTTTACCGATTTAATTTTAAAGACCTCAGAACCATCCGAACCTTCTCGTTTCTAACTTTGCTTCCTATTCGATCCCTGATAACACTCCGAGGAGTCTGAAAAGAAGATGGCCTTGAAATCTACTATTGTAAATACATTTTTGTTTTTTTAGAGTGCTACCAGTGGGTAGTTTCCCAACAAGTGTTTTCATGTTTTTATTTTCTGTTATCACATTTACTTAATGTATTCTTTCTTAATACAGTTGTAAATATCATAAATAAAAAAAATTAAAGAACAATAGTTTAGCTTTCCACGTCGACTTAGGAGAAAAACCCGAGGAGTTATGAATATTTTAGTAGGCGGCATGATAAAAATTCTTTCATAAAATTACCTCCAAAAATTTATATTTTTTTATTTCAAAACAAATTAGTATTTAAGATTTTTAGTGGACCCTAAAAACGAATCTGAATCGTTTTTCATGTCAAAAATTTACTTGACTTATTTTAGTGTAAGCGTGTATGGATTTTTGTAATTTATTATACCTTATAATTCGTTTAATACTATTAGCAATATGTTTTTCATATTTAAATAAATTGATTGATATATAATAATTTATAAATCCATGCATATCAAAATTAGAAAACAGTAACATAAAAAAACAATAAAATTTTACAAAACTTTTTTTTCTCAGCTCCTAGGGCGCATTGGCAAGAACCCTCGGACATTGGTCAAATATTTTTCGACCTAGTATCACCAAAACTGTTTCATTGAAATCGGTGAGTCCACATCCGTAACCTCCCCTTGTCAGGGATTAATGAAATAACTCTCTCCCGCTAAAGATAAGGAAGAAAGGTTTTTGAGCTCATGAGATTTGAGGTCTGTGGTCGATGAAACAGGGTCATAGCGACCTCTTTACACGGGGCCGTTATCGGTTTCATCTTACAGTTGGGGCACGAGTGCCGCAACTATTACAGAAGAGAGTTGTTCTGGGTTTAGAACACTAAAAATAACAGTATCACGTTTGAAAGCATTTCCAGCAAAGGGGTTGTACTGTTGCCAACTCAGGTTATTTGTGATACAAGATAGTACATGATGAGGGTTAAGGCTTCCTTTGGACATGTTCTGTGGAAGCTGCATCTTTATCACATTTAATGTTTTTCTTCTTAGTTTTCTTCGCCATAGGCTCTATAGCAGTGGCAGATCCAGGAATTGTGTCGAAGGAAAGGGGGCGCCTCTTTGCCAGGTTCTTTCCGAACCCCTACCCGTTCCCCCACCACTAACCATCTCATCCCACTCCTTAGCTGAGCTTAGTCGCTCAAAAGTGCTCTTTAAATGGTTTTAACAAAAGCAAACTCTATTTTTATTCAAAGTAAATTTTGTCTACTTTGCAGTGAAGCAATCGGTTATTATTTAAATGAAATAGGCTTTTAGTATCACTTCCTATTCAAGAAAAAACGTGACTTGCATAAAAAATCATAAAACTTTAATTCCCTACTTTCCTGCTGAAAATCGAACCATTGTTTAAATAAACTTTTTCATATATGTAGCTAGATAATTTATAAAAGCAGTTGGGTGTGGTGACATATATCCGGGTAGCAAGGATGAGATGGTAGGACCAAGTTGTACGGGTAGACGAGACCTCAATCCCAAAGAAGCTGCTGAGCATGGAGCCTGGTGGAAATAGAGAAGTAGGCAAACCGAAACAGAGATGGAATGATGAAGTAAGTGCTGATGCAAGAATCTGTGATATCAAGAACTGGTGGAGGCTGCTTAGAGCAGGAAAATATGGAGGAAAACTCTTGAGGCTTCCATCATCCAGTAATGGATTGTCGAGTTCGGGATAATGATGATGATGACATTAGAAAATTTGTCTTAGAGGATGATTTTTTCCTATATTCCTATATAGGTGAGGGGTGGAGGAGAGAAGGGAGATCCGCTAGTGCTCCACAGTGGCTATCCTGCTTTTCTTCTTAACTTTTATGCCAGAAGCTTGAGGAGGTTCATAGACACTTTCAGGGAAAGCTTAACTTAAAATTATAAGATTAAGATGTTAACGTGGAAAGGTCTTATAGGTGATATTTCTCACTATGCGTAGTTTTGATTATTATTACGGTGTTTCATGTTTTATGTTTGTTGTTGTTTATTATTTGTTCATGTTACTCGAGTTCATTTTATAGTCAAAATTAAGTGTCGTTTCTTTGTGTTTTCACTTTTTAGTGTTATTTATAAATAATTTTGTACATAGTGAGGTTAGTTGGAAGTCACGAAGCTTTAAGCTTCATTACGACGTATTACTTAGTGGCTGCAATTTAAATGACAATTAACTATTCTCACTGAACAGGACAATATTCGCGCTCAAATTGATTTTGTAAGTATTAATGTTTTATCTGTTATTTTTTGGGGGAAGGTTATAGGATATTGATAAGAGAACATTAAATACTCTCCTACCTATAGCTTTTATGTATTAATACCTTATCTTGGTAGTAATGGAACGTCAGAAGGATGGCAAACCCTCAAAACCCTTGGTGAAAGGACTCAAAGGGGTTCTACTGATGGGCCAGATAATTTTGAATAGGCTAAGGCTAATAGCTATCTCTCTTGTGCCAAGCGAATCCAAGACAATATCCGGGTATCCTCGGACAATATTGGAAAAAAAGATAAGTGTTAGCGCCAAAGATCGAATTAACAATGAGATACAATCTCTTATTGATATAATTCAAACTATGGAAAAAAAAAAAAAACGAACAATATGGAGTTTCGGTCATCGTTCAGAAGGCAATAGAGGAAACATTTTCGTCACAGAAGGTCCACGATATTCTAACTCAAATATTCGTTGACACATCAGTGCCTAATGTTACTGAGGCACTTACCGCTTCCGGTGTGGTTGCTTACTGCCCTCGCCCAAGGCTAGTTCATCGAAGTAGCCACAAGCACTGGCCAGCAATGAAGGTATTGTAATAAATGAAGCATCAGCCCCAACTGAACCCTTCAGAGTGGCCGGAAGTAAAAGGAGCCGGAAAAGAACAAAATCTGGCAGCAAACAAATAAAATGAAGAGGTCAAGACAAGTCGAGGGAGCTTCCATCTGGACCGAAACCAGACAATAAAGAATGCAAATCGAAATCGATGGCAGATATCGTCAATTCACTATCGTCAACGCCTAATCAAATACCGCAATCAACATTCGTCACGATTAGTGGGACAGGGAAGACCGTGGTAGACATTATTAATGGGCTGGGGGTGTCTATGCCTATATATTTCGTACAACTGAGGAAGGCTCCGTCTTGGTCTGTATGGGTGATAAGTCTGAACCTGCAAATGTCATTGGTTTGCAATTGTTACTAGACAGAGGCCTTCAGGCCCGACTCTGAAAAAGAAAACTAAATTGGAGGTCAGTGGCGTTCCCCATACCTGGAGTTCAATGCAGCTTGTGAAATTTTAATGGGGTAGAATTCCCGAGAAGTCGGCCCCTATCCTATTATTAATTGAAGACCTCCGACCCTTGTTTTCTTCAATGGCAGGAAATGGTTTTACCAGCAATTTGGTCATCGAAGTCCACCCAATGGTAAGGTTCTCATTACTAGAAATAGGAACCTTGGATGGGGGATGGTGGTCAATGACCTTCAAAGACTACATTGACGCTCCTCGATGCACAAAATGCCAGGACTACGGCCATACCAAGGCAACATGCCAGGCAAATGGTACGGTCTGTATTTGGTGTGCCGCTAGTGGGCACATACTTAAGGACTGCCCGAAAAAGAAAGAACATGTTGGACCTTCTTGCATAAATTTCCTGTGGTCGAATGTACCACCTAATCGAATAAAACACAAGGCAGGCAGTCGGGAATGTCCTGTGCATTGGAAGTGGGCCAATGAGGTCGCAAAGAAGACTTTCTATGAATAGAATCACCATCCTCCAATTGAACATGGGCGGCCGTCATATTGTGTCCGATGAACTTCTAGCTCTCAATCACCAATATGACGTCATGGCAGTTCAGAAACCGTGCTGCCGTGGGAACATGGTCACGGGGTTCAGCGTCACATCCGGGGTTACAGCTCTGAGCAGTGGAGAGAGGAGGTCCAGGGCTGACATAGTGGTTAATAACCCGAACCTCGATGTGATGGATCTGAAACAGTATACCAAGGCGGATTTAGTCTCATGTTACATCAGGTGGAGAAACGTTTCCTTCACGCTGGTATCGGCTTACCTACCTGATGGCAACGATATCGATCACGACATATCCGCCATGGAGATGATCACAGCTTGTACGAGGAATGTGATCATCTGCTCCGATACCAACTCCTGGAACACGTTCTGGGGATCCAATCGAACGAATAGAAGAGGTGATAAACTAGGCGAGTACATGGCTAGAAACCAGATTGTAGTTATGAACGATCCCTCTGCTGTCCCTACATTTTTTAGGGTTAGGGGGCAGAGCTGGATTGATGTGACGCTGGCATCGCCGGTGATAGCAAACCGCATCGTCGATTGGACCCTCCGATCTAAAACGAGTTCCAACCACCAAACAGGAAGTTTCATGGTTGTTGAAAATTCAGAAAGTTCCCACGGTACGGAGAAGGTTATGTAACCCGAAGAGGCGAAGAGGCGAATGCCTTCCGGTCAACACTGGTGGATGATGAATGGGATGTAGCGGAGACAGATCATACTGATGATCTGGATTACAGAGTGTCCAGGATCACTGATATGATCTGTGATGCTACTGAAGAATCCCTTGACCCCCGGAAGGTGAGAGCTCGACCTGTCCCATGGTGGACGCCGGCCTTAACCAGCATGAAGAGAGAGCTCTACAAGGCTCGGCGGTTGTATCAGAGGTGCAGTTGCTACGAGAGGCGCTCTGCACTTCGTAATCAGTACAAGTTCAAGGCGAGGGTATATCGATACGAGGTGCTTTCACAGAAGCGAACATCCTGGGACGAGTACATCGTCAAAGAGTCTACAGTTAACGAATCGGAGGCAGTGGAGATTTTATAAGTAATGGTTTTATTCATGAAGTTACAAATGGCATCTAAAATACAGAGTAATATACTATGGGTTGACTACATGAGGTCACTCCAGGTCTCCTGCAGTAAAGAGTATGACATCAAGAGAATTAACTACATGAGTGATTTTGTGTGAGGACCATGGGGGTTATATACTCAGGAATAGTAGGGGGGATGAATCAATTCTGGACGTTCTAGGAAGCGTGTGAATGAAGTTATAACTATTAAGAATTGATATCCTTGTCTTTTAGAATTGATATGAAGTCTGTGAGAAAGTGCTCGTTTGTTGAAAACGGTTATTGTTCTAATTCTTGATAAGTGTCTTCTGTCAAGTTAGTACATTCTAGATAACTATTTCTAAGCTATCAGAGATAGCTTGACCTGTCTATCTAGGGCTTTGTGCTTTTATGCTTTGATAAAAGTCATGAGAAAGGTCAATGCATGAGTCACCAATTGGCATACTAAATAAAATAAAAGTTAAATTAATATTAATAGTTGTTACGGATTAAGTCCATTCCGTAACTTACGAAGAATCCCTGGAATGTCCCTTATCGAGTAGCAATGGGCAGGTTTACTCCGCAACAAACATTAGCAGCCCTGAGGCACGGAGAGGCCCTGGCAACTAACCCTGAGAAAGCTGCCGTCATCTTTACTGAGGCGATGTATCCGAAGGATTATCCGTCCCAGGACAGCGAAAAAAAAAGTTTCATGAGAAGCACAACGATATGCGGATCCAGATTTAATTTTGGAGGGGGGGGAGTTCAGCCCGAAAGATTTTTTTTCATATACATACAACGATACTTAATTTGAAAAAAAAACGCAGCAAATTATTTCACAATGGTTTATTATTTCCTAACAATTATAAATCTAAAGTAACATTGCCTTCCTAGTTATAAATAAATATAAATGAAAGGTGATTCTAATTATTGAACTAAACATTTTTTTTAATCATTAGTAATGTGCTGACGCCGGATTACTCTTCAAGCTTAAAATCCACCTACCACAGTCCTTATACCTAGTACTCCGATCCTATCTTTCCGACCGCTCCTTCCGAGTTCGCTGTGGCACCGAATTCTCCGACTGTTACTCAATTGAGGCTGGCGTTCCTCAAGGCAGCGTCTTGGGCCCCATCCTTTACATTCTCTTTACCGCTGATATTCCTGTCCATCCCGATACCCTCCTGGCAACTTTCGCTGATGACACTGCTATCCTTTCTTCCAACTCAGATCCTGAAACAGCGTCCGCAAACTTACAAAGGCACCTCTTCCTGATTGAACAATGGTGTAAGAAATGGCGCATTAAGGTAAACGAATCTAAATGTAAACACATTACCTTCACCCTTCGGCATAATACCTGCCCACCAGTTTATTTTAACTCCATCCAGCTTCCTTTCTCAGATACAGTCCGGTATCTTGGCTTTCTCTTAGATAGACGACTAACATGGAATCCACATACTAGACTTAAAAGACAGGAACTTAACAGACGATATGGCCAGCTATATAGACTACTGAATAGAAAATCTAAACTTTCTGGTGAAAACAAATTACTGATCTACAAGACAATACTGAAACCCATCTGGACTTACGGACTAGAACTATGGGGAACAGCCAAATTTTCTAACATCAAACGCATTCAATCCTTTCAGTCTAAAGTCCTCCGTACAATAGTCAATGCTCCCTTCTATGTAACCAATAAAACCCTACACCATGACCTTAATATCCCATTTATTCTTGAACTTATCCCAGCCAAATTTTCCAAATTTCACCAGAACCTTTCTCATCACCCAAATCCCATTGTACAATCCCTACCAAGCACCACCCATCCCTACAATCCCCTTCGTAGGTTAAAGCGGCAGTGGCCACGAGACCTTTTGTAAATATGGATATATTGGAGTTCTAGCAATGGCCAGATTCTCCACTCAAGTCATGAGTGTCTGTGGCTGTAGCGCTCTTACTCATCCTCCGCTGGTTTAAAATACCAGTGAAGTGGCTGAGGGAGAAGCGTAGGGATCTCCTAAGCCTCCCTTTTCCCTCCACATGTGGAGGGGACAGGATTGGTTCGGAGATCACCTGGCAAATTGTAAATAATGTATATAGGTATGTTTTATATAAGGTGTTTGTTTTACTTTTATTTCTATTTTTATTTACTTATGTGCATATATATATATATATATATATATATATATATATATATATTTTTTTTTTTTTTTCTTTACTCTTTTGTTCTTTTTTCTTATTCTTTTGTTATTACTTTATTTATTTATATTTTTGTATATACGGAATGAATGCAATCTCTGAACTCTATTATAAGTGTCCTTAAACTGTGACAAATTGTAATATTTCTGAATAAAGTGTTTTAATAATAAAAGTAATGTGCTGAAAAAAAAGCGTTACTTCAGTAACACATTAAAAATTTAAAAACAAAAGATATATATCTAACCTTTGCAATAGAACATCTAAAAATAAACTGGAGACAATATCTTTGCTCCTAATTGTCCGATTTTAACGATTTTTTTTTAGGAATTTCCGTAAACTTAATAAAAAAAAACCATATACAATATCAACAAAAAATGTATAGTCTATTTTTATAGTACATTTTATAGTACTTGTATAAAAATGTACAGTCTGTTGTAACGCGCGTAGTCTAGTAGCGCAAAAAGGAAGTAGCGGACAGAATTCAATAAAATCGACGTTAAGTTATTTGTTCACTAATATCTACCTTTTATTCAACATAGAGCCAAATCGAACGACCCCTTTCTTGGCATATCTAAAAAATACGTTTGCTCGTGTGTAATCGGAAGTGCTGGATGGAATTTGATAAAATTGATATGGGAATATCTAGGCACCAATCCGCATAATCCCTAAAAAATTCATGAAAATTGGATGAACGGTAATAGGCGATATACCCATCCAATCGATTTGACTACAGACAGACAGACACTGAACCAAATTTGATCCTTGATGTCTGAAACGTAGACGCGAGTGGAAATTTTCGATTCTCAGCACAAAAATTTTTTTTAATCTCTCGCACGAATAAAATGCTTCCCTACTTTCGGTAGTGAGGAAGCAAAAATAATAATGAAAAAAAAAAAGAAAGATAAAGTTTAGGCGGCGTTAACAGGTAGTGTTTCATACATCCCAAACACTCAATGCCATTCACTGAGGCAAAATGAATTTGTTCTTAATAAAATAGGTTAAAAAAAAAAAAACCTCTAATAAGAATTTTCGTTTTAATCGAAAAATGTAAATGCCTTCTATTAATAGTTTTTATGAGATACAGCTATGTTTATAATTTTATAGTAGATATTAGTTGAGCAAAATATATTTGTTTTTCGATTGTAATGAAAATTTCCTCAATGTTTAACAGTTGTAATATTTACTATAAAGCTACATAAATTCTTTTTCTTCTGAAAATCACGGAAGTTGCGATAACTTCGACATGGCTCCACTTGTCTATACGAAAATTGGCACGAATATAGGGCCGTACCATATACGAGAAATGATACAAACCAGACCGAAAATAAATAGGCCGGAGGCTCATGCCTTCTTTTATAGTTTCCATCCTGCGACTTCATAAGGTTCATCCCTTCGCATGCAGAGTGATTTGGTTGTTCATCCGCCTGACACTTGAGGTCATCCTATTTAACCTCATCCTCATCCACTGAGGCACTTTTCCTATAATGAACACGCTTTATTTAGGCTTTCTGTTTACTCTATTTACCTAAGCTGAGTTTACCGAACCTAAAAAGCTGTGTTGGTTTGGGCATGGACGATGGCCTAAAATGATGCTTGATTATGTACCATTGGAAATGAGGAAGGAAGGTCGACCAGAAAAGAGATGGGTGGAAGGCATACTTGAGGTAATAGCAGCAAGAGGACTCCGAGAGCAAGACTCCTATGAATGAAAGATGCGGCGGCCTAGTTTATTAGGCTGATATGATAGGATGTTTGAAAGAATATGTATAGAACCTTATACAGTTTGTTTACTGTTTTCTAGTTATTTTTGTAAATTAACTTTATTCTAATAGTTTAATTTATTATTATTCAAATTATATTCCTTTGTGTTTTTATGATGGGTTGTTGCCATCTAAACGTTGTCTCATATCTTTACAATAGTACTGTTTAGGTTCTGGAACTCTATTTTGAATCTCGTCCAAACATTGTAGTATTTTTTCGTTGAAGATAATGAACCATTGACTGGTACAATGTGTGCGGAGAATGAAAGAGAAACAATCCAGTCCAGTTTGATTAAGTAACATATGTTCGATGGACCGTTTGTAAAGAGCTTCTTAGAGCGGCAAACGAACTTCCTCTGGTTTTCTTTGAGTCTGACAGCCATCGGACTCAAATGTTCAATTGGCCCTCTATATGTTCGTGAACATGTTACACATTTGTTGCGCAGAACATGGCCACTCGACAGGATCACCAACGTCGCAGTTTCGCGAACATAGTGGATATCCGACTTAGGTGGGAGGAGATACGACAAAGCATATCACAATTTTTTAGGATCTTTAAGGCTTACCTCTTGACCCCGCAAACATCGATATAAGTGAATTAATCATTTCATTAACGACAAATGCAACATTTGCATTAATTTAAAAAAAAAAGCAAAAATTATTTCACTTAAAATTTGAAATAATGAAAACCTATAAATAATAATAATAATAAAAAGGCTTAGCGAACCCGAAGGTTCGATGCCGACACCACCAATCGCTTGTTGCACACCTCCCTCCATCGTTCACCGTCCAAACCCAGTCCCTTCAGATCGGCTTTAATGCAATCTTCCCACCTTCGCTTCGGTCTACCCCTCGGACGCTTACCATTCGGCACAGCAAATATTAGCCTTTTAGGAATTCTCTCGTTAATAAGTCCAACAACTTTACAAGCCCATTTGATTCGCCGCGATGAAATTATCTCAATTATATTACTCGGATACAGTTCACGCAATTCGGCGTTGTGTAATCGTCTGAACTCCCCAGTTAACTCATCCTTCTTCCGTCCGAATATTCTACGCAATACTTTATTTTCAAAAACCTTAAGACGCTGCTCATCCCTTAATGTAAGCGGCCAAGTTTCGCACCCATAAAGAACTGTAGGTAAGATAATTGTTTTATAGATTCTAATTTTTAAGTTTCGAGACAAGAGGCGCGAACTAAGTAGTTTTGTCACAGAAAAATAACAAGCATTTCCCGCCTTCAGTCTAACCTTAATTTCTTCTTCAATTTCGTTTTTTCTAGTTATCGTAGAACCTAGATACCTAAACTTATCTACCTGTTCAAACATATTACCATCTATATCGATATCACCAGTAGTATCGCCATTTTTGCAGGTAACCATATATTTTGTTTTATCCACGTTTATTTCGAGTCCTAGTCCTTTACCGGCTTTCATTAACGTTGTCGTATTTAGTTTTATAGTTTCAAGGTCTTCGCTTAACAGTACCAGATCATCCGCATAGCCCAACACGGATGTTGTCCCACCCAGATCCAACCCTTTCTCGGTACGCATTACCTCCCTAATGGCATGTTCTAATGCCAAATTGAACAGGCCAGGCGAAAGGGAATCCCCCTGTTTTAAACCCAAACGAACCTCAAATATTTCTGACAGATTATTACCGATTCTAACTTTATTGAGTGTCTCCGTCAAGCACATCCTGACTAGATTTACTAATTTTTTAGGAATCCCCTGCTCGATTAGAATATTATACAGTTTCTGGCGGTCAATAGAATCGTAAGCCTTTTTAAAATCTATATACAGCTGGTGAACAATACCGTTGTACTCCAATTGTTTCTCTAATATTTGCCGTAAAGAAAATATTTGATCAATAGTCGAACGATTCCGTCTAAATCCGCATTGGTAGTCTCCGATAATTTCCTCGGCGTATTCCGTGATTCGACTGGTTAAGATTAAAGTAAATATTTTATAACATACCGGAAGGAGTGAAATTCCTCGATAGTTATTACAACCGTCCTCGGGCCCTTTTTGTGAATCGGAATAAGAATAGATTCTTTCCATTCTTTAGGTAATTTCTCATTCACCCAGATCTTTTTAACCAACCGATGTATTTTAGAAACTCCAGCTTCCCCGCATGCCTTAATTAGTTCAGTAGGAATATTATCGGTTCCCGCTGCTTTATAAGATTTTAATTTTCCAATAGCTACTTCAACTTCCTCTTTACTCGGTCCTTATATCAACGGTTCAGCACTCTGGTACTCAGAAGGAGGACACAGATCATAATTTCCCGTATTTAAAATATTGTAAAAGTGGTCCTTAAATTTATTCAATATGTCAACCGGATCGGTCAGAATATTGTTATTATCATCCCTAATTCCAGATGTTACGGACCCTACACATTTACGTGATCTGTTTGTACCTTTGTACATGTCTCTTACGTTATTTTCGATTATATTAGTTTCTATTTCAATTATTTTATTTTTAAGATACTCCCTTTTTTTATTTTTGAGCAATTTTGTCGTTTCGTTCTTTGAGGTTCGGAAGTATTCCAGACTGTCTTGAAAACCTATAAAATATATATGATATAAAACCCGTTTGTATTATTCATGAAATGTATTTTTGACAATCAAAAAATTATATATGAATAATGTACGAACAAACATTCTCAACTAAAAGTAAAACGTGATATGATAAAAATGGAATGAGTCGTCTGACCAGGTTTCGGAAAATTATCAATTAGTTTAACATTCAACCCGTTGGAGTTACTTTCATGTCTTTATCCAAATAAACACCTATGCATATGTATTTATAGATGGCAACCTTGGTAAACAGTTGTTAGTAAAAATCGTTAGTCAGCGTTTCTAGTTTAAGTTATTATGTCATGATTCTTTTAGTATATCAATTATTTTTCATGTTAACAAATACCGCCTGTTGTAAAGCTGAAAGATACGAAAATGACTGGGGTCCTCGAATAATTGGAGGGCACGATACAAGTATCATCAATGCACCATTTATAGCATCTTTACAGAGAAGAAGAGGGAGGCTTGCAATGCATATTTGCGGAGCTGTTATAATAACAAAAACATATTTATTGACAGCTGCTCATTGTATTACTAACCGTGAGTTAATGATATTCGAATAATTGTGTTAAGATATAAAATTTATATTATGCATATAAATTTATATATATTTATATATATATATATATATATATATATATATATATATATATATATATATATATATATATATATATATATATATAAGCTATGGACGCCGATGGACTAAAATAAAAAAAGAAAGTGTTTGAAATATAACACTCTCGATGGGCTGTACATTCTAGAATTGGTATTAAGTAATACTGCTCGACTTCGGTCTTTATCTCTCTCTCACCAGTTTCGAATAATATTTCAGAAACTTTTATGTAATTCTAAAGTGGAGCGAACCCTCCATCAGCCTTAAAAACTTATATTTAATACAACAAAAGTTCATCTCAGAAGTCCATCTGCTATATGCTTATAAGAAAAAAATTAGTCTATAAACTAAAACAAAAATAATTTTTTTTCATCTTCCTTATTACTACACAAAAAAACATTCAACAGTAAGAAAAACACAAAATGAAGAAAAATATAATGAAAGCCCTCTTAGTTACATTTTATTTTTTTATAAACATATTTATTGAGAGATATCACAATTAAGGACATTTATAATAGTATTCAGAGAGCACATTCACACTCTATCAACAATAAATAAAAATAAATGATACAGAAAAATAATAATACTAAAAGTAAATTTATATAAACTAAAATAATAAACAAAAACCAACTAAACTAATCAAAATAACTACCCAAATACAATATCTAAAAAATTATTCATCAAGATCTCTGAGCTAAGTCTTTCTTCCCACTTGTGGAAGGAAATGCAGGACTCAAAGAGATCCCAGCACCTCTCACTCAGCCACATTACTGGTATAAAGGACCAATAGAGACTGAACAGAGGCGTTGTAATCACACATACATGGCTTGAGTGGAGAACCCATATATTGGATATAAATTTGTTAGGAGGTCAATATCTAATAATTCAATGCTGATGCTATGGTAACAAAAGGAGAAGGTTTTGATTACTATGCCGGTGGATTAGAGGAAATCTTGAGTCAGCAATGGGAGCTGGAGATGAGAAAGGGATTGGTGTACAATGACAGCAGTACCAGCATGTGCTCTGCGTCAGTATGGTCATGACGGTATTTTATGTATTGAGGTATTTTTAAAAGCTGTTTTCTGGTCAGCCGAGTTTCCGTGATTAGTGCTACGTCGCTGTTCTTGTCCAGGAGTAAAGCTGTTAGTTAGAGTCAACGTGATTCCTAACACCATTCGCATTCCAAAGGAGAATGGATATGGGTGTCATCAAGGATTTTTTAAAGGAGGGATAAGGTGAGATACGAGGTTTGTGAGGAGTGATTTGAGTGTAGTAACTATGTTTGTTGGAGTAAAAAGATTTTAAATCGGTGAGTAAAGATGCTAATCAATTGGTGAGATCTGTTTCATTCGAAGGAGGAGGGATATGATGAATTTGTTGTTGATGGTTATGAATATTAGGGTCAATAGGATTTTGAGATTGGGATTCAGGTTGTTGCGCCAGGGCTTGAAATTTATTGGGTGAATTCTCACCTCTAAGTAGCTGGGAAAATGATACAATATTGTTCACTATTGTTGAAGTCTCTCGCTCTCTCTTCTCGGTCTTACTGCTTCATCCTAACTACGGGTTTTCTGTTGTCTTTATTTGAGATTATTGTAAATTTGGCAGCTTTTGTAGTTGGCCGGGTGTCCCTCCAGGTTTGTGTTGTTCACCACATTTCACGCAACGCGGCAGATGGTGACAATAAGTCTTCGTGTGGCCGTACGACTGACAACTATGGCATTGCTCGATTTCTCTCTTGGGGTATGGTTCCTCTACCTTCACAATTGCGTAATATGATCTTTTGATATGGTATATTTTTTCGATATCTGGTGATGGCTCCAAATATACGAAAAACAATGGTAGAGGGATTTTATTTTTTAACCCGACCGCTCCTTGTTCTCCTTTAAGACGTTGGTTACCTGACGTACATTGAAACCAAGCGTCGTTAGTTCTTCTTTGGTCACTTCAGTCGGGATTGACGAGGGCAAATTTCTTATTACTACTCGTAACGATCCCTCCTGCCTAAGCGGCTACGTATGAAAACTCGCATTCGTTTCTGATAGGTACTTCACTATTTTTCGGAAGGTTTCAGCAGTATTTTGTATCGTTGGTCTTTTTAAGGCATGAATAACTGCCTGAGCAGATTTTATTTAGTTGGATGCAGAACAACTGAAAGTTTTTGATATTTTTTACAAATATCGGAGGAGGCCTTCGTTCTCTGGGTATAGCTGCAGACTTCACTACCTCTCGGTCATTTTGAAGCACTTTGTAGGGGTTTGGAGTAAAAAAAGGGGATTTTTCGATCATTTCTTGCGAAGAAGTTCCAGGTTGGGGCTGAGGTTCTGATTCTGAAGTGTTCACTTTTGTTGTAGGAGATGTTTCTCGTAGGCAGTGACGAGTTCTTTGTTTGGCTTGTGAACCACGAGGTGTACTAACGCCGTCTGACTGAGTCCTCTTGGGCACCTTACTGGCCATCACTTGCTGATCATACTGCATATCATATAGAAAATTAATGAAAAAATTAAAAATAAAAAAAAGATGTCAACAGTAAATATCAACTGGTCTGATGTACACTTGAACTGTATTACGTGAATAATCAGAGAGATTCCGCTGAAAAATTTGGCAAACACAGAGAGACGAGTTGAAAACACAACCTTCGCATCAGCTGATCCACTGCCTCCTTTTGTTAATACAAACGTCATCTCTATTGTTTCTTTATTGGTTATTTTATATAACCTAGTGTACATAAACTGACACATTACCGGCATGATTACGTGGGTATACACTCATTTTTTTTAGATGCTGCTTATCATTCAATGATTTAGATAACTATATCATATACAATATGTAAATAGATAACTAGCATTTTATGAAATATAAAATAAAAAACTACATTTTCTTACCACACAGTATAGTTAGTGGTTAAATAATAACATTGATTTGTGTGTCCATTAATTTGGAATTTTCGCTGTCTGACCGAGTCCTCTTGGGCACTTTAACGGACATCACTTGATGACTATAAAAGATACCATCAGAGAAGAATGAAAGAAATAAGAAAAAAAAATTAAAAAATATATCAAACAGCAAATATCAACTGCTCTAATGTACACGTGAAATTTATTCAATCAAAAATCATAGAGATTACGTTGAAAAATAGGCAAATACTAATTATACTAATTATATTATATATATATATATATATATATATATATATATATAAACTATAATATATATATAAACTTATATATAATTTATTTATATAACATACTTCAATGAAAAGAAGTTGAGAAAAAGTTACGAGGGGTGGTAAAATTATATTTCTGGGTAAATAAGAAAGGATACACTTTGGATGTTTTTTGAAAAATCACTCAATTTTCTTAAAAAATCGTTCAAATCGGGCAGTTGCACAGTGCAACGTTCAATGGACAAAAGCCTGAAGTTTTATTTTCTTATACTAAACTTTAAATCCTCTTGAATTGAGAAACTATTCAAGGAATTAGAATCGCACAAAACCCATAAATATTGTTTTATTTTGATCAGCAAACACATTAGCAGTATTGTTAACAAGGCAAAGTCTGTTTCATATCAACAATCAGTTTAAATCTCTCTCGTTGGTGATAGAACAGTGTTTTTATTAAGTGAACCGAAGGAAAAAACGTCAAAACTATTCCTTTTTTATCTGATATAATTTATTATGGGTAAGTACTCTCTTGTTATTTATCCTGTATTATTCATCATTGATCTTTTATTTTTTTTTTAAGTTCACAATTTTGATGTACCACAGCAAAAAAACTTCCCAAAACATCTTTCCAAGTTTTTTAGAGCATAAAGTTTACCTCAAGTATTTTTATTTTTATTTTCAGATCCATCACATAATACAATTTATTTTTCTTACAACTTTGGAAAAATGTTTGATAAATCCAAGAGAACGGAATCAATCTTTGAGCAAATATTGAGTCAGTTTGATTTGCACGATGCTTCTAAAGAAATATGGAGCAATATTAGAAAGAGTGACAGTTTATTGTCATTTAAAATGTCAAAAATGTGGGAGCGTGTTCACCGAACAGAAAAAAACATTCTTAACCTTATATAAAGACTGGTTGGAACAAGATATCAATTTAGAAGAAATTGTTATCAATTATTATCAAGAAAAGGGCAATTCATGCCCTGATGATCTATCCGGCTTACTTACTACCGGAGGCAGACCTAAGAAAGAGTTTGAGGCTTTGTGTGAGAAAGATATTATGGCAATACTTCTTCTGACACCTGACCCAAAGCTCGCTTTATGGAGAAAAAATGTAAAAAGGCAAAGCAAAATCAGTCCAGACATTAATGAACATATAATAGAGATAATATATTCTTATATAATAGAGATTATTACATTAAATCAAACAGACATTTGTTTCGATATAAGTTTACATTCTAACGAATCCACAACAATCCATCCACGATCCACAAACAGACTCTGAATAAAGAAATGATTTAATAAATTCATAGAAAATGATAAAATATTATTATTCAATGCCAAAATTACTATAAGTATAATTTACTAGTTTACTATTACTACATTATATGTTACAGTTATATTACATTTATATTATATTTTATAATATTGTTATTCCTGATATTATTACATCCTATATTATATCTATTAATATTATTATAGTTGTATCTATCTATCTATACGGGCTCTACAACCCGCTTAGCGAGTCATGGCCTCCGCCAACAGCATCCACCAGGTGTCACTACTTTGTGCCGCCACCATCCAGCCTCGAACTCCTAGCTTCCTGGCATCTTTGTACACGCTGTCCCTCCATCTTAACTTTCGTCTTCCTACTCGTCGCGCTCCATGCAGGATTTCAACCAACATCTTCTTTGGGATCATATCGTCTCTCATTCTGGCCACATGACCTGCTCATCTGAGACGGTCTGCTCTTATAAAATTTACAATATTGGCGTCATTAAAACGCTGCCAGACCTCCTTTTCCTTTTTCCTCATTTTTCCTCCTTCTCCACTCTCTATTCTCACACACTGGACCATAAATTTTTATTAGAAGTTTTCGTTCGAATACCAGGAGGTCCTGCTCGGCTGCCTTGGTTATCGTTCAGGTCTCTGATGCATAGTTTAAGGCAACAGTCTGTGGAACAGGATGTTTGATAGAATTCCATATGCGCACGGGAGCAGAGCAATATCGCAATAGAGCATTTCAATAAGTTTCCCTTCTAGTGGAAGGGAATATGTAGGCATTATTTCCTCAGTCCATATGTTCACCAATAAGTTGTGAAGGAGCTTGAAGAATTCATTACCTCCATGCTTAAATAGTTCTGCAGGAAGTCCACCAATTCCTGGAGCTTTATTATATTTAGTTTGTTGAGGGCCTCGCTTACCTCATCTTCATCAGATGGTTCCAGGTCATCCGTTCCATCCTGTCCGAAGGGCAGATCCGTCCCTTGGCTATCTATGCTTTGACCATTCAAAAGCTATATTTTCTCCATTCTGCTAGGTAGGCTTGTTCCTCGAATAGGTGAGCTCCCTGGTCATTAATACACATTGATGGTATTGGTACTTTATGATAGAACTTCCTGCTATCTCTAATAGTCCTTGATTCCTCCAGGTCCTTCAACTTCTGGATAATTCCTTCTCTCTTCTTTACCCGATGCAGCTTCCTTTCTTTCCTCCTTTCCTTCCTACAGTCTTCGACTGTATCACGTGTATGCCTGTTGATCATCTGCTGGTATGCTGCATTTTTAACTTCTGTGCCTATTCGACAGTCTTCATAAAACCAGCTTTTCCTTTTTTTTCTTTTCAGCATGCCCCAGTATTGCTTGTTCAATAGATTAGCGACAGCTACTCCAAATACCAAATGCATCTTATCTGTGAGTCCAGTGCTGCGGCACATGCTTCCCTAGTCTGAGGTTCTTTAAGCTTGTAATTATTAAAGCAACGTGGGCGATACAGAGGAAATAGTCAGAATCAACGTTAGCGCCTCTGAACACTCTGACAACAGTGATGGTACTAATGTGCCTGTTGCTTACGAGGATGTGGTCAATCTCTTTGACTGTGAGCCCATCTGGCGACATCCAGATACCCAATTATTAGGGATGTGGAGGTCTAGTCCAATGAGGACAGAAACTATAACGAGGAAGCAGGCTAAATGATTAACTTTACGAAAGGAAGCTAAGTTAGGATGAATCAAAGGAACCACTACATCTGCTACCATTATATATTTTTCATTATTTGGGGTTTGTAATAAAAGAAGCTGAACTAAGTTTGCGATCTCACGTTTTTTCTACTTTAGGAATGAGCTACTAGAGGTAGTAGTTTATTGATTTATGTATGTAAGTATATATATATATATATATATATATATATATATATATATTATATATATATATATATATATATATATAAGTTATGATTCGACTGAAGAAATAACAACACAGCTTGTGGGAATGAAGTGGTTTTATTTCGAACTCTTACAATAAGTTTTCTACACTGTATTAATACAACACTTTTGTAACCTCACCTTTTGTTTATATCAATTCTCTATATTAACATGTGTTTTAACAACATGTGTTTTAAACAATTATTTAGCATATCTAAAGAATAATCTTATATACATCCTATATACAGTTAACTCCCTCCCTCCAGTTCCTTCGTATGGAGGAACTAAAAAAAATACTAGCAAAAGAAAAAAAAATAAAGAAAGGTTAACTTAACTTAATAATAAAAATTATTTGGAACAAAAAAAAATAGAATAAAAAGGTTACACTGATCTTAATGACATCACTTAATTTGCAATAGAAACAGAAATGTCCAATTCTTAGTCTACAAATTATTCTAAACGTAATACACTTATAATTAATAGAAGAATCACAAATAGGTTTACAAAATAAATCTGAATGTTTCAATTTTTGACTCTCACAATAATTGTAATTATTCTTAATTACACGTAAAAATAATACAATCTTATTATCGTGACGTCTTGTGCTGAGCGTAACCGCCCGGTTCGAGTTCCGACACTATATGGGGTACGCGAAGTTCTTCTAAGTGAACCGTTCGTGACCGAAATGGATATTTTACGTCCCGGATGGTAAACAAATTGTTTTCTCTTATTGTTATAACTTTATAGGGACCCTCATAACGCGCAGCTGTTTTATTCCTGGCGGTTCTTAATCGCCTATATACAACAGTACCCAGCGCCAACGGACCCTTCTTATAAACTACAGATCGGTTATTCGCTCTATCCACTCGAGTCTGTTTTTTTCGGATCATCCTTTCTCTAATCTTTGCCCACTTCCCTTGACGATCTATTCTCGCCCTGAATAGATTCGCCTTTAGGTCAGTACTATTGGCCGTGATTAAGTCGCCTCTGTCCCGCCGTCTTTGGCCAAAAACGATTTCAACGGGGGATAACCCCGTCGCTGCGTGTATCGTGTTATTATATGCGATCACCGCGCGCGGCATAGCGTCGTATGGGTCAAGATTTCGTCCCAATTTAAATAACCTAAGGTGTTCGCCTAATGTGTTATGTAGCCGTTCCACACTGCCTCTACCCTTAATATGATGCGGAGTGTTCAACCGCCACGTGATACCCTACGTTTTGCTTTCGTCCCGAATTAGTGAATTATCTAATTCTCTTCCGCAATCCGATACGATATCGTCGGGTACACCGTACGTCGCACACCATTGTAATATTCCCTCCCATATTGCCCTAGGTGTTTTCGCTTCAATGGGGTAGACCATTGCGATTTTGCTGAACGTATCTATCGCCGTTAACCACGATTGCCCTTCATTTGAATATATATCAATTTGTACTGATCGCAGAGGTTCAGTCGCGGTGGGTGTGGCTACCTGCTGTGCTACCGGGGGTTGGCGATCATACTTTGCTTGCTGGCATACTTCGCACTGCGTAATGCACTCACGAACGGTTCGGCCCATATTCTTCCAGTAGTATAATAATTTTAACGCACGCAGTGTCTCTTCTATTCCCCTATGTTTCGTTTTCCCCGTGTGATGTTCAGTAACAAGTTTTAATTGCGCCGTTGGATCGGCGATCGTCTCCACTTGCCTTAAACATCGAATTAAGGGATACCCCATTTCTACCCTTTCCTGCCTCCACAACCTCTTTAATTTGTCCAGGATTGTCCGATTTCCTAAATACACGTAACAGTTGCGGCCGGGTTTGCTGAATTCCGCGAAGATTCGTTCCAGTTCGGCTTCGTTTATTGATGCAGGCGTACGGACTATTATAGTTGCCAAACCCTCATACACGCTCCTCCGCGTTTCCGTCCCAGAATCCAGCTTTGACTTATTATCTGAAGTTTCTTATCATTGACAATCTCATCTATTTCAGGTAGTTCCTGAGGTCTATCAAATCCGTCGAGATGACGTTTTCCTCCGGTTCACTGTCAACTGGTGAGCCTTCGGGCTCACTTTGCGTCCATTCTCGCGATCTTAGTGCTAAGGTTCCACCGGAGTATTTTCTTCCTCGATTGCATTCACTATTAAATCTCGTGATAACCAATCGGCCACGACATTTTCGACTCCTTTTTTGTGCACCGTATTGAAGTTATATGCCGCGAGACGTTCTTTCCATCGCGATACCCGTGCTGATGATTCTTTAAGTGTACCTAGGTATATTAGAGGTTTGTGGTCAGTTAACAACTCGAACCGTCTCCCGTATACGTATGGACGAAAATTTTCTACCGCCCACACTACTGCTAGTTTTTCTTCTCCCATAATTATGTACCGCATAGCTTTAGATTTTGAGATCACTAACTACTTAAATGAACTTGACTATACCTCAGAAATCTTCGAGTTTCGGCACCAGTTATGATTCGACTGAAGAAATAACAACACAGCTTATGGGAATGAAGTGGTTTTATTTCGAACTCTTACATAAGTTTTCTACACTGTATTAATACAACACTTTTGTAACCTCACCTTTTGTTTATATCAATTCTCTATATTAACATGTGTTTTAACAACATGTGTTTTAAACAATTATTTAGCTTATCTAAAGAATAATCTTATATACATCCTATATACAGTTAACTTATATATATATATATATATATATAAGTTAAGCGTCGTCGGACTTAAGAAATAAAAAAAAAGAAGGAAAAGGGAAAAGATGTAACATACACGACTTCTGAAATAACACTGCTTTATTCGTTCCATAAGCCTCCTTATATACACTTAGCCTGTTTATTTACATTACCAGATAGTATTAAGGCTGATACCGCCAGTCTCCGGTCTTTATCTCCCCCCCACCAGTTTACGAACAGGATTTTCGGAAACTTAAATATTGCTAGATCGGAGCCCACGGTGACCAGCCTTAACACTTTACAATTGGTTTTACAGTATATCCTTAAAAGAAAAATAAAATAGTTCCACTCAACTGGAAAAATAATAAATAAAGAAGAAATACTTAAAAACACTGAAACTAAACACAGCACTTTAGAACTCCTACCACTTGAGAACTCCTAACAACAACAAAAAAAAACACAATTTCCTCTATACATGAAATAATACAACAAAAAAAAAATCTTTTACAACTTGTTTTGTTTTGACAGCCACAAAAAAACATATTTCTCTGTTTTATATACAGCGGTGAGGGTACTACGAATCCGTAGGTCTATGTCCCGACTCTATCATTGGGAGCTTTAATTGTTCGATATGAACGGTTCTCCTCTTTCTGGGCTCATTCACGCTCTCAATAGTTACCAGGTTATGCTCCCTAATAACAACCACTCTGAATGGACCCTCGTACCGTAGCAATTGTTTCCCTCTGTTGGTTCCCAATTTCCGGTAAACTATTGTTCCTATTTTTAGTTCCCCCATTTGGTCGCGAACCTGTACATTCTGCCTTTCCACCCGCTTCTGCTTTTCCCGCTTAATTCTCGCCGTTATCTTTCCCCATGTTTTCTCTACCTCCACCCTATTGCTGAGAATTTGATCCACTAACGGTTCGGTAAGCGTAGTTTCCCCATAATCCCGCCTTGGCCTGCGCATCCCGAATAGAACTTCCATGGGTGAAAACCCCGTTACGGAGTGGATCGAGTGGTTATAGGCTGTTACCGCTTTCCTCATTGCCACATCCGGCTCCAACCCTTTTTCACCCTGATATACACGGACGTGGTCGCTTAACGTACTGTGCAGCCGTTCAATACCGCCTCTACCTTTAGGATGTCCTGGGGTGTTATAATGCCACGCAATTTCCAATCGCTTCACCTCCTCCCTAATCGCGGCATTGTCGAACTCCCTACCACCGTCCGAAGTAATCCTCTCGGGGACCCCATAGAACTGCACCCAGGTTTGTAGGGCTTCCGCAACTGCATTGGCTGACTTCTCCATCACTTGGTATGCCATCGCCACCTTGCTGAATATGTCGATTACCGTGACCCACTTAAACCCTTTCCAGGTAAACGTGTCAATCTGAAGGTCCTGTAGCGGCATATTCCCTGTAGGTGTCTCCTCCTGAACTCCTCTGGGGGGGTGTCGATCGTATTTTGTGCGCATGCATATCTCGCATTTCCCAATGACTTCCTGGATGGACCTCTTCATGCCCCACCAGAAATACTTCCGACGCAATGCCTGCAGCGTCTCATTAACGCCTCGGTGATTGGTTTTCCCCTGGTGATATGCTACTGTGATTGCTTGCTGCTGCTCTTCGTCCTGTACCGTCTCCACAGCATACTTGCACCGGATGAATGTCCTGTCCACGCCTATTCGCTCGGACCTCCACATTCGCTTGATCTTATCCCATACCGTATTGTTTCCTACGTATAGGTAGTGCGTTTTACCCGCTTCCGAGGCATCCCTCAGTGCCGTACAGATTTGCTCTTCGCTGACCCCGGGCTGCGACCAAATGACGCGGATCCTACTTCTCCCGTACCTTCTGAAATCGATCTTCATGATTCCGGTTGTTCGTGTCTTCCAAATCACCTGACGGTGTTTGTCGTTCACGATCTCCTCTATTTCTTCCATCTCCGCTGCCCTTTCTTCCGCTGAGCTCTCCTCTTCTGGGGAATCTCCCCTGTCCTCAATCCCTGCGGTGTCATTTGCCCCTTCGCCATCGGGAGTCCATTCCCTCAAGAATTGGCGCACGTCCTGCGATGGTCCTCCCCTGTCCTCTTCAACCGCGTTGATCATGATGGCCCTCGAGAGCCAGTCTGCCACCACGTTTTCCTTTCCCGGCTTATACACCACCTCTATGTTGTATTGGCTTAGGATCTCCTTCCATCTTGTGACCCTAGCTGAGGTTTCCTTGAGTTTTCCTACCCACTGGAGGGGTTTGTGGTCGGTATGGACTCGAAATTTTCTCCCGAATACGTATGGCCTGAAATGGTCGATAGCCCATACTATCGCGAGTAGCTCCCTCTCCAAAGCGCTGTACCTTGATTCCGCACCCGTAAGCCGACGGCTCGCGTATGCTATCGGTCGTTCACCCTCACTCCCCCCCTGGGACAAAACGGCCCCTAGCGCGTATTCACTCGCATCAGTGGTTATATTAAAAAGCTTCTCGAAATCCGGAAACGCTAACACCGGCTCCGTCAGCAACCTATTCATACATTTTCGAATGTTATTCTCCATCTCTGGTGTCACCACAATCTTCGCGCCTTTCTTCAACAAATTGTTAATGGGTACCAAATACTCTGCCATCTCGGGTACGAATCTCCGGTAATAATTCAGCGTCCCGAGAAGCCTACGAATCCCCTTGACGTCCCGTGGTACCGCCATCCGCGTGATTGCCTCCACCTTTGCCGCATCCGGTCTGACCCCCTCGCTAGAGATAGTGTGGCCTAAAAAATTGATCCGCGTTTGTCCCAGCAGAGACTTCTCGCTTGACAATTTCAGCCCGAATTGCCGGAGCCTTTCGAATACTGCCCTCAGATGTCCCACGTGCTCGGTTTCCGTTCTGCTAAAAATCAGCAGGTCATCCATGTATACCTGGCATACCGAGTCATCGATGCCCCTCAAAAATTCGTCCATCAGACGCTGAAATGTTATGGGCGCATTCTTCAGACCAAACGGCATCCTGGTGAATTCATAATGCCCCCTTTCAAATGTGAACGCTGTTTTGTGTTGGTCTTCCGGGTGCATCCGTATTTGGTGGTATCCCGCCTTGAGGTCCAGCGTGCTAAAGACCACGGCCCCACTCAACCTATCGAGTATATCCTCGAATCTCGGGATCGGGTACTTCTCGTCTACCGTGTTATCGTTCAATTTACGATAGTCTACTACCACCCTGTATTTTTCCTTATTATCCCCCGGCGCTGCCTTCTTTTTCACCGCCCACAGGGGACTATTGAATGGTGAGGTGCTATCAACTATGATTCCCTGTTCTTTTAGACTATCTAGCTCCTCCCGAATATGCTGTCTCAACGCCTGCGGGTATCTTCTCTCTTTCACGTAAGTTACCCTCTCCTGTTTCAGTGGGATTTCGTGCACCGTCCTCCCTGTTACTCCTAATACCTCACCTTCCCTGAAGAAGATATCCCTAAACTCCTCTTGTAGCAACTTCCTCCAGTCCTCCACTCTGTCCACCGCTCCTATCCGCACCCTTCTTTCTCTCGCGACCCCTATACATCCGAACTTCCTCTTTCCTAACCTAACGCTCCAGACTCCTCTACGATTTCTAATGCTCGCCCCTACCTGACCTAACAAATCGCACCCTACTATGACTTGGTATTCCCGAGTCATGTTCTCCACCACATGCACCGTTAGCTCACCCTCTTTCCCTGTCCACCGATCAAGCCCAATTGTCGCCTCACCCTCTACACTACAGGGACCACCCAGAGTGATCAGCTGGCAGTCACATTTCTGTATCCGGAGTACCCTCTCGCTCCCGCACCCTTTTCCTAACGCCCTTCGAGTCATAATAGTGCTCGAGCTACCCGTGTCCACAAGACACTTTACTCCCCCGTCTACTTCGATAATTGGCAACCAGCATGGCTTACCTCGGATGTTGTTGCATATTGCTGTGCGGTCGCCTCTCTGCCGACACACTCCTCAGATGTCGTCCCGCTTCCTCCTTTCTGCCGCCGCTCGTCGCTGCTCACTCCGTTGGCTGCGCCTACCTCCTTCACCTCCGCTGCTGCCTGGTTCGTCCGTCTCCGTTCCCGACGCTCCTGACTCCTCGGTTGCCTCCTCCGAAGATCCGTCCCGCTGATGTACCCTGGCTCGTCTTCTCATCCTCTGCACATTCACCTCCATGGGTTCGTCCTGAGGTCTCTCCCTCCTGTGAAATATGTATGGGCACTGCCTCGCTATGTGCCCTTCCGTCCCGCACTCGAAGCATCTGGTGCGCGGACATTGCGCTACTAAATGTCCCGGCTTCCCACACCCGTGACATTTTCTCTCTTCCCTCCGGGGCCCATTCCTCGGCCTCGACGACTGTCCCGATCTTCTTTCCCTCGTCGGGGCTTTTTCTCCACTCGGCTGCCTCGTGTCCCTCTTCTTCCAACCTGTCGGGGCTGTCCATGGTCGTCTATCCGTCACTCGGGTCCAACCCGGTTCTTCCACATCCATCCGTGTCTCCTCCTCTCTGGCACTTAGGTCGATCATCTCCTGGGCGCATTCGAGGAACGATCTCTCTCTGGGCAGTCCGTCCCTCTTCCCCGTTTCTTTAGCCAGCTGGACTTTCAATATTGTCGACAGAAACTCCATCCTGGCTTCGACCTCTCCCACGCTCATTGTTTCCCGCATCTTCTCGGTTATGCGATTGTACTTCGCCACGAGTACTCCCGCATATTGCCCCCTTGACTGTCGTTGGGCCCGCCGCTCCCTAAACATTTGGAATATGTCCTCTTCCGGTGTCCACCTACCTCCTCCAAAAGCCTTTTTCAGCCGCTCCTTAATCACCGGCCACGGAGTCTCCTCGTCCGCTTGGATCTGGTTCAGGACGTTCCTCCTTACTCGGCACACAAGAGCTGCTTTTAGTTCTTCCGCGTCCCCTAGGTTCACCAGGTCCTCCGCCACCTTCACCTCGATTCTTGACATAAGACGATCTCCGCCTTTCAAGAAATGGTTGAGCTCGCCTACCTCGCCTCCGAATCGTTCTAGGTCCGCAATGGCCCTCCGTAAGTCCTGCGTGGTTGTTGCTCTTATTTTCATCCATTCCAAGGCATTGGCGTGTGCTTCTGCCAACGTGTCCCTTGGTAATGGAGGGATCTCCTGGATCTGAGGGATCTGTGCTACCTGAGGGACTTGAGGTATCTGAGGTACCTGAGGCGCGATCTGGGGTACCTGATTGATCTGTGGAATATCCTGAGGTTGAGGAATTTCCGGTACGCTTAGTACTCCCGGTCTAATCAATCCTTCTGTCGGCATTTCACCTTTTCCTTAAACACCAAAAAAAAAAAAATATCTACTTAAAAAAAAATTACTTCCCTGACGTTGTCCCGGGTTTCGGCACCAGTTAAGCGTCGTCGGACTTAAGAAATAAAAAAAAAGAAGGAAAAGGGAAAAGATGTAACATACACGACTTCTGAAATAACACTGCTTTATTCGTTCCATAAGCCTCCTTATATACACTTAGCCTGTTTATTTACATTACCAGATAGTATTAAGGCTGATACCGCCAGTCTCCGGTCTTTATCTTATATATATATATATATATATATATTTATATATACATAAATCAATATACTACTTATATTGATATATATATATATATTATATATATATATATATATATATATATATATATATATATATATATATATATATATATATATATATGTGGGGATGGGGTAGCCGTGTACTTAATCGGGAATCGGGATGTGGTTTACTTGGATGTTAATAGCCCCCTGAGGTTCGGCACATGGACAATCTGTTTCGGGGAAAGAAATATAGGTCCCCGTGCGCCTGCTGACTCCGAGCAGCCATAATCCATGGATCTAGACCGATTTGTCATGTCCTTGAACCCGAGAAAGTCGGTGGGAAGGACATTGCCAGATTGGCCCCAAAGCGATCGGCTTTAGAGCTACTGGTGGCCTGCCGCTGCACCATGGAAACCATGGCTCGTAGCAACGTGAGGTTGGGTGACCCCCTCCAGGCTGTCTTGGCTCCCGCAAGTATCACACGTCTGTAAGGATACCACATCTCGCGGCCAAAGATCTTCATGGTCTGTAGTGCCAACCGGGAATATATATATATATATATATATATATATATATATATATATATATAATATCAAAACTTACCCAAGGTCATACGTACTTTGAACAACCAGTGACTAATTTTATCAATTACAAGTATTATGAGCTAATCAGGAACGTGAATAACATGTTCCTTCATATTGGGACACCACGGTTATTTTTACATAAAATTATATTAATCCGAGAACAATTAGTGAATGATTGCGAATTATTAAGTAATTTTTACTTTTAGGTGACGAGAATAAAGGGAATAAATCCTATGCAATTGCATCGCCGAAGAAGCATCTAGTCAGCACTGGAAGTACATATGCAGGACAAGGAAATATTACTTGGGTAAAAAAATTTTTCGTCCACCCAGATTTTAATGCTAGAAAATTATTTAATGATATTGGGACTATTGCCGTGGCAAGAGATCTTGTGTTCAACATGAAAACTCAACCTGGTAAATTGCCCGAAGGAAACTTAACAGAAACTTCAGTAATACTTGATAATTATATAGAGGCCAGAACAGAATGCAAAGCTTATGGATGGGGGCTCTCTACCGCCAGATCTTTTTCTGGTTTGAAGGTCGTTGGTTTGCATCTAATTAAGACAGATACCTGTCAGAGGATACTCGCAAGAAAACATTGTAAGATATATAAGTGTATTTATATTAAGTGTATTGATTAGAGCGTCTCTGGGTCAGTTCTCCTCCTATCTTTTTACATATAAACCTCATAAGGACCGCAGTACCGTAGGGATCGATCAACATGCACTTCTTTTGTTCATTATTTATACATAGGATACTACAACATGCACTTCTTTTGTTCATTATTTATACATAGGATACTAAACTTAGCCCATCAGATTAATTGTGATCACTGTAGAAGACACATATATTCTCCACAGAACTTGCGCTATCAAAATATTTGAGGGGCGCATATTTTGGTAGGTTTTTGAATTTTTGAGGGGGGCAGATTTTGCCGGGATTATGAATTTTCAGAATGAAAAGTTTTCCGAATGTTAAGAGACAAGGGGAAAACATGGAACATACCGCAGAATGTGTAATTGTATTTGATCTACGGTTTTTCTATTCTACCTTCGCTTGTTCTGTTTTTAAGAAAAGGTGAGTCATAAAATAACTTGGGATAGCGAGATAGGTTTTTGCACCATCGACCTTGAGGGGGGAGGGAGAGGAGCGGGATGGCACCCCTGGCTGCCATACTGGCCATTCAACATTATTTATAACTGTTACAGTACTGGTATAAAAAAATAAAATAAAAAACATTTTAAAGAGCAGAAAAATTATTTTATAAGAGGGTTCGACCATATGGTGTCAACGTTTTGATTTGCGCCATCTCAAAACTGTTATATTTTAGTTTAGAAATTTAATTTCGTTGTTTTAGTGACATATTTAGTTTATTAATAGGTAGTATTTCATAGTAATACGTTTTAGCGTTTAACGTGATAGGTTTGGTTTCATCTTCATAAACTTATAATCATGAGTATACCTTAAGTTCTTACTGTTCAGGCAGCTCCGCGCATGCGTAAGCCTTAGTTAAACATAATACCGAAATACCGAGCCGTCTCCCTCAGAAATACTTGTGGCAGTAAATCGTTTAGACGCCACCGTGAACGAGGATATAAAAAACATAAAAACAGCACTAGATAAATACGGAGAGCTCAGTTTTGAACTAAACGAAAGACTGACGAAGATTGAAAAACATCTGGAAGGTCAAGCTAAAAAGTTTGAGGAGATAATATTAGAAAATAAAGCACTGAAATCCCGAGTGGGCGAATTAGAGGTTCGCTTGAATAACTCAGAACAGGGACTATTAAGTAGATCACTGGAGATCCGCGGTATACCAGAGCGAACGGGCGAAACGCCCGCTGCTTTGGTGACCAGTATAGAAGCAAGCTTAGGGATCAGGCTTAATGTGGAGGACCTGGACAACGTACATCGCCGCAGAAGCCGAAAAGATGACTCGCGACCGCCGCCTGTTATCTCACGCTTTGTCAGGAAATCAATTAGAGATGATTTGATTTAGAAAAGGAAAGTGAAGAGGGATTTCTCCACACGGGATATCGGCTGGCAGGAAAATGACTGCCACCGAATTTATCTGAGTGAAGAGATGACTCGCACAAACAGACACCTCTATTGGCTAGCCCGGCAGAAGAGAGCGGCGGGAAAAATCAAATATACGTGGTTTGCTTCTGGAAAGGTGCGGTGTCGAAAAGAGGACGGACATAGAGTCATCCTCATAGAACAGGCCTCGGATCTAGATGTATTTGACTGACTACCTAGAAGCCGTCAACCCCTTAGCCACATTAAAATGGTCTTACTTCTTCTCCTAGTGCTATCTCTACACCGTCACACACCAATTTATGTATTTTTAAGTACATTTTCTTTTCTTTATTTCATCTTTTTAATATATACACTTTTTCTTCACTTCACTCATGTACTATAATCGCTTTTATGTACTTTCTATTCGTTTTGTCTTCTCGCTACCAAACACTGACTGTCTCTCTCCAAATCCTCTGTATGTCTAGTTCCCTAATCATATGTCAGGTTAACTCTCAATCCCTTTCTGCCCATTATGACGAATTCCTGCAATACTTTACCCAAAACTTTTATCATATCATAGCAATATCCGAAACCTGGCTCAAACCCTATATTCCATCATTTTCAGTATCCTTGCCTAATTACATCCTGCTTTTTTTTTTTTTTTTTTTTTTTTTTTTTTTTTTTTTTTTTTTTGTCCTCCCCTTCCTCGCCTTTAAGGCTATACGGGGTTTTCCCGGGCCAGGGAGTGTGGGCGGGGATTTAAAAACTCCTCCGGGCACCGGGACGCGAACTCGTGACTATTTTTTTTATCCAAGTCTTATATATCAGGTTGCCGGGCAACGACGGTGCAGTGCACACGCGTTAGCCCATTCGGCTACCCCGCCCACCAAATTACATCCTGCTCCGTCATGACCGGGTAAACCGGACTGGCGGTGGGGTAGCCATGTTTGTCCACAATCGCCTAAAGACCCGAATCCTTGATTGCTCCCCACCTTCAGATCATCCTCATGTAGAATACCTCTTAGTAGAAATTCTCAGTAATACCTCTCCTATCCTTTACGCAGTGCTATATCGCATTCCTCTCGTGCCATTTGACCCGTCCTTCAAATCAACCCTATTCAACTTCGTTCCCCTCTATCCCAGAATAATTATCTCCGGTGACCTCAATACCAATTTCCTCTCAAACTCCAATGACAAATCCTATTTAGAAAAGGAATTTGTTTTTCTCACATCACCTATTCATCGTTCCTTTTTCCTCCACCCACCACACCAGTAGATCTGACACTTGGCTAGACTTCTGCATCATCGACTCAGCACAAAACCTCCTCTCCGCCTCTCAATTGCCAGTATCCTTTCTTTCATCTCACGATCTGATACAAATAACGTATAATATCCGCACTCCTCCAATCCATCCTCGAACTATCACATTCCACCAACTGGATACCCTTACTCGAGAAAAAATATTACCTGATCTAGTAACATTGGATTTGAATGGAATATATCATACATGGAAGATATATATCATATATGTCTCCTCTGTCGACACCATGGTTGATATTCTCACCACTAATCTTCTCAATATACTCAATACTCAAGCTCCTCTCAAAACCTCCACCTTTCGTCATCGCCTTGCTCCTTGGATGTGTCAGAAAATTAAGGATCTGCAGAAGAGACGCGACGCTGCACGCAGACGCTTTAGACGGACTAGGCTTGCAGATGATTATCAAACATTCAGAACGCTTCGTAACACGTTACAGACAAGGATCCGACAAGTGAAAGCGAACTACTTTCATGAAGCCCTTTCCTCTGCTCCTGATATCAAATCAAAATGGTTTCTACTTCGTAAGCTTTCCCTCTGTGAACCTTCTAGATCCCCTTCCTCAGTTTTCCCAATATCATCTGATGACCTAAACTCCCACTTTATATCGGTTTCCACCTCTTCTTTACCCTCCCCTTCCGGCTTTTCTCCAGAGGTACCTTTTAACGACAATAATTTTTATTTTTCCGACATTTCTCCCACAGATCTTATTACCGTTATAATGAAATCCCGTTCCAATTCCGTAGGCCCAGATGGCATTCTTATCAAACTAATGAAATTATGTCTCCCTGAAATCCTCCCAGCACTCCTTTTCATCTACAATTTCTCCCTACAGAATTCAATATTCCCGACCTCTTGGAGAAAAGCCATTGTCCTTAATTTAAACAAAAAGCCTAATCCATCCTCTCCCGAAGATTTCTGCCCAATACCAATCCTTTCCAATCTTTCTAAACCCCTAGAAAGGTTAGTGCAATCCCAAGTTTCCAACTTCCTTGAACAATCCAACCAACTCGATCCTCTCCAATCTGGCTTCCGTCCTGGCTACTCTACACAATCTGCTCTGATTAAAATTACCAGTGATATTCACACTGCAATAGATGACAAAAAACTAACCATACTTATACTTCTTGATTTCTCCAAAGCTTTTGATTCCATTATCCATTCCATCCTTTTCAACAAATTAAAATCATTATCCTTCTCCAATAGTTCCATCTCTTGGTTCCAGTCTTTTCTCTCACAACGAACCCAAGCAGTTTCCATACCTAATCAACCTCTATCTGCCTACCTTCCTTTATCCTCTGGAGTTGCACAGGGTTCAAGCATGTCTCCTCTTCTTTTCAGCTCTTATATTAATGACCTAAATGAGTCAATTATCCATTGTTCCCACCACCTTTATGCCGACGATTCTCAAATCTATTTATCCTTTTCTCCCGCTGAGTTATTGGTGGCATTTGCCAAAATTCAAAAAGATTTAGATCGAATTAGTGTCTGGGCCAACTTAAATGGATTAAGGCTAAATGCTACCAAAACTCAGGCCATTCTCATTGGTTCCAAGCCTCTTCTTAGATCCCACACCAACTTTCCCTCACTCTATCTAAACAACCACCTCATCACCTTCTATCCCTTTGTTAAAAATTTAGGCTTTCTCATAGATCAAACCCTTTCCTGGAATCACCATATCTCTCATATATCCCGCCGTACAATTTTTATCCTCAATTTCTACCATCACTTCCACCATCTTCTACCCCAAAATACCCGTAGACTCCTAGTTTCCTCTCTCATCTTTCCCCACTACAGCTGTGTGGTGTACGATGGCCTCTCGGTGGAACTCCGTGATAGACTCAAAAGACTTATGAATAGCTTCATAAGATTTGTAATTGGGACCCCGAGAAGCTCCCGTGTCTCCCACCACTACACTGAGTTAGGGTGGCTCTTCCCCTCCTTAAGAAGACAATATTTCCTAGGCACTTTCCTTTAGGCAATTCCTTCTTATGCCTACAACCTTCTCCAATTTAAGTCCTCAATCCATTCCCTCACTACAAGATCCCGACCCTCTGACCTATACATCCCTTCTCATAGATCTGCCTCATTCCAAAATTCCTTTATAGCCCGCTCTGTCAACTTTTGGAATTCCCTTCCGATCAAAATTCGACATGCCCCTTCCCTATACACATTCAAAAACCTCCTATTCCAATTCCTGTTCCAAAAACAGTCAGATACCAGCTAACTATTAATATTATATATGTATAGTGTAGCAATCATATAATCATAATACTTGATACTAGAGATAGTACATGCATTTTCCTACTATCGACGTATGAATTTAAATACTTACATTTTTTTTTTTTATTCAATTATAATTAACTGTTTATTTTTATATATATTCAAGTAAAGTTTTTTTATTTTATTTTATAAAATGAACTCACTGTATCTCTTTTTCGTTCTTCATTTCTCAAAGTGTATGTTTATGTTGTTCAACCATTATATATAATTTTGTTCATAGTTCAAGTGATTCGTTCATAGTTTTAATTGTTTTGTTTATAATTTTAAATGATTTGTACATAGTTTTATCTGTATTGTATATAGCTTGTGCACCTAAGGTTTTCTTTATTTTTTATTTTATTTTATCAATTTTATTTATTGTTTCAAACGTACAGGCCAGTAATATTCTATTATTTTGTACATTATTGTTATTCTGAAGGGATTTAGTCCCAGAATAAAGTTTTTTTTTCTATCAAAACATTAGTCAGGTCGTCCCTTATAAAATTCTCTATTAATAGTGGCAGTGTTCAAGTTCAATGTGAAACAATAGTTTTATCAGTTACATTAGCAAATAAGGAGACACTATAAACACTTAATCTCAGGCCCTGCCACAAGAACCTCAACCTCGAGAACTCACAAATCAACCTCAAGAACCATATCCCTTCATCCCTGACCTAGGTTCAATACCCAGGCATTCATTCTTTCTCCTTCCAATTTCACTGACCTCACAAGCCTATTAACTTTTTTGCTCTCTGAATTTATATCTCTCATCACCCTTCTTATTTCATTACTTACCAATGTTATATCCGACCTCATTCTACCGTCGAGAAATAAATAAATGTCTTCAACCAAGTCCCTCTCCATTCTCCTATAGAATGCGAATGGTATTCGAAATCACATCAAAGAATTGACAATCTTATTATATGACAAAAACATCGACATAGCACTAATAACTGAAACCCGACTAACCAACAAAAGACAAATCAACGTTCCCGGCTACAATATTTATAGAACCGATCATCCTGATAGAACAGCACATGCTGGCACTGCCATAATTATCCATCGATCTCTCTCCCATCATTTATTTCCATTACCAACCCATAATTTCCTACAATCCACTGCCATAATAATCCAAACTTCCCTTTACCCAATAACATTAATTGCGGCATATTCCCCGCCTAAAATACCCATTTCCGAATCCCAAATAGTTTCCTTCCTGGATTCCTTAGGACACCACTTCCTCCTAGGTGCAGATTTAAATACAATAGGCAAAAGGGAAATAACTCTGAGGAGTAACTTAGGCAACATTCGACTTATTTTGGCAATGGACCGTATTTTTAAAAAGTGGTAGTTTATATAAATTGTCTAAAATGGACCTACCCTTTTATTCTGGCATAGACATTTTACTTAACTGAGAGGTCGCTCCAGTCTGCTATAGTCATTGTCCCTGGAAATCTATGCTGCTGAATGGGGTGAGATAGTCTCGCGCGGATTAAATTTTATCTTTTAGCTCTTATCTGATCTGCCCTAACCACTCGTCTTAACTCGACAATGGGCTCTCACACAAAATATATCCCTCACCGTGAAATATCTCATTTCACACACACAAAAAAAGAAAAAAATTAAACTCATAGATTGGTAATTACCAGATGTTTAAACGAGAGGGAAATAGCTTGATGTACAATATAGAAATCATTCAAAATATATTTACGGAAAATTAGAAGCCAGATAAAGTGAGCCAGATCAAAGCGAGGCTAATAAATTACAATTCATTTAAAATAAAATGACTCCAGATAGGAGAGGCACTAACTTGTGCACCGGTCGCACCAATGTGGCTCTAGCAGTCCTCAATTTTACCGCCCTAACTACCACTAACGGATCCAGGATTTAATTTTGGGGGGGGCTTCAGCCCGAAACCTTTTTTTTTCATAAAAATAACGATAATTACTTTGGAAAAACAGAAAGAAACTAACTACCTATATGAAATGGTGTTTAAGTTATTCCTTAAGTACTTTTAAATGTAATTACACGAACAATAATACTGTAAGAGGTATTTTTTAATATTTTTTTCCATAAAACATGGTTATATTTTCCCATTTTGGGGGGGGCTTCAGCCCGAAAGCTCCCCCCCCCCGTAGATCCGCCCGTGCTAACTACACCGTCAGGCCCTATAAGTGTCTCTGTTATCCTGGCAAGCCACCACTCCTGCAGTGGAACATCATTTTTATATAGAATAAAACTCCCTCTTTTAGATTTTTCCTGTCAGTATACCACTTGTTGAGAGGTAGAGAAGGTGCTCATTATACCATATTTTCCGAATATTACGAAGATTCCTGGAAATCATCTCCCAACGGCTTGTCAAAGGAAATAAAGGTGCTTCTTCTTGTTCTGGTCGGGCTAGGAGGGGTTGACCAATAAGAAATTGTCCTGGGGTGAGGTAATTCAGGTTATCCGAAGGCCGACTGCTAATATTACTGATAGGGCGGGAATTGAGAACGGCTTCAACTCGCACCAGAAGTGTATTAAATTTCTCAAAATTAACGCATGATCCTGAAGAACAGCAAGAATGTGTCTCTTCGCAGATTTAATAGCTGCCTCCCAAATACCACCGAAATGAGGAGATGCTAGAGGAGTAAAGGCCCACTTTATACCCGTCCGACTTAAATGGTTAGAAATGGTTTCGCTCTGGCCCTTAGTTAATTGATAAAGATCCTTCAATTTACTGGATGCTCCAACGAAGTTTGTTCCTCAGTCACTATGAATATGTGAAGGCAAACCACGTCTGTCTAATGTGGCAATAAATAAAGCAGTGGATACGTCCGTCACATGTTCTATATGGATGGCTTTGGTAGACATGCATAAAAAGGGTGCCAACCAACATTTCGACTTAGGAGCATTGCGCTTACCTGAAATCTTCATAATGAAAGGGCTGTCAACATTTAATAAATTTTAAAATAAAAGCAAAAACCCTTTGCAGCTTTAAAAGGCTCAAATATGTTTTCAGATAAATCAACAAACCATTAGGTTTTCAGCCGCTAACAGAGATATTATTTTTACTTAAGGCAGAACGGATGTAGGTTCAATATGGTAAATAGGCAAGTCAGAAGGAGATAAGGAAATAAATGCCGGTCCGTTCCAAAAAAGCTAATGGGAAAGTATCTGGTTTGGTATGAGGCCTCTCGATAATCAATCGGCTGGATTCTGTTTTGTAGGAATATAGTGCCAACTACTGGGTTCTGTTACTTCTAAAATCAGTACTACGCGATTGGCAACATAAAACTTAAGTTCATGAGGTGACCAATCCAAGTCTGTAACCAATAGTGTACGTTACGAGAATCCGAAAAACAATATACTTCATTAATTCTCAAACGACATTTAAGTTTATCAATAAACGCAAGTAGTCTGGAGGCAAGAAGAGAAGCGTTTAAATCCAAACGAGGAACTTATGGACCACCTTACTTCGTGGAGCCACCTTACTTTTTGCCCTTAACAAATGAATTTTGTTATGTTCACCTGGACACCCAACACCCAACATCACATAGATCAGCCACCTGTAACATTTCTTGGAAGCGTCTGAAAAGGCGATTAGCTGCGTGGATAATGCGTTCAGGCTATAAATACAAGGAGGCAGGCAAACATTTCTCAAGCTAGGAAATTTTCGAAGGATAACCTTCCACAATGAAGACACACGATAGGGCAACTCATCATCTCAATTAACCTCAATTAAGCAGCCACAAACATTGTAATATACATTTAACAGAAAAAATTACCGGGCTGATATATCCATTTATATCGAATATTTTGGCAATGAAGGATAGAATATCTCGCTTTGTAAAAATAGGCTCACTCTCCTGTATTGTAAACCTGAAATGATCGAATTCAGGATCACAAAAGAAACCCAAAAACTTGTCATTCGAGGAATCTCCATCCAGATTTCTGAGTTCAAATCCACCTACTCCAAATAAGACCATCGACTCATTATGCAGTTCCAGAGCCTCATCAGTATTGCGAGCATCAGTGATTACGTTGTCTACTTAAATCTGATCATGACACTGAGCAGTTATAGGAAAATTACGGTCTTCTTCCCGAAATAACTGTACAATGAATTTCTGAACAATAAAGGGAGAACATTTCAACCCCAATGGCACGATAACCAACTCATACTCCTTGATCGGCTGTGAATATTCACTTTTCCAAAAAAAACGTAATAAACGCGGATACACCTAAACAAATTTTTATATCGCATGTTACGGTCACAGGAAAGCATCTAAAATGGTCGAATAAGTTCCGCAATATCAGTCTGGAGCTGCCGACCGGTCAAAAGTAAATCATTCAATGAGTTCCTCCTCTACAAATTCTTCTCCAAACCGTTAAATATAACTCTAAGCTTTGTCGTGGAAGAATCTTTAATGACTGCATGATGGGTTATGACATAACATTTATTTGAACCCTACCTTGCCATTGAGGCAATACGTGTTTTGGAGATCTAGGCAGTTATACGTCACTGCATAACAGCCTGCTTCTGCAGCGAGAACAATTTTCATACTTAAATTTGTTGTATATGGTCTTATTCCGCTCCTCCGTGTTCCGGCAGCCTCTCTGGCGCGGGTCCTCCTCTTGTGAGGTTGAAGTGTGCAGGTCCAATAGCTTCTTTCCACCCGTATAGAGAAGGGTTCTTGGAGAAGCGGGCATGATCCAGTCTTTCATATTTGTCCATCTGTACAGCTTAGGCAGACTTATACTCCCGATACCTCATAAATATATTTTAAGATTTCTAAAGCGAAACAACGAATGTAACCTGGAGATCACGAGTGCATGTATTTATATAGTGATCTGCGCAAAATGCATCTTCAGGATTCGGCGGAATCCAAACTGTGATTTCCTCGGTCTCCCAAAATCGCTTTTATTCCTCCTGTAATGAAAGGCTGGTCTGCGAGAAAAGAATACGTACTGAAGGTATAGGGCTTTGGCTTTCGGAGAGGGTGTCCCCAAATAATACCCATCCTAATGAGGTATGAATAGCTTTCGGTTGACACTTCAGAAATAAAATAGGGTCACTTAAAACCTCACCGTGCATCTCAGTACCCAAAAGCAGATCAACTTTTCACGGCGTATGAAATTGAGGGTACGCAAGGTCAATTGAATCAAATCTATTCTGTACTTCTTGAGAAATGGCAAAAGAAGGCAAAGTTCCACCGACGCAGGGCAATTCTGCGGCTGAAAACATATATATATATCTTCGAACTCAACGTCAGTCACTTTAACCTCAGCTGAAGATGAAGATATGGAGGTAATTCCTACTCCAGACACCACAAGAGAACTAATCCGGGAACGAAGGCGTAACTTTTTCATTAGATCAGTAGTAATTAAATAGATTTGGAAACCTGAATCTATCACCATTCTGCATGAATACCACTGATCTGAACTTGAACAAATTCTAGCCAAGGCACTACCCAGAAGTACCTGGGAGTTGGTGGTAACATGGCAAGAAACTGCGCGAGAATACGCGAGAGTTTGTTACTCGAGACGGGGAGGGCTCAGTGTTTGGAGGCTTTTGTAACATCGCATGGTGACTCTTTTTGCCACAAACTTGGCAACTTTGGCATATGTGGTACAAGAAAAGCATATTTGGCATTTAGACAAGCGATGAGGTCCCGAACAAGAAAAGCACAAATCAGACTTCTTTAATAAGTCATAACGATTATTAACATCAGTATCCTGAAACTGAGGGCTTGTGTATAATTTATAATTTTATGGCCTGATTTGCAGTTAGATTTACATTTTAACTTAAATCTCTGTTTATCGGGAGTATTGCTGGTTTTCGCTGAACTTTAGGCTGTAAAAATTTGGATGTAAAAGGCACGGAACACATTTCTGCAACTCTTAGTTGTGCCATAACAAATTTACAAAATTATTCAAAGCTAGGAACTGAGACTGATTCTCAAACATTCTTCTGGTATTTTAGGGTCTACTACGTTCAGTCCGAAATGCAGTAAAATAAAATCAGCGAGGTTATTGAGTTTAAGATTTTTTAAAGCATTATAATTATCTTCAAATGAATGCAGAAAGTTTTTAAAGTTTGAAGAATTATAAACAGAAAGTGTTTTAAACCGTATAATTTTGTTAAGATAGTAGGCCGCAATGATCCTTTTATTACTATAACGCTTCACTAATTTATCATATGCCAAGTTGTAATTTTCTGCATTAAACTCAATTGAAGAAATGGCCTACATTAAAAGTTACTTGAGATAAGAAAATTTGACTATATCCGTGTAATTTCGATGATGAATTAAGGAATAAAATAATGATTTAAACGAAGGAAGTTGTTCCTACTGTGCAGAAAATTTAGGAATTTGTAACTGGATATTTAGGGTGAGGGGGAACTACTTGCTCAGCTTTAATTCATCTCACATGAGCAACTTTTATCTCATAATAAAGTTTCCAACTTCCTAGAACAGTCCAACCAACTTGACTAACTCTAATCTAATCTAACTCTGTCCTCAGGAGTGGCACAGGGCTCTAGCATATCTCCTCTCCTTTTTAGTTCATATATTAACGGCCTTCATAAATCAATCCTTCACTGTTCCCATCACCTTTATGCCGGTGATTCCCAAATTTACCTGTCCTTTGCTCCCTCAGAGTGGGATGATGCGTTTGCCAAAATATAAGAAGACCTAAATCGGATTTGTGCCTGGGCAAGTGAAAATGGATTAAGGTTAAAAGCTGCTAAAACCCAAGCCATTGTCATTGGTTCCAAACCCCTTCTCAGATCCAATACCAATATTCCTCTCTTGTACCTGAATGACCAACCTATCACCTTCAACTCTTCAGTTAAAAACTTAGGTGTTTTCATACCTCATACCCTCTCCTGGAATCACCACATTTCCCACATATCCCGACGTGCAATTTCCATCCTGAATCTTTTCCATCGCTTCCGCCATCTCCTACCCATGTCCACACGTAGACTCCTAGTATCCGCCCTCATCTTCCCCCACGAGACAGGCTGAAAAGAATCACGAATGGGTTAGTACAATTTGTCTATGGAACCCCGAGACGTTCTCATGTTTCCCACTACTAAGCCGAGTTAAGGTGGTTCTTTCCCTTCTTCAGAAGACTATTGTAGGAAATATTTTCCTAGGTACATTTACCAAATAATCTATAATCATCGTCCGTCCTACGCATTCAATCTCCTTCTATTCAAGTCATCTATCCACTCCCCCTCAGCAAGATCACATTTCAACACTCCTTTATTGTCCGCTCCACCACCTTTTGGAATTCCATCCCACTTAAAATCCGCCATCCACCATCTTTAAGCGGTCGAGATGGATTACTGGAGAAGGTGTCTCTGTCTTACCAGACCGGATAAAATTAAGGATGAGGTAGTTCGACAGAGAATGGATGAGGGTACAGCGATTAATGAAAAGATCGGGGCACGCTGCCTAAGAGGGTATGGGCATGTGAGAAGAATGACGGAGGAATGTTGGCCGAGCCTTGCCCTGGAATGGGTTCCGCCAGGGAAGAGAAGACGTGGACGACCCAGAAGCAGGTGGATGGAGAGGGTGCAGGAGGAAATGGCAGGTCGAGGTCTGGAGGAAGATGATTGGCGAAATAGAAACGCGTGGAGCTCTGCGCTGACCGCGTGAGGCAACCCTTAGATAGAACGCCTATAAAGTATATAAGTGTTTAATATTATTACAGCATTTAGAGTAACTGTTCAAAGGGACCTCCGTTTTGTTGAATGCAACATCCATCACGACGAATCCATGCTTCTATGGCTCTTCGTATTGTATCAGGATGGTCCTTGATAGTTTCAGCGGCTTCAAAGATCCGATTTCTTAGCTCTTCTTGTGTCGCAGAATAAACCATAGACTTCATCCAGCCCCACACAAAATAATCAAATGACGTTAAATCCGGAGATCATGGTGGCCATTTAAGAGGTTAGTTTCAACCAACCCATCGGTTTCCATGAGCTGCAATTAAATAATCAGTGACACTATTAGAAAAGTGACCTGAAGCATCGTCATGCATAAACCACAGTCTTTGCCTAATGCTTAGCGGAATATCTTCTAGGAGTCCGTGAAGATTTTTTTGCTAAAAATGCAAGTAAGATATACCTGACAGTAAATTGTGAAGTTTCCACTTTTGTTTTCTTCAGTTTATTGCCCACTTGACTATTTACAGAAAAAATAGTTGAAAATGGTTTATAAAAATATATAAAACTATTTACTTTTATAAAATTATTTACTTAAAAATGAGGCCTAGGTAAACTAACCTATCTAGTAGTTATCCTATATAGGTTATTATACCTATTATAACCTATCCGACGTGTCTCTGTCACCGGCTCTAGCCGAACTCATAATCCAATAATAGATAAACCAATTTAAGCTAGCTCCTTTTTGCGTATTAGTAAATATTTGTTGGTTTTATTGTTGCAGTGGGGCGAATAAAAAAAGGAATCCAGTTTTGTACTCTAGAAGACATGGAAGAAAATGACGCCTGCCAGGGTGACTCCGGAGGACCATTAGCTTGCAATGGTGTGATCTGGGGCCTTATTTCCTGGGGCAAAGGTTGTGCTAGGCCAGGGAATCCGGCGGTTTTCGCTAGAACGGATGTAGCTAAAAAGTGGTTGAAAGATGTTGTATACTCCGTTTCTCTCGATCCCCCATCCAGATCTTTTTCCCGAGATTATATTATAATTTTAGATAGGAAAATTATTATTATTTTAATATTAAAAATATTTTTTTCACTATATTTATATGATTACGTCTAAATAAAATAAAAATTAGTATAATGTTTCAATTTACTTACCATGCAAAGATTTTTTTCTGCTATGCTGATTTGAAATTTACTTTTTTTATTTATTTATTGAGTATTACAAAATTTGTCACTTGGACATTAATTATGGTGAGGTAGGATAACATTTACACTATATGTGCAAAAAAATAAATATAAACAAAATAATAATAAAAAATTACGTACAATAAATAAAATAACTTAAAAAAAAGAAAATTAAAACAAAGCAAAAAACACATGCATACCTATATACGCTATTTACAATCAGGAGAGGGAACTCCGATTCAGGCATTTCTCTCTATCTACTGAAAGGATCTGATGAAAGAGTTTCCAGTTAACTAGACCTCTAATGAAGGACGGTGGAGAGGGTTCAGAAATAGGAGCAAGAGATAATTGGGGTATTAATGGACTATGGTCTGAGGAACGTTCATCAAGTCGGGTAAGAGATTAATTGAGGGGACCTAAACCACTGTGTATAATAAAACCGAGAATATCAGGATTGCGGTTAGGATCAGATGGCCAGTAGGTAGGCGAGTTGGGAGGAAGGAGGCTGAAACTTTAGGAATTGAGTGCAGACAGCAAGGATCTGCTACGAAAATTCGTGGTTTATGAACTCCATTCTTGATGCCTGGCATTTAAGTCTGCACCCAGGCTGAAGTGAAGTCCTAAGGAATTAAGGAAAGAACGGCACTGGTCATTGGATATGGATCTGTTAGGAGGGCAATATGTTGATGCTAGGGTGACGGGAAAGGAGAAGGTTTTGATTACAATGGCGGTGGATTGCAGGAAATCTTGAGCAGGTAATGGGAGTAGGTGATGGGACATGGATTGGTGTACAATGACAGCAGTGTCGGCATCTGCTCTACCGGCAGAATGGTCAGTACGATATGCCAAATATTGCGGTATTCTGAAGAGTTGTTTAGTGGTTAGTCGAATTTCAGTAATTAGTGCCACATCAATGTTCTTGTCAAGTAGTAAAGTAGATAGTTCGTCTGTATGATTTCTAACACCATTTTCATTCCAAAGTTGGAATGTGAGTCATTTAAGGATTTTTTTGTGGAGTAACAAGGGATTTGAAATCGGTGATGAAAGATGCTAACAAACTGGTGAGATCTGCTGCATTTGAACGAGGAGGAATATGATGAATTGGTTGTTGGTGGTTTGATATAATAGGATGTAGAGGATTTTGATGTTGGGGTTGAGGTGGCAGGGCTTGACATTTATCGGTTGAATTCTTACCTCTAAGTAGTTGGAAGAATGATAAATCATTGCTTACAATTCTAGAAGGCTCACTCTCTCTTCTTTGTCTTAATGTTTCATCTTGAATCCGATTTTTCTGGTATCTGGTTTTGAGATTCTTGTAAATTTGGCAGCCTTTGTAGTTGGCCGGGTGTCCTTTCGACCATAGGGCATACTGCAGGATCTTGTATAGGTTTGAAGCACTCTACAGATTTGTGCTGTTCGCTGCACTTCACGCAACGTGGCAGATGGTGACAATATGTCACCATAAAATAAATAAAATATGGAATTTTATTTTTAAATTTGGCAGCCTTTGTAGTTGGCCGGGTATCCCTCCAGGTTTATTGCAATCCACAGATTTGTGTTGTTCGCTGCATTTCACGAAACGCGGCAGATAGTGACAATAAGTCTTCTTGTGGCCGTATGCCTCACAATGGCACTGCTCGATTTCCCTCTTGGGGTATAGTTGCTCTACCTTCACAATTGTGACTACTCCTTGTTCTCCTTTAAGAAGTTGGTTGCCTGACGTACATTGAAACCAAGCGTCGTTAGTTCTTCTTTGATCACTTCAGTGGGGATTGAGGAGGGCAAATTTCTTATTACTACTCGTGACGATCTCTCCTGCCTAAGCGGGTACGTATGAAAACTTGCATTCGTTTCTGACAGGTACTTCACTCTTTTTTTTTGGTAGATTTCAGTAGTATTTGGTGTTATTTTGTATCGTTGGTCTTTTTAAGGCATGAATAACTGCCTGAGCAGATTTTATTTAGTTGGGTGCATAACAACTGGAAATTTTTGATATTTTGCACAAATATCGGAGGAGGCCTTCGTTCTCTGGGTATAGCTGCAGACTTACCTCTCGGTCATTTTGAAGCACTTGGTAAGGGTTTGGAAAGAAAGGAGATTCTTCGATCATTTCGATGCGAAGAAGTTCCTGGTTGAGGCTGAGGTTCTGGTTCTGAAGTGTTCACTTTTGTTGTTGGGATGTATTTCTCGTAGGCAGCGACGAGTTCTTTGTTTGGCTTGTGAACCACGAGGTGTACTAACGCCGTCTGACCGAGTCCTCTTGGGCACCTTACTGGCCATCACTTGCTGATCATACTGCATATCATATAGAAAAATAAAGAAAAAATTAAAAATAACAAAAAGTATGTCAACAGTAAATATCAACTACTCTGATGTACACTTGAACTGTATTACGTGAATAATCAGAGAGATTCCGCTGAAAAATTTGGCAAACACAGAGAGACGAGTTGAGAACACAACTTTCGCATCAGCTGATCCATTGCCTTCTTTTGTTAATACAAACGTCATCTCTATTGTTTCTTTATTGATTATTTTATATAACCTAGTGTACATAAACTGGCACAGTACCGGCATGATTACGTGGGTATACCCTCATTTTTTTAGATGCTGCTTATCATTCAATGATATAGATAACTATATCATATACAATATGTAAATAGATAACTAGCATTTTATGAAATATAAAATAAAAAACTACATTTTCTTACCACACAGCATAGTTAATGGTTAAATAATAACATTGATTTGTGTGTCCATTAATTTGGAATTTTCGTTTATCAAATTGATCAACATTTTTCATAAATTTAATAGATAGATTGAAATAGGTAGCAGGAAAAACTCTTGGACCAACGGATTCCAATTTTTTGTCATGTCGACCCGCACTTAATAAGTTCTACTGGTTGTGCCAAAGAATGGTTTGAGTTTCCCTTTTTACGACGAGTGGTGGGGCAGATCTAAAAGATAAAAGATAACACTTAAGCCTCTGCCCACTTCTCTTATAACAGTCATACTGAGCATACCACTCCAGCACTAGAAGTCACGGCAGATACGAGGAGAGCCCTCGAGGTAACAAAAGATGTAAGCTGGCATATAGCTGGTAAGCTATTTTTTGCACAATCATTATAACCTACCAATCCATTAAGATACAGTCCACTGCTTAAAATTAGAATGTTGCCCAACATTTTAAATGTTACCTTATTGAAACTCATGAGAGTTATTTGCCATAATCAGAAAAGTTGCCTAAACAGCTACCGTCTCAAAAAGTTTCTAAATATTGGTCAGATTTTATTATTGCTACAAAGTAGTCTGAAACTATTTGATTCTCGAATTCGTGAAAAGTTACCGAAATGTCATATTTTATCAACTTAGTTACCTACTAATTATTTTTTATTTTTTCACTAACCATTTTCCATCCACATTTCCATCTGACCGCTTATCTTTTTTCATTACCGAAACCATCTTCGATCCTGATAAGTTTTATTTTCTCGATATCTCTCCTACTGAGCTACTCTCTGCCACCCTTAAATCCAAAACGAATGATTATGGTCTTGACCAAATACCTGTTAAAGCTATCAAACTCTGCCTTCCAGCCTTACTACCCCTCACTTCTACACATATATAATTTCTCTCTCCATAATTCAATTTTTCCCAAATCGTGGAAAAGAGCCTGGTTGTGCCAAAGAGGAGTTTTCTTTTGTTTAAATAGCCCGCGTTACGGCGAGTGGTGGTGGCTGATCTAAAATATAAAGATAACACTTAAGCCCTGAGAGGAGCTGGTTGTATCTGCCCATTCCACCGGTGCCCACTGGCCAAACAACGTCTCCAGCACTAGAAGCCACCAACGGAGAGCTCTCCAGGTAAAAGATGTGGGCTGGCATATACACAGTTTTTTTTTTTTTTTTCCCAACCCCCCAGAAACTTTATTTAACACTACTTACAACATACATCTATGAATGTATATATACATTATTCCTTGACCTTTGCTTACCCAAGGGTATTTTAAGGTAAATGACAGTTTATGCCGCAAGCATAGGATACTTTCTATGGCCATATAGACAGTTAGACACCATTTCCCCTAATATTGGACTGCAGCATCAGCAACTTCTCCCCACCACTATATATAGGTCTTAGTAGTAAGCAGTAGCAGATAGTAGCTCATGTCTCAGTAGTGTTGTAGCTCTCATTATGTAACATTGTACTGTTTTCATACCGATAAATTTTTTTTTAAGTTGTTCGTGGATTCGAGTTTATAATTGGTGCCCGAACACAGGGGCTGGGTTCGACTAGTGTTTGAAAAATTCCTGACCGTTTTTGACCATTTTCTGTCTGAAGACCACAGGAAGACTCCATCTCTTGTACTATCAGGAATACTACAAGGATCTGAAGACCTCTGGTACTTAAGAAGATAGAAGGCACAGCTAACGAAATTCTCGCTAGGTACTCTTGGAGTTTTACCCCAGTGAGAACTTATCATTTGGACTTGGATTTCAGGAGCAACTTAGGAATACTTGAGGAATTGTTAATAATGTAAATAATTTTTATTTTATTTTTGTTATAACATTTTATGGGAAAAACCAGTGATAAACTTTTAAGATCTCGAATATCCAAATTTTAACAATCATGCCTGTAACGTATCAAATGAGTAAAGAAAAGTATGGACATTTAATGGAGGTTGATGGGAATCCATATGATGTACTATTTTTTGTTAACGAAGTTAGACAAAGTTATAATGCTGTATGTACAGATAATAATACATTAAAGGAACCAAATCATTCACAATTACTAACTATTGTTGAGTCGCAAGTGTCATGGCCGAAACTAAAGTTCTATATTCGTATCGTTAAGTCTTTGTTAGTTTTTTATGTGCTTATTATCTCAAATCCTGTTCTCAGACTTTGTAAACAGTGAGCTTATAAACAATTTAACATTTTTACATTACAATCAGCGAGGTGAGTGACTTTTTATTAACAATTAGCAACATTAAATTGGTGCTCAATTGCTAGAGACAGTTTACGTGGCAGATAATTTCCCTCAGCGGGTCTTATCTTTCAAGTTCACGGTCACGGCGCTTCCTTTTACGTTCAGAATATTTTGAGTTCGTACCTAAGACAGTGTATTTTTTTTCTGTTTTTATTTCTTAATTCATTATTTTAATTTATTTTTTTTTTTTACTGAGACTATTTTATTTATTTATAGAAAATGTTTTTTTTAATATTTGTGTATAGATTTGTAAATAGATTAGTTATGAAGTATTTTTTTTGTAAATTTTCTTATTAGTGATACTTTTTTTTTTCTCTCTCTTCCTTATTGTATATATTATTATTTAGAGGTATGGAATCTGATAAGAACATTTATTTTGACGAATCAGATGAAGAGACTCCTTTCTCCGAAATCAGTGAGACGGATTGTCAATATTTAACAATGCGAACTCTCCAAAAGCGCCATAGAAACTCTGCCCCCGGTTCGGCAGGCAACTCACCTAATAAAAAAAAAATCCGCTAAAACAAAGCAATCTCTCAAAGTAAATAAACAATCAAAAACTAGTAATAATTCAGCTATGAAACCTGACACTAAACCACAACTAACACATCCAGTAACAATTCAGTTGCAGCCAATAATAAAAGTAACGAAATCACTGAACCGAGAACTTTCACTGAACTAGAGCCACCTCTGATTTATGTAAGCAAGATTGACAATTTCATTCAGTTCGGTCAAGAAATAGGTAATCTGATCGGACGGACCAAATTCCGGTGTTTTTCTCGCGTCAACGACATAAAGATTAACACCAATACGAAAGATGACTACAAAAAACTTATTAATCACTTGACAACACTCAATCATGACTTCCACTGCTATCAACTAAAAGAAGACAAAACACATAGGGTGGTTTTGAGTGGTCTTCACTCTACCACACCCACTACCGCTATAAAAAAAGATCTGAAAGATATCGGCCATACTGTAAGACATATATCTTCTGTTTTACATCCAATTGATAAATACCCACTGCCATTATTTTTCATGGATTTGGAATTCTGTTGTAAAATTAGAAGAGCCGAAGCAGAAACCTATAGTCGTTCAATGCACCAAGTGCCAAAAATTAGGGCATACAAAGGCTTACTGCCATCACTCGGTGCGTTGCGTTAAATGCGCCGGACCTCACGCCTCTAACACCTGCCAGAAACCGTTAAAGGAAACACAAAAATGTGCCCTTTGTGGTGAGGACCACCCTGCAACCTATCGGGGCTGCATTATCTATAAGAAGCTATACAAGCAAAGAACATATAATTTATCACTAAAAAAAGAAGAACAGAAGAATCCTACCCAGGTACAGGCACCTGAACTCCTAAATTTGGCAGCGTTTCCTTAACTGCCGAACGAAATAATACCACAATTGACACATGACCCATCTACATCCACAGATCATCCCCATCAAGACTCTAGGCAACTATATTCAGACATCACGGTGAAGAATCAACAGCCAAGACGTCAGACGCCTCAGATTTCCAAAACTAAGACTCAGGCTTCCAACCTAAGATCCAGACCTCCCAATCCAAGACTCAAATCTCCCACATTCATTCAAAATTTCCACGTCAACAAATGCCTCCTCATCAGATACCTATACGTGTAAAATTACCGCCTGAACATCCAACTCCTGTTTATTCCAATCCTACTGCTCATATTTACTCGCCTTCATAAGTTACAAGGGTACATCCTTCATCAGACACTCCTTATCGTAAGAGCTTTCCCTCACGAACTCCTAATCAAAACCAACCTGACCAACAAAACCCGATCGATTTAATAAACTCCACTCTTGCGTCCTTCCTGAAAGATCTCCAAGAGACTATCAAGCCACTAATCACCCTCCTCACAAGAATCCTTACCGAAATTCCCTTCAATCTCTCACGATGAGCACAAAGCCCCTAGCTGTTCTTTTATGGAATGCTAACGGACTACACAACCACCGAAACGAACTAGACATTTTTCTTCATGATTACCACATTGATATTGCTCTACTGACAGACATTCACTTCACTCGACGTTCATATTTCTACATACGTGACTATATCACTTATAGATCAGACCGACCCGACAACACTTCCCGTGCCGGTTCTTGCATTCTTGTCCATAAATCCTTATCCCATTCTCTCATTCCTTCTACTCCAACTGAGGCTATTCAAGCAACATCAGTAATCATTTCAACTCGTCCTTTCCATTTAACATTCTCAGCTGTATACTGTCCTCCCGGTCATACTCTTAACTACAACTTACTTGAATCCCTATTTCAATCCATCGGATCGTGCTTTATTGTTGGAGGAGACTACAATGCTAAACACCAACGATGGGATTGTCGTTCATCCAACTCCCGTGGTAACATACTGTCTTCTGTCTCAACTTCCAATAGTTACTCTGTCCTCTCTCCTATGAATCCTACCTATTGGCCAACATCCCTCAAAAACGCCCTGATATCCTGGACATATTTGTCACCTCCCAAATTTCCTCTTCCCATGTCACAATCAAATCCCTGGATGACCTCTCCTCAGATCATTCTCCAGTTCTGTTTTCATTACACACAACCTTCGCTCCTAAGCCCTCGTCCTCTCCTACACTGATTACAGGACGAGTAAACTGGGACAAATTTCGTAAAGACCTGGAAAATAAATTGGACCTAAATATTCCACTTAAGACGAAACGTGATATTGACACAGCCATAAAAGAACTTACTACATCTATAAGTGACAAAATAAACGATAATACATCTACCAATAAAACTGACAACTCCCAACAGACAAATTTGCCGCAGCATATTCATATCTTATTAAGAGAAAAACGCAGAGCAAGATCGAAGTGGCACAGGCTATACCCATCAGATAAGACATATTACAAAAATTAACTAACCAACTAAAAGCTGAAATTAGAAAATACGAAGTTCAAAATTTTACTTAACATGACAGAAAAACTTACTGCTTGTGACAAATCACTATTGTTGACCACTAAAAAGCTCCTTAAATTCAAAGATTTTAACCACCCACTTATTACTGAAACCCAAACCTGGTCCAGACCTAATGAAGAAAAATCTCAAATATTTGCACAGCACCTCTCAAAAACATTTAATCCACACCCATACATCCTTAGTCCAACCCACCTTGATTTTATTAAGCAGAATTGGATATCCCACTCCAATTGACTCCTCCACCTAAAGCATTTCATCCTTCATAAATATCCAATATCATTAATAGATTACCTTCCCGCAAAGCTCCTGGCCATGACCTAATCACATTCCAGATCCCAAAAATTTCTTCCTAAAAAAGCCATACTGTTCCTAACCTATATATTTAATGCTGTACTCCGCACCACATATTTTCCTGGCTCTTGAAAACTATCCATTGTCAAAATGATACCTAAACCCATTAAGCCGCCAGATTACCCATCCTCTTACCGTCCTATCTCCCTTTTACCCTTATGGGCAAAATCCTGGAAAAACTAATTTTAAAACGCCTGTATCCCATCCTAGACTCTAAACACATTATCCCAGATCACCAATTTGGATTCCGCACCCCCCACTCCACTATCAGCAATGCCATCGTGTGGTAGATGTAGTCTCCTCGCGCGGAATATACTGCACGGGAGTCTTTCTCGACGTTGAACAGGCGTTTGAAGAATCTGGCATCCAGGACTGATGTACAAACTCCGTAAATTCCTACCACCTACATACTTCCTCATTATCCGTTCCTACCTTACTGACAGATACTTCAAAGTCAATCATAACAATGCTTACTCATCCTTTTTACTCAGCCTGCCGGTGTTCCTCAAGGTAGTATCCTAGGTCCTATCCTTTACAGAGTTTATACAGCTGACATCCCAATCCAATCCAACACTGTCGTCACCACCTATGCCGATGAAACGTGTATCCTATCAGTTAAAAACGATCCATCTATTGCTTCCCAAACTCTTCAATCATACATCACTAGCCTTGAAAAATGGTGTCAAAACTGGAGGATTAAAATAAATTCCAATAAATCTCATCAAATAACCTTCCCTCTTCGTCGTACACCTATGACTTTCTGTCCTATAGTATCCTTCAACAATAGCGCTCTTATCCCTGTCGAACAAATCCGATACTTAGGACTCCACCTTGACAAACGACTCACTTGGAACCCCCATACTAGATTGAAACGACTAGAAACCTCCCGGCGTTTTCAACTACTGCAGCACTGACTAGACAAACGATCTAAGCTTTCAATCAATTATAAACGACTCATATATATGACAATAATAAGACCTATTTGGACTTACGGAATTAAGCTTTGGGGCTCCACTAAACCATCGAATTCCTCTCGTATCCAATCCTTACAATCCAAAATCCTTCGAATTCTCAACGCTCCTTACTTTGTCACAAATAAAATCATCCATAAAGATCTTAATATTCCACATGTTTCCGATTTGGCCCAATCCAGATACCTGTCCTTCCAGAACAAACTGCAGAACCATCCGAATCCTCTCGTTTCAAACCTTGCTTCCTCCTCGATCCCTGATAACCCTCCGAGGCGTCTGAAAAGAAGATGGCCTCGGGATCTTCTAATATATAACTTTAATTTGAGTTCTACCAATGGGTAGTTTCTCTTCATGTTGTACATGTCATGTTTTACTAATTTCACATTTACTTATTGTATTTTCTATGTAATACTGTTGTACATTCCATTAAAATAATAAAAAAAACTAACTATTGTCAAATCTAAATTAAAAGATTTTGCTAGAGATTGCCTATTGACAAATTCTTTTGAAACAGTAGAGTCATTACTATTATATTTAACCCAACAATTTAAAGAATCAAAAAGTGTTGAAAAATTAAAACATGAATTAATGCATACTTATCCTTATAAAAAAGATCGTCCGATTGACTTTATTCACCGAACAGCAAAAATTAGATCATTAATATTTTCTCTTATAAAATTTGATGAAGAAATTAGCGATAAAGACGCAATGATAAAATGTCAAGATAGGCAAATTAACAGTCACATCTTACATAACTTACACCCAAACTTGTCTGATTTCTTAAACCACGTGATTTTAACAGACGTAGACCAAATTAGAAAGGCTATTTTAAACAGATGTTCAGATATCATGGAAAGAATTTATGGACTAAATCAAACATTATATATTTCAAGACGAGAACATACTTATTCTAACAATCATAATAATCATGACCACAGACCCCACAAAGACTTTAAAAAACATAACAATTACGAACCAAGAAGATATGATTATTATAAAAATTCAAATTATCAACAACCCTCAAATCAATATAGAAACAATAACGATTATCGATCCTTACAAAATTATAACCGTCATGAAAATCACAATTATCGCAATAATCAAAATTATAACCATTATGAAAATCGCTACTATCGCCGACCTCACAATCAATTCCAACATGAAAATCGTTACAGATACGATGATAGACCGTCCCAACAACAATATAGACCACAAGCGTGGGGTGCTTCCGATAAGGAAAGATATGATTCTATTATAGAAAATCTCGAACAAAACGAAAACCATATTCAGAATAACTTAATTAAAGAACTTACTATCAACAAAAATATGATTTCTAAATTCAATGAAGACATACAAATTATAAATGATAATAATAAAAAATTAAGTGAAGTCATTACACTAACTGACAAAAACAAATACAAAAAACATTTAGAAGAACTTTATTCTATTCATTAACTATATTACTATTAGAATCCTTGACACTGAAAATTCTTTAGAAATGTGTAGACTCGGCATACCACATGCTGACATCATTAAACGTACTGACCTAAAACAAAAATATATAAGTAACGATTAAGAAACTTTATGGCTAACTAGTAAAATCCACTGTGCCATAAGAAATGGTACAATTTATTATATTTTGTCAATCCCTAAAGAAAGTAGAAAATTGTCAACCTTATATTTATTATCTGTACTCTCTATTCATAAGAATACTCTTGTAACAACAGTAGTACCAAATTATTTAATTTTGTTTTCCAACAATCAAGCTTATACAGGAAACTGTACCTTTATCAAAACTAATTATAATTGTACAGATGTTTTATTAAATTCAAACCCATGTATTAACAAAGTTATAAAAAATGACCTCTTATAAGACCATTACTATTAATAATCAAAAATTATTTATTAGATATATTGAAGATATTGATGTGTATATATTGTATAATCAGAATGTTCTATATCCACTACCCAATACTATCTTACCCATTTCTATACCCGAAAGTTGTGTACCAAAGTTAGGATATAATGATTCTTTTGTAAATATTACTAGAAATAAGGATATTAGTATATTACCTTTGTCTTATTCATATGAAATATTTAGATTTAGTCATTCTAATATATCTTTTCATAACTTACAATATATAGAAACTTCTAGAGTAGAACTAGTCTTTCATGGGATCATCATATGTCTATGACTGAAATATTGTATTTAATTTCCTCAATTATTGTATTTTACTTATTTTCATATCATATATACCTCAAGTATTCACATGTTAAAAAGCTCTTTACAGTTAACAAATCAGTTACATCAATGATAGAAGTATCACAGCAACCAACTTTCAAGCCCTGGTCAAATTCTCAACCAATTCTTCGCTAGGAAGCTCGAATCTTGCGTATTTGGGAGCGCCAGAGTAATAAATTTGTTTTTTATGTGTAAAAATTATATTTCCGGCCTAATATTCGTATTTCGCCTAATACCACGTTTTTCAAAAATATACTTTAACTAATAGATCTAATGCTTTCGTTACGTATTAGGGGAAGTCAAGCAGTTTCCGGATAAGTTTCCAGTTATATTAAGGAAAGAACAAATAGTGACTTGCTGGAATTAGGTGACTTCCTTGATACATCAATCCTTAGCTGCTTGGCTGAACTTTGAAGTTGTTTTGAATAAAGGACCTGTTCTCCTGAACTTGGAATTTATTTTGAATAAAAGACCAGCACTACTGAACATTAAAATTTTATTTTGAATAAAATTGGGGTTTGCCTTAAGCAATTAAATTTTGATTTGAATTTTATTGAGTTTTGACACAAGATGACATTGCTGAATAGTGGAGTGAGATGTTCGGAATCCAAATTGGTGATCTGGGATTATTTTATTAGAATCTAGGATGGGATACAGGCGTTATGAGTTTTTCTAGGATTTGGCCCATAATGGGTAAAAGAGAGGTAAGAGATGGGACGGTAAGAGGATGGGTATTCTGGCGGATTTGTGGGTTTGGGTATCACTTTGACAATGGATAGTTTCCAAGAGTCAGGAAAATATCCAACGGGAGTTGGATGCTCGACAACCACATCGTTGGTTTATAGCGTTATAGTCTCCTCCAGCAATAAAGTGGGATCCGAAGGATTGGAATAAGGATTCAAACAGATTATAGGTAAGAATATGACCAGGAGGACAGTATACACCTGAAAGTGTTAAATGGAAAGGACGAGTTGAAATGATTACCGAAGTTGCTTGAACAGCCTCACTTGGAGTAGAAGGAATGAGGGAATGGGATAAGGATTTATGGATAAGGATGCAAGAACCGGCATGGGAAGTGTTGTCGGGGTGGTCTGATCTATAAGTGATTTGACACGTATGTAGAAATATGAACGTTGTGTGAAGTGAGTTTCTGTCAGTAGAGCAATATCAATGTGTTTGTCATGAAGAAAAATGTCAAGTTCGTCTCGGTGGTTTTGTAGTCCGTTAGCATTCCATAAATGAACAGCTAAGGGCTTTGTGCTCATCGTGGGAGATTAAAGGGAATTTCAGTAAGGATTCTTGTGAGGAGGGTTATTAGTGGCTTGATGGAATCTTGGAGATCTTTCAGGAAGGAGGCAAGGGTGGAGTGGATTAAGTCGATCGGGTTTTGTTGTTCAGCTGGAATTTGTGAGGGATAGCTCTTATAATAAGGAGTATCTTATGGATGATGTACCAGTCGTGATGTAATGTGATAATTAGATGGAATTTGGGAAGGAGAGTTAATGTAATGAATAGGATGGGAATGAACTGGGATTGGATCTTCAGGTGGTAGTTTGAAACGTATCGGTATCTGATAAGGAGAGATTGACTGACGTGGTGATTTTGAGTGCATATGGGAGATCCGATTCTTGGATTGAGAAGTCTGGAGCTTAGGTTTGGAAGACTGAGGTGTCTGACGTCGCGGTTGCTGATTCTTCAGTTTGGAGTCAGAATATGGTTGTCTGGAGTCCTGATGGGGATGATTTGGTGATGTAGAAGGCTGTTGTGTAAATCGTGGTGCTATTTCGTTCGGAAATTCAGGAAACGTTGCCAAACTTTGTAGTTCGGGTGCTATTGGCTGGATAGGATTCTTCTGTTCTTGGTTTTTTAAATATATGTTATAAGTCCTTTGGTTGTATAGCCTCTTGTAAACAATGCAGCCAAGATAGCTTGCAGGGTGTTCCTCACCACAAAGGACACATTTTGCTGGTTCATTTAATGGTTTCTGACATGTGTCAGAGGCGTGAGAACCGGCACATTTGACACAACGCGTGGAGTGATGGCAGTAAGCCTTTGTGTGCCCTAATTGTTATTAAAAAGTCACTCACCTCACTAATTATAACGTAAAAATGTTTAACTGTTTATAAATACTCTATTTACAAAGTCTCAGAAAGGGATTTAAGATAACAACCAGATGACAATGTAACAAAGAAAGAACGATATAAATATTGAACTGCAGTTTCGGCCATGACACTTGATACTCCCTAAAATCCAAAACGAACGATTATGGTCCTAATCAAATACCTGCTAAAGTTATCAAACTCTGCCTTCCAGCCTTACTTCCCGCACTTTTACACATACATAATTTCTCTCACCTAAATTCCATTTTTCCCAAATCCTGGAAAAGACATAGTCCACTCACTAAATGAAGTGCCTACTCCTTCATCACCTTCCGACTGCAAACCCATCTCCATTTTATCCAATCTATGCAAGTCTCTAGAAAGATTAGTCCACTCTCAGTTGAACAGCTTTCTCGAGCAAAACCATCTCCTCAATCCTTTACAATCTGGTTTCCGTTCCCATTATTTCACCCAGTCTGCCTTACTAAGGATTACCCAAGACCTCCAATCCGCCATAGATAAACAGAAAATCTCCACCCTAGTTCTTTTAGACTTTCCCAAAGCGTTTGATTCCGTTAATCATGAGATACTTCTTTCCAAACGAATAAGCCTGGTTCCTAATGGATCCTCCTTATCAAACCTCCATCATCACCCCTTCAATTAACAGGAGGTGTTCCTCAGGGTTCCACACTCTCCCCGTCCCTTTTCTCTATCTCTATTAGTGACCTTCCTGACACCATTCAACACTCCAGTCACCACCTATATTCCGATGATTTCCAATCATTCCAACCTTCTGAGATGGCTGAGGCTGCCCAAAGGCTTCAAGAGGATATCGACTGCATCACCAGATGGCCAGAAATAAATGAATTAAAGCTGAATGCAGATAAAACTAAGGCTATTCTCATCGGGTCCAGACATCTCATTAGCTCCCTTTCTTAATTTATAATAACCTCAATAACCGCCCCATCCATTTTTTCCCTACAGTCAAAAACTTAGGAGTAACCTTTGACCAGAACCTCTTCTGGAATAACCATATCTCCCAGATTACCCGAAAATCCATAACTGCCCTTAAACAACTCCTACGATTCCATGATTGTATTCCTCTAAAAACCAGACAGCTCCTTGTAACCTCTCTTGTATTCACCCACTTCGACTATGGCTGTTTAGTGTATGGAGGGCTATCTGCCAGGCTAGAAATGAGAGTGAAGAGATTCATAAATTGTTTCATAAGATACATTTTCGGGTTCCTCAGGCGTTCACATGTTTCGCTCCGGTACACTGAGTAGAAGTGGCTTTATCCTACTTTCCGACGACAATTCCTCCTTGGAGTTTTCTTTTTTCAAGTCTTCAGAACCAAAAACCATCCCTACATCCTGGAAGTCCTTAATCCACTTGCTCTATCAATATTAGGTCTTAACCTATAGACTTATATATTCCCTCCCATAAAACTTCCTGAATTTTATAAATCTGTCATCTACTGAGTTGTCTGAAACTATTCCAATTGTTTTTTTTCCTGCTGCTGATCACGTAATTTTGGGCAGTTTTTGCGATATTTGAAATTGTACCACAGACACAGGGGTTTTGGCATTAGTGTTAAAATCTCTAATATTTTCAATTTTTAAACCTTCTACCACTGATCACATACGTCGGGGTCACCACTTTAAGGGATTCTGGTAGGTTCACTCAATAACCATAAACAATTGATTTATACAATTTAATTTTTGGAAAGAAAAACAGTACAAAGCTATGAGTAACAAAGTTAGAAAACACAAATAACATTAATTACAGAATAATGAGAGGAAAAAAGATAAAGTTTTATAAAGAAAAGAATACAATTATTAACAGATACTTATACCAGTTGCAACTTCATAACAGATAATAATACCGCGATGGGCCCAGACGTTTGTTATACCGCTAGGTAAAATTATACAATCTTCACGTTAGCAACAAACACAGTGATTCTTTCTATCACACACTCACAAAAGCGTTTCCTATTTTCCCACCTGTTTTCCTATAATCACTCAATCGATATTTTGTATCGAGTATAGATGATTAATTTCCAAAGAGGTTGGAAAAAGTAAGACTGGCTGCAGCACTGATTACTGAAGGCGTCATGACATCAGGATTGTGGTAACAGTCTGGACTGTGCAGTCCAATAACATTAACGTGTATATATTGCAAATAATAAATAATTATCAGAACGATCCCACCACGTTCAATGAATGTCACAAGGCTTTCTGCCACATATGTTACCCTTAGCTATCCCCAATCCTTAAATTGCCCTTGGGCGGTGGAAGGAATTTGTTACTTGTATACAGATAGATAGATAGATAGATAGAAAAAAAAAACTTTATTCTGGGACTAAGTCCCTTTAGAATAACAATATTGTACAAAAGAATAGAATATTATTGGCCTAAAAGTTTGAAACAAAAAATAAAATTGATAAAATAAAATAAAAAGTAAAGAAAACCTTAGGAGCACAAACTATATACAATACACATAAAACTATGTACAGAGCATTTAAAACTATGAACAAAACAATTAAAACTATGAACTAATCACTTGAACTATGAAGAAAACTATATATAAGGGTTGAACAACATAAACATACACTTTGAGAAATGAAGAACGAAAAAGAGATAGAATGAGTTCATTTCATACAAAAAACTTTACTTGAATATATATATATATATATATATATATATATATATATATATATATATATATATATATATATAAATAAACAGTTAATTATAATTGAATAAAAAAAAAATTCCTGCGCCGATAGTAGGAAATGCATGTACTATTTCTTACCAAGTATTATGATTATATGATTGCTACACAATACATATATAGTATTAATAGTTAGCTGGTATCTAACTGTTTTTGGAACAAGAATTGGAATAGGAGGTTTTTGAATGTGTATAGAGAAGGGGCATGTCGAATTTTGATCGGGAGGGAATTCCAAAAGTTGACAGAGCGGGCTATAAAGGAGTTTTGGAATGAGGCAGATCTATGAGAAGGGATGTATAGGTCAGAGGGTCGATATCTTGTAGTGAGGGAATGAGGGAAGGACTTAAATTGTAGAAGGTTATAGGCATAAGAAGGACGATGATCGGTAATGATTTGATAAAGGAAAGTGCCTTGGAAATATTGTCTTCTTAAGGAGGGGAAGAGCCACCCTAACTCAGCGTAGTGGTGGGAGACACGGGAGCGTCTCGGAGTCCCAATTACAAATCTTACAAAGCTATTCATGAGTCTTTTGAGTCTATCACGGAGTTCCACCGAGAGGCCATCGTAAACCACACAACTGTAGTCAAAGTGAGGAAAGATGAGAGAGGAAAGTAGGATTCTACGGGTATTTTGGGGTAGAAGATGACAGAAGTAATGGAATAATTTGAGGGTAGAAATTGCACGGCGGGAGATATGAGAGATATGGTGATTCCAGCAAAGGGTTTAATCTATGAAAAAGCCTAAATTTTTAACAAAGAGGTAGAAGGTGATAGGGTGGTTGTTTAGATAGAGTGAGGGAAATTTGGTGTGGGATCTAAGAAGGGGCTTGGAACCAATGAGAATGGCCTGAGTTTTGGCAGCATTTAGCCTTAATCCATTTATGTTGGCCTAGGCACTAATTCGATCTTAATTTTCTTGAATTTTAGCAAATGCCACTAACAACTCAGCCGGAGAAAAGGATAAATAGATCTGAGAATCGTCGGCATAAAGGTGGTGGGAACAATGGATGATTGAATCATTTAGGTCATTAATATAAGAGCTGAAAAGAAGAGGAGACATGCTTGAACCCTGTGCAACTCCAGAAGATAAAGGAAGCTAGGCAGATAGAGGTTGATTAGGTATGGAAACTGCTTGGGTTCGTTGTGAGAGGAAAGACTGAAACCAAGAGATGAAACTATTGGAGAAGGATAATGATTTTAGTTTGTTGAAAAGGATGGAATGGATAATGGAATCAAAGGCTTTGGAGAAATCAAGAAGTATAAGTATAGTTAGTTTTTTGTCATCTATTGCAGACTGTATATCACTGGTAATTTTAATCAGAGCAGATTGTGTAGAGTAGCCAGGACGGAAGCCAGATTGGAGAGGATCGAGTTGGTTTGATTGTTCAAGGAAGTTGGAAACTTGGGATTGCACTAACTTTTCTAGGGGTTTTGAAAGATTGGAAAGAATTGATATTGGGCGGAAATCTTCGGGAGAGGATGGATTAGGCTTTTTGTTTACAGGAAGAACAATGGCTTTTTTCCAAGAGATCGGGAATATTGAATTCTGCAGGGAGAAATTGCAGATAAAAAGGAGAGCTGGGAGGATTTCAGGGAGACATACTTTTATTAGTTTGATAAGAGTGCCACCTGGGCCTACGGAATTGGAACGGGATTTCATTATAACGGTAATAAGGTCTGTGGGAGAAATGTCGGAAAAAAAAATTATTGTCGTTAAAAGATACCTCTGGAGAAAAGCCGGAAGGGGAGGATAAAGAAGAGGTGGAAACCGATATAAAGTGGAACTGAGGAAGGGGATCTAGAAGGTTCACAGAGGGAAAGCTTAAGAAGTAGAAACCATTTTGATTTGATATCAGGAGCTGAGGAAAGGGCTTTATGAAAGTAGTTTGCTTTTGCTTGTCGGATCCTTGTCTGTGTCGTGTTAGGAAGCACTCTGAATGTTTGATAATCATCTGCAAGCCTAGTTCGTCTAAAGCGTCTGTGTGCGTCTCTTCTGCAGATCCTTAATTTCCTGACACATCCAAGGAGCAGGGCGATGACGAAAGGTGGAGGTTTTGAGAGGAGCGTGGGTATTGAGTATATTGAGAAGATTAGTGGTGAGAATATCAACCATGGTGTCGACGGAGGAGCAATAATATATTGTATTGTTATGTAATTTAATACTATATATGTAATTTGATTAAATAAACATTTTGGGGGGTTAGAAAGAATACAAAAATAAGGAAGAAAAAAAAGTCCTTTCCAAAGGCTAGTTGTTTTACTATTTTTATTTATTTCACGGTACATTTCTCTGTCATTTACCTTGATAAATCATTACATCATTTTTGAAACTACTTATTTCTTGATAAAAATATAGTTTACTTGTGGAATGTTTTATGAGAGTATTTGTGTCCTTAATCTATTATTGATAAATTACAAAAAAATTAAAATTAAATAAAATGCATCTAATTTCCTGAAAAGAGTATATGTTCGAGAAAAATTACAGAATTTGAAAAAAAAATTGATCGAAGCAACTTATAACTAATTCAAAAAACATAATCCACAACTGCAACAAAATATAGAGTTCAAAATAACCATAAATTTGATTATGATAATAAAAAATATAAAATAATTCAGCTGATGAGAAAACAACATTTTTTTGAACACTAATATACATTACTATACATATAAATATCAATATAAATTTAATGTAGAATATAAAAAATATATGGCAACACAATAATAATTGAATAAACTTAAAATTTAATTTTAATTAACTCCTAAAAATTATACAGTCTAAGGCGGCAAAATATTGACAAGATATGTATAACAAGCAGCAAAGAAAAACGTTGTAACTATTAACTAATGGTCAATTATTGTGTTATATAGAAAATATGTGAGGCATATCAAACTACCTCCTTACCACTTTGGGAACAAATGATCTTTGCTTATATTAGCCTATTAAAAATATTTTCTTTTCAGCTCTCGTTATTATCTCGATTACTTCAGTTGATATCGAAATTTCAAGCGATAAAAAAAAAATCGAAGATCAGGTGACCTGTGATCTAGACTCGATTTTCGGATTCTGTATATTTTGAAACGTAATACCTCAAATGTTTATGAGAGCGTTAACTTTTTTTTTTATTTGTCGATTATATTGGAAAATAATAAAGTAATAAAATAGATCAACCCTGTTATAAGGTTATAGGAACATATGATGTTTCACAATTAATAGGTATTTGTGTATAATTATGAAAAATAAAATAAAGGTATATAAAGTGAGTTTTTATGTTAATCAAATCACTACATAGAAGTTAGCTTATTGTTAATATCAAAATTATCGCTATAAAATTATCTTGTCAGTAAGTTAAATAATTATCTAACACCGAAATGTCATTTTATAAAATATGCTTGCAAATCTGTAAAATAAATTCATATATTTTCAATTGTAGTTCTACTGTGGTTTTCTATTGCTTTCACTATAAACTCATGAAAAGTTAACATTGTGACACTGTGCCCATCTCATGGTTGTTGCTTAATGACACTTGCCTTCCAAACGACTTATATTACGGATTAGCACAATTGGTAAACAGATGTTAGCAAAATTCAATAATTATTATTGTCATGATATTTTTTGTACATATATTATTATTATTATTTAATATGACAAATATAGTGTTTTGTAATATTGAAACTGAAAACAGAATTGCTCGAGGTCTAAGAATAACAGGAGGGCAAGAGGCGAGTATCAGTAGTGCACCATTTGTTGCTTCGTTACAGCGAACAAAGAATAGTCTTGCAATGCATATATGCGGTGCCGTTATAGTATCGAAATCTTTTTTATTGACAGCAGCTCATTGTATTACAGATCGTAAGTCAACTTAAATCATTTGGATTATTAATTTTAATTTAATACAAGTATTTAAAGTATATATTTATAAATTATTGGTTTTCGTAAGAAAAAAGAAAAGAGTTATCTCTCTTTTATTTTCAGCACAACCATGTATAACAATTCATTCTGTTTCTATGCCATGATCATCTCTTAATCTGGAGAACCTATGGTTTTTTTTTAAAAAAAGGGTTTATTTAGTCCCACAAAGATTGTTGATCAAATCAAAAGTACCCTGTGCATTCTGACCTAACCTTAACTTGAAAGGTAATACTCGTAGGATTTTTCTATGAACAAATCCCTTTCCTCCTCCCAAAAAATTGTTCAAATTGATATTGAAGAGTCCCGTGGAGAACGGAGCATCAACTATTGTTCGAAGAACTTTGGATTGAAAAAGTTTGATATTCGAAAATTTAGCTGTCCCCCTAGTTGAAATACGTAGTCCTAAATAGGTTTCAGTATTGTCCCCCACCACCCCCACAGTTCCAGTTCATAGGTTCATTAGGTTTCAAGATGGTCTTGTAGATGGGTAATTTGTTTTCAATAGAAAGTTTAGATTTTCTGTTCAGTAGACTGTATAGTTGGCCATATCGCCAGTTGAGTTCTTTTCTTCTTGTCTCGGGTCTAGTATATGGGTTCCACGTAGTCTACCTTTTTTTTTTTTTTTTTTATTGTATTTCCCTTCCTTGGCGTTAAGGCTCCCTAACTTGGCGTTAAGCAAACTCGTGACTATTTTTATATCATTTGAATCATATATTAGGTTGCCAGGCAACGGTGGTGCTGTGTACACGCATTAGCCCATTCGGCCACCTCTGCTTCCACATAGTAGAAAGGCAAGATACCGGACTGAATCTGAGAAAGGAAGCTTGATGGAATTAAAGTATTTTGGTGGACAGAGGTGCCCATCTCCCCAAGGACGATGGCACATGTCCTCCTCCCAAGAAAATATTATTGCATCCCTCTCTAGCTTATATAATTAATATATATCTGTATGTTATATAATATCAGATGTTATATCAACATCAGTTTAAAATATATTAAATATAATATTGTTTTGTTTCTCGTGAATATTAAAAGCACAATACATTAGGTAATTACAATCAACAAGTAATATACAGTAATACTCCATTAAACACCAAAACCTTACTATCCTCATCCTTCTAGATTTTTCCAAAGCGTTTGACACAGTTGACCATAACATCCTCCTCACTAAATTACACAATCTTCCTCTATCCAACAATTCCCTCCGTTGGTTCAAATCCTTCCTTTCAAATCGGTCCCAGTACGTAGTTGTCCCAGTTCAACCTCCATCTAAAACCCTCCCCCTCTCCTGCGGTGTCCCTCAAGGTTCCTCTCCATCTCATATCCTGTTCGCTATTTATATTAATGACCTTCCCCTCCTGATCCATCACTCCCAATACCATATCTATGCAGATGATTTCCAAATATACCTGTCCTTCCCGCCCACCGACCTATTATCAGCCGGATAAGACAAAGGCAATCTTAATAAGCCCCAATCACCTGCTTAAAACTGCTCCTAATATTCCAACTCTGTTCCTACATGATAATCCCATAAAATTCTATCCTTCCATCAAAAACCTTGGAATGATCTTTGATCAAACGCTTTCCTGGAAAAATCATATATCCAACATCTTCCGCCGTACCATTTCCACCATAAAACGTCTAAATTACTCCTGTCACCTATTTCCCTTTGAAACCCGTAGGCTTCTAGTAACTTCATTAATTTTTCCCCGCTTTGACTATTGCTGTACGGTATATGGGGGCATCTCTGGGGATCTCGAGGCAAAATTAAAACGTTTGATAAATTGCTTTGTACTATTCATCTTCGGGATCCCAGGGGACACCTCTTTTTCCCGTTTTATGCAGAGTTGAAGTGGCTTTATCCTTCCTACCGTCGTAAGTATTTCCTGGAATCCTTCCTCTTTCAAGTCATCCAATCTCACCGTCCTTCATACATTTTCGAGCTCCTTCAAATTCAAATCTTCTGTTCGCTCCCGCAATAATCGTTCCCGGTCTTCTGATTTATACATAAGGGCCCACCGAACTGCTGCTTTCGACAGATCCTTCATTATCCGATCCTCATCCCTATGGAACTCCATCCCTCCCGACATCCGTCAATCCAAAACTCTTCCTACCTTTAAAACCTGTCTGTTCAATCATTTCTTATCCATCCAGTCCCCATGAAATTGTAAATAGTACTGTAAAAATGTATATAAATTATCAGATCGTTCCTCATTATTCTTACTTTATGTTTATTTTCAATTTTTAATTTTTTTATTATTATTAACTGATTTAAATTAGAAAGTAACTTATAATTTCTTTTATTAATTTTTTTAATTTGACTATTCACTTACACTATATTTTTTTTTATGTATCTCTGAGGCTCTTTAGCCCACATTTTTGTCTTTCTGTATTATTCTAAAGAGATTCGTCCCAGAATAAATAAAGTATAATTATTATATCGGACTTCCGATCGGAGGTTGGGTCAACTCCCAGGAACCAGCCACATTCCACTTTACAGATCAGCGAATTTAGCTCCATCCCTCCACCATCACACCGTTCAGGTGATCCAAGATATGGAAGTGGAATCCAAGTCGGATAAGAGAAAGATCAGCCAAACAGCCGAAGGATATGTCTATCCTCAGAAAACAGCAAAGATATAGGATCAAGAAGTAACTTCACTAAACGTTTCCAATTATTTTTCTATCTTATTCAATAATATACCTATAGATGATATAAACGCCTCTGTCACAACAGTAGTGAAACCACCACCCTTAGTACTGAACGCCGGATCTAAAATCACAGAAATACGTCAAAATTTCCGCGATTGCGTTAAAATATATCCCAGCACTCTTGAATCTTATAACATCAAAACCCTCATGATAAAAAAAGGCAGCCAGTTTCATACATTCGCACCATGTGGCAGCAACCAATCGTATCAAAAATTCTTAATCTTAGGTCTCGATATTGATCAAAATGTTGATGAAGTTAAAGAGGCTTTACAGCACATCCAAGGCATCTTAGACATCCGTCGCCTTCAGAGTACCGATCCCAGCGATGCTAAAACCGATTTGTCTCCTATTCTCATAACCACAATACCGGCGGTTAATGTTGAAGAAATTATGTCATTACATGTCATAAACCGTGTCCTAGTTCGCATAGTAAAGTACCGAAAATCCAAGGACGTCCTTCAATGTTATAGATGCTAACAGTTCGGTCACACTAAAAATCATTGCCACCATATTCTTGTCTGCGTACGCTGCTCAGGGCCCCATGATACAAAGGATTGCTGACGAGAGGCGAACAGAGTCAAGTGCAACAACTGCAAGGAAGAACATGTGGCCTTATTTCGTCAATGTTCTAAAAGATTGGAACTCCAGGAACACCTGAAGAGGAGAAACGATGGTAGTCACCAACCTCCCACCGAAACCACACCTTCTTAAAAACCTGACCAACAATTTTCAAAACCTCACAAACCAGCAAAATCGTTAAGTTTTTCAGAGGTATTTACAGGAGTAAATTACCAAGATCCAGCACCTCCACCTTGGTTCACTAACTTTTTTAACATGATGTCCAATTTCATGTCACAAATAAAGGAATTAGTTCAAACCGTAATAACTTTATTTACAACTCACCTTGGCTAGTAATCATACCATCTTAAATTACAATACTAATAGCATTATATACTAGTGATGCGGCTGGAAAAGTGGCACTGGGATCTTCCGGAGTCTTGCTTTGCCTTCCGCGTGTGGGGAGAAAAGCCTGGCTCGGAGATTCTTGGGCGAATGTATATATTATATATAGTAATGATTGTGTTTAGAAGTATTTATTTTATTTTATTTGTTTATTTTTATTTTTTATTTTTATTTACCTTCTTCTTCAGTATTATTTATTTACTTCTTATATTTATATTTGTTTCTTTATTATTTGTATATATTGTATGAATGAGAACTTTTAGCCCTAATGCTTATAGCCCTCCAACAGTGGCTGATTGTATTATTATTCAATAAATAGATTTAAAAAAAAAATAGCATTATTATGAAAAAACTAGAAGTAGAATTACTGTTATCTATGATCAAACCTTCAGTTGCAGTATTTACAGATGTTAGACTTTCCTCAGACCAAATTCGTATTCCTGGATATAACACTGTGGATAATGGAAACAGAGAAAGGTTTGGCGGTGTTATTATAGCGATCCGTCACGGAATTGCCTGGAAAAAGCTACCGCCAGCAACGATTCTTAACGATTCCAAGATTAACCACATTACTATTCAGGTACACCTTGGGCACCCGGTTACAATAACTGGACTTTACAGAAGACCTAGAAGCTCCCTTACAGAATTTCGTCGTTTCTTAATAGAATGTAGTAAAAAGACGAACCATTGGATCATTGGTGACCTCAATGCACGGCACACTCAGTGGTACAACACTAATCCCTAGTAGAGACCAGACTCACATCACTTACAAGTTACACACCTCAGATGCCATCGATGAATTTATTAATGATTTCGTTGGAATAATTACATGTGCAGCGAATTCATCCATTCCACTCTTCGCTCCTCTTCCTCCCTCACACAGGACTCCACCTGATCACATCTTAGAACTGATAGCTCTAAGAAATACTTGGAAAAATAGGTGGTACCGTACCAAAAATCCAAATTACAAAAGGACTGTTAATAGTTTGACTACACAAATTAGAAATTTAATGAAGAAGTGTAAATCGTCACTATGGGAAAACTAAATCCTTGCTACTCATGGAGATTACCGCAAATTCTGGAAACTCTTACAGACAACCATCAAAAAGAAAAATTCGGTCAGAATTAGTGTTGCCCAAAATCGGTCTTGGTTTTGCACTTTGGAAGACTAAGACCAAGGCCGCCTAACTGTTGCAAGACCAAGACCAGGAATGGTAAAAAATATCGATTTTTTAAAATAAAAATTAAGGCAAAATAGTTACTAATACTTGACAATCTTAGTTACTATTTGTAAGTAATTGGTATAACCAACATTTTTTTCATTCAACTCGTCTAATTTTTCATTCGGGCTTAGTTAGGTTTCTCCTGTCTAAAAAATTACAGTAATATCTCTATAGTAATAAGCTAATAAATAAATGCAAGACTGTTACGAGAGTCTTGCGCATGACCAACACTGATTTTGGTCTCGCATTTGGGCTCCATCCCTTCACCATCCAACTGTTCATGTGGTCCAAGATATGGAAGTGGAATCCAAATTCGATAAGAGAAAGATCAGCCAAACAACCGCCGCATATGTCTATCCTAAGATAACAGCCAAGACTCAGGATCAAGAGGTAACTCCAGTAAACGTTTTCAGCTCTTTTTCTACCAAATCGATTAATATACCAAAAAATATTGTAAACGCCACTGTCTCAATAGTGAAACCACCATCTATGTAACTGAACCCCGGATCTAGGATCACAGAAATACGTCAATTGCTCGACACAAACCATGTTACGGAATATAGTAGTCAAATGTTTCGCTATTGTCTTAAGATATGTCCTAGTAATCTCGAATCTTACAATAACATTAAAAAGCTGATGTTAATTAAAGGCAGTCAATTTTATACATTTGCGCCTCGTGGCAGCAACCAGCCGTATCAAAAATTCTAATGTTGAAGTTAAAGAGGCTTTACAGCACATACAAGGCATCTTAGACATCCGTTGCCTTCAAAGGACTGATACCAGTGGTGCTAAATCCGATTTAGCCCTTATTCTCATAACCACAACATTGGAGGTTGATTATCAAGAAATTACGTCATTATAAACCTTAAACCATGTATTAATTCGCATAGTGAAGTATCAACAACTGTAAAAACTTCTTTTCTGACACCGCCGTTCTATCATCCAACTCAGATTAATATTAATGTTCACCTTACTATTCCATCGGTTCTAGACCTTCACCCGGCCAAATTCTCCAAATTCACTAGCCCACCCACTTACACCCATCCTCCTCAAATATTGAAACAGGTCTTTACCTTTTGTAAATAAGAATAAATTATCGTTTCGGCAATGGCCAGATTCTCCACTCTAGCCATTTACGTTTGAGGTTATTGCACCCTATTAATAAAATTACAAGGCTGAGGAAGAAAGCTGGGACCTCCTAATGTCATGGTTTTCCTTCCACAGGTATATGAAAGGCTTGGTTTGGAGTTTCTCTAAATGAATGCTTGTAAAATTTAGTAAGTGTGCCTGTATATAAGTTGTGATTTTACTTTACTTATCTTTATGTTTATTTGTATTTATAGTATATATAGATATTTATTTTTAATTTCATTATTTTGTTTGTATACTATAGTTATTTATATTTTCTATAAATATGATGGGAATGAATTCTTGTCTCACTATAATTATTCTGAATCACTTTATGGTGCGTCTCATTTTACTTTTGACTCCAGAGATAGCCACTTCTTGTTCTCATGCCGTGCTGGTGTCTTATAACTCTCCAAAAATACATTGATAACTCTGTTACTTTTACTCTTAACAGATTTCTCTCACATTCTCTCTCACACAGACTTGTCTCACTATAATTATTCTGAATCACTTGATGGTGCGTCTCATTTTACTTCTTACTCCAGAGATAGCCACTTCATGTTCTCATGCCGTGCTGGTGTCTTATAACTTTCCAAAAATACATTGATAACTCTCTCACATTCTCTAAATGAATGCTTGTAAAATTTAGTAAGTGTGCCTGTATATAAGTTGTGATTTTACTTTACTTATCTTTATGTTTATTTGTATTTATAGTATATACAGATATTTATTTTTAATTTCATTATTTTGTTTGTATATTATAGTTATTTATATTTTCTATAAATATGATGGGAATGAATTCTTGTCTCACTATAATTATTCTGAATCACTTTATGGTGCGTCTCATTTTACTTCTGACTCCAGAGATAGCCACTTCATGTTCTCATGCCGTGCTGGTGTCATATAACTCTCCAAAAATACATTGATATCTCTGTTACTTTTACTCTTAACAGATGCTCAGTGGTAAATATCAGCATTTCTTGTTTCTAAGTTATCCTGCAGTTTAAGGAAGAATTGTAGGTTTGTAATATTTAAAACGTTTTATTGGAATTCACAACCAATTTGAAAAACAGTGAATACAATTGAAAGAATATCATCTCAACTGTCAAATGGACAAGTAATCCTATGAGGATTAGTAATGAAGCATATTATATAAAGTTGACATAACAATAAATATGTGATCATTGGCCATTGCCTGTGAAGTAGGTGGGAGGATTGTGTTAAGGCGGATTGGGTTTTGACGTACTCAGTGGACGGAGGTATGTGGTACCAATTCCTTATGGTATTGAGTGTAATTTTTTTAATTCACTAATCCTATAATTATTATTATAAATTTAGTAAATAATATTACTTAATATTATTTGACAATATTCAATTCATTGCAATAACCAAATGAATTCGTTATAATGTATAGATTTATTTTTTCAGGTGACAAGACGAAAGGAGACAAACCATATAAACTATCCAATCCACAAGAACATCTAGTTAGTACTGGAAGCAGATATGTAGAAAGAGGAAAAATTAGAATGGTATATAGATTTTTCGTACACCCTGAATTTAATGCTAGGGAATTATTAAATGACTTCGGTGCTATTGCTGTAATGAAAGACTTTTCTTACAATTTTAAAACTCAACCTGCTACACTACCGAAAGGAGACGCCAGAGAAACTTCAGAACGGCTCAACGAACTTTTTCTAGCGAAAGTGGAATGTAAAGCGTACAGCTGGGGAGGAACGAATGCGAAATCCTATACCATCCTCAAGGTAGTGTCTCTACACCTCATCGATTCGACCCGTTGTAAGAGGATACTCTCGGAAAACCGTCGTAAGAACATATATTTAAAACAATAAATAATTAATTATCCTACATACAAATAAGCAGTTAGGGTCATGTAATACTTGAATCAACAATATAGTCATATATAGAACTACACCGAAAATACATAACGAGAGAATCATCATATATTACCATTGTAATATAATATTCATATTTAAATTTCCGAGTTTTGTGATTTGTAATCCGTAATGTTTGTAATTGAATAATGTTTAAATCTACAATACTTTAATGCATAACTTATTTAAATTTAATTTATGATTATTAATATAATGGGAAAATCCTTTTCAAAACGTATAAATGGCATTATATCAACCGAAGTCACAAGTAACTAAGTAAAAATAAATAAATTATATTTTATTTTATTTTTGTCGACGTTTCGGCTAAATGTCTTCATGGCTAAAGCCTTTATCATGGCTAAGCAAAGCAAGATAAAAATACATATAAGAAACTAGTAAACATTAAAAAATAATGATATGTAGGTAAAAGGAGTAATCTAATAACATGTAGGTAGAATAAACTTAATATTAATAAATATGTGGAAAGGCAGATACATAAATTAAGGAAATATAAAATAACGCTAACAAAGTTAGGAATAGACAGTAGCAAAAGCCAAGTTAGAATATATACGGTAATAAAGTTAGGCACTTACGAAATAAATAATAACGGTAACAGAGTGAGGAACTTATGAAATAAACAATAATAAAATAACGGTAACAACATAACGAAATTAGCAAAGGAATGAAAAATGAATTAACAAAGGGCTAAGAAATATTAAGGGATAATAAACGTAAGTGTTGGGCCGTGGTTAAATTGGATCCGTCTCGATACGATACGACTGCTCTACTGTTCAGCTCAAAAACATAATCTTTCATTCATCTTTGAATGTTTTATAATCCATGTAATTGTATTATATTTATTCAATATATATACAAAATAATAGTTAATTCCATTAAGATTTTTAATAATTAATTAGTATTAATTACGGTATTATTTATTCGATAAGTAATCCAAAAATAATTCAAAATATAGTAGAAAATTACAATAATAGCTATTTTCATGTTATTGTTAAATATCTAATACATTTTCATTATAGGAGAAAATAAGTTGTAACTTTGAATGGCCAATAGTACGCAAAATATAAAAATTAAAAATATCATAGAACATCGTTAATTTTATTAATTATATATTTTAAATTTAAAAAATAAAGATAAAATATATAATTTTTTTCTCTAGCACATCGTCACCTTATTCAATAATATAATTAAATATTATTTGGATTCTGCTTATTACTTTAAGTTATATGGAATTCATATTTAAACAATTAAAAATCGCATTTTAACAAAATACATTCTATTTTAAATACAATATATAGTGTATATTTTAATCTGTACTAATTAAATGTTGTTTAAAAATACCGAAAAATTACCAGATTAGTTAAAAAGGTTAATTCATATCATGTTTCTTCAGTCCCTATCTATCATAAATAAAATTATTCAAAGCATTCTGTAAATATATTTGTTTTTGTCTATTCATTAATTACATTTTTCTAGAACTCATATTGAGACTATTTTAATTAAATATAGTAAATAATTTTGCGGGGATTGTTTAAATCCACACCGCTTGTTAACCAAAGTCTTTTTTTTTCGTTTAAGTTAATATCTATGGATTCAAGTTATCGTTTATTTCTTTTGCAATTTATTTCAGCAATTATAGTCATACATTATAATTTATAGATAACATCGTAAATATCTCATTGATTATTAATTTTAATCCATGACTATTGCATCAATGTTTAAATAAAAAAAGAAAAAAGTTACCAAACGAATTAACATATTAATTCACTGATTTATTTTTCATTTTTACAGTTCTTGCCAATCGATAATGAAATTATCCAAACCATTCTGTAAAATAACCTATTTTTCTCTAGTCATTAATTGCATTTTTTTGAAATTTATATTAAAATTATTTTAATAAAGTATATTAAACAAACAGTTAGATAGAAGGGGCGTGGCTACATTGGATACACAATGTCGTACGACGTCGTGAACATTTCAAACGGGTTTGTTTCCAAACCGATTAAAAAAAATTAATAAAATTAACACATAAAACAAATGCAGAAAATTAAAGACAAGTTATTTGAAATAATAAATAACAACTAATTAATAAATTATAATGCAGTAAAAATATAAGAAAACAGGGATAAATATTGCAAATCAAAATATATATTATACCAAATGAAACTGAAAACATTAAAAAAAATTAACATAAATAATAATATTAATTTTGAACTTTATAGCAGTACTTAAAGATATAACTAACAAGAAAGATAGAATTAAAAAAATATTTATTATATTCCATTCTTTATTAATATCTCTTTTTTCGCCCTTCTATTTTTTTGTTAATTCATACCTCCGTTCATTTTAATTAATAATTTTCCCTTTTAATCTTTCCTTAAGATTTGTCCGATTATATTCTTGATTATGTATACTATCCATCCTCTTTATTACATTAAATTTTTCTGCTCTACAATTTTTATATACTTTATTTTAGTCTAGTCATTTAGTTTAATACTTAAATGCTCTTAATACTTAATTTACTCTAATTTATAATACTTTCTATTTACACTATTTATAATTTTCATCTAAATATCAGTTATCTCCCAAAAATTGTTTTATATACTTTTGTGTCTTGTCCATTCTAGCTCTAATGAGACTTCATAGTATTCATAGTACATAGTTCATACAGACTACATAGTCGGGTCGAAGCGTTGGCTAAAATAAAATAGTTTTTCACTATTCATATATTGGACTACGGTTAACTGTTGAGTATTCAACACTACAAATTTTGCTTCGTCGCTACCGAAGGTAGGGAAGCATTGTGTTCGTGCGAGAGGTTAAAAAAAAATTTGTGCTCAGAATCGAAAATTTTCACTCGAGTTTTACGTTTCAGACATCAAGGATCAAATTTGGTTCGGTGACGGTATGTCTGCCTGTAGTCAAATCGATGTGACGGGCATATCACCTAGTACCGTTCATCCGATTTTTTAGGATTATGCGGATTGGTGCCTGGAATGGTCCCAGGAAATGGTCCCATATCAATTTCATTAAATTCTAACCAGCACTTCGGCTTACACACGCCAAAACGCATTTTTGTAGATATGCCAATACTTGGAGGAAATTTAGAGAACAGTATAGAAATTACTTATTATCAATTTCATTACATAATCAAAATTAACATAAATAATTGTTAACAATATAATGGTTACGAAATGTTAAATGCACTGATCATATGTAGTGGGAGTTAGGTTACTACAATATTATTATGGGGTTATCAAATTTTAGGTTTTATTCAAAAAATGTATTTATTTATCTATTTTTTTTTATTTGTTTTATTAAAAAAAATTGTCGATTTCAAATGTTACTGGTATGATATTTACTGCCGTTACTTAGATTTCATGAAATTTTCAATACATTTAAAGTAATTTATACTCTTGAGTTTGTAGAAAAAACAACGTGTTATTTGTGATTGTGTTTATTTCCTTTAAAGTTCAATCAGTTCGTCTTGGTCTCGAATTCCTCCTTAAATATCGAAGTTATGTGTGTCCTTCACCCACATTTTTATATTTTCTGGCTTAAAGCGTTTAGTTCTGACAGAAGTATTGGCCACATTAACTCCGAACAAACAACAAGTTGAATTTTTCCTATGGAATTTCTCTCTCTTCCATTTTACGAGTGAAAAAATACCTATTAAGTATAAATCACTACTATTAGTGTAAAAAGGTCGTATGTAAAAATATATTCTAAAACTCTAATTCTTTTTGTGCTAAAGGTGGCATATTGTAGTCTGCAACTGATATAACTAGTCTGGTACTATGGAAAATAGCAGAGAGCAATAAAATATGAAATTATACTAATAAAGCATAAAGAAATAATGAGTTTTATGCACTCTTGCTAAACAATCAATTTTTACATACGACCTTTTGTACTAACAGTAGTGATATGCTTGCATTTTTTTTTTAAATTAATGATAATCAAATATAGAATCTTCAAATACGGCACTCTTTCTTATTTTAATATTAGCTGATAAACGAGATTCGTGGATATCAAACCCGCAAATTTCGATGGATAACTGAATTTCCGAATCGGCTTCTACCAGGAATTTTATTCTCATACGAAAAATTGTATACCTCGTAATATTTTAATATTTTAGCCAATGAAAACGGTGAGGAAGCTTTACTGACCTTACTTGGCAGACGTTTTTTAAATAGTAATGAGAGAATATTTAATATTTATAATGCAGTAATAAATAATAGTTGCTAACATTAAAGGATAAGTATTGTCAATAATTTGTTTATGTTGGATTGAGTTGATTTTGGATTACTTATTAAATAAATAAAATCGTAATTATTATTGATTAATTCGAAAACAGTAAAAAAAAGTTTTAATGAAATTATACTATTATTTTTTATGCATATTGCATAACGCCAAACATTTAAAAATGAATAAATGGGAAGTAATCGATTGCGTTATAAAAATACACGATGATTATTAAACTGTCTGTACATTGGAATTATATTTTGATTTAAAATGATACATAATGAATATTTCAGGTTGATTAATTTTGCACGATTCTTCGTACGTTCATTGTACGGTATAGTTAAAAAAAAAATCCTAGATAGGAAGTTTCTATATTCCACATAGAAGCCCAAAATGACGAAGAACGATTATGTACGAACAACTAAAGTCGGTTGACTTATCATATCTGTTTGTTTCCAGTACGACTTCTGCTTACAATTCTTAAGATTCCTTAAAAAACAGACAGCCCCTTGCAAGCTCCCTTGTTTTCCTCCACTTCGACTACCGTTGCTTGGTTTATTGGGTTGGCTTGACTTTTTTTTTTCTCCTTCCTCGGCTTTTAGGCTATATGAAGTTTTTTCAGGTCTAGGAGGTGAGGGCGGGGGATTTATATTAATTTTAAAAGACCTCCCGGCACCGGGGCACGAGCTCGTAATTATTTTGTCATCTGTAACTTGGTTATCTGGTTGCCGCGATTCGGCAGGGGTATAAGGTGCGGCCCTATCAGTAAGGTGCACCACAGTTGAACCTAATCTATTGTCGCCATTATTAAACCATTCTTTAATGATGTATAATATGAAATGTTGAGAATAAAATATTTAATTGGGAGTAGTGTGCGTACTTATATCCGACGTATTAGGTGAAATCCCGTGTGCCGGAAATGGCGGGTTGGAGGAATAAAAAAAATAAATAAAAGAAAAAGAAAGGTTATCAGGTTGCCGGACAACGTGCGGTACTGGGTTGAAAACTGTTTTTTCGAGAAAAAAAACCCTGGCAATGCAGATCTGTAAGTCACAGAAAAATAGTTTTGATATCATAGTAATCATGGCATTAACTTTTATAACGCATAACAATATACTTAAAATTACATACTTGTTTATTTTTGGGTCAATAATATTTTCATTTCAAATAGATGCTCATCCAAAAAGAAACAAATAAGTTTAATCCAATTTGCAATATTAAATTACAGACGCAGGTTGACGCAGCTGAATTCTGTTTTAATATCTTTTTGAGACCCTAGTCTTAATAATCAAATAGATGTTAGACCTGTAGTCAGCTGCGATAAAAAGGTCTGAATCAACAAAATATTTGTTTTACTATTTATTTTAATATTTTTTCAAAATAATATTGTGCACTTGAAAATACGAATAAGTAATTTATTTATTTTTTACGAAGTGTATCGTTTGGAACAGCTTTTCATGATTTCAAAAAGAAATCTCCAAACATAGAAAATTTGAGTGAAAATAATAATAATAATGTCGAACATTTTCGTTGTAATTCAAACCTTATTCCTGGATTAAATTTGGATAGCTCATAAAACGTTAAAAATCAATATTTTACTGATAAAATTAGTGAAATGTCTTGACAACTAATATATTTTTGATTGACGAAAAGAAAATATTTTTTTAAATACCTTAATAAACTAGTTTTTTCCGCATTTCAACCACTGTGCGCAGTCCCTAAAGAGACTACTTTATAAGATTTATCTTTGGATTTCCAAGCATTATCATGTGTCCTGCTGGTACACCGAGTTGAACTGACTCTATCCTACCTCACTATGACAATTCTTTCTTAGTGTTTTCCTTTTCCAAGTACTTAGAACCAAAAATTCTCCCTACATTTTAGAACTCCTTACTCTACGTCCGAAACATTATATCTATGTAATATTTATTGGATTATATAATTACAATAGCTCATTAACGATTAATCGACGAGTATCATTTGATTTGATTTTTTGTAATTTTGTATGTATATAAACCATATAAAATTCACTTGTATGTTTAAATACTGTATAATGCAATTAACTGTATAATCGCAATTGTAGTAAAAATTAACAGTTAAATTACAACTACCGCATTGCATTTTGTCAAGTCTGACTAACGGGAGCAATTTTTTTTAACTGTATTATTGTTCGAAGGGGACTTTTGTCTCAGAATAAAATTATTTGTTCATTCATCCAAATTTATATGAAAACAGCTTCAAATGCCAAAGCATGAAAACTAGTGTTGGTTCTTCAATCATACCTGTGTTATTCTTCCTTTATAAAGTCGTAATTTAGCAGAAACAGGGTTATGGGTGAAAATGATGTTCTATAAGCTGTCAAAGCAGTTATCAAAATTATTCAAAATTAAATAATAAAAATAAGATGAAAACTGGAATGTTTAATGTATAGTAATGTTGAATTGCAGTAGTGAAATTAGGAAGAAATACCGAAACAATTCTTCATTTCATCAAGAGGAATACATAGGCTAAATATTCTGGAACTTGAATTACCAAAACTTACCATGTCTTATCAATAGTATCAACAACCTTGGGAACATACCTGTTGGGCAGTAAAAAACTACTAATACATAATAAACTGATACTAGCCCGTCAAGCATGCACGCTGGTAACGATAGTATCACAACATTTTCAAGGCGCTGAACTCGATATTGACTCAGAAAATAAGGGCGTGTTGGAAATGCTTGTAATTAGGATTAGTGAGAGAGATATTCTTACAGAGTTTGTTAATTCTCTAAGATCACAGCACCTCATTGTTAATTGTTAGTTACATTTTTACGAGTTTTTCGTTCTGAAATAAATTGTTACTAACACATTTAAAATTATTAAGATTGTGTAAAACAAAAATTAGCTGGCTAATGAAGTAATGAAAACGTTTACTATGAAATTGGCGCTTACAACTATTTCCTGGAAAATATTATTTAATAACATTTTTTTGAGATTACAGCTTTACGTTCAATTCTCAATGTGAAAATTAATTTTTTATGAGCTCCATAATTTCACATTTCACTTTCCATTCTCAAACGGATTCATACGGGTCTCCGGACATTCCTCTGTAATTTTAGCAATTTGCTAATAAGAAATGAAATTGTAAAAAAAATTATAAAAATTATGAATACATTAAATTATCCGAAACCGAACAGCGCTTTGCCATAGAAACAGGCGCAGTATCAGTTGAAAACCCGAGTGATGAACAGCAGAACAAAGCTCTGCGTTTGATTTTGGGTGCACCGCGCTCAACCCCTGTTGTAGCTATGGAACTGCAGACCACAGTAGAACCTCTATCGAAACGGCGTGAGCGAGCTGCAATGTGCCTTCACGAGCGAATGAAAAGAATAGACCAAGAGTTTTGGAAAAAATACAAAATCCCCTCTCAGCGGCTCAAGACACAAAAATCCTTCATGCTGAAGGTGATGGCACTACTTGAAGAAAGAGGGCTTGACTGCGAAGAAAGGGAACCATTTATACATCCACAGTTACGAATTCACAATCACGCATTCAATGCAGAACTGCAACTCCTTCATAAGGTGGATAAGAAAAAAACACCTGAATACGAGCTAAAAGCATTAGCATTAGAAACCATAGCTCAAAAGTACCCTTCTCAAGATTGGCTCCATACCTACACCGACGGATCAGCTGAATCAGCCGTTAAAAATGCTGGAGCAGGGGTTTACTCAAGGGAATTCCAAATCAGCGCTGCGGTGGGAAAAGATGGAACAAATTTCGACGGTGAGATAGCGGTGATCCTCATAGCCTTAAGAACATTGTCTGGAAGGCGGAATCAGAGCGCTGTTCTCTTCATCGACTCCCAAGTAGCCATCCTTGCTGTCACAAGCACGAATGAATGTTAATCGAGTGCTATATTGGAATGTAAATCCCTCCTCTCTAACCTGACACACCGAGGCACCAATGTGGTCCTACAGTGGATCCCCTGCCATTGTGGGATTCCGGGTAACGTTGAGGCTGATATTCTTGCCAAGCGAGGAACAGATTTGCCTCAGTCGATACATCCAAAACCTTACGACTCAATACGGCGAATGGTGAAGATGGTAGTGAAGGAGGAAATAAGAAAAGTACATTTCGGCAAAGTGGAAGGGAAGCGTTACGAGTGGTTGAAGGATAATCCGATTCCAGCTGAGCTGCCGAGAAGAGATGCAGTTGCCTGCTTCCGCCTGGCTACTGGTCACGACTATCTGCAGAGTCATCTCTACAAGATAGGCGTCGCTGAGGATCCTACCTGTAAATTGTGTCATCAAGGAACAATGGATGCAGACCATCTAGACGCATGTCCTGCCTTGAGGGACATAAGAGACAAAATATTTCCGAATATACATATAAGAAAGTCTAAATTATACTGGGCAGCAAGATGTCGGATGGCCAAATGACCAACGACTGGCATAAGAAAAAAAAAAAAAAAAAAAAAAAAAGTATTCGCTGATAAACAAAACGGCTTTCAGAGATTTTTTTTTTATCAGTTTAATGAAACTGGTCATAAACATTCATTTTTTTCTCGCATATTTTAAATTAATTTCATTTTAACACATCTTTTTATTTATTATTATTCAAATTGCATATATTTGTGCTCTATTGGATAGTTACTATCTCAAATTGCCTGATTTCTTCCCTGTTTATTAGTCCTGTTTGAACGGAGAAATTCTGCTATCTCGTTTAGAACCTCGTCCAGAAAATTCAGAGGTTTTTCCTTGTAGATGTGTATATTGAAGAAAAGAAATGAGTCAGTGAGACGGAAACAGTTGTCGAAAGATGTTTTAAAAAATACTCAATCAGGATAAACGAGAAACATTTCAATTTAATTTCTGCCACATAATGTGGCTTTAAACAGTGTTAAAAATGTTTGAAATTTGTTTGAAAACCGATTTCCCATTCACATGATAAAAGAGTAAAAGCGAATGAAACATCAGAAAATCTTCTTTAGGAGGGAGTGATCAGAGAAACGGACATTCAGGATGTTATATCACTGTGTAATAAGTTTAGTCCTTTAGTAAAGAAGAGAACCTGTTCGCTTGTGCGTGCTATTATATCGGGGAATTAGGAGATAAGAATTTAAAATTACGACTCATAGTTGCATTGTGAGCAGTTCTTCCTCTATTCTGCTGCCCCATATCTGATTTTTATTATTGCTAAACTTTTCGGGGACAATGATGATTATTTAGTTAGTTAAAATTGGTAATTATTGTTTTAGTAGTTATTGCACACAAACTAAAACGCTGCAAATTATTTCACAATGCTTTATTATTTCTCAACAATTATAGTGACAAATTAAAAGAAATAAAATGTTAATTCCAATTATTGGCCTAAAATTTTTTTTTGCTCCTATCTTACTGATAGATACTTCAAAGTAAACCAAAATAATGTCTTCTCATCCCTCTTTGCTCAATCTGCAGGCGTTCCACAAGGTAGTATCCTCGGTCCCATCCTCTACACAGTTTATACAGCTGACTGACATCCCAACCCATCCTGACACTGTCATCACCACTTACGCCGATGACACATGTTTGCTATCTGTTAATAACGATCCTTTAATTGCATCCCAAACTCTTCAATCACATATCACAAGCCTTAAAGAATGGTGTAAAAATTGGAGAATAAAAATAAATTCCAACAAATCCCATCAAATCACCTTTACCCTCCGTCGTAAACCTATGACGTCTTGTCCTACAGTAACTTTCAATAATACACCACTTATTCCTGTTGAGCAAATCCGCTATTTAGGACTCCATTTGGATAAACGTCTTACTTGGAATCCTCATACTAGACTGAAACGACAAGAAACTGCTCGACGTTTCCGACTGCTCCAACACTTACTAGACAAACGCTCCAAACTTTCTATTAATTACAAAAGACTTATCTACATAACTATAATAAGACCTATATAGACATACGGAGTTGAGCTTTGGGGCTCCAACAAACCATCGAATTTCTATCGTATCCAATCCTTACAATCCAAAATCCTCCGTAAATTCTTTAATGCTCCATACTTTGTCACAAATAAAACTATTCATAAAGACCTTAATGTACCATATGTCGCTGATTTAGCTCGAGCCAGATATCTATCCTTTCATGATAAACTTCAGTCCCATCCAAATCCGCTTCTTTCCACTCTTGCTTCTTTCTCGATTCCTGATAATCCTCCTAGGCGTCTGAAAAGGAGATGGCCTCGTGATCTTCTTACTTAAAATTATTTAGAGAGTGCTACCACTGGGTAGTAACTCTTCAAGCCTGTACAAGCCATTATTTATATTTGCGCATATTTACTTGTTGTATTTGTATACAGTTGTAAATTCCATTAAATAAACAAAAAAAAAAATTTTTTTTTCATCATTAGAAATTTGCTAAAAAAAAATAATAGCATTATTTTAGTAACACATTCAAACATCCAAATCCAAAACAAAAGATTTGCAGTAGAGCATAAAAAAAAATCTAGAGATTATATCTTTGCTCCTAACTATCCGATTTTAACGACTTTTTTTTTAGGATATTTCTTAAACTTGAAAAAAAATTATCACAATATCAACAAAAAAGTATGTACTTTTTGAGTTTTTCGGGATCTAATTTTACCATCAGTCGTAATTTTTTTCCAGCTTCTTTTCGTTGAAGTATGTTGTATAAATAAATTTAAAGGGCATCAAGAAGAAGACAAAATTGGCCATCCTTATGTATAGACATTTAGATAATATGTTATTGCATTTTTTCTATCTTTTCGTTTCTCCTAGGCTGCATTTATTCAATGAAAAATAATTTGTTGTTTCAGTGGCATGTTTAACAACATCAATATGTAATTACTACTCCAGTGTAAAATTAGGATTATAAATTATTAAATATACGTACTCTAAAGATGGTTGAAAATATGCTTAACCTTCTTTCTACTGATAATTCTGAAACCTTTTCGAGACAACAAGGACCATTTTGTGGCAAAAAAATGTCCTTTTATTACATTTATATGTACCATGATGATTATAATTTATACAATGTTATTATATTGATTACATAGATATAATTCAATGGATAACATTAACTTAACTTTTTTTTTTCAGTCGGAAGATTAAACGAGGATTTTCAATTTTGTACTTTGGAAGAATCCGATTCCCCAAATGACGCTTGTCAAAGTGACTCCGGAGGACCGTTGGTATGCAATGGTGTGGTGTGGGGCTTGGTCTCGTGGGGCGAAGGCTGTTATCGAACCGGAAATCCCGCGGTCTATGCGAGGGCCGACGTTGCCAGTAGATGGTTGAGAGAAGTCGTCTACGTCAGTCCTCTCGGCGGAAGAAGGAGGTCTAATTCTCATACTTGCCTAATTTCCTCTACAAAAAATATCATTTTGATAATACTGATTTTATTGTGTGCATAAGTGACCACAACGATATTAAATAAAACATTATTAAGTAAGCATTGAAGAATTAGTAGTCGAGTTTGATAAGATTTTACACATAATAAGTTCAAACGTAAAAAAAAAAAAAAAAATCAATACACATTGGTATGAACAGGAAGGAAATAATGAAAGAGAGAGGTATAACTGGAATTAGCATATTTTTTAGTTATTTTAGAGAAATATTTTTTTTGTTTATAGTTTATTGAATAGTAATACAATCTGCAACATTGAAGATCAATTAGTATTAAAGCTATAAGAGCTCATTCGTGCAATATATACAAACAAGAGGAAAATATATATAAATATTTTTTTAAAAATAAAGAAATGTATATAAATTATTAATAGTAATAGTTTTTAACACATTCATATCTATGTACAATATTTAAATTCTCCCTCTGAACTGCGAGCTAAACTTTGTCCTATGTGGAAAAAAAAGCAAGACTCGGAAGTTTCCAGTTCTTCTCTTATACCCGGTATTAGAAGCCAGTGGAAACTGAAAGAGGGTATTCGACTCACAGACGTTCAGGACTTGAGTGGAGAAGCTGGCAATTGTTAGGATCTCAAAAGTATATTTACCATTTTGACCTTCGAGGAGAATAATAGGGATGGTTGGAATTTGATAAGGATTGTATACGTTTGATGTTCGAAAATTTAGCTGTCTCCCACAGTTCAAGTCCGTAGTTCCAAATGGGTTTCAGTATGTTCTTGTAGATTACTAATTTGTTTTCGATTGAAAGATGAGATTTTCTGTTTGAGAATCTGTATAACTGGCCAAATCGTCGGTTTAGCTCTTGTATTTTAAGTCTGGTGTTTGGGTTCCTAGTCAGTCTTATGTCTAAAAGTAAGTCAAGATACCGGGCACTATCTGAGATGGGAAGTGGAAAAGAGCTAAATAGGATTGGCAGACAGGATCTGCGCCGGAGGATTAAAGTGACACGGTTACATTTTGATTCATTAACTCTGACAAACTAATTGTTAAACAACTGCTCAATCTTTGCAGGATGCTATTTTGGGATCTGAGTGGGAGAACAGGGTGATGGTCTCATCGGCAAATGTTGCTAGGAAGGTTTCGAAATCTGTAGGGAAGTCAGCAGTGAGGACTAAGACATGAATTATATGAAGTAAACTGTTTGAAGGTCTTCATTGATAATAAATATTCATAATAACCAGTCATGTTTTCCATTACGGGTAGATACCAAACGTTTCAACTCCTGCTAGTGGATCATCATCAGGGTGAAAATTAAATCTGAAGTACACAACATATAAATTGTGTATAGAACAAAGAATCAAGGAAATTAATATCGAAAAACAAATAGACAGTAAATAAATAGATGAAAGTTAATTTAAGTGTTAAAGATACATTTAATAATATAAAAGTATAATCACCTGTCACGTTAACTCGCAATCCCTTCCCGCCCATTATGATGAATTCCTGCAGTACTTTTCTCAAAACTTTTTTCACATCATCGCAATCTCAGAAACCTGGCTCAAACCCTATATTCCGTCCTCATCGGTCTCCTTACCTAATTACACCCTCATCCGCCACGACCGGGTCAGCCGGATTGGGGGGGGGGAGTGGCCATATTTGTCCATGATTGCCTGAAGTCCCGAATCTTTGATTTCTCCCCACCCTCCGAACATCCACAAGTGGAGTACCTTCTAGTAGAAATTACCTGTAATAATTCCCCCCTCCTTTACAAAGTGATCTACCGTCCTCCCCTTGTTCCATTTGATCCGTCCTTAGAATCAACCCTACTCAACTTTGTTCTCCTCTATCATAGAATAATCATTGCCGGTGACCTCAACACCAATTTCCTTTCCAATTCCAAAGACAAAACCTATCTAGAAAACCTATTTTTTCCCTCCATCTCTTTATTGTTCCTTTTTATCTTACTCACCATACCCACAAGGCCGACACTTGGTTAGATTTCTTCATTATAGACTCCGAACTAAATCTCCTCTCCTCTTCTCAACTGCCAGTATACTTTTTATCGTCTCACGACCTGATCCTAATAACATATAATATCCAAACCCCTCTGATTTATCCGAGAACCTTCACTTTCCGTCAGATAGACACTCTCACCCGTGAAAAAATACTGCCTGACCTTGAAACCTTAGACTTGAACGAAATATATTCCTGCTCCTCCATCGACTTCCATGGTTGAGATCCTGACTTCCAATCTCCTCAATATCCTTAACACCCATGCTCCCATAAAAACCTTCGCCTCCGCCTCTTTCGCCGCCGGCCTGCACCTTGGATGTGTCGAGAAATTAAGGATCTGCAGAAGAGGCGTGATGCTGCCCGTAGACGCTTTAGACGTACCAGGCTTACAGATGACTATCAAGCGTTTAGGGTGCTCCGCAATTTGACACAAACAAGAATTCGGTGAACTAAAGCTTCCTACTTCCATGAAGCCCTTTCATCTGCCCCAGATCCCAAATCTAAATGGCTAATCCTTCGCAAACTTTCCCTCTGTGAACCTTCCAGATCCCCTTCCTCACTGGTCTCTTCCGTTTCACCTGACGATTTAAATTCACATTTTATTTCTGCCACCTCTACCTCTTCTCTTCCCTCCTCTTCCAACTTTGCTCCTGAGTCATCATTTAATGATGATGACTTTTATTTCTCCGACATTTCCCCGACTGACTTACTAACTGCGGTAATGTAATCCCACACCAATTCCATAGGACCAGATGGCATTCCTGTCAAATTGATAAAATTATGTCTCCCTGAAATCCTCCCAGTTCTCCTTTTCATCTACAATTTCTCCCTACAGAACTCAATATTCCCTTCCTCTTGGAAAAAAGCTATTGTACTCCCTTTAAATAAAAAGCCTAATCCATCCTCTCCCGAAGACTTTCGCCCAATCTCAATTCTTTCCAATCTCTCAAAACCCCTAGAAAGATTGGTGCAATCCCAAGTTTCCAATTTCCTCGAAAATTCCAACCAACTTGATCCTCTCCAATCTGGTTTCCGTCCCGGCTACTCCACACAATCCGCCTTAATCAAAATTACCAATGATGTTCAGACTGCAATAGATAATAAACAATTAACTGTCCTTATACTTCTTGATTTCTCCAAAGCTTTCGATTCCATTATCCATTCCATCCTTTTCAAGAAACTAAAATCATTATCCTTCTCCTATAGTTTCATCTCTTGGTTCCAGGCTTTCCTCTCACAACGAACCCAAACAGTCTCCATTCCTAATCAACCACTATCTGCCTACCTGCCTTTATCCTCTGGAGTTGCCCAAGGATCTAGCATATCTCCTCTCCTTTTTAGTTTCTATATTAATGACCTCCATGACTCAATTATCCATTGTTCCCACCACCTTTATGCTGACGATTCTCAAATATACCTATCCTTTTCCCCCCTGAGCTATTGGTTGCATTTACTAAGATCCAAGCAGACCTAGATCGAATCTGTGCCTGGACAAACGGATTAAGGTTAAATGCTTCAAAAACTCAGGCCATTCTCATTGGTTCCAAGCCCCTCCTTAGATCCTATACCGACTTTTCCATACTAAACCTTGGTGACCAGCCAATCTCCTTCTACTCCTCTGTAAAAAATTTAGGAGTATTTATTGATCAAACCCTCTCCCGGAGTCACCATATTTCTCACATCTCCCGACGGACAGTTTCTATCCTTAAACTATTCCATCGCTTCCGCCATCTCCTACCTCAACATACGCGTAGACTCCTAGTTTCCTCTCTCATCTTCCCCCACTTTGACTACAGCTGTGTGGTGTATGATGGACTCTCGGTGGAGCTCCGCGACAGACTGAAAAGATTAATGAACAGTTGCGTGAGATTTGCAATTGGTGCCCCGAGATACTACCATGTCTCTCACCACTACACTGAGTTAGAGTGGCTCTTCTCCTCCATTCGAAGACAATATTTCCTAGGTATATTCCTCTATAATATCATCAACAATCATCGTCCTTCCTACGCCTACAATCTTCTCCAATTTAAGTCCTCAATCCACTTCCTCTCCACAAGATCTCGACCTTCCGACCTTTACATTCCTTCTCACAGATCTGCCTCGTCCCAAAACTCCTTTATTGCTCGCTCTTTTAATTTTTGGAATTCCCTTCCTATCAAAATCCGACATTCTTTATCCCTATCTACATTCAAAACCATCCTATTCCAATTCCTGTTCCAAAAACAGTCAGATACCAGCTAATCTTTTATGTAAAATTACATTTTTTTTTATTTTATATATTTTTTTAACAGAAACACAGATTTTACTGATAAGAAGAATTTACATTTATTTTTTTTTTTGTGTTTTTTCTAAAAGGGTTTATTTATATTTTACCATTGTACATAGTTCTAAGTATCTTAGTATGGTTTCGAGAGTCTTGTATATAGATTATTTTATTTTATTTTGTATATATTATGTATAACTAATATTTTTTTTTGTTTTTTTACTGATGTATCTTTATCTTTACTTTTTATGTTTGTTTTTATCTGGCCAGATGTAAAATTTTAATTTCTGTACTTTTTTGTTTTTCTGAAGGGACTTCGTCCCAGAATAAAATTATTTTCTATTCTATTCTATATTGATAAAAAATTCATAAATAGAGCTATTGAACTGACAGATAATGAATACATTAAAAATATTAAAACACAAGATAAACAGAAGATCTTAGATTAAAAAAATTACCTTAAAAGACTCATTAATAATAATATGTTATAAAAGAAACTGAAATTATCATCTTCGACTTGCAAAGAAAAAAAAAATTAGAATCGCCGCTTTCTAAGAAAATCTTTCACAACTTCGGACTTGCAAAAAATTTTCTTTACATGTCAACAGTTCTATTGAGAATTATGATGATCCCTTAGAAATTCTAGAAATTATTGTTTTGAACCATGGTCTTAAAGTTGACTGAAAATAAGCCTCCCAAGTTGCACACATCGCGATGTTGGTTTTTCGTAACTATACTTAGTATTTTCGATTTTAAACAACATAACTATTTCTAAAATAATTAGGGACCTTTAGGATTCTTAGGGGGCTACTAGAACTCTATAAATAATTTCTAGATTTTGATTTTTATGGCCGTTTTGAGAAATTTATCCGTCGGTTTATTTAGAGTTCTAATAGTTCTCCAAAGAGTTCTAACAATTATCCTCATGAATCTAGCATTGAAATTGATATTAAAAGAGTTATAAGGCTTCAAAGTTGTACAAATCATGAAATTTGTTTTCCGTTGTATTTCCAGTGTCCTAAACAGCACATCTATTTCTAAAAAATATGGAAACTCTAGAACTCTTGGTGGTGGGAGGCTAGCAGAACTCAAAGAATTTAAAAAAATAATTGGGGACGGTGGGCCAATTTCACATAGGTTAGAAAACGCAACCCTGCATTCCACTGACGACTTTCGATACAGAGCAAATTCAATTTTGTCTTTTATTTTCGAAGGAAAGTAGACAAACAAACTAATAAATGAAATAATTCGGAAATCTTAATATGATCAATATTAGCAAAGGTGTGGAAAACATTATTCGTATTGGGCTTACATCTTGAAGTAAATAAAGTGTTTTAAATTTATGTTGATCTCAGTTATTGATTGGCAGTTTATTTTCACCTTTAACTTGATTTTTATATTAAGCACCTTTAATCCAATTTTATTTTCCTTATTTTCGTATCTATCAAAACATAAATACAAATCCTGATATTCATTAATAAAACCAATTTCATCATTAAATATTTATTTATATTCATTAAGTGTGTTATTTACAAGATGAACAATTACATCGAAATAATATAATAAATTATGAAGGACTACTTAACTTGATAACATAGAATAAATAATTATCTAGCAATAAATACTAATTTTTAAATAAATAAAATAAAATTGAAGTTGGGTAGAACCAAGTGATCTAGATAACACAAAAAATCTATAAAACTAATATTTACATCTGATCGTATTTGTTTGATCATATTTGATCTATAAGAATCCATTATTTAAGAGACAATTTGTAATATGTTATAGTTTTATTAACATCATTAGCAATAAAAATAATTTTTGATCTTAACTATTAGCTTTGGTCTATATAATTATATTAAAACAACCTGACTGAAATCAGTATTTGCAAAGCTCCTAGACTTTATCAAGTCATTTTTTTCCCTTTCTTTGAGTGTGATGGAAATGTACCTAGTAATAACAAATACTAAGAAATATACATTTTTGTAACATAAGTTTGCATGAAGATAAATTATAATATTTTTTTTAAACTAATTGTTGTTTTTTATGTTATATTTTATTCATTATTTTATTGTAGCAGTTTAACTGCTTTCTATCAAATATTTTTAGCTTTAAGTGGTACGATACATAATAAGGTAGATTCTGTCTGAAAATACAACAATGCTTACATAGGCGTCAACACATTTTTGATAGCATATGATAACAGTATTTAATGCATGGCAGAGGGGAGAGGAACAGAACATCGCAAGTATTAGTGCAGCCTGATAACACATAATATAATGCGTTGTTTATTACCTGCGATTTAATATAATTATACTCTGCTCTGTTATAAGTTAATTTTAAGTAAATGTCTTGGAATTATTGAGGAGGAAAGAGACACTTTAATACCCTTTACTGGCGGTCTCTTGCCTCTTCACAGTGCCAGCGCCTATGACGGTTAAAATTTATATTTCAGAGATGGTCAAAAACTACTCTAGAGCTAAAACCTAGTATCAAGCACTTTACTATAATTTAATCAAAATTGGAATATGAATGCAGTTTTAGAATAGTTGTTAATGGGTACAATAAAGCGTCAGCATTTAGTACGATACAGTCAGAGTTGTTGGTGCAAAATATAGTGTTTTAAACCTAGGCGGTGGGTTTGGCTGACGGGGGTGGCTGTAGCATGGACTTAGTTGCTGCAAGTAACTTCTCTGAGACGAGTTTGGCGATACTGCTTGACCGCCTCCAGACGAACTCCCTGGTCCTGTCGTAGTCATCTGGACTCTCCACTCTTACCTATGGTCAACAAAGAATTACCAACAGTAAGAAACATATCTCGAAGAATAATCATAATTAGGTTAGTTTTGTAAATTTCAAAATAACCCTATGATAACTAATCAGGTAATATTTTGCCATCCAAAAAGGGCAAATAAATACGAAGTATATTACTTCAAAATTCTAAAGAATATAAAATAGTAGATAATTTAATTGATTCAATCAGTTCAAAAGTAGTTTCATTACACCAATTTTGGGTTTTATCTAGATATGTAGACAATTAGAGGAGCGGGGTGGCACAGAGGTAGGTTACTGAGCTTCCAATTCTAAAGGTGGCAGGTTCGAACCCCGGCTTATGGCAGAAAATTTATTTATGTGTTTCATTGGCCGTGGGGCGACACTGGGTCTGGAGAACCTTCTGGGGCACACCCAGCCTCTATAAAATGGGTCAATTAATAATTAATAAATTCTCGTAAACTTTCTTAAACGTTCAGTTCTATCAAAATTGTACTTAGTGACTGTTTGCAATAAAAGGGCAATAGGGGTAATAGGAGGGGAACCTATTTATTATTAGAGGCCACAGTAGGGCTAAGCTAACAGAGGCCATGCCAATTTTTTATATTTTATTACTCCGCTAGGCACGAGAATGCTAAAGCAATGCTCTAATACGCTCAGCTATTACGACCTCTTAGTCATTTTCTCTGAAAACACGGGTACTTTTAGGTGACAAGATGTGAAATCACATCATTTTTTTTACACAACTTGAACAGGTGAATCCCTAATAAACCTGAACTTAGTCAATACCGTCGTAAAACTTTGTAAACAAGAAAGTTTTCCTAAAGTGTAGTTGGAGGATGACAAAAAAAAATCAGGAATAATTTATAACAGAACTTAGCTGAGTTTAACTCCTCAATAGTCCACTAAAAATGGTTTTAACAATAAAAAATTCTACTTTTATTTTAAGAAAGTTTGGTTTGAGAAAATTACTTAAATTAAATAGTTCTTTAGTTATCACGCCCTATTCAACTAAAACATGATACTTAAAAAAAAAAAAAACTTAAATTTCCTACTTATCTGCCTAAAGTCGGACCGATGTTTATATAAACTACAATATAATTACAATTATTTGTATCGGTTATTTCAGAAACAACACATGTGATACTTTTACTATTTTAAAATCACGCAAAAAACTATTCACACTAAAATTGTCATAGATACAACTTCACAAAAAATAAACGATCAATTGTTACAATATATATGTAATGTATCTTCTTGCATGTTTATATTTTAGTGAACAATATATGTAGAATAAATTTTAACTTTAAACCGAAAAAATAGACATGAGCTATTTTTGAATTAACCTATACAAAAATAATTGATCTAAGTTAATCTTCCAACAAATTAATCTGTAGTAAAATTGTCACATGATAAGCTGGCGACCTTTCACATCGGATTCTTCAGGTTATCTTAACATTTACGGTTTCATGAGACAGGGATTTTCGTTAGCCAGACTTTTATCAATTTTAAAATATACTAGAGTAGGTAAAATATTGAGCCAATCGTATGTTATACGAATTGATTTCTTATGACATAATTCATCAAATTAAGTGGCAAGAGTTTTAGGAACACCAGAAATAGATTTCTGGGATAAGTAGGTCAAGTAGGATAGAAACTAATTTTTAAATTTATTTGCAGATGTTTGTTTAATCAGCTATCTTCAGATTTTTTTTATGTAATTAAGTAATTTTCTTTTTGTTTTTTACTATAGCTTTGTAAAGTCATATGCTTTTCATCTTAATTGTTTTGTTATTTGAATCCGAGAAGAAGATTTAATTTAGTTTTTAATTAGTTTTTTGTATATTTTTTATTATTGCATGGGTTAATCTGATTTTTTATACGCATGTAGCAAAGAGTTAAAAAAATAATAATAATAATTTCTAATAAAAGAATAAAATATTTGACCTGCTTGGGCTGAAGGACCTTGATGGAATGGAGCGTGGCTACTCCTCCATTGAGCACCCTCAGGTTCAACTTTCCCGTCATCTCGGCTGTTGTTGCAGTGGCACTTCTCAGTTCTTTCTTAGCACCACGCCCGAACTAAAATAAGGTTTAATGTTTTACTACTTACTTATTATTGAGAGAAATGCTGTTTCCAAATAGGTTCACCATAGCTTCCTGACTAGTTTTATTGTATAGATTATCTATCTCTTAATGTTAATGATTTGTCGTTTGGGGGCGTAATCTACAGAAAGGGATTGTTTTGAAATATAGGTTTGTCAGTGAAAATACATTGGCGACTGAAAAGCAGTTTTGGAATTTCATAAAATTTAAATCGAACCATTTGTACATTAGTCATCTACACCTATGCTGTTACATTGTGCCAAGTCGAACGATCAGATTTTGAAATACAGTTATTTAAAGGAAAAACGTTCGCGCAAGCTTAAGAAAATAAGACGCTTGTATCCAACACTGGCTAATATTTATTGACAAATATTGGATATGTAGCCAACCTCCCAGCCTCTAATGTTTGGCAATCATTAGACAATGTTCTTAACCATTTATTTTTCTCCAAATATAGGCTTTTGTTTCATCATCATGATGATTATAGGTTGAGCAACGTTAAAGTTTATTATTTAAAATGCTGTGCCATAAAGACCTCGCAGTTGGGATTATCTGCAACTAGCAGGTTTTCAGTTTCGGGTACCAAATAGAGACCGTGTTTCCGCCACGTCGGAATCCACCATTCTCATATTATGCGGACCCAGTCTTTTCTTGACATAAAGCTCATTGCTTTGTTTCCTTATAAGAAATCCGTCGATTTCCATTCTCACCATGTGAAATATCATATCGATTAAGTACAATATATAATATTTAATACTTCGATTGTCAAGGTATTGTGAGAAACATAAGATAAGATAAGAATTTCTTGACAGAGCGTCATCGCAGGAAGTTGTTAATAAGCTAAGGAGAGGTATAGAAAGAATGAACAGCAGTGTCGGGTACTCCCAAATCACTATCATATGTCGGCAAGGGGAGGGATGAAACGTAAAATATAGCTGTGCGCTAATCGCACGAATCTCCTGACTCTGTGGGAGGATGATCTTCAAAGTTAATAAGACTTGCAGAGATGAGTGGATAATTTATATAGAAGAGTTAAAAGAATCTCTTAACCAAGGATGAACCGAGATTTTGTTTTAACTGGAATAATCACGTTAAGTTGACGAACGCTAAGCTGAAACGCTCCTGCCTGCTCCATAAGGCAGAAATGGAACAAACAAATCCAATTATTTATAGTATGTGTTTTCACCAAGAAAAGATTTACTCAAATATGACTACGAAGCTTTAAACCAAAAAAAAAACAATATTATTTAAATAGAGTGTTTCTATAAAATAATCTAGTAAAGGATGACGTCGATTTCAGAAGTGGACTGGATTCAATAACGAAAGCTTCGTATTTATTCGAGCTAAAGCAGGTTATAGATTAGTTAATATACCAAATTATGGAACAAGTAATAGAGTAGGTCATGAAATCTGGAAATAAATTAATGATCTAAATACAATTGAACTTGTTCAGTACTGAAAAAAATAATCTCAAAATAAGAGTTAAATTTTAATTAAAATGTGTGTAATCATATTATTCATTGAAAATATACTGAATTGAATACCTCCTTCTCAACTTTGAGAACCAAGGGTCCCACTAGAAACTTGGTCTTGACGGTCGTGTGCGAGCTCATGACGTTGACGGTGACATCGCCTTCCCGTTGAATGGAGGAGAGTCCATACAAGGTTGCCTTAGCCCTGGGGTTTCCACTCTTAGTCTTGGGTTTAGTCTTGTTCTGTCAAAACAAATAGGTAATACTTAGTGCTAACAACCATTCCAATTCATCCAATCATATACAGTGAATCATTTCAAAACAATTTAACAAGTTAATAGCAATAAGAAGTTATATTAGGTAGTTTGTAACTGCCAAAAGAGCAGATTTCATGTCCTAACGTCATTAATCAAACGTGAAAAAATATTTCTAAAAGAGTTAAAGTTAACATAATTAACAGTGAGTTTTAACCATACCATTATAAATAAGTAGTTTAGTTTTGTTTGTTGATTTTATTAAGTAACATGATGAGCTTTCGGTGTCCTGCACCATATTCTCTACTGAAAACATTTAATTGAACAACAAATATTATAGATTTATATAATATGTACCTAATTATATAATTGTCATGAGTGTTTTATCTATGGTCACGTTAGGGTGTAGATCGTATCTGAATGTATATGTGATTTCAATATTTTAATAGATTATTAAAAACTATTAGATTAAATATCAAAACACCTCTTTTACTATCATACATATTTTAACTAAATTCATTATATCATAGTTAAATTACGTGATCTTTAAAGTTGTACAAGTCTAACCATCATTGAAATAATCTTAAATGGCTTATTTGCAGAATTTTCAAATGTTTTCATAGAAGAGCCGATGAGACCTAATGAAGATAGTCCTCTGATTTGGAATAATTACAATAGGTTATCCACGTGGAGCAAAAGAAAGATCCAAGGAAACCTTTGAACTTAGTTACGAAATGATATCAACATGGATTACCTTTGTACTGAGACATTCAAAAACAGCAAAATAGACTTTATAGGCCGCAACTTTACACCTATATGATTCTCTTAACGAAAACGGGCCGGCGAAATTCACTCCTTCAATAAGCAATGGTTGCCCTTACTCGAAACGTAATTATGAAAAAAATATGACCAATCGATATATGAACATTTTCGCTGATAGTTGACGTTGTTAGTAAGAATTTTATCTGCACACGATCTCATCCACTTCTAAGACCTTTTCATTGTTTCCTTTCAACCCACTGAGAATATCCTACATACACACCTTCTGTACACTACTTCTACTACATGGATTGACTTTTTTATAATAGAGTCTTCCTAAAATTTAACATCTTTCTCTCAGATTCCGGTATCTATGTTTTAATACCATTTCATAATCTAATCAAGATTTCCAATAGCATTCCATGTCCTCAAATCATTCCCATGCAGTTTTCCTGCTGTTGCATCTAATCATTACCAGTAAATATATAAATACATTTTTTGATTCACTATTCCAAGATCCTATATATTTCCGAATTCCATTGATGAAATGTCTTTCCTTTAATCTTTCTCCGCACCACTTCTTGCATCTTGGATTGATCTTGGAATGAGAGAATAGTAAACAAAAGAAATAACTTTATGATTTTACGTAATGAATCTCCGAATAACAGAAACATTTAAACATTAAGTGGCTTCATACATCACCGTATAGAAGCCGGGTACTAGTATCGAAAATTGGGTACCGGATATAGTGCTAAAAATATAGCCGCGTGAGGTAGATCCCCCGGGTAACCGCCATAAAACTGCTTATCATTAATTTGTCCCTCATTCAGTTACTTAATAATTAATTATCCCAATAAACCTTATTTGAATATAATCAATTACCTTAACAGTGGGTGTAGCAGGCGTAGGATGCTTCCTCTTCCTGGGCTCAGCTGCTTGGGTCGAAGCTGATGGTACCGCAGTGGTCTGCTCTGTCATGAACTCAGTTGCCGCTTCGGTCACGTTACCTCTGCTCCTGAAGATTAGCTTTTGTTTAGATGACTTATTCCCGCGGTAATCCAAGAAGAAATAGATTAGAGGTATTAGTAAAAAAAACCTGATCTCTATATGTTATAGAGAGATAAACATTTTTACTTTCACTTACATAATATAGTATATATACAATTTAGTAAAAAAATTATTCCGATCGTGAAATTTTCGTAATCGAGTATTGAGGTTCAAATAACTAAGTTTTTCATTGGCCTACATAAAACTGTTGGTACTCAGTGGACGCGGAATTTGATGCTCTACGTGTTTTATTTTATGAGTTTATGAGTTTTTTCTAAGAGAAATTATTTTCAAGCTACAGGACCACTGTAGTAGTAATAGTAATTTGTAGTTTTTGACGAACTTTATAAAAAATCAGCGTTCGTAAACCGTGGTTATCGATCATACCAGCCTAGCAAAATATTATGTATAGTTACTCGTTCGACGCACAATTTAACGCCCTTTAGTTTTTGAAAGAGTACTTTTTCTCTTAGATGCACCGTTTAGGAGTTATATGTGAAAAAACAAAAAAGATCGAAACATTCTGACTTTTTTGGCTTTAAAATTTTTCTCTTGGTGGCCTGGTCAACAATTCTGTGTAATATGAAAGTTATAAAAATAAAAGCTTTTTCCACATTTTTCGCAATGAGTTGCCCGTTTAGATCCTCAAGCTACTGTTTTAGTATTCTTTAACTCAGCCACCATTTTTACAGGTAGGAAGATCCAGCTGGCAGACTCTAATTTTTTTAATATAATTGTTATAATTATTTTTAAAAAATGCTTTCAAAACATTCATCAAATAATGTCGATTTGCACGGTCCCTTGGACTATTATAAGTGACCAAACTAAATGTTCCTAATCCTAATATTTACGTTTCCATGGAAATAATTTAACAATAATTTAAATAAATAAACACGGAAAAAACTTTAAGGCGAAGTAAGGGAAAAAAGGGAAAGTATGGCGAGAGAGATGGAATAATGCATGTTTTGACCTTTGGGAGATTTGGGTGATTGGGTGAGAAAACCGCATATGAGTGGACCGAATAGATTGAACTCTTCAAAGAAATTGCATATTTATTATTAGACTATTTGTTCCAGAGATATAAAAATGTTAGAGAGGATGATCCAATGGCGGTTGTCTTTAGGAGATGTAGGATTGGAGTTTTCGTTAGATTAGATTTTGAATTTTGAGGAGTTTAGGTACATATGTGTGTATTATAGGGATTTCGTAAGGACAGTAAGAGGCAAGTAGCGATTTAACGATTTCTCTACAGTCATTGTAGTACCTCCATATGATGTGTGGTCTGAAAGATCAGTTTTGTATGTTTCGAAATTTTTTCTGGCATGAAGGTTTGTTTGTTAGTTACACGAGTTTCAGTTATCATGGGAATGTTTATGTCATGTTCTATTAGACTACTTATTTGAAGATAGAGGCTAATTTTGTAAGAGATTCTGACGAAAAATGAAAAGATAAGAAAGAGGGAAGGTGAATAGAAGGGGTTTGAATTAAATTTATAGATTACAATACAAAATATACTTACGATTCAGTCACTCTAGACTGCTTTTCTTTGTTCTTCCTCTTCTTGTGTTTGTTCTTTTTGGTATCGGAGGAGGATTGCAGCCTGACGTTAACTGGGTCGTAGCTCTTTCTTAGGATCTTGTTGATCCTATCCAATATTGTGTCAACGAACCTGTTGTATTTGACGATGTAGGCAGGAGGAGCCATGTCAGCATCATTCAGAGAGCCTATGAATATTTTTTATTAGCCGAAGTTCATGAACATAATTAAAGGAACATATTCTATTACATATCAAGAATACACAGCAAATTATGTACATATGCTTTTCTGTGTGATCTGATGCACAGGCGGATCTACGGGAGGGGGGCTTTCGGGCTGAAGCCCTCCCCCAAAAAAATAGTAAAATATACCATGTTTTACAGAAAAAAATATTAAAAACTATCTCTTAAAGTATTCTTGTAAAAACTATCTCTTAAAGTTTTACAGTAGATATGCAACAACTTAGGAGATAGAATTACATCGTTTTTTTAAATAATGAAGTCGCAATAGAGCTTTATTTTACTTGAAGCATGAAGCATCCAAACAATTGTCCTTCCTTTGGTCAATACTAGTTATGATTATTTTATTTTATGTTACTGCCAGTGAATACACATTTATGTTATCCCAAATGAAGAATACACAAACACAAATATAAATGAGCATCATTAACATACAAACCTGACTAAATTTCTCTCACTATAAAAAAACAAGATATACATTCAAATTTGATTCTCCCAGAATGATTCATAATTTTTTAAGGATGTTGAGGTACAGTCAATACTTTAACATCTTTATGTTAGCGACCTTCTGGGTTTTTATTGAATTTTTGTTCGCTACAGGGAATAACTGTTAAAATAATCATAAAAATCAAAAATGTCAAGAAACATTTTCTGGTTGATTTCAACTGGACTAACTCTGTATAACATTCGTGATAATTAAACACAAAATTCATTAAATCGTAAATTGGTCGATTACAAAAAATACGATAAAAAATGTGTCAGAGTTAAATATTTTATTTTTTATTAAATACAATTTCGTTACCATTATCATTTTTGTTAAACTTTATTCTTATTCATTTAAAAACAACTTCTCTATCTCATAAAAATGAGATTTTTAGGTTTAGAATTAACTAAGACAAGTCCGAAAATTTCTGTACAGCTTAAATATCTTAAAAACAACAAATAAAAAAAGGTGGTGCGAGCAACACACAACTTTCACTTACGGCTCAACTTTGAATAGAAATTATTTTCTAGCAATGTTGGGCTATTATAAATTTTTTGAAAGTGCATTTTAAACGGAGGTAAAACTTTAAATTCACTAATAACAAATCATTAAGACCATTAAAATTACAAAAAGTCTAATTATTACTTTGACAGTAGGCAATAAAAATCTAGTTATTCCATCTGCTTTTATAAACTACACAACATCAGTCTCTGAGTCTTTCAGTTGACAGAATGATTAACTCCAATTTCAACATTTTTGAGTAATGTCATTTTAGTGATATTTCTAGTTGGAAAACATATATCTACACAGACAGTGAGTAAGTTGATCCCAGATCAGGTGATTGGAGTCTTGAAATATAGAACTGTGAATAAGGGTATAAATTTTGTCACTAGAAGCATCACTAAAATTAATTACAAACAAGTTGAAATTGGAGTTAGTCATTGTGTCAACCGAAATGCTCATATATGGCTAGAGAGATTAGGAAGTATATCTGAATATTTAACCTATAAACGATTATCGATTGTAAGACTATTAGTTATTAAACTGTTATTTTCTATTGTTAAGTTTACTAAAATGAAATTACGAGATTTTCATTGTCTGCCATGGATAGGGCAAAAGCTGTCACACTAATTGAAAGTGGATAATGTTGGGATTTCACAAAAGGAAAATTCATCATATTATTCACTTTTTTAATTTCCTAAAAAATTTACTTGATGATTTTTTGTAATAGACTGCCACTTGATATCTAATTATTTAAATATCATATCACCTTCCAGCATCAATCCACATTTGGCACGCACACCGAACTTTCATCGACAATCTTACCATTGTTACTCACTGATTCATTTGTATCCTGATTTCTTTTAATTTATTATTTCATCACGTTTAATTTATTTAATCTATTTCAGCATCTTCCCATCAAATACTGATTGTACTCTCCTAAATCCTACTCATGTCTAGTGTCTGAAACATCAACTCCCAATCCCTTTCAGCTCATTACGATGAATTCCCAGATTATTTTGCCCAAAACTTTTACTACATCAATACGATTTCCGAAACCTAACTCAAACCTTACATCCCATCCTCTTGTGTTTCACTTCCCAAGTACATACTAATCCGTCACGACCGAGACAGCCGGACTGGCGGAGGTGTAACTATGTACTTTCATGAAAGCCTGAAGACCCGAAGTCGAGTTCCTAATTGTCGAGACCTCATATAACACCTCTTCTCTCCTCTACACCGCAGTATATCGTCCTCCTATTGTTCCATTTGATTCATCCTTCGAATCATCCGTCTTCAACTTTGTTCCTCTTTATTCCAAAATTATCATTTCCGGTAACTTAAACACTAATCTCCTTTCCGACTCCAACGATAAATCATATCACGAAAACCTTTTTTTCTCTCTTCGCCTATTTATCGTTCCTTTTTCTGCCACTCATCACACCACCAGGACCGTCACTTGGTTGGACTTGTACATTATTGACTCCGCTCAAATCCTCCTTTCCTCTTCCCAATTACCAGTCTCCTTGCTATCGTCGCATGAACTGATCCAAATAACATGCAATACCCAAACTCCTCCGGTCCTACCTATAACCATAACATTCCGTAACCTTGATAACCTAACTCGAGACAAAGTCCTACCCTGAATGGAAACCATAGATGGAAACCATAGATGGAAACCATGGATTATATTCCTGTTCCACAATTGATGCCATGGTGGATATCCTCACCTCCAATCTTCTTAATATCCTTGAAGCCCATGCCCCTCTCAAAACCTCTACCTTTCATCGCCGTCAAGCTGCCTGGATGTGTCAGCAAATTAAGGATCTCCAGAACAGGCGTGAATCTACTCGTAGACGCTTTAGACGTTTTAGGCTGGCTGGCGACTATCAAGCGTTTAGGGTGCTCCGCAACCTGACACAAACCACAATCCGACGAGCCAAATCAACCTATTTTCATGAAGCCCTTTCATCAGCTCCTGATTCCAAATCCAACTGGCTATTCCTTCGTAAACTCTCCCTCTGTGAATCTTCCAGATCTCCTTCCTCAGCAGTATTTCCAATTTCACCAGATGATTTAAACTCACATTTTATGTCTGCTTCCTCATCCACTCCTCCTTTTAATGCTTCCTTCTCTACTTCCGGTACATCCTTTAGTGACGACGACTTTTACTTTTCCATTTCCCATTACTTTTACTTCCCATCATCTCTATGACGATGGTTCCCAAATTTACCTTTCCTTCATTCTCATCACATTCAGCTCCTCAGTTAAAAACCTAGGCATTTGCATTGACCGAACCCTCTCCTGGAATCACCATATTGCCTACATCTCTCGACGGTCAATTTGTACCCTTAAACCATCTCCTTCCTATACTCACACGTAGACTCCTAGTATCCTCCCTAATCTTCCCCCACCTTGACTACGGCTGTGAGGTGTACGGCAGCCTCTCGTTGGAACTCGGGGACAGACTAAAAAGAATTATAAATATCTTCGTAAGATTGGTTGAAAGGACCCCGAGACGTTCCCGTGTTTTTCACTACTATGACCAGTTAGGATGGCTCTTCCCCTCCTTCAGAAGACAATACTTTCTTGGCACATTCCTTCACCACATAATCAACTATCATCTTCCGTCCTATGTATACAATCTCCTCCAATTTAAATCATCTGTCCGCTCCCTCTCCACCAGATCTCTGCCTTCTGACCTTTACACCCCTTTTTATAGATCTGCTTCATTTCAACATTCTTTTATTGTCCGCTCTTCCGCCTTTTGGAATTCCATCCCACTTAAAATACGCCATTCACCGTCCTTATCCACATTCAAAACCCTCTTATTCCAATTCCTCTTCACAATCCAAACAGACGCTAGTTAATTATGCATCATGTACCAAGGATCATTTTTTTTTCTTTTCATACACCATTATTTTATTTTATTTTTTTGATTATTATTTATTAATTGGAAAGAATCAGTATCACTTTTGGCATAGCACTTTGAGGTGATGCATAAAAAATAAGAGATTGTTTATTGTTTTTATCCATTTTTCTTTTTTTCCTTCTACAAGATTGTATATATTTTAGACGTATTTCATTTTTTACATTCCTCAATTTGAATACATATACATCTTTTCCTATCTTAATCTCCGTGATTTTTTTATATTTTACAATACCATTGCGTATTGTATAACATATATAAATAATTTATTTTCTGTAAATCATTTTTGTTTTTCTCGCAATTGTTTTTATTACAATTGATTTAATTCCCCTTCCTAATTGGGTTTATCTATATAATCTATTCTTATTTTATGCTGGGATAATGCAATATTGTGATACCGTTGCTCATCTTCTGCCATTAATATATCTTTAATCTATGTATATATCTTGTATGCTTTAGCTGGTTGGGTTTTAACATCATTGGGTTTTAAGTCACTTTTTTTTTTTACGTAATTTTGATATTTTTTCTTTTCTGGAGGTTTTGCTTTTTCTTTCTATAAATGTAATTCTTTTTTTCTTTTTGTCATTTTTTTTTTAGTAAAATTATAAGTGTAGTTGAGAATATTTTATTTTATATTTTACTAATTTACATACTATTATTTAAGTTGTTGTATATATTGTTTTAATCTTTATTAAGTTAGTTTTTGGCCAGATATGTATTTTTTCTTTTGTAACTGTTCATTATCGTTATTCTAAGGGGACATTGTCCCAGAATAAAGTTTATTTTCTATTCTATCTTGAATTATTAAACTACAGTAAATGTATTTAAGGTAATAAACATATCCATGAAATATTTTTATATTTCCCTTCTTCTTTCACACAAGTACAATGAAATAATATTTTAAACAATGACATTGGCCTGATTCGGTGGATTTTGAATACTTTTTTTTCAAACTTAAAAACAATTTTACTAAGAAAATTTCATTTAACTTGCTTGGAAACATGTGATTTACGTTAAATAATGTTAGTTTTCTGAAATTATTATCTATATTTTTTTCGTCATTCATCGTTACCTACTACTAGTTTATTTATTTGATATTATTTTTCTAGAATTCTTCGCTTTCCAACGATATATTTTACGTTTATTTCCGTAGATCCATTTTCAACCTGGATAAGCATTTATCTTTTTTGCTCCGATATCCAATTATCATATTTTTCAAACTTGATATTTAGCCATTTTTATAGTTACTATCAATAAAAGAGAGTTCATTTTTTTTTAAATACACCGTATTAAGTCGTTTAATCAAAATCGTTAGAGCCTTTTTTTAAAAAATTGTAAAAATGTGTTTCACTGTTGATATAAAGTGGCACGTCCGGTTAGCCGATTTTAAGGGGAAAGTTGCTGTGACATATAAGGTATATACCTATCTTAAATACACAATATCAGTTTCGTACCACTTTTCATTTTTGAGCTAGACTGTTCACTCAGATACACAGAACATTGTGCCGGATTCGGTTATTTGGACTCAGAGGGAAGGGACCTCATAACGTGTATTTCCGATGAAAACTCAGATTCAAAAATTTTCGCGATCGCAATACTTTCCTATATTACCTATATAAGTAATAAATAAATAGAAAAATAATTTAAAAAATCCCAGCGTGAAATCTGTCATGTGCCATTGAACGGTGTGATCACTGCTATTTCGACACTAAGACAGTTTTAATTGTCTCATATCAAAACGAGTTAGTGTTCTAGCAGGACTACGACATACCCCCTAAGAAAAAAAATCCTATACATTTTAACATTTATTTTAGAAAAACAAAACATTTATTTTAGAGAAATACTTAAAGCAGTGCTGCCCTACTATATAGGGTTGCTCGATACACAGCATACTCATCAATCCCTTTGTTTTTAGACATAGCACTTAATTACACTTAATCATATGTTTATATATATATATATATATATATATATATATATATATATATATATATATACAATTTTGTTTTCATATTACACAGCATGAGAAATATCAATACTATAATATACTAATACACTCAATTATAATTATACAGTATATACATACTTGGGTAAAACCGATATAAGACAATTTTTGAAATTAATAGGAAAAAAAAAATGGTATTCGAATGCTAAAGTTTTAAAACCAAAAAATTAGAGCGCGCACACAGCAAGTAACATAGTCCTATGGACATAGACAAAACACTAAGAAATTTATTCAACATTAATGTGAACCACAACTTTATTTCAGGCGGTACTTGATCTTTGCAAATGGGTTTAAGTGACAGAAAATTTAGCCTTTTAATCGATTTTTTTTCAATATAGTAAATTAACTAATTATTCATAAAAAAAACAACTTAGAAAACGCTGACAGAGTATACTGCAAAAGTAATAAACATTCAAGTTTTGGGGTCAATAGGTTTTTCATTAAAATATAAATTCTGAAATATTTTAAACTGAGAAATGACAAACGACAGATGAATGAATAAAAAATTCAAATCCATAACCTAAAGAAAAGTGATAAGGATAGCTCTCAGAAACAAATACCCAGCTTTGTTCGATTGAAAAATCAACTTAAAAAATCTAGCAATAGGCTATTGTGGCATGATATCACCTGAGGTTCAGGCACCACGTTCTTAAGTGTTCTAGCTTCAAATCTAATCGTATTAGCACTCTCTTTTGAACGTATAAAGCTTACTACATGTTAATGATTTGAAAACTCTCTATTACTGGTACATTTATCCTGTGTGTTTAAAATACAAATCTAGTGTGTAGAAAGCTGTTAATAAGTTGAAAAATGTCTATTACTAGTGTGTATTACTGGTACATTTACCTTATGTCATTGCGCTGGTTATTGTTTAAAAAATGTTTAGTATTTAATACGTTATTTTATTAATTTATCAATTCGTCATCTCACGATCATTTATAAGAAATATAGTGAGGGAGACTTTTTCAAAAACGACATTTTCATTTCTCACAAAAAATATTTAAATGGTTTGTTACAAAAAATTATTAATGGGTGTTTGTACATATCGTGAATGCGTAGAGTATCGATTGCTGTTTATATATCGTTTGGAAGGAGGACAGCTAGCGGTCGGCCCCTAACTGCCTAACGGTAAGCCAACACATCCCTAATTAGCTCTGTAGGGAGCTCCACTCCTCCTCACATCCTCTACCTACTCTCTTCTTCTTTGATATCTTTCATATGTTCCACATTAAAATTATTATTTTAATACATATATAACAGAAATATGGGAACTTACTTGGTGATTTTTATCTTCGGGTATTTAGTCATTTCTATGATCGTTTGAGATAACAAAATCGCCTAATTCAAGACAATATGACTTATCTTACAAGCGGAACGATAGTACTCAGCAAGTCTTCTTCCCGTACTTGATATAATTATAGTTCAAGAAATGGGAACCCTCATTCTTTTGTTGTGGTTTAATTAATACTTTCAACTTATTAAAATAAAATGGAATATTTCATTTTACATGTCTTTATCCATACCCTTCTCTTCCAACCATCGGGAGACAGATTAATAACGAATTAAATACTCCTGGATTCTGTTTTCGTAAATTTCCAAATCAATGCTGTTCATGAAATATTAACTCTTAAAAAAAATTAACCCATTTTATTATAAATTCACTAAAGTTTTAATACTTTTAAATTAGAATTTTCTTAAATAGTTCAGAAAGTTATAAGAAAATAATGAATAAACGCGTGTTTTTTCATGTCAAAATAAGGCACTTTCAAAAGCGGCAAACCTCAAAATCGTGTTCAGCGCTCTCAAAATCTTCAGGTATGAAAAATATCAAAACTTTCCCGATATAAACCCACATTGCCTGGACTTACCAGTGATAGCACAATATCGATATCTATATACTACTGCGCTGATGTAGATGCGATTACAACACTTGCACAGCCTCAGTCTCATCTGGGGGGGGGAGGAGGGGTCTATTTGTGAAGCCTGGGACTCTAGGGAGTATTTTGGTTTCTGTTTAGAATTTTTATAATGATTATAAATATTATATTTTAACATGATATGTCAACTTCATGGTATTGTTGTTGAAGTTTATTTAATAGTAACAAAATTATTGTTAAGTACACGGCTGTTAGTGATGCCCAAAATCGGTCTTGGTCTTGCACTTTGCAAGACCAAGACAGATCACGACCGACTAACTGTTGCAAGACCAATACCAAGACTGGTAAAATAAGTCTCTTTTTTTAATAAAAATTAAGGCAAAATAGTTACGAATACTTGACAATTTTAGGTACTATATGTAAACAATTGGTATAACATACTTTTGCACTTAGCTCTTCTAATTTTTCATTCGTAGTTAGTTAGGTTTCTTCTATCTAAAAAATTACACTAAAGCACTATAGCAATAAGCTAATAAGTAAATGCAAGACTGTTGCGAGAATCTTGCGCAAGACTAAGGCTAAGATCAAGACTGAGTGCGCAAGACCAAGACTCGCCTTGGTCTCGCATTTGGGCAACACTAACGGCTGTACAATATGTTGCGTATTGACTATTAATTATGTTAACTATCCACGTTAACCAATTGAATAAAGTAATTATTGAGCATATTTAACTCCCAGGTACTTTAATATATTTATAGTTATATATTCTTAATTATTTATTCATTCTATTTTCAGTCTCTTTTCTTTTTTTACATAGCATTTTTTTTTTCATTTTTATTAGATATTAACGAGCGTCTAGATTTCAATCAATCGAGAATGAAAAATTACGTTCTTCGAGAGAGTTGAATGAGAAAAATAAATTAACTATACTTTTATTTTTTTATATATTTTAATTATATCGAAGACAACAGCTTTTCAATAAGAATCCATTAAAACCAATAACTCGATAAAAATAAATTTGACTTACCTGCATTTTTTTATTTTATTTTCCCCTTGGAACTCAGTATTTTATTTAGTATATCCGATTTTGAGTGCTAAGGAAGATGTAAATGTACCTACCTCCAGTAGTTGAAGGCAACCTCTACTAAAACTTTGTATCATATATCATATATTATGCTCCCAGTGAATCTGTAGATATGTTGTTCGTTCTTTGGATGTGTAGTGAAAATTATAGGAAATAGTTTGCCAACAAATAGGAATGCTACCATGATTCAAGCTGTTTTACTTATTTTTGCATATTCAGAATTACACAAAATCAACTTGCACGTTTAACTAAAATAATAAAGCTGCTTTATTTTTTAATTATAGTCGTTAAATTTCGTAACTGGCTTAACTCATGGATGGTAAAGTGCGGCAGCAGACATCCTTGTCCAACTCTGTATTTTGTTACTCCAAAATAGTCTGCACCATGTTAAAATAACAAATGTAAAAAATCACGTTTTTAAATTCATCTAAATTTACATAGATTATATATCTGAATAAATTCCTTAGAGAAATATTAGTTTGTTAAGTTATTAATTAAACCTAAAAAACTTACTATTACCCCATTGGAGAGGTAATAGCATGAAAATTATCAAACGAAATTTCTCACCTCTATAGGGAAGTGGAGGCGCTACCCCTATTTCACCACCACCCTAAAGACCACCTAAGTAGAGTTTTAAGATACTAAGTAACAACCTGAGGGCAGGGTGGCCGAGCGATAGCAAGTAGAAATGTAATTACCGGTGTAAGTAGAGTTCAAATACGGGTGCCCGGTGGGACTTTTAACTCGGCATAATTCTTCCGCTCTCTCTCCTGACCCAGAAAAAAACCCGTGTAGCCTAAGTAGCAAGGAAGGAAATACAAAAAAAAAGAAAGAAAGGAAGTAAGTAACCCTGGCCAGCCTGGTCTTGCGTGATGCACATTCTTAAAAAGTAGTAAACGTATCCTTTAAGACAAATAGTGTGTATCGAGCGAGTATTTTCCATGTTGAATATTTTTATTCAATCTCAAGCGTGTTGCCTTACTTTTATCATTCTCAGTTAGTCACTATTTTTCATCAGGGACCGTAATGAAAAGTCCTAATAACGTAGTTTCCATTAGTATTAATTCATTAAAGTTATTGTGTGAGTTGCTTTCTCGAGTCTGCTACTTTCTTATATTATGTAACTACTTTCAAATTACTAACTAATACCATATTTTCTCACTATATATATATATATATATATATATATATATATATATATATATATATATATAATTACATAATTAAGTAAAGTCGTAGAAGGTAATAGAGAGTGACGAAAAAAGTATGAAAAATAATTTCTGAAAAATACATAATATTATTGGGAAAGTAATCCAAAGGTTTGTAATTATTTTTAAGCTTGATAATCAAAAATATATAATGTATCAAATGTTCGTTGTAAAATTATTTAAAAGTTATTTTAACAAACTTCCCTGAGAATAGGCATGAAGGAGTGGATGCCGTTGAAAATGTCTCTTGCAATATTTACGAGTTGGAAAAAACCCATGGTAAAAATAAAAATCTTTGATAAAATTAGTTTAATAACTTTTATTCCGATATTAAATTTAAATAGTTAAATATTACCTGCAGTAAGTAGAAGGAAACCAATCCAAAAAATATGCAATAACGTAAAATCTAGTTTTAAATGAGATTTGTCCTTACCATCATTAACAGAAAAGGACAATCTCTTGGATCACGTATTTATACACGTATAAAAATATAAAAGTTGAATAAAAAAACATTGAAAAAAGAATTTTTATTCATTGTCAAATCAAAAAAAGTAATTTTTTTTCCAGAAAACAACTTTTTGTATATGAAAAATATAGAATAAAAATAAAAAGAGAATAATAGAAATTATTAAAGAGAGATCATTACATGCCAAACAGCCCAGCCAAAGTTCAATTTGACCTCCATCCGCCACTGATTTAAATGAAATGTTTATTTTAAATGTTTCAAAATAATGGTGACTTGAAATTTGAGTATTTTATGTCTATGCTCGAAATTTGTATTCGTTTGGACTTTCCTATGTTAGTAATAATAATAACCTTTATTTTTACATACAACGTAACAAAAAAAATGGATAAAAAATATATATATACAAAATCATTACATTTTGATTTTCCTGTGTAAAATCAATATTTATTGCAATAGAGCATTCAAAATTTATTCATTTGTGCATCACTAAAGTGGGTGTTATAAATTTAAAAATTAATAAAGGAGGAAATCTGCTGGTTGAGCGACAGTGGAAGATTCAGGAATTTTCTCAGGGGGGGGGGCGCACATCTATACCAATGCTTCCCCCAACCATACCAATTTTCCATCACTATCCATCTCCCCATACCCCTACCCATCTCCCTCGCCTCCTCCACCGTCCTAGAATACTTAAAACAGCCGGAGAACCCGTGGAAAAAGATCGACATTGTTTGCAGAAAGCTTTTAAAGCATCTTTTTTAATATTTATAACATTTATATTTATAAAATGAAAGTCTGCCAATCGGATCATGCTACCTCTAAAAAGGACTGATTTAAAGAATATTTTGGGCCCAAAACGGGAAATTCATTCCGAGAAATGTGGGAAACGTTTTTATTTTTTTTACTTGTATATATGGGTTTAGATATGTAAAAAACAACATCACTAACACGGGATGTTGTTTGGACTAACACGGGATGGAAAAAGAAACCAAGGGAAAACTATTTACAGCCAAAAAAGCCAGATTTTTTCAATCTTTTTTTGTTTTTTATCTATCACTACTAAAGATATTTCTATAAATATTCCTTTCAAAAATATATAATCGTATACTTTAATAGATAATCAATCCAAGCTGTGCGTTATCAGTTCCTACGTTACAGGGATACTAGCTATAAGTGAATAGAAGCTTCCAAAATGCATGCAGCAACCAAGATTCAGCGATATCTGATCGATAACAATGCTGATCCGAACACCATCTTTGAAATAGATATTCATGTAATTCCCATTAACGCTCTGAGATAGTTTGCCAAAAAGTATTGTGATCATCATCACCACATTTGTGAAAGAGTGTTATCCTGATTTCTTTCTCATAAATCGTTTATTCCGTAAGTTGATTTTCAACCGCACTTGTGTCAATTTTGAAAATATAGACAAGAATACAGACAAATTTGAAAAAATAGATGTGAAACTTTTTCGCGTAATTATATGCCTCTTAATGTAGCTATTTTAATTAATATTTCGTTATTTTATTTCGTGGAAAAATTGTATATTATCGTAAATATGTTTTCACTAGCATCAACATTTAAATCACTAGAGAATATACATACACGGACATACCCGAAAGAATTGATCTTTATGTCCGATTTCCATATAAAATACCAATGTACACTTTTGTTGGCCATAAATGCTATTAAATTTCATTAAATACTTAAAAAGGACATTCCTATTTGAATATCGAAACGATGTTTTAGCGAAAATATTGCCTAGTGGCCAAGGAAATTTATATTCTTTACCTCTTCGTCGGTTTGGAAAGCCCTTTTGAATCTATAATAATGATAAATGTTAACCACCAAAACCAATTAGTTGTGAATTGAATAAAAAATAAATAATGGTTTTGTGTCAAAAATGAAACAATTTATTTAAAAAATAAACATGACAAAATGACGAAACTTGTGGGTAAATCTCAAGCCTGCAACCTCAAAAATAACAAAACACGTACCTTTCATTACTTTTAAAAGTTTTAATGATTCGTTATGCACACCAATGAATAATTATTGCTAAATGACATAAATAAAAGCAACAAGAAGGAAATAATCGTTGATGGATGAAAGGGAGGGACGACTACATAAGAGTAGGAGAGCATAATTTAAATGATTTGTTGAAATTGAACATAAAATCGGTATGGGTGTATAAAAATGTACTATGGGTTACTATGTGTCGCTTCTGAAATAATATATATATCCGATACGACATAAATGGGAATTTATTGTTTATATATTTTTGTATATTTCAATTAATAAATTTCCCTAATAATGAAAATCGGACGTAAAAAGCTATAAATCGTATTTAGTAGAAAGGTTCCTTTGAAAAGTTTTGTCAGCATAGATTGGTGTTCATCGGCCAACAAAACTCGTATACTTCAAAACGTTTTCTTATCTTACTTACATTAAATAGAGTAGTAAGGTATCCCCTCCCAACCCTTGCAGATAAAAAGGAGCAACCCCTATTCTAACCTCTAAGATCGTTTTTATCAACGTGAGTGGATTGATGACATGTATTGGGTTTGCTTTGACCGCAACAACTTCTTTTCAGTATCCATTAAGAAAGAGTACACAATATCTGATTGATACAATCTTACCTATCCCTACTCTTTCCAACTCTTCTGTATTTGTTTCTATTTTTATTTATTTCTTTTGCATTATTTTACTTCATAATTTGATCATCTCGTATCGTATTATCTCCTTTACTAAATTTGATAAGAGTTGGCATTTTTAAACTCGATGATACAAAAATAAATGAGAACATATTAAACGTCATATTTTTTTTTCCATTGGATCAATTTTTACTAAGAAAAAAAGAAATGTTTAAAAGATTTATAATGGATTTCATTTAAACCCCCTTCAATGATTTCTGTTTCACAAGATTATCTTCTTATCCTATGGCAGAGAGATGCGTTTTAAATGCTAATATGCAACGCTGATTATAAAACGTTGTGTAATTTTCATCAAAGCGCTAGGCTTAAGAGATAGATATATGATATGAATCTGTATAGAGAGGATTATCATAGAGATCTGAAGCCCAGAGAATATATATTTTCACAATCTAAGCATTATCATGAAAACAATTTTGATGATTAAGAAAACAAACCTGTACCACTACAACCCATGAAGGGTATTGGGTCCAGTACTATTTAGGGAAAGCACTATTTCTAATTCAACGGTTGTGTAAGGAGGTGATTTGACTGAGATCACGCTCAACCGCCAGGTTTTCCACCTTAATTAATTATTTAATTAAGGGTACCCACTTTAAAGAGGCGGGGTGTGCGCCAGGAGGGTCTCCCGATCCAGGGTCACCCCGCGGCCAATGAAACAGGTAAATAAATTTTCTGCCATGAGTCGGGGTTCGAACCTGGGACCTTCAGCATTGGAAGCTCAGTACCCTACCACTGAGCTACCCCACTCCCTACATTGTTAATTAAGAAGTTAGTAAAAATCCATATAAAATATGCGTTAAAAGTATGATGGAAAAATAGTTGAAAATTAATTAAAACTAATTAAACTATTGAGCAGTTTTAAACGCAGCATGGCAAGGACAGCGTAGAAGTCGTCCTTATGAGACTGTGTCCTTACGGTCATAGAAGACTTACTCACCATCCGTCTTACAACAAAAAGAATCATTCACAGTTGTCAAAATATTGATAATAACCAATAATTTTGAAGAATGTACGCTTTTTATCATAAGGTTGAAAGAGTTCTATTTTTTTTTTTTTTTTAAGTTTCGAAAATTTCGAATACTCCTCAATATATTCGCATTGCGAAACAAGAAGGAAAAGTGACTAAAGTTATCATCTCTTTATAAAATAAATTTAATTAATCTACAGCAAATGATCCTCTACGTATCCTTTATATGTAGCAAGCTTGGATGAAAAGAAAGCAAGTTCGTTCAGGTAGGTATACCATCATGTTACTATTTCTTAATCAATATTACTTGTTCAAACATAGCTATATAGTAATGATAATGATTATTTTTTAAATATGTGATCAAGTAGATCCTTTTTTATTGAATAAACGTTGTCATTTTATTATGTCATTTTTTAAAGATTAAACAACCTATAAAAAATTCCCAAAGTATAAATACTTTGTCTCTAAAGCATATTAAATAAAAAGTTGCTTATTCATCGAAGTAATGTGTCTCGACTTCATGTGGCTGATGTCCAGAAATCTATAAAGATCAGGCTGTTACACAAAATAAACTTTGGCAATATTATACAATATATAATGTTCACTAAACATTTCTAGATATTTTAAAAATTCAAGCACTAATAAATACTACAACATGCAAGCTGCTCTACATGATCTACTAAAATTAGCTACAGCCCAACCCTTCAATACTATAAATAATTGTAAATCTACTGTTCAAATATCGAGTGCGGTAGCATGTTTCGATTAGTAAAGAATGAAAGCGTTTCTACAAAGAGCTACAATGTTTGAAAGAGAAACGTTTCAAGAAGTTTGTTATGTTGTTTGTTTGTGTTGTTCTGATTCCTGTATTGAGTGTTCTAATTTTAAAAAGAAGGGAACTTTCGAACGTCTTACGTTTAAATATTGATTCCAGAACCACCTTAATTGTTATAAACCTATCAAATCAAAAATATATCGTAAAAGAAATTTTATTAAATTTTTAAAATAATTTTAATTCACTTGATGTTTAACTTGACTAGAATAGATTAATAGTTATAAGTAAAAATCGGATAAGTCGATCCGCAGATATTTGAAAATTTTTGAAGTGGTAGGAGAGAGAGGAGAGAGGACATTCGGCTTTTTTTATAAATTTGAAAACATCTACAGCTACCTACAATTATTAAATACAAAATGAAAGATATTAAGTTTTAAGTAAAAAGTGCTGATTAAACTTGCTTCAATGTTCAAAAAAACGTTTTTTTTCTACGATATCAATTATCAAGTATGTACGACTAATTAAGTTAATTCTTTTTTTTCTCTGGTTTTAAAATATATTTATATGTAGTTATGGAATCCACAATTAAACGTGAGCGTTGGTTCCCACTATAGGTCAAGGTAAATAAAGTCCAAGTCGTCTTGACAAATAAATAAATTAATATATTTTGTACAATGCGCCAACTCACAGAGCCGAACACTGACTAATAAATAAATAGTATAGACAAATAAATAAGTTTATGTACACAAAGAAGAGAAGAAATAAAGATAGGTGGGGTCAGTTTTTGGTGGAATGAGGGTGGACTTTAGTCGATGCTAGCTGGACTCACGTGCTTGTTTAGCCTCGATATCTCCCACCAGATCGTCATCGTCGTCATCATCATCTTCTTCCTCTTCATCTTCGTCGTCGTCATCTGCTTCATCGTCTTCCTCGTCCCCAGTTCCAATGGAATTGGCGGCCTCGTCCTGAAAGCAATGGAAATGGTAAATATAGTATGATCGCCGACTGCTAAATTCATAGTATGATTAAGGCATTTACTTCTAAACCAGCTTATTTTTTTATTTGTTCGTTTTTTAACCGAGATAATTAAAATATATCTGTTTGGTCAATATTTGATCCTAAAATCCCATGAAATGCGTTGTTTTTTTTAAGTGATGTGTGAAGAACAATGTAATAACATTTTATGAAATAGGTGAATTGATTAAGCTTTTAATCACATCAATTTGAGGAGGTACAGACAAAATTTCAAATTGCTTCTATAACGTGGAAAAATATACAGGATATAGATAATAATAAAAATAATATACATACTATAGAATCTATTTCACGGGTAGGTTTTGTGAAAGTAACCAAAATCTAAAATTAAAAAAATAAAACAACTAAAAAAAAAATGATGAAATATCAAACGAAGCATCAACGATGACAATTATTTAAGTAACTATACTTTTTTTACACAAGTAATTTGCGAAAAATAGGAATGAGCTATAGTAACTGGCAATACAACAAAGGTTTGATACATTTCCTTCTACATTAGCTGAATAAAACAAAACCATGTAAACTATCTAGGACTAACGTTTGATACAATACTGATTTGTGGCCTACAAATAAAGATTAAAGGAAATACGTTTAAATAAATAAATTTAATATTAAAGTACATTCTTAGACGTACATGGTAATCTAAATTAACACAGGAATAAATAGAGAATCTACAGCCACTTTGTTCTTACGATCTCAAATTTTCTCTACTACAAAAACACACATTAACGTTGAATCCGAACTGTCCAACCAAACTTATCAAAAAAGTACCTTGGTTTGTTTTCTAGCGAAATTTTTCTACATTAAGTTATTTTTTTTTCATTAAAAAAGTCCTACCGTATAGAAAGTTAGATAATTTAATATAACTTGTCCTTTATTTTATTTCAAAATGTATGAAAAAGACACATATAAGTCATAATCTGCAAAAAACTGAATATTTATGTTTAATTAACTTCAAGACATATCAAAATTTTCTTTAGATCATGAATATTTGATTTGTAAATAAATATCATTATTACTTTCATATTATATTGTTCTATAGGAAAGATGAACAATAAACTTTGGAATAATGATATTTTTTAAAAACAAAGTAAAAACAGGAAAAAATATGGACAAAAATTCTCAAGGATGAGATTGGCAAGAAAAAAAATAAAAACCACGTCAAAAAAAAAAGAGAGGATCCTTCTGAAACATCGTATAAATCAAGATAAAAACAAATAATGTAAGGATGTTTGAAGAATTTATAAAAAGTTTTGGTAAAGAATATAACTGAAATCTATAAAACAGATCAGATAATAATAAAAAATAAGGATAAGTTAAATAATAAAAAACAAAATTGTTGAATGTGTCATTAATCGCTGCATTTACACCAAAGAATCGAAAATAAAACTGAGTCATTATTAAAAAACAAATGAAAAATTTAATCAAACGATTTGGCAAACTCTTCGTGGCAAATTTCTAGCGCCCTCTTTCAAATTGTGTTCTCGTAACGTTAACGTCTAATTAACAGCGGGTAATGTGCACTCAAGGGAAATATACTCAACTAACAAGGGAGGATTACGAAAGTGAGGTCACCAATTTCAATTAAAATTTTTTTGGTGATACTAGATAAAAAAATTGCATTATTTTTTTATTACTGTCTTTATATTTTGCTCTGGATTTCTAAGTTATTATATATCAACCGATTTGTTTTGTATAAAACAAGAAAAAAAATTGAAAATTGTTTTAAATGAATTATAACGTATAATAAATTACAAAAAACACTTCCAGTAAAGTTGGCCAAGTAAATATTTGTCATATTTAGATTTGTATTAATTTCCTTTAAAACTCTTTAATTTTCTGGTAGGATTCTTTTTTCATACCCCTTACGAAAATATTCATAGCTCCTCAGGATTTTCTCCTAGGTCAACGTTAACAAAACCGTTTAAAGCCAAATTATTGCTTTTCAAATTATTTAGTTCTAAATTTTATATATTTATATGGAATAAATAAAGAAAACGTCTCTCCAAATGTTTCTATTTTAAAGCACATAAAATCTAAAATTTATTGATATAGTTTTGAAAGGCAATGATTTAGCTTTCCAACGATTGTCGTAACGTTAACTGAGGTGAAAATTCTGAGCAGTTATAATGTTTTTGTAAACAGCATGAAAAAAAAAAAATCTCATAGTCTCTCCATCAAGCTCAAAAATTTATATATATTTTTTAAAACGAATTCGTATTTAACAGTTTTAAAGGACAATTTAAGTTTAAAAACCAATCTGAATCGTTTTTTTTTTTTTTTTTCATTTCAAATATTTACTTAGCCTACTTTATTAAAAGCGTCTTTTGGTTTTTGTAATTTATTATACGAATTCGTTCAATGCCCTTTGCAATATATCTTTCTTATTTTGCACACTAACAAATATATATATACAAAAACTTAGAAATCCATAGAGAGCATAATCCTAAAACAGTAATATAAAAAAATAATAAAATTTGATGGAATAAATTAGTTCAGCTCCTTGGGCGCATTGACAATAACCTTCGGCTATTGGTCTAATATTTTTCTATCTAACATCACCAAAAAAAATCAGTGATCCCACGTATGTAATCTCCCTTTGTAGGATTACCTTAATAAACCGACCCAAGTTCACGCACCATCCTTATTCGGTAATTAAAGAAATGTTTTTAAATTTTTACTTGTTCATTGATAAATATTACAATCTGTCCCAATTAAGTGTACTTATAATAGAGTTCAGAGAGCTCATTAACACCATATTTACAGAATCATAAATAAATAAGGTAATGACAAAATAATATAGAGCGAAATAAGAACAAAATGAAATATCATAATGAGGGAAGAAAAAATAATAATAATAATTATAAAATATAAATAAATAAAATTTGTGTAAAATAGAATGTTCTTTAAAAAAATAAAATAAACATCTTAGACGCAGGAATACCTATTTACACTATTTACAATCAGCTAGGAGAACTCCAAACCATACTTGTCTCTCCAGATTTCAAGGGAAAAGGGAGGCTTCAGGAGCAGTCTGAGTAAGGGCGCTACAGCCACAGACATTCATGACTTGATTGGAGAATCTGGCCATTGTCATTATATTACATATATAATCTATTATATGCACGTTACAAAAGGTCACGAGGTCAGTTTTAACCTGCGAGGAAGATTGTAGGGATGGGTGGTGCTAGATAGGGACTGTGCTAGATAGGGATTTGGGTGATGAGTAAAGTTCTGATAAAATTTGTCTGGGATAAGATCAAGAATAAATGGAATATTTAGATCATTATGCATGGTTTTATTGATTACCTAGAAGGGACGATCAAATTTTGTACGGAGGAGTTTAGACGAGAAGAATTGAATGCGTTTGAAGTTAGAAAAACAGAAATTACGACGAAGAGTGATGGTAATATGTTTACATTTGGATTCATTGAATTTGATGCGCAATATCTTGCACCAGTGTTCAATCAGGGAGAGGTACCTTTACAGGTTTATGGACAATATAAGAAATTAAAAAAGCAGTGTGTGCTAGTTTTCTGCTGTATTGTTTTGTTACGCAGCCAAGTGAAACACTGCACCATTGCGCACGGGTAGGGTGGGCGGTCCAGTGCAACATTCAATTGAAATGAGATCGCTCATCTCATCTGTGTGTTTTGCAATGAAGATTGTAGTGCAAATTTTATTTTGTTAATTACTACGTTCACTAAGAATAAAAGCAAAACTATTGAATTATTTCATACCCGGATCATCAGGTGTATAATGAAACTTAATGATTTAAGAGTTTAGATTTGTAAATTGAATAGAGTGGTCGAAGTCACCTGGTCGTTGGTGGTGAGCACAACGGTGTTGGTCGACTCTGTCTCCAGAGGTTCCTCCTCGGCGGGGGCAGTGCCATAGTCTTGACCGCTCTCCTCGACGCTGGCGGCGGCTAGGCCTTGGGGGGTGGAAGGTTGCGGGGGGGCGGCGGTCGGGGCCACTGTGGGGGCGGCTGCCACGATAGCCGGTGCCGGGGCGGCAACCTCTTCGTCGTCATCGTCGTCGTCGTCGTCGTCATCGTCTGAAACACAATTTATTTTTGTATAATTTTGTTTTTAGGTAAAGCTGAAACTGATTCATTATTCATATTAGAAATCAAATATATTTATTTTCTTTAACTCATTGAAAATATTTTACTGTATAGTGAAATGTGCTACCTATAAATGTACTATCTATAAATAAATTGATTAAAATGACAATGACTTTAAAATGCAACTATCGGTTGAACTGTAATGAATATTATACATTAAAAGATCTCATAGGCATCTATTTTTAACATATTTCTGAAAACTAGATTCGAATAGGTTACAAATTATTTGAATTATGTTGGTATAGAGTTTTTCCAATCTGCTTCATTTAGTCTACTAAAGTCATATTTGTACCCCGGCATGTTATTTTTAGTGACTTAAATTACTTCCAAAATTCGTAAAGAAGTTATGCCGTTGTTTGAGTTTTTTGGGAAAAAATAATTATATATATATATACTTAGGCGAAACAAGACATTGAAAGAACATCGATAAAGAACTAATAAAATAAAAAAATAGTATAAATGATAATACTTCAACCGATAAAATTAATAACTCCCAGAAGATTAACCTACCGCAGCATAATCGTAGATTATTGATAGGAAACATAGAGACAGGGCTGTATGGAACAGGAAAATTATCTAACTAAAAAAACGTAATACACTAAATTGGCTGTTAAACTAAACGAAGAAGAATTTAGAAAATTCAAAATCCACGTTACTGAAAATGTTATAAATATAGATGAATCGTTATCTAGAACCACTATATAAAGTATATCGAGTTCAAATATTATAATTATCCACTTTTTAATGAATTCGAAACCTAATTAAGATCGGTCAGAGCAGAATCATAAATATTCGGTGTGTACCTCTTCGAAACGTTTAATACGAATTCTGTTATCGTGAATCCCATGCATTGAAGCAAATCTAAATATTCTACTCTATAACCGTAAAAAATAAGTACTAAAATAATCAGCAAATGATCAAATACTGTTTACACTTCAATAACATTCAGTCATTAAGCGCATTGGAACTGCCGAATGATAAGGTGTATTGTTGCCCAAAATCTTTCTTGGTCTTGAACAATGCAAGACCAATGATTTCCAGAAGAGGCTTTCATGGCGCAAGTTGCGCCATCAAAATTTTTTATAGCGGCATATTTCGAAAGAGTTATGAATTTTCGAACTAAGGGACAAGGGAAAAAACATGGAACATGCCGCAGCATGTATAATTGTATATGATCTAAGATTTTTCTAATTCTATCTTAGCTTGCTCCGTTTTTAAGAAAAGGTGAGAAAAGGTAAAATATTTTGGGAGGAAGGAGGCGGTAGGTTTTTGTGCCATCAAGCTTGGTTCAGAGAGGGGATGGGCTGACCAAGACAGAGACCGCCTAATTGTTGCAAGACAAATACCAAGACTGGTAAAAACAAAAAAAAAACTAAGGTATGTGCTTTAGACCACACAATAGAAGTGAAAATATTAAAAAGGCGATATTAATAATCTGAAATAGAAATTATAAATAATAGCTCATTATAAAGAAGATGAAATTCTAAACATTTCCCTCGCTTACAGTATACAGGTTCGATTTTTAGTTTATGAGATATTTTAGTCCATATCTTCCATAAAACTCGTTATCATTTCATTTCCGAAACTATTTTTCCCATTTCACCTCTCTAGCCCGGCGTCGCGTTAAGATACAATTTTAAATAATACAGAGAGGATGGAATGCTGAACAATTCCATCGCTTACAGTATGCAGGCCCGATTTTAATTTTCTCAGATATTTTAATCCATGTGCAAAAACAATTCAATTAGTCGACTCCAGCTGATTCTGCCCGAGCTTTACATATCGGAGATCTTAAGGCTCAATTTAATTCACTCTCCGAAAAAAAAGTGCAAAACGTGCCTAAAGAAGTTTTCACTTAAAAAAAAAAATTAAAAAAAAAAAGAAATTTTGAAAATAATAATTAACGCACTGATACTAGACAATTTCAATTATATACATATGTAAAGATTTCTTGGTATGTAAGTGATGTATATGTAATGGAATTGGTAGAACCAATACACTTTTACATTTAACTCTTCCATTTTTTCATTCGGGTTTTAGTTAGGTTTCCCCATTCTAAAAATGATAGTAATATCTCTATCGTAGTATATAGTGGTAACTATTTTCAAGAAGGTTATCACATTTTCGACAAAACTATAAAAAGTAGTCTAAATCGGATCAGTTTTAGCAACGTTACAGTGTATTGAAATTTATACACGGATGATAATAATTGTTTACATGCCCGTTTACATTGCTTTAGTTGAGCAAAAAAATCGTACCCTAATGATTTCTCTGATCGATTATCAGGAAAATTGGTCTAATTCAATTGTATTATTTTTAATGAACGTGATTATAATTGAAAAACACCAGATTATTCATTTAAATAATTGGTGACATTGTATAGATTGTCTTTGTTCTACAACTCTTCCGTTCCAAGATGGTTTCCCGCCAATCACTATCTTTCTTGGCAATGCCTTTAATGTACTGTCAAGTTAATTTTATTAATTTGGTTGGATTTTATTAAGTTTATATCGATAAAACATCTAAATGTACTTATTCGGTAGCGTTTTTCTAAAATCTAAAGTAACATGTCTACTAAATAGCAATAATCTAGTAGGTAACTGCCATACTCTACATTATTAACATTTAGGCAATACTAATATTATAATATATATTATATTATAACGGATCGGAGACAAAAATAAAAAATCTGGTGCGCGTAACACACAATTTTTACTTATCGCTCTACTTGTAATAGAAAATATTTTCTGGCAATCTTGGGCTGTCATAAAATTTTTGAAGTGCATTTCAAACGGAACTAAAGCTAGAAGCTTACATATAACAAATCATTAAGATCATTAAAATTACAAAAAGACTATTTATTACATCGTCGGTAGGCAATTATAATCTGGTGTGCGCAACACACAACTTCCACATACCGCTTAAGTTTGAATAGAAATTGTTTTCTGGCCATATTGGGCTATTATAAAATTTTTAATTGCATTTGTAACTGAGCTAAGACTAAAGCTAAAAGATAACCTCTAAAAAATCATAAACACCATTAAAATAAGAAAAGTTGTATTTATTATATCATCGGTTGATTATGGATTGTACGATCCGTTGATTATGGATTTTACAACTATTAGTTATTAAACTCTTATTTTCCAATCCATAGTTCACTAAAACGGAATTAAGAGACTTGCATTGTCTGTCATATACAAACCAAAAGTTGTCACGCTAATTGTAAGAAGATACTGTTTACAGAATATCACAAAAGGAAATTTCATCAAACTATTCACTTATTTAATTTTCTAAAAGGTTAAATGATGATTTTTCGGAATAAATGGACGATAGATTCCTAAATATTTAAATATAATATCAGATCTAGAGTTATTAAACTACAGTAAATATATTTAAGGTAATAAACGTATCTATGAAATATTTTTATATTTCACTTCTTCTGTCACACAAGTACAATGAAATAGTAGTGGACACTATTGGAATATCAGAAAGGGAAGACGTTTAAAATACTATTTCATTGTACCTGTGTGAAAGAAAAAATGAAATATAGAAATATTTCATGAATATGTTTTTAACCTTCAATACATTTACTGTAGATTAATAACTCTAGATATGATATTATATTTAAATAATTATATATCTATTTTTATTTTGGTTTCCCCTTCCTTGCCTATTAGGCTCCAGGGATTTATATCATGTTTGTCATATAGCTATCTTAAATAAGTAATATCAGTTTCGTACGACTTTTCGTTTTTGATCTTGACTGTTCACATGCACAGGGACCATTTTGCAGGACTTGGTTATTTGGACTCAGGGGGACCTCAAAACGTGTATTTCTGTTTAAATCTCAGATTCGAAAATTTTCACGATCGCAATACTTTTCCTCACTGTATATTACATATATATAGTAAGACGCGGCGGGGTGACCGAGAGGGCTACAGCGTAAGGACAATACCATACGTTGCACGGCAACCTGATTACCGAGATTTGAGATAAACAGATAATTAAGAGGTCAAATCCCCGTGTCCGGAGGAAGTGAAAGTGAACATATGAATAACTACGATTCAATTGAGAATCAACTGTATTCCTTCTTACAGTAACCTCATTAGGAAGTTCGGAAAGTTTTGGTTTCCCAATTCCTAATGTTGGGCACAAAGAAGGTTACGATGCAGTGGATCCCAACACGAAAGAAACATATCTTAATCAAAATCTAACCAGAATACTCTGCTTATGTCAGTTTACTTCTCAGACTTTTCCGTCTGAAAAGTAAGTATAATTTGACTTAAGATCTACATCTAGAATATATCTAGAAGAAAAGGAGACCAAGCCTCAAGAACGGGGTTGACTCAGATTCTGGGATCGTGGAAAGCTGTCTTTACATTTTTACGCCCCTGAAATTAATAGACGACTGATAAGTTCTTATCTAGAAATTTCTCATTTCTAACTACAGTTCAGGTTCTATTAAAACAGTTCATCAGCAATGGATGGAAACGCAAAGGAATATCTTAATAGGTATAACTCGCAAACATAACAACTGCAATCGCGCAGAATCATCGAAGTTCTTTTATGTGTTAAATTTAAAACTGTAAGAATAGAGAATTATCTTAAACCTAAATTAACAATTACATTATCATTTGGTAAATAATGTAAGGACCAATGTTCCTGTCTGGATGTATAGGAATTATTTCATATGTTTTATTCTTAACAAATCAAAAAAGAAAAATGTATATAAAGAAAAATAGCACAAAACTGATGAAAATACCTAGCGAAATTAAAAAAAAAAATTATAGTACAAAATTGTAAAATAGATTATAAAAGCGCTTATGATTTTGTATTTTAAATCTACAACCCAAGATAGTATAGATCTGTAGATAATGGCTTCTCATAAATAAGGGGGAAATTCTCCAAATTTCCGAGCTAAAGCTATGAAGCATTGATGAGCCATTCTAAGTGTTTCTGTGCTCATTCGCGTAATTATGGATTCGCATTGAAGATTAGAACAGGTAAAACTATTGATAAGCGTATTGACCAACTCTTTTCATCTGGCCCCATGCAATAAATCAATCATCCTTTTTTAAACAAAAGAGAATATATATTCCCAACACGGTCATGTCATCGCCGCGGTTGGATGAACGTTGTTAGCTAAAATTGTTGGAATCGAGGAGTGGGTTCGGTCATTGTATGAACCTTTTGAGTAGCAATAACACACTCAGATCTAATCACTCGAGAGAGAGAGAGAGATCATACTATAGTGGATCCTGAAAATAGACTAATAGATTGCGTAGCACCTTTTACCACGTGTCCTTTTATTTATTTTCCGTAGTGTAACAAAAAAGTTGGAATGATGAGAAACTCACATCGCTCAAAACCATTCAGGGTCATAACTGAACATTAACTGAAAGATCTGCGTTTTACATGAGTGAGTAAATCAGCCACCCCCTGGCTGATTAATCCTCTACCCTCTCTCCTGACCAGAAAAAAAATTACGCTGACGAGGAAGCTGAGCGTGCTAAGCGTCGGCCAAACTGCACCTATTCTTGCTTAATACTATTCAACTAAATCAAAATCAAGACATGAACCGTTGCAGTGAATATAATCATGAGTATGAGATTGGAAGAATAGTAGTCGAGCTTCAAGTGGGACAATGGAACCTGGTAATTGTAATTTAGAACAACACTTATTCTTGAGATCGCTGAACGTCTAAGAATCAATATCAATATACTTGAATGCAACTTTCTTTTTTTTTTTCTGATCCCTCTGAAAAAAAAACCATGAGATAAGTGACATATTCGGATGATCTCTCCTTCCCTCTCTGTGCGATTCCTCGTCCAACCCAATGGATGTAAATTAAAATCACAAGATTGACACCTTGGCACTTGAAAAAATCCACAGGTTGTACCCAGCTTACCAATGCGTTTGGGTGTTCATCGATGGTTAGTATACATATACACTACCCATTCCGACTAAGAAATAATAGCGTTTAGTTAAAGAACTAATCAAACTCAGCCACGGGCGGATCTACGGGGGGGCTTTCGGGCTGAAGCCCCCCCCTCCCCAAAATGGTAAAACATAACCAGGTTTTATGGAAAAAAATAATTAAAAAATACCTCTTAAAGTATTATTGTTGGTGTAATTACATTTAAAAGGTCTTAAGGAATCACTTAAACACCATTTCATATAGGTAGTTATTTTCTTTCTGTTTTTCCGAAGTAAATATCGTTATTTTTATGAAAAAAAAAGCTTCCGGGCTGAAGCCCCCCCAAAATTAAATTCTGGATCCGCTAGTGAACTCAGCACTAGCCAATCCAAATATTGCTCAACTTTGACTCCCAACCTGCTTTTATAGAAGCAAACCGAGAGACGGTTTACGAATGGATCTCTCTGCACGATGGTCTACGTGAAAATGAAAAACCTGACTGACTAGCGATATTAGGTTGTTCCTAGCCGAAACCAGATATTCGACTAAATTTGTATACAGATGTATAAGGAGAAAAGGCCAATAGAAACACTTGAATCATCTAAATGTTTAAATATATGAAAATCGTTGGGCAATATGTTAAGAGACTTCTCTCAAGTCTGGCAAGGAGAATATCTAAAGCAAATATGAAGTACATACGATTTTTTTTTTGTTCTTTTCTATCTTGCATTTTAGCCTATACGGGATTTTCCCGGGTAGGGGGCGAGGGCGGGAATTTAAAATTCCCTCCGGCACCGGGACGCCAACTCATACTTTTTTTAATATCTCAAAACGTCATATATCTGGTTGCAGGGCAACCAGATATATGACGGAAGCCTTTCAAGATAGATCACATAGAGAAGCTAGCCAGTAAATTTGACGGCGAAAACAGAGATTTTTTTTCTTTTTAAGTGCAAACGTCGTTAACAGAATGTATTGCAGACTGTCATAATTGTTATTTTTAATATTTGCTGCTCTTACACCAGTTATTTTATTGGTGAAATTAATTGAGAAGATTTTAGAATACACAGACGTTTTAAACTTGATACCGTAACACTGGGTTATCAAGTAACGAAATAGCAGATAAATTAGCAAAATAAAGTCCCAGGAAATATAAGCCAATATCTTTGTTGGCTGCAAAAGTTTAATAAAATAATCTGTCCTGAGATAGTCGGAACAGAAATGGTAGTTATTAAGGTTAAATACTTGACAAGAGGACGATTAGCAACAGACCTATCAAATAATGATGCCATCATAATTTTTCGAATATGAGACTTAATATTCCTATCTCCATAGCCCCATCCACCATTTCGGATTTGGAGAATCAGAAAGTGTTCTCATAGATTCTTACTGAGTCAACAAGAATCTGTGAGAACACTGAATCAAGCGATATGTCCTAGATTATGAGAAATTGAAAACGAAGCTAAGCCTGATAGTGAATTACTTATTTTGAATTACATACACAAGCTTCGCATGACTGAAACAGCTTAAGACGAGCAATGAATAGATTAAAAAAAATTAATAATTTTTAATTATTAATATCAAAATTGGTTGATTTACATCTATCGGAGATTAGAATTCATGTTTTATTTCAATAACATTCATTTAAGTTCTAGTTCAAATTCCAGGACTGAAATCAGGATTCGTCAATTCTTCATGAAATTATTGTGCTTCTCTTAGACTTTCCTTAGCAAAAATGCTTTGGTACTAAGAGCTGTAAAAGGTGTCTATACTAACATACAGTTGCGAACAGATAACTGTTAAACCGTTAACTGCCGGTTAACTAATATCCTTATTCCGGGTAAGAACTTGTGATTTTTGACCTATTTCCTCGAAAATAAAATATTCTTCACTGTATTGACGGTCAGTGGAAGATAGGAGAAGTGCATTTTAAATTCATTATATACATTTTTTTCTTGCTACATTTGGGCATTATTTTGTCAAAACATTTGTCTCTACACTAACTCTTCCAAATTTAGATATATATTTGAAAGTTTATATGTTAATAGAGTTGATGTTAAAGACGTCTATTTTCGGGAGTCTCGTTTTTTTTTCTCCCAATCATGCTATTATTTTCAGGGTGTTAAAAGGTTTTAAGCACCTCTGCAGTTACTTGAATTTAGTAGGAGTTTGAATATTTTAATGTCAATTTCATTTAATTAGAACTTTTCATTTATTAATTTTTAGTAAATTCTATTTATTAATTTTCGGTAAATTCTATTTATTCAATAATTAAAAGGAAGACAAATAACTAAACATAACAAACATTTATTCGACCCAAAAGCCAGATTCCAAAAGGAAAATTCAACTAAATATTCAACTAATATTACTAATAATTTTGGAAAAAATATATCTATTTATTATTTGGCCATTATATTTTTCGGTGTGTTGCCCAAAATCAGTCTTTTGTTGCAAAACCAAGAACAGGATTGATAAAAAAAATCGTTTTTCTGAATAAAAATTATAAAATTGTTGCTGAGACTTGACAATTTTAGGTAGTATATGTAAAGAATTGGTATAATCAATATACTTTTGCAATTAACTCTTCCAATTTTTCATTCAGGGCTTGTTTAAGTTTCCCCTATCTGAAAACATACAGTAACATCTCTAAAGTAATACGCTAATAGGATACTGCAAGACTGTTGCGAGACTTTTGCTCAAGAATAATACCAAGACCAACACTCAGTGCGTAAGACCAAAACTCATCTTGGTCTCGCATTTGGGCACTACATGTAGGTATTCATTAATTTATTTGGTTTCATCGGATATGGTATTTACTATGTAATATTGCTCCGAATGCTTTTAAAATTGTGTTCGTTATTCATAACATCAAGGAAAGTGCAAGAGCTTTTATCGTATGTGTAAAGTAATCTTCAGTTTATTATACATACATATAGACGTATGATGTTAAGTTGCGTTATGACATTTCATAAACTATGGGAAATACAAATATCTGAATGGTTGTTTCCCAATGATGGTGGTTTTGTTTCTTGTTTTGGATATTTTCCACCTACTGTAGGGTAACAAGAAAAATGTAAAAAAAAGTTCGGCTTAGCGCCGATGTCGCTGTTAGTTAACATAGATGATTTTGTTTCTCATAGTTTTTGAAATGTCGAAATTAACATTATCAATTTGAATAATAAGAGTGCTTAATTTGTTGAGTGTCAATATATTATTTACTAGGCATTGATCTGAATGTGTTTTCATAAGTTGGAGGCTTTATAATGCGTAGGTATAAAAAATTTCGTAATCATAATATCAAAGTAATAGCAAGATTTTTTGTGTATTCTCGGATGTTTAAAACAACATAAAAGGCGACAAAGGTTTGTTTTTAATTAACAACCGACAAAGGTTTTAATTAATTTTGGATTAAAGTACTGATGTAAAACGTATGGCAAGTAATAAGCCACATCGGCAATGAAGGCAGTTAGAATATTCAAATAAAGTCTTTATTGACCTTAGCAAGAGACCTAGATTGGAACGGAAGCTGAGTGAAGGAAGAAAGTCGATTTCTATCAGAGAGAGAGAGAGAGGTCAAGGTGGTAGAAAAAAGGTGGACGGGCGATTATGGAGTGGAGTGGAAAGTAGTACCTCTTCTCTGACCCAGTTTGTCGACTTCTTTTTTCTCTCTAGGATTGTGTGGAGTGGAGGGATAAGGAATGGACCAAAGTGTGTTTAAGGTTTCAAAAAATATTCTCAAACTCTGATTTGACACATTATATCGTTTATTTTACAACACATTCATACATCAGATCGACCATTATTTGCTCGATCTTCTAGAACTTATAAAGAATAAAAAAGAATCAATAAATTACAACTCAGACAAAATAAATTACTTATCACACACTTTTAAATTAAATTTCTGACATTTACATCATTATTTTGATATTTATGATTTTTTTTTTTTTGTTACATTATCATTTGTACTCCATTTGAAAATATTAAATGAAACCTTAAGTCTTTGGTTATTTCATCTTAAACAACTAAGACAATAAATTAAATAAATATTTCTCCTTTCTCCTCGCTGGGGTTTTCACGCTAGAAAAACAAAAACAAATAATTAATTAAGGTAGTATTGACAGGCTAGAACATTTTTTAATCACTTAATGAAAGGGTTAAACTTCATTGTTTGTTTCATCATTCAAGTTTATTAGTACTATTCTAAATTAATGAATATTCATTTTTACAATACTTGCTCAAAAGAACCAGCAGAATAGCACTTTTAATAATCTAAACTTCTGAGAAAAAAATCTTTTTTTTTAATACAAAGAGGATATTTTAATTTTTCACGAGGGATTGTAGGATGATGCCGTAAATGAAAGTATTGTCTGGATGACCTGGGTTTGGGTTTTGACGAGCGAGTGTGGTGTCGATTGTTACTGGTATCGGCATAGAATCTTGGAGCTATAGCAAAGCCCCATTTTAAACCGGGTTCGTTCAGTGTAAGAAGATAGAGATACAGAATCCTATATATACAACATACAATAGTGATCTATAATCAGTACCAGCCTTAAACATGTGGAACCCGCGAGCAATGGGGTCATTTTTATCCGAAAAAGTTTATTTATTATTCGTTTAGTTAACGTTTTAAAAAAGCTAATTTATTTTATTAAAGTTTTAAGTTCTATTTACAAATTCGAATATTTTTTGTTTTGTTTTTTACACATCTTTTTATATTAATATACATTTGTATATATATATATATATATATATATATATATATATATATATATATATATATATATATATACATATAAGTTTAGCCACTTAACCCTGAAACATCCTTTATGTGTGTGTATATATATATACACGATGTTTCAAGGTTAAGTATCCAAACTGCAAAAATGAACTAAGGACCTCAAAACAAGAAATTAATTTCCTCTGAGGAGATGCCCGCAAACTTTTTTTTTTTTAGGAGATATTCACACCTTAAGATTTTCGTTTTATGAATTATTTACGTTATACGAAATAAATAAAACCTATCTATTTGTTATAACTACTTTATTAATTAAATGTAAACATTAAAATTCATATTAAATGTTGTTCAAAGTGATTTCCTCGAGCATTCAGACCGGCTCGGCATCTTTCTTCAACAGCAGCAATGACAGAACGGCACTGGATATGTGTTATTGTATCACAAGATTCAACTATCCTTCCTCGTAAGGAATTAAGGTCATTGAACGGATTTTCCCATATTTCATATCCCAATCAATAGATTGGCCGTGCACGCTCTCCAGACCTGGCACCACTGGATTTTTTTGTTTGGGATGACATTAAACAAAAAGTCTATGCAAGTACGGTGAATAACTAATTGTTCATTTCCTACTCAATATAAACTGATTGCTAATGATACAACTTATGCGGCGCCACGTCCCCTTGTTGAGAATAATCCTCCTCCGAAAGGCTCCGCCAGTTGGCACAATCAATTGCTGCCACTTACCAGCTTCGGGCTCCAAGGACCCATCCATCTGCCAAGACAGTCTTCCCAGCAAACCTTTGGCCGACTGACCCCTCTCTTACCATGGAATTTATCCATTGCTAATATTTTTAAAAAACAGCTAATTATAAAAAAAAAAACAATTCTCTGAATAGTTAGATATGATAGGTATAAGGTCCACACATTAACTGAGGATTCGAACTCATTATTTGTAATGAATCTTCATGATTCCATCAGGTGTTACAATATTTAAATCGATAAGTACTAATTTACTTACCTACCATGTTTTTTTTTTTTTTTTTTTTTTTTTTGTGATCTTCAGAATTAGGTTTTGAATTAAATGATTTGTAATATTTTAGTTTTTAGTTTTTTTTTAAATATTCATAGATACGCTACATCTATATTTACATTTGCCCAGAATCTAAGAGGTTTCTGTAGCTGATCTTATTTTGAATGCATCCCAAAATGCAGTACGGTGATCTTAAATTTTGTTCCTTAAATTTCATTAACTCATCGAATATTCAATTAGCACTGGTACTCTTTTATTGGTAATATTGTAAAATTGGTAAGTGTTAAAATAATCAAATTTGTAAGAGTTTCGTTTTAACATTCATATTTAAACTGTTGTGTGAAAAGTATAATTAGAATTATGAAATGTGTTAGTCCAATGTGTATCTTCAGAGAAATGTGTGTACAGTAGTTTTTACTTTAAAACCGAGTAGTAGGTGGGTGCTGTGTAAATTTGTCGACTTTTTTTTCCTGTACAGGATTCCTGAAATATGGTTGAGCTTAAGAATTTGTGAGAAATTTTTTTCATTGATACAACTCTGAACATGTATTACTTTGGGAGTTAGTTTTACAACGATCTAATAATAAATTTAAATATAAATTGTCACTACACGAAGAAGGTCACTACTACAATTTAAGCAAACTAACAGCGTTTACTGATTCGACTGGATCTAACTATTTTATTTCTTCATATGTAAATTATTAAAAATTTTGATGATTTATAAGTCACCTTTTATATTGGAATTCTAAATGTAATTACAGAAAACCGAGAATATGCAAAGTTATCAGTTCTAGCCTGCTATCTACTAGAAGAATTGTCGGTTAGCTTACCTCCAAGTATATCATCGAAGAACCTCTCGAAATAATCCTCATCATCATCGTCGTCATCATCGTCATCAGCAGCATCATCATCGTCGTCGTCATCATCATCATCGCCTAGGTCGAGGTCAACGTCATCATCATCGTCGTCATCGTCGTCGTCTTCTTCCTCCTGCGGGGCGGCAGCCACCGGTTGGGCGGGGTCGGCGCTCTGCCTGGAGGCTCGATCTACGGGAGGCGGTTCTGGAGCCGAGCTTGGAACTGGAGTCGCAAGGCTAACCGTCAACCAGAGGCAGCATCCCACGACCAGAAGCCACGCTCTCATCTCTGATCTACCAACATCAACAACATGAGAGCGAAAACTATTATAAGGTTAACATTTCGCAAATCAGACATCATAATTGAAAAATGCCAATCACATATATGCAGACCGTATAAAACACATCTTATAACAGCAGTAAAAAAAAAAAAAAAAAAATGACACAATGACTACAGATAATACGTCACTCCAAGACAACATAACTAAAAAAAAAAAATCATATCCAAGCGTGTAGGTAAATGTCTCTTGGAGTCATCAACTATCTCTTATAACTTTTAGTTGTTTAGATTTACTGAATCTTCATAACTGCCATACAAAGCCACAAAACTATGTTTTTATCCGGATTTAAAGAAGGTCTGAGGATTATTATGTTTATCTTGAAAAAATTTTACACAACTCTCCAGCCCACTCCCCTAAATTTAAAAATAATTTGGAATCACACATATTTTAGATATTATAAACCAACCCGTCAAAACGAAAAAAAAAAAATGCCTCATCGCCTAATCCACCTTTCTCTCTCATCAACAAAAAATTTATAAGAAACCCAACCACACGGCATTGCACCTTAGAGTTCGATCAAAATACTTCTTTTGATCCTTAATGATCCTCAACTAACTTAATTATACACATAATGTAATATATAAATAAATTTTAACCAAGCAATTCTAGATGAGTTTTAAAAAAATATATTTTTAAATTTTAATATAACATTACATTGCTCGTGGTCTAAAATATTAGGTAAATTTAGAAGTAAGTTACTTTCTATAAAATACATAAATATAGATTTTCAAATTAAATTGTTTATGATTAGAAATTCTCTAAATCTTCATTTAGGATCGAAAAATGTTGAATAACCACTCGAGAGTTATAGTTTATAGTTTTTAAATATGTTTTTTAATGAGAAACAAATATAACAATTGAGGGAATCATCAAAATATTTATAATCAGAATTTTAATCTATAACTCCTAGTTAAACTATTATACTTCCACAGATCGTTTTATTTGGCCAATCAATTAAAGCCGTTACAAAAGCAATGTTACTTAAAAAAAATAAAATTTTACGAATTTAGAATTATTGCCTAAATAATGCAAATAGTTTCGAATTTGCTCGTGCTTATCAATGTAATTTTTCACTGATTTAATGGAGAGTATTTCATTGGGCAATAAAAAAAATATGTAGATATTATAATCCATAACTTTCGAACTTCCTACGACTCATTACTACTTTCCAATGACGCTTTTACTTTACTATCAAAAACTTTAATTTTACACACACTCATATATATATATATATATATATATATATATATATATATATATATTATATATATATATATATATATATATATATATATAACTCACAGATGTTGTACATCCAAATTTTATAATTTTAAATAAAAAATGTCTACCAAGAAACTCAGTATAATTTCCTCACTATTTTATTAAGTACAACATATGCATAAGTAGAACATACACATACACTTCTTCGAGATTATAGTTTCAGTTAAATGTGAATAGAATAATCCAATAAAAACACATCTAAAAAATTAGATGTAGTTTAAAAAATATCTAACGTATCATTGTCATACGTTAACAGTACCTCATTTCACAAAGAATTTATTTTTTACAATTGCATTAATTTTAATCGTTGAATGAAAATGTATGCTAAACCATTGGTAAATTATTTCCGAAATTCTCTCTAACTTTGGGACAAATTGAATGAGTCTTTTTTTTTTTTTATGTATAAGCGTGTCATGCATCCGGAAGAAGTTGATGGATTCTGGATAGAACCGACATGGGACCATATAGGCACCACCCGTACAATGCAGAAAATTGAGGTAACACACACGTCACATAAATTTGACTAAAGACAGAAACAGAATCAAATTTGCTTTTATATGTCCATGTGGGTATTTTCGATTCTGAGTACAATTTTTTTTTTTTTGCCTTCCGCACGAGTTCAAATCTTATCTACCTTCGGTAGTGAGGAAGCATAGCAATCAAGGTTTTACGACATTCTATTATTTTTTGTATTCTAATTATCTTTATTTATCTATATACATATTCAGTATTTGATATATGGGTATAAGTATTTGATGTCAACTTAAAACATTAAGGCAGACCTAGATTAAATATGTTCTTACAGTTTCTGAGTTTTAGTTAAATTTTTACTTAAATCTGTATATCGCAACTTTGACAAATCACTTAAATTAGATGAAACATTTTAAATTTAGATTCTAATAATTTAAGAAGAAGATAGCACATATATATTGGCGGAAGGAAATTATTCTCGCTAATAAATTGTTTGGTATGTAGATTCATTTTTTGTAGATTCCTAGGTTAAAAAAGAAAATTAAATGGATAGCATAAACTTTACAAGGAAGTTTCACCCGTTAAATTCGAAAAACCAACTAATAAAAACTTAATTAAATCGTTTTGTTTTAAAAGTCTCTTTGACTAATTTCTTTGAAAGTCTAAAATCCATAAAACAAATTAAAAATACTTTTTCAATCTGCAACAGGAGGAAACCGACATAAGGCAGCATTGCACAAAATACGCTCTAATACCAGATCACAGTGATTCTTTACAATTTCTCGGAATTTAATTTTAACGTCATGGAATTGTTTTTTATCATTTTATTTCTGATTCTTGCATTATATGTTTTTTTTTTTAAATTTCTGTATTTATTCAAAAGTCTTAACTTAACCCACATTGTATTCTATCTCATTCTTTATTCAAACGAGAATTATTTATATTTCTTTTAAACTAATTTTAATTAATATTTTTCTTTCTATTTTATATCTCGATGTTACGTTAATCGCGCAAAAAATATCATCGCAAGAATTCTTCGTCCAGTTAATTGATAATTGATTATTTGTTAACTAGTTCTGTTGATTGATAGTCAGTTTTTTTTTTTTTCTGTTTCGCAGGTGATGGTTTAAATACAAAGGTTAAGATATACAAACATATACATACCGGTAAATAAACACAGGAAAATACCGAAGAGACTATAGGTAAGACTGAAGACACAGAGAGAGGTTGATGCGAACGCGGACTAGAGGCGGTGGAGAGAGGGAGTGAGAATATATAGTTGACACCCCCTCCTCTATACCACCATACAACTCTCCGCCTCCATTCACCTTCTTCATTTTACTTTCCAAGTCCTTTTCTACGGATGATAACTGTTATCAGCTCTGGTCACTACTCCCGGTTGTCATCCGTTAATACATGACAACTGCTTCAAGTATATCTTGGGACCAAAAACATACATTTGGGTTTTTCATTAAATCCGTGTTTTGCACTAGTAAAACGATGTTTTATTTATTTTTATTTTGTTTGCTTTAACTAACCGTATCATGATTATGTTGTACAATTTAAAGAATATTTTAAATTCCTCGTCAATATATTCTGTATTTGAAAGGAACCCTTAAGTTTAAAGAGAATCCCAATCAGTTTTATTGACGTATTAATTCAAAATCAAATCCACTGATTACTTAGATTATTTACAATAAAAGTTAAATATTATAATTATATTACTATTCAAAATAGGAAAATTTAGTGGGTCATTTGATCACAATTCCCATATTTAAAAATTGTAAATAATCATTTAAGACACACCCTCTTTAATAACTTTTTAGTTGACAAAATAAACTTTGAGAGTCATTGTCCAGATAAATATGGTTAGTTGACTACTGTCTGGTCACAAAGACGGGATGTCTGAGCACGTTGGGAGATGGGTCCCAGAGTACCCAGTTCAGAACGTGTGTTGTGTGTTCGAAAAGTGTGTGAAATCGATTCCCATCTGAGTCTGCTAGTTTTCATTCCTTGGCGGCCCCGGGAAATGGATCTTGACATTCTGAGTGTGGCAAGTAAGCGGCGGCAACATTCCTTATTGATGGCTGTCAAACTTTAGCAAAAAGGACAACGAGAGGGCACACTTATCGGTCTAGTTCCCTCCATCACTTGGTGGTACCAGTACTTTCTCCAAAAAATCAGGCACGATGAAGTGGCCAGACTTGTAATATCAATAATTTGTTGCATAGGCTAAAAAAAAAAAAAAAAAAAAAACCTGACAATTTTAGCAATAGACGATGAATCAAAGATGAATGATAGTTTTAAAATTAAAGTTCCATAAAGCTAAAACATCGAAAATTTGGAGGTTTGGCCAAAAAAGTTGCCAACAATTATTTTTGTGCTTTTGTAATTTTTTTTTCAGATGGTTGTGATTCATTAATTTATGAAATGATATAAGAATTAAAGTAGTTTTTAGACACAAAAGGTATAATAATGAGATAATACCAAGAAATGATAAAACATTTTGAAAGCAAAATGTTCATAATTTTCTAAACAACATTTTTTTTTTGTTTTTTTTATTTAAAGATAGGCAAGTTTTGTAAATATTCAATACTACGTGGTACCGCCTGTCCGCCTAACGGCGGACCAACCCCTATTTTACAAATTATACAAGTGTTTATTTAATTGCATATGTGTTGAGCTCCTGTAAATCCCTACTCTCCTGATACAAAATAAAGATTTTACACCGGAAATTTGAACGGAAATTGATAGTTCGAAAAATAGTCATAGGAAAGCAGCACTACCAAGCCTAGAGGAGTGGGCTGAAAAGTGGAGCTCCTACTCTCCTAATATATATATATATATATATATATTTATATGTGGTATACCATAGTCAATATACTCATTCTTTATAGAGAAATATTACAATCTCTCACATTTAAGAACAGTAGTAATAATGACAGAATAGTAGCTAATTCACAGTCTATATACAATAAATAAAAATAGATTAACAGCAAAAGAATAATACTAAAAATAAATGTATATGAACTAAAAGAAATTAAACTAAACAAAAGGAAACTGAACTAATCAAAATAACTACTTAAATACACACGTGCAATATATACAATATATACAAAATTCATTCACTCAAGATCTCCGAGCCAAGACTTTCCCTCCACTCGTGGAAGGAAAGGCAGAACTGTAGGAGATCTCAGGGTCACTCATTCATTCGCATTAAGGATCAGTAGCAGCAGAGCATAGGCACTATAATCAAACATACATGGCTTTAGTGGAGAATCTGGCCATTGCCAGAACTCCAATATGTGCTTACAACAGGTCTTTGGGTCACTGCCGCTTCAATCTTCGAGGAGGATTATAGTGATGGGTAGGGCTTTTGATAGGGATTGTGCAAGATGATTCGGATGATATGCAAGGTTTGGATGGAATTTGGAATAATTTTTAGGAATATGGTTTAGGACAAATGGGATATTAAAGTCGTGGTGTAGGGTTTAGTTGGTTTGGACTGAAAGGATTGGATGGGTTTGATGTTTTGCTGGCCCCCACAGTTCTAGTCCGTAGGTCTATAGGTTTCAGTATTATCTTGTAAATTAGTAATTTATTTTCAATTGAAAGTTTAAATTTCCTGTTCAGTGGTCTGTATAGTTGGACGTATCGTCAGTTGAGTTCTTGTCTTCTGAGTCTAATCTGTGAGTTCCCTGTTAGTCTTTAGTCTAAAAAAAAAAAACGCCAAGATATCAGACTGTGTCTGAGAAAGGAAGCTGGATGGAATTAAAGTGCACTGGTGCACAGGAATTGCGTCGGAGCGTAAAGTTAATATGTAGGCACTTGGATCCATTTAATTTAATAGATTAATTTAGTTTAATAATTTATTACACTGGTGCTCAATCAGGGAGAGGTATCTTTGCAGATTTAAGGATGCTATTTCGGGAACAGAGTTAGATGATAAGATTGCGGTGTCATCTGCCAATGTTGCGAGGAAAGTAAAGGGATGGACAGGGTTGTCAGCGGTAAAGAGGATGTAAAGCACGGAACCCTAGACGCTGCCTTGGGGAACATCGGCTTTAACTGAATATAGGTCGGAAAATGCTGTTCCACAGGGTACTCGAATGGAGCGGTCAGAGAGGTAGAACCGAAGGATTTGGTATGAGGACTGAGGGAGTTCGATTTTAAGCTTGAAGTGCAGCTCGGGGTCCCATACCCGAACAAAAGCCTATATCAAGAAATGCGCCAGAACACTTTTTTTTGTTTTCTAGGGGGTGCTGATAAATTATCAACGGAGTCTTTGGTAAACAGCAGAGTTTTTTGAGCGAAAAGCAAACTGATGGGAAGGAAGATTTTGAGATTCTATAACGTGTTGGATTCGTTTTAAAAAGATTTTTTTAAACATTTTTGAAAGAATTGGGAGTAAACTTATTGGTTTTAGGATGTCAAGAATGTATCTAATTGAAATGTGTATCTTGCTCGGGTTTCAGAATTTGCTTGTTGTTTAGGGGAATTTCTGAGATTATTCATTTAAAACATGTCAAGGGTACAGAAGTACAACTGATATTTACTGTGTACATTTTATAAGTCTTGGATAATTCTTCTCGCAAATCATTCAACACTTTTTTAGGTTCCTGATTAGTGTCCAGGTCCCGCAGTCATATATTAGAACTGGCTTTATCATAGCCTTGTATCATATGTGTATATATATATATATATATTTGTCGAAGGGACCCTGAGACGTTCCCGTGTTTCCCACTACTTAGGGTGTGTATATAGCCCAGTTAGGGTGTATATATATACACACCTATATATATACACATATGATACAATGCTATGACTGCGAGACCTGGACACTAATCAGGAACCTAAAAAAGTGTTGAATGATTTGCGAGAAGAATCATCCAAGACTTGGTCTTGGTCTTGCAATGTTCACACCTGGTCTTGGTCTTGGTCTTGCAGTGTTCACACCTGGTCTTGGTCTTGCAGTGTTCACACCTGGTCTTGGTCTTGCACACTCAGCCTTGGTCTTGGTCTTGGTCTTGCAGCAAGAGTCTCACAGGTCTTGCAATTACCTATTAGGCTATCCTGTTCATTCTGTTCATAGATTTCGATATTAACAACCTCATATTTATAATAAATTGTTAATGTGAAATACTCATGAGTAGGTAAGAAGTGCACAGACATAGAGCACCTCATTGATGAACCTGAGAACAGGTGTGACAACTACCTGTTGCTTTCTCCAGCCGTCTCATCAATTGATGAATGAAATTCACTGGGTAGATTTTAATGTCAGTAACCATTACTTCATTCATAACTGAGTATTCCACACTATTTGGTCAATATTCATCTCCTATCAAATCAAGAAATTTGGGGATATTATTTGAAGATGGCAGTAAACTAACATTCCTTTTCGAACATCAGGACTGAAAAATATAAGATCACAAAAATGCGATGTATGTAATGTTTCCCATTGAACATTAGTTTTTGTACTTTGTTACTTTTAATTTAGATATTTTTATCCGTACAGAAACTGGCACTATAATAGATTCAATGTTATGAGAAATAGAGAGGTTATCACAAACCAGAGATGGGCAATTACTAATGTGAGTACTGAGTACCAAGTATTTTATTCAAATACTGAGCTTTTTTTAATGCTAAAGAATTTAATTACTACTTCAGTTGATGTCAAATAATTAACTGAAGTAGTGATTGAATTACCATTAGTGAGTAAAATACTTGGTACTCGATAGTCAGAGTAGCATTTGCCAATCTCTGTCACAAACTATGCTTCATTAATCTATGAAGTAAATTATTCACATATAGTTCTTCACTACACACAATTGTTGCTCCGAACTGAAAAAAAATCTACTTAGAATTTGTAAGGCAATGAAAATACAGCCTCGTCTGAAGAACATTTGCAACATAAACATTCATACATCATCAATGATCTACTGCACCCTCATTTCTACATCAATTTCTATACATTTGGTAGGTGCTCTAGCTCTCTTAAATATAAAATTATGCTTTTATGCTTATTTATTTATTATTTAATTTATTTCTTATCCAACTATACTGATATTTTGTAAAATTGCATCCACAAACAAAGCTGATGCTTCTTCATTTGACCAAACATGTCTGAAAACTAGACTTCCTTTGATAAATCATGTGAATTTAACATATTAAGATGGTGTTAATAGTTCTTTCACACTGTCATGTAGTTATAGCCATATAATAACCATAATAAAAATCTGATACCATTGAGAAATATTAGTTTTAGAAACTGAATCAACGTAATAAGAGCCAATAGCATTAACATAAAAATACAAACTTCATCTATAAGAAACGGACAAAGGAATTTTACATATTTAGGAATACATTAATCTTTTTGTTTAACACTTGCTAATTCGTTCAGCATTTTTGATTAATATATAATTAAGATTAAATTAGAAAATAAAATAGTCAAAATCAATTCACAAATAGAGAGAAAAAAAGTACAGCAGAAGAAACAACGAAACTCGCCATATATTATTAAAATGCCCACTATATGAGGTTTGCAGGTTACACTTAACCAAGGGGTGGAAAATCATAATGAGCTCGAAATATTGAAACCCGAAACTATGGTTTGATATGAGAATTATGGGTGATATGATAGAGCTGTATTTTTCTAGGCTAATCTTTTATATTTTAGAGAATTAGTTTGGTAATTTACATGTAATAAATTTACTTTGCGTAGCGTACAATATATAATAGATATTATTAGGTAATATGTTTTAATTTATACTTATTAAAAAAAAAAAGTATTTTTCATGTATTTTTTTATGATTTTTTATTGTTGATAATAGATTTTTATGTCCTGTTAATGCTGATGATTTGTGTTTTATTACACGATATTTATATTATTATGGAAGAAAGAAAAAAAAAGTGTATAGTATAATAATATTATATAGATATATACTCTATCTCCCTTTCCTGCCTTTCACTTTTTGTTTTGATAACATGAAAATATTACGCTTGTTATGCATGCATGTTAATATAACAAATTAATTTCTTTAAACATGCAAGCTTCTCTCTCCAGTGTCACTGGCTACTAATATCCACTTCCTCCAATTTCGTTGCCCAGAGTACTTGACTCGATATCGCGATATCTCAAATCGGCAAAATGTCATCATGTCATGAAGTTTTGTTACACATTTTTGCCGAAACATAAACGACACTTTTCTGTCCAGAATTGTTACTTGTGGTGAAAAGTGGATACTTTAAGATAATAGTAGACGATCTAGGCAGTGGCTCGACTAATGAGAAGCAGCAGAACATTTTCCAAAGCGCCAACTCATCAAAAAAAAGGTGATGGTCACTATTTGGTGAGCTTCATTTCATTTGGCACACTATAGCTTCTTAAATCTTGGAGAAACCATCAATGCCAAATCATATTGTAAGCAAATTAATGCAATGCATCAGAAGTTGGCAATAATGAAGCCATCTTTGGTCAATCGGAAGGGGCCCATTTGGTTGCATGACGCCCGTCTCACGTGTGACATGCAAAAACTGTTGGACCTTGGATATGAAGCTCTGCCACATACCCTACTCTCCAGACCTCTCGCCTAAGAATTATCATTTTTTTTAGACACCTGGACCACTACTTGCGTGACAAAAAAATTAATGGACAAAGGGATTTAGAAAATATCGTTTTTCAATTCTAAAGATGGGAAATTCTATTCCGAGGCAATGGAAAAGTTGCCAACACGTTGGCAGAAATGTATTAACAATAGTGGAGAGTATTTTGATTAAATAAAACAGTGGTAAATCTTTCTTTTTTTTTTTAACCAAGATCCGGCATTCTTTTCGGTAAACTAAATATATGGACAACTCTCCTACTGATCTACTCTCTGTCACCCTTAAATCCAAAACGAACGATTATGGTCCTGACCAAATACCTGCTAAAGTTATCAAACTCTGCCTTCCAACCTTACTTCCTACACTTCTACGCATATATAATTTCTCTCTCCTAAATTCCAATTTTCCCGAATCCTGGAAAAGAGCCATAGTCCGCCCACTAAATGAAGTTCCTATTCCTTCATCAGCTTCCGACTTCAAACCCATCTCCATTTTATCTAATCTATCCAAGCCTCAAGAAAGATTAGTCCACTCTCAATATAACAGCTTTCTCGAGAAAAACCATCTCCTCAATCCTTTACAATCTGGTTTCCGTTCCCATTCCACCCAAGGATTGCCAAAGACCTCCAATACGGCATAGACAAACAGAAAATCTCCATCTGAATTCCAAAGCGTTTGATTCCGTCAATCATGATATTCTCCTTTCCAAACTCCAAAGCCTGCCCATATCAAATAGCGTCCTAAAATGGTTCCTTTCCTTCTTATCCAATCGGTCTCAGACAGTTGTAATTCCAAACAAACATCCATCGTCACCCCTTATACGTCACTCTCACCGACCCTTTTCTCTATATATATTAGTGACCATCCTGACGCAATTCAACACTCCTGTTATAACCTATATGCCGATGATTTCCAAATATAATATATCATTCCAACCTTCTGAGATGCCTGAGGCTTTCGATAACTACAAGAGGATATTGACTGCATCAACAGATGGGCAGAAATAAATTAGTTAAAGCTGAATGCCGAAAAAAGTAAGGCTATTCGGGTCCATACATCTCTACTTTTCCTCAATAACCACCCCATCCATTTTTTGCCTACAGTCAAAAACCTTTGACCAGAACCTCTCCTGGAATAACCATACCTCCCAGATTACTCGAAAATCCATAACTGTCCTTAAACAACTAGATAAGATAAGATTCTTCTAAAAACCAGATATCTCCTTGTAACCTCCCTTATATTTCCCCACTTCGACTACGGCTGTTTGGTTTATGAAGTATCTGTCAGGCTAGAAATGAGACTGAAGAAACTCATGAACTGTTTCATAAGATATATCTTCCGGATCCTCAGGCGTTCACATGTTTCATTGTAGTACACCGAGTTGAAGTCGCTTTATCCTACTTCCCGACAATTTCTCCTTGGTGTTTTCCTTTTCAAGTTCTCAGAACCGAAAAACCGCCCAAAATCCTAAAACTTCTTACTCTAGGTTCCTCTATCCACTCTTTTAATACCAGATCTCAACCTGTAGATTTAGATATCTCCTTCCATAAAACTACTTCGTTCAGCAAACCTTCGTCATTCGTACTACCTTGTTTAGGAACTCTCTTCCTACCTTTATACGTCAATCCTCGTACACAAATACCTTCAAATAACTCCTTTTCCACTACTACTCCGCATTGAAACGTTCAAAGGGAGTGAAATAAAGACATTTATTAACTCTAAAAATTTGCGGTGAACTTGCTTTAAGTTAAGTAAGTCTATTATGGAAGTTCCGCGTTAGTTGTCTGTCTTAGAGAAAGCCATGATACCGGACTGTATTTGAGAAAGGAAGTTGTATAAACTGTTGAATTAAACTGGTGGACAGGGATTACGAGAAAGGGTGAAGGTAATGTATTTTTTTTATTTTTTTATTTCTTTATGACATTTACAACTGTATTACATAAATACATCAAATAAATTTGGACATAATTGATATAATGACATGAATACACTTGCTGAGTAACTACCCAATGGTAGCACTCTAATGATATGACTACTTTAGGAGATCACGGGGCCATCTTCTTTTCAGACGCCTCGGAGGGTTATCAGGAATTGAAGAGGAAGCAAGGTTAGAAACGAGAGGGTTGGGATGATTCTGAAGTTTATTATGGAAGGATAGGTATCTGGATTGGGCCAGATCTGAAACATAAGGAACATTAAGATCTTTATGGATAATTTTATTAGTGACAAAGTAAGGAGCATTGAGGATTTTACGAAGGATTTTGGATTGTAAGGATTGGATGCGAGAGGAATTCGATGGTTTAGTGGAGTCCCATAGCTCAACTCCGTAAGTCCAAATAGGTCTTATTATAGTCAAGTATATGAGTCTTTTGTAATTAATGGGAAGTTTAGAGCGTTTGTCTAGTAAGTGCTGAAGCAATCGGAAACGTCGAGCGGTTTCTTGTCGTTTCAGTCTAGTATCAGGATTAAAAGTTAGTCGTTTGTCCAGGTGGAGTCCTAGGTATCGGATTTGCTCAACAGGGATAAGTGGAGTATTGTTAAAGGAAACTGTAGGACAGGAAGTCGTTGGTTTACGACGAAGGGTAAAGGTAATTTGGTGGGATTTATTGGAGTTTATTTTAATTCTCCAGTTTTGACACCATTCTTCTAGATTTATGATGTGTGATTGAAGCATTTGGGATGCAATTGCTGGGTCATTGTTTACTGATAGGATACATGTGTCATCGGCATATGTGGTGATGACAGTGTTGGGACAGGTAGGGATGTCAGCTGTATAAACTGTATAGAGGATAGGACCTAGGATGCTACCTTGAGGAACACCAGCAGACTGGGAAAAAAGGGATGAATAGGCGTTATTGTGATTTACTTTAAAGTATCTATCAGTAAGGTAGGAACGGATAATGAGGAAGTATGTAGGTGGTAGGAATTTTCGGAGTTTGTACAGCAGTCCCGGGTGCCAAACTCTATCAAACGCCTGTTCAACGTCGAGAAAGACTCCCGTACAGTACATTCCGCGCTCAAATGCAGAGGAGACTACGTCTACCACACGATGACATTGTTGTATAGTGGAATGGGAATTTCGGAAACCAAATTGGTGATCTGGGATTATGTGTTTAGAATTTAGGATAGGGTACAGGCGTTTTAAGATGAGTTTTTCTAGGATTTTGCCCATGATGGGTAAAAGAGAGATAGGACGGTAAGAGGATGGGTATTCTGGTGGTTTTTTGGGTTTGTGGATCATTTTAACTATAGATCGTTTTCAAAGATCAGGAAAATATGTAAAACGGAGTACAGCATTATATATGTAAGTAAGGAATAGGATGGCTTTTCGAGGAAGAAGTTTTAGGATCTGGGATGTAATTAGGTCATGTCCAGGAGCTTTACGGGAATAATGTATTTACATTTGGATTCGTTTATCTTAATGCGTAATTTCTTATACCAGTGTTCATTCAGGGTTAATGTCAGTTAATGTATTTGTAGTTTTAAGGACGCTTTTTCAAGATCAAAGTTGGTTATAAGCATAGCGGTACCATCAGAATTTTTACAGGATGGTATCGGGAAGTACAGTGATATCTGAAGTAAAAATGATGAGACCTAAGACGTTGCCCTGTGGAACTTTCGCCCCAATTGACTAACAGTCTGAAAATTAAGTACCACAGCGAACTTAAAAGGAACAGTCAGAGAGGTAGGATCGGAGTATTAGTTATAAGGACTGAGATAGATGGAATTTAAGCTTTAAGGGCAATACTCCGTCAAAAGTCTACGCTGACAATAACCTAATAAAGAACAATATTGCTTCTTTTCTAGGGCTGAGGAGATATGGTTGACAACTCAGAGTCATTGTTGAAAGTGGAATGTTGGAATGAAATCCGAATTGCTGGGTAGGATTTTTTTGGGACTCTATTATGGGTAGGATTATTTTCAGGACGATCTTTTCAAAATTGTTTGATAGGATTGGGAGTAAGCTAATTGGTCTATAGGATGATGTATTGTTGGTAGGTTGGCCTGGTTTCCCCAAAGGACGATGGTGGAATGTTTCTTTAGAAGAGGAAAGTGGGTAGATCTTAAGATGCAATTATAAATACATGTAAGGAATATGATAGCTTCTGGTGCATGTTGTCTAAGTATTTGACCTCAGATAGATTCACTGCTATCTGGTAAGAAGAGTAGTGGTAAGAAGAGCGGAATCGATGAAGAGAAGAATTTTTCTACTTTTGCAGTATGTATGGTTGGGATGGGATTCTGAATGTACTAGAGAGGTGTCTAGCGAATTCCTCAGATTTGTCTTCATCAGACGCTGCCAAGGAGCCATTGCATTGACGGAGTGGGTGAGAAATATGATGGGATTTCAGGATTTTTTTTTTTTTAGTTTTCCAGAATCATAAAATTAAAAAAAATAATAATAATAAAAAAGCTTCCGGGGACGTACAGCTCCTGACTAGTAGAATCCGTCCCTTTTATGGAAAGATGTCAACATCCGAAAGTCTTGATCGGTTAACGGTGGAAGACACCCAACTACTGCATCAAGTTTATATATTCCTGAATTTTCTTAACAATCCACCTCGGTATTTAAATAGATATGCAAACACATTTGTTTAGGATAGATAGAATTTACCAATTTTTTTTTCTGATGTCGTTTTCTTTTTAATCATAATATTAATATAATATTAATTTAAAAACGATAATGATAACGATAATTAATTCGTTCTCTTTGAATAATTACCTAGTGTAATTATCTTTAAAGCTTGCTGAAGACTCAGAAGCAGGTCACGGTTTGGTAGTCCACCGTAGCTATATGCGTTCTTTGCTGTATCCTTTACCGTACGGCAGGAGCTGGCACATTAAGGTTCCCCTCAACGATATGCTAATCGAATTACCATACCCTCGGTCAACGGTCTCTAATTTTAGTATAACGGGCCTTCCCTTTCCTGTTCATACATACGATAATTCCTAATTCCGCATTTCTTAATTCTAAAATCTGCAGCAAAAAGTAAAAGGGAGATTGAAGTGTTTAAATCAATATTTTTAGTCTGCATTGCTATTTTTTTTTATTGATTGAGTTATACAAGTTATAATTAAGTTCTATCACAATTAAGGATATTAGTAACAACAATAAAATAGTTCATACACACCATATTTACAATAAAGTAAATTAAATGAAATTACATCAAAATAATAATATTAAAAATACATACATACCATTGCGCAAGAACCCTCCTCTACCCCTCCAAATTCAAACACACGCACGCAAAGTAAATAAAAAAGGAAATTATAGTTAAATTTAATCAAAACAACAAACGCATAATTACATATAATATTTAAAAACATTCATTCAGAGAAACTCCGAGCCAAACCGTTCTCACACCTGTGGAAATATAACCGGGACTCTAGTATCCCAGCGTTTTTATCTAAACCGCGTCGTGATATTAATAAGTAATGCAGGCTTAGTAAAGATACTATATCCATGGCTCGAGTCTGGCCATTGTCGGAACTCCAATATGTAATAAATTACAAAATATCTCAGAGCCAGTGCCGTTTCGCTCTTCTCGGTGAATCTTAAGGATGAGTGGAGTTGGTTAGAGATTGTGCTAGAGGGTTTTGATTATGTGTAAGATTCTAGTGAAATTTGAAGAATTTGTCTGAGATAAGGTTTGAAATAGATGGAATATTAAGGTCATAATATAGGGTTATTAGTTATACAGAATGAAGGATTGTTACAAGAACAAGGGCGTACGCATCTTTCATATTAGGGAGAGAGCAAAATGAAATTTTTTTTTGGAAAAGTTCATTATTATTATTACAATCTATAAATATTTTTGATTGAAGTAGAATATATACATAGAACAAAAAATTTTAATAATTAATGTTCTTCAGTTCTTTGCATGCGCTTGATTTGAATACCCACATTTCACGTCGTGTCCCACAGTTTTACTATTTTTTAGTAGAATAAGTGCTCAGTTTTACTTTAAAAAAAAAACTAGTTAGGCTGACATCAAAACAACAACAATGGACTAACACCACAGCGAGTAATGTTGTTATTTACTGTGTACTATTACAGACAGTGAATTTAGTGGTTTAGCGTCTATAGGCTTAATCTCTATAGCCATAACAGCTGACGGCTCTCCACTGCAGTTGTGGCCCAGCCACGTAACTGACTGGTCCACAGTCGGCGGTTCATCCATTATAATAACACGCAGACGTAGTTTTATTTATTTTTTCCCCCTTTCTTTTTTTTTTTATATGCGATATTACCACCAAGTAATGTCAACTAAGAGGTCCCATTCAGTTGGCTCTACCCCTCGTAATTCACCGCCTAAACAGAAAACACGTCGTAGTAAGCGATCAACACCCCCCGGAACTCCTCCAGCGAATACTCAAGTATCTGTGACTCCACCACTGCCAAGTACGTCTTCACAAGAAATGGAATCTCCATTTTTTACACCTAATCCATACCAGGTGCTTGAAAATGACAGGGAAGAAATGGAAGATGCACCTATACCCAGAGAACCACGCCCACCTCCTATCTTTGTCAAAAATTTGAGAAATTTCCAGTTGTTGTGTACTCAACTTAATAAAATCTGCCCAGGTAGCTATACATGCCTAAACAGAATAAATGATACAAAAATAATACCGGCCACACCTGAAGCGTACCGAAAAATCGTAAAATATTTAACAGACACAAACGCGGACTTTCACACATACCAGTTGAAGCAGGAAAGAGCACTACGAGTTGTAATAAGAAATTTACACTCCTCAACCCCAACAGAAGTGATTAAAGAAGAGTTAACGGCGTTAGGGTTCAAAATACGTCAGATAACCAATGTATTAAAAGAAAATAAAGAACAACCAGGTGTAAAGAATAAAATCCCATTGCCCTTATTTTTCGTCGATCTAGAGCCATCGCCTGGGATCGAAAAAATATACGATGTGAATAGAATTTTCTACACCAGCGTAAAGGTCGAAAAACCGTACCAAAAAAGAGAGTTCATCCAGTGCCACAATTGCCAGGCATATGGCCACACCAAGTCTTATTGCCACCACTTACCACGCTGCGTGAAATGCGGTAAAACACACAAGTCTGGCGAGTGTAATAAACCAATTACAGAACCAGCAGTCTGTGCCCTATGCCTGGAAGGCCATCCAGCCAACTACAAAGGCTGCCAAATTTATAAAAATCTTAAAGCGAGATATATGAAACCCAGGGACCCTGATGATACACCTAAACCAAGAAGAGGACCCGCTAAAATTGTGAACTCTAAGGTTTCTTTTGCCAAGCTACTTGGGGGTAGAGACCCGACTAATGAATGTGAGGCCCTGCCGCAAGAACAAACTCAACCCCAATCTCAATATCCTATCCCACCTAATGTACCTAATCAACAACAACCTCACCAACATCAAATCCAATATGTTCCTCCACCGCCTAATGCTACAGATCTAACCAGCTTATTGACATCCTTTCTTTCAGAATTTAAATCCCTTGTTACCCCACTGATATCACTTCTCACTAACCTAGTATCTCACCTTATCCCTCCTTTAAAAAATCCTTAAATGACTTCCATCAAACCCATATCCATTCTCCTTTGGAATGCGAATGGTGTTAGAAATCACATACACGAACTAACAGCCTTACTACAAGACAAGAACGTAGATGTAGCCCTAATAACGGAAACTCGACTGACTAAAAAACAGCTCCTAAAAATACCACAATACATAACTTACCGTACCGACCATCCTGACGGTAGAGCACATGCCGGTACTGCAGTCATTGTGCACCAATCCCTCTCCCATCACCTACTCCCACTGCCTACACACGATTTCCTACAATCCACCGCAGTCGTAATCAAAACCTTCTCCTTTCCTATTACCGTTGCATCAGCGTATTGCGCTCCAAACCAATCCATCTCCAATACCCAATTTAGTTCCTTCCTCATTTCCTTAGGACATCATTTCATCTTGGGTGCAGACTTAAACGCCAAGCATCAACAATGGGGTTCAAGAACCACGAATTCTCGTGGTCGAACATTGTTGTCTGTACTCAATTCCCAAAATTTTACCCTTCTTCCACCCAACTCACCTACCTACTGGCCCACTGATCCTAACCGTAATCCCGATATCCTCGATTTCTTTATCCATAGTGGTTTAGGTGCTCTCAACCATTCCGTTGCCCGTCTTGAAAAGCTTTCCTCAGACCACAGCCCATTAATACTCCAAGTATCACTAGCTCCTATTCCTATATCCTCTCCTCCGTCCTTCATCAGAGGCCCAGTTAACTGGAAACTCTTTCATCAAATCCTCTCCGATAAAATTGACCTCAGAGTAACCCTGAAAACCCCTGAAGACCTGGACAATGCAGTACATTCCTTCACTACCAAAATTCAAGAAGCAGTCTGGACTGCTTCCTCCCCTGATCACTCCTCAAAAATCCTTAAGAAACATAATTTACCTCAACACCTCCTTGACCTAATCCACATAAAACGCCGTGCCAGATTATTATGGCAACGTACCAGACATCCAGCCGACCGCCACTCCTACAATTATCACTGTAAAAAATTAAAACAAGAATTAGCCACCTTCAGATCCCAATCATTCAATTCCTACCTCACCACACTCTCTGCTCATGATAATTCCCTTTGGAATATCACCAGAAAAATCCTCAAATCCCATCATATTTCCCACCCTCTTCGACGAGATGATGGCTCCTGGGCAGCATCTGATGAAGATAAAGCCGAGGAATTTGCCAAACACCTTTCCTATACTTTCGCTCCTCATCCAGAATCCCATCCCAGCCACACAGTAAAAGTAGAAGAATCCCTCTCAATACCTATCCCACTCTCCTTACCACCTAAAGCTGTTAATCCCTCTGAGGTCAAATACCTTTTACGGAAAATCACTCCTCGCAAATCTCCTGGATATGACCTTCTAACCCCACAGATCCTTCGACAACTTCCATCTAAAGCCATCATATTTCTTACATATATATACAATTGCATCCTACGAACTACCCACTTCCCTCTTTTATGGAAACATTCCACCATCGTCCTCTTCTTGAAACCAGGCAAACCTTCCAACAATACAGCATCCTATAGACCAATTAGCCTACTCCCAATCCTCTCAAAAATTTTTGAAAAGATCCTACTGAAACGAATCCTACCTATAATTGAATCCTATAACCTTCCTACTCATCAATTCGGATTTCGTTCCCAACATTCCACTGTCCAACAAGGACTCCGAGTTGTTGACCATATATCCTCAACCCTAGAAAGCAAGCAGTATTGCTCGGGTGCATTTCTGGACATAGCGCAAGCTTTTGACCGGGTATGGCTCGCCGGATTACTCTTCAAGCTTAAAATCCACCTACCACAGTCCTTATACCTAGTACTCCGATCGTATCTTTCCGACCGCTCCTTCCGAGTTCGCTGTGGCACCGAATTCTCCGACTGTTACTCAACTGAGGCTGGCGTTCCTCAAGGCAGCGTCTTGGGCCCCATCCTTTACAGTTTCTTTACCGCTGATATTCCTGTCCATCCCGATACCCAGGCAACTTTCGCTGATGACACTGCTATCCTTTCTTCCAACTCAGATCCTGAAACCTTCCTGATTGAACACTGGTGTAAGAAATGGCGCATCAAGGTATCCGAATCTAAATGTAAACACATTACCTTTACCCTTCGGCGTAATACCTGCCCACCAGTTTATTTTAACTCCATCCAGCTTCCTTTCTCAGATACAGTCCGGTATCTTGGCTTTCTCTTAGACAGACGACTAACATGGAATCCACATACTAGACTTAAAAGACAGGAACTTAACAGACGATATGGCCAGCTATATAGACTACTGAATAGAAAATCTAAACTTTCTGGTGAAAACAAATTACTGATCTACAAGACAATACTGAAACCCATCTGGACTTACGGACTAGAACTATGGGGAACAGCCAAATTTTCTAACATCAAACGCATTCAATCCTTTCAGTCTAAAGTCCTCCGTACAATAGTCGATGCTCCCTTCTATGTAACCAATAAAACCCTACACCATGACCTTAATATCCCATTTATTCTTGATCTTATCCCAGCCAAATTTTCCAAATTTCACCAGAACCTTTCTCATCACCCAAATCCCGTTGTACAATCCCTATCAAGCACCACCCATCCCTACAATCCCCTTCGTAGGTTAAAGCGGCAGTGGCCACGAGACCTTTTGTAAATATGGATATTTTGGAGTTCTAGCAATGGCCAGATTCTCCACTCAAGTCATGAGTGTCTGTGGCTGTAGCGCTCTTACTCATCCTCCGCTGGTTTAAAATACCAGTGAAGTGGCTGAGGGAGAAGCGTAGGGATCTCCTAAGCCTCCCTTTTCCCTTCACATGTGGAGGGGATAGGATTGGTTCGGAGATCACCTGGCAAATTGTAAATAATGTATATAAGTATGTTTTATATAAGGTGTTTGTTTTACTTTTATTTCTATTTTTATTTACTTATGTGTATATTTTTTTTTCTTTACTCTTTTGTTCTTTTTTCTTATTCTTTTGTTATTACTTTATTTATTTATATTTTTGTATATACGGTATGAATGCAATCTCTGAACTCTATTATAAGTGTCCTTAAACTGTGACAAATTGTAATATTTCTGAATAAAGTGTTTAATAATAATTAGCGATTAATGTTCTGAAATTAATAGGCATAACTTTTGTATTATATTGTTCTATTTTCTTCCCAATTATTTAGGTAAGGTAACGATCCTCCTTTCCCTCCTGACTCTTATTTTTTAAGTCTAGTTTTTTTCTTGTTTATCCTATGCCTCTTGAATCTTCTAGCAGCCCAGCAAATATCTGTTTTTGATGGATTTGGTCTGCGCACAACCGACAAACCAGACATCAAGGAGCGCTGCAGACATGGCGAGCCCGCTGGTGTAAAGATAAGAGTCAACATTTTTCACTACAATATTTTTAAGTAAATGTTTTTTGTTTTTTTAATAACCATGCCCGGTGATCATCTTGAATAAGGGATTTTTAAAAATCCTAAAGGAAAATCGAAAAAAAAAAGTTCTAGAACACTAGCAAAAAGATACCTGCAATATTAATTGGAAATGGCATACAAGATCGACAATTCAACTTGTATTTTTAAATCTTGAACCAAACTAGTAGAACTGGCTAGTATAAATTACCAGTTAATATTAATTGTATGATAATTAAAGAATAATTCTGAAATCGCATTAGGAATTTACAATAGTGCATTTTTTTAAAAATCAATGTTAGAATAAAAATAATCATTTTTTTTTTAATACCGAAAAGTAAATTTTATTCTGGGGTAGTTAGTCTCCTAAGAATAACAGTAAGTGTAAGTAAAAAATGAACAACAGCAATTACATTTAGATTTGTCTGGCACATAATAGTGTGCAAATAATAATTAGATTACAAAGATATGTAACATCTAAATTAAAATAAAAGGCTTACAGACTAGCAAACATAAAAAATTATAGGGATAAAATTGTCCATGTTCTTACATATTTGCACAGAAAAGTAATATAAATAATAACCGTGACATAACAGTAGAATAAGATTGGCTACACTAAAATACGAATATTTAATTCTTACATATATTCGGAAGATAGACAGTTGGAGGAGGAGATCGAAAAACAATTGGTGTTAAGGATAGGGTTTTGCGTATGGTGGTGGTTAAGAAATCGTAAAACAAGGTAGCACGACGCATTATAAAGATTTTTTTTAAGTAAACAGCTTTATGATAAAGAATATAAAAGTTTGTGGGCTGAGATCTCGTTTTGATGGAATGGACATAGAAACAAGGAGTAAACAAATCAAGAAGGTATGGAGGTTTTTTGGTTATAAAGATTTGGAAAAAGGAAAGCACCTAAGAAATATTGGAAAACTAGATGTAGCTACTTAAACTCGGAGCGCCTAGGGACTCGAAAAAATGAAATAATTTATTAGCCTTCAATGAAATATTATACCAACCAGAAAATCGACTGTATACAAGGCAGCCATAATATAATTGCAGAAAAATAAGAGAAGAAACTAGGAGCCGACGAGTTTTAAGGCGGACAGAATAACCGAATCTTGAAAACTGTTTGAGGATTGAAGAGATTTTCAGACAATTTGAGAAAATGTGGTTATTCCAGGACAGGTATTGATTAGGACAAAAATTACCACTAATATTTCTGACGAAAGTGTGGAAGTGAATAGGTAATAAGAAATGTTTTAAATAAATTCAAAAAATCTGATGTGGTGCGCACATCACACAACTTTCACCCAACACCCTACTAATAGGTTTTTAATATTTACTAATAGGTAAAAATAGATCTTTTCATGCATTGATTGGTTGATTACTTTTTTTTAATGTTTTAAGGTTAAAACATGTTGATCATCTGTGCCTGCTTAATAAAATAATAATACTATTAAAATATTTATTTCGTAGGAACATCATATCTGGGGAACTGAAAGTAAAAATTATAGATGCTACAACAATGATATAACACCCTAAATACCCCTTACAACATATTATTGAAATCATTAATTACATATGTTATTACCATGCGTCTAATCAACCATCAACCAAACATATCACCAACCATTTTCTCCTATAACTATATATCTTAATTATTTATTTAATTATAATAAATAATTAAGTGCTCTCTCGATTATCTTCGACAATGCTCGGTCTCTCACAAAAGCGGATCCAGGACTTAATTTTGGGAGAAGGGACGGCTTCAGCCCGAAAGCTTATATATATAAAACGATTGTTACCTTGGAAGAAAAATAAATAAACCAACTGCCCATATGAAATGTTGTTTAAATGATTCTTAAGTCCTATTAAATTTAATTACACGAACAATAAAACTTTTAGAAATAATTTCTTTCATAAGAAACGACCATTTAAACTTTATGGTCATTGACAACGTCAATGAAAGCCTACTTATTTTTTCTAAGATCACCCTTCCTCATGATTCATAATTTAGAAAAAACGGACGGTCATCCAAAGCGCCTTAGCACGCACGGCTACACCGACCCCCTACGTATATCTATATTTTTGTTTTCTTCTGTTGGCTCTACAGACCTTGTAGGTCTTTGACCGCCTGCACCAAGCTTCTCCACCTTTGCCTATCTTGGGCTATTGCTTTTCGGTTTGCGGCATGATGTTCAGCTGTATCTTAGTTGATTCCATTTTTCCTTTCATTCATTCCAACCTGGTTTTGACCTCCCACGTGGTCTCTTTTCTACTAATCTGGCATTCATTGTTGTGTATAGGCGTTCTGATGGATTACTTCGAGCTACATGCCCCTCCTATCTTAATCTCCTTTCCTTTATATCATGATATATTGACTGACCAGTTTCTTTTACCAGTTCTTTATTGTTCCTTCTCCTCCATGTTTTAAGATTCTTATTGATGATGTTATCTTACGGGGGAGTTTTCTTTCAAATCTCTAAATTCTGCTTACTAGGATGCCGGTTAGGGCCTCTATATATGTATATATATAACTTATGCGACTGTGAAATAAAACCATAAAAAAACGGAAAAAAGGTTGATAAATGACTCACACGGCTTCAGAAACAATTCTCTTTATTTGTGAAGTAATCCTTCTTATATACATTTCAGAGCTATGTTTACATACTAGGATGGTATTAAGGCTGATACTGTCGACTCCTGTCCTTATCTTATATGTATATGTGTGTATATGTATATATATATATATATATATATATATATATATATATATATATATATAATATTTGATAGGTATTATGGCAGATATAATCGATTCTCAATTCCAAATAGCTTTAAGAAAAGGTATAAAGGTCAGTAACGACAAATTATTTCACTCTTAAATCTTTGGTTATTGGATTGACTTTGTAGAAAACTGACATCATGGATTTCCTCATCTCACCTCCGTGAAGAAATAGAACCATCATATCTCTACCTCGGGACATATCTTCGACAAATATTGTTGAAATAACGAATGTGAATCTGCCGAATGTAAACTTTTCCCATTATGATTATTCGTAACCAAGAATTATAACGAAAATATTATTTATTATTTCTAAATGATATTTACAACTGTATTGAATAAATACATCTAGTAAATTTGAACATAATGGATATAATGAAATGAAAACACTTGCTGAGTAACTACCCAATGGTATGTAGCACTCTAATTAACGAAAATATAAATTTATAAAACTGACATTACTGATTCTAGTCTTCCGGTCGCCGTGCAGATTCTACATTTTACCACAAGGGTCTTATGGAATAAATGAAAAAGAACGAAATTGAAAATGTGATTTTTCATATTCATTACGTTAGCATGGAGCCGACGATATCATCTTAGCTAGAATGGCTTGAGTGTAGATATTGCTATGTTCCTGGCCTCGCGTTTCTACGGCGAGTAAGGGGTTCCAGGAACCGCATTTATTTGTATTTATATGTATTTATATCGGTCCCAGAAGGGAACCGATCAACTTAAAATATATTAATGATGTATTTAAATGTTAGATACCACAGACCCCCTACTGTAGTATCCTAGATTGAACCATATACTCTTTATTGGATTTCCTTTCTAAAGGTATCATGTTTATAAATGTACTATTTGTTTCTATTACTAATTGGTGGCATGCAAGGTAGAATGTAAAAGTACTACGTTGGTTTACTAACTATTATATTTACAAGCTTAAATAAAACCAAAAACATCTATATACAAAATAATAACTAAACCTATATACATAATGAATAGTTAAGAATCATACTGGAGGAGAATGCTTAATGTTTGATTCAAGTTACATGTGTTATATTGATTATACTAATTAATGAGGTATGGTTGCCAACACAAATTAACATTAGTATAACTAAATGCTTGTTACCACTTAGCTGGTCCTTCATAGTGTTTCTAGCAGTCATATCTGGATTCCCTGTCTCTGCTCTCCCTCAGCGTCTAGTCCGTCCATCTCTCTCTCCGGCTGTCTTCGTCTTCCTCTCTCCGAGTCCCAAGAAGAAGTGTCCAGTCCAAATTCTCTATTTCCCACCTTTTTTTCATCCCCCTCTCTTTTGGTAGTCTCTTTCCTGATTGGCTGAATATTCTCAGCCTAAGGGATGACCACGCCCTCTCCCCCAGGCCAAGGTAAAGCAGCAGGTACAGATTTCCATATTTCTGGTGAAAGGTGTGAAAAGGTCTTTTGGGATCCTTTTTAAACACTTAGTTGTCGGTCTTTGTCGGTGGTCCTTAAGGGTTTTTATTACCACTTACAAAAGGTTGTCCTAATGGGTTACCCTCAGTCAGGTACCGCCAGATGTGAACACTTATAATGTTTATTTCTACATTTAAAATAATTATTCCACCGGCGGTCTTTACAATACACAGCATTCTCCTAGTCTTGGGGAAAAGAAAAAATAAAATAAACTGAAGTTTATTGGATTTTTTCTTTAAATATTATACATCAATACCTTTACAATAGGCTTCCTCTATCTGATCTCAGAATGAAAAGTAAACATTTATTTATAAACAATATAGGATGAGATTTAACTCAAATATACATAGACTTATCCATTAACTACTAGAAATATTGAAAAAATATGCTTTTACATAACCAGTAATTCAATTTTACTTACATATCTCAAATTTACCAATTCTGCAATATATCAATACCACTACTCGTAATTCTTTATAGTTTATCTATTTGTTTAGTGGAACACAAAACAAAACATATACTTATATATATATACACATTGGCATTTATTACACTACTCTCATTGAACTAAGTCCTCCTTTACTAACATCTCATTTAGCCAAGATTTTATAGTGTCATTTCCTTGAATTCTTATCATTCACATTATCTTTACACTAGTTATATAATTATTATTTATACTCTCAAAAAAGAGTCTTCAAAGGAATTCAAGTTATCTCTGGTGCACTTTTAGGCAACTACATTTACACACATAATACAACAATGACATATTATTCATTTAGTATGTACCTTGTGTGGCAACCGCTATAATAAAAACAATAACTCTACCTTTAGTTTCTGTGTGGTTTGTACCATCTTTTACCTTTAAACTTTTATATCATATCCTTGGTCTAGAAGCTCATAGCATTCTCATCATTTACAACAGTCCTTTATTTTTCATTCACAAATTTTCAAATCATATATTCCTTTAGCTCTCCAAAAGGAGAAGTCACAACTTGTTTTTTAAACAATGGCCTGGCAAATGTTCGTGAAAAACATTTTAGTGTCACTATCGGGATGCTTATATATTTTGCTGAAATAGTGAATGAACCTCAGGCGACTTCGTTTTCTCAATGACCTATTAATATTTTATTTACTCAAAAAACTATTCAATTCCTATCTTATGTTTTTCAATATGATTTAATTATGAATGAACCATCCATTCCTTACACGTGGCCGCTATAAACCGTTAAATTTGCCTCAAATGTAGTCATGTGCACATCATAATAATGAAGTATATTACTTCCGCCCCATTTACCATTATAATTTTTAAATCTTTAACTTCTGGATCCATACACATACTACCTCAGTACTCTGGAGGTATAGTTATAGAAGATTTCTTTATCTTCTCCTAATTATTTATCACACTTAGTGACGAATGGATGCACTACAGCTATTCCATTAAAAGGGTTCTCCCTTATATAAAATTTATCAACCCTACGGGTGATGAGGAGGACCTATGTCTACTCCTAGTTGAGGGTAACTATTCCCTATTCCTTTAGATTAAATCCTATCGGGATTAAAAAGAAAATGATCCAATTTTTCTTAAGAAGTTAATTTGGGGTGCTCGTCTGCGCTAACTTTGAACTACGGCAATATTCGGTAACATAATCATAACTCGGTTTTACTCCCATTAATCTGGCCACTGCACATTTAAATTAAAATGAAAAGTTTTATCCCTTTATTTAATAATGATTTATTATCGGTCCTTTCCTTTTTCTTTTCTAATAAAAGTTTAGTAACACAAATCTATTATTAAAAAGGTTTTACCTCTACTTTAATTTAACTATTATCATAAGATAGTATGAATACTTCAATTATAAATTTACTTTGGTCGGTTCAGCCTGAGATTCCTTACATTCAGCAGTCTAAATTAGTTATTAAATCCTACCACCCTATTTACAAAATTATATTTACAACTAATATACAATTTATTTACAATTTTCCAGAATGGGTAACCTAACGATGGTTTCGCCAGGACCCATTAGCTCGTCAACGGAAGGGACGCTAAAAAACCCCTTTTTGCCCTCTGGAATGGGACAAAGACTACCGCGGCTTAAAATAAGATTTTAACCGGCCTGCCGTAACATGGTTCAGAGCCATATAACCTTTACATCCCTCATCTTCTAAAGTATACATGGGGATTGTCCCGTTTTCTGCATAGCTATAATTAATAAACTTATTAATTCTCGGTACTGATAGTCTTTTTATTCCACCCTTCTATTTTAGCTAGTTCGCCTACTTTCGGAGAAGTCTTTTCTGTTTTGGAGGGTTCGACTGAAGCTGGGGGGCCTATATACCCTTCTTTAATTTGTAAGATCTCGTGAGTCTCCTTATCGACCTGAACAAAGAATTCTCTGATCTTTATGGAACCTAATACAAAACCTTTCAAGGTTTCCTCCTGGGCTTCTATAATTTCTTCCTCTTTTTCACTGATTTCTTTTATACTGAGATTTTCTGATTCAAGATTAGTAGAGGTTTCGTTTTCTTGTTGGGCCTCTGTAATTCCTCCTACTTTTGGAGAAGTCTTTTCTGTTCTGGAGAGTTCGACTGAAGCTAGGGGGCCTATATATTCTTCTTTAATCTTTCTATTCTCGCCTAAGGAGGGTTCGGCTAATATAGGTTCATCCACTTCACTAACTTCATTAGGTTCCTGTTCAGATTCAAGACATTCATTCTCTTGACCTTGAACATTTTCAATGTCACTTGTTTGATTTTCTTCCAATGGGTGTTCTTGGCTGACCTCTTCTTCTCCTCCTGTCTTTTTATTTAACTCGGCTATTGCTTTAGTGACTGTGCTGTCTATAGATTCCATTAGGCTTCTTTTCGAATTCCTAATACTTTCACCCATTATGTCTATTAGATTTTCTTGCAGTTTTTTGTTGCCTTCTTCTATTTTCTGAAGGAGTATTAGAAACATGTTATTTCCTCCTGAACTAAAATTATCCTCTATCTTCTTATTGGCCTGTGGCTGGGTTTTCTTCGGGATTTGAATCACTGTTTCTTCAGTTGATCTCAGTTCTGGTTTTCTGGGTGTTTTCTGATCAGCTACTGCTTCAGATCGTTCAGGCTTTGGTAGTATTTCTGTTTCTACCCTAAGAGCCATCTTAAAAAGTATGTGCGTATATTATCCCTTTTAATTTAATACCTATTTTAACCTTTTAGGAAGGGGTTAAACGCTATCATAAAAATAATTCCCAATACCTTAAAAAAATATCCCAATAATAATCAACCGCAATATAAACAAGCCACTTTTAATACAAGACCATTAAATAGGAGAGTAAAGATTTTTCGATATTAAAAATAGGTTTGACACAAATTATTGAACCGCAGAATCAGCATAGTTTTTAACTCAACGCAGGAAAGAATTTAACTAAATTTTGTACGTTACAACACTCAATCAAGTTTTACAGTCATTACATTAAACAATCATTTTATATATATTAAATTATCTCAAACTAACCAACTTCATTACATTCAAATAACCAAATTAAATTTAATCAAAGATGTTTCCCTCTTGTACGATTCTTAGTACCAACTTATTACAATGCCACCTTTATTAATCACAGGAATGAAATTCTAAAAAATCAATTATTAATTTAATCTTAGATACAAATAGTAAATTTAATGATTTGTCCCCACAAGGGATGCCATTTTAAATGCTATGTTCCTGGCCTCGCGTTTCTACGGCGAGTAAGGGGTTCCAGGAACCGCATTTATTTGTATTTATATGTATTTATATCGGTCCCAGAAGGGAACCGATCAACTTAAAATATATTAATGATGTATTTAAATGTTAGATACCACAGACCCCCTACTGTAGTATCCTAGATTGAACCATATACTCTTTATTGGATTTCCTTTCTAAAGGTATCATGTTTATAAATGTACTATTTGTTTCTATTACTAATTGGTGGCATGCAAGGTAGAATGTAAAAGTACTACGTTGGTTTACTAACTATTATATTTACAAGCTTAAATAAAACTAAAAACATCTATATACAAAATAATAACTAAACCTATATACATAATGAATAGTTAAGAATCATACTGGAGGAGAATGCTTAATGTTTGATTCAAGTTACATGTGTTATATTGATTATACTAATTAATGAGGTATGGTTGCCAACACAAATTTACATTAGTATAACTAAATGCTTGTTACCACTTAGCTGGTCCTTCATAGTGTTTCTAGCCGTCATATCTGGATTCCCTGTCTCTGCTCTCCCTCAGCGTCTAGTCCGTCCATCTCTCTCTCCGGCTGTCTTCGTCTTCCTCTCTCCGAGTCCCAAGAAGAAGTGTCCAGTCCAAATTCTCTATTTCCCACCTTTTTTTCATCCCCCTCTCTTTTGGTAGTCTCTTTCCTGATTGGCTGAATATTCTCAGCCTAAGGGATGACCACGCCCTCTCCCCCAGGCCAAGGTAAAGCAGCAGGTACAGATTTCCATATTTCTGGTGGAAGGTGTGAAAAGGTCTTTTGGGATCCTTTTTAAACACTTAGTTGTCGGTCTTTGTCGGTGGTCCTTAAGGGTTTTTATTACCACTTACAAAAGGTTGTCCTAATGGGTTACCCTCAGTCAGGTACCGCCAGATGTGAACACTTATAATGTTTATTTCTACATTTAAAATAATTATTCCACCGGCGGTCTTTACAATACATAGCATTATGATGGTCATATGGCATCGTAATCTCAACGAAAAGGGATCAGATTGCCTCTTTGTAAAATAAATGTCAGTTCCAAATTAGGTGTCATTTACAAATTTATGAATATTGTTCGGGTTTAAATTTTTAATATATAGATTTTCCGTATCTTGAACGTAAATACGGCACAACTTCTGTTTGTGGCACTTAAATACATATCACATATTATTTTTATAAATCTATATAGTATTTAAATTACAATAATGTCAGAGGGCTATGTTCAGATGATAGGTCAAGAAGAGAGGAAAATTAGGAATTTTCATGTGGTAAAGAACATGTGACAAAGAAATCAAGAATGTCGAAAGACCTTGATGGTTAAGACCCAATATGTTGGTTGAGATGGATAAATTACATAAAATTTCAAATCTTCGATGCATTTTTGTTGTCTTAACTACTGGAACATTTTTTGTGAAAATTTTCATCATTTAGATTTCAATTAGATCCATCTTGTATAATCATAAAATTTCGTATTTTAAATTATGCTCCAATTATATTTTTCGTTTCATCCCTCCCATTTCCCCCAAGGCCTCATTTTGAATATACACCATTCAAAAAGTAAAATATATTCCTTAATGACTAAAGGCATTATTATTAAAGAAAAAATTGTTATTTCAGAGAAATTGTTAAGAAGTTGATTGAAGAAGTATTTCCCGGTTGTGATAGTAGGTTCCCAAGCGCTGCTATTGTATGCAGCACAGCAAATATTTACCCTAAATGAGGACGCGGATATCACCGGTGCTGGAATACTAATAGCTCTTTAGCAAAGACTGCCTTATTCACGACTGCCGTTCACGCCGCATCATTTTCTTTTTGAAAGCCTCTAAATGTTGAGAGGAAACAATTGTAATTTTTATCTGACGAAAATTGATCGGAGTAGAGCATGTGAATTATAAGACTTATTTAATTCTCATCGTTTGGATTTGAGATTGATTTTACATGCCTTTAATTATTATATTCCAGGCTCCATTTTTGTCGTGAATTACTAGTGACCCCATCTGTCTTTAGGAAATAATGAATGAACAAAATAATTTCATTTAAATTATGCGTCCTCACTACCAAAGGTAGGGAAGCATTATATTCGTGCAAGAGGATAAAAAAAAATTTATGCTCAGAATCAAAAATTTTTACTCGCGTGTTACGTTTCATACATCAAGGATCAAATTTGGTTCGGTGTCTGTCTGTAGTCAAATCAATGTAACGGACATATCACCTACTAACGTTTACCCGATTTTCATGAAATTTACAGGGATTGTGCAGGTTGGTGTCTAAATGGTTCCATATCAATTTTATTAAATTCTAACTCGCACTTTCGCTTAGGCACGCGCAAACGCATTTTTGTATATATGGCAATATTTCAGAAACTATTCGTTCCGTTTAGCTCAAAGTAAGACAAAAAGTAGGTATTTGTGAAAAACTAATGTAGGGTCAATTTTATAGAATTCTGTCCATTGCTTTATCTTAAATATGTGCAAACGTGTTTCCTTGATACGTCTATATCTCTAAAACTGTAAGTTCGCTTTGGCTCGAATTTACGGATTGATAAACGTAAAATGAAATAGGCATCAATAATGAACTTCACCCTTGTTTTTATACTGAAGCTTAAGTAGTTTGGTTCTGACTGAAGACATATTGACTGAATCTATACTACATACTTCAACGAAAAGAAGCTCAAAAAAAGTTACAAGGGATGGTAAAATTAAACTCCGAATAACTCAAGAAGTATACACATCTATGTCAATATTGCGATAAAATGTTTCAAAGGTATTAAAATTTCCTAAAAAATGAAGAAAGTTTCAGCGAAATCGAAGCACTAATAGTAGAGATATCGCGGTTTTGAAATATTTTGCTTCCTCACTACCGAAGGTAGGGAAGCATTGTGTTCGTGCGAGAGATTAAAAACATTTTTTTGCTCAGAATCGAAAATTTTCACTCGCGTTTTACGTTTCAGACATCAAGGATCAAATTTGGTACGGTGTCTGTCTGTCTGTCTGTCTGTCTGTAGTCAAATCGATATGACGGGCATATCACCTAGTACCGTTCATCCAATCTTCATGAAATTTTCAAGGATTATGCTGATTGGTGCCTAGATGGTCCCATATCAATTTTATCAAATTCCATCCAGCACTTCCGCTTACGCACGCGCAAACGTATATTTTTAGATATGCCAATATTTCAGAAAGGACTCGTTCGATTTGGCTCAAAGTTAGATAAAAGGTAGACTTTGGTGAAAAAATAATGTAGTGTCAATCTCATTGAATTGTGTCCAACACTTTCTCTTATATGTGCACTACTAATCCGCCGTCCGCCGTCCGCGCATTTTTTCTGAAACTACTAGACCGATTTTTTTCCAATTTGGATATAAAATCAGAGGTCACCCGAGGATCATCCTCCTTCAACGACATTACTATTCGCCTTCTAGTTTCAAAATGGCGGCCGAAAAACCTGCGTTGCTATAGACTGTAGCGCCTAAACGAATGTACCGATTTTGATGAAACTTCGCTAAAGTCATTTTCTCTACGCCCTCTAAATTTATCTATACTACATACTTCAACGAAAAGAAGCTCAAAAAAGTTACGAGGGATGGTAAAATTAAATTCCGAATAACTCAAGAAGTATACACATTTATGTCAATATTGCGATAAAATGTTTCAAAGGTATTAAAATTTCCTAAAAAATAAAGAAAGTTTCAGCGAAATCGAAGCACTAATAGTAGAGATATCGCGATTTTAAAATATTTTGCTTCCTCACTACCGAAGGTAGGGAAGCATTGTGTTCGTGCGAGAGATTAAAAAATTTTTTTTGCTCAGAATCGAAAATTTTCACTCGCGTTTTACGTTTTAGACATCAAGGATCAAATTTTGTTCGGTGTCTGTCTGGTTTTTTAGAAGTTTGCGGAATTTCCTAAAAAACAAAAAAAAATCGGACAATTAGGAGCAAAGATATGGTCTCTAGTTTTTTTTAGATGTGCTATTGCAAAAGGTTTATCTTTTTTTTGATTTCTGAATGTGTTACTGAAGTAATACTATTTTTTTTAGCATATTACTAATGATTACAAAAAATTTTAGTCCATTAATTAGAATCACCTTTTATTTATTTTTCTTTATAACTAGGAATTTAATGTTACTTTATATGTATAATTGTTTGGAAATAATATATCAAAGAGAAATAATTTGCAGTGTTTTTTTTTCAAATTAATTATCTTTTGTATGTATATATATAAATCTTTCGTGCTGAAGCCCCTCCTCCAAAATTAAATCTTGATTCGGTAATGTATATACTATAATTAGAGCATAAGTTCGTATGTAATAATTTTCAACTTTAATTCTATGTGTATCAAAGGTGATATTTTGTAGTCTGCAACTGATATAAGTAGTCTGCTACTATGGAAAATAGCAGATGAAAATAAAATATGAAATTATTCTAATAAAGCATAAAGAAATATTGAGTTTTTATGCACTCTTGTAAAACAATAAATAAATTTATACATAAGACCTTTTGAACTAACAGTATTGAAATTCATGTTCAGTATGCATGTTTATTTATTTATTTATTTTTTTATTAAGCATAATCAAGTATGGAATATTCAAATACCACCCACTGTTGTTGAATGTTGAAGGGTAACTGTAATCGGCTATTCCGATTCTGCTTCTCTCAGAGATTTTATTCTCATACGAAAAATTGTATACCTTGTAATATACAACGGAAACTGTGAGGAAGCTATACTGGCCTTACTTGGCAGACGTTTTTTCTTTGTAACTAGGAAGGTAATGTTACTTTAGATTGTTTGGAAATAATATACCATTGTGAAATAATTAGCAGCTTTGTAAAATATTTAGCGAAAAAATGCTAAATATAACTTTTGAAAGAATTTGATAAGTTAATAAAGGAGAAAAAAAATATAAATGCTTATACAGGTCGAAATTAAATCTCTGGAAATAAAAGTCAGATGGTATACTTATAATATATCGTTGGAGAGCGGAGAATTTTAGAAAAACAATATCTAATATAGAAAGTTGTAGAAGGTAATGGAGAGCGGCGAAAAAATTATAAGTAATAATTTTTGAAAACTGATAATATTTAACGTAAATCACATGCTTTCAAGGAAATTGAATGAAATTTACTGACAGAATGTAAACTTTAAAAAATATTTTTACGTCTGTAGAAAGTGTTGAAAATCCACCTGAGCAAGTTAATGACATTGTTAAAAAACTATTTCATTGTACTTGTGTGAAAGAAGAAATAAAATATAAAATCATTTCATGGATGTATAAATCATATGTTTATAATCTTAAATACATTTACTATAGTTTAGTGATTATTTATTAAATTTTAAATTGGTCCACAATCGTCTTATCTACATTCAAGGAATTGCTGTGTTATATATATGTGCGATGTTGTATTGCGTTCCTGGAGTTTGAGAACTTAAAGAGAAAAAAGGAATTTTCTTTTTTTATCTTGAGAAAGTATTTATTATGCTGTGTCTATTGTTTAATATGGGTTATTGTTAATAATTTGTAAGAGTATTGTTATGAAGGGGGAGAAAAAAGAAAAGAAAAATATCATATAAAATTAATGTTCGTATGGATTGATAAGTATACTGTGTACGAAGCAACCCTATGTAGTAGGGCAGCATTACTTTTAATAAAGTATTTCTCTCTAAATAATTAGGTAATAAAGTTTATTCCAAAATATTGTCATATAACTTTTTAGAAAACTAAATTAGTGAATAATTTGATAGATCTTTCCTTTGTGATATTTCACTACTATTTCATTGTACTTGTGTGAAAAGAGAAGTGAAATATAAAAATATTTCATAGATACGTTTATAACCCTAAATATATTTACTGCAGTTTAATAACTCTAGATCTCATAATATATTTAAAGATTTAGATATCTATCGTCCGTTTATTCCGAAAAATCATCATGTAACCTTTTAGAAAATTAAATTAGTGAATAATTTTTCTCTTTGCGATATTCCAACAGAATCCACTTACAATCAGTGTGACAACTTTTGACCTGTCTATGACAGACAATGCAAATCTCTTAATTCCGTTTAAATAAACTTTGCAATGGAAAAAAACAGTTTAATGACTTATAGCCGTACAATCCATAATCAATGGGTCGAACAATCCATAATCAACGAATCGTACAATCCATAATCAACCAGTGATATAATAAATAGGACTTTTGTTATTTTAATAGCGTTTATGATTTGTTAGCTTTAGCTCAGTTTAAAATGCAATTTAAAACATTTTATAATAGCCCAACATGGCCAGAAAATAATTTTTATTCAAAGTTCAAAGAGTAAGTGAAAGTTGTGTGTAGCGCGGATCAGATTTTTAATAATAATAATTAATAAGAATAATTAATATGGAATCTTCAAATCTTTCGCATTTTAATATTAGCTGATAAACGAAATTCGTGGATAAAAAACCCGCGAATGTTGAAGGGTAACTGTATTTTCGAATCGGCTTCTCCCGATATCCAAAATTTCATTCTCATACGAAAAATTGTATACCTTGTAATATAAATATATTTTAGGCAATGAAAACGGTGAGGAAACTATACTGACCTTACTTGGCAGACGATTTTTTCATTGAAATATATTTATTGAGAGATATTACAATCTGTCATAATTAAGGACATTTATAATAGTGTTCAGAGAGAACATTCACACTCCATTTACAATAAAAAAAAAAAATTATACAGGAAAATAATAATACTAAAAGTAGATGTATATAAAATAAAATAAACAAAAAGGAACCAAACTAATGAAAATAACTACACAAATACACACATGCTTCTATACAAGATCTAAAAATAAAAAATCAATCACTCGACATCTCCGAGCCAAGCCTTTCTTCCCACCTTTCTTTCCGTGGAAGAAAAGGCAAGACTCTAGGAGGTCCCAGCGCCTCTCACTCAGCCGCATTACTGGTATTAAGGACCAGTAGAGGCTGAGCAGAAGCGCTAAAATCACAGATACATGGCTTGAGTGGAAAATTTGGTCATTGCCAAAACTCCAATATATATTTATTCACAAAAAGTTCTCTTGGCCACTGCCGCTTCAACCTTCGAGGAGGATTGCTGGATGGGGATTGTGCAAGTGGATTTGGATGATAGGTAAGGTTCTGGTGAAATTTGGAGAATGTTTCTGGGATAATGTCTAGGACAAATGGGATATTAAGGTCGCGGTGTAGGGTTTTATTGGTTACATAGCACCAACTATTGTTCGAATGACTTTAGATTGAAAGTATTGAATGCGTTTGATGTTAGAAAATGTTGCAACAATCCACCGTTATCGTAATCAAAACCTCCTCTTTTCCGGTCACTCTTATATCACGGTACTGCACTCCTAACAGCTCCATATCCAGTGCCCAGTTCAGTTCTCTCATCGACTTCTTATGACATCAATTCATCTTGGGCGTAGACTTAAATACCAAGCACCAACAATGGAGTTCAAAAACAACGAATTCCCATTGCCGAAAATTGCTGTCTGCACTCAATCCTCAACGTTTTCACCTCCTTTCCTATAGATCCGCCTATAGATCCCAACCGTAAGCCTGTTATCCTTAATTACTTCATCCACAGCGGCTTAGGTCACCTCCATTGTTCCATTACACACTTTCGAACTTTAAACGAACTTTCCTTTGACCAGAGTCCATTAATACTTAATTTTTCCCTAGAATCCGTTCTCAAAACTTCTCCACTGTCGTGATTTAGAGGCTCCTTTTCTGCCAAATCCTCTCCGACAAAATAGATTTCAACATATCTCTGAAAACTCCCGATGATCTTGACTACGCTCTCAATTCATTTACTACTTCAATTCAACAAGCTGCTTGGACTGTCTCCTCCACAAGAAAGCCCCCAAGAATTCCTAAGAATAACAATTTACCACATCACCTCCTTGACCTAATCCATATGAAACAACGCACCAGATCACTGTGGTATGTACCAGACATCCCGCCGATCGCCGCTCCGATAATTAATATCGCAAAAAACTAAAGCGAGAATCAGCTCTATAGATCCGAACCCTTTAACTCCTACTCTCTCTATATACTCTCTCTCTGTTAGTGATAATTCCCTTTGGGAAATTACTAAAATCTCACCAGATTTCCCAACCCCTCCAACGAGACAGAGACAGAGGACCATCACCATCCTTAATTGATTACATTCCGAGTAAACTGGAACAAATTTCGTGATGATTTGGAAAGGAAACTAGGCCTGAAAATTCCGCTAAAGACAAAAGAAGACATTAATGTAGCCATAGAAAAACTAACAGCATCAATAACAGACAGTATAAATAATAACACCTTCATTAGTAAGATTAACATTTCACAAAAGAAGAACTTACCACAGCATATTCGTATCTTATTAAAGGAAAAACGCAGAGCAAGACCGAAGTGGCATAGAACTTATCCGAACTTATAGGTATCCGACAGATAAAGGTCATTACACAAGGTTTGACAGGCGAAGATCGAGACGAAGTTCTAGCCTAACAACTGAATTATCTTAATAGACGTTCTACTAGACATTGCCTGATGGTGATAATCGAAAAAAAGAAATTATAAAATAAAAAATTAATAAATAAATAATAAAAAAATTATAATTTGTAAATGTACTCAGTAAGTATCAATTGTTCTTATACACCCTTGGCCAGTTATAAATGAACAATCTCAGAGATTCCGCTGAAAAACGGGCAAAATAAGTGAGCCGAGTTGGAAGCACAAGCTGATCGATGAGCTCACATTTAAAATAAAGTTTAAATTTTAAAATTCTATATTCTCAAGTATATTACTACCCACATCCTGGTCTATCAACACATGCATTGACATACATTGCTGGAAAAAAAATTCTGGCACAAACAACAGTAGTTTTAAAAACCATAAGTGTGATTTTCAAAAAAATAAAAAGTAACACAATTTTTGAATATTTAAAATTTTGTGAGCTCTTAAGGAACATATTTATTCGGTTTGTTAGTGAAAACAAATGCATAAGCATGTCACAGCTATTTAGGGAAATGTTAAGTAATATTTTAGAAAATTAAATCAATGGATAATTGGATGAGCTTTTCCTCCGTGAAATCACATTATGCACACACTTTCGTTAGTGTGACTACTTTTGGTTTATCGATCGAGACGCCTTGGCACCGGGACGCAAACTCATGACTATTTTTGTATCATTTATCATATATCAGGTTGCCGGGCAACGGTGGTGCTGTGCACAACGCGGGAGCCCATTCGGCCACCTCGCCCAAAAGAACAATTTATTTGAGCTGCTATGATTTTTTATATGTAAGATAATTCCATCGTATTTAGAGATTTTATAAATATATTTAAATACATACTTTCAAATCCCTCTTTTATAAAGCTCGGAAACTGAAGTTATGTGGTTCAAATAGACTTTTTGAGTAACGAGGTTTCCATTGCCCATTGTAAACATAATATATCGCGAGTTTTTCCATAAAATCAAATCACTACGAACTTTGATGAATTATCTCTTTGTGAATTAGAATATTGTGCACTTAGTACAAGCGTTTCAAAATACTGTTCAAAAACATTTTGTAATTGCCCAATTTAGCCGGAAAGTAATTCCAACTTGAAGTAGACTGAATTTTTTTTTTTTATTTCTAACTTCAAGCTCTTTTGTAAAAACAAATAAATTAACTATTTTACAGTTCTTCCTAAAATTAACATTATATGACACATAAGAACATAGACCCTTATCCTGAATTTGATTTTTGTAATCTGAAATTCTTCAAGATGAAGATGAGATTCGACCTCAGCAAAGCTGATATGAATAGTTTCGGCAGGACGTGTACAATCAGATAACAATACGATGAGAATTGAAGTGTTTCCCATGGCTTTATAAAGAATATTCAACGGGTTAATAAAACAGCATGTGAACCGGACTACGTTCCGATTCTCCACTGCTACTCTCAAAATCAGATTCCACACGATCTCCCAGCAGTTACTTCCTTCTTCCTAATTAACATCTTCTATTAGCGATACTACCATAACTTATCTTCAAAAGAACTTTTGCAATTAGAGTCCATTAGTTTCAACAAAACTGACTCAATCCACATATTTGACAAAGTACTATTAATCTCTAGAAATTGTTAATGCAATGCTTCACCTAACGAAGCTTTATCGGCCAAAATACATATTCGTGCTGCGACATTTTTTCTTAATCTTTCCATTTTCAAATATATGTCTGGTAAGACAATAATATCATTTTATTCTTTCGTAAATTCAGTTTTTTCTGGCAAGTTAAAAGTAAGTATTGGACTTTGCAGATGACATATCAAACTTTTAGGGATATACAAGGGAAGCTGAATAAACCCTAAAGGGAGCTAAAACCTCAAAAATAATGCTGCAAAAAACAAAATGATACTAGTGAACAGCAGGAGAAAGGAAAATCTTCATATAGAAAGGGCTAGCAATTTGTGCTACCTTGGCAGTATGGTGTATCAAGACGGGGAGAAGCTGGAGGGATGAAGATGTTAATAGCTTAAAAGGTAAAATACATTATTAAACGAGTGGAAAATACGAAAAATCCATACTAAACAAACTCTAATCAGCGAACTAATCAAGCCCCATCCCAATTGCTCAAACCATTAAATAATGGACATGAAACACACATTTAAAAAGCAGCAGTACGATATAACCCGGCAGTTTAGTGTAGAGTAGAACACCCCAGGACAGAGAAAACGCGGGCGGCCTAAAGATAAGTGGAGGCGTACTCTGGATAAGCACCTGAGCAGTGCCACACAGACCTGGTCTGGAGTCCAGTAGAGATCTAGAGATGGATATGTTTGACGACACTCCATGATGGCCATTTGTTCTACCTAAGAGATTCAAAGAATTACATAATAATAATAATATTACATTTACATTACATTAAAATATTACATTTACATTACATAATATTTATTTATACAAAATATTTCGGACTTCTCGGTTTATTGGCCTATATTGGCTCGGAATAAAAAACTCATTTTTTTCATACAAATCATTTGCAGTAGAAATAATTGGAAGCACAATTAACCATACTAGAGTTAACTATACTACCATAAAAGATTTAACCTCTTGGGAATGGTAAAACAGAGATGTGTTTTTATCAATTTGTACTTAAAACACGATATTTTCTAATTAGCTTCCCGGTTCCGTAGAAGGAGATGCTAAATGAAATGAACAAAATAGGAAAACTAATTATTGAATTATTGGGACATAAATACTATAAAACGTTTAACGGATCATAACTATTTAAATTTGTTAAAATTTCCTCAATTTTCGTTTGAATGGGAGTAACTAGACTGCGGTAAATAGATTTCAAGCTTGAAGAGTTATCCAACGTGCCATGTCCGGTCAAAAGCTTCCGCTATATCCAGAAACGCACTCGAGCAATACTGCTTGCTTCCGGGAAATCCGAATAATGGGTTGGGAGATTTTAGGATTCTATTATAAATAGGATTCGTTTCAATGAAATTTGTTCAAAGATTGTGTGTAGGCTAATTGGTCCATAGAATGTTGTCTCATTGAGAGTTTGTTTGGTTCTCCTTCATAGTTTTTTTTTTAATTTGATGACTTGATATACAAATGAAAATAGCGCAAGCAGGATCAGATAAAAAGATAAGTCAGTTGTTAATTGACTTTAAAAGAAAAAAATTGTATATAAAAATTAAGAAAATGGGAAGTGGGCAACTTCGTGCAAGATTTCAACACAATCCCCCAAGCTATATTTAGGATAGATACAAATTTATATTATATGAAATTTAATTACTTAGAACATGGAGCCTATAATTATTGCCCATCCAGTACACCTATCCTCTTCAACTCTGTACCTCTCCCTGTATCAGACACAGTTCGGTATCTAGGATTCCTTTTAGACAAAAGACTAACATGGAACCCACATACCAGTCTCAAAAGGCAAGAACTTAACCGACGATTTGGCCAGTTATACAGACTACTTAACAGAAAATCCAAACTCTCAATCGAAAACAAACTACTAATATAATATACAAGAAAATACTGAAACCAATCTGGACCTACGGACTTGAGCTGTGGGGGACAACTAAATTTTCGAACATCAAACGCATCCAATCCTTCCAATCTAAAGTCCTCCGTATAATAGTCAATGCTCCTTTTTATGTTACAAACAAAACCTTACATCATGACCTTTACATCCCTTATGTCCTTGACGTTATTCCATCTCGATTCTAAAATTTTCATCTGAAACTAATCCACCATCTTAACCCTTTAGCACAATCCTTATCCAGCTCCAGTCACCCCTACAACCCTCCTCGATGATTGAAACGGCAGTGGCCCCGAGACCTTTTGTAAAGACTGTCACTGGAGTTCTGGCAATGGCCAGTCTCTCCACTCAAGTCATGAGCGTCTGTTGCTTTAGTGCCCTCTCGCAGTTTCCATTGGACTCCAATCCCGGTGACGCGGCTGAGAGAGAAGCGCAGGGATCTCTTAGAGTCTCGCTTTGTCCTTCACACGTGGAGGAAAGGGCCTGGACTCGGAGCTCCCTTGGCTGATTGTAAATGTTGTAATTAAGTATGAATGTTTTTCTTTTTTATATATTTATTAGTTTTACTTATGATTTATTTAATTTGCTACCAATTTCTGTATTTTTTTTTTTTAATATGATTTCAAGTTACATTTCTTTGGTTTTATAGTTTTTGCCTTTGTTATATAGTTATATATTTTTATTTTTTATGTATTTATTTTTATTTTGTTTATTTTTATTGTATGGTATATATATTATGAATGGGCCTCACTCAGCTTTAGTACTCAGTGCCCTTAAATGTGGCAAAATGTATTATTTCTCAACAAAAAGATTTTTAAAAATAAATTATTGCCAACGTGACAGATTATTATATTGCTAAATAAACAAAAAAAAAAAAGAACATGTCCATTTCAGTTTAGTGAAAAATTATAAAAACGTAGTCATAGAAAGGCACTCAAAGAGAAATGTAAATATGGACACTCTAAAAGATTGCTGACTTAGATAAGAGCCAGCTGGTGCAGTCTATAGAATGATAATGTTCATATCGATGTCAGCGTTAAATCTGCCAACGCCTGCAGTTGTGTTCAACCACAATTCCTTCAAAGGGATCACTCAGTTTTTGGATTTATGCCAGGTTTTAAGGTGTTCTATCCCACTGTGTAGGCTATCAAATTATTTTGAAACAAAAGAAGTGAAGAGAGGTTGCAGTGTAGGGGCAACACTGGATGGAAGCTAGAAATTGTTCCTCTGTACAGTTACAACATCTGAGCAATGAATTAACTCAGAAATGTTTTAATTAATATTTATTAACACTACAGCAGGGAATATGTTGGGTACCTGTAGATGTTTAGGTATTTAGAGCCTACGATAACTATAAACAACGAAATTTAAGAGTAAATCAAGCCTAGATTGAAGGTAGAAAACTGTTGCAAACTGATCAGATCTTGTCTCCTGTCTTGAAACTAAAAAAATAGGATTTAAAAAACCTTTATCCTTCAAAAAATGAGTAAATTGATAGTTTATGGTTGCCTCCCAACTGAGCGTGTACGGTGCTTAAGATAGCTTTAACAAATTTAATTTAATCATAATTATGGTCGCGATAAAGTTACACTTGTGTAATGAAATATATTCTTTGTTATTACAATCCGAATAGTAATTACTGATTATTTAATCTGCCTCTTATTAATACGAAAGGTGTTGACCTGCTCATCTTCGATAATGATAGGAGCAGTTCCGTCCTCCGATACTTTCATCTTGTCATTGTTTATATTAAATTATTTTCTGTTATTAAAAATGCCGAGTATGAATAATTCATGCAATAGTTAATTTAATATGGTATGGATACTGGGGACCATCGCGGAGTTGGTACTGATATTATCTGCGCTACTAAAGGATTCAAATATTAGGATTGATTAATTTATTTTCACCGAGTTTTTACTAAAATGTGGATTTATGTATTTTATAAAAAGTGAAGGGAACATAAAATAATACTGAGAGAGTGAAGGAATCAGGAAAAAGGTTTAGTTTTCGAATAAATAATTTGTAAGTTCGATGAGGTTTAGCTTTGGTGCTTTTTCTGTGACATATAAAGAAAAAAAACAAAATAAAAGAAAATCAGATATAAAAATTAGTCTGATAAGCTAGTTTCAAGATAATGTGATAATACATAATGAATAGACTGATAGAAGTACAGGTTGAGAAGCTGGGAACTAAGGGTTATAAGTTACGGAGTTCCTTGAATGGACTTAAGCCGACTGACCCGGATGCGGCATAGTAATGCATTACTTTCTCCACAACGTATTTACCTATATTCGTCTCCTTTAATCCTTCTTCAAGAACAATATCAGGTTAATTCCTGATATCCTTTTATAACGGTGGTCCATTGAAAAGAAATGAACACAAAAACCTGGTGCCTGCAAGTGGTCGCCATGTAAGAATTAACCAGAAGTAAATAACCTTCTGAAATTAACTATAATCTCATTCTAAATATAATTAATCCATATCAATTGGTTTACAGGAATAAACGTTTCAAAATTGTTCAAGTAATTTAAAAATTAACATGAACAGGTGTTCCCTGACTTCGGCTCCAATTGAGTGACGGAGTTGTAGCAGAAGCAAGGTCCATCTTAGGAATCTGCAATTGGAGAGCGGTAGCAATCGATAGAGAAGACTGGCTGACCAAGCTGCTAGATGACTCTTGACTCCGCATGAGTTGTTGCGCCACGGGTGATGGCGATTCTATTTTTTAAATTAATGACTGCAAGAAACAACGATATTTTTCTTTCTTTTTTTGGGTCCTCCCCTTCCCCGCCGTTGCGGAAGGCTATACGGGATTTTCCCGGGCCAGGGGTGTGGGTGGGTATGTAAAAGACTCCCTCGTCACCGGGACGCGAACCCGTGACTATTTTTATATCATTTGTCATATATCAGGTTGCCGGGCAACGGCGGTGCTGTGCACACGCATTAGCCCATTCGGCCACCCCGCCTACAGACACAACGATATGCAATTTATTGGGGTTTGGGATAGAGAGTGCACGGTAGAGGGGAAAAGAGGATTCTGGCCCACAAACTGTTTATTTTATCTACCCCCATTATTTTAGAACTATTGATAAGTCAAAAATAGCGTTTCTAATCTTTTTTATAGTCAGTGTGGTTTTTTCTTGTTTTTTTTTTTTTAATTTAATGAAAAATATTTTCGGACACTTTGAGTGGTCTTGCTCTGAAAGTTATATTATATCGTAATAGCGATGATGATGATCGGAACAGCATTCAGAAATATTGTTTTTGATACTATGAGTCTCATCTGTGGACAGAATAACATGGGGCATAGTTTCAAACGAACTGTCAGGTTGACAGATGATGTGTAGAGAACATTAAAGGAGAATAAATACAGTAAACTGAAAATATAACTTGAGCCAGACAACACCCAGTGCTCACCAGAAGTACCAAGTGAAGAGAAAGGAATAGGGATGGATAGAGAGATAGAAAGAAAACATTATATCTTTACTGGCGGCATGAGGGGATAATGAAGAGATGGAGAGAGTTAAGCAGTTTAAGCAGTTTCTGGAAGGAAGCGATTTAAGTTAGAACGAGACCCGGGCCAAAGAGGAAGATCTCTCAGATTAGGATGATTACATCAATGAAGAAGAATTGCTGGAATTGATCGTCAAGATGAAACTCGGCTAGTCAGCATGACTTGACGGAATCACTCCGTAGAATGAGAAATATAGACAGTAAAGGACAGAAGATGTTTCTCCATATTTTGAACCTATTCTGGAAACGGAAAAAGATCCTAAAGGACTTAAAAGTTGCAGTCATATTGCCTTTAAAAAAGATGATAGTAACTGCAGCAATCATCAAGGTATATCACTGCTTGGGGTGCTCGTAAGATATGATGGAAAATCGTAAAAGTGGGTGTCAGGAGGTCGTCGAAAACAAGATTAGAGGGGAACAATATGAATTGAAGAGTCGAAGAAGCATACAAAACCTAATTTCCACCATCCGGCAGCTTACGAAGAAGAGCATCGAGCAGGGCAAGAACGCTTCGTATTCCATACTAGGCCTGTTTAGGACCGAGTTAGGAAAAAAACAACATTTTAAAAAGTAATTAAAGATTTATAAAGAAGAAGAATTTCTCTGGATGTATTATTTCAAGAGGTTTTTCATTATTGTTGACCGTTTAACTATAAACGACACTTGACTTTTGTTTTGAAAAAAATGACTTCACTGGTGTTTTTATTGCCTAAGCCAATATTTTGTGTTTTATTATTCTATGACTATCCAGCTTTAATAAAAGGCCAATAACAACGGAAATCAACCAAAAGTTGAATGCCAGTAACCAATAACCTTTACTCAAGTTAAATTCGTCAGTTTGCCAAGTTTAGACGCCATTTTGGACCAGTGGGGCTACTTCGTTTTGCAGGACATTGTTTTTTTATATATAATTAATAATTGTAAGGAAAACAACAATATGCAATTTATAGATATGTGAGAGAGAGGAGAGGTGCATGGTTGTGGATCTGGTCCACAGTGTAGAAAGAGAACCATGAAAATTCATTCATACATACATTTGGAACTCATTTATATATATAGAAATAGAAAATAAACTTTATTCTGGGACGATGTCCCCTTAGAATAACAACAATGAACAGTTACAAAAGAAAAAATACATATATGGCCGAAAACTAACTTAATAAAGATTCAAACAATATATACAACTACTTAAATAATAGTATGTAAATTACTAAAAAATAAAATAAAATCTTCTCAACTATTTTTTATATATATTATATTTATATATATATATATATATATATATATATATATATATATATATATATATATTATATATATATATATATATATATATATATATATATTACTTGAATAAGACAGAAAATGCTTGGCGGCCATAATTGAATTATCATTTTTAGATGGATGTCATGGAAAATGAAGACATTTTTTATGATTTATTCTACATTCGAAGGGGAACTACTCCTCACATTTACAGTTCATTATGAATTATCGCTAAAGCCAGTTCTAATATATGGCTGTGAGACCTGGATATTAATCAGCAACCTAGAAAAAATTATTGAATGATTTGAGAGATGAATCCCCCGTACGATAACAGGAGCGATCTGGCATCAGAGTACTAACAAATAGAGAAGAAGTATCAATAAACAGCTGCTGACACAATGATATGAAGTCACGGAGGTCACTAGCGGATCCAGGGTTTAATTTTGGGGGGGGGCTTCAGCCCGAAGGATTTTTTTTCATATACATAACGATAATTAATTTGAAAAAAAATAAAAGAAAGAAACTAACTACCCATATGACATTAAGTCTTAGTTATTCTTTAAGTCCTATTAAATGTAATTAAACGAACAATAATAGTGTAAGATATAGTTTTTAATATTTTTTTCTTTAAAACATGATTATATTTTACCATTTTGGGGGGGGCTTCAGCCCGAAAGCCCCCTCCCCCCGTAGATCCGCCTGTGACTGAGGTTAAGATGGGCAGGGCATTTAGATCGGAGAAATCCATATTGAAGTACCTGCACGATAATGAATGGCTCAATAGTAGGCAAAAGACCACATGGGAGGCCAAATTACAGATGGGTAGATCGAATCAACTTTTTATATAATAGAGAGATAAATAGTGTGGTTCAGTGAAACTTTTATAATCTTGATATAGCTCAGACGTTAAATGGTTTTGATTGTATTTATTCAAGTAGTCCGAATAAAAATTGTATTATCTTCTGACTTAAAATAAACATACCATGTACGAATTTAATATATGTATATTTTTTTTTATACAGTTGTAAATATCATATAAATAATAAAAATGGACATTAGAGGATGGAGTTTGTAAATGTTCTAGTGAAAAAACAATTCAATAAGAACGATATATTTCAAATAACTGATAATTACCTAATTGATACCCTCTATATTTGACACATGAGATTTAGGTAGCCGTGACCTAGATGATTAATGGGGAATGCCGTGGAGGAATTTCTGAGCAAAATGTGGCGTAGGCTCAGGTATCAACTTTCTCCGGTTCCTTTAGAAAGTGAGATTTCTTTTGAAGCGTGTCACCTTTTAATACTGGCTGAGACTGACTCATCTCATGCAAGAATCGACTCTTCTTCCAGAATCGAACCGGAACCTGAAGGAGTTGTTGACATGACCGTGGCATAATATGATCCTGAAGGATGTTTAATAAATGAGGAATAACTTTTCATCTATATTCACAAAAATAATAGATCTTGGTTTATTATTTTCAATAATGAACCATTGTAACGAAATAAACATTGCCCTCCTCAAAATTTGAGGTTTTACGTTTCAGGATAAGTAGAACTCGAAAATTGAATTTTAAAAAATTGGGTCCTTTCTCCTTTCGCCTTCCACCCATTTTGTCCCAGACAACTGAATTCATTTGTTTTTCATAATTATTAACAAAATCAAAGGTCGCTCGAGGATGATCCTTCTATCTCGAAATTATGATCCGCCTTTTCCTTTATTCCGATAGCGGTCGAAAAACCTGTGTTGCTATAGGCTGTAGCCGCTACAGCCTATAGCAACACAGGTGTAGCGCCTAAACGTATGTATCAATTTCAATTAAACTTGGCTAGTCTTCTTCTCGATCCCTTTTAAATATATGCATAGACCAAACTTCACAGAAAAATCCTTCCCTTTCAAGATGGTGGCCGAAAGACCTGTGTCGTAAAACTGTAGCGCCTAAACGTATGTACCGCTTTCAATTATACTTGGCTTAATCCTTCTCTTACGAAACCCTTTAAATTTATCTATTTAACATAATATCACGAAAAGAAAAACGTAACGAAAACTTTAGGAGGGGCGATAAGACTATATTTCTGAATAACTCTTAAAGTATACATGTATGGTTTTTTATATATTTTATATATTATATTACCCTATAAGTGTATGTTTTCTTAAGTGCATGAAATAAACTAAAAAAAAAATGTTTAAATGGGAAAATTAGGTGCTAAAATAAGGTATTCTGATATGTTTCATATGTTGTAATTCAAAGATTAACTTCTTTGTTTTGTTTTTGATTTTTTTTTTAAGTGTTACAGCAAGTGGAACAATTTTCTTTATTTTTCTTAGAAAATTTGGTCATTACTAGGATTCACCTTTTTTTTTTCTTTTATGTTACAAGGAAAGTAATGTTACCTTTGATGTATGATTGTTTGGAAATAACAAATTATTGTGTATTAATGTACAGCGTTTTTATAATGTAATTACGTTCATTTGGCCTTTTATATTCTCCATTTTATTTATGATATTTTATAATATTTTATATATGAGCAGGGTCATAACAGTTATATAGCGAAATTGGCAGAACACAAGAAAAATTAAATAATATATAATCTTTGATAATACTTCAAGATCTCGAATTGTTTCTGTTCTTAAAATCGCTGTACTTGGATGTTATGATCAACAATCCTGAGGACAGGACGAATTATGAAGATTGAGAAATTTTAGAGGTATTTTATTGTATTTAAACGTTTAAGTTCTCCTATAGAACACCTAACCTTAAAAGCTAACTAGAAACGGAATATAATCCTTATATCCCCCCCCCCAAACGGTAAAATATAACCATGTTTCGTAAAAACAAATATTAAATACTATCTCTTAAAGTATTATTGTTCGTGTAATTACATTTAATAGGACTTCAAGAAATACTTAAACACCATTTCCAATAGGTAGTTGTTGTTTTTTTTAATTAATTATCGTTATATATTTGACAAAAAAAATCTTTCAGGCTGAAGGCCCCTCCAAGATTAAATCCTGGATCCGCTAGTGCTATACATTTCACATAAAATAGCAAAATTATTTTATTTGAAAAGAACCTGATACGAGTGAGATCATTGGAAATAATTGGCAGTAAATTTAATTGAAATTGAATATTTTATTTTTCAAAACGAGATTGTTAAATCAGTTAAAAACCCATATAAATACTTGGAAAAAATAATGGTTTAATTATAATGGCACAATCAGCCTAGTTTAACTAAATATGTGCAAAATTAGAATATGGTTGTAGGTATTTTAATGAACCAATTATAGTCAGTAATCCAAACATCTAGTTTTAAAAGCAAGAACAGAGCTCCAAAAACTTTACACAAACCAGCTAAGATGATTGATGAGAATGAAGGATGATTGAAACTGCTTCTTTTTAATTTTCCTAACGTTTGTGTTATTCTTTGAGAAACAATAATTAAAACATTTAGAAACCATGCAAATTCCATTTTAATCTATTTCTAAAATTATATAGCTCATTCATGGTCATCTCCTCGATTGGAATTCGCCACCAAAATGTCGCAGTTGCAACGTACCTTTAAGAACTCAACATATTCTAGTACATTGTTCGAACTTGCATCAATCAATAATATCATATCGCCTACGAGCATACAAGCGGTAATCAGAAAATTTGAAAAATTTGTTCCAATTTCTTAAATAATACAATTGCACAAACATATTTAAACAACACAACCCTTATATGCTTTCCATGCACATCATAACTAATCTATGCAGTTATAACAACAGATTATCTATAGACATAACTTAACAACACAATCTAACCTGAAACAATACACTCTCTTACAGACATTTTTCTATTGAATGTGTAATTGAAATGAATATGAAACTGAAAAAGCTGCCTGTAACCTATGTAGTTGCACATGAAACCCGAATTCAACTAAATAAATAAATATAAAAAATGTACAATGTTAATTTTTAAGAGAAACTTAAAATTATAGATATGAAATGAGGATATATAATTTCAAATAAATTGTTATATTACAAATAGAGACTATGTAATTTTAAGTTTTAAAACAATAAAGTCTTTATATACTTTAATATTTAACGAGAAAAATGTTTCGCTGTTTCACAAAAGCAAAGGAAATTCTGGGAAATCCTCTTTAAAAATCCTCCCTTAATCTCATTTCCTACAAATAACTCTCATTTTAAATTCAATTTTATTTGGTCTTCCATATTGTTAACATGGCTCCTAAATAAAAATTGATTAGAAGTTCGATTTGCTATAAGACATAAAACTGAGTGAAAAACAAAGATGTGAGTAAAAGAAAACATATGAAATTAAGACGAGTACGAGATCAATAATTTAGAAAACCCGTGATTCGGTTGTAAACGTTTGAAAATAATGAAGAAGTTCTGAAATATCCTTTAAAATCCTTAGTGCTTAATTGAATCGATGGAATGAAATTAAAATATAATTGGTGTACTACATGAGCATTATTCCGTTCAATACTTTTGACTAAAAAAAATAATTGTAATTGTTTGTGATGGATGAAATATTACAATCTTTGGATGAATCAAAATTTCTTCATATAGACTTTTTTTTTTTCAAGGATCCTTTATGTTTTACAAGTTTAGACAGAAAACAAATATAATTCTACTATGAATGGTTATATTTATATTTTTACCCGACTAAGCGAAGCGACAAGAGGCAAATACGTTTGGGTTGTCCGTTAAAAGTTATGTAACGATTTTTTATTTTATTCCAACGAAGATAATGGTTGGATCGATTTTTATGTTTGGTGGCTCAAAATAATAATTGATATCCAATGGGTGATTTGAAACAATTTGAGCTTAAAACACACGCCCATGATTTAATAAGATGTTTTTAATCGATTTCATAAATTTAGGTGTGTAATGATTTTCCAAACGAACGGCTAGATCGATTTCTAATATTATTCAGCGAGGTCATTTGAGTGTTTTGAAACAATATGAGCTAAAGACAGTGGCCCAAGTTTGACTAAAATGTGTTTAATAGATTTTCTGAAAGGTGTATAACGGCTGTTACAAGAGAACATAAAAACTCATTATTTCTTTATTCTTCATTAATATAATTTCATATTTTATTGACATCTGCTATTTTCCATCGTAGTAGACTATTTGTATCAGTTGCAGACTACAAAATGTCATCTTTAGCACAAATATAATAAAAGTTGAAAATTTTTACATACGACGTTTTGAACTAATAGTAATGATATATTAATAGGTATGTTTTCGCTCGTAAAATGGATGGAACTATAAAATCCATGGGGAATCAACTTGTTTTTAGTTCGGAGTTAACGAGACCAATAGTTTTCTTCAGTCAGAACAAAACGCATTAAGCCAGAAAATATAAACATATGGGTGTAAGTTCACACAAATTCGATATTTAATGAGGAAATCGAGACCAAGATAACTGGTTGAACTTCAACAAATAAACAAAGTCACAACTAAGAGAACGTAACGAACATAATTCAATGAAATTGACCCTATATTATTTTTTCACAAATACCTACCTTTTATCCAATTTTGAGCCAAATCGAAATATCGGCATATATACAAAAATGTGTTTGCGCGTGCGTAAGTGGAGGTGTTTGTTAGAATTCAATCAAATTCATATGGGACCATGAAGACACCAACCCACACAATTCCTGAAAATTTCATGAAAATCGGATGAACGGTAGTAGGTGATATGCCCGTTACATTGATTTGACTACAGGCAGACAGAGAGACACCGAACCAAATTTGATCCTTGATGTCTGAAACATAAAACGCAAGTGGAAATTTTCGATTCTGAGCACAAAATTTTGTTAAACCTCTCGCACGAATACAATTTTCCTCTACCTTCGCTAGTGAGGAAGCAAAATATAGTTTACGTATCTCGATTAACAATTGGTTTGCAATGACATATGTGATCATATGATAGGAAAATAAATTGTTAATACCTAAATAAATTTTTAAAAATTAAAAATTTAAGAATAATTTAATTAAATAAAAAATATTCTAATTGAAAAGAAAAACCGACTGCGCAAGTAACTGCAGTCATCTTAAGGTCCGGGAAATTATGTATATCTACATAAAAATATAAGTAGGTTGGTAGTAACTGCCTACGAAAATTGAAACTTGGTGAAGTAGTAGGGTACCACGGAACATTACAGCTTTATGTTCCATACACCTGTGCATGTCAATAATAAGAAAGCAACTGGTATCGTAATTTGGGTAAACACACAAATGGTAAATTAATGTATTGTGAGAAGAGTTTCGTCCTGCTGTGGAGCACGCTAGAATTCTTCACCGAGTTTCAATATTCATGGACAACGTACTTATATTTTTATGTAGATATACATCATTATCGCTCCTTAACATCCATAGAGTTGCTAGCGTAGTCGGTCTTTTTTATTATTTTTTTATGGTATATAGAGTGTGAATGTGCTCTCTGAACACTATTATAAATGTCCTTTGTGGCAGGTTGTAATATTTCTTAATAAACAAGTTCTTCAAGATTATTATTTATAACTAAGTTGTTATCATAAATAATTTATTTAAACAGAAATACTTCATATTATTCAAGATTTTTAGTTTTACGTATCATTGTAAAGAATTATCTTGCTTGAGACAGCAACAGCATAAAATGTCCTTATCGTAAAGAGATGTGATGTATGTGTTATGAATTGAAAGTATAATGGAGATGTAAGTTTTTTTTGTCAATTATGTGTTAATAAGAAAAAAAGATGAGTTAGGTTAGCTTGCTTTCTAGATATTTTGGTAAGAAGAAACATAATTGCTATAGCTGATTAACGGAAACCTGCGGTTTCTACAGCCTATCGAGAATATTAAATAGCTACGTGGGCCAGCGGCACTCCCGTAAGGATTTGGTTTGAATGCGAACCTCACCGCATACGGTACTCATATGAGTGGAATGTCAATTGTGAAAGAAAGTACTGTCTCTCATTAGCATATCAATTCAATCTCTATCATATTATTGTAATTGATTCATTTTTAAAGTTTTAAATTTTTTTATATTGTTAACTGTTAGGGAGACCCATAGAAATTCAGGAGTGTGTAACAACATTGCAATTGGGAAGTATTCTTTTTTTTCCGTATTTTTTGGTATGAGTGATGTTTTGGTTTTATTGACAATATATATATATATATATATATATATATATATATATATATATATATATATATATATATATATATATATATATATTCTTCCAATTTCTGACCCACATGGAACCTATTTTCATATAAGGTACAAAAGACATGGTCATTAGTTATTCCAAAGAACAAAATTGCAGACAGGTTGATGAATACTGCGATCCAGACTACGCCAATGAAGAAGCACCAACGGTTTCATAATCCTCTATTGTAGTGGAGCGATTTCCTGGCTAACCAAATATAAATCAGTTAACAAACACTGATCAAGTGAATGGATGTGATGAAAAGTAATATTTCTAAAATATTTTTTCAACGAACTCATCAATCAAAATTTTAATAAGAATTTACATATAGAAAATAATCAAAGTACCACAAAAATGATCAAACATGGACGTGATGGAAAAAGATCAAAGAATATAGATATTTAAATTCATTAATGAGAAATCATTGAGCACAACTAGTGTTGTCCTAAATCTATTGCAAGACCAACATCAGGACTGGTAAAAAAAATCGATTTTTAAAATAAAAATTGAGACAATATAGTTACTAATACTCGACAATTTTAATTTCTATATGTTAATAATTGGTATGACCAATATACTTTTGCATCTAGCTCCTCTAATTTTTCATTCGGGCTTAGTTAGGTTTCTTCTATCTAAAAAATTACAGTAATATCTCTATAGTAATAAGCTAATAAGTAATTGCAAGATTGTTGCGAGCATCTTGCGCAAGACTAAGACCATCACCAAGATTGAGTATGCAAGACCAAGACTCGTCTCGGTCTTGTCAAATGTCTGCCAAGTAAGGTCAGTATAGTTTTCTCACCGTTTTCATTTGCTAAAAAATATTAATATTAAAAGGTCTAAAAATTTTCTTATGAGCATAAAATCTCAGGAAGAAGCCGTTTTCGGAAATCCAGTAATCCCTTAAAATATACGGGCTTGATAACCACGAATTTTGTTGATCAACAAATACTAAAATACGAAAAAGTTTCGCATTTGCAGATCGCACATTGAATAATACGTAATTTTAAAAAAATTCCAGTCTCTACTGTTAGTGCAAATCACGTATGTAAAAATTGAGTGCTTTACAGGAGTGAATAAAAACTAATTATCTCTGTATGATTTATAAGTGTAATTTAATTTTTTATTGCCCTCTGCTATTTTTCATAGTAATAGACTACTTATATGAATTGCAGACTACATAATGGCAAAAATTGAAAACTTTTACGTACGACCTTTGCACTAACAGTAGTGATGTATACTTAATAGCTCTGTTTCACTCGTAAAATGGATGGAACAAAAATCCATAGGAAAAATTCCACTTTTTGTTTGTTCGGAGTTAATGAGACCAATACTCTTCTTCAGTCAGAACAAAACTAATTAAGCTAGAATATAAAAAAATCAGTGAAGTTTGTACAATTTTGATATTTAAAGAGAAAATCGAGACCACAACGAAAAAAAAAACAAGCTGGTTGAACTTTAACGGGAATAAACACAATCACAAATAAGAATTTTTTTACACGAAATCTTACGGCAGTAATTAATTTATTGATTAAAACCTAAAATTTTATAACCCATGACAATATTGTAATAATCCAACTCCTACTCCATATGATCAGTGCCTTCCACCTTTCACAGCCATTATATTGTTAATAATTATTTATATTAACTTTAATTATTAAATTGAATTCAATGAAATTTATATTATGTAATTTCTATACTGTTCTTCAAATTTCCTCCAAGTTTGGGTCAAATCGAATGCGCCATTTTCAAACTATAGGCATATCAAATGACACATTTCCTGATAAACAATTTGATAAGTAGAAGTAATTTGATAATATTGATGCCTATTTCATTTTACGTTTACCAATCCCTAAATTCCCTCCAAACTCGAGGCAAATCGAACTTGCAGTTTTAGAGATATAGACGTAGCAAGGAAACGTTTGCGCATATATAAGAGAAAAAAATGGACAGGATTCAATAAAATTGACCCTACATTATTTTTCACAAATACCTACGTTTGATCCAACTTTGAGCCAAATCGAACGATCCGTTTCTGAAATATTTTGAGATATGAGAGATGGGACCATCCAGACACCAACCCGCACAATTCCTGAAAATTGGATAAACGGTAGTAGATGATGTGCCCGTTACATCGATTTAACTACAGACAGACACCGAACCAAATTTGATCACAAATTATCTGATAATCAATAATTATTATCAGATCTAATATAATATTTTAAAGCCTGATAGTATATAAAAAATGATATCAAATAATACTTTGATACAATTTATGTTCATTGCGTTTGTGGGTGTAAATGAGAGTATTGATGAATAGATTGCATCGCTTCTGGTGTCCACCTTATCAATCTCGTTGAGTTATTACACCTGTTATATCTACTAATAATTGAATAAGAAAGACAGGAGTCCAATGGCTCGGAGCTGGTTTCACTGAGGCGATGAGAAAGCAGAGCCGGGTCAGTGGAGCACTCAGTTGGGCTACTCTCACCACTTCAGACAATACCCAGCCAACGCCCATCCTCCGATAACCGCCTTTTTCCAGCTCTACAACGGCTGCATCTAAGGGAAATGTTACCATCCAGTAGTTGAAAAATTAAGAAAGAAAAATCAGTCATTCAAAACAATTAATTACGAGCATCCACTGCTTTGAATCAACATGGCTAAGGTAAATTATTATTAATACTGTTTGTAACTAGAAGAAAAATGAAAATTTTTAATTGAGAATTCAATATTAGTGAAAAGAATTGCAGTGACGGGCCTTACTATGCTAGACTATACTATGCTATGCGCCCTTAGTCTTTATAAAAAAAACTTATCAATTTCTATTGTCATATATGTACTTAGGATAAATGTTAAAAATTAAACTCAATTTTATTTTATCTTAAATTTATTTTTTTTTGCGTTACTTAAGTGATACTTATTAAAATATAACAACCGTACACACACATACACGCGCGCTCGAATAAATGTTACAATCAAACTATGATTATTTATTTGTGTAAAACGTCCATTAAACAATCCATCTGGCTCAAGTGTTTATACATAATTCACTTACTTCATAAATAATTCGGATCATCATCAATTTAATCATGGAATTGGTGGAATTGTAATGTTTAGCGAGCACCTCATATCTTGAATCAGAATACTACACTAACTTTGGTACGAGTTAACAACTTACGGTCAGTTTGTATTCCTCACTCACTTATCTGTACAAATTATAACCTACTTAATAGATAATCTATAAACTTGAAAGTTGGCAAACTGTTGCATTTAGCCTGTTATCGAAGGAAATATTACGAAAAGTTAAACTTTTGATCCTTGAACGAAGAAAAAAATCAAAATGCCGGATCCAACTTTTAAAATTGGAAAACCCTATTTTTGAAGGTATACATTTTTTTTTTCAATAGTATAAATATTTTTCCAATTTATCTTCAATGGGTCAAAATTGAAGGCAGATATAAATATTCTGCTAAATTTCGTGATTGTTTATGAAAACATTTATTTTGGTTATTTTTGTTTTCCATAGTTCTCTGTACAAGCTGAGATGGTTGAATTGTATAACTTAAATTACAAGTGATTTAGACGTTTTCGAACAATGAGGTCATCTTTTCTCCTTCCTAAATATTAAATATATATATATATAAATATATAAAATATTAAATTTACTTCTTAAGCTGTTTATTTAATAATTAAATTTTATTTTATTCAATATTTTTCTAATACAGTTACTGTATTAATATTATAAATTCTTAACAACTCTTATGACCGGCGCAAACTCGCGACATCTATTTGAATCTGTCTAAATCTTCTTTTTTTTTTAACTCCAAAAACTAGATAAACTAGTTTATTGGTACCTTTTGTTGTTAGCGGAGTTTCCGAGAATATTTCAAGTTCGCACAATATACATTTTTCACTGTTTTTATTGAATAATTCAATCTATTGAACTTGGATTTTATTGAATAGTTCAAGGCTTAGATTCCCCCATTCCCAATAATGATAGTAATATCTCTATAATATGTAGTGAAAACATACCTACCCAGCTAACATTTGTGAGATGATGACGACAAAATTCAATTAATATCGAGCCAATTGAATTAGTATAGTATGCTGAATCGGATCAAGGGAAAATTACTGCTATACATTCAATGAAAAACGTCTGCCATAAATATTTAATTTTTGTGTAATAGATGTGTTTTATCAAGCCAAGATTGCTAAAGACAAAACACCAAACAAAGATTGAGCAGATTTCACCGCTAACAATGGTGGAATTATCTCAAAATGAGGTAAAGTGATTAACATGGACAGTGATATAGACAATGACGTCGACTCCTGGGAACTGGTTATTGGTGTTAAAAGACCTAAGAGAGATTCAAGCGAGTTCAAAAACGACCGACTGAACCTATTCCACCCTCGATCTGTTTTCAGGTCCTAACCAACATAACAAATTTACAAACAGAAGAAGTAAAAATACAACCTCAAAGCGATAAAACTACACCAATTTTTATAAACGGTTTTGAGAATTATCATGCATTAATACCTTCCTAGAAAATAAAGCTGACCCGAATACATTTATAACAAAGTATACGTTTAAAGGTGTCCCACGATTTATCCCCAAAACCGTGACATTTATCAAAAACTGAAATCTAGCCTACGAAATAAAGGGGCGTACTTCTATACTTATCAACTTCCACAGTACAGATGCTTAAGGTTTGTTTTTAAATATCTCCACCACAGAATACCAGTCGATATCATTAAAGATGAATTTTAAAAAATGGCTTATGAAGAGACCTATGTAGGTAACGTCAAATTTCGATTCAAAAACCCTTACTATGTTCTTTGTGACGTAGGTGTGTGGTGGCCCGATCTCCCGGTCTGAGTAACGCAATCAACCACTGGCTCTCCACGTTGGGGGAACAATTAAACTATCACACACATAGTACACAAACACATTACACTGTAGACTAGGTCATCACCAGTACACACGTTAGGATCATCTTCTCTAGGAAGTCACCCCGAGGGTGTCTGTCAGCAGGCACAAAGGTGGCAGGCTAGGGTACGTAGTTTGGGTTGATGGCCCCAATAGTCGAGATTAAATCAGTCATGAAACCTAAAATAGTATCAGAACTTAATGCTCAAACACGGAAACAACTCGGCAACCTCAGGCTTAACTTTAATTTAGGATAGAAGAATGTCCATACTCTCTACAGACCCTATGCACTGCTCTTAGAACACTTTGCTAGGTATCATTTAGACATTACTGCTATCCAGGAAATCCGATGGACTGGTCAGAGAATCATTGAAAAAAAAAAAAAATCCACACCATTTAGTTGCAGTTAGAGGACTCATGAATATGGCACACGATTTGTTATAAAAATAAGATATCGACAACAAATAATAGGGTTCAGGACTGTAAGCCCAAGAATTTGTGTAATAAGGATCCAGAGAAGACTTAATTATTCCATTTTAAGTGTGCAAACCCCTCCAAAGTTTCGTAAGAAGGTGAAAAAGAAGCTTTTTTATGAACTCTTGGAGAGAACTGCTGACAACATAATATGAAAATGTATGTTCTTGTTCAGGTGACCTTAATACAAAAGTAGGCAAGAAAATAATATTTGATCCAACTATTGGTAGATGAGTGAAGTAATGAGAACTGCATAAGGCTAATAAATTTTGCAACCTCTCGTGATCTTACCATCGAAAGTACCCTTTTCCTCACAAGAAAATCCAGAAAGGAACATGGAAAACACCTGACGGGTCAACACTGAACCAAATCGATCATATCCTTATCGATAGGCGGTACATGTCCAATCTCCTCAACGTGAGAATATTCAGAGGGCGCGAATGTGGATTTCGATCACTTTTTAAGCATCGCCCATTTCAGAGCACGGAAGAAAGAAAGCAAGCGTACCAGCATTACAAAGGCACCTCTTTACTCTCTTGCGCGTACAAAGTGTTGTCCAACATTCCTCTTTCAATGACTACCTCCCCCCCCCCTGAAAAGATCATAAGCCTATACCAGTGTGGTTTTCGAGAAGGAGGATCTACCATTGACCAAATATTTTGCTTGTGCGTCATGCTTGAAAAAGGACGCGAATATAAGCTTAAAACACATCATCTTTATGATTTTAAGAAAGTGTATGACAGTGTTCACAGTGAAGCTTTATGTAGCTATGGGATAGCACAGTAGCAGAGCCAGGGCAGGAACCTCCAAGCATACGTGAATTCCTTCCTATACAGCAACGTCACAATCAATGGAACCACAGATAATGGCCGGAACACCGCAACTACAAAATGAAACATCATCTAACTCAGCATCTCAGACCATAAAACATGTACGGGTATGAGGAGAGGCATAATCCGGCCGGTATCTCCTGTAGGTAATGGCTCTTTCCAACTATTTAATATAATTAATGGGTTAAATAACTTAATACATCTCCTTTTCATTCTTCTTCAACAACTATCACAGGTTACGCAGTCCTGGTGTCCAAATTATGTCCCACAATAATATAACTGGATAATATAAATAATATGGAATGCCAACGGATTGACACAGCACAGTACTAAACTTGACTAATACTTGCGCGAAAAACGGATCGACGTAGCACTCATTACAGAAATACTTGACATCTCGATCAAAAATTTACATTCAGGATTACTCTATGTATAAACTAATCACTCAGATAAAACTGCATATGGAGGAATACCAGTACTCGTTCGAAATTCACTGAAACATAATCTCGTAGACTTATCCATTTTGTGTGACATACAATCGACAGGAACAAAACTAAACACTACACACTGATTTTTGCCTCAGTTTACAACCCCCTTAAGTATAAGCTTACGCCCACGATGTTTTCTGAGTTTATCAAACGCCTTGGAAGATGCTTCATCGCAGGTGGAGACTATAATGCTAAGCATCAAGGCTGGGGCTCAAGGCTGTGTACTCCAAGAGGCCGAAACCTCTGGTCTGTCCTCCATGAACTTGCCACTATATTGTTAACAGTTCTTTATATTAATTTTAATTATAAAATTAAATTAAATTAAAAGTGATATTAGACAATTTCTATACTATTCTCCAAAGTTCCTCCATATTTGGATCAAATCGAACAAGCCGTTTTTAAACTGTAGTCGTTTCAAATAATATATTTCCTGGTCTGAAGCGGAAGTATTTTGTTTTAAATTAGTGAACAGAATTTGATAAAATCGATGAATACTTGATTATCTGATTTGATTTTAATATCGGCGCAGTTTTAGCAAATTTGCACGTTTACAGTGCTGTAGTTCATCAAAGAATTCGTAAACTAATGATTCCTCTGATCGGTTTTCAGGAAAATCAATCTTATTCAATTTTTTTTTTAAATAGACATATGAGTGGTGTGAATGGACACACCAGAATGTTTATTTAAATAATTGATAACATTGTATAAATTGTCAGGTATTGTCAAGTCAATGTTATTAATTGGGTATAACATTGCTATCTCTATGTCAATATAATCTCTTAATTCTGTAACGTTTTTCTAAGATCTAAAGTAACATATTCAATAAATAGCAATAAGCCAATAGATAATTGCAAGATTCTTATGAGACCAGAAAGACGCAAGACTAGGGTCGCCCAGAAGGGGATTTGATGGCGCCATCAAAAGTTTTGAGGGGCATATTTCGGTGGGATTTATACATTTTCAGAATGAAAAGTTCCATACTAAGGGACAAGAGGAAAACATAGAACAGAACGCAACAAGTGTAATTGTATATGATCTACGATTTTCTTAATTGTACCTTCGCTTGCTCTGTTTTTAAGAAAAGGTGAGCCATAAAATATCTAGGAATGGGGGAATAAATTCTTGCGCCATCGACCTTGGCGGGAAGGTGATGGGCATCCCTACGCAAGACAAAGACCATGATTGAGTGTGCAAGGCCAAGACCAAGACCAAGATTCTCTTGAAACTTGAACAAGTCTCGTATTGGTTTTGCATTTTAGCAACACTAGCCCTTCTCGGTCCCCGGAATGGCCCCGATTGCCCGGTCCGAAGACCGACATTGTTGCATATTATGAGTGCAATCCTAAAAAACTTTTCGAAACGGCAGGAATAAAACTGTATTGGAACCATACAGCTGAAATAACAGATATCACTGTGCTCAATGATGGAACACTTCCGAATTAAGAATAATTCAGTCCGCGCAGAAAAAAAAATCGGAAATATCAAACTTTAGTAGCTGAGTTAAAAGATTTGTACAGACAACGCAACAGTAAGGGCTTTAGTGATCCCCAGCAATGTGGAAGCAATTGAATAGCTCAACAGCCATTATAAATGAAGACCAGAATACTGAGCTGCTGAACACTGCGAGAATCATTAGAAACTTTCTAAATTTACAATAGATTATTGAGCTACAAAAATTGACGTGAAGTTTGTGGAGTTGATTCTTTCCAACTCCAGAAAAATTCCTGTTTTTTTAATGTGTTAGAAAATAACAGAATAAAAAAATACCAACACTAAATAATAACGTAATTTCAAAATATTGATGGTCGCACAAAACATGTAGTCAGCAGAAAACAAGATGATCTGCATGATCGACGACAAATTGTCTGATATGTTATTAACTGATGATTAATTATATTTTTAATTAATTTGTTTCGGGGGCATGAGGGCCAAAGGGAAAAGTGAAGGTAAGTGTGTTTGTGGGCCAGCTATTCAGGATGCCAGGTAGTATTCTTAAGGTGAAGGTCTCTGCTTTCTAGAGGTCCAAGGTCGCCGCCTCACACTTTCTTATTCTTCCAAGAGCAGGTTGAACTGGAGGAACACCTTATGTCAGTGTGAGTAGAGTCTTTTCAAGTGAACTTTTATTTGCAAATGGAAGAAGCCTTCATTGATTATTATCAATAATACCTATATTACGCTATTTAAATATAAAATTTATTTTGATTTTTAATATAAGCTTAATTAATTTATTACCTAACTAATTTTTGCTAAACTATGAATAAACTTACTTTTAAAATTGATTCATTGATGTACATTCGGAATCCTTCACAAACTATTGATTCTAAATTAAAGGATTTGTTTAAGAATGAAAAACACTTAAACGTTATCAAAAATCAATATTGGGAGATGTCCAAGTGTCATGAAGGATTATTTTGAGGGAGATTAGACTGCATCAACTACCAGATTTTGTAACTACAGAAATTAACAATTCAATGGCCACGATGCAGACATCGTGCAGTGTTGTGGATGCCGAGAGTTGGGAAGTAGAATATTTTCAGAGCTATCTTTGATTCAAGATCACCTGCAATTATTATTATGCCTGACCAAAGACATCCATTGATATTTTTTTCTATTAATTCACAGTACTCTACCTAATCTCGCTTGTTTAATGTTTCAGTTGGAGAATGGCAGCTGAACAATATATAATTGAATAATCTTTCTGATAAGATAATTCTTTATCATGATGATGCTCATCGGGGGCTTAAAGTGTTGAAGTCAATGATACGATGCTTGAACATCTTCCTTACAGCTAATCCGGTTCGAAAGTGAAGTGATTTGTTATCAAAGCTATAAATATGGTGTGAATTTTCTTCACGATAAATACCTGCCTAGTCAATCGTATTTCTTGGAGAATAGTAATGATATTTTCGTATATTCTTATTTATTCTAAGAGCAGTTTAGTTGTCCCAAGGTGAAGTCCGAATGACAGGTGTTGTGTTGTTTCCTTGCTTGACATTCAGCTAGTTAATGTTGAGGTTTCCTGATATAGTGATTTAACAAGAGCTAGTTATCAACCAACTATCTCCGAGTCTGGTGAAAGAGCTGCCTTCTTAGATCGCGACTGTCTAAAATAGGTGACCCAAAGGTAATTATTTTTCCTCTAAATCCGTTTGCCATTTCTGCGAACGGGTGTAGAAAGGGGGTTGTTCTGGAGTTACAACCAAACCTGTTCTAACCAGAGTGAGGAAGTCAAGATTTATTGAGTAGGTCCACCACGATTTGTTTTAATCTACTCAAGCCCGTAGCAGTGTTGAGCCCGTAGTGAGGTTAAAAGGGAGAGTGAGGAGGTATAGAGGAAATAGAACTGTAACAGTCAGAATTAGCTGGCATATCTTATATGTGTGTGGTATATGAAACAATTTAGCCAGTCCACTTGCTGGTAAAGTACCGGGCTTCCAGCTGTCTAACTACTTTCCAACAACTCAATAACCACCTGATCTCTCCCAATTAGAATTTCTCTCAAATTTCTTTTCATGGGACGACGGGCCACTTAAAGCCGAAATTAAAGAGTACACAAAAACGCTCCTACAATACCTCTCTTTTATTCTGCTTTTACAATAAATGAAATTAAATTAATCTTTACTTTTGTTTTGTTTCATCGATATGAGCTTGGGAACTTGTCCTACTTTTGACCTATCGATTGCGGGCATTGAAAACCTTAGAACTCCATTTTGGTATATTTTACAATGGAAAAAAGATAATAGTTTAGAAATGTACAAAATGAAGCAGATTAGTTTCAATAGTTTTGACTATGTAGTACAGTCCTAAGCTTTACAAGTGTTTCTCCACTTTGATGAGTGGGCACAAGATCGGGCTATAACTTGAATTCTCAGAATGGCCGAGTATTGACAAAGTGTTCACGTGTATTACTTCTTTTATTTAGATCCTCATTTACGACTTCCTAAGGCTCCCAACTGATTTCTTTATACTCAATATCGCAGCATTAATTAGCTTTAATCGCATCGCTTTTGACTTCCGCTTGTTACGTTCACTCAGAAAGTTGTAAAAACCTCCAATGAGTCCTTTCTATGGGGCTTCCAGACAATTCCTTCACCTTGGTTAAATCTCGAACATTCTTATTATTCGATTATAGTGTAATCATGAGATCTTGCTCAATAAAACCAGTTCTGTTGTAAGGCTGCGAAACACAAAGACAAAATTAGTAAATATGTTAATGAATAAATAAATTTAAAGCTAAACGCGATGAAAATTCAGGCCATTTTTATAGGTTCCAGTTTTATTCTTAAATCCATCCCCTTTCTTCCTCCTTCAGCCATCAACGATCATCCCATCACATTCAGCTCCTCCGTTAAAAACCTAGGAATCACCATTGACGAAAACCTCTATTATTTCATCGCTCCCGTCACATTTTGTTTTTTCTTTTTTTCTTTCCTACCTCGCCTATTAGGCTATACGGGATTATTCCGAGCCGGGGGGTGAGAGCGAGGAATTTAAAATCCCCTCCGGCACCGGGACGCGAACTCGTACTTTTTAAATCTTCTGAATTCTGTAATCCGGTTGCCAGGCAACTCGCGGTGCAGTGCACACGCTTTAGCCCATTCGGCCACCCCGCCCCCATCGCTCCCGTCACCTATTCCCACAACCCATCCGCAAGCTCCTTGTATCCTCTCTTATTTCCCCCCACTTTGACTACGGCTGTGTGGTGTACGGAGGCATCCCGATGGTACTCGAGGATAGATTGAAGCGACTCATGAATTCCTGCTTAAGATTTGTCTTCGGCACTTCGAGGCGGTCTCATGTGTCCCACCTTTACGACGAGTTGAAGTGGCTCTTCCCTCCTTTCCGCAGACAATATTTTCTAGGATCTTTCCTATTTCAAACGATCATCACCCGACAATCATCCTACATCTACAGTCTCCAACAGTCCAAACCCGTGGTCCACTCCCAGAAAACAAGATCCCGTGTTTCCGACCTTTATATCCCTTCCCATAGAACTAAAACATTTGAATATTCCTTTATTGCCCGATCCACTGCCTTCTGCAATTCCTTGCCATCTGATATCCGCCATGCCTCTTCCCTGTTCTCATTCAAATATCATCTCTACCAATTCCTTCTCACACCCAAAATGATGTTTTAAAATTAAATAAATATTATGAAACAAATTTTGACTGAGGTGAATGATTTTTGAAATTGTCCGGGCTTTAACTTTAATGATCAACCCATGCTTATATTATTTTGTTTTTTATTTTATCTGATTTCTGTTTTTCTTTTCATTTAAATAATGTTTGTTTGTTTTTTTTTCAAAATGGTGTTACTTTTAATTTGTTTTAATATACTTTCACTGAAGATACTGTATATATTCTTTAATGTTGATCAATGCAATTTTTGGTCAGATGTGGTTTTTATTTTTTTGTTCAAAATTATAATTCATAAGGGACCTCGTCCCAGAATAAAGTTTATTTTCTATCTATCTATCTATCTAAATACAAACAGCTAAGAGATAGTAAAATAACAATACTATTATTTTTTTTTTATCAATTTACAAATCTTGTACGATGTACCACATAACTTTTACTTTCCATCATACTGTCAATATAAATTAATTATTTTAAAACTTATTAAACCTGATTATATCTTTAAATGATCAAGATTTACAGTGATAATATATTTTTATGAATTGGGAAGTTTCGATCCACGCATGTAGGTGATAATATAAGAGGAAATGTTTCTTTTGATGTAACCCAAGAACTAATGTAAGATAAAATAGGTAGACTAGAATGACGGCTAAAGCTGGTCAACCTATGTCATCTTACAAATTCCTTCTTATGATACCTCAGCCAGATGATGTCCTACATGCTTGGCTCATAACGTCGGTAACCAAAATAAACATTTTATGACTGAAATAAAATCCTGCTTGTTTGTTTTTTGTAATCCTTCTTTATTTGAACTTTAAAACAAATTACAATATATAAGTATATAATATAAACCTGTACATCTACAATACATACAACAGTCTATACGGAATTTTCTCGGGCCAGTGGGTGTGGGCGGGTATTTAAAAGACGCCTTGGCACCGGGACGCGAACTAGTGACTAAATTTTAAAGGATTTGTCATATATCAGGTTGCCGGGCAACGGTAGTGCTGTGCACACGCGTGGGCCCATTCGATCACCCCGCCCACAAACAATAACATTTACTGCGTTATTGCGTAAACAATAACATTATTTAGTATGAAAATTTTCATTCCAAAAATCCATAAACCTGTCAAAATGTGCCCTCCTCCCCTCCCCTCAGAAATTCAAAAATCTGTCAAATATGCCCCCTCAAAAATTTTGATGGCACGACTTGCGCCATTAAATTCGCAAAATCTCTCTAGGCATTTGTAGCTCAGAAACTGGAATTATGTGGTTTTTATTACTTACCATCGATATAATATATAGGGTTGGTGTTATTTTAATGGCATTAATGAGCTCTTAGTTGTAAGGTTTAAGCTTTAGCTCCTTAAAAATACAATTTCAAAAATTTCATAATAGTCCAACATTGCTAGACAATAATTTCTATTCAAATTAGAGCGGTAAGTGAGAGTGTGCAATGCGCGTAACAGATTTTGTTGGTTCTATATTCACAAAGTAATAAAATTTACAATATATAGAATTATAGATGTGTATAAACTATTTTTGTTCTATATTCACAAATTAATATTATTTACAATATAGACAATTATAATTGTGTACGAATTACTCCAGATCGGAGATCTCATCCTCTGATATTCGAGTGACAGAGCAACAGCATATGCGTGTAGAGAGCAAATGTAATTAGTATTTATTGTCATTTACGAGTACAAAATGCAATCGTAATTTTAAAACAAAGAAACGGATGTTAATCAGAAAAGTACACAGAGTAAAATTGACATGTTTAGACCGTAGTTTCAAAGAATATTTTATGTCATAATCATTGGATTGTATCTTCTTTATTAAAAAATAACGTGGAAATCTCATTGATATCCACAAAGCTTCATAACTTCGTTATTTTGACATGTTTGGAGGAGGAGGTCATATAATATAATTCAAGAAGAAAGCAAATGGATGTCCATGAGTTTTTAGTATTTCGTTAAAACGCCACATCTCCATGAATTTTCGTACATAAAATAGTTCTAGGTTACAATAAAATGAAGGCTCTAACGAAGTTTATATGGAGTATTAATAATTTGATAAAAAGGAGATTGAACCACGTACTGAAGTATTCGCCGATCGAAATCGAAAATTCTATTGGGCCATCAACAACACAGTGACAAATCATAACTGCAAAAATCTCATGCGTACGGTTTCTGTACTATTAATGCTGGTAGTCAGGACCGAACAAACCACAGGGCAAGTGGAGTGGCCGCTCCATGCGGCGAAGTCCTAAGGGGCGCCGATTTACAAGGGGAGTCTACAGTCAGTGAGTCACGGGTTTCAACATTTTTTCTCCCTTTTTTCTTGTGATACTACATTGAAAAATACTCGATACATGTCCCGGCGTTCGTTCCAATGGGCCATTGGATACTGGAACAATTTTTTAAATATAATTTCAACAAAATTTATGTTTTTTATTTTAGCCTTTGCTTTGCCTGAGTTTTTAGGTTATTGCATATCAATCGATTTCTTCTTGGTGCAGAATAAGAAAAGAAAATTGACAATTGTATTAAATGAATTACAATGTAACATAAATTACAAAAAGCAAAAGATGAAGTTTCCCAAATAAAATTTTGTTAAGAAAAAGCAAGTTTGTTTTTAGTGTTCTTTGAAACTATTAAATATGAATTTTTATAGGAGTAAAAAATTACAGAATTTATTACTTGATTTTCTTAGAGAATTTTTATTTCCGATCGATGACTAAAGCATTCATAACTTCTCAGGATTTTCTCCAAATTCAACATTATGACAATCTTTGGAAAGCTGAATTACTGCTCTACTAATCAAGGGTACCCCAGAAGGGGGTTTAAAGGACCAAGTTGCACCATCAAAATTTTTGAGGGAGACATATTTTAGCGGATTTTTGAATTGATGAGCACATTTTGGTGGGGTTATGAATTTTTTTGGAATGAAAAGTTTCATACTAAAGGACAAGGAGAAAACACGGAACAAACTGCAACAAGCGTATCTGACCTACGATATTTCTAATTCTACCTTCGTTTGCGACTACATCAGTGCGGAGGAACTGCAAGAAGCTATCGACAAGATCAAGCTAAGCAAGGCAGCAGGTCTTGATGAAATCAGTCCCGAAATGATTAAGTTCATGGGTAGCAAAGGCCAAGAGATATTCCTCCATCTTCTGAACCTGATTTGGAAGGAAAAGAAAATTCCGAAAGACTGGGAAGTGGCAGTGCCCATTTTTAAGAAAGGAGATAATAGATAGTGTTGGAATCATCGAGAAATATCGCTTCTCAGTGTACCCACTAAAGTTTATTCCAGAATACTAAGGTTGGTTAGTTGGTTTACCAGAAAGGTAAGAAGGTTGGTCGATAGTCAGCTCGGGGAAGAATAATACGGCTTCAGAGGGCAGCGAAGTACGCAGGATCTTATCTTCACAATGCGCCAAATTACAGAAACGACTGTCGAGAAGAATAAGAAGTTCTGTCTGCTACGTGGACCTCCAAAAGGCTTTCGACAGAATGAGGAAGGAAGATACAGAGCGGGCATTGTCTGAAAGAGGGACCGATCATGGAACGATTTTGGCTGTGATGAGTCTCTATAAAAAGACCAGAAATGTGGTTAGGACCATGAACCACATTTCAGAAAAAATTGAGATGATATTAGGTATTCGCCAAGGTGGTAGCTTGAGCCCGCTACTGTTCATAATAGTTTTAGACATGGCACTTAGAAAGGCTACACTAAGGATAAGGCAGTTCCAGTTAGGACACCGAAAACTGCAACCGACAAGATTCTCTGTGCTAGCATTTGCTGACGACCTGGTCTTGCTAGCTACCAACGATCGAGACCTCCAATAGTTGTATTTGAACATCAACATCCTCCAGGAAGAAATAGCCACGATAAACATGAAGATTAACCGAGAAAAACTAAATGCATGAGAATAGAGAAGCTCCGGAGAATAATGAGGGTGATGAGAGCAAGGGGTGAGAGATTGGAGCAGGTAGATAATTTCCAGTATCGAACTAAATTAGCAGTCTACAAATCGACATTTCTCCCTATCCTTTCGTACTCCTCTGAATCGTGGATCCTCACCTCGAAACACAAAAGTTGAATTCAAGCCATGGAGATGCTATACCTTCGGAAGGTCGAGGGAAGGTCAGAAGAGATAGGGTCCGGAACGCCACTGTACGGACTAGCCTCGAGGTCAAACCGGCTGAAACCATCCTAGAGGAGCACAAGCTAAGATGGTTTGGACATCTTCTTAGAATGGATCAAGAGAGAACAGCTAGGAAGACATACGAGATCCGTGTGGAGGGAAGGAGACCTAGAGGAAAACCACGCATATCCTGGGAAGACAGTGTACAAGAGGCATTCAGGAAGCGAGGTATGGATCGGAGTAAGAGAAGAGAGTTGGCTCAAGAAAGGGAAACCTGGTCCAAGCTATACAAGATATAGCCCATACTGCGCTGCGGTATTGGGATCAGGAATATGATGATGATGACCTTCGTTTGCTCTGTTTTTAAGAAAAGTCAGCAATAAAATATCTTTGGAGTGGGGGAATAGGTTCTTGCGCCATCAACCTTAGGAGGATGGGTAGCCCTAGTAATTTTTACTAGAAAATTACTGTTTAAACTAGAACTTATGAATACTTTCTCTTTCATTTTTATTTAATATCTTTGGCTCTAATTTCTTAAAAGAGATCGGTTTCGTATTATTTCGTGTAGCATATAGAGCCCTAAATCCTTAATCATTTTTGAGTGGATTGGTGTAGCCGAGCTTTGGAACTAAATATCGCTAAGAGATGGGATGAGCGAATTTGAAAATCCCCCGTTAAACCCTACATAATTTCTAAAACAATCTACTAAATCAGAGTACTCGTTCAAAAGTAAAAAGCGATTGAAAAAGGCGTGCACATACGTACGTACGCATCCACAAAATAAATGTCATGCAAAGTGTGTCCTATTTAAACAAAAATCTATAATAATTATAACAAGAGATGCGCCAAAATTGGATCTCGCTCTATCCTAAAATTTGCCTCTGTCCAGCACTGCTGGTATTAAAAATACATTGATAGATAAATGGTAAAGCAATTATGTATAAAATTGCCCTTGAAATTAACAGTGATTAATTTAGATTTTTAATTCATTATCTGATTGATATTGTACTTAGTTTAATATCTTTATTCAGCAATATTAAATCGTCAACAAGACCAACCAACCATAAACGTAAGTACCCTGAAGATTTGAATTACATCGTTAAAAAGCGGGAAGTAAGTTGGCCTTGCAATGAAGCAGCGCTGCAGTAGATAACAGATAATCCAATGACTGAGGCCGCGGTTGCTACAGTCGTTCATGTTTTGTTATTAACTACGGGCGCACATTCTTCCTTGTACTAAAGTACAATAATGTGATCATGATGGGCGAAAATGGAACGGTATAAGAAATTGGAAGAGGATTTACGTGAAGCAGCCTGTAATGGCGATATAGATGTGGTATTAGAAATACTTTCAAAAGGTATTAACGTAGACGCAAGGCATGCAATTAATGGTTGGTAAGTAATTAGAGAGATTCTATAAATACTTTTCTATAATATGTATTTTCCATTAATTTACAAATAAATAATCAAATGCAATTTGTTTTCATTTTTAATATACTATGAATTTTTTAGGACAGCTCTACATTGGGCTGCAAAGCGTGGTAGAAAAGAAATTGTTGAAATACTATTAGATCATGGTGCTGATGCTTCAATCTTGACAGAAAAGGGTGAAACTGCCTCCAGCTTGGCTTTAACTGCTGAAATCAGACAGCTACTGGGAGGAGGAGAAATGAATGGAAACATTAATGAGTCATCTCTTCCTATAATGCCAAACTACATTAAAATGCCTCCCCTTCACTCAAAGGAGTATAATCACACTAGTAATGGGTCTTTACCAAGGAGGCAAGCACAACCACAAGATAATGTTGATGGTACATTGCTTGTATATTTAAATCTGATAGCGTAAATATCTTAAAATTAGAATAATATTTATATTTTATACTATTCACAGTATGGTTCCTAAAATTTGTGTTTAGTACAGTACGGATGTTTCTTCACTAATTAGTATTGATTAATCATTTTAAAAAAAAAGTGTCAGTACCACTTTATAAATTTCACTCCTGTATAACTGATGGGCACATGATTACATGGAAAGCTGAAGTTATCCTAATGTGTCTACGTTGTGTAGATTTTTAAATTGTAAGGTTAGGTGATTTAATTTTCCTAGCTGGTCAATTCAGATTATTGACCAACGTTCAGGTTATATGTGCATGCCTATTGTTAAATTGAACAATTTTTATATTTCAAAACTATAGTTATCATGTCTTTATCCTTTTTCGGACTATTAAGCACAATAGCATAAATTAAATGCAATTTTGAAGGTGAAAATTATTCAATTAAGTAAAATAATAGTAATTAAAGTAAAGAAACCTATTAAAACAGTACGATTACTGAAAAACAATAAACAATATAGCAGGTATTTTTGTCGACTTTAGTAAAAATAGAGCAGTTTACAAATGTGTTCTACCTCTTATAATAATTGTTATAAAATTCTTACATAGTATCTCATCTCTGTCAACTCAATATAGGGCATATTCCTTAACTCAGCGCTGAACTTGTTGATAGCGTTGGATCTATCTTTAAAATGGGCAAAATTCTATCGATTATGCTATTAACATTGATGAGCTCTCTCTGTGCTGTGTTTAGAAATTGGCCTATAGTCAGTTTTTATTTTACAACCAGTTTATTGGAGATTATTTGTGTATTTTTTTAAATACCTTTCTAAGTATTTCATCTGGAAATAATTAGTTCAAATGACTTATATAATCAGATAACACAATGATGATGAATACATTAACCTAAAGGATAAAATAAATTGGAAAACATATGGTATTCAATCGTTTTATATTAATATTGTTCGTTTATTACAAAAAAAAAAATACACAAATGTGTATCAAAATAACAACATCCCTATTAAATGTCAATTGTCAATAACAGTTTCAGAATTGTCTGGTTTTATTGGGGAAAAGAGATTGGTGTTACCTAGTGATTTTATTTCATAAAATAGTAGTTGATGACTTTTCGCAATATACTTCATACCATAGTGGCTGTAGATAAAATAAAAGCTTATAATCCATTTTGGTAAATTTTAGAAGAGGTGGAATTAAATGTTAAACAAAATGTATAAATTTATTCAAATTTAGTTCCTATAGTTTAAACATACTACAACTCTAGTTATTATAGATTGGAGATATTTATCTTCTTACATATCTCTCTCTCTCTTAGTGAATAATGTTCCAAACAAGAATTCTATGGCTGTAATAGATTGATGGAGTTAAGAGGATTTTATTTCCTATCATTATTCATTTATAATATAATATACACTGGTGGTCATAAAAACCAGTGCACCTTAAATTTTTTCATTATTTCTTTTCCAACTCAAAAAACATTGTAATTTTTCTTACCCTAATATAGTGTGATACAACCTGCTTCTAGACGACCACAAATAAAAGGAAGAAACTTCAAAAATTCATTATAAAAATCTGTAATGTAAAATAAAGCCGTTTCTCAAAAACGGCTCCAACGATTTTGATTAAACTTGGTGTATCATTGTATAATTAGGTGTTCTTTAATACCATTTAGGTCTTATCCCTGTTGATGTCACTTTTCAGGTAAATGCCTAATGTTCATATACATCTTCCTCTAAAGTACTTTTAATATGGCTCATTTCAAATAGTTAACTATCTCTCATTATTAAAAGTTACGGAAAAAAATGCAAAATATAACTTTTGAACGAATTTGATAATTGATTAAAGAAGAAAAATAAAAATATTTATCCACGTCAAAAATGAATCATAGGAAATAACAGTTAGAAGATGTATGCATAATATATTGTTGGAAAGCTGAGAATTTTAGAAAAAACAATATCTAATATAGAAAGTTGTAGAAGGTAACGGAGAGTGGTGAAAAAACTATAAATAATAATTTTTGATAACTAATAATATTTATCGTAAATCACATGTTTTCAAGAAATTAATGAAATCCAATTATTTAAAATCCACCTTATCAAGGCAATGGCATTGTTAAAAAAACTATTTCATTGTTTGAAAGAAGAATTATAATATAAAATCATTTCATGGATGTACAAAGCATATTTTTATATCCTTAAATACATTTACTATAGTTTATTGATTATAGATCTGATATTGTATTTAAATAATTAGGTATCAACTTAAATTCAGAAAAATTGTTATATAACTTTTTATAAAATTAAATTAGTGAATAATTTGATGAATTTTCCCTTTGTGAAATCCCAACATTATCATGTCTTCCTCTGAAGTACCTTTAGTTTTGTTATTATAAATAATAACTATTTATCATTGTTACGAGTTGTGGAAAAATGCTAAATAGAACTGAGAAGAATTAGATAATTAAATAAATTAGAAAAAAAGAAAAATACTTATTCAGGTTAAAAATGAATATTCGGAAATAATAATCAGAAAGTATACATAGTGAGTGATGAAAGAAATATAAATAATAACTTTTAAAAACTAACATTATTTAACTTAAATAAGATGTTTTCAAGGAAATTAAATGAAATTTTCTTACTAAATGTAAACTTTTAAACTTTCTTTTTAATTTTGAAAAAGTATTTAAAACCCACGGATTTAAGGCAATGACATTGTTTAAGATACTATTTCATGGATACGTTTATAACCTAAATATATTTACTGTAGTTTAATAACTTTAGGTCTCATATTATATTTAAACAGTTAGGTATCTATTGTCCGTTTATTCTGAAAAATCATTATGTAACCTTTTAGAAAATTTAATTAGTGAATAATTTGATAAATTTTCCCATTGCAATATTCTAACAGAATCCACTTGACAACTTATGACTCATCTATGACAGACAATGCAAATCTTTTAATTTCGTTTTAGTAAACTTTACTTGGAAAATAATAGTTTAATAACTAATAGTCCAAAATTTTGATCTCTGTTTTTTAACAAATTGATGTATTAAATTATTTTATCCTTTTTAAGTTATATAAAATAAAGGTTATTTATTTTAGAAGCAATATTCTACTTTAACATCATTGCCCATATGGTTATAATTTAAGAAAAAGAACAGAATTGTGGTTTTTTTTTTGGTTTTTTTGAGAGTAAAGTTTGCAAAAAATAATTGTGTTCATCTAATGATATATGCATTGCTAAAAACTGACATAAATAATGTAAAAATTGTTATACATTATATATATTTAGGTTTTTCACCTTCTAAAATTTTAGCATAATATAGATTTTCGTGGTTTTTATGAAAATATAACTTATCGACAGCCACACTGCTAAAGCTTGTAAGAACCAAAACTAAAAATTTTCAGGAGATGAAAAAAACTGCATATATTTTTTTCTATTAGCATTATATTTTTAGTTCAATTTCTTTTGCAGGCCTAAGACAAAGATTTAATGCTCAATATAACTTTTTTGGTCGTATTTCTGCCATAAATCTTGTAGAGCCATTGCTTCTAACTTATAGCTTTTTAGTTACTTTGAAAAACAGGTATTATTTAGGTAAAAGCAATCAAATATTTTGTTTTATAGTAACACCCATAACTTTGTTAATAATGTTCAAAGCATGACAAGAACAAAGTCAGTTTCCAAAATATAGAGAAACAATACTTGAAATAAGAAATGAAAATTTGTATAAAAGTTTGGATGGAAAGTGAGTATTTGATCTGACAGGTTATTCACATTTTTGTCTCCCGCTGTAGGGGCAGCTTAAACAGAGTGGACTACCCATTTTGGAATAGTTTATGAAAGATTCATTTTTAACTTACTCAACTTCATATGGACACGGTTGGATTCATGAATGCTTGGTAAGTTCTGGGCAATCTACTGTTGTGTCAATCACTTCGTTTCTGAGCTTCTTGCGATTTCGAAGATTCATTGGTTCAAAAAGATGAAACTAGAGTTCTTTTTTCGTCTCGTGTTAAATTCTTCAATTAATGAAATCAATTCCTTGTCTCTCACTATCTGTGATTCAGTGACATAGCATTTTTCCAGTCGAGTTCATTTTGCAGTGTCTAGGAGATTTTGAAGGCTGTTTAATATTATATTCCCAGTTACCATTATCTTCTTTGCTTTGTTTAGTTCCATGTTAAGTAGTGCTGGCCCAGAACAGGGGAACCCAGGCATTTGTCCAGCATTGCTGGGCTGGAAGTGCCACTAGAAATTTTAAAAAAGGATACAAAGCGTATAAGAAAAATTAATTTTAGCCTATTATTAAAGCTGATTGATACTGTAGTCTATGCGCAAAACACTTTATACATTTTTTATTTACATGACCACTTTTCATTGAACATTTCATTATGTTTTTTCGGTAACAACACAATCTCTATAACCTTCCGTATAACTTAGAGTTTTTTACATCATAATTTGCTGGTTATCAAATTACAAGTTTTTACAAACCGCCTTAAAGAAATTATTTCATTTTATGGGGCAGAATATGCGTCTGGACAAGATTGACCAGAAAAGCACAAAAACCCCATTTTCCATAGTAATTGTTCTTACAGACTTTGTTTCTGTTATATGTTTATATGTTGTTTCTGAAATAGTCAATTCAAATATGTTACACACATTGAACAGATCTTTACTAATAAATGATATAATTTTATGCCTAATTCTCATTAAAATAACATAAATAAAGTACAACTACATTGTATAGCAGTTAAAATCTCCAGCCAATTACTTTCAAAAGTTGTCTGTAGTTAGAACTATGCTGCTAGTTTCTTTATTTTTCAACTAAAATTCATTTTGTGATTAGGAAACTTTGTTGTAAGTGATTTCTGAGTGAAAAGTAAAACAATTAATTTCTGTGTTTTTCCCACTCATCTAATTTGTAGGTTTTTTTTCACACTCTATTTCCTTATACAACTGTGTTTTAATTAATTTATAAAATTATTATATTTAATCAATATATGATTAAATTGGTACAAAAATTCCTTTTAATCTCAACTTTTTATTTCTCAATTAACACATTTTTTTAAAATTAAATATATTAGAATTATTATTTAACGTTTCAACTCTAAAAAGCCATTTTCAAAAACAAACAGCCATAAAAACATTTTTTGAATATTAATATATATATATATATATATATATATATATATATATATATATATATATATATAATATTACTCAATGGTAGTAATTGTTTAATTAATTATAAAATGTTTTCTTTTTATCTTCAAACCTCCTCAAATAGTCTTTTTTTCTCCTCATTTTATCAAAACATCACTCTACCTGCAATTTAATAAATCATTTACACTGTCATAATTTAAAATAAACTTTCTTAAAAAAAATGCTTTCCTCATAACATTACTTCATTAGAAATCTTATATTGGCAAAAAAAATTTTATCACAGAAATAATAATAATAAAAGGCTTAGCGAACCCGAAGGTTCGATGCAGACACCACCAATCGCTTATTACACACCTCCCTCCACCGTTCCACCGTCCAAACCCAATCCCTTCAGATCGGTTTTATCTCAGAAAAATGCATCTTTCAATAAATTTTTCTAGGACACTGGTTAGTGTTCAGGTCTCACAGCCATATATTAGAATTGGTTTTATCATAGCATTGTACATCCTTAATTTGAGTTTTTTTTTTTTAATTCAATTTCAATATCTTAAATTTAGAATATTTAATAAGTATATTAAATGTAGCATTGCATTTGAATTAAGCTATACAGTTTACCATAGCATTATTTTGTGTGCATTACAGCTGTCTCCCTCCTCCCCAAAGCAATTTCTTATACCCCCTCTTAAGATATTTAATTAATCTTTTCTTATCAAAAGCAACCTCATTATATGTAAAATTTTAAAAATTTAAGTTGAAAAATAAGTATTAATCACGAGTGTTTTATATAGTTAATAAAAATAAATTGAACTTAAAAAAAACTATCATTCTTTCCAGAGATAAAAGAGGAAAAGTTAATGGAAATTGGGAAAATGTTTACTCTAGTCCATCCCATAGTCTATTTTCATTAGTTGCTTAAAGGTTGTAGACAAAAAAAAATTATCTGTTACTTGGCAACTATCAATATAACTTTAGGTGTAGTTGGCATCGCAACTAAATTTTCATAGCTAAAAAATAATTGGTTGCCCATTTTGAATATTAACTTTAATTACAGGTATCATTTGTCTACTTATGAATAACATCTAACTATTTGGATGTATATCAAAGAAATTACAATTAAGTTAGTTTTATCTGTTAGTTACAATTAATTTTTGCCCAACTCTGCAGTCAGTCTCATCACAGCTTGATTAAGTTCCCCCCTTCCCCTTTTTACTGTACTTTAAAAAAACATTTATTTTTTTTAAGTAATAATTTGCCAATGGCATAAATATAGGATTTATAATGGCAGCTCCTATAAATTTAATACAAATATGTTTATTTTTTAGTAAAATTTATCTTTTATCTATACTTCTTAATCATTTTAAATTTGAATTTATTGTAAATTTCAAGGTACCTCACATTTTGTTTTATAACCTTCTATCAAGCAGATGACTTATTTGTATATTCAGCTGAACATATGGTACTTGCTGTTATTAGTTTCTGAATCTTATTTTTCATCAGATGTGTGTTTCTTTTGGATATTAAATGATGGAAAATGAAGGTATTAATATCCATATTTTTTCTAGATCATTCTGTGGTTCGGTTATTTGAAAATTATTTAGTATGATAATATGCATTAATGATATTTACAGAGTATTGTAGTTTCTAAGTCTTTTATCTATTTTTGGATCATTCTTCTAGTATCACTCACTAAGTATTAGGTAGTCCATAGCCATTCCCCTTACAACACCCTAGTTCTTTTTTAATCTGTTATTATTTCAATTTGTTTATTTATTAGTTGCAATCTAAGTTGTTTTTTAAAAATTAATTTTCCTTGTTGAAAAATAAAAACTATGATGTGGCTTGTGAGCATCAGACTACTTTTACTTACTGTCTTATTTAAAGGACTTGAAAGCCCAACATGTTGGGTGAGGATCTTTTAGTGCCTGGTTTAAAACATTATGGGTTCAATTTCCATCTAAATCAGTTAATATTTATTCTTGATTACCCCAAAAAATGGTCTCACTCCTGCTCTGGTTGATACACAGTCAGTGCCAATGTCTAGATAACCTTGAAGGGTTGACAGAAAGGCCCACTTGCCGGGCTAGAAAATATTTAATTAAGTTATTTAATGTTATTAACATATGGTTTCACAGCTTAAAAGATTTTCAGCGGGAAGTACTTCTTTAACAAAAGTAATTCATCAACAATTCCAGAACAATAATTTGATTTATAGCACTTACAGCATTATATGCTTTTGTTTTGCCTAGCTTAAAAATAATTTTATTTTCATTTAGTTTTGGAAATTTCATATATCTTCTGTGGAAACATTTAGTCTCCATTAAATATTATTGGTTTTACGAATTTTTTTTTTTTTAAATCATCAGATTTCTGATGACATATTAAACATATAGTCAGTTTATTGCAAAAAGTAATTAAGTGACATTTCATGACCTCAAATAATTAATAACTGATGAATTTTTCCTATGTGAAAATTGCACATTTATTGTAACTATATAAGATAATTAAAAGGGTTTGTGTCATTTTCATACAATTACAGTGTTTTTTTTTTATAGATTAATAAGGTCAAAATTCACAGAAATATATTTGGAAGTTAACTTATATCAAAAATGCACTTTGTGACTTTTTGCTATAAACCGACAATATATATTGTTCTTATTGCCAAACAATTGTTTTTACTTCTAATCTGTTTTAATGAATTATGTAATTCTTTTAGAGTTTATTTTTATCCACTTCTTATTACTACTAACAAAGACTTAAGAGAGACTTAATTATTAATTAAAGATATTTAAAAAAAGCTATTTTGAATTTGGCATTTAAACCTTTCCAGGCTATTTGTATGAGGATAAGACTTAGCTGATATTAAGACCATTTAATTTTATATTAATGTAATGTCTTTTTGAAGGAAATTGTAACCAAATGTAAAATCGATTAGGTATAGTTGTATATCCAGTAAGGTTATTTCAGTGAAAAAGATGCTATAACATTCCATTCTATCTTAAAAATCCACTTAGATATCATTTTGAAATATTTTATTATTTGGTCTTTTGGCGTAAAATGGGGAAATTTCCTTTGCAACCTAATAACCTTTGCAGGTCCAAAATCTTTGCAAGTCGTATCTCCCAGATGATCAAGACTGCATACCACAAGTATTTTGTGGTGAAGGTTGGTGACCAAGATAAACTGTGCGCCCTGCTCATCTGCTGCATCATGTGTAGCGTAACCTTAAGAGAATGGTTGAACAAGAAAGGTCATTCAATGTGCTTTGCTGTTCACTTTTTGTGGAGGGAGCCTATTAATCATAGTGACAACTGCTACTTTTTCATGACCTCTACTCTTCATCATGGAATGCCTCGAAAAAAGAAATCTGACGTGAAGTACCCTTCACATTCCTACATTCCTTCTGCTATAGGGCCAATACCACACAGAGACGAATTGCCTGTTCCAAGGCCTCCTGAACACCATCACCATGACTTGAATGGGGATGAGGATAATGAAGGAGTTGTTTAAGGGAAGTTACGGATTTTCGGGTAATCTGGGAAATATAGTTATTCCAGGAGAGATTCTGGTCAAAGGTTACTCCTATGTTTTTGACTGTTGGGAAAAAATGGATGGGACTGTTATTGAGGTTAAGTAGAGGAAAGTAAGGAAGGGAGCTAATGAGATGTCTGGACCCGATGAGAATAGCCTTGGTTTTTATCTGCATTCAGCTTTAATTCATTTATTTCTGGCCATCTGTTGATGCAGTCGATGTCCTCTTGTAGCCTTCGGGCAGCCTCAGGCATCTCAGAAGGATTGGTAAAGTGGTGGTAATTCTTATAGGCATGCAACAGGGATATACTAAGTACTATTGTTTCTTATGTGAGTGGGACAGTCAGGACAGAGCATCTCATTACATCTAGATACCCTTACATTTACATTTACATCTTGCATGTGGGCGGGGTAGCCGAATGGGCTAACGCGTGTGCACAGCACCACCGTTGCCCGGCAACCTGAGATATGAATCAAATGATATAAAAATAGTCATTTTTTTCATTAACGTCTACGACTTCATATGCCAGATTTTATTTTTAGACATGACCGTTTTTCAACCAAATATTTGTATTATTATTTCTTTGATACAAAATACAATAATACTCATAGTATAGTCCATTGTTATCTACCATCATTAGCCATTTGCTAGCACTAGTGTCTAGGTAGCAAAATATTTTTGAGGAGCAACCCATTGGTTAGCGCTCGGCCTTTCTTCCCCCTTTCTTTTTTTTTTTAACTACTGTTAATTAATGCAATGAATGAATAGCTTTTAAATATGTATAATTATAGAAAATGAACATATATTTTTTTATAGAAAAATTATAGAATTATAGAAAAATTCATGTACATGAGAAAATTTTCTCATACGATTTCCATAAGCTGGACATCCTGAAACATTTCTTCAGATGGGTTGTATGACTGGTCAGTGGAGAGTTTTATTTTTAGTATTAATATAATTTAATAAGTCAATATATAAATTAATTTTTAGAGAGTTTTGTCTTTAATATGAATGCTACTGATTTTGGGTTTAAAAATTTGGGCCATATTTTTCTTATTTATAAGATAGCTTAATAATATATGAACCGCATTGGTTCTGCTTAAGTGATCGTATTTACTTTGTGAATTGTCAACCTATAATTGCTTTATGGATTATCTCTTTAACTCTTTATGGATTGAGCATTTTTGGTGTAACTTTACAAAAAAAAAATCATGAAAATTCTTGTATCTTTTTTACAGAATTGGTGCTGAAGGTGAGAGTGGGTAATGGAGATCCAGACTTCATTGAAATTGAACTACCTCGGAATGAGTTGACTTATTACTCATTGTTGCGAGTGTGCTGTGAAGAGCTAGGACTTAATGCTTCCCAGGTTCTTCGTATTAGAAAATTGCCTAACACAATGTTACGTAAAGATAAAGATGTTCAACGCCTGACACAAATGCAAGAACTTGAAGTGGTTGTAACACCAGCATCATTAAAACATCAACCCAATGGATATAAGTCCATACAACTATATAAAAACCAGACCATATTATACTAGTCATAAAAGAGCTTTATTTATTTATTTAAAATTTTGTATTATTACCTGCATTTTTGTTTTTTGCATTGTTTTAATACGTAATTCTTATATAGATTAGGTAAATACTGCCATGGCTTATGCTATAGCTCATTATGTACAAACTTAAAAAATAAAAAGTCAGTCTTATTTAAAACAGCCTTTATTTAATCTTTCTACCCAGTCTACAGAGCGAAAACATAATCATTGCACACATGATTTTTTTAATTATGTACAGATTTAACAAATTAGGTTTTAAAAAATTAAGTTCTATATTCAACATAAAACTACCAAACAGAACTTCTTTAGAATATTTCATTAAGATCCACTATGATGACATAATATAAAACTATGTTTAACATGAAAGTCAATTTAAAAAATAAATTATCACATCCTCACACATGCTATGTCAGTCCTAACTGATTAACTTAAAAGTAATAAAAGATTTTGTACACTTGGATAATGTAAAACACTTTTTACAAAGTCATATTTACAAACTAAATGTTTCAGTTTTTATTCTTACCACCTGGACCCTGGAACAAAAAAACGGATTGTATAACCAAATTTCAAAAAAAGAATAATAGCAAAGAAATTTCATAAGTACAAGAAACAAAGCAAAAATAAGAGCTAGTTTGAAGGAATAGAATTGCTGCCTGTGAGCCAATAAACAAAACAACTCATGGCTGACAGTTCTATTAATCTTTCAAAGGCCAAAAGAATGGCTCTTACTTCTCCATCAAATTTGTGGCTGCCTTTCTGAATGGGCGCAATTCAAAATTCCTTGGCATAGACTCCAGCTCCAGTATGTTTGTTTGCTTCCAAAGCCTAAACCTTGCTTTGTTTGATAACAGGTTGAGATACAAGTTTTCATATCAATCTTTGGTATAAGGAAGATATGTGGATGGTATGCACTGTAATTCTTTCAACTCCACTTAAACATTCTCTCAAAATGAATACTTTTATGAAACTCAATAAAAATAAATCCTTTCAGCCAACTTTAGTGCAGAGATAAAACATAAAAACATTGTGAATTCAAACAGTCCTTTGCTTATTTAATCCACTATCAACGGGTTTTCTGCCAATGTTCAAGAGAAGAAGAAATATCAAATTGGCTGAAAGTTCTTTTTCATTGAGTTTTATTCCTTTTTGATGGAACGTTAAAGAGGAGGTAGAGAAACAACTACGCATATCACCCAGATTTTTTAGTTTTTTCATTTGGATATCGTCTCAGTTCTTGGGTAGGAATGCATGGAGTTTGTGCATGGGTTTCAATTTTTTATTTTTGGGGGGTTTGTAAATTCTTACATTATAATAGGATTTTTTCATTTCCTTCAACAATTGTTTGTTTTTCTACCAAATCTCTTGGATAGATAGTTTGCCAGATTTGGTTTTTTTATTTTTGATATTGAAATTATTGGTACGAGACATTAAGGTTCCTTTTTTTTTTTTCCTCCTTTAGTCAATTATCACATTCTTTCATACTTTATATTGAGTCATTTTTTATTACTTCTTACAATGATAAAGAGTTAACTATTTAAAATAAATTTGTTAGAAATATTTGAAGTATTTTAAAAATTCAACATTTAAGTCCTATTAGGCAACATCAATGAGAATAGTCTATAGTCCGTGGTACAGCCCCCTTTTTATCGAAATATTGACATCCGCCTCAAACTTCATAAATAGTTTCATCTCATGGTAACCTACAACTATTTTATTTACAAAGTCTCTTGGAATTGGGGCTTTTTCAATTTGGAGGGGGGGCAAACTTTGACTATTTAATTAGGTACCCATTTCCTTTCTACTTGGATCGTAATATAATTTGATCACAAAATCGATAAAAAAGGTGGCTTACAAAACTATTGGGGCGTTTGTCCTATATAACCTCATTATTTTGAAAATTTGGGGGTGGTCACGCCAAACGGCTCAATATTTTCTTTAGAGGTAAGTTGTTCACATGTACACAAACATCCACACATAAACACAAACTATTTGACGATACTTGGTTATTTGGACCCAGGGAACCTTAAAACATGTATTTTCATTAAAACTGAAATTCTAAAACTTTCACGATAACAATAACTTCCCTTACTATATATCGTCGCCATCATGTTAAAGTAATGAATGTGAGGACCAGCTTAATGTAAATTTTCGATTATGATTATCCGTTTCTACATGCACATTTCTAAAAAAGCTATAAATTCATGAAAATGATATAACTGGTCCTGCTCTTTCGGCGACCGTTCAGATTTGACCATTTTCCACAAGGTGGACCTTGGAGAACTATAATAAACAAACATAATTGAAATATGTGATTTTTCACATTTATTATTTCAGCAAGGTGCCGACGATATAACATATATAGGTAATTCACAGTAAAAATATTATTTTTATATTAGTATTATATTATTATTTATTAGAATTATATTAATAAAATATTATTTTTATATTAGTATTATTTCAACAAAAAATTAAGATAAGATGAAAAAATTGTAGCTAATAAATAGATTTGTCGCAACTATAAATAATAAACATAAAATATGTTACTTACCTTCTTAAACTGTTTTTTACCCTGCTTTGGACTTCCTCCCTTCTGAGCATTCTTCTAAAAAAAAATTAAATATAGTCATACGAGTGTATCGATTGCTAAAGAGTAAATATATATAAGAAAGATATAATACCTTATTAGGTCCTTTCCCCTGACCAAAGTGTTGAATTTTCCCCTTTTGTTGGTTCTGAAAGAAAGTTAACAAATAGTTCATTAAATAAAATTTTACATTACAAAATGGTACTGATAAGAAAATAAAAAAAACGGATTCTAAGGAAAAGAGACAAGAAACATATTTGCTCACAGTCTATGATTCGTTTGAATTGTGCTGCCGAACCTTATCTTTGATTCACTTGTCTCATAGAGAATGCTATGTGATTTATTAATACCTAATATTTCTGATAATATAATATTTCTGTGATAATGTAATAAGAGATTAAACAAAAATTAACTATTTGCATAAATACTGCATTAACTAAAAATGATGTACATAAGAGAACACCATAAATTATTAGTTGAGTGCACATGCAATGAGAAAATGTATTTATATGCATAGATAATCTGTCTTAGAAGAAAATGCGTTTGCGTATGCAATCAATTTTGTATGAGATGAGATGACTTCAATATTATCTTTGATTTTATGCTCTAAAATAAACATAGCCTTGATCATATATACACATCTACAGTAGTCATCCATTTCTTAAAACATATTCAACAGCTGTTTTATTTAACCCGTCAATTACCAAAATACAATGTAAGTGTCTATACTTATAAATCCTTATCACATAGAACTATAAACTAAATAAAATATTCATTTAATAAAAGATTGATGAACAAAGGAAAACAGGAAAAAATTGAAGTACGTCGTTTAATCGCCATCAGGATGTAAAATATTTAATGTCACAGTAGTTGCATGAAATTTTGTAGAAGAAATAAAACCCAATCGATTAGCAATAATACAAAGATATCACAGATCTCTAATAGGTACTAATAAGTTTCTAATAAAGCTAGTAAAAAGAAATAAGTTTCTAATAAGTAAATCTTAAAGCTAAAAGAGAGAAAAAATTATTTTAAAAAACCAACCTGTGGGGAACCAAATTTATTTTCCTTCTGATTTTGGTTTCGATTTCCTTTCTGTTGAGTCTGGAAAATTAAAAAACAAATAACAAATTATATATCGCGCATTATCATTACTATTATATTAAAGGATAATCCATACTTTGGTTTGTACTCACTAACCACAAAAACTCCTTAACCTATATTAACTAAATCATCTTTATATTCTGCAGAAGGTTTAGCAAAGATATCACAGATCCCTAACAGGTACTAGTGGATTCAGGATTTAATTTTGGGAGGGGCTTCAGCCCGAAAGATTTTTTTTTATGTATATAACGATAATTAATTTAAGAAAAAAATAAGAAAGAAATGAACTACCTGTATGAAATGGTGTTTAAGTGATTCTTGGAAGCCTATTAAATGTAATTATATGAACAATAATACTTTAAGAGATAGTTTTTAATATTTTTTTCTATAAAACATGGTTACATTTCACCGTTTTGGGGGGGCTTCAGCCCGAAAGCCCTCCCCCCCCCCATAAATCCGCCTGTGCTAATAGGTACTAATTGAACAATAAGGTTCTAATAGCAGAAGTAATAATTAAGTAATAAGAAATAAGGTTCTAATAAGTAAATCTTAGAGCTAAAAGAGAGAAAAAATATTAGAAATGCAATAGAAAAATAATAGAAAAAAATATTTTAAAAAACCAACCTGTGGGGAACCAAATTTATTTTCCTTTTGATTTTGGTTTCGATTTCCTTTTTGTTGAATCTGGAAAATTAAAAAAAAATTAACAAATTATATGTCGCATTATCATTGCTATTATATTAAAAGACAATCCGTACTTTGATTTGTACTCACTAACCACAAAAACTATTTAACATATCTAAACTAAATCATCTTTATGATCTGTGGAAGGTTTAGCAATTATAAAATTTATCAATTTTTTATGGTGCAATAACCATAAACATCAACCTGGAAACTGAAATCATACTTTCCGTTTGGAGATACTACGAATAAAGTGCAGGAACAAATTTTTAAGCAAATTAGAGTTAATTCCATAGAAAGCAGTTTATCACACAAAACAAATAATTATAAGAAGAGATCAGAGAAAAAAAAACAGTAAAATTAATTTTTTTCAATTGTGATGCCTTGTAAATCAGATAAATCCAAATCAAACAGTCTCAATGTTTCTGGAAGAATAACAAATCTAAACATCTGATTTGCATTTTGTTTTTCAATAAAAAAAAAATAGGCAGTCAGAGGAAAAATAATTCAAGTCCAAAAACAATTAAGCAAGGGGAAGAACTTCATTTCCTCTGAACATTAACAAAATCATTCATTTAACTTAAATGAATTTTGATTCAGTTAAATGGACAGTGGAGAGTTTTGGAAGACGGTGAATATGTTGAGACCATTTCACAATCAAAATAACGAAATAAGTCTAAACGATTGGTTTCAATATTACACGAATCTATACGGCCAAAAAACGATACATGAAACATACTTTTTCTCCATAACTCATCCACTCTTGGATATCAATATATCATTGGAAGAACTGCAACAAAGCATAGGTACCTGTAAAAAACGTAAATCTCCAGGACCTGATAATATAACTTATGAAGTTGTTAAATGTCTCAACCCCTCTTGGGAGCACTACATATTAAATTAATTTAATAACGTATTGAATTCTGAACAAATTCCAGGAATGTGGGCAGAATCTAACTTGCGTCTTCTGTATAAGAAAGGAGATAAAAAGGATCCGAACAACTACAGAGGCATATCCTTACTTAATACTCTAGCAAAGTTATTCACTAGCATTCTAAGGAACAGAATCATGAAATGGGCTGAATTAGAAAAATTAATACCGGAGGAACAGGCTGGTTTTAGAACGGGCAGGGGATGCATTGATCACATATTCACATTGATGTCAGTTGTCACGAATCTATACTTATAGATGAATTAAATAGTGAAAACTATTTAAAACTATAATAGTGAAAACTATTAAAAACTATAAGTCAGTCTTCAACTACAGAATATGGTATGGTGTATATGGAATATGGTATATGCAAGAGATGGTATGGTGATCTCACCTGGTCCTTTGGGGTGGAAAAATAAATTATATTAAGAAGAATAACTTCCTTTTTCCAAATCAATGATAAATAACAACTTAATTTTAATCAAAGAATAATAAAAACACAACTTACTAGCTTATCGGCCTTCTTTCCTTTCGTGTTAGTATCTTGCTCTTTTAAAGCACCTTTCTTAGTCTGCTACAAAAAAAAAAAAAAAGGATTACATTCAATATGATTAAACCATTAATTGATCTAAAAAAAAACATGGAAATTTATGTATTGATAAAAACACAATTCTTACATTTTGTTCTTTTTGTAACCCTTTCTTCAGTTTTTTTTCACCTTTTACTGCTGTACTTTTTTTCTATGCATTCAACAAAAATATAATAGTCACTAAAGTATTGCAAATAAATTATCTAGATAAAAAGATAAACAAATATATAATAAGATATATCATCAATTTGTAAACAAATACAAACCTGTTGTGTAACCTTATCTTCCTTCTTTTCTACTACATTTGCAGTTTTGCTTGATTTCTTAGCCTAGAATAAATGAAGAAATATTTATAAAAAAAAAAAAAAATTTAGAGCTCCTCCTCAAAATGAAACAGTAATTAAAAAGAAAGAATACCTTTTTTTTCCCAATTTCTTCCTGTAAAATCCTCAACTCTTCTAGGTAAGCCTTTTCAGCAGCTTCTATTTCTCCTTCATCTATGGACCTGTCATCATCATCATCATCATCATCTTCTTCTTCTTCTTCTTCTTCTTCATCTTCACCTTCAACTTCAGATTCATCATCACTTGCCTCATCATCTGTTCCATTCAAGGAATCAACAGCTAAGTCATCATCATTTGATGAATCTATGTCGACATCACTATCGTCATCAATATCATCATCATCAGAAGAATCAGTTTCAACTTTGACTTTCTTAGACACATTTGTTTTACTCTTTTTAATACCTTTTTGTTTTAAATCTGCATCATCTTTACTTTCCTCCTGAAATGTAAAAACTTTATGAAATACATACACATACAATTATACTATGATCCAACATCACATTAAATCCAGTGCCTGAGGAAATAAAAGTTAAGTAAAAAAAATGTATATATTGATATTATGAATAGTAAGTTATCAAGGACCATTTCATATACACTGACAGGCAAAAAATTCCACCCACTTGATTTTTCCATGTTTTCATCTAAAAATATTTCTGTAAAGTTGTATTTGTATATAATACATGGTATTTGTAGATAATACTTAGTATTTATGGAATTTTTTAATCTTTTTTACCTTTAATAATCAAAATGTGATTGGGTAAGAAAGATTAGAGAAAAAAAAAATTGAAAAAGGAACCATTATTATTCTAAAAGAAACTAATTACATCATCGTTTAGTAGCGCATGTTTCCTCCTCTTGCCTTCACTACTTCTTGAAGACGCCTCGGCATACTTTCCACCAGTCGGGAAATGTCCCTTTGCTGGAGGATAGCCCATTCCTCCCGAAGAACCCTTTCAAGGTCCTGCAGTGTATCAGGAAGTGTTGCACGCGCTCTTATTCGTCTTCCGAGGTTATCCCATAAATGCTCAATGGGGTTCAAATTTGGAGAACGTGCTGGCCAGGCTAAAACCTCAATATTGTTATGTCGAAGGAACGTCTGCACTATGAAGGGCGACATGTGGGCATGCATTATCATGCATTAGAATTGAATGATCGCCGATTTCGTTGAGGATAGGCAACACATGAGGTTCCAAAATCTCATCTACATAGCGAATGGCCGTCAAAGACCCTTCACGAACAACAACCAATTCTGTGTGGCGCTGAATTGAAATCCCAGCCCAAACCATTGAGAAACCACGTTGGAAAGGTTGGCTTTGGGAAAAATTATAGGCTGCAAATCTTTCGTTTCTTCTTCTCCACACCCTTTCAGGCCCGTCTGGAGATCGAAGAGCGAATCTTGACTCATCTGTAAAAAGTACAGCACTCCATTCATCCATAGTCCAATAGCTGTGTTCTCGAGCAAAAGCCAGCCGTGTTACTCTGTGAGTTCTGGTCAACTCTGGTCCTCTTACTGGACGAAAAGCCATTAATCCATACTCATTTAATCTTCTCCGAGCGGTACGTTCAGAAATTTGTATACCTCGAACTTCTTCGAGCTGATGAATAGCTTGAACAACGGTAAGGTGCCGGTTTCATAAAATACTCAAAGTCAAAAACAGGTCACCCCGTGGTTCTGTTACCCTAGGCCGTCCAGAACCGGGCCTTCTATTGTAAGAACCAGTTTCTCAAAAACGCCTGACGGCGTCTCGTAAAGTTTAAGGCAATTGCCAGAACTCCAATATATACAATCTACAAAAGATCACGAGGCCACTACTGTTTCAACCTTCTTGGAAAATTATAGGGATGGGTGGTGCTTGATAGGGATTGTGCAAGAGGATTTGGATGATAAGTAAGGTTCTGGTAAAATTTGGAGAATTTTTCTGGGATAAGGTCAAGAACAAATGGGATGTTGAGGACATGATGTAGTGTTGATTAGAAGCAAAGGCGATTCGACTATCGTTCGAAGGACTTTGGACTGGAAGGATTGGATGTGTTTGATGTTAGAAAATTTTGCTGTCCCCCACAGCTTCAGTCCGTAAATCCAAATAGGTTTAAGTACTGTCTTGTAGATCAGTAACTTGTTTTCAGTAGAAAGTTTTTTTATGTTTGATTGCTTGTTTTTTTTAGAAAGATTTTCTGTTTAGTAGTCTGCATAGTTGGCCATATTGTCAGTCAAGTTCATGTCTTTTACATCTAGTATGGAGGTTCCACGTTAGTCATCTATCTAAGAGAAAGCCAAGATATCGGACTGTATCTGAGAAATGAAGCTGAATGGTGTTAAAATAAACTGGTGGACAGGATTTATAACAAAGGGTGAAGTTAATGTGTTTACATTTGGATTCATTTATCTTAATACGCCATTTCTTACACCAGTGTTCAATCAGAGATAGGTGCATTTGTAGGTTTAATGACGTTGTTAAAGGATCTGAGTTGGTTGAAATGATAGCGGTATCATCAGCGAATGTCGTGAAGAGGGTATTAGGATGGACAGGAATATCTGCGGTGAAAAGAATGTAAAGGATGGGACCCAAGATACTGCCCTGCGGAACTCCCACCTTAATTAAATAACAGTCGGAGAATTCAGTACCACAGCGAATTTGAAAGGAGCGATCAGAGAGGTAGGATCGGAATATTAGATTAAAGGACAGTGGTAGATGGAATTTAAGCTTGAAGAGCAGTCCGGCGTGCCAGACCCGGTCAAAAGCCTGAACTGTGTCCAGAAATGCACCTGAACAATATTGCTTTTTTTCTAGGGCTGAGGATATATGGTCAACAACTGTTGTTTTTGGACAGTGGAATGTTGAGAACAAAATCTGAATTGATGGGTATGAATTTTATGAGATTCTATTATGGGAAGGATTCTTTTCAGTAGGATCTTTTCAAAAATGTTTGATAGGATCGGGAGTAGACTAATTGGTCTACAGAATGATGTATTGTTGGTAATTGTCAAGAAAAGGACGATAGTAGAATATGTCCAATGGAGAGGAAAGTGGATAGTTCTTAAGATGCATCTATAGATATATGTAAGGAATATGATAGCTTTGGGTGGAAGTTGTTGAAGGACCTGTGGGGTTAGTAGGTCGTATCCAGGAGATTTACGAGGAGTGATATTTTGTAAAAGGTATTTGACCTCAGTTGGATTAACTGCTTTATGTGACAGTATGGGTTGGATGGGATTCTGGATGAGGAGTGAATGTACTGGAGAGGTTTCTGGCAAATTTCTCAGCTTTGTCTTCATCAGACGTTGCCCAGAAGCCATCGCATCAACCTGGGGGGGAGGGAATATGATGGGATTTTAGGATTTTTTGGTGGTTTTCCAGAGGGAATTGTCATGAACAGAGAGAGAGAAGTAAAGTAGGAATCAAAGGATTGGGATCTGAAGGATGATAATTCTTGCTTTAATAGTTTACAATAAAAATTGTAGGAGTGGTGATCGATGGGATGTTTGGTACATTGCCATAATAATCTGGCACGGCGTTTGGCGTGAATTAGGTCTATGAGGTGTTGGAGTTAACTATTTTTCTTAGAGGTTCTTGAGGAATAATTTGAAGAGGAAGCTGTCCATACTGCTTGTTGAATGGTGGTGGTGAAGGAATGGTGGTGGTGAAGGAATGTATGGCATTGTCAAGATCTTCTGGGGTTTTCAAGGTTATTCTGAGGTTAATTTTATCTGGTGGAAAGAATCTGATGAAAGTTTCCAGTTAACTAGGCCTCTGATGAAGGATGGTGGAGAAGGTTCAGGTATAGGAGCTAGAGATAATTGGAGTATTAATGGACTATGATCTGAAGAAAGTTCATCAAGTCAGATTGAGGGGACCTAAACCGCTGTGGATGAAAAAAATCGAGGATATCAGGATTGCGGTTAGAATCAGTTGGGCAGTAGGTTGGGGGGAAATTGTCTGTTGAAGTTGGGAGGAAGAAGGCTGAAACTTTGGGAATTGAGTGTAGGTAGCAAGGACCTACCACGAAAATTTGTGGTTCTTGAACCCCATTCTTAATGCTTGGCGTTTAAGTCTGCACCGACAATGGAGTGATGTCCTAAAGGTTTAGGTGAGTTAAGGAGAGGCTTGCTCCATCTCTGCCTGCTTTGGACCATTTCTTTCCATTTATCTGCAAGCAGCTTTAATGCATCTTTGTTGATTCTATCTATCCATCTGCTTTTTGGCCTTCGATGTGGTCTTTTGCCTTCTATTAAGGCACTCATTATTCCGTAAAGGCTTCAAGATGGATTGCTAGGAGCTACAATACCTACCCATCTTAACCTCCTTGCCTTCATATCATAGGGTATTGACTGACCAGTTTCTGTAAGCAGTTCTTTAATGATTTTTCTTCTCCACGTGTTAGTACTCTGATCCTCTCCAGTTATTGTGAGGAGGATTTTTATCTCAAAACTTTCAACACTTTTCTGTTGAGTGCTCGTTAGTGTCCAGGTCTCTCAGCCATATATTAAAACTGGATTTATAGTATTGTACACCCTTGATTTTAGATTTCTTGAGATTTTTCGGGATTTTAATACCTTTGAAAGGGAGAAAAAACTCTGTTTGCGCTAGTTATAAGCTGGTATATTTCTGCCCATAGCTCATTCATTGAGATTATTGTGGAGCTGAGGTATTTGAGTTGTCCTACTCCCGGAAATGATTTTCCTTCTATGCAGATTCCACAAATTCCAATTTTTCAATCGAAAGTTTTGAGAAAAATATTATTGTTTTGTAAACAAGTTAGCCCACTCAGCAAAATCGCCCCCTGAACAATGCGAAACAATACTATCAAAACTTTTACCAGAGGCTGGCTTACAAGATTAACCCATTAGCCTAAACACTTATTTCTACCTCAAACCCATACAACCGATCCAGACAACTTTTAAGGCGGTGTCCAAGAGATAACTTAACCCTTATTTGAAAATGTGTACAGATTTGCTTATAGCAAAACTTTGCAGACGACAAATTTCAAGCCTGCTAAATTTATATATTTGTTTAACTAATAATAAATAATTATTATTTATGAAAATTGCACATATCAATCTGCCCTACTTTTCTTTTTTATATAACTCGTCGGTATATTGCAAAATGTCACTAAGTGCATTATTGATATAGGTTAACTTTCAAATATATTTTTGTGAATTTTGCTCTTATTTATCTATAAATATACACTGTAAGTGCATGAAAATGACACACACTCTTTTATTTATGATATACAGTTACACTAAGTGAACTTTTCTACTAAGTGAAATTTTCTGATTTCACAAAGGGAAAATTTATCAAAGTTCTTAATTATTTGAGGTTATGAAATGTCACTTAATCACTTTTTGCAGTAAACCCTCAAAATGAATGTTTAGATTAGAAAACATGCCTGAATATACAACTATAGATACATGTAAGTTTGTTTTAAGCTGTCAAAGCAAACCATCAACTCCTTAAAAGTTAATTTAGTTATATTGTTGCCTGAAGTGGCCAACATCTTTTAATATGAATTAATAGGAAAATTATTTAGTATATTCCTTTGATTTTATAAAACTGTTTATCTATCAATTTCACATATATTATAACAGCTTGTATTTTTGTTATGCAACCTTGTTTGCATCAGATGTCCTCATTTCCAAAGGAATTTCTGGAATCTAGCTATAATTTTTATGAGAAAAATTCAATCTAGATTCTCTATTCACACTGGGCAGTGTGACTTATTTCCTCTCTTTCAGAGGACATCATGTTAAGAGAAATTCATTTATGGTAGAGACATCCCCTAAATTTTATTAATATCACCAATCTGTGAGCTACAGTTATAAGAACAAGATGGCTTCGCTCTTATAGTGATAGTCTTCAAATTATTGACTCTCAAATGTGTCTCAAAGTAATTGCGATGTTTACATTTATCTCATCATATTGCCGCAAGGACACACACATCTCTAAGAGGCACTTAACATTCTTTAAGCGACAGCAGAATCACTATCTGTTTTACCTAACTTCACAAAGAGGTCTGTGAATTTAACTCTTTTAATGACAGTAACTGACCAGGCTACTTCCAGCTCTGACACCAAGTGCACGCATTATTATATATTGACACCAATTACATGCAATATTAGTTATGTTTTTTTTATAATCCTCTTTAAAATATCAGGATTATCTGCAGACATTAATCCTTGTCATAAACTTCTTTCATTTAGTTGTTAAGTCACATAATAACTTTCTTTCCATAAAGCTTTGTACATATTAACTTCAAATCATGTTTAATCTTAATTTATAATGTTGCCTGCCTAATGTTTCTCTAGGACATTAAATTAATTTTCTAACTGTGGTAATTTAATATGAACAACATTTCACATGAATGTGATGTTTACATTTAATTAATAAAGTAGTTAGAACAAATAAACAGGTTTTATTTATTTCATATAACATAAATGATTCATAACAAAGAAAATCTTTAGGTATGATTATCTCCTAAACAAAGCGTTTGTGGACATACCTTCAGAGGAAATTTTCTTGTTTTTGAGGTCCTTAGTTCATTTTTGCAGTTTGGCCACTTAACCCTAAAACACCCTGTGTAAAGATTATGTCTCACTAAATTTAACTTTGATTTTGTGATCTGCATATTTATTACAGCTTTAGATATTCTTTAAAGGTAAACCTTCAGTTATTAGGGTATTATATTTGTCCTCCATTATTCTAAGGTCACAACTGCCCATTTCTAAAAGCAAGATCATTCCATTGCCAACTCTTACCCCAATAGAACAAAACGTATAATATAGTCAGCATAGAATATTGCAGACATATTCATAGAAATGGACTTATAACTGTGGGCCCACATTCAACAATGCATTTAGAATAGCTTAACTATCAATATCTTATGAACCTCCACAGAAACAATTATTTTAAAATCTTCAATGGAATCAACATGTTTGTTGATACTTTTATCTACTTTTATCTAAAAGTGGATAGAAATAGATTGGCTCTCAGGTAATGAATTAAAAACTAACAAAAAGTTAAATTGCATATATTACTTACATTCTTGCGTTTCTTTACTTTTACATTGCCAGAAGGATAAACAACAACAGTACCATCTTGAACAGTCGAAATTTCATCTTCAACTGGCTCTTCAATCTCTCTTTGTTTACCTTTAGGTTTACGTACATCATTAGGAGTAGCTAGAAAAAAAATATCAAAACAGAAAGTATAAAAATATCACTATAATAATGATAACACTTCACTAAGCATACGTAGAATCTATATATAAATAGGAGTTGACAAAACAGTTCAGAACCTTTTTTTTCTCGGTTTTTTAACAGATTTTCTTTTCTTTTTTTTTTTTATGTTCTGTTTAGTACCTATTGACGAGCTTTAAGGTTATCAATAAAAAAAAAATTGGAAACTGTGTACATAAATATATACACTATAGATATGTAAATGTTAGTTTGTTTAAAACTGTTTTCCTCCAAAAGTTCTTCACCGATTACTTTGAAATTATGATATATTATTGCAATCTAATTCAGGAGAGTTTCTATGTACATATCATTTACATCCAGCCTTTCGTTTATAAATGGTGGCCAAAACAGTGTGCTGCTATAAACCAGCACCAAAACAACTATAATTATTTTAATGAAAATTGGCTTAAGTTTTCTATTTGAAGTCCTTCTGATTTATGTATATAATATAATGTCCCGAAAAAATGCTTTAAAAAAAAAATGGATTCAGAATTTTATTTGCGAATAACTCCAGAAGTACACAATTTTCGGTCCATTATATCCATGAGTACACGAAGCTTCCTTAATTCTTAAAAAAAAATTTTAAAAACAAACATCAAAAATGATGTCCGATAAGATTAGCATTTTAAAAAAAAAATTATATGTAAACTTTTTTGTTTATTTATTTAGGAGAGCTTTATTATAACAAATATATATTTAACATATAGCTATAGTATGAGTACAAACAATGTTGAAATGAAACAATCTATACCTATCGAAGGAGCCAAGTGTGAAGGCAAAAACCATTTTGAGATTTGTATTGCACACCTCGAAAGACCAACCTTAAAAAACCAATTTTCATAGTAATAGAAAAATAAATTTTTTTTGTTTCAAATTTTCACCTAGGCTCCAGCCTTCACATTTAGTTAGGAATAACAAAAAGTGTGATAACTTCAACATGACTTCACTTATCCACAAAAAAATTATCAGGAATTCAGGGCCACCTAAATTACATGAAATATAACAAACCCAACCCCATAAACATATTAGTACTGGAGACATAAAATTAACATGTGTGAGGAGTTTTTCTCAATTTATTCCTTTCGAAGATGTTTAATCTAAAAGTTGATATGGTTAGGAAGAATAATAACTCAGTTTTCCAACAGTTGAATTAGGTGCAAATGCTAAGGAGTTATGAATGATTTAGTGAATCACAGGTTTTAATTTTAATAAAAAGTGAAGTAGTTTTCACTGTCATAAAATTAGCATCCCACCAGAATCTACATATAAATAGGTAAAATAAAAAATATATATTATATAAATAAATCTATATAAATATAATATAAATACAAAACAGTTCAGTATGAACAGATATATAAGATTAGAAAATAAAAATGTTGGAATACATGAAAATATATTGCTGTGATTTTATTAATCTGGAATTTAAATTTGAATTTCCCACAGTTAATAATACATTAAAATATGAGGAATAGTAGTGCAGATGACCCAAACGCCACTTCCCAGTCTTCATCAGGCCATAGACCAAGATACATCTTACTCGAAGAGTTGTACAGCATAAATCATGCATGATCAGCTACCAGTGTATAAGAGAATGTATTTTGTTTCCAATTTTAAATATATGATTAAATGAAACAATGTTGATTATTAGATCCCAAATAATTCACAGTTACTGAACCAATTAGCCATCAGCACCAATATAAATTCTCCCAATAAAATTTTATAAAACTAAATTCAAAATTCTTATTATTTTTAAAATATCAGAATATTTGGTGCTCGAAAAAAGGACAAGAAATATCATTATCAAATTAAATTATTTTTAAAATATCAGAAGATATTCATAACAAAATAACATACTAGAGGGTACCCCCTGTCCATCTAACGGTGGACCAATCCCCATTTTAAAAATTATAGAACTGCTCATTTAATATTACTACTCATTGCTCAAATTGTATAACTGTAATAAAGTGGCTACCAGACAGTTAAAGTAACATTCCCTCACTTTTCCTTATTTTAAGAAAGTTATCCTTGACTAATGTGTCTGGGGACACAAATATTAAAAATGTATTATTTATAACTAAATTTATTTTATTTATTATACATGAAAGAAAATTGATTACAAAATGATTTGAGTAAACAAAGTTTACACCTTCAAGATCATTATAAACGTACTACGTACTAAAAAAATTCCCTGATTAACAATTTTTTCTTATTTTGAAAATTCCCTGACTTTCCCCATTATTACAGATTTTTCAGGTCGGTCATCACTCTGTATAATTTACATGTGATCTGTAGTTCAGATTGTATTATTTTTATCAACATAAAATAATCTGAACGTAACCACAGTTCAGAAAAATGTTTAACTTCTTTAAAAATCTAATTAAACATCACGCCTTATTGCCAATTTATATTATTATGTAATTATAAGTATTCTTACCGCCAATTTGTAACTATAATATATATTCAACTTGTCCAGCTTCATATAAGCCTAACATCAATTTAAGCTTTTTATTTCTAATATTTTCATTGAACATTATATTGTGTTTCCTTTTCTATTTCATAATAATTATAATTATATCATAATATAATATAAATAATATTATATACAATATAATAATTAATATATTGTATTCAACAGGAAAATATCAAGATAAAAAAATAACTCCTGTCACCTAGATAAAATCAAACTACCACTTCTAGATGAGAATACTATTTTCCATACAAATTTTTGGTCTAAAATCTTTATTTTGAATTAGGAGAGCACGAGGTTACAGGAGCTCAATACTGTAACAAAGAAACCAGGATGTAAATCTCTATTTAGTATTAGGATAGTAAGAGCTCAACACATATATAATTAAATGAACAGCTGTATAATTAGTGCTAATTATAGAGCTAATAGGAGAGCCCCTGTAATCTCCTCCTCTCCTAATACTAAAATAAAATATAAAAGTCACTAAAAACTTTTCATTTAATAGAGAGATATATGTTTTCCTCAATTCTTCAATAATAAATAAGGTCAAATGTCAACTACTGGGCAAAAACTAGTAAGAATAAAATTATGATATTTTTTTTTTTAATAAATCACAATACACAGGAAGGTTTTTTATATAGTTTTTGGAAGGTATGTAAAAATAAATAAAAAATAACATTTTTAAAACCCAATTTACTCGAGCAAAAATATCTCATTTTTTTAGCATTGGTATAACAACAAAATTATGATTTTTATTTCACTAAACCTCAACTTAATATCAACTTTTTTTTCAATCTATTAGCAATAATGGTGTAATAAAAAACACTGCCTGATAATGCATTCTATGATTGGAATTATAGAATAATTAATACTCGCCTATTTATATATATATATTTTTTTTTTTTTTTGTGAGTACAAAGAAAAGAAAAGCTCTGATAACATAATACATCTGTACGACAGATTAAGCAAAGCAAAATATGTGCTCAATGTTCAGAAGCTGTTATATCGCTAATTACTGAGATATGTATTTTAACTTTTGGTTAACCTTTTAGGACTTTATACTACAAAGATTAACAAAAAGTTTTGGCTTGATATTAATATGTAGTTTTGCATTAGAAAAAAAATACTTTTAGTATTACCAAAGAAATTTTAATAATTTTTTTAATGATTGAATTCTCAAGATAATAAGTTATACTTAGAAGAACATCAATAACAGAATAAATCTGAAGTATTTTACATATGTTTGATTATGTTAAGTTATTGACGTATTCCACAACTCACCTGCAGAAACATATACTGGAAAAGCACTGGACAGGGATGTCTTGATAGCAGCTAAGCTAATGTTTAAAGGTTCACCAATCAGTGTTTCATTATTTGCAAGGAATTCACCAATAGCCACAATGTTATCAGCAATATCTCCAGCTGACATTCCCCTTCGTCCACACTAACAAACATAGTTGCATATATATGACAAAAACACAATATTGTTAGAGAAAAAGCTTTTTTTAGTTATTTTTCATGGAAAGGAATCAAAATAACCTAACCTAAATAATGTGTAATTTTAAATAAAATTAAAAATCTATTAAATGAAAAAATGTAAGTTTTTCACATAATTTGTAAGCACTTTTAGAAATCGTAAATAGTATACATTGATAAATTATAAATTGATCAAAAACTTTTAGGAATCAAGATATTAGATTCATCAGAAATTTAAACAAGATCTTTTAATCATTTTGCTAATCCGATAATAACCGATTTAGAATGGAAAAATAATTTCATTCTAAGACAAAGTCATTATCTTCTTTCTAATCAGTAATAACATGTATAAGCTGCATTTGGTATTTTTGAAAGAATTTTCCAGACCATTTTAGAATGAAACCTTCTTTAAAATTCCTAAAAAGTTCACTTGAAGAGTCTATCTAAAACCTCATTGTGTAATTGCTCTCTAATCACTATTCTGAATGACTATGAAATACTCTAAAAATACAAGAAAGATTTCAAGCTGAGTATGAGTCTTATAGATAAGAGAGTTTGCAGAATGCTGAGTAAAGTAGATTTAAATGTTAAAAAAACAATAAAGAAGCCATTGTTTGCTTAACATTACATGAAATGGACATTACACTCAACACAATTATAATTATACATCTTAACTACTATTTTTAAAATTTAGTTTATATTAATTATATCAATTTAAAATGATGTACACAACTTACTGACCGACAGCTTGGGATTTTAGACTCAGATTATGAATGACAAAGTCAGAACTAAGGATTTAATTTTTTTATTAATATTTGATGACTAGTTGGCCCATGCGAAAAATTTGAAGAAAATTTTGCTTAGTGAAGAAATAGCAAAACAATATGGAAATAAATAGATCCTATGTATTATGTAAGGAAGGAATTAATATTTTTTCCTTAGTAAATTACAATATTCTATTAAACATAATAGACCAAAATATTTGTACAAATTGCTTTGCTAGGACCTATTTTTAAACGCGGATTGGAAAAATAATAGAAGTAATACAGACAAAATAATGCCCCGAACATAGGATATTTTTAATTATTAAAAAAAAATAAAATGTAAGAACAACCAAATGTCTTTAAGAAAAAATAAAGTTAATATAAAACCCAGAAAAAAAAAATTAGTAGACTATTCTACAACTAAATGCAATAACTTTAAACAGGAAGACATTATTAAGTATACCAAAACTAATTTACTGTATCTTTGTTAATAATTATCCGATTTTAACGATTTTTTTTTTGTTTTATAGGTAATTTAGTAACCTTTCTAATTATCATGGATAAAATTAAGAAAAAAATGTATACTCTATGAGTTATTCGCAAATAAAGTTTCTTTTCCTCCATAACATTTTTTCCAGAAATTTCGGGGAGATAGGACTATATTTCGCGAATGAGAAGAATATCTACAAAATGAATGGCCAATCATTGGATTTCATGAAGAATTGACGAAGTTATGGTGTACCGACAAAAAAACATCTTTTAGAAATAATATATAGGATATAAGAGCTGTGCTGAGATAGTCGTCATGGCAACGACTTCACTTTTCATTTAGATGTTTTTACCTGCCGTTAACTGAAACATTCATAACTCCTTAGGATTTTATCCTAATTCAATGTTTCTACAACCATTGGAAAGCTGAGTTATCGCTCTTCAAGACCATACAAATAACTTCTTGATTTAACACTTCAAGAAGACCATACAAATAACTTCTTGATTTAACAGGTCTATACAGAGTAAATAAATAAAAACTCCTAACAGGTTTTTATTTTATAACTTGAGTTCTAAATTATTTAGGAAGGCACAGTTTGTGTCATTTCGTGTAGTTTATAAAGCCCTATATCCCAGCCAAATTTCGTGTGAATATGTGGAAGAATATTGAAGTTATAACACTTTTTGTGATTTTCAAAATAAAATCAAAGGGCCTTAGGTCAAATTTGTAGAAAAAAAAAATTTCAATCGCAATGAAAATTCGTATTCGAGGATCTTTCGAGCTGCAAATAAAGGATTTTTTCCTCCATAACTTTTTTTCCAGAAATTTCGGGAGGATGGGAATATTTTTCGCATGTGAAGGAGGAGAATATCTACAAAATGAGTGGCCAATCATTGGATTTCATGAAGAAATGACGAAGTTATGGCGTAACGACAAAAAAACACCTTTTAGAAATAATATATAGGATTTAACCTATTTGAGTAACAAAAGGAATAAAAATGTTAATTCTAAGAAATTTAGAACAGAAGATGTGGATGAAGATCAGAATAATTAATTATTTAAACTTGATGTATTTGTTTTTAATAAGTTAAGTATTATACCCAATCAATATGACTCAAAAAATGAGAATACATCGAAACGAGATAATTTATTTTTGTGTAAGATCTGGAATAGATATCAACATTATCCATCACGTGTACTACTAGCCTTGGAAAGCCTTGGTAAAGTGACGAGGCTTCACTTTCTGATACCTCAAAAACACAACAAAAATGAATAGTTGTGGGTATTCTGAGATATGTATACCCTGCCTGGAACTGCAGTTTAATACTGAAAAAAGAACAGAATGGCTCATAACAATACTCAGCAGTAAATTTTAAAATGAGATTTGACAAGGACTAAAGAACAAAGGAAATTATTATTTAGAAAGATAAAATGGAAGAACAAACTAAAGATGCGCTGGTGACCTGGATGTTTTGCGCCTAGACATCAAAACAAACAAAGATGAAAAGCCAGAAAGAGGCTACCACAAGCAAAATAAAATAATAAAACTATTCAATCCTATTAAAAGAAATGTTGAAATACTTCAATGAACAAGAAACTACAAGAGGATTTCTCTCAAATCTAAGTTACAGAGCTGATGAAAGACACATAAATTTCTTTCAAAATTAAACAATGAATTGGATTAGAAATCAAATCTCTTAATTTTTAATAGTAAAATAATTACAGGAGCAATACAAATTCCCACAAAACTTTCTAAATCACTCTGTGAGAACACAGAAACTAATCTGTCTGAATGCTTTATAAAGCGAGCTGTTTGAAGACAAATTTTCAATCTCTGAACTGAAACTTGCACAAGAAGACAGAAGTCATCCTGATCTTTATTAAAAATAAACTTCTTAGTCCAACAAATAGTAACAGGATCGTAGAATTTTGATGAATAAGGTATCAAAAAAAAGGAGATTTCATGGAACAGTGAAGAACTATAGTCCTATCCACCTGAAATTTCACAAAAAAAGTTATGGAAGAAAAGAAACATTTGTTGATTAATTGGAAGATTACTAAATTTCCGACAAAACCAAAAAAAAAAAAATCATTGAACTCTATTAGAAATTTGTAATTTGTACCAACTGAAGGAAGAAAGTATGTTCAAATAATTTTTTTAAGGAGAAACAGAGTTGAGATTTGTATTTCACACCTCAAAAGAATCTCAAATACAAAAAAAAGTTATAAAGGAAAAAAAACTTAAATTGCGAATAACTCAAAAAGTATATTTCTTTTTCATTATTAAACCGATGATTATTTGAAAGTTTACTAAATTTCTTGCAAAACAAAAATCATCGAAACCGGACTTTACATTAACTTATTTTTATATTATATTGTCAATTGTTCACTGATCAATATTCTATGCGAATTATTTGCATGAACCAACTGGTATATCGACAACCACACTGCAAAAATCAGTAAGAACAAAAACTAATAATTTTTGGGAAAAAAAACTGCGTATTTTTTTACCTATGAACATTATGTTTTCTGTTGATTAGCAGATCTAAGACAAAGATGTAATTTAATGAAACTTTTTTTATGTAAAGCTCTATGTAACTTTTTTGATCGTATTTCTGACAAATAATTTTTTAGAGCCATTATTTCCAACTTATAGCTTTTTAGTTACTTTGAAAAACAGGTATTAGGTAAAAGCAATCAAATTTATTTTATTAACACTCATAACTTAGTTAATAATGATCTAATTCCATGTTAAGCAGTGCTAGGCTCAGGACAGAGGAACTCAGGCAATTGTCCAGTAGCGCTGGGCTGGAAGTGCCTGCCACTTATTGAAAATTTTTAAATATAATCCAAACCGTCTGAGAAAAATTAATTTTAGCCTATTAATAAAGCTAATTGATAGTCTATGCGCAAAACACTTTATACATTCTATATTTACATGAACAACTTTTATTGAGCATTTCTTCATTATGTTTTTTCAGTAATAACATAATCTCTATAACCTTCACTGTAACTTATCGTTCCTTACATCACACTTTGCTGTTTTTAAATTACAGGTTTTTACAAAAGGTCATCGGGAAGAAATGAAACATCGTAGATTTCATTCTAGCATCTGTTCTAGGATAATTATGATTCGGATTAATTTGTCTACATGTGTTGTTATTTTTAGTTTAAATTAGTAAGCCTTAACTGAATAAAATTATATGCATATTAAACAAGTAAAACAGAAAACAGAAATGGATATTTGTTCAATAATATTTTTCAATAACATGATTTTCATAAAATGTTAAATATAAAATATCTACCTTAACAGAAAAACTTGTTCCTCTGCCAGAACTAAAAATAGCAACCTTCCTTAAACCTCTGGCGATGTCTTCTTTCAATGTTTTAGAATTAAATTTTATCGGACAAATACACCTTAAAAAAATATATATATTAATTTATATAAATTAAAAATTAATAATAATGATAATAATAATTACTTCTTTACTTCTTAGCTCTGGCAAATCTTTTTCCAAGTTTGGCAATATGTGTTATTCTACCATCACTAATAATGCAATCGAATCTGTTTGCTAATCTACGACTTTCTTCAAACTGAGAATATTCTTGCTTAAGTTTTCTTACAGGAATTATCTGAAATAAATAAACAAGAATAATAAATATCCATTAACTAGTTAGGTCATGCGAATAATTCCCACAATAGTGAACAAATATTAATATAAAATAGTAATAAGAAAATGTAACATATTATAAGTGGGAAAAATTAATTTTTTTTTTCTGTTCATTAAAATAGCTTATCATTGAAAGTAAAACCAAAACATATGAACAAATGTTACATATATTCAAATTGGATAAGATGCCACATTTATAACATCTGGTGTTAGTCCCCATCTTCAGAACATTTCTATAATCTTTTTTTCTCCCTACCTGGCATTGCTGCCAAACGGGATTTTGGCAGCAGTGAGTTAATACGTTTGGGTTATTATTTCTATAACCATCAACAATAACCTATATAATCTTATTTACAGACATGCTTGTTTAAAATAATTTAATTTAATAATAATAAAGATAAATACCTTGCCTTATAATTTACTAAAGATATATCTTTAAAATCAATTAATTTAAATTTTGATATCCTTAAATCGCATATTATATAAGGTCTACCAGCCTGAACTAGACTCACTTTGTTATTTTCAACTTTTTGGCCGGTGGGACATAATAAGATCTAACCCAAGTCCCATGGGCCAAAGACCACGGTTTGTGATAAAAAAAAATCTTATTCTATTGTAAAAAATCTCGACACTTCAGCTGTGAAATGAGCTTCCTAAGGGAAAAACACCCATGCAATAAATGTTGTATTAACATCATATGTGAGTAATTTTCTAACTTTTATATTTGGTTATACTTTTTAAAATTTCACCATGCTATCAAAGAATCTTTCATGGGCCAGATCAAAGGTGATTGCCTGCTGGATCCGGCCCACGGGCTATTGTTTGGAAACTCTTGGTCTAACTTAATGTTATTTTTACTTTTACTTACCTATATATGTAATATATAGTAAGGGAAAGTATTGATATCGTGAACATTTTTGAACTTCAGATTTCAACGGAAGTACATGTTTTGAGGTCTCCTGAGTCGAAATAACAAAGTCCCACAAAATGGTCTGTGTATGTAGATGTTAACAGTCTAGCTCAAAAACGAAAAGTCGTAAGAAACTGATAATAGGTATTTAGGATATTAGGATAATAGGATAATAGGATAGCAGATAGGTATATCTGTTGGATGTTTCAGCAACTTTTTCCTGGAAATTGGCTAACCAGAAGGGCCACTTTATATCTATGATGTTACACATTTTTACGATTTTCTCAAAAATGGCTCAAGCGATTTTGATTAAACTCAGAATATCAGTGTATTATTATTAAGTGCTCTTTAAGATCAGCTATGTCTTATCCATACTGATGTCACCTTACAGGGCTTAAATGCATAATATTCAATAAGTCTTCCTCTAAAGTACCTTGAATTTGGTTTATTTTCAAAAATTAACTGTCTCATATCATCATTAAAAATAAAAAATGGCTGAATATAAAGTATGAAAGAATTTGTCAATTGGCTAAAAGAGAAAAAAGTAAAAATCTGTTTTTAGGTTGAAAATGAATTTCTTGAAATAGACTGAATGTATACGTATAATATGTATATGTATATCGTTGGAAAGCTGAGAATTTTAGGGAAAAAATATCTAACAGACAAATTCGTACAAGGTAATGTTGAGTGACAAAAAAAATATAAGAATTTAAATACATTTAAAAAGTGATAGAGATTTAATTCCTATAATCTTCATTTTACAGTATTACCTTACTTATTCAAAATTAAATACATGTACTTACAAATCTCTCTTTGTCTATAGAGCTCAGAGACTGGAGTTATGTGATTCAAATAGACTAATGCAGTTATAAAGTTTTTATTGCCTACAATGGATTTAATAAATAGGGTTTATATTATTTTGATGGTCTTAATGAGTTTTGATATTGATGAATATGACCAAAATTCAAAAATATATTGTTCAAGGTTTAGCTCCACTAAAAATGCACTTCAAAACATCCTGGTAATAACCTAGTTTTGCTAGACAAGAATTAATTTTTGAAGTAGAGCAGTAAGTGAAAGTTGTGTTGGGCGCACCAAATTTTTTTTCATAAAAGGGAATTTAAAATGGTTTCAAAATATTAAATGTACTATCAACCTTAAATGTTAAACATTTTGAAATATAAAAATATTAAGTTTCTCTTTTTTTTCAAAACTTTTTTCCTGACTTTTTTTTAGGAATGTGCTCATTCTTCAACAATGAAGCCTCATTGGAAAGTCTCATTGGACTGGAGCTGAACTAACTCTTAACAGGATTCTAAAAACCACTTACATAGTATTTGTGGAAAGCTAGACCAGGGGTCCTCTTCATTAAAATTTCTTTGATTACAAGGTACAATTTTTACCAAATATGAATTTTAGTAAATCAATAACAACTTTCATTGCATGAGTTTTTTCTCTAAGAAAGTTTATTTCATAACTGCAGTCATTTATCGAAATATATTTCAGTTTTGGACAAAGTTAGAAAACATCATCATTAGTTGATCATACCGCTTAACCAAATAAAGATATGGTGCTAATTTGATGCAAAATTTAACATTCTTTAATTTTTTAATATGCAACTTTTCTGCTTGAATGAACTATTCAGGGGTTATAGACAAAACAAGAAAGTCTTAAAAATAGAGGTTTTTTTGGCTGTCAAAGTAATATGGCTTGTGTCTGCTTTTTTATTTTTACACGTTTTCACCCAAAATACCTCGTGGAGGTCTCACTCATTGTGAACTGTAAGACAAAAGGTTTGGAGACAATTCCAGATCAACAAAACATTCAAAAAAATTTAATATAAGATTAGTCCTGAAAGGATTATTCCAAAACTTATTAATGTTAACTTTTGAGTTAACATAAATACATTTTTTTTTTCTATAATTTTTCCTCTTTTTTTTCTGGGAGATGTACTATGTTCATGTATAGTTAAACAAACATGTTTAAGAAAAGGACTTTTGATAAGTTTCATACAAATTGTAGAGCCATTTTGGTGCTATAGTCCATTAAAAATTTTGTGATGCAACTATTGTGCACAAGGTACAAAATTTGGCACACACGTATATCAGAGGTTAAAACATAACTAAATAAAAAAAAAAAGTAATCAACCTGTAAAAATAAATAATTATTTGATGACCTAATATAATACAATACTATGTTCTCAGCTCGACTCATATATGAGTCCACTGTCGCCTGAGCCAGGTTCCCTCATGACTCATATTTGAGTCCACCAACGGTATAGGGTTATATCAATGTATTAGCAGACAAAGGATTCCCAATCCCTCAACATAACAATAATCATAAACAAATATAAACTAAGTACTCCTTCTTTTTTCTGGGAAGTTGTGTGATATAAGGGTAGACACCCAATAATTAGTCTAAAAGCAAGATGTTGCTCTAGATGTTATGTACCTAGATTTATTATAACATGAATTAGAAACTGATGATGGAGCACATTAGTTTTAAGCCATGTATCCACAAGATCATTGGGATTGTGGTTCTGAAGATGGAAGTAAATATCCCGAAACGTAAACTTGTAAACATGCAATTTTGATAATACAACAAATAAATTCAATTGTTGTTAGTTGGAAGTAATCATTGCCAAATAACAAAAAATAAACTAAGTAAATTTACCTCTGTAATTGAAGTAATGTCATTATTTTTCAACAATTCTTTATAATGATCAATTGCTTCTTCTGGTTCATTTCGTTTACCTTTTAGATCAGGTACCACCAAGCAAACTTCAGGTGAATCAGGAAGAATGCAATGAGGTAGCGCACTGAAAATATTACAAAATGATTATTGATTAAAAAAATCTGGTGCGCATCACACAACTTTCACTTACCAATTTCTTAGCAGAAATAAATATTTTCAGACAAAGCGAAGTGAAAGTAAAAATTATAGACTCTATATTTATTTATATTTCATTGTGGGTATTTTTATTTGTATAAGTACCCTCGTAAACAATTTTGATGATTTTGCTTATATGTTGAATACATTCGAGAGAAGCATACCTACATTGTGTGAGAGTTCTCACTAGAGTATATCAGTCTAAATTAATATTATTCTCACTCAAAGCCTCATAGAGCATCATCACCTGACACTCCATATTTTTACTTTCACTTGCGTATATATGTAATATACAGTAAGGGTAAGTATTGCGATCGAGAACATTTTTGAATCTGAGTTTTCAACGGAAATACACGTTTTGAGGCACCCTGGGTCGAAATGACCAAGTTCCGAAAAATGGTATGTGCGTCTGTGTGTTTGTATGTTAGCAATCTGGCTCAAAAACAAAAAGTCGTAGGAAACTGATATTACATATTTAAGATAGGTATATGCCTTAGATGTGACAGCAACTTTTTCCTCAAAATTGGGTAACCGGAAGTGCCACTTTATACCAACGCTGAAACACATTTTTATAATTTTCTCAAAACGGCTTTAACAATTTTGATTAAATTCGGTGTATCATTGTATAATGAAGTAATCTTTAATATCAATTAGGTCTTATCCTCATTGATGTCACTTTACAGGGCTTAAATTCCCAATGTTCATATATGTCTTTCTCTAATGTACCTTTAATATGGTTTATTTTGAAAATTTAATCATTTCACATTATTCAGAGTTACGAAAAAATGCTAAATATAACTTTTGAAAGAATTTGATAAGTTAATAAAGGAGAAAAAAAATAAAAATGCAGAAAAACTTGCCTTGCTATAGACTGTAGCACCTAAATGAATGTACTGATTTCAATGAAACTTCGCTAAAGTCATTTTCTAGACACCCTTTAAATTTATCTATATAACATACTTCAACGAAAAGAAGCTGGAAAAAAAGTTACAAGGGATGGTAAAATTAAATTCCGAATAACTCAAAAGTATACACTTTTTTGTTGATATTGTATATGCTTTTTTAAAACTTTACTGAATTTCCAAAAAAAAAAAATCATTAAATCGGGCAATTAGGAGAAATGATATGGTCAGTAGTTTTTTTTTTTTTTTTTAATATGTTCTGCTGCAAAGGTTATATCTTTTGTTTTGGTTTTTGAATTTTGAATGTGCTACTTAGGTAATGCTAATTGTTTTTGCATATTACTAGTGTTTAAAAAAAAAGTTTAGTCCATTAATTGGAAACACCTTTTATTCTTTTTTATTTTTAACTAGAAAGGTAATGTTACTTTAGATGTATAATTGTTTGGAAATAATAAACCATTGTGAAATAATTTGCAGCGTTTTTTATATAAATACATATTTTTGACTGGTTAATATTCATTTTATAATGTTATTATTTGTTGTACAAAAGTGGTAATGTCTAATAGTAAGTCTTCTGAAAGAATTTTTTTATATTTTTTTTTTCATATGAAAATTCAAAATATATTGTAAAACAGAATTTATTCCTAGAGGTGAAAATATGGATAAATTTAAAATATACTTTTTTAATTTTTGAGACTTAAAAAACCTTTTTTCTACAGATATTTAATAAAGTATCTTTCCTAAGAACATCTTTCATAAGAAATAAGTACCTAAATTTATACCTTATTCATAGTTCTATATTTCAACACTGCAGTCACCATCTCCAGAATCAACTTATTACTCACTGTCTGCATAGATAGCTTTTTCAACTAAAAATATCACTAAAATAACATTACTCAAAAATTTTGAAATTGGAGTTAGTCATTCTGTGGTTTATAAAAGCAAAGAAAGTTGTGTGGTTTATAAAAGCAGATGGAGTGACTTTATTGTCTGCCGTCAATATATTAAATAGACATTTTGTAATTGTAATGGTGTTAATGATTTGTTATCTGTAAGCTTTAAGCTTCAGCTCCGTTTAAAATGCACTTCACAAAATTTTATATTAGCCCAGCATTGCCAGAAAATAATTTCTATTCAAAGTAGAGCGCTAAGTGAAAGTTGTGTGTTGCACGCACCAGATTTTTTCATTTACACTCAGTGATACATTATTAAAATCTTCAGCAAGATGATTACTGAACAGCAACAGTGTTTTGATTAAAAAAAAATCAAGAGATAAATTTTTAAATTATTCTGAAAAAGAGATACTAACGTACAAGTGTTGCTCCATCTTGCTAGGAAACGCAAGATCTCATGATCAAAATATAATTGGAATTTCAAGAATGGCAAAGTATATTAGAGGTAAGTAGATGGAGGAGACTAAACTGTCTGATGCGGTCCCCACCTCAACAGATAAGGACCCATTGGTCGTTTTATATCTCTTTTGAGCAAATAGAATATGAAAGCAACAATCTAATTAGTCCTAACTGAAAAGAACCAGTTGGAAGTTTGCTAAGTCCTAAACTGTTATCATTCACAGAATTCCATTTATAATGTGATGAGCTCTTGGCCCACCCATTAAAATGGAGCAACACTTATAAAATAGAATCGGAACAGCCTTCATAAAAAAAAATCTTTCAAAATAATTAAGCCTTAATGTTATTTCATACAAGCAGCACTTAAAGATTATTAAAAATAAAACTGACCAGAATATTCCATTGCCTATACCAGGGGTTTCCAAATTTTTCGGCCCGCGGGCCACATTAAAACCTCGATTAAGTTCTACTGACCAGATGGAGACTACCGCCTAAATCCTACGGGCCATGGCTTGTGATGAAAAAAAAATCTTGTTCTATAAATGGCGCTTCCGCTGTGAAATAAGCTTTTTAAGAGAAAACTCATGCAATAACTTTGTGTTTAAGTAATTTGCCAGATTACATGTTATTTTTTTTCAAATTTTAAGATATGACCTAAGGAACTTTCATGGGCCAGATAGAACGTACTTTCAGGACGCATCCAATCTGCGGCCGGTAGTTTGAAGACCTCTGGTCTATAACATACCATATTACATAAAGCTGATCAAATTTATTATCACTTACACTTTATAAACACCTTTGGCATCCTTGGAAACTTTAAACAAACTGAACTGCAAAAAGATGTAATCATCTCCAGAGAGAAGATCAGCCTTTTGAGATTTAGATGACTTTAGAAGTGCAGTAATCGCATTCATCACCTACATTAATGAGAGAAAAAGTATTAGTTCGATATCATATTTACTAAAGAATTTATAATAGTATCTTTTCACTTACATTAATATGTTTTAAGAATGAGGGCTTAGGTTCTACTTTCTTTAGGTTGGTCTGTTCAACTTTCTTTTGGTTCGACTTGCGATTTCTCCTTCTCTTTTTCTTTTTTGAATCTGAGTTCACAACAGTATTACTAGTAGTGTCCAATTTTTTAACAACCTTTTGATTTACTGTGACCTTTCCTTCAGCAGCTACTTTCAAAGCTAAGGACATTTTCTTTTTCTTTTCTTTTTTGGATTTGGGGCTAAGTGCTTCTTCCAACTGCAATCCTAACTCCACTTCAGGACTATTAGGTTTTGCTTTAATTGAACTACTTCTTTTTTTCTGTCCAAGTCCATTAGGAGTTTGAGTGGCTAAAGAGTCATCTAAATTAAATGGCACTTTGTTTTTCTTCAATTCAACATTTTGTTTGACTGGAGAGGTATTGTTTTCAACAGAAGCTGGGGTGAACAAATTCTCTGGAACATTTTTGTTCTGTGGTGTTTTCTTCAAATTTTGAGGCTTGGATACAGGAGTATGTTTAGCTGGAGTTTTATTTGCCTCTTTATTTTTCTTACCAGACTTAGGCGATTCAGGATTTCCTAATTTCTTGGTGTTGGGAGATTTTTTAAGTGTTTTTTCATCACTGCGATTCTCAGGACTGGGTTTAGAATTTCTTAATACATTAGCTGGTAACGACATTCTCCCCTTCTTTGGAGTTTTATTTTTAAATTCAACATTCGCTTCATTATCTTTGACTACAGAAAGCATGTGTTCCTTACCTTTAGTCGATAATTTTTTTAACGATGCAGTCGAATTATTACCCAGTGATTTTCTGACAATGCCACTTTTAGGTGTATTAAACTTGAGCTTAGGTTTAGGAGTAGCAACTTTAGGAGTCTTCATGGCGAAAAAATACAATAGTAAACTAATCAGATGAGAGAAAATGAAACCTTACTGATTCAAACACGTGGTTTCAATAGTACCTACCGGGAGCCAAAACAACAGGGTTGTACTTATCGGGATCTATCATTTTTAACAGAAAGAATAGGAACTCAACTAATAATTTATCAGCATTATATAAAAATTAATTTTTTTTAGATAACTAATGTCAATAAATAGTTATTAATATATAACATTTTAAAGTAAACAGATCTCTAATATTTAATGGCTGATTCAAAATATATATTTAAAGGTGGCACCCCTATGGAGAAATATTATAATTCCACATGTCACTACTGTTAGTGCAAAAGGTCGTATGGAACAATTTTTATTCTTATTCTATTTGTACTACAGATCACATTTTGTAGTCTTCAACTGCTCTTAGCAGTCTGCTACAATAGAAACTAGTAGAGAGAAATAAATTATGAAATAATACTGATAAATCGTAAAGAAATGATCAGTACGAGATAAATGGATCAGGCTCTATAAACAGGAACCTCTACAATGGTCTAACGGTAGAAGAGGAATTGATTAAGAAGAAGAAGAAATGATCAGTTTTTATTATTCTTGTAAAAAAACGAAATTTTCACATATGACCTTATATATATATATATATATATATATATATATATATATATATATATATATATATATATATATATATATATATATATATATATGTATATATTATTAGTAAACACCTCGAAATTGCATGAGTGGTATGTCCTTGAATTTGGAATTTCAGTTGTTTTTTTTTTTCAAATATAAATAGACTAAACATTACACTAGACTTCAAAAGTGAAAAAATGGTCAGAAAGGTGACATTTTAAGTCGTGTCTGCCACGCGTAATTAGTGGGTATTTGTTGACAGGTGAATAGTATAGAATTCCATTTATTTTCTATTTTGGTTAAGCAATTTTTTAGAGTTTGTTTTATTAAAGTGTATGCATTATATTCGTGCAATTGGTTAAAAAAAAAATGTCCGAATCGAAAATTTCCACATACGATTTACGTTTCAGATATCAAGGATCAAATTTGGTATAGTATCTGTCTGTAGTCAAATCGACGTAACGGGAATATCACCTACTACCGTTTATCCGATTTTTATGAATTTTTTAGAGATATGAAATATATGGTATGAGGATATATTTTTCTTACATTTCTCTTTTCTTTAAATAGGTGTTTTATTTTTTCTCAGAATTTTGTTCCACCATCCAAGGGTGTGCCCCCTGGTAGAATTCGCTAGTGCTGGTCACTATAATATATATATTTTTATATTACATTAGGAAATTCATGTAAGAGGATGAATTTTCCCTACATTTCTCTTTTCTTTAAATAGGGGTTTTTGTCACTATTTTCGTGAATTTTTACCAAGCATCCATAGGAGGGCATGCCCCCTGGCAAAATTCGCTAATGCTGGTCACTATAATAATTTATGAGGAGTTAATCGTGGGGTGCGGTCAAATAAATACTAAATTAAAATATAGTAATTATTTAATTTTTGCCGACGTTTTATTAAAATAATTACTATATTTTTATTTAGTATTTACTTGACCGCACCCCCCCGATTAACTCCTTCTCATATTATATCAACGGTCAACCATCTCTACATCATTATAATAATTTATGTTTATATTACATTCGGAAATTCATCTATGAGGATGAATTTCTCTTTTCTTTAAATAGAGGTTTTTGTCACTATTTTCGGGATTTTTTTTCCCTCGAGGAGGGCGGGCCCTCTGGCAAAATTCGCTAATGCTGGTCACTATAATAATAGCTATAAATATACTATAAATAGCTACTTTTTGAAACTTTTTTTGGAATTTTTTCTTCCTAGTCGTCGCGCTACATGCAGGATTTCAACCAACACCTTCTTTCGGATCATGTCGCCTCTCATTCTGGCCACATGACCTACCCATCTGAGACGGTCTGCTCTTATACAGTTGACAATATTGGCCTCATTAAAACGCTGGTAGAGATCTTGATTTTTCCTCCTTCTCCATTCTCCATTCAGACATACTGGACCATAAATTCTTCTTAGAATCTTTCGTTCAAATATTAGAAAGTCCTGCTCGGCTGCCTTGGTTATCGTCCAGGTCTCTGATGCATAACTTAAAACCGGTCTGATAAGTCTTGTAGAGAATTACTTTGCTACGCTCTGTCACCAGGGTGCTTTTCATGTGTTGACTCATGCTACCACCGATGTATGTAAGCGAAATTGATAACTTTATCCAGTTTGGTCAAGAAATACCTAATCTGATTGGACAAGAAATAGCTAATCTGATTGGACAGACCAACTTACGGTGTTTTTTTCTCGTCAACGACATAAAGATTAACAGCATGATGACTATAAATAACTTATTAATCACTCGACAGCACACAATTATGACTTCCACTGTTATAAACTAAAAGAAGAAAAAACATATAGGGTGGTTTCACAGGCGGATTTACGGGTGGGGCTTTCGGGCTGAAGCCCCTTCCTCCCCAAAAAATGGTAAAATGTAACCATGTTTTATGGTAAAAAATATTTAAAAATCATCTCTTAAAGTATCATTGCTCGTTTCATTACATTTAATAGGACTTCAAGAATCATTTGAACACCATTTCATATAGGTAGTTATTATCTTTCAGTTTTTTCAATGTAATTATCGTTATATATATATATATATATATATATATATATATATATATATATATATATATATAAACCTGTACCATTACAACCCATGAGGGGTCTGGGGTTCAGTACTATTTAGGGAAAGCACTGTTTCTAGGTCAACGGTTGTGCAAGGAGGTGATTTGACCGAGATCACGCTCAACCGCCAGGTTTTCTCCCTTAACTAATTATTTAATTAAGGGTACCCACTTTATAGAGGCTGGGTGTGCCCCAAGGAGGGTCTCTCAACCCAGGGTCGCCCCACGGCCAATGAAACAGATAAATAAATTTTCTGCTATGAGCCGGAGTTCGAACCTGGGACCTTTGCATTGGAAGCTCAGTGCCCTACCACTGAGCAACCCCACTCCCCATATATATATATATATATATATATATATATATATATGAAAAAAAAGCTTCCGGGCTGAAGCCTCCCCCACAATTAAATCCTGGATCCGCTAGCGGATGGTTTTGACAGGTCTTCACTCAACCACTTCCACTACCACTATAAAAATGACCTTGAGATATCGGCCCAAATGTAAGACATATATTTTATGTTTTACATCCAATTGACAAATACCCACTGCCATTATTTTTCATCGACCTAGAACCAGCTTGCAATAATTCCGAAATCTTCGATGTTAAAAGACATCTGTATTCTTTTGTAAAATTTGTAGTGCCGAAGCAGAAACCTATAGTCGTGCAATGGACCAATTGTCGAAACTTAGGACATGCAAAGGCCTACTGCCATCATTCGGCGAGGTGTATCAAATGGGACGGCCCTCATGCCTCTGACACCTGCCACAAACCTTGAATGAACCAGCAAAATGTGCCCTTTGTAGTGAGGACCACCCTGATAGCTTTCGGCGCTACATTGTTTATAAGATGATATATAAGCAAAGAACTTATAATATACCATTAAAAAACCAAGAACAGAAGAATCCAACCAAGCTACAGGCACCCGAACTTCTAAATTTGGCGATTTTCCTGAATTATTGAACGAAATAGTACCACAATTGAAACAAAAGCCTTTTACATCAACAGATCATCGCCATCAATACTCCAGGCAACTATATTCAGACACCACGGTGAAGAATCAGCAGCCGCTTGCTCAGCTCAGCTCAGACTTCCAAACCTAAGACCTCCCTATTCAAGACTCACATCTCCCACATTCAATCAAAATCTCCACGTCAGCAAATGCCTCCTATTCACCTCTACGTGTAAAATTACCCCCTGAACATCCTACCGCAGTTCATTACCATCTTACTCCTCACGTTTACTCTTCTTCCCGAGTTTCATCTAATAATGATTCAGCCCTTCGTACATCACGACGGGTACATCCTTCATCAGACACTCCTTATCATACGAGCTATCCCTCACGAACCCCTGATCAAAACCAATCTGACCAACAAAACCCGATCGACTTAATAAACTCCACGCTTGCGTCCTTCCTGAAACATCTACAAGAGACTATCAAGCCACTAATCACCCTCCTGACAAGAATTCTTTCCAAGATTCCCTTTAATCTCCCACGATGAGTACAAAGCTATTCTTTTATGGAATGTTAACGGACTACAAAACCACCGAGACGAACTTGACATTTTTCATCATGACAACCGTCTACTGACAGAAACTCACTTCACTCAACGTTCACATTTCTTTTTTTTGGGGGGGGGGGGAGGCTCCTCCCCTTCCAGGCTATATAGGGTTTTCCCGGGCCAGAGGGTGTGGGCGGGGATTTAAAAGACTCCCCCTGCACCGGGACGCGAATTCGTTACTATTTTAAATCCACTGTATCATAGATCAGGTTGCCAAGCAACGGTGGTGCTGTGTAAACCCGTTAGCCCGTTCGACCACCCCGCCCACTTCACATTTCTGTATATGTGACTACATCACTTACAGATCAGACCACTCCGACAGAACTTCCCATGCCGGTTCTTGCATCCTTATCCCATTCTCTCATTTTTTTTCTACTCCAACTGAGGCTATTCAAGCAACCTCAGTAATCATTTCAACTCGCCCTTTCCATTTAACACTCCCAGCTGTATACTGTCCTCCTAGCCATACTCCTAACTACAACTTACTTGAATCCTTATTTCAATCCTTTGGATCACGATTTATTGCAGGAGGGACAACAATTCTAAACATGTTGTCGATCATCCAAATTCTCGTGGTAACATACTATCTTCTGTCTTAACTTCCAATAGTTACTCCATTCTCTCTCCTATGAATCCTACCAATTTGCCAACATCCCTCAAAAAACACCCTGCTATCCTGGACATTTTTGTCACCTCCCAGATTTCCTCTTCCCATGTCACAATTAAATCCCTGGATGATCTTTCTACAGATCCTAATCCAGTCTTGCTTTCATTACATTCCACCTAAGCTTCTAAGCCCTCCTCCCCCTCAAAATCCCAGATACCTAGGAGTTCACTTGGAATCCTCATACAAGATTGAAACAACTAGAAACTTGTTCGACGTTTCCGCTTACTCCAACACATACTAGCCAAACGCTCTAAACTTTCAATTAATTACAAAAGACTTATATACATGACCAATGAATTTTGTTCCACCATCCAAGGGAGGGTACGCCCCCTCGCAGAATTTGCTAGTGCTGGTGATAGCATTTTTTTTTAATGCTTTAGGCAATTCGTGTATGAAGATATATTTTTCTTACATTTCTCTTTTCTTTAAATAGGTGTTTTATTTTTTCTCAGAATTTTGTTCCACCATCCAAGGGTGTGCCCACTGGTAGAATTCGCTAGTGCTGGTCAGGATAATAAATTTCTTTTCATTTTGTTTTAGGAAATTCATGTATAAGGATTTATTTTTCCTACCTTTCTCTTTTCTTTAAATAGGGGTTTTATCACTTTTTATCGGAAATTTTTTCACCATCTAAGGAAGGGCGCCCCCTGACAGAATTCGCTAGTGCTGGTCACGTTCCCTACTGTATCCTTTAACAATACCCAAATTATCCCTGTTGAACAAATCCGATATCTGGGACTCCTCCTGGACAAATGACTCACTGGGAATCTTCATACCAGACTGAAACGACAAGAAACCGCTCGGATGTTTTCGACTACTCCAGCACTTTCTAGACAAACACTCTAAGCTTCTGATTACTTACAAAAGACTCATATATATGACTATAATAAGGCCTATTTGGACTTACCGAATCGAGCTTTGGGGCTCTACTAAACCACCTCTCCTATTCAATCCTTACAATCCAAAATCCTTCATAAAATCCTCAATGCATCTTACTTTGTGACAAATAATGGCATCTTACTTTACAATAAATGCATCTCACATTTCAATGCACCTTACTTTGTGATAAATAATGGCAATTAGAAAAATAAAATTTGACATTTCATCATCATATAAATAAGAATTTTAACTTTTTAAAATCAGAAAATTGTGGCATTGTTGTAACTATAATTGGTATTTGAAAGGGCTTGTGTCATATTAGCGCTTTCTGTTTTTTTCATCAACAAATAAGGTCAAAAATCAAAATAAAGTTTTCAAAGGTTCAGCTCCATCAAAAATGTGCATAGCAACCTTCTGCAATTAAGTGAGGATACAAATAAAAATAATTTTAAAAAAAGGTTGCCTGCCTAGGTACTTATATTTTATTCCAATGTTCTCAAACAGTTTTTTTTTTCATGGGAACCTTATGGACTAAAAAAATATGTAAAACCATTTTAATTAAATAAATAATTCAAATATAGAGCAGCAGAAGGAAATCGACAGTGAGTAAAATGCATAAATTTAATAGATTGGATGTTTGATAAAAACATAATTGATTGTTATATAATATGTCTAAATTTTTACTTTTACTTCTTTCCATGAAAACATTAATCACACTACTCAAAGTAGGATGGTAAGTTATGGTTAAGTGATGTGCGCACTGCACCAGATTTTTTAAAACCTTTTTGTGCTCCAAGAGTTTTTCCACGAAGATGGGAATTTCATGCAAAACAATCTAAAATATTCTTAAAAGCTCAAGGACAATAAATATAAATAAAAAATGTAAAAAGTCTTGTTTATTATTCAGAGCGGATAAACAGTTTTGTTGGATAGAAGTGATAACTAATAATTACGAAGATTATATATACTGAAGAAATAAACTAATGTCAAATAATAATTAAATGAATGTTTTAATCAAAATCAAATAATGTAAATTATAAAAATTAGTTTAATATTTAACATAATCATTTATTTCATATGTTGGGGCAGTTCAAAAGAACTGTTTGAATAAAACCAATGCTAATAATAATTCATAAACATTTCTATATAACACATTATATATTATGTACAACTTAAAAATTACTGTTCATAAAACTAAGGTAAAGAATTTCCATTAATAATACAAAAATTTACTTTAATGGACCTCATATATCCTTAAAATATATTTTTAATAAAAACACACATTTTGTTCTTAAAAACGGACAAAATAAAATAAATATTTTAAGTCTATTTGCACTGATATTACATCAGAAATATTTTTAAGCCTCTGCTTACAATATAAGACATTAACAGACATCTTGATGAAAACAAAACAAGACAAAAAAAATAATAATAATAATAACAGTAATAAATGTAGAGGTATGAAGGAGTGTCCCATGACTAAAATTCCCTACGATGATATTTATCTGGATCAAAGTAAGATGTTACAACCACCCGATTGTTGAACTTTCTACCAGTCAGAGCTTGCTGAGCCTTTTGACAGTCAATTATAGAATTAAACTCAACAAACACCTGAAACATTTAACAAATAATTATTATATTTTATTTATTTATTTATATGATATTTACAACTGTATACAAAAAATACATCTGGTAAATTCGCACATGGATATAATGACATGAAACACATGTTGAGAAACTACCCATTGGTAGCACTCTAATTAATTATTATATTAATATTATTTTTATATCACACAACTATTTGTACAATAATATTTCCACAGTGCATTGAATGTATACAATACTACACACACAGCCATATCTATATGTAATCATACGCCCCATGTATATGGAAATCTATATATCCACTTTAGTAAGGTGGTTTAACAGAATTATCATTACATGGTGGATAAAAAGCACAATCCAAAATGGCCGTCAAAATGACCAAATGTCACTTTCAACACCATATATTTTTTACTGTTAATTTTCCATTACAGCTTTAAACTTACTAAGATACTATAAACCTAACTTAGGGTAGTGTAAATGTTAAATGAAATACAGTAAAATATTTATTTACGCTTTCTACAAAACTTGCGCAAGTATAATTTATTATAAATGATGCATACTGAATTTCATCATATGAATAGCGATAAATATTTTTGATTTATTATTTCCAATAATGGATCTTTGTAACTGATGATCAAAAAAATTCAAAATTTGATGTATTATGTTTAAAATAAATAAACTAATAAAACAAATTGGTCTAATTTACAATGGTGTACTTAGAATTTAATTATCTTGCACAGTTGTTGAGCAATTTCTTCTTATTCAATAAAAAATGTGAACACATTTTTTGTCTAGAATCACACCCGAGTTAGCCATTAAGAACCTTAATATGAAAGATACCTTCCTGAAAAGAATCTGAAAAAAAGTTGCAATGATCGCAAATATTTTTGAAATTCAAGTATATGTTTATTTAAACAATATTGAAATTCCCTACAAAACCATAGATAACATCGGAATCATGTGTATAATAATCACAAAAATATAACCACATTCAGAACACAAATCAAAACTGACATATCCTACCAGCATTAAAACCGATTTATGAACTACAGTAATAAATAATTTAAATATATTTTAGTGTGTTTTATAATACAAAAACTATCACAAGTTAAAGGAAGGAGATGGTCCGGGGTTGCGGTCATAAATAGTTTTAAAACTATTTTATTGAAAGCCGACGTTTCGACCCGACTTTGCAGGTCTTCATCAGGGCTAGAACTAGTTTTACCACTATTTAGCCTATTTATGACCGCAACCCTGGACCATCTCCTTCCATTATAATGCAACGGTCAACTATTAAATATTCAATATCACAAGTTAAGTTTGTAGTGTATTGAGTTAACCTACAGCAGTAATTGAAAATTAACAGTAAAATAAATTGGTTAGAAATGGTAAATTGCCGTTTTGCCATCCATTTTGGATTTTATGGCTATACATGAAAATTATAAAAAATTATTAAGTGCTCTTAGGCTAATATTAATTAGTGTATCCTAAGATACATTCATACAAATTTTGTGCTGCGATGTAAAAGTAACCTTAAAATTTAGCCCTGAACTACCTGACAAATAAACAATAGACACCTAGAAATGCAATGGACCAATTCCAAAAACTTTCAACATATTTTATATAAATGATATTTGTATGAATAACAACTATATAGTATGCTAAAATTATTAGCATGCATAAGGACACATGATGTTAATAGCAAATGAAAGAAGAAGTTGAAGGAATTTATTAACAACACAGATCTGTAATGGTACCATTCAAGGAATCATGTAGAAGAAGTATGGAGTCCACTAACTCATAACATTTTTCCTATGTTTTTCTGAAGTAGTCAACATAATATCAGTCTATATAATATCATTGTTTTAGAAAAATTATGTTTATTGCAGGTATAAGACAGAAGAATAGAGTTATGTATACTTTTTTTCACATAAAGGAATAGCTTGTCAAAGGAAAAACAATTGTTACATTTTTTTTTATAAAGAATCTCGATAACTTGAACCCCAGTAACAAGCAGAAAAATTAGTTATCAGTTTTTTAAAAATAAAGTTATTTAGCTTAAGTAAGTAAACTAGTACTAAAAAGTGCCGAGTGCGAAACAAAAATATCTTTACATATATTAAATATTTATTTATCCACTTTTTTTATATTTACAAATTAGGTCAAATTTTAAAAACACACTATTGCTAATTTTTTGAAATAAGTTTTTGAGCCATCCATTTGAAGCACAAAATCCTTCATTCACTAATTTTTTAAGCAGAGTTCACAGCTTTCTCACATCAAATATTTTTGAGGAGTTGGTCGGGGGGAGGGGGGTGCAGTCAAATAAATAATATTTATATAAATAAAAAATAATATTTATTTGTCCGCAACCTCCAACCAATTCCTCATATTATATTTTGTTCCATCAATGCTTCATCTACTCAAAAATGGATCACCATCAAGATCAATAAAATTGGCTCCTCTAGTCCCCAGCAAACAATCAATTTGCTAGCTAATCCACCCTCATACTTACCATAATTTTTCAAAATTAAAGATAAAGTGTTGTGCAATATGCCAATTTTCATTGGCATTGTCACATTTTCCCCTCATGCTTTAATCTACAGCTTTGATGATTCTTTCATTTCTGTTTATTTTATAAATTTCTTGTAATTTCAGAGACATTAAAAAAATCAAACATGGAGAGGAGAAAAAAAAACATGAATGTGTTGTCAGATATAGAAATAATGAGAGAGTAGGGGAGGAGAACATCTTCCAATGAGACTTGGCTTTGGTTCATACAGGAATCTACAAACTTTGGTGGTGGAATCTAAATTTGATCTTAATGAGGTTTTCCAAGGCTCATTCAAACACAGAAAAATTGTCTAATCGAGATTATTTCGAAATTTGCATCTCACAGAGGCAAATAGTAAAGGAAAACAAAGAGATTTAAAAAAATTGAATTATCGAGTCAATTGTATAATGATTGGAAAACATTTAATCATACACCTTCATACTTCTGCCATAAATAAATGACAAAAGAATTGGGGAATGAATTATCTAGCTACAGTGAATGACAGCCAAGTAATGGATTTAAAAGTTTGAAATTTATATTCTCAATGGCAATTGGCAAGCCTACTTACTAAACAAAATTGACTTAATTGCTGAATTTAAATTGCTATTAAAATTTATTTTTTACTTGCTTAACTATAACATTAATTTATTGTGATAATAACATACAAAATTAAGCATTTTGTATGAATCTATTTTGTATAACTTATAAATAATTATAAGTAGTTTAAGCTCGATTTTTAATTGAAATTGAAACTTTGTTTTTAATAATAAATGAGGATTTTTAAATCGGGATTCACCCTTTTTTTTTTTATTGAATTCATATTTATTTAATTATGTTTTCCTCAAATTTTTAAGGATTATGGTCGAATTTCAACCACTGGACGAACACTAGTAATATAAAAATAGGCATACTTTTCCACAGCCTGGTACTTCGACTCCTTCAATAGGCCTTGGAATTTCCAAAGATCTAACAATCCCATATTTGTTACATTCTTCTCTAATATCTTCCAGGATATCTTCATATTCTTCTTCATCTCTTAGCTCATCTGGAGTGACCATATTCAATAGACAAAGTACCTAAGAAAAAAGAAAAAAAAAAATTAATAGACAAAGTACCTAGAAAAAAAGAAAAAAAAAATTAAGTTGTATACTATCTATCCAGAAATAAAATATAGACGATAAGATATAAAAGCTACATGATGGATGGTTGCACCTTATCTTGCTTCGATAAACACTCTTGATCCTGGCTAAACAAAACTGTTCTGAGCATCGTCATTGAAGAAGGTATGACTCTAAAACTACAACAGTCACAGTTTGTCTTTTTGGGGGAGTACTGGCAGGGATAATAGTAATGTTAAGACACTAACAAGGAGAATATACATTCAGAGGGTCACCGATTTTGAGCCTATTTTTTTTTTCAGTTTAATATACCAAAAAAATTTGATATAATTTATATTATTTATTTTTGCCTTTACCAATAACTTCTAGATTTCATTAACTTTTAAGACAGAAATTAAAAAAACTTCTTGATCATTTTTATTTTATTTCATTGGTTAATAACCGTCAGCACTACCATTGAACATAGGTACATTTCTAATTTAAAAACATGCTCAAATCATAGATATATATACATATGATTCAAAACATCTGAAAGCAGACAATATGATGCCGAATTCGGGAATCATAATCATCAAGTAAGAAATTTAAAATCCTTCTGCACCAACCTAGAGGAAGCAATCAGTTGCTGCTCGAAGGTCTTTCACAACACCTGGCAATCGGAATGCCTCATTTCATCGTTGAGTAATACTTTGAGGAAATTTTTATCTGAACAACAATACTTATGAAAATCTTCTATCAGGAATGTTTCTTGGTGGAATAAAGACTAAAGTAAACAATGAACGTTTAATAGGATCCGTAAGGGAACTCTTACTGGGTGTCATAACTTCGTCAGGAGAACCAAGAGGCAGCCTTGAAAAAGTTTGGTTTGGAGGTAGAGAACATTCTGAAAACATGGGCCTATATAGCTCAGCAACCAGACAGAGGAATGCTCAAAATAAATTATAGTAACTCCATGAACGAGAAAGAGACAGACACATCGAGTGGCTATATTAGCAACTTACCATTTCCTCTATTACAGCCAACTGGAAGCAGTTATCACAGATCATACAACTCAGGAACATGGTGGAATAAAATAAGAATAATAACCAACATCATGATAGAATGGGCATGATATCCTGATACAATATAAATCTGCTGGCACTAATGGAATCTTTTCAGCCTTGTAGCAAAAATTACTATCAGTAATTAAACCCAATCTTTAATATCCTTATTTCCTCAAATATTGGTCCGATAAAATTGCTTTTTTGTTGAACACAATGTAAATTTTTAAAAAATAGTCCCTTGGGTAAGTGAGCGGTCCTTAAATGCTAAAATGTGCAGGGCATTTGTAGCCCAGTCAAATTAGACGTTACTTTGCAAAAGGTCGGGTAATTCAAATTTCTTTTTTTTTTGTTAGGTATATAGTAAATATAAAAAAAATCCAAGTTTCCACTCTTGAAAGCCTAGTGGGTTCACTGGAGTGCTCCAAAAACCATTGAAATTTTAAACTTTATTTGGTTTATTCTTAATATCTCCTTTAAATAGTGACATAGATAAAAAAATGGTTATATTCAATCTTAAACAACTTAAAATTATCCAGCATGTTGCATATAATAGTTTTTTCTAAACCCAACAGGAAGCGAACTATCGAGCTTTCAAAATTTATCCATTTAGATTTCTTCACTTCCTGTGGTAGTGCTTGTTTACAAGATGGGATACAATAGAGAATGCAATAATCATCGAGGCATATCTCTGCTCAATGTGCCAAGTACGCTCTATTCAAATATCCTTGAAGCAAGAATAAGAAGAGTAGTCGAAGGCCAGATTGGAGAGGAGCAGTATGGATTCAGAAATTCGAGGAGTACACAGGATCTGATATTCACTTTGAGGCAGATCGTAGAGAAGTCCATCGAGAAAGGGAAAGAACTTTCTGTCTGCTTTGATGATCTTGAAAAGGCATTTGACAGAGTCAAAAAGAAGGATATAGAGCGAGCTCTGTCTGAAAGACAAGTTGACATTGAAAAGACACAGGGAATACGGCAGGGGTGTAGCCTAAGTCTCCTACTTTTCATACTGGTGCTGGATCAAGCATTGAACAGAGCTGAACCCAGACTGCGGCTTTTTGGACTGGGATATAGGAGTCTACAGCCTACTTTCTACAGAGTTCTTGCTTTTGCTGATGACGTTATATTCTCTGTGGATGACCGGGACCTACAATACAACATAAATATCATGCAAGAAGAGCTGTCTAGCATTAACATGGATATTAATCCACAGAAGATGAAATGCATGAGAATAGGTAGATGTCCCCGCCGAGTTATGAGAATATTGAGGTTGAAAGGACATCCTGGAACCTGGATCCTGGAACAGGTGCAGGATATCAAATATCTGGGTGCATGCATTAACGAAAATGACTATATCAATGGAAAGGTGTCGCAAAAGCTGGGAGCAGCTGGAAGAATGTTCCACTCAATCCGGAAAGGTTTCCTCTACAAAAGAGAAGTGACAAAGAAAACAAAGATATATGTCTACAAGTCAACATTTCTGCCCATCCTCTCTTACTCCTCCGAATCATGGACCCTTACCTCAAAACACAAGAGGCAGATCCAGACAATGGAGATGAGGTATCTAAGAAAGGTTGAAGGAAAGACCAGAAGAGATAGAATCCGCGACACGACAATAAGATCAAACCTCGAGGTACAGTCGGTAGAAACCACTCTAGAAGAGAAAAAACTTAAGATGGTTCGGGCACCTCCTAAGGATGAACATGGAAAGAACGGCGAGGATAACGTATGAGACGAGAATGGACGGTAGAAGACCAAGACAATGGATCACCTGGGAAGAAGGCATGGGGGAGGCATTCAGGAAGCAAGGGCTGGACTGGAACAGGAGGAGAGAGCTGGTACAGGAAAGGGATACATGAGTCAAGCTCTATAGAGGACATCCCCACACTTTCAGCGGTAGAGAGGGAAAGGATTATAATGATGATGATTTCTTCACAAAAGTGCTCTTACAGTTTTGAACGGAAGAATTCTGTAACTCCATTTTGAACCTGATCCAGAGAATGTGAAGGTTTGCCTAGAAGATAATGAGCCATTGACTGGAATGGTGGACGGTAGTCGAGAGATGTTTTGAAAAGAATGTTACACGGTGGACCAGACCCCTCTGCCATGCACACTTCCCTCACATCATCAAGTTTCATACAGTTGTGTTCCTTGTAACTATCTATTAAAAAAAAAAGCCAATGTTCCCACAAAAAAAGTGGCTGAACTGTTCTAATATGGCGTCTAAACATGGGGGATTGACGCCTTTGACTTGAGCTAGTTTTCCTGTCACTGAGATTTCAGCATTTGGCCTAATTTCATCATAATTGATCTTTTATGAAAGCTAAATAGTTATAGAATAATACAACATCAAAAAATAATAGGCCTTGGCAGAAAAATTCATTTTTTCAAGTCGCTCTAAATATAGTTGAAAATCAAGAGTCATTTGTAAATTAACAGCCATCAAAAACGATAAACGTTTGGAAATAAAAAATCTGTAGAATAAATTATTCTTTCTTAAATACTGATTATTTTTTAAAATATTTGAATGGGTTACAATACAACTAATTGGCGGAAAAGCTGCACTGGCACAGGCGTCAAGAGTCCTCTGGCACATCATTTAGTCCTCAAAAATTGCATAGTTATAGTATTATAATAACATTTTTATTACATTATTTTGATTGTATTAACGAACAAATATTAATACAATAATTTAATTGTCCAAAACAATTTTTTGTGAAGAAATTAAACAGTTTTGAGAGGGTAACAATCCTTAAGAAGAACACAAAGGTATGTCATTTGGATAATATTAATTATTAAAAAATGTGTTAGAATAAAGTAACAAGAAAAACAGTAAAAATAAAATTATAAAGTTTTTTCGAATTTCAAAACATTAATTTATTTTTAGCAATTTGTATTTAAGATAATTTTAGAGAAATATGTTTTATATAAAAGTTATATTAAATTGTGTGCTTTAATATTTAATTTAAAAATTCGAGCTATGCCATCTATAAAACAAATAATTAATTAAAAACAAAATTAACGCATGTTTTTTGTGAATTTTCAAAACTTTATCCAATTTGAAAGCTCGATAGGTCCTGTTGGGTTAAAAAAAAAATTTTATGTCCAAAAAAACATTAGATAATTTTAAGCTGTTTAAATGACACTAAAAAAAATCAAGAAGAAATTCGAACTAAACAATAGAAACATTCATACCTCAGTAGCTGGGCCTGAAGCAGACACCAAGTTGAGACCTGGCACTTGGATAGTAACAGGTAACTGTTGGCCTAATATTGTATTCTTTGCACCAACACTGGCACGTTGAACTATTAATTTCTTGTCACCAAGCTGCATACCATTAAGACCAGCAATCGCCTAGAACATAAAAATATCAACAATGTTGTAACAATATAATAAAAAATATTTTAAGAAAATCTGGCTATAAATAAAATATCCTACTTTGACATATTTAAAGCATCAATTTACGACTTTAAAACCTACATATTCCCTGATCAAGTTTAAAATTGCAGGTACATTAGAAGCCAGTTGGGCATAATAAAATTAAGCGAAATAGTCTAGTGACTCTTCATTACATGAGTTAGAAAAAAAAAAACAGAAAAAGATAATTATGTTTGAATTAAATATGAAAATAATTTAGGTGAATATAACTAACTATCTTGAGGAAATAATAATAATTCAAATAAACTTCTGAGGAAAATATTAGTCCAACTATATCTAAAAGTATATGAGCCCATGGTAAAAAGTGAATGCAATTTGAATAATGCTCTATGTATTTCCTTCATATTCACATAGTGAATGTAAACATGTGTATATATATATATATATATATATATATATATATATATATATGTTACTATATATTACAGTAGCAAAGAGTATCTAACATGCACACAACTGGCAAATAATATACCAACTTTATAATAAATGATTACAAGCATTATATCATCTATATTCACTGATACCACTTAGCAGTATGCCTGAAAAAAGGTAACTCACAAAAAATTTCACTTACATTCTTTCAAGCCCTATGCAAGACGTATTCTATCCTAATATTGTTGTCTTATCATAATTTGTTAAATTTTGAAAATTACCTCATTGATACGTTCAACTTATTTCCAACTCAACAAGAGTCTAGTTTTGGCTCATCTCCAAAAGTAATCACCATTTTGTGTTCTTGTACTACAATTCCTAACCCTGTTATATAAAACTAATCTCCTACATGCCTTCCTCATTAGGCATTTGGTCCAAATGTTCTGTCGACATCAATCAACAAGCACATTGAACTAAGTAAGTTTTGACGTACACTTTCATATGACTTTTGACCTGTGTTATCACATTCAACTGAATAATGCTAATTTATTTAAGTTTATTAACACTTTATGTTATAAAGTAATAATAAAACATTACTGTGAAAATATTTCTTTCTTTTGCTCAATTTATTTTAAGGTTTCTAAACAGAGGAAAGAAAGATAAGTTGTACAGGACTCTAGATTTATCTTAAGAATTTAGAAAAGAATCGTAGGTTTAAAGGAACCAAGCTTTCAATATGCAACACACATTTGTCCAGTTATTAACTGGACAGATGATGGTCTTAAAAAATTGAAGCCAAGTTTATTTTTTAAAGTAATAGAATAGAACTTCTACACAATCAGCTATTCTGCACATAACCTTCTCAGATTTGTCATTTTTGGTATTGACGTAAATACCTAGAATTATGTTAATTAGCTTATGTATAATTAACAAGGCATATTAATAGTGGTTTAATCGGATACTTGACATGGTCATAAAAATTTGTTTTACACTCCTTCGATTAATACGTGCTACTTTTGGCTTCATTCAACTCAATTCAAATTATCATTCTTCACAAAGAGTTGAAGAGGTTGTGCAGCATACATTTTTCTAGATTTCCATACATATAATATGCTCCTTTAATCTCCTAAATACTGCAGAACCACCAAATCTTAATCTTCCTTTCCACAAAACTACACCGAATTCTTCCAAATCTGCTTTTCAATCCTTCATAATTCCTCTTCTCTCAGTAATTGTCATGCAACCTTTTTAGACCAAAAAATCCCTTCTTTTCCATTATACTCCCTTTAAAATAAATGAAATCTCATAACCAATTTAAACTTTTTTTTTCATTCTTCAAAAAAAGTTTTCTGTATGTTCATAAATCTTGGTTCCTGAATTTATATTATCTGGATCAGTTAGTTAGGCTATCTGCAATTTTATTAAGACCCCAACATCTGTTTTCTATAAAACTATCTAATCTCCTGAGATTCTCAGTGGAATAAGAGAAATATTTACTACTACAGCTACAAACAAAGCTGTTAGCAGTTTCACAACCATAACTTTAAGCAGTATAGAAGGATAAAAGTGTTGATATGTGTTTCGAGACCCCGTGTTTATATATATACGAGGAAGGTGCATAACTGTTTTAATCAGTATAACAATGCAATAATTTGCATTTCATATTGAAAATATGTTGTTTTATCCTTTTTGTTAGCATTATTTCAGATGAACATTGGTTATTGATTACAAGCTCTGAACAATGTTTTCCAAACAACAAAGTCTAAATTGTAGAAGTTATCAGTAATTGCAGTTGAATTCATGTTATGGATATGTTAATACCAGCTGGCCTATCCATCAAATTTCTTAAATGATACAGATGTACATTATTTTTTTTATTTCAATTTGATTTTAAAATACCTCTGAATGATGTGGAGCCAATTTAAACCTCAGAGATATATCTTATATTATTACCCAAAAATCTATTGATTAAAACAATTTTATAATAATGCATAAATACTATATATATAATTAGCAATTGATAAGTTACTTTAAAATCATTAATAAAACAATCAAATACAGGCTGATGACCCTAACCTGCCACAACCCAAATTCATCATTATTAATACAGTTCCAAGACTGCTGTTAAATATATTTTATTGATCAACTAAATTTTGACATCAGTCACAATAATTTGTATTACCCCTTAAGCTACATCATAGCTATAGTTTAGCATTCCCTCAAATCTCACATTAGATAGTGAAGAGCAAAAACTTTCTTAATTCTATAAGATGGTATACTATGATTCTGTAAAACAAATAAGTTTTAACTAAGTTTCATAAATTTTCTAGTTTCCAAATATGAGAGAAGACATTGTTAAGTACAGAATAGCAAAATGACCTTCCTAGTACAAGGCTCAATCTCATTAGTATAATCTTCCCTCAACTTCCAGCCTCTAGAAAATCCAATAAACTTATTGAAGAAATTATACCCAGATTTTTATTAAATAGAAACATGTGCCTAATGCAAATTTCTTAATTGCTTACAAGCAGATAAAGTAAATTTTTTCTACTGTAATACAAAAAATGTATTTAAACTGTATTAAATCTATTAAACTGTATTAATGAATACAAGCAGAGTTGGGCATAATATACTCACAATGCCACTATCTACCCTAATGGAATGTTCTTCCATACCTACTTAAACATCTTCATAAATTGATAGGAAAATGGACATCTATGAATATTTAAACTTGGTATAGTAGTCAGGTGCATAACACACTCCGAACAAAACTTGAAGACCTTCATACATGGGAAGAAATATATTTGCCTGGAGCCGTTAATGTATAGTGAAAGGCACCTGACTAGGGATGGCAATTCCGACTACAGGTTGGAATGGAATGTTCCACCATTGGAATTCGTTCCATCTATGAAGATTCAGAATGATCTGAATAACACTTGAAACACGATAGAGAATTATGAAGCAAAAAATTCTGTGAAATTCTAAAACTATTTAAAATGACTGAAAAATTATTGAGACAGCGGAAAAACAAAAAATGAACTGGAAGTCTTAGGAAAATTGATGAAAGCTCAAGAGCAACATTCTCAAAATGGGACACCTGAATCTGAGGTGCCTATCAATGATTGAATTAAACAGGTACTTAGAAAAGTATATTTTATATGAAAACGAGGATCCTATTAAGTGGTTGTTTGATTTACAGAATTACTACCCTAATTTGCACATCGTTGCCAAAGAAATGTCGAGTATTGTGGCCACTTAGGTTTCATGTAAACAAATATTGATTAACGAACATTTGACCCGACCATCAACTGATAAAATAAAAATTGCTGATCGTAAATTCCAATTTTTGAATCAATTTATTTAAAGTTTTTACCATTTTGGTTTTTTAATTCATTCTAAATTTTATATTATATTGATTACCCAACTTTAGGTCACCAGCCCATATTCAATAATTCTACTGAAAAATGTAATAATAAACAAAATATTTCAAACAAAATTTTAAATTATAATTCATGCATTTTTAAAATTTTATAAATATATGTTAAATAAAGGTTATTATAATTTTAAAAAACAGTGTTATTTGCATAATTTTCACTAATTTAAATTATTTAAACTTAAGCTTCTTAAATATATTACATTATATATTATGTAGCTAAATAAATACATAAAAATATACTTAGTATATAAATATAAATTACCAAGGATTTGATGAGAGGAAGGAAAGTTAGGTGGTAGCAAGGAGCAATGATGTTATGGAATACAGAGCACATTTTCACCCTCGGCATAGGCAAGCAGGTGGAACGTCTCATCATTAGTTGGGATCTTTCATTATAATCTATATATATGTATATTTATATCTTTTGGATTTATTTAGGCACACAAGATGGGATGAGTGAGGGATTGAGAGGGTTATCTTTTGTTACCTGATCGGTCATTATGATGTCAGCATATTCACAGAATGCGTACCCCTTGCTCAAACCAGTCGCAGAATCTTTCACCAAATTGAAAGCTCTTAGTTGACCAAATGACATCAGAAGCTCCTTGACCTGTCCACCAAACGTTTTCCCCTTTTAGAATGTACTTTGGTTCTTTTTTTTTCATTTTCTTTTTCAATTAATAGTTTAAAAAAATATTTGCTTGGAGAAATTATGTAATTTACTTTTAAAGAAAAATAAAAAAAAACAGAAAGCAAAAAATAAACCAATACAAGATAATGTTATAACTTTTGAATTAACAATTTGAATTACATAACATGAAATAAACTTACCCTTTGCTGACCAAAGATGGCTAAAAAGTTGCACTAAAAAATTAAAAGAAAAAAAGGCTTTGACTTACCGGTTTTATGAAGAAAACTCCCTTTTGCTATCCAGTCTGACATTTGGTCAATTTTTAATCGGACAGAAAATTGTGGAAAAATACTGTTTTAAGAAATAAAAACTAATACTGCCAACTGTGACAATCTTGCCGGTTGGAGCAATTTTTGAAGAAAAAAAAAAATGTTTGGCGCCAGGTCTAATTCCAGAATCAATCCTTTGTTATTATGATATCCCTTTTTTTTATCCACTGATAGATTATTGAATGATAAACTTCTCATACCTTTTCATCAATCAGTTGGTTTGTGGGACTTCATCATTGTTATTATTTCAAAGTTAGAGAATAAGAGTTTTCGGTAAACATCAAAAGTGTTTCTTCATTTATTCTTAAGCTTAAGTACAAATAGCATATAATTTCCTTCCCAAATCCTTTTTAGAGTTAATTTGATGATGAATCTAGGTTAAATAATATAGCTTGAGAATATTGTACCCGAAAGCGTGTTGAGAATCGGCAACTCAGCCATCTTAGCATTTAATCATTTTTTTTAATCATTGTATGCCTCTCATCAGAAGTGCATTCTTTGTGTTATTCAACACATTTTTGGACCCAGAAGAACCAAATTCAATTTAGAAGACATCATGAAAATATTTTCTAATTAAAATTTTCTTTGAAGTTTGGAATAATGAATTTTTCCATCAGTTTTAAACGGAAGACAAAGTTGCTCTATTCCTTATATAACTTTTCCACAGCTGTTTTTAATTTTTTTTAACATGTAAATGTTTACACAGTATATATATATATATATATATATATATATATATATATATATATATATATATAGTGTCTGTGTAAACATTTACATGTTAAAAAAAATTAAAAACAGCTCTGGAAAAGTTATCTAAGGAATAGAGCAACTTTGTCTTCCGTATTAAAACTGAAGGAAAAATTCATTATTGTATTGTATATACCCCATATTGTATAGACATAATATATATTCCCGTATTACGGAAAAATAGATCAAGATTAATGGCTTATTATAATTTGAATTATTTTTGTACATAATTAGTTTACAAAGCAATCCATAGAAGAAAAGAGAGGCAAAGTTGTCCCAGTTGACGGTAAATTGAAAATAAAATAGTAATGGACTATTAAATCAATATATCTATTCATCAAAAAATAAATTATGAATTCAGACTGAATAGCAATAAAACACGACCGGGTCCTGTAAATGTCGAATGACTTAATGGTAAAATATGAGACTTGCCTCATGGTGGCTTCTCCGCTACAACCGAGGTGACCCCATTTATTACACATGATATCTTGCTATAACGCAAAAAGATACGTAAGTCAGTCAACTCTCTTATAAAAACATAATAATAACTTCCTAAACTTAAATTTGAATTTATTTTACTCTCAAAATGGAAAGAAATTAGTAGGGTTTCTAATAATTAAAAAAAAAAAAATTATAATCAATAAAACATGTTTAAATTACATGCAATTCAATCAAAATAAAGATAGTTAACCAAACTAATTTTTTTAAATTTTAAATTACAAAAAATATTCATAAAACTAAGGGCTAGTGCTAAATTTAACCTGCAAAAATTTAAAAACCTGCAAATTTTTTAAAATTTTTATAAATGGTAGGGTTCTCCTTCAAGTTGACTGCACCTAAACTGAAAATAGGAAGGGGGAAAAGTGAAAAAAAAAAATAAATAAATAGAGGGGAAAAACAATTCTGCCCCTGAAAAAAAAAATACATCAATGTGTTTAGCACTTGAATTTTATTATGGAGTAGCTGATCTAAAGAAAAAAAAAAAAGGAAAGAAGGTTCAGGATAGGAAATAAAAAGAGGAATCAGGCAGTAAGGGTATCAAAGAATAAGTGAAAGCAGATTAACGCGCCTGTGAAGAAAAAATAAAAAGAAAAAACTGGAATATCGTTGTGTTGTAGTAGTCTTGGCAAACCTGTGACTCCATCTGGGCCTCCTAGCTGTAGAGAGGGAACACTGATCCAGTCATAGCTAACCTCAATTTATTTGGGCTTTACTGAGCAACACTTTCCTTTGTAATTGTGTCATTTCTGGCATAGCTTTTATTTTAACTTTATTCATAAAAGTTGACAAAAAACAGAGAATCCTTTTTATAACATTTCTTTTAAGTAGTTACTTTTTCATTCAATGAAACATTGATGCAATAATTAAACAAACAAAGTTGAGAAGAGGAAATTCTTTAACAGCTGTCTGTGAGTTGGCAAACAATCAATTTTTTATTAAATGATGTAACAAAATATGAACTTAACTGTCCAAGATAGACATAAGCAACTGGAGGGGGCAGAGTGGATGAATATGTTGTATAAAACACGAGTTACCCGACAACCCGATAAAAGAAAGATAAAATAATTACGAGTTCGTATCCAGGTACTGGGAGCTGTTAACTCTGGTATTAATTCTCTGCCCTCTCCCCTGGCCCAAAAAAATTCAGCATTTCCTTGTAGTACTGTCGCTGAATACATGTCTCGTTTCGTCGACTTGAGGCCCCTATGATCGAGAGAGGAGGAGTTTATATTATTTATCGATGGTGTTTTTGATCGGCAAGCCATATAATCGTTAATTTTTCACTAAATCACTTCTCCTTCAGGCGGGCAAAATAGTCCAATCACCCCAAAAATTTAGGCAAACAAGTTAGAAATTTTAAAATATCTTTTCTTAAGTTTTGACTTAGGGGCTCAAACATCCTAATCTAAATTGTGTTGTGTAAGACGGAGTAAATGAAACCATAGTGTAAAAAGAAACTTTTTCAGCAAAAAAATTTTGATGTTTTTATTTTTGAGAATACCTAATGGCATTTTTACTGGTTCTTAATCAAATATAACAGTATAATATTGTTTCTTTTTTTAAATGCAAAATAAAATATTATTAATAATAATAAAATTTAAAAATGATTTGAGCTCTATCTAATGTTACATATACTTCTTTATGATCACAGGAAGCAACAATGAAAATTTGGAGAATTTTCGAAGATTGTTCACTTGCACAAAATTCTAACACTGAAAATGAAACTTTTTTTGAGAATTATCCATAAGAATCATTGGATTCAATTTGGCAAGTATTTAAATAAATACAACCACAAGATTCCATTAAAAAAAATCTACCAATAATAAACTGTTAGTCTGGTTAACATTAAATGATAATAATGGATGAAAAAAAATTACAATAGCTTATGCCAAATATAACACATTAAATGATAAAAAAAGAGATACAGTTAGTTATGCCTGGATTTTTTACTCTCAAGTAACTATAATGATATAAATGTAAATAAAGATATACCTGGTCCTCATTAAGATAGTTTGGAAGACCTCCAATAAAAATTTTATGTGGCGAATCTGGTACTACTGTACTTATAACACCTGAAAATAAAACAAATCTATAATAGAGTAAGAAATATACAATGAACTTTTTTTTTAATTTGATGAATTTTATTTGATATTATAAATATATAAAAATTTTGATTTTGTTGATTTACGTTATACATTGGTATATATATAAATATTTTAGATACATAAAGGCTCGAAATATAGTAATGACATAAATACACAGAAAAATTCTAATGGCAATTCTTTCTTTGAAAACACTTATGTAAAAAGATATACATAGTAAGAGTTTTTTTTTTTTTTTAAATTGTCCAAGAGAATTAAGTTGTTGGATTCATTTAAATTATTGTTTTTAATATTTTTATAATTTTAAATGTAGTTTGAGTTTAAATCAAATAAAGTTTTTTTTTTAATGAGTGACCATTGTCATTTGACAGGTGAAATGGACGAAAACAAATGTAAATGTTTCTCTTTACTATTTAAAAATGATTTAAGAGACTGTCATATTTTATTTTAAATATACAAGGCAAGATAGACAGTAACCATGACACCAAACTTCTTATTCCCAAAACATTTAACACATTAATAAAAGAATATAAACAAACCCTTTAAATCACATGTTCATGTTTTATTTTAATATATTTCACTTAACTAGTTATTTGATAAATTTTAATTTATGCAATATAGGGGGTGTTTTCCCCAATCAAAAAAAAATATATATATATATATATATATATATATATATATATATATAGATATATATATATTGATTAATGAAAGAAAAAATTCAATAAGAGACAAAAGCCAAATTAATTGGTATTGGACATCGCTGAAAGTTTTAATCTCAATTTATGTTGACTATGTTTCACATATTATAATATGAGCCTTTCAGTTAACAGAATGACTAATTCCAATTTCAACATTTTTATTATTAATTTTATAGATATTTCTAGTTAGAAAATTTATATCTTTATTTACAGTTCTATATTTTAACATTGCAAGCACCTACTCTGGAATCAGTTTACTGACTCTGTACAGATATAAATTTTCCAACTAGAAATATCACTAAAAATATTGAAAATGAATTTGGTCATTAAGTCAACTGAAAGACTCATATATGAAATGCACTGGATATCAAAGCTAGACATTAAAACTTCCATATTTTCTTCTATATTCTTTAAAACGCTTAATAACAGTTAATGTCTCGGGATACTATTCCTTATTATTTTTATTGTTCTTAATTCATTAATAAAATAACAAAAGGGGTGTAACAAGAATAATATATGTATTTAAATAACGACAAACTTATTGATGTAATGATAACATCAATATGTTATTGCTATATATTTAGAAAATTAAAAAATTCATTTTAAACAATTTATTAACAAGACGGTTCTGAAGACAGGGACTAGTTCCTCGACACATTAAGGACGATTGAATATTTTAAAGAATAAAGAAGAATGGAAGTTATAAATGCCTTGACATTTATTATTAATTTTACTAAGCATAGAATGGATATGACACCAATGAGTTATAACAATATATTAACAATTCTTTTGATCCTTTGCCCCATAATTTTTTATTACATAGCAATTTTAATTTACATGTACATTTTGGCCTTTGGCTATCCTCAGCATATCTGGTTTTTTAAACATCACAATTTTTATTTTTTATGAAAAACAATTTAAATTTGTTTTCCTCCATTTTATCTTGTCAATAGACAATGGTCACTCATTAAAAAAAAACTAACTTTATTTAATTTAAACTTAAAACTACATTTAAAGTTATATAAATTATCAAAAAATTAAAAACATAACAAAAATTTAAATGGACCCAACACCTTAATTCTTTTATACAATTTAAAAAACGATAAACTATTTTTCACTAAATTATATAATATGAATTAATTTTTTAAAAATCTAATTCATATATTTTGTTTTGCAATTATAGAAATTAATTAAAAGACCAGGATCGATCCACAGCCAATAAAACAGAATAAATAATTCATCTGCCATCAGCTGGATTCGAACCCAGAACATTGAGGCACTGTAAGTCAGTGCCCTCCCTCATGGACGTTACAAATAAATTAAAGTAAAATAGGAAATAGGACAGAACTTTTATTCTTTAATCATTTAAGATAAAATTTTGGTAAGTTCTCAAAATAATATTGGCATTATAAATTAAATTGTTACTAAATAAAACAAATCATCATTGTTAATAATGTATTATTAATAATGTTTTTTGTTAGCTATAAATAGCATGAAAATGAGCCAATCGGCTCGAAATATTGTAATGACATTAATACACAGAAGAATTCTAATGACAATTCATTCCTTGAAAGCACTTTATGTAATAAGATATACATAATAAGAGGTTTTTAAATTGTTTAAGAGAATTAAGTTGTTGGATCCATTTAAATTATTGTTTTCAATATTTTTAAATGTAGTTTGAGTTTAAATTAAATAATTTTTTTTTTTTTAATGAGTGACCATTGTCAATTGACAAGGTGAAATGGACGAAAACAAATTTAAATGCTTCTCTTTACTATTTAAAAATGTTTTAAGTTTTATTTTAAATATACAAAGCGAGATAGACCGCAAC